>OX419720.1:55373480-56688110 GCA_948474765.1 Patella depressa
CGACGAAAATCAATAGACGTCTTCGTCTCAAGAGTGTAACCACTGTGTATAAATTTGAAGTCAATCGGATAACTTTGGCCTCTAAAGCGTCCATAAGATTTTTTGAGGTGATCAAGGGCCATGACTCTGACACTAATTATCGGAAATCGCCGAAAATCAATAGGATTCTTCGTCTGATGACCTTAAACACTGTGTATAAATTTAAACACTGTGTATAAATTTAAAGTTAATCGGATATTAACTTTGGCCTCTAGAGCGTCCACAAGCAATTGTGGACGCCGGACCGATGGACGACCGGACGGGGGTGACGACAATATATGACCACATTTCAATGAGGGCGTATAAAAAGCAGCTTTCATGATTTTCATTTTCGTCACTCTGTACCAATGTGTTTCGTGGCCTTCCATCACAGGAGGAATCAACTAGCGCTCCCGGCAACAAAAATGGGACATTTCTCAATGAAAATATTCCTGCTGATTCAATATTTCTTGACGATACAATGATAATACGTTAATTAATAATATGACGATATGATAGTTTCACAGGTAAATTACTTGCAGGTCCGGGCTCCTCGGTCAGTAAAAAGGGCCGCTCCGACACGGGAGCCCGGGCCGGTTCCCGGCCCCAATCCGCCCATGAACGTTCAGAGACTGCCCGATTGAATCAATGTCAAAAATAATTTGAGCCCCAGTCAATTTTACTGGGCAACTTTGCACTGCTAAACATTGCGGTGTCAATCCGTGTGGACGCCTGTTCAATGTTAACGAAAATCTTGGTGAAAAAATAAGACCGTGTTTACCTCACTAGAGTCAGTATGAGCGACACAACACGCTGTTAAAAATACGTCCCCTCCTATCGGGCTGCCATTTCGTCGCCATGACACACTGACTCTAGTGAGGTAAGCAAGATCTCGTTTTCTTACTAAGATGTTCGTTTACATTGTACAGGCGTCCACACGGATTGACACCCCAATGTTTAGCAGTGAAAAGATGCCCAATAAAATTGACTGGGGCTCAAATTATTTTCGACATTGATTCAATCGGGCAGTCTCTGAACGTTCAGGGTGAGTGTAATGAGACCGACGTTCAGAGCTGAACTACCCTATAAGCAACTAGTATGAAAATAACGCTTTTTCACATCTCGGTTCTAAGGCTGTTTTAGAATCTTTACCGTCTATTTTTCACGGAGATTCCTCTTTGATCACCAAAAGGAATCATGTCCTGTCACATATGACACAAATTTATAATAATCCATCACTATTTTCATGTAGAATTGTGCTCTAATAAAACTTACATTTTTAAAAAGTAGCCAAATTCTGGCTGGGATTATTGAGCAAAATGGTCATTCACTGTACACGTGCGAAAAAAAGCCAGCTACCATTTAATTTCCGTACGTTAGTTACGTACGGGAACATGTTCCAGTCATTCTCGACTGAATACCCAATTAGTCACCGTCGTTGTGCTGGTGGTGTGAGAGGAGAGAGAGAGAGAGAGAGACTGCCCCCTCTTTGATTTTTTTAGAATTTGTCGGAAGGCGGATTATTGTATAGCACTCAGATAATCACCGAACACTTTCTCACGATCCAATACTCAACAAAGGTGGTGGTCTGAGTCCGGACGTTAGAAAACGCTTTCAGGTTGGATTCGATATATAAAGTCGATCAGTCGAGATATTAAAGATACATTATGGCAGATATAAGATAAGTCACTATAATAATTAAAAACTAGATACATGTAATATAAATGGAATTTGCCTACAATTTCAGTCACATTGAACTACTCTGAACCGAAAATTTAGCGATTGAATTTTACGCCTACCCTCGATCATAATTACTAAGGTCGGTACGCTTAAAAACACAGGCCCAAGGGCCCTTCACATCAACCCACATACCACCTTGAACAATTTCATTTCCGCAAAAAGCATCGCGGTCCCTTCACTCCAAGGTAGACCCGTGCTGCAGTTGACATTTGAGAATTCGATTTAATCCGGCCATGCCGCGTCGTACTTTCGTCTGGTCTCCATGTTTCATTTTTATAAACGCTCACATTTTCTGTCAGTCGGCGTGTCCGTGTTTCCGTCCGTTCGGTCACAATTTTAATCGGATGTTAAAAAAAAGTTTTAAATATCGGTTTATCCGCTAAAGATCCGATTTTGCCGAAACTTAAAATTAATGTTTACAACGCAAAGATCTTGGGTTCCTTTCGATATTCGCGCATATCGGGCGATAAGGTGGTGGTTACTGTAGCGATCACAAATGTTATCCGTATGGCCGCTCCTCGTACGCATATAGTGTAAAAGTATTTAATACTAAGGTGGTGGACCCTCCAAAGGACATAATATTTATCAGACTTTAGAGTTACTTAATATCTGTATGCTATAAAGATCTCGGTTCTTCTAGATATTGTAGTGTGTCGTGCCGTAACATACTGATTGTACGAAAAAATCGTCTTTTTTAGCCTCTTTTCCATCTATCTCTTGCAAAATGTGGATGTATCTTTCTAAGCAACCGCATTAAAATTCTCTTTAGTGACGCGTACTTGTGTGGGCCTTGGTCAGTGACCTGACAGGTTGGCCTTGGCCCACCAGTCCGACACTGGTACTGGTCAAGACTGAGTACGAAAATTGCTCATAACAGACGATTTTGGCCCTGGGACTACCCAAACTGACGCTCTAAATATGACCACGGGGCATACAAAGGGTTATAACAGACGATTTTGGCCCTGGTACTACCCAAACTGACACTCTAAATACCACATAAAAATGGTTATATTTTAAATGAAAAAGTATATGCCGCTGAGTACAGAATTGTCCATAACGGATGATTAGGCCCATTGAACGGCCCAAACTAACACCCCAAAGACGATGGGGCCATATATTCGCGGTACCAGTCAAAACCGATTCTAAAAGAAAAAGTACATCTCAGTAAGTACGAAATTTCCCATAACAGACGCTTGTGGCTCTCGGATGGCCCAAACTGACACCATTTTTTAAGCCCCGAGGGTCATAACTGGGGTGTCAGCTTGGTGGACAGTCCCTGGGTAACAAGCGTCTGTTATGGACAATTTCGTACTCAATGTACATAATCATTTAGAATTGGCTTTGTGGTAGTCTGGGTCATCCCAGGGATCTAATCGTCTGGATATACCCTTTCATTTAAAGGGAGAGTCCCGATTTGAACAGAATCTTAAAAATAAAAGTCCGGGTACATTTGAAATCTAAAGGCCAAAATATAGGAGAATGGTGGTGAATTGACCTTGTCTCAAAATTTCAGCTCAAAATATTGAGTCGTTTGGACGTGAACGTCAAAACTGCTTATCCGGACAAGTAACCCTTTCTTTTAAGATTTCGGGTCAATTTTTTCGTTGGTGATCTGATAATCAATTCTCGTTCCTTGGGAGGTCTGTATAGTGAATGGCCCATGTGCTGTACTTGATAGCGAAAGGCAAATTTCAACTACACATTATTTTCATTTAAAAGAAAGTCTGGTTTTACATAGACACCGCATAATACAGCTTGACACACCGGTCTCAATATCCAGAAGACGACTGACGTGTTTAAGTTGTTTTAAAACGTATCACAAATATTGAGTTAGTTGCTCGGCCCTTTGGTAGCGGATTTAAAGGGATTTTAAAACAAAATTAAGCAGTTATATTCTTCAAAGAATTATCGGGGTTAGCCCTTTAAAATTAGTTTCAACTGGTACCTCGAATGTATGAATATAATCTTTTTTCAAGCCCTCTGGCGCAAATATTCAGGGTGTCAGTTTGGGTCATCCCAAGGCCAAAATCGTCTGTTATGAGCAATTTCGTACTCGATGAGATGTACTCTTTCATTTAAAGTTGGTTTCGACCAGTACCTCAAATGTATGAGTTTAACCCATTTTGGGGGTATTTCTAGGGGTAACCAGGGTCACACCCATGGACTAGGCCCCGGCAGACGCCCACTTTTGTGCATCCCAGGTTAGTATGTAGATGCTTTTATGGTCAGATATTGGTACCTCGTTCGTCAACTTACGACCCTCTGGGCTCCCGGTCTATACCGCCACAATTTGTTGGTTACGACTTTTTATTAGTAGGTGGAGTCAAGGTAACTTTGAACCTATTTTTATTCCAGAAATGCGTAGCAAGGTATCCCCGTTATTTATCACTGACTGACTTTAAACATACATTATGGGAGATAAGATAATGCGTTGGTAGTTCTCACTATAATAGTTAACAACTAGATAGTGTAAAGGTAATTCGCTGAAAATTTCAGTCAAATTAATCCACTATGAGCCAAGAACGAAGCGGGGGAAATTTTCGCCGAGCCTCGGTCAACATAATTAAAATCATTAATATAAACAGCATATTCTCGATTATCCATGTTTTAAATTTAATTATCAATGGCCGTTAAGCAGCAAATAGGAATCTAATCCAGCCAACATCGAAGGCTAGCCGAGACATTGAGAGTTTAGCATGGTCTGGATAAGTTAATTAATGTGTAATTAATAATTTAGAAAATATTTCCAGCCTAAAGAAACACTTGTAATTGGCATGTTTAAATTAGGCTTGATGTAGTTACAATCATATGTGTGGCATAATACTGCCTACGTTCTGGTCACTTGCGATATGTTGCCACCAACTATTTGGTTATTAACTATAGCATCATACTGTTACGAGTATAAACGAATCCAGGAATGGGTATATTATTTACATGATTTTTGTATACAATGCCAAAGTACACCTGAGAGATGTGTAGAATTATATAGAATATTGTTTATCCTGTATTTCAGGAAGAGCTTCTATTACTAGTTTTATTTCAAGTCCTAGTAGTCGTATTATAAATGTGGGAACAGCTATAACATTAACATGTACTGTATCCAATACTACGTCGTTACCTGTAGATGTTTCTATATCAAGTCTAAATAGAGAAGGAAATCTAACATACGTCACGAACTCCACATCTAGAACATTTACTGTATCAACAGTAGCTCAATGTATAGATTACAGATTTCTCTGTACAGTATATAATGGTTATGGTTATGTTAATACTGTAGGCTTATATAAAGCTGTCACGTGTAAGTATTATAATTACATTAACACTCGCTACCTGTAGTCGAATTGTTCTTAGAGTAAACATCATGGTAATTTTGACCAATGTGGATTTGATCGTTATCGTTAATGGCCGTTATGACTCAAAACACCAAATCAAGAACACTGTAGAAATACAAAACTGTCAGTAATGTTTTCAATTCCATTCACTATATACTTTAGTTTTGGATATTTTAATTGGATGTATCTTGTAAGAATGACCATTTTTAAGGGACTACCATTAAAGATCCACAGTGTAAAAGCTAAATCTTCCTGTTTTATTTCTTTTTTCCTCTTCAAATGAAATATTGAATTTTTTTTTATTAAAACGGGTATAAACACGACCAGCCTTAATTAACTAGCTGTTAAATTAAATGGCCCCGATTATACGTAGATTAGAACGCAGAACCATTTATTAAGAGTTTTACGAATAAATTAATTGACAATCGGCTGTTTAGTACATTTTGCTAGGATAAGAGACAATCTACGCAAAATTTTGTTCCAACTTCAAACAGAATAAAAAGCAATGTGACCGAAATTTTCAATATATTCATTTTTCATTATAATATATTTGGAACTATCATGGCAAAAACTACCAGCTCTTTATCTTAATCTTAAATAATCCATCTCTAATGAATAATTAACATTAAATGTTTTTGTTAAATTAGTTGTTTTGATTTTTAGGCCCATTTAAACTACTAAAAGATAAAACAAACACAACAGTTAATGCTACTATTGGATCTTCCGGTTACTTTTACGCGTATTATACTGGATACCCTTTTCCAAGCTACACCTGGTACAGACGAGTATCACAAGTTGAGATCAAGATGTACCGTTATAGAACATATTGGTCACACAGCAGCGATACATACATGTACATCTATCTTCGAATTAACAATGTTCATCTAGAAGATGCTGGACAATATAGTGTTCATATTAATTCAACTGGCAAAGGAGTTATTGTTATATTCACATTAAACGTAAATCCAGCACCTACATCAAGTTCTATTGCCATAGGACAGAAGTCAGAGACCCAGAATGTCGGTACTCTACAACAAAACTCTACAATGAAAGCTGAAGAATTGGGTCCATCAACCATCCAACCGTTTATCAGCGCTACTGGATTGGGTATCGGTATCGCTGTAGGGGTTATTACCACTTTCCTAATATTGGGCGTCTTTTTACTAGTTAGCAGACTTTTGAAATCGCGAGGTGAGTAAGACAGTAGATATTACTGAGCGCCATAGAAAACGCATCACTTAGTTTTTCGTATAACAAAATAATCCGATATGTTACACCAATGACCGTTCCAATTGTTGCACAGATTTAGATCTACAAATGAAATGAAATTCTGTGAATCTGCAACTAAAGTGTGGTGCTAAAATAAACACAAAAGTTCTATGGATAACAATTACTATATTTCTGTTAAAACTACGTTTCAACAATGATTCTCTTGTCGTTTTCAAGCACCATACTTGTGCTGTATAGAAGCAACCTCTGGCGCTGTTAGCAACCTTATTATCGATTGATATTTCATGAGAACCTTGGACTGAAACCCTCTGTTTAAGTATATTCATGGAAAAAACACTTTAATATTGGCAGCGATGCCCTTCCATATGATATACTTATAGATTACTGTTATCTCATATTAATTATCAATAATCAATGGTAGACATATCTATTTATAGATTACTGTTATGTCTTACTTATTAACAATAAATGATATACATATTTATATTTATAGATTACCTTTATCCTATTTATTAACAATCAATGATATGCATATATTTATAGATTATTGTTGTTTCATTTTAGCATTCAATGAAATACATAATTATTTATTTACAGATGTTAAAGCTAAAGAAGTGAAATCAAAGAGGTTAGTTTTCTGTTTCTTTGTACGTGGACGAATATCAGTATATATCATTGCACAAAAACGTATTTTGATCTCATGTTTTACTGGGATTCAATTTCTTTGTAAGGTAAAATATACAGTTCCAAATAGGTATTAATAGATTACATTGACGTTGTAGAAAATTCCATAATGGCTTTGTTCTGTTTATGGTGGGACATAATGTACACTGTTCTGTATAAAGCTAACCTTACACCTTGTATTTTTAGCATCAACAAAGGCCAGGGCAAAAACAAACTCAAACAGGTAATTGTTTCTTTTGTAATTTTTCATGTGAAAACCCCATAACACTCTTAAATTTTGAATTTTGATTTACCTAGCTGCATACTACTACATAGCGTAGAGCCGTCTTCGATAGCCGATTGGTGCACATAGGTAGGATATTTAACCCGACTTCATTCCATTACACCATTTATCTCACCTCATCTGTACTAATTAAGATCGATGTATGGCTGTTTTTACTATAATACTTCAAAATAAAGATAATGAAATAACAGTTTATTTAAAATTTCGGCCAAGTGGCTTTATTATATGCGAAGTTATTAGTGTTTGAAGTTTTGACAAAATACAGCGTCGATTGTTTATTATCGCAGCAACGGTTCTTGACAAAGAGTGATCTTCTTTAAATTGCAGCGGTGTTCTAACCTACCTAAATTCGTAGGCATTCGAAGGTCCAGAGGGTTGACTATGGGCTTTTCATGTTAACAAATGTTGAATAATAAATTATATTACTTTTGAAGCCAGACAAAATGACCTGCAAAGGGCAGATTTAGATAGTTTTAGATTTTAGATAGTACATTGTACATAATGCATCATTAAAATTAATAGGAATCCAACTCAAATTGATCTTTTAGTATATGTATTGTTTGACAAGCAGATATTATTATTTATTGCAGACTATGACAACACTGCATATAATCCACCAGAAGAGGAAACTTATGAGAATCTAAATTAATACATTTAAGACTATTTGTTCATTATTTTGTGAACGGATGACTACAATAGATTTCTCATTCTTGGTTCAAAATATTCGAGTCGAACCCCCGACTTAAACATTGCTCAATTTAATGTTTTGTCAACCGCCGTTTGATCAAATCAGGGGATTATTCCAATAGGTTCGTCTGTCTGCCGGTCTGTCTCTCGATCTGTCTGTCACACTTTTTGAAACACGTTAACTTAATTGCTGGAATATTTTTCGTAGTGATAAGTATAATCCCAGCAATATTTCAAGTCTGGCATAAATTTATTTTCAAAACTACAAAGGATTTATAAACACCTCCATAATTATGTAAGATTTTGATAAAGAGCTGACCGTTCGTCCTATAATCACATTTATCATGACACTGGTTAAACACTTTCCAACTATAATTTTAACAAAGAGATCATTGCTACGATTGCACGTAATGAAGATTTAAAAAAACAGAAGTGACGAAAGTAAAGGGAAAACACTAGTTGTTTTTTTTTTAAATAATACACACACGGGCATATTTCTGCTCATTATGAATTCCCTCAAAGACTAAAGTTTATTATGTGAGACTGTGAGACATAGACGTACGAGCTGGTGGGGGGGGGGGGCTGGGACCAAATGCTGGGGAAATTTGGGCACACAATAAAATTGTACTTTGTAAAAGTTGTATAAAAAAAATATTGTGTTCTTGATTGTGTCCAATTTAACAGAGAATTTAAATTCAGAGTGTCTATAGTTAGGCAATTAAATAGAAATCTTATTACTCGAACCCTCTTTTGTTTGCAGTACAGTAAGCCACAAGTTACAGTTACATAAACAACTGTTTCTAGTTGTGTATATTACAAGTAAATAAAATGTAGTTCTCTTTTATTGATGATTTAGAAATCAAGAACTTATTCATCGCAAAAGAGATATTGTAGAACCTGTCATGGGCCTTCAAATAAAAATTGACCTTTTTTATTTGGTAAAAACTCCTTAGAATCACTAAAAATGCATATTTATTCATACGTGATTTGGTTAAATAAAAACACAGACACCCTTAGCAGCATTCGGATCGGAAATATAGTCGGTACTCGGTCCGTTAGCTTTGTAAAAGAATCTGCACACTTCGTTTCCATCCTACAGGCCTGGTACGTGAACCTTTATTTTGTATTAATAATATTAAAGTAGCTAAGTCTCTAACTCAATATCATCCAAAATCTTCAACATTGAAAACACGAATAATTTGTCAATTTAAATCAACATTGACCCCCTAACTTTCAGGCAAGCTGACTTTTCGGGCAGGCAGATAAAGTGTGAAAAAAAATTTCACCTACTTAGCCCGAAATCTAATAAAACACTAATTTTACGGACTGGAATAACTGTAAAACGCGTTTCGTCAAATATTCCAAAATTTTCTTGGGAGGTCTATCAAGGTCAACTCCGCTTCTTCGCCTATCGAAAAAAACAGGGGCAGCTGTCTGTAAACCTGAATTTCTGTTTAGTTTGCTTCCCTAACTGTCCTTGAGCACTAAAACACTAATTTTACTTTTCTTTTAATTGACAACCACGAATTTGTACTGAGTCGACTATGGATTAAAACAGTTTGTCTTAAGCCATTCTACTTTGTGCGACAGTTTTTGGGCATCGATTAGTATTTGTAAATGCAGCTGCAACAGTCTGGTTGGATGCTTGGAATTCGGAGTGGGATTTCGGTTACAAAACCATTGGATACTTTTGGAGTTAATGACATGGGCTAGAACAGCAGAAAACGCATTTGCGGTGGTTAAATTTTCAAATTTTTCTCCGGAGGGTGAGGCCCCATACTCCGCGACGATTGATTGTTTTTAGAATTCGGGTCAGCAGGTGAACTGTATTTGACCAAATTGAAGTTACCCTAATTAAGCTAAATTTGATCACTTTCAAGTTGCTTTTTTCACGGGTTGAAATAGAAGGAAAACAGCCGTCAATATTCCAAAATTTTCTTGAGTTCGTATGCCTATGATTATTATTGTGTAACATACTAAGAACCTAACTATATCTTTTGGGCACCAACCACCACCGCCCAGCCCCCCGCCCCCGTCAAAAATTTCCCCGTACGCCTATGCTGTGAGAGGATATCTGACAATTCAAAAAACTAATTTAATGTCACTAGATAAGAGAAAATGAGAAAAATAGAAAGAGTCCGTACATTCCCTTCTCTTTATTCTTTCTATACTTTAACAGAGCAAGGTCTCTCTTTAGGCCTGAAATGTTATAAAAACTATTAATTAGACATTAATTAACTTATTCAAACCATAATCAACTCTCGGTGCCGAGGTAAGCATGAGATTTTTGTTGGATTGTAGTTCGATTCGCTGAAATATTTTGCTTCGTGATTTACCAATAAAAGTGGACAACCGAGACTACTGGTTTTGTCTTACCGACTTTAGTAATGATGACCGAGGTTAATCGGAACTTTCAATCGCTTAGTTCTATGTTAATAGTGGATTAATTTGCCTTTACATTCGCTAGTTTTTAACTATTGTAGTGAGAACTGCCAACTCGTTATCTAATGTACATGTCCCATAATGTATCTTTAATAAAACCATAGTAATGCACGGTATTTTTATATTTTTTCGTTTTCTCTTATCTTGTGACAATCAATTTTTGGTGGGGGAATTGTCATATATTCGTCTTAAGCAGAAATTCTCCCGTGTATCTGTTATCATTCGTCACTTCAGTCAGTTATCTAGGGGGATAACTCGTGTTTTCCCTTTGCTTTCGTCGCTTCCGTTTCTTGAAATACCATTTATACCATAAAAAAGTCTCGATTATTCATTTAAATTTAGATAACTGAATGCAAATAAACATCTAAATGTAAATTTATATAACATTTTAATCCAGACCCCCCCCCATTCCCCCACCAGCGATAAGCAATTTTGACTCTGGCACAATGTATGTATCCTTACTATTATTAGACGATGATTATTAGATGTTATTCCATTATTTAGATTATCTTAATATTATAAATTATCAAAGTCAAATAATGCTATAGTTATATAATTTTGTAGTTTGTGTGTACTAGAACATATATTTTTTAAATAATTTTATTGACATGGAAGACTGTATTAGACATAATTTGATTATTTCTATTATCATTATTAGATATTATTTACAATATTACACAATAATAATTTTTAGACGTCAAATTACATTTTTATTTTATTATTATATATTATATATTATTTACATTATTACACAAAAATAATTTAATAATGTCGAATGAGATTTGATGTTATTATTATATATGATGATAATTAATAATTAGACATTATTTACATTATTACACAATAATGATTTAATAACGTCGAATTAGAATTGATATTTTTATTATGATAATAATTATTAGACATTATTACACAATAATAATTTTAGACGTTATTTCATTAATTAAATTATATATAAATTATAAATTTTATACTACTAATATTAAAGTGCATATTTTAATTATCAGACATGAAATTATTTGATATTATGTCATTATTACGTTATGTTATATCTTAATGTTAAGCAATTTTGACTCTGGCACAAGGTATCCTTACTACTATTAGACGATGATTATTAGATGTTATTCCATTATTTAGATTATCTTAATATTATAAATTATCAAAGTCAAATAATGCTATAGTTATATAATTTTGTAGTTTGTGTGTACTAGAACATATATTTTTTAAATAATTTTATTGACATGGAAGACTGTATTAGACATAATTTGATTATTTATATTATCATTATTAGATATTATTTACAATATTACACAATAATAATTTTGAGACGTCAAATTACGTTTTTATTTTATTATTATATATTATTTACATTATTACACAAAAATAATTTAATAATGTCGAATTAGATTTAATGTTATTATTATACATGATGATAAATAATAATTAGACATTATTTACATTATTACACAGTAATAATTTAATAACGTCGAATTAGAATTGATATTTTTATTATATGATAATAATTATTAGACATTATTTACATTATTACACAATAATAATTTTAGACGTTATTTCATTATTTAGATTATATATGAATAATAAATGTTATAATTGTATACTACTAATATTAATGTGCATATTTTAATTATCAGCACTGAAAAAAAACTTCTGTTGAAACAACACAAACTTGTGTTGTTTTCAACACAAGTTGGGTGTTACTATTTAACAACACAAACTTGTGTTGAAACAACACAAACTTGTGTTAAATGTTGAAACAACACAAGACTTGTGTTAAAATTTAGCAAACAACACAAACTTGTGTTGAAACTTGTGTGAAAAGCTACACAATACTTGTGGTGAAATTTCTGAAACTTGTGTTGAAATTTCTGAAACTTGTGTTGAAATAAAACTTGTGTTGAAATGAAACTTGTGTTGAAATTTCTGAAACTTGTGTTGAAATTTCTGAAACTTGTGTTGAAATTTCTGAAACTTGTGTTGAAATTTTTGAAACTTGTGTGGTTCAATACAAACTTGTGTATAACCACCAACCAAAAACTTGTGTTGTATTTTCACTCAATTTGTATCCATTATAGCAAGCTTTCCCTTGCAGTACCCCCACCCCCTTTAATTTGTTTAACCTGTAATGTTTGAATAATGAGGTAACAATAATATTTTTTTTGTTAAATTATTATTTATTCAAACATGATGAGAAAAAAGTAAATATACATTTGAATGTTAACAGGAAAACAGAAAAATAATTATTATACTAACAAAATTGTGTTATATAACGCCCCCCCCCCCCTTTCCCCATGCCAAAATATAAAAAAGTTATTTTTTTTTACACTAAAACAAGAACTGAGAAAATATAAAGATATATACATGTACACAGTATTTCTACCCCATACCCCCAAAATATATAATTCAAAAATGTCTAAATTTAATAACATCCAAACCAAGCACTAATAAGATTGATTATGCACTAATATTTTATTATTACATAAATGGAGCAAAGCATCAAGATTACATAATTTAAAAGAATGTATTACATAATATGTACATAAGCAAGGGAGGGGAGGCATAATGGTTCAATGAGTATAAGACGTTAGCCGAGAATTTTCAGCTAGATTTTAGGTCATAGGTCCATAATGTCAGTAGTGTAGTACATGGCAAGGTATAATTGGGCACAAGCCCGGAATCGACCCCCCCCCCCCTCCCCATTGTGTTCACTTTAAGGACCCTAGACAATTGAATTATTTGACTCAATGACAAGACCTCCTGATCCAATGTGGGTGTGTTTACCATTTGCGCCCTCTCTCGGGTTCCCTTGACAGTTGAAATATTTGATATAAGAGTAGGTTAGTTGTAGGACAGGATCACCCTAATAACACAGAAAAGTAGAACGGGGAAGTCACCTTAATGCAGGTCAAGGCTTTTTGTAATTATGGGTATATTTGATCTACATTTGGTTTCTAAATATTGCCTATTAAATACTTTATGATTTCCGACCATATTTCTAAGTGAGTTATATGTCACTTTACTGTCTATATGATACATAAATTTGTAAAGAGAATTAAAATCTGATTTTGTTTGGGAGAATATTTAACATTAAAAACAAAAATATATATTTAAAAATTGGGTCAAATGCATTCTTTTCCAGAATTATAAAATAAATTGATGCCTGGGTTCTGTCGTTTTTATCATATATCAAAATCTCTTTCAATGGTGTTCCAGTCTAAAAAATTTAAAAAATAAGCAATAAGAATACTTTTTTATGGTTCACAATGTTTAAATAAACAATTTATTTTGCAACATCCAGAGTGAGTCTCTATTTTGTTTTAACTTTGCGTAACACTTAGTATGTCTTGTCCAGTTACAGACCCGGGCAGATTCAAATCAAATGGGTTACAACTTAGAAGTCAGAAAAAAAATCGGGAGATCTGGGACTGAAACCTCATAATAGGTCAACAATTCACCCGGTTTCAACATGTATTGAGTTTCCAAATCCAAATTCTCTACTACATCAGGACAGCGCCTATTTACTTGGCAATGCCTAATTATTTTGGCCCATTCATATTTTTTTTTCCATTGGCAACAAATTAGATATTACCTTTTAAAATCTATTTGAAAAGTAAAATATTGTCCAACAAATTTATACTGCTATTTACAGTAAAAATACACTTATCACAACTTGAAGAAAATCTATGGATGTGATAGTTAAAAATCAAGCATGCCAAGTACTTGAAAGGGCAGAGTCCTAGGCATTGCCCCGATTAGAAAAACTCACATTACCAAGCAAGTGTATAGAACTAGTTCCTTAATTAAAAATACAAATATGTATGTTACTTACATTTTGCCTGATTATCAAATTTTGTGAGAAAAAATTTCCACAATATGAATAGCCATTTCAAACTGTCTTGATCTTTCTGATGTAGTTAACTGAGAAAAAAAATATACTATATTATTAGTCGACGTAAATAGACTCAACAGTTATAAGATGAAAGCTTTAATTTAATTGCATTGTATGATAAATGTTTTAGTTAGCTTTGCCACAGATGAAACGAGATGAAAAAATGAAATGAAATGGAGTTTAGCGTCCTGCTGTTCAGCTCCCACTTGGCATATGCCATACAGTGTGGTATGAGAGCAATTTTTCCAGGTACCTCGACCCTAAGGTCTACTCATATCAAATGTTAGTTACATTTTCCTGTTTATCAAGCTGTGTGAGAAAAGTTTCCACAATATAAGTAGCTATTTCCAACCATCTTAATATTTCTTCTCCTATAAATGCATCCTTGCATCTTAATTTCTTATAGCGACATCCAAATCTGATGATATGTTGAATTTCTCTCAGAGAAGGGGAACCTTGTTGATTCATATATGGCTGTTTATAAATGTATATGTACATGTTAGGGGTACCAGTCAAGTCGTCCACAAGCAAAGTCATCCACAGTGAAGTCGTCCCCACCCGTTGGTGGAGTCGTCCACAACTGTTGGTGATGTCTTCCACAACTATTGGTCCACAACTATAAGAATAGGATTAGTAAAGACTCGTACACAATTTAATCTCATAGAAGAAATAGCTAGTACTTGTTGACTATTTATTTTGTTATTTGATTTCAGATCGAATCACCGATGACTTGTAATAAAGTTTATCGTATTGTTTTTATAATCGTACTTGGTAAGCGGTTGAAAGTTTCAACCACTCTAAATAAACTGGTACGATAGTTTTCGGGTAGCGGCAGCGTGTACCTACTCTATATACTTTCGGAAGTTTCCCCAATCCCTTTACTAATTGATTAGTACGTCGTGGCCGACGGAAGTACAATTCGTCATTACATTCAACACCTATTGCAGATCTATTTTACACCTTATAACTGTTTTGTTTCTCTTCACATTTTATGTTGACTTAATTTATATTAAAGTATCTACCAAATATCTGTGTTGTTCTGTTCAGGGAAGTGTTACCTTTTGGCTGACACCTTGCCCTCGTCTACCGATCAGGATTTTATGTTAGCGGAAAGGGGTTGCGTATTGCTTTAATATTAGTCCTTGGGTACGCTACACAAGCTTGCGTACTTTACCTATTCATAGGCTACATTTTGAACCATGGGCTGCAATAGCAGGAAAGCGCGTTGCCGTGATGCGGCCGTAATATTTTCTATCTATTTTTTTCTTCTTTGTAAACGGGGATTTGTCTGGCCTTCCAGCCCCCCCCCCTCCGACATTCATCTGACCCGTATGTCTATGGAAAAAACAAAGAGTAGATTGCTAATTCTGGATAGTAAAATACAATAAATTACCCTAAACACCATTGACAGGTAGCTCAATGGGTAAGTCGCTGACGCTTACCATAAGGTCTCGGGTTTTTTCCCGGTGTTGACCGAAAAAGTTCCTCCAGATTTTCCGACGGTTTCCCCATGTCGGTCGTGTAAGGTGGAGGGCCTGACAAGGAAAGTGTCTATTCGTTCGGATGGGCGAAAAATCGAGGTCCCGTGTACACGTAGAAGCTCGCTTGGAATTTGGTATAAGAGTAGACCGTAGTATCATTAGCTAGTCGGAGATAAACCTCATTGCGTTTCATTTAGCATGTAGGTACATTCTTTATTTCGAGTGTATATTATAGATTGTAATGTTTCATATACCATGTAATATTCTTTATTTGGATTGTATGCTACAGATTGTAGTATTTTCAGATAACGAAAATATCAGACATTTTGTCATATTGTGCAAGTCTGATTTTTGGGGTTTCCTTGGGTTTCTCAATTAACTTAAATACCAAGACGACAGTTGTTTCAATCGTTGGTAAAGTATATTATGCAACATATTATAAGTACAAATAACAAAAGAGCAATAGAAATATATGTATAACTACATAAACAAGGAGTTATTATAAATTGGGGGTTAAAGATATAATTGGATGATTTAAGCAATTATTTGGGATACTCGCTTATACGTAGACACGGATATCAAGCGCTATAAAAGCGGTCTTGCTATTCCAGTCTACGGCCTGTGACGCACTGATCTATATAATAACTATATTATATAGATCAGTGCTGTGACGAGGCACTATTTACATGTCTTGCTATATTACGTCATGCATGGTTGGGTCGACAAATAATAATAATGAACTGAAATGTCGACGCTATGTATTATTAAAATATGACGTTAACTATTACTTGCAACACAAGCCTATATGAACTGAAATGTCGACGCTATGTATTATTAAAATATGACGTTAACTATTACTTGCAACACAAGCCTATATGCAAAGAGTTGTGGATTATTCTACGGCATCGATAATATCGATTTAATTGCTTTTGTAGAATAAATCAAACGTGCATACTTATCACAACATTCGAACTTTAATGCAATAATTAATATCTAAAATTGGATAAACTATAGTAAACTAATAAACACACAAGTTCAATTATCACAATAGAAAACTAATGAGAACAAGTAGAAATAATACATTAACAGTCGCTCACCTTAAATAACAAGACGACAGTTGTTTCAATCGTTGGTAAAGTATATTATGAGAATCTCAGTGTGTGTGTGAAGTAGTTGTATTTTACGTCCGCTTCCACCGAAGTGATATCGCAGACAATCACGTGTTATATAAATATATATTTTTTTTCTTAAACTGTCGTAAACTGTTAGGGTTATGACTTTGGCGAAACGTTTGTGGAAACGGTAGGTAATCCCCATGTGGGTGTGGCTCTCTGTCTCGAGGATTTTCGTTTTTATTTCTTTCGTTCTAACATGTATGTGCAACTCGTCGTCTTTCAAGTAGATGGTTCAAATGTCCTGCCACTTGCCGAGAAGGTCGATCAGACACTTCAAGATTCCCCTGTCGGTTAATCTATCCGTGCTGCTGACTGCACCGTGCTAGGATACTCTATTTGTTTCTTCTTCTGGTACTACGTAGGTTTTGACAATCGGGTCCATGGTGGCTTGAAGACTGCAAAACTGGATAACTGGAAACTGTAACCCTGGATAACTGGAACACTGGAACAGTGGAGCACTGGAGCACTGGAACAGTGGAGCACTGGAGCACAGATGTTAACAGGGCGAACGCTAATTAACGAGTGAGAGTAGTGAGTCAGAATCTCACTACTACTACTACTACTTAGTGTTTAACGTCTGCTTCCCCATAAGTGATATCGCAGACAAGACTTAGGAGAGCCGAAGCTACAGAATCTCAGAGGCAACATGAATTTATATACCCAATTCGTGTGTCCCAAACTACAGTTGAGGTTTCCATGGCATGGAATGTGTATTAGCCTACGATTGGTCAGCTTTACGGATTAGTCCACAAGGTTGTCTTTTCCGTTTTGTTTGCGTGTGCGCTGTGCAGTCCCCTTATACACTTACTTAAACAGAAATTGCCCGACAAGAAAACCAGTTTGGTGGCTCAGTGAGTATGGTACTGGCTTACTAACCAGGAGATCCCAGGTTGAGATGTTAAACAAGTTTCAGACAGGAAACTGTGCCCAGTTGCTCGGATACGTATAAGAATCCATTACAATTGGAATTTAATCTAAAAGTAAGTCGTAGCGTCACTATCCGAATAGAATGTCCCTCGTTGCATGGCTTTTGTCTGAAAGCCGAATCGAAACGTCGCTTATTAATTAGGATCATTGTTTGATAATGACTAAAAAAGTCTAAACGAAACGTTGCGATGTAATAAACAGTAATTGAATTCCACAGAATTGTAACTTGTAGGGGCCTATATTCATCAGAGGCGTAGCTAGCTGTGAAATATATATTTGGGGAGGGGGGCGAAAATGAAATTGTATAAAATGGAAAATGTTGACAACCTGTGACGCCGGAGGCCGATGTAGCACGATAGGGAGAGTGTGGGAGGGTCACCCCCCACTATCAACCCGTACAATGTTTTTAAAGTTCCAGTCTTCTGTAAACACTGTTTTGGCATATTTTACGGGGTTAAACTAAAAAAAACATCACACAAATTATCTCTTTAAAGGGCAGTCATTATCACATACGTGATAGAACTGGTTAAACACATTCCAGATATAATTTTAACACAGAGATCACTGCTACGATAGATGAGTAATAACAGATACATGGGCTGACTGAAGTGACGAGTAATAACAGATACATGGGCAAAATTCTGCACACGTATAATAGCTTATATAAGTTCAACCTTATTTTCAAATAGGATTAGAGGTTAAGGGTGTAACAAATAATCAACCCTAAACATAGCATCAACAGATATTTAGTTTTTTCACTAAAATAGATATAGCTGCAACTCAGTAATACTGTAATGGGAGTGACAATATTGCAATAAAGAGAAAAGATATCAAATGGAGTTTAATGTCTTACTGTTCTGTACCAATCCCTATAATGACCCTAAGTCATACGTGTGTGTAATGGAGCAGCGGGGAGTCAGTAAAGGGCTGGCCCACTTACGGGGTGGGGTGGAGGCGCTCAGGTTTTGATCCTAATCTGGCGTAGTTTCTCCTTGTCCGTGGCTCACTAATCAGGGGGTCCTTGGTTTGATACCTGTGTTCCCCCTTGTCAGCGGTGCAGGAAGTGTGGGGGTTATGATGGGCAGCGCTTAGTTATTCGGATGGGATATAAAACTGATGTCCGGTGCACACGTTGACGTGCACTATAAAATTCGAAATAAAGAGTACACCGTAACGTTGCTGTTTGCCCCTCCCCCTTTTAGCATAATGTATGGCGAGCGTATGTACATCTTCATTATGACGGTTGATCTTTTTTTTCTTCATTACAATTGCCACTCCCAGTATTATTTAGGTTTTGCCATATATATCTATTTCAGTGAGAAAATTACATACAGATGCTTTGTTTCAATTCAAATACTTGTTAGGAATTGATTAAAAGCCCCAAATCAAATCTGAATTAAAAGCTTACATATAATAGTAGAAATACTGTTTTGAGAGAACCTATATGCCTACCCACCCGCCCTTCCAGATTCGTTGAACCGTCCATTTTTCGGGAAATGCATTTCAATTTTTCGTGCTCAATCTTCAGACCATATCTCATGGAAATATAAATGTATATTTGTGTAATTAATTCAAAATAAACAACCTTCACAGCTATGGGGAAAATTCGTTTTAGTTAATGATTGATTAATTCCGAAAATTTGGATGAAACCGTACCGGGGTTGTCTTGTACATGTACATATCTAATCTGTGTACATGTGAACATGGAACAAAAATACTGTTAAAGAAACCGAATTTGATGGTTATACGTACATGCAGTGACGGTTATGATGATAACGACTAACTTTGATGACATTTAAAGTGAAGGGTAACTGCGTAATTTTTATTTTCAATAAATGATTTACTTCAATGAATAAATTTTGTCTTGAATTTATATATTTTAGCAAATTACACAATTATTTATACTACAGTGTCAGTTTAAATGTTTGTAATTCGGCATAAATATCTTAACTAGAAGTTTACCTGTAGTAAAATTAGTGCAGGGTCTAATTGAAAGGCTGGGTTTACGTTTTGGTGGAAAAAATCACGTGGTTTCAATGCGATTTACAAAACGACGGATATAGTCTGGTCTCCATTACTTCATAGACATATTGCTCAACCAATGTCAAACATATCTCCTTGCTCATCAGACTAATTTCTTGGTAAACACCCCATTAACGATATAAATGTTAGATTTGTTTGCTCATACATGGTCTTGTGCATCATGCAACATCAGCAGTAAACACCTGAAATACTGTTATCAATTGCAGATAGTTGACGGAAAGGAAGGGAGATAACCCTATTACCGTTAATAGCTTTCCAAAATTATCTATGGTCCATTGTACATTATGTGTTCTGCATTTTCAGTTAAATCAAAATTTAACCAATACCATATTTTTCGTCAATATTTAGTTTTATGTCAATATAGCATTTTCTTGACAATTATAACAATTTTCATGTGACCTTAAATTTCGAGACCTTTTTGCTTGGAACTCTCTGGATTTGTGTTCCTGGTGTTATAAGCTTTCCAAAAATGTATAGTTTTTTTTTGGGGGGGGGGAGCACCATGTACCGGAATTGCGTTTCTAAGCAATCTAGAAATTTTGGCTGCAGGTCTACTCTAAAGGTCACAGTTTTGAGTTTCGATTAGATTTTGATGAAACTTGAAATGTATGTTTATAACCAAAAGATCTTGGATCCTTTCGATATTCGTGCATATCGGACCATAACTTCCTGAATTATGGCCCGTGATTGTACGAAAAGTCACGTTTTTGATCTGTGGTCCCTTCAGATGTCACAATTTTTATCCGATTTTTTTTTAAAAAAAGATAAAATAAATTCTTTAGTATATCACCGTTATAGTGCAATGAAGGTTGGCTTCGAGTTTCGTGAAAATAAGGCCAAAACTGCCAGACAAAATTGTCGTCGTTTGTACGTGAATAGTGTAGAGGTCACAATTTTAATCCGATTTTGATGAAACTTGAAATGTATGATTATTGTCCAAATATCTTGGTACCGTGCGCTATTTGCACATACCGGATCGTAACTTCCTGAGTTATGACCCCTGATTGTACGTAAATTCGCCTTTTAAAGCTTGTGGTCCCTCTGGAGGTCACAATTATTATCCGATTAAAAAAACAACAAAAAAACGTTTGATTATATTACTGATACACACTAAAGACGATTGTGTACGAATTTCGTGAAAATCGGACCAAAACTGTCAGACGAAATGACCTCTCTCATAAGCAAATGGGGTAAACATCTGGTATATCAAGGTTGTGGACCCTCTGAAGGTCACAATTTTATGCCGATTTTGACCAAACTTGAAATGCATGTTTATAACCCAAAGGTCTTGGTTGCTTTCGATATTCGCGCATATTAGATAAAAAAATTCATGAATTATGGCCCCCGATTATACGAAAATTCGCGTTTTTAGCTTGTGGACTCACGAGAGGTCACAATTTTGCTCCTATTTTGATGAAACTTGAAATGCATGTTTATACGCCAAAGATCATGGTCCTTTTGATATTCGTGCATACTGGATTGTAACTTCCTGGATTATGGCCCCTGATTGGTCGAAAAATGGCATTTTTAGCTTGTGGATTCTCTAGAGGTCACTTTTTTTCCAATTTTGAAAACCGTTTAGATACATCACCATTCCCAGGGGCGGGTCCAGAGGGGGGGGGGGATCCAAAAAAAATAATGCCTTGCATCAATGAAATTACATCACAAAGTGATCCTACATCAGTATAAAAATGATTTCTCTGTTTAAAAAGCTCAATTTGTATGTATGCCTATGTAATTTAGAGACGATGATGGCAGATTTCCGTGACAGAAACCTGGCAAACCCCCTCCTGCAAAAATTACTGGATCCATCCCTGATTCCACTATAATGAAGGTTGAATTGGAATTTCTTTGTATGCAAATTTGTAATTCAAAGGTTATCGACACTCTAGAGGCACAATTTTTATCCAATGTTTATGAAACTTAAAACATATCTTTATATTCCAAAAATCTCAGTCCCTTTTGATATTTGCGCATTTCAGACCATAACTGTCTGGATCATGGCCCCTGATTTTGATTTTAGCTTGTTCTCTATCCATCTCTTGCAAAATGTGGGCGTATCCTGTCTAGCGACGCTGGTTATGAGGAGGATCCAAATGAAATAAAACTTGTTCACATAACTTTAGTTTATGAGGATGCATATTTGACAATCACCTTGTACTATATACACACACATTGACATTTACAACAAAGTTATATAGATATGTAAAGTATTTTGTACATTTTGTGTATTATAAATGGATTTCAAAAAGTAAACTGTTCACGTTTCCAAGATTATCTTTGTGTTTACTTTAGCAATGTAAACAATATTGGGATATGTACAGGTTTTATACAGATAGAATCTTAACTAATCCTAATAAGTACAATTCAACGTTCCAGAATATTCCATTTTATTGTAAGTGGATGGCCGAATGTTTAGCGCGTGCGCGCTGTATCATAAAGCCTGTCATTGAGTCAGGTGGCGTGGTTTCGAGTCTTCGGTTGCACTTGACAAGGAGTAATGTTCCTATCCAACTTCGTGGGTTTTCTCCGGGTCCCCAAAGACCCCTCCGTGCAAGCGAATTATTGAAATAAAATTAAAACCATATGTTAGTCCCGAAATGACCTATCAACTCAATGATTAGGCTAATCAAAGATTATGAAATGGAAATTTAAAATTTCATCACGTTTTCTGACTGTTCAGAAAATAGGAGATTAAATCTCAGATTAGCACTAATGCACTTATGAAAATAAAATCTGCATAAAGCACTCACAATGGATGTCTAAATGGGGATGTGTAGATGGGTAGATAAATAAATCATAACAAAGGACACCAGTAAGAGAAACATTATACCGACATTGAAAGTTACCTATGCAGAACCATTTTGTTATTTGCCGCAGGTGTGCATAGATAGAAAACAAATATGAAGATGTAGAAGGATAAAACAAGGATCTGCGTCTTTTTATTTCTAACATTGAAATACAAAATGAAATGAAATGTTGTTTAAACATACATTATGCAAGAGCAAAATCTGCCTATTATAGGTCTCTCATTAGGCCTGAAATTTTATAAAAACTATTAATTAGACATTAATTAAACTGTTCAGATCATAATCAACTCTCGGTGTCGAGGCTAGCATGAGATTTTTGTTGGATTGTTATTCGATTAGCTGAAATATTTTCCTTCGTGATTTATCAATAAAAATGTATAACCGAGACTACTGGTTTTGTCTTACCGACTTTAGTAATGATGACCGAGGCTAAGCGGAAATTTCATTCGCTCAGTTCTAAGTTAATAGTGGATCAATTTGACAGAAATTTTCAGCATAACATTGCCTTTACATTAGCTAGTTTTTAACTATTGTAGTGAGAACTGCCAACTCGTTATCTAATCTCCCATAATGTATCTTTAACGTCGCACTTTTCTGCTCTGACTGGGCTAATGAATACGAGCATGAGTCATACAGTGTGCCATGACAGACGTTTTAATCACACAGCGGCACTACGACTCACTCTTATATCGAATACCAACTGTCAAGGGATCTTTAAAGTACATGTCAACGTGTACACTTTTTCGTGCCACCCGACGGACTAGACAATATCCGTGCACAGGGGGCAAGGGAAGCCGTCACCTGAACCTCCTGAGGAAATTGCTCCTTTTTTTTGTTTGACCACCTTTCTCTTTTAGGTATCGGTCGCTCCGTACGGGCTTCGTTTCAAATCTGTGATAAACTTATTACCATAATTAAAGATACATTATGTAAGATTTAGATAAAGAACTAGCCATTCTTGCTATAATAGTTCGAAAATGTATAATCTATAATGAATAATTTGAAAATTTTATTCAAATTAATCTATTGCGAGTCAAGATATCCTTTGAGGGTTTGACAAGACGTGTTCAATAATTTCAACCATGGTACTGTTTGTTCGAAGCCAAGTCTCGCCTTTTCACTTTTAGCTTTAATCAAAATACGGCTAAATTATTCCAATATATTTAATAGCGGAAAAATCCGATGTCATCGAGAGTTGATAATTTAGAAAACATTTCACGCCTAAAGAAAGACTTGCAATAGGCAGATTTAGCTCTTGCATAATGTATATTTAATCACTGTATGCATTATCCCGAGAAGTTGACTGAAATATGACACATAAATTAATAAAAAAAATGGTTATACAATTTATTCAAAAGAAGTAGTGTTTTTTACCTTGAGAACTTCCTAGTTGCGCACCGACCATTAAAGTAGAACACCCAACTTAGAAAATATATACAATATAGAAAGAAAGAAATGGGAGGGAAGGTGGGATATAGTCCACCAAAGAGATTTTATCATGTCTATTACAATAACTTCAGCTCCTTCTTGCGTACCGAACATTAAATTAGAACAACCACCTTAGAAAATATAGATTATAATATATCATATGCTGTCTTGCCATAGGCTTGCGGACCCTTGCAGCTGCACCCACCCCCATCCCAACGTTCGGGCAATCAGATTTTTCGAGCAGACATGTACATTTTGAAAAACAAAAATAATACAATAACCTCAGCGAGAAAAAAAAAAGATGTAAAACAAGTGAGTATGCAGGACAAATGACCTTTTCTGATAACGTTTTGCATATCTTGTGCTCAGGTATGTACAATATAACTTTAATGGTACACGACTTTAATAAATATTGTACAATCACGTGACTTCACATTAGATTTAAGAGTCAGTGGTAAAGTCCTTCACATCAAGAAAGCAGCAGAGCAAAGCCGAAAATCTATTGGAGTTTAAATAGGTACCAAAATCTTTACCGAAGACACCTCGATGAACTGCTGTAATATTTTAAAAAAACACACACACAAAGACATATTCTGGCACATATATTCGGTAAGTTTTACATTTCATTAAATTAATTTTATCATAACAATCTCTAAAACCACTGTTACGTTTTTAATCCACTTTAATCCCTAGGAGCAGGATTCCCGCGAGTCGTCGAAAACGACCTATTTTAATCCGTTACGGTCAATAGCTGCGCCTTCGTGGCAATAAACCCCAAATGCAAGCCCAAAATAAGAAATTAGGAAAAAACGAGGGGCGCTATTATCGCAGCGTATTATTTTTTAATTTCCTATTTTCGAGTCGATTTTTGCTTGTATAGCCTGCTGTCGCGTCACATTTTGTTGTAACTTCTATTTTTCTACTTTTCGACTTTGTTGTTTTGAAGGGGCGAAAGGTAATTTTTTGTTAATATACAGCTCACATAATGTAAGCTGACATATGTTTAAGTTTGGTGTAATCTTACATAACCCTTGTAAGCTATTCATATGCATCTACATCGTTTTAAATGTAAGTTAAAGGGCCAATCCCGATAACTTTTTGGGGAATAAAACTGCTTAATTTTGTGTTAAAATCCCTTATAACCCATTATCTAAGGCCGACCATTTAACCCGATATTTGTGATATGCTTGTAAATAACTTAAACCTGACAGTCTTCATCTGGAAATGGAGACCGTTGTATTATACAGTGTCTGGATAAAACCAGACTTTTTTCTATAAAAATGATATGTAGGTGAAATTTACCTTTTGTTATCAGTACAGTACATGGGTCATTCACTGTATAGACCTCTCAAGAAACGGGAATCGATTATCAGGTCACCTAATCAAAAAATTGACCCGAAATCTTAAAAGGGTTACGTGTCCGGATAAGCAGTGTTGACGTTAACGTCAAAACGACTCAATATTTTGAGCTGAAACTTTGAGCCAAGGTATATACACCATGCCTCTATATTTTGGTCCATAAATTTCATAAATGCTCGGACTTTAATTTTTGAGACTCTGTTCTTATCGGGATTGTCCCTTTAAGAAACCATGTGATTTGACAAATCCTGCACTGTATTTTTACTATACTTATAACTATAAATATGCATATAATTTTAATAGTGTATTACTTATATCCTAAGGACTATCGATTTTGGTTCGAGCCCAATCCAAAGAGCGATGCCAGACCCATATTTTTTTAACAAAATATTTTTGTCTGTATATATTCTACAGGTCGCAATTATTAGCGGATTTGGTTTACATTTCAATAACAGAGTTGCTCCATGCCCAAGCCCCCTAGGGTCAGTGCCACACCCACCCTTCTGTTAATATTTTGTGTCCACAGTTCTTAACTGGTTGCCTCTACTTTAAAGGGACAATAACATTCTTGCTGGCTTGGTAGCTCCAGAAAATAAATAATACCCTTATTCTAAGTACTAGATGTTTAAATGTCCTACCTGTTGTGTAAATTATCCATTACAACCTATTTTATTTGTCCAGAGGGTTCGAAAATATTCTAAAATCCAAGTCACATTTGAAAAGGTTTACGTTAGACTTTTCAAATCAATTGGTTGAATTTTTCCAATTTTTGAAATTAGGTGTGTTAAGATGAAATTTATATCATCATTTAATTGGAATATTCTAAAATAATATGATTTGTTGACCAGAATGAAGATTGGGACATATTTTTCAGTTACAACAAGAGTGTTATTGGGGCTTTAAGAACAACACCTATTGATTTTAGTGCATGCCCACTCATAGATATACGGATCGTCGTTCTGAATGGATCATCTTTGGACATTTGTATACTTATTCCTTATACAGTGGCGGATCCAGGGTGACAACCCCATATTTTGTCTCACCGATCGCGTAGGCGCGTGCAGTAGAGGGGGTATGGGGAGGTTCTCCCCCCAGAACATTTTGAAAAATCATCATCGATTTCCTCGCATCTGAGCCATAACGAACAATGATTTCTGTTCGTTGACAATGTTTGATTTCGTTGACGATTTTCAAAATTTGAAGAATAAATTTCGAAACTGCTGACACCTCTTCGAGGAATTAACTTAGTTAACTTACTTTCGTCTCGCTATTGTAATTCTAGATTATTTGAATATAATACCAATGATTTCCAGTTGAACGCAAAATGTTTCATTATTTTAAGAAAGCAAATAATCTATAGATAAGATTATGTTATGAATCCAACTGTAGTGCTTACAAAAGAATGTTTTTTGTGTCTTGTAGACAGACACTTTTAAGACGATAAGTCGGGGATACGAGCCCGCGACAATAACAACACGATGCCACGACAGAATAAAGTGCTGTATAACTGCGTTAATACTGTCGTGAGTTAAGCCAGGCTGACACTTGCACGACTTTTGGCCACGATTTTGTCGTGCCCATCAGTGTCCACATTGACACGAACTGGCACGACGAGTTCACGCATAGTTTGTGCATTGTTTACGTACTTCCCGCATTGGCACGACGAGTTTACGCAAATCGGACGGTGTCGTGCCGACCAGAGTCGTGCCAATGCGTGCCACGGAATCGTGCAAGTGTCAGCCTGGCTTTAGTGTTATGATTTGAAATGGCCACTATCAGGCACAATACTTAAATCTATTTTTGTGTGATGTGTAATTGTTATTATATATTTATTATTTAATACATTTATATAGAGCATCTTTCACCGAAGTGTTCAGATGCGCTTAACAATAACAAAGTAAAAATACAATTATGATAAAAAGAACACAAACAGAACCAGAACAACCAAAAAAGTTCCTAAAAACAGTAAAATGAGAAAAAAGACTATGTAAATGGTATAAAAAAAATTAACTACACATAAAAAAGTCAAATGTTTATAATAAAAAACTTGTTTGAATAAAGTTATATTTATAGCACGACTCTCATGAGTTAACACTTAACAGGTTTAAACATCGTGGCGTAAACCAAGATGTTAAACCTGTTAACGAATGAAGCATGCTATAAATGACTTGTAACACTGACACCTGCGCAAAATGCTTGTTGTTATCGCTTGCACGGAAAACCCACCCACTTCTCTATATGATTTCTACTAAAACTAGCGTAAGCCAGCAAAAGGGTGCAATAACATTGAAAATATCTAGTTATTTCACAGTTACGCCTCAGCGAGTAAAACAATCTGCTTATTGAACGAAAAGAACAAAGGGAGATATCCTGTCCGTGCACAGGAATCTGACCTTCTATCCGAATATATGCATATGTTAGGCGCAATCTTCACCCCTCGCGCAGATTGCAATCTGCGCTGTCGTGTTGTGCAGATTGCACTCCGCGCGCAGATTACAATCTGCGCTGATGAAGCTGCTGCGCAGATTGCCCACGTTGCGCGGATTACCCCTCGATATTTTTCGAGATGTTAGTTGTCTGTCAGACGTATATATATTTGCCCACGTTGCGCTGATTACCCCTCGTTGTTTTTCGAGATGTTAGTTGTCTGTCAGACGTTAATATATATATGACCTGCTCCCTATCGATAGATTCTTTGAATGACCGCTATACTTATTGTTTAATTAATCCCTTAATCCAGACACATGTCTGAGTTTCATCCGAAACAACACCGTCCAGGTTAGTATGACAAGGATAGTAATAAATAAAATAAAACCAAGTACGAACAATCCAAACCATTAGACAGAACGTTATAGGCAAAATAGTGTAATCAGCAAATGGACTGCTCCCCGTGTAGAAAATACACGACAAACAGTGGTAACAGGTGTCCAGAAGAGTAAGCTTACCCTGCCGGCGCGGTAAAATAGCGTGATTGGCCAATGGACTATCAATGACAGCCTACACCGACAGTATTCCCCATAAATAAAACGGTATAGGCAAAATTATTTCGACTACTTCCGGTTTAAGGATCGTTGTTGAAATTGCTTTATGCAACTGTAGGGCCACATGGCTTTATGTTTCAGGGGTTTCAGAAATATCGTTTTATCCTTTCCAAAAAATATCAGGGTTACAAAATGGGCAGAAAATTCGAAAAAAAATGAAAAATAAAGGGCGATAACGCTGAATGAAACTTATATTACTGGAATCGTATAGACTACAGGAATCCAAAAATGTAGGTCAAATTTGAAAATTTTGAAATATAACAAAAATTGTGTCATAAACAACGTGTTTTCAATTTTAGAACGATAGAAGTCCTAGACGAATTTTCGAAATTGAAAAATGTGAGATAGCCATTATCTCCGAAAAGATTTAGGGTTCCCGAAAATGTCATTTGTTTTAAAGTGGGTAAAGAATTGACGAAACTATAGCCTATTTTTAATTTTTAGACGACGTACAAAGTTCGGCCACTTCCGGTATGCACAGAATTTTGAAAAATAGTTTATCAAGTAGCCACCACATGTTTTCCCGATAGAAAAGTTGGTTCCAGATCGATATCTGTTTTCGATCATGGAGAAATAGGCTCCCGCAGAAAAAAAATAATAATAACTAGACCTGCAGACCTGCAGTGCTGAATCGGCTTTCAAGAATCAGACTTGAAGTGCGTCATACAATAGCCAATCCATCGAGCTACCAAACGATACTGTAGTTGTTATGATTCAGTGACACCCTCTATCAGATTTGTAAAAGTAATATTTCCTTGCAAATACACCGTCCATGACATTAGGCCTCAAAGGGTGAATATTTTATGAAAATCGAATAATAATTGACACTTGTATGGGCCAAAAACCTTCAAAAGTGACATTTAGAAAACCGCCTATATCTCGGCAACCGAACAAGTTAGAAACAATGATGTCTAAATGACCGTACGAGTTTTGTTAAAATGTGAATTTAAACCAAAAGTTAACTTTAATATTCTTGGTTGAAAAAAATATCGATTTTAAAAGTTAAAAATGCAGTTTTTGACCAAATGGCGTCACTTCCGGTGTCAATTTTAAATTATAATCAATTTGATATGACGCATACTTGCTTTTTGAATCAAATGATGTCACTATTGTGAATATCCTTTAATAATTATTGACTATTTTACAGGCAAAATTAAGAAAACAGTGACTTATGCAAAACTGCCCATTTCTCGGCAACTGCTTATATTACAAACTATTTTTCACATACATTCTCTTCGCATGGATTATAGCTACAAGTTTATAAAAGTTAGAAATATTTTAAAATCTGAAAAGCCTGAATGGGTTGTAAATAGGTCAATTTTACGCCCTTTTTCACCTCTTAATCCAATTTGCTAGAAAATGAAATCGAAATTAAAAAAACTGCTTCCGACATTTTTTGCGCCTTTAAAGGACACACTCTTTGAGTCATATAATTTTTCAAAAAAATAATATTTGTTTTTAAAAAATGGTACCTAACTGTCAAAATTGTAGTTTTTGGTAAAGTTATGCCACTTCCGGTGCCGACAGATAACACTTTTGGTAATAAAAAAAATGACAATTGAGACAACGAAGCATATGAACTTTGTTTTATACAAATCGAACAATAAAAAATAACCTTAGACTGAAAAACTGAATTAGCCATAGGCGGCCAAGGAAAATTACTGAGACAAAAATTTTTAACATTTTTGCGCAAGTCAGATGACTCTTTAATTCTGTGTACAACACGACTAAAAAATATTCATAAATAAAAAGGTTTTTTTGTAAAATTTTAAATTTTCGAAATTTGGCGCCTAATATCTTCGAAGATTTGCCGAAAATCAAAAATCGAATGTAGCGTAGCTATGTGCCCTGTCTCCGGCTATGCCAAAATGTATCGAAAGTTAAAATCCAATGATTATTGTTAAAATTACTGCAATATTTTTAAAAACGATAACTTCGGTGATTTCGGACATAATAATTTTAACAAAAACAATAGTGTTTCACACAAGCTTCGCAGTGTGAAACCCTAATAATTTTAGTAATCTCAATAGGCTTTCAGACGAAATAATGATTTTAACAAAAACAGTAGTGTTTTACACAAGCTACGCAGTGTGAAACCCTAATAAAACGATGACCAAGTTGAATTAGGAAATATTTTCAAAATCATTTTTCTATAAATTGTAATTATAACCATATATCTTAACCACATAGACGGGTCTCGAGTCGGTAAAGTGGTAATTTGGCATAAAATCTGAACGCCTTGTGTTATAAAACACTCGGTTCATTTCTCGCAAATTTAATTAAAATGACTTATAATACTAAGGCAGTGGTCCATGGTGATTACCGATTAACCGATTAAGATTAGGCGGATTATTATCATCGCAGTAACTCATTAAATTGCCCGGACAAAGTTGACTTCGTATCAGACAATATATAATAAAAGGCATTACATTCCTGTTCTTTTTTTTATTATATATTGTCAGGTACGACATGGTATGGGGGTTGGGGTGGCCTAGTGGTCTAGAGTGCCGAGCTTCGAATTCTAGCAGGCCGGTCACCTCTGGCTTGCGGCTATGGTTTCGAGCCCTGGTGTAAGCGTGTGTGACATGGAGATAGGGGCGCCTTCTCAACCTCGTGGGTTTCCTCCGGGCACTCCGGTTTCCTCCCACTGCTAAAGACCCCTACGCGTAAGCGAATTATTGAAATTAAATTAAACCATATGTTTGTCCCGAAACGACCTAGTTTGTGTTGAGTGGACATTAAACCCCATCTCTCTCACGACATGGTTTATGCATACGGATAGAAGGTCAGATTCCTGTGATCCGTGTTTTCAAGTGAATTTAATGATAGAAGGTGATTTCCAAATAAAATATGATAATTTGTTCGAAAGTAACGGTGCATAAACTGTGTATTCCCTCTTGGTATTTCGAAATTGAAAGAAAAGATTCGACTTTCGACATCGTCCATTGAAGTGAAGAGAAGACGAACGGCGATTAGACCTAGTGTACTGCTAGTGAGAACTGACCCGCTTTGTTGCGGTCTATATTGAGAGAATCTTGTGCTTCAAGATTCTACTACAATACATATAGATTGGGGTGGTTGTTTACTCGCTTGGCTGTTTCGTTGTCAATTATCCTAAAAATAAATTAGTCTCTAAATCAGATGAGGTTGTTCAACATGTATGTTTATTAAATATATCAGTGAAACAATCAGTTGCGGCGCCAGCCGTCGGTGGTTGGAGGGGCAAAGCTGGGGGTCCAATGTTAAGGGGGCAAAGGCACGAGTCTCAACTAGGGGTGGGGTGGGGCTCCCCCGGATAATTTTCAAAAACAGGCAGCAGGGAATGCAGTCTGGCAGTATTTCAGCAGTGGTCGTTGAGGTAAAGTGTCAAACGAACGGACTTGCGAACCTCGACGAACCCCACTCACGAGCGCCAATGTAGGGTGTACTTATGGAGGGTATGGGGAACCTCCTCCAGAAAAGTTTGAAAAATAGACTGTCGGAAATGCTGTCTGTCAGTATTCAGTCAGGCACCGGTCGTCGAGATAAATAAACCTCACCACATACCGTCCGTCGCCTGATCACTAGTTTATACGATCAGAGACCAAAATGGCAAACGAACGAACTTGCAAACCTCAACGAAGTATCTATGTGGGGGTTTGCGAAACCTCCCCAAGGATTTTTTTAAACATAGACTGTTGGAAATGCTGCCTGGCGGTATTCGGGCACCGATCGTAGAAATAAATAGAGCTGATCGGATGTCGTCTGTGGTCTGATCACCAGTCTTTCCGACCCCAGAGAGGAAAGTGTCAAATGAAACTCAACGAAGTCTCCAATAATTTGAAAAGTAGACTGACCCAAATGCAGTCTGGCAGTATTTCAGGCATTGATCGTCAAATCACTAATTTATCCGACCATAGTTCAGCTGTGAACGTCTGTCTCATTACACTCACCCTGAACGTTCAGAGACTGTCCCATTGAATCAATGTCGAAAATAATTTGAGCACCAGTCACTTGTACTGGGCAACTTTTCACTGCTAAACATTGGGGTGTCAATCCGTGTGGACGCCTGTACAGTGTAAACGAACATCTTAGTGAGAAAATAAGACCTTGCTTACCTCACTAGAGTCAGTATGAACGACACACCACGCCTTATGGCGGCGAAAAGGTAAATTAATAAGAGGGGACGTATTTTTAACAGCGTGTTGTGTCGCTCATAGTGTCGACCGAGTGGAGTAAGAGTGACTCAAAGTGAATGAATATTTTCGCCACTATATTTTGTAAAATAGTCTGCCGGGAATGCAGCCAGGTAGCATTTCAGACAATGGTCGCTGAGATAAATAGAGCTGGCAAGATCAATTTTTTTTTATCGAAAATTATTGGGTGGGGGGGGGGGCAAACAGAGGGCAGGCCAGATTTTTGGGGGTGCAAATGCCCCCCCCCCATTGCCACCGCCACTGAAAACAATTATCGCATATAGAATAAAATATTAATAAAGTTAATGGAAAGTAAATTAATAAGATATGCGCTATTGTAAACTTGTACATATACATATACTGTCACGTGCATTTTTTGAAGAAATGGAATTACAAAACGAAAACTACACGATATACATAATATTAAATATGAGTTAACTTATTATCTAAAAGAACATTAGTCTCTAAATCAGATGACGTTGTTTAACGTGTATGTTTATTTCCAGAGTGAATAAACATGTTGCGTTCGTTCGTTCGTAGGATTTAGCGTCCGCTTCCACCTTAGGTGATATCGCAGATGTTGCATCGTTATATGGGATCTCACATTCACTTCCACCTGGGGTGATATCGCAGACAAGTGTTTCTTAAGAAACTTGCCAGGAAAAGCCACCAAATAGGCTTAGCCAAGCTGGGGATCGAGACGTAGATTGATTAGAAGGCCCGTTCGATCTCGCTTCTTTTATAAAAGACGCAATGTCTTTTGCACGGTAGCGTCCAAGGTAAAATTCACCCAAGGGAGAAAGCTCCGAGTACTATAAGAAAAAAATGGCGAGCTTGCGCAGTTTGGTCTCAGAGTATAGTTTAAATGAGTTTATATTATGAAATTAATTTGCATCTGGTCTAGCAAGCCTGAGGGTTGATTAACGTCTACAGAGGCGGATTTAAGGTGCGCCCCTCCCCTAATTTTCGACAGTGCCCTTTTTTGCTACTAAAAGTGTCTTTTCTCAGACCCAAATATGTCCGTTCCGAACTTTTACTTAGACGAAAATATCAGCCAAATAACTCTTGGAATGGCTACAGAGAGAGAGAGAGAAATGGGGTTTAACGTCCACTCAACACAACCAGGTCATTTCGGGACTAACAAATGGTTTCAATTTTATTTCAATAATTCGCTTGCGCGTAGGGGTCTTTAGCCGTGGGAGGAAACCGGAGTGCCCGGAGGAAACCCACGAGGTTGAGAAGGCGCCCCTATCTCCATGCCACATACGCTCACACCAGGGCTCGAAGCCAGAGCCGCAAGCCAGAGGTGCCCGGCCAGCTAGAGGTCGAAGCGCGGCACTCTAGACCACTAGGCCATCCCCCCCCCCCCCCCGGAATGGCTACAGATGCAACGAAATGACGAATAAGCACAATGACGCTTGAGTATAGTTTCAGTACATCAATACCTTACAACCAGTTTTCGGTAATAATCAGTTTCTGCTACGATTAAACAGAATGGTAAGCCATTTGATTGGGCTAATGTTTTCTAAATCAGACCTTTTGGGACACAGTAACTATGTTTCTAGTTAAGATAGAACACACAAACGTAGTTTTACAGGTTTTAAAGGTTAATGTTCATCATGCAAACTCAAGTAAAAGTTTTCCAAAACAAATTGCTTAACAAATGCTTTATAGCCCAACATGTACACACAAACAGTGCACTAATGAATTTGGAACACAGTAACTGCCTTTCTTATTGAGTTAGAACCCACAAACTGTGTGTATTATGTTCATAAGGTGAGTGTGCCTTGATGGAGTTCACGAACCGTACACAATTAGAATCAAAGTAAATGTTTTCCAAAACACTAAGAAATCATTCACCTCCTGTACACTAAAAATATAGATGAAATTAGTGGGTGTCATCCTTTTATTTTGTGTTTAAGGGAGAAGACATCAGCGTTACTGTTGACTTGTGTTGTCATAATCAGAAGAATGATATCCAAGATGACAGCACTGACAGTTGTCTGTATGACAATTACATCAATATGTGTATTGAGTACCCAAGGTTAGTATCAATTTACCAAAACAGTCTGTGGAATTTGCAATACAGTGCAGTAATTATTTTTATCAGGAAAGGTTAACGATATAATTATCGGTACTCCTTTTTATGGAATATGCGGTCCATGGTGTAAGTAGCAAACACATTAAAACTCACAGAATTTACAGCTTACTTGTTTCCGCTTGTGGCTTTTTAAATGTTCGTTCAACTCACGATGTCAACTTTAAATATAGCGTTGTTAATTATCCAGAGTGTATGGTAAGTTATTTTTCGGTTTGAAGCGAATAATATAGTCCCAATATATCCCAACAATGTCAGCTTTTAAAATTTGGTCTTTGCTGTTAATGCTGCACTCTTTTTAACTTACCTCTTCGTGGATGATCGGACCTTTAGAAATCTTTTTAGCTTTTTGATGGAGTACTTGGTGATGTAACTGTAAGTCCCTAACCGATAGTCATTTTTAGAAAGAAAATGTGTCTGTATTCAGCTGTATATAATCCCAATTAGTGAATGTAAACAGTCTATACTAATATAAAGAAATAGTAAACTGATAAAATTCGGCAGAAAATAATTGGTAATATTTGTTTTGCAGGTGAAATAAATATAACCAGCGAACCGCAGAAAATAGCTTTCTATAGAGGGTTTACATTAACATGTCATATTGGTACACTAACTGATGAAGTTAAATGGGTTTATAAAGGAATAACTTATTTCTCTTGTATATCACCATATAGAGCTGGTATGTGTTTTATAAACACAACAGCACCATACAATAATCGCCCCACCTATGACGTGAGTAAAATAGCTGGAATATCAACTTATAGGATCTATGCTAGAAAGAACGAGTTAAATGGCTTGTGGACATGTCACCATGGTAAAGACAGCTCTAGTTACAATGTCAATCCTGGTGGTAAGATTATATTATAATATGACTATATGTAAATTAGAATTGAAGCCTCTGATGTGGTGGACTACATATTATTCACCAAACGAAATGAACTGTGTTTTAACGTTCTATTTGTCTGCACCAACCGGGATAATGAAATGAATTGGGATTTAACGCCTTAATGTTCTGCTCCGACTTCGATAATGAAGACGGGCATACACCATACATGGACATTTTGCCCGGACAGCGGCATTATGGCCTACTCTTATATCGAATTCCAACTGCCAAGGGGTCTTTTTACGCACACGCCAATGTGTACATGACACATTGTGTTTCCGTCCGATCCGAACGATTAGACAGTTGTCCTTGTCAGGCCCTCCATTCTGCATCACTAACCAGCGGGGGGGGGGGGGGGCACGCCGGAAAATACCGATGAGCGTTCTTCGAGACCTCCAGATAAGCCAGCGTCTTACCCACTTAGCTACCGTGGCTGTGTTGCGGCCCCAAAATGAGACTGTGACACTATCCTGGTCACCAAATAAACGGACTCGACCCGTGATACTAACACCTAGGACTGTCTTCGACTTCACGCTGTGAGATAAATTATTTCAATCTTCAATTAACTAACTCTCGAACACTTTTTACGTTAACTAAGTTTTTATATCTTTACAACAGCCATAATACAGGAAACTACACATTCAGCTATGACATTAAATATCCTGAACGCCATAGAAAACGCGTACATGCAGCGAAGTCGCATGGAATAAACCATCTGTGTCGTACTTTTGGTTTTGACCCCTCTGACTTTGTACCGTTGATTATAGATTAAACATCCATAAGTGTACAAATGGATTGTTATTGATGTGTTCCCATTTGAATATTGTTCACAATAAAAAGCAAAATAAATAAGATACGTTTACATGATTATTTTGTTATACGAAAAACTAAGTGATGCGTTTTCTACGGCGCTCAGTGTTATGTTATTTAATTTGTCTAATTGTAGATTTTTTGTAAACACAAGCACGAGGCGACATTACCACATTACGTTCAAGATAACTTTTTACTAGAGAGCTACAAAGAGCACATAACTCTTAGGGTTCAGACCACACACCACCCCCAAGATTTTTTGGAAATGAATTTGAACACCGTTAGTTTTAACAGTCTAAAACATAGTCTCTTAAATTCTTTGGCTTGTGAATGGTTCTGCCAGATCTTGTCTTGAGGACTTTTTTGGACTTGATAGGTTTTGATTTTAATGCTGTACCTTTCGTATTGACTTCGGTACCTCCACCTCACCCAGATCCAGGAGGGATCGGCATTGATCGATAAGGCCTGATGTGGCGACGATTGCGTCGAACAGTAATTCCGGTTGAGAGTTTTACCAGGTATGAGCGATGTGGCAATATTTTCGTGATTTTGCCCCGTAACGTCCATTGATGGGTACTATGGTGCTGTATGACATGGTTTCCATCACTAAGTTGAGATAACGGGAAAGATCGCTGGTTGTACTATTGCTGGTGCTTGTTCTTGGAATACTGCTGACGTTGAATTCGACTGTCATCGGGTATGGTTCGTTAAACTGACCACCAAGTAAGGGCGAGTTCTGGAATGAAATTAATCCTTTCCGCAAAGCTTTCACGTCTGGATTATTATGGGTGCGGCACTTGCGTACCAGGTTCTTCATGGCCTTGCCTGCAGCCTCGGCTTTCCCATTGGACTGGGGATATCTGGGACTGGATGTCTGGGACTGGATGTTCCATTTAGGAGATAAACACTTCCTGTTACGTATTTAGAGGGGGTTTATTGTCCATTTAACCATGCTTGAATCATTAGAACACGAGCCGTTTGAAGATTTTTTAAAAGAACGGGAAATTAGTCTTACTGTGGCATTTAAAGAGACGGGTGTTAGCGTGATAGAAATAATTCCGGTCTGCTATCCGAGACTAAAAGAGGGGTAACTCTTGGCAACAAAGATGGCTTCGCTTCGTGAGTTTCATGTAAGTTTTCAGTCTTTATTATTTTATTTACAGACTGTTATCACAACCCAGCATCTAGCAGCTGATATTTTCGACTCTCTCAGTGTATTTTCATGCGGTTTCTTGTGAATAATGACTTATTTTTTAGGTAGATCACATTAGCCAGACTTCGATCAAACCGTGATTTAAAAAAAAGAATCCACCTTATTAAGTAAACATTGATTGGTGAGTGAAGCTATATTCTACCAAAAAAGAAAATAAATTTGTCCATACTGTGACTGCCTAGTTACGAAGATATTTAGATACCTGAAAACGGTTTTAATTAATATATTGACTGATTTTCTACTGTTTTATGTATTTCAGAAATGTTTTCATAAAAGATGATATTTGAAAATGTTGTGATAGTCATGTGTGCAGAATTTCTTGAAGATATTTGCCAATAAAGATTTGAGTTGAGGAAGATCATTGAGCACAAAAATGAAAAAAAAGTACACTCGAATATTTATACGCAGTAATTCGCCTTGATAATTCAGAGGGGGTTTATTGTCCAATCAGAATCGACGAAATTTCTAATTTGTGCTACAATCTTGGGTAAATTTCCGGAATAACTTTAAGGTGTATTGCGTCCCATTGTCAGAAATGATTTCCTCTGGTATACCATATCTGGGAAACGAGTCTGTCAGTGCAGATATGACTGTTTCAGACGTTGTATCTTTGTGCAAACGGTATAACTCAGTCCAAGAAGAGAAGTAGTCGACAATAACGATATAATTTTCTGTGCCAAACTGGAACAAGTCAGTGCCAACCTTCTACCAAGGTTTTTCAGGCATTGGATGTGGCTGAAGGGGCTCACATGGTTGTAAGGGTTGGGTTATCTGGGAGAGAGAAGGAGAGAGAGAGAGAGAGAGAGAGAGAGGGTTTAACGTCCACTCAACACAAACTAGGTCATTTCGGGACTAACATATGGTTTAATTTTATTTCAATAATTCGCTTGCGCGTAGGGGTTTTTAGCAGTGGGAGGAAACCGGAGTACCCGGAGGAAACCCACGAGGTTGAGAAAGCGCCCCTATCTCCATGCTACATACGCTCACACCAGGGCTCGAAACCACAGCCGCGAGACAGAGGTGACCGGCCAGCTAGAGGTCGAAGCGCGGCACTCTAGACCACTAGGCCATCTGGGACTTTTCACATTGGGATATGCGATCTTCCAGGGCGCTGTCTATCCCTGGCCAGTAAACGGATTGCCGAGCTCTACGCTTGCACTTTTCTTTGCCTAAATGACCACCGTGGAGCTGTTGTAGCATCTGGCGTTGCATAGATTTAGGCATTACGGTACGACAACCATACATGATTATGCCATCATGAAGTGTCAGACTTGAACGTACTAACCAAAATCGTCTAATACTTTTAGGGCAATCATTCTTGGAGTCTGGCCAATCGGATGCAATGGTGGATGCAAGGGTTGACATTTGTTGATCATTGACCAAACACTCTTGGATCTTAACTGAAGATTTTGACAAGGTGTTTATCGACTGGAGCGATATCATGGTGTTTACTAGCGCTTCGCTATCATCTCGGTCTATAATATCATCTTCTGCTGGCTGATCAACAGGTGTTCTTGATAAAGCGTCAGCGGCAAAATGTTTTTTACCATCTACCCAAATAGCTGTAAAATTGTACGGGCATGGTTTCACCCGTAAACGTTGTAATCTAGGGTTATCAGTCTCATCAATCCTATATTGATTGAAAATTGGAATGAGTGGCTTATGATCAACAAGTAAATCAAAGTGAGGAAGACCGTGGAGAAAAAGATGACATTTCGTCATGGCCCAGGCTGCCCCTAGTGCTTCAATTTCAACCATAGCATATCTTGCCTATGTGGGGTCACACACTTCGAAGCTGCTTGTACAAGTCTACATGTACCATCTGTCAGGGTTTATGTAAGAGCAGGGCCTAACCCGTGTAGCCTGGCAGCATCTACCCTAAGCTGGGTTGGTAAACTGGGATCAAAGTAGGCCAAAACTGGTGTGCTGGTGAGAAGGCCCTTAGTTAACTTGAAGACGTCTTCTTCAGCTTGTTTCCAAACAAAATGATTCTTTGGCTTCATGAGAGGGCGGGCAGTGGCTGTAGGGCATCTGCAATTTTTGACGAAATATCTGCCAATTGATTTACCAGGCCAAAGAATGATCTGGAAAATTCCTGACGGCATTAGTGAGCTCGAGACTGAGTTCATATCCATCCGAAGACAGAATATAGCCACAAAATGGAATGGGCGGCTTTCAAAATTGACATTGGTCAGGTTAAGGTTGACTGAATGCATATCTGGAGAAAAGCAAACAAACGTTCTTCGTGCTGTGCTTCATCTTTTCCACATATAACAATGTCATCAACAATTTTGGCTACACCTGTGAGTCCGTGATCCACTGCATCCATGCGTCGATTACAATGCTCCGAAATATTACTTATCACATATGGAACCAAATGAGGTGATAACGTGGTTAGGTCGATATCTTCTGGGGCAATAGCGACTTGCATCAAAGCATCAACCTTGAGAAGATCTTGGCCTCATGTTTTGATATGGAGACGATGGCCTCGTGTTGGGTTAACGATTGATAATTCTCGAATGACATATCTGTTGAGCTTGGTGAAGTCGACACACATTCTTATATCATCAGCGTTTTCTTCGGGACTACGACAATAGGATGACATGACGCAGTGGGTTCTGTGACCGGGGTGATGACATCTTGGGCTACCATTTTATCCAGCTTGGCTTGAAGCACCAAGCTTGAAGCTTATCTCTTAAGAGTAGTGGAATTCGTCTAGCTGTGTGAACGGAAAATGGCTTTGCCTCATCGTGTAACTGGATGTGGAGCAATCTGAACGACAGACTCGCCCTACCTGCAGAGAAGTGACTCTGACACAGTGAATAGCCATGATATCCATGCCGTTATCTAAACGTCACAGGTCATGAGGTCATATCAATAAAATGTCAACAGTCCTATCAATGCTACATTGTAAACAATAGCCTTCCTGTAGCCTTTAGGACTGTATAATCCGTACAGCCATAACGTTTTATCGCTTCTTCTAATGATTTTTCACAAAATTAACATCTACAACTCTAGATTTGACGTCGGCATATTGACACTATTTTGTGCTTCGGTCGTGTCTATTTCAGATATACACAATCAATTTTGTTAATGTTTTTAGCGTGGGGATTGACTAATAGTTAATTTATTCCAATTCTAAACAAAAATTTAACGCAATTTTATAAAAATAGCCAAATTCCCCCTGAGATTACTGAGCAAAATGGCCATTCATTGTATACGTGCAAAAAAGAAAAAGCCAGCTACCATTTAATTTTTGTACGTTAGTTACGTACGGATGTAGAGCTGTTCACCCTTCGTGGACTTGAATTTGCCATCAAAGACGGCTGGAAAACTGTGTACAACCTTTAGTTTTAAGTTGACAACCATAGCCAATGGATAGGCATTAGGCCAGTACTCTGGAATCAAATGCAATGCTCGGAGGGCAAGTCTTCCTAATATAATGCCTTTCATACCTTGGATCACATAAAGACGTTGAGTTGTGTTGATGACGTTGTACCTTAGTTCAGTTTCAAAGTAGGCATCACATTGTAGACAAGAGTGGCCTACATCAACAAGGGATCGATCCGAGGGTTGCAAAGGAACAGGAAGCTGCATATTTTGAAACATTACTGGATTAATCGCAGAAAAATCTGCGCCTTTAACTAGGCAAGCTCTGTGAAGGTGCGATCCAAGGTAAATATCAATACAGAATTCCAGGTCCGCGTCATCTGAGGTATGTAAATTTCTAGAGCAAATGCTGGAAATTTGCTGCATTCCACTACAATGCGTACTCTTGCGAAAATGACCCAACTGTTTACATACTGGGCAAGTTTTACCATATGTAGGACATTGATGTTGAGCATGCGTTGTAAGACACTTCTTGCAGTTATAGGTGCGTATCGGCTTTTTTACTGTGGGGGTGCCTTGTACTGGAATGCCTTTGACCTCTGGGCTTTATTGTAGGGTGCCCACCATATATAAATATCTCGAAATAGCTCAACAATTTCACCACAATATTTATATATATACTATTCAAAAAAAGTAGGGGATATTTGATTTTGGGGGCATAATACTAAAATATGCAAATGACTACGAAAAAAGTTACTATAGAACCTAACAAAAAGAAACATTTCCAGTTACATGTGACGCCCAAACGCACCAATAGCTACCGCATGGAATGCAGGTGATGCTTGGGATCATCATGGGGGTCCAACCCAAGATTTGCACGACTCTGACTTTGAATGTTACAGTCATTGTGGCATTGAATTCCAGGGTGGAAACATCAGTTTAATTGTTTTAGTGACCAGAAAACAAATTTTGATATGCGTCGGCTTACCCAAAATGAAAGGTTACGTGCCCTTGGCATGTTACAGATCGGCACAACACAGGCGGTTGTGGCGCGGACGATGAACGTTTCTCAGTCTGTCATAAGCAGGCTATGGTCCAGATACCGTGATACACAACCTGTACAGGACAGATCACGCTCAGGTCGACCAAGGGCGACAACTCAAGCCCAGGATCGATTTATCCGTACCTTGGCCTTGAGAAATCGTGTCATCACAGCAAATCAGATCAGCGCTGGTCTTCAAACAGACACTGGTGTGTGAGTGAGTGGCCAGAGGATTCGGAATCGACTGCATAGGGGTCACCTTCGCGCCCGACGTCCTCGCGTGATCCCTTGTTTGAGAGATGATCACATTAAGGCAAGACGTCGTTGGTGTAGGGATCTTCAATCGACGCTGGAGCAATGTGATGTTTTCAGATGAGTCAAGGTTCACTGTTGATTTTTTGGACAGACGTAGGAGGGTGTGGTGTCGTCGTAACGAGCGCTACCAAGACGTTAACGTCATCAGACATGATCGATTTGGGGGTGGTTCTGTTATGGTGTGGGGAGGCATCACTGTTGCTGGAAGAACGGCTTTACATGTTGTTGCAGGGCGTGTTACAGGCCAGTACTACCGGGACAACATCTTGGCAGTCCATGTTGTGCCGTTCGCACGACGTCATGGTCGCCGTTTCATCTTCCAGGATGACAACGCAACATGTCACAGGGCCGGGATCGTTACAGGTTACCTCCAACAACAGAACATCACCACATTACCTTGGCCAGCACTGAGTCCCGACCTCTCCCCCATCGAGCATGTCTGGGACATACTTGGACAGAGGTTACGTAAACGTCAACAACGTCCTGCCAATGTCCAAGAACTTGCTGCTGCGTTGCAACAGGAATGGGACAATCTGGACCAAAATAACCTTAGACGTTTCATTAGGAGTATGCCACGTCGGATCAACTCTTGTTTGGCAAACAGAGGAGGATTTACCCGTTACTGACTTTGTTGTGATGCTGTGGTAACTTTGCTGTTTGACCCCGGGTATCATTTTACCCCCTGGACCCCCCCCCCCCCTCTGGATCCGCGCCTGCAGTAGTAGGTTTTTACAACTTCATTCAGGCTATCCAAAGCATATGATTGCAATGCCCCAATAATGTCTACTGGGCTTTCCATTTGGACTCTTGTCAATGGCAGATTGCGAAGAATGAATTTTAAGTGTTTCGTCTGCTAGGGCCGATTTTAAAAGGGCCACTTGAGTAGTAGGGGGCATTTGATCTAGCTCATTGGTGCTTGAAAATATATCCCATCGCTCTTTCCACGTCTTCAATGCTTCACCTTTGTCAACTGAAAGATCAAGTTTGTTCGGCAGAAGGACGAATTTTATTTTGGTGGTTGTGGGAAGAGTCGGTGACTGAGACATCTTTGAACCAGTTCCGATGCTTTATATGAGTAGCGACAATTGTTTTAAGGCAGTAGCCATGTTATGTTATCTAATTTGTCTAATTGTAGATATCTTGTAAACAGAAGCGAGAGGCGACATTACCACATTACGCTCACGATAACTTTATTACTAGAGAGCCACAAAGGGCACATAACTCGTATGGTTCAGACCACACACTCAGCATATAAGCTAAATATAAGTTTTTTCTTTCCCCGTTGTCTGCGATATCACTTCTGTGGAAGCGGACGTTAAAACACCAGGTAGTAGCAGTAGTGTCTTTCCCCAGCTTGTGTTTTGGGGCGGTGTTTCCTCGCTTCTCAGCCAAGAAGGCTATATCCTACGGTCTCATCATGATATCTAAAGAAACTTAAATCGCGCATGTTCTTTTAAACGAGGTTACGTGCATGAGTCAGTATTGAGCCCCGGGAAATTGACCAGGTACTTCCTGTATCGGATTGGTCAACTGCACAGCCTGGATATCAAGACAGTGTACTTATGTGGGCACCTAGGGGGGCAACTAACCACGTTTATAACTTATGGGATTACCATATTTGGATAATCAGACAATCATGTCATTGACCCATTTTAAACTTCCAGACATATTCTTGTTAGCCTATTCTTGTTGTCACTGCAATATATTAAACAGATAACTTCTTTCATAGCGAAGTCAGATAACCTCTACTGTATATAAGCCCCTATAGTCATACAAATTCGCCCCTGTACAATGCAATAAATACAACTAATTTCAGAATGACATTTTCAAAATTTGTCATTCCATTTCACGAACAATGTTTAAATAATCACCAGTAATAGTTAATAAAAACTTCTAGTTGTCCATTAAATATTTCAAGTCTTACTTCTAATATAAAATCATTACACTGATATGCATGTTACCATAACATAAATACACTGCTTCACATTATAACACAATACATAACACTGTTTGAAAGTCAGTGTAATTTCATTGTATAAATTTCATGTCGTATTATTCGTTTTCTGCCACTTTAACATAAACACAGACAAATATAACTAAAATTTCAAAATTTACGTGTCCTAATTTCGAAATATTATTACACTGCACTTACTATTGTTAAAGTTCAGCTTCACTTTAACTTCGCCAAATCATTGTCTTGGATTTCCATTGGTCAGTTTCAGCTACATCATCTTCTTCTATGTAAGGTATCTCCAGCTTGCTACCTCTTTGTTGGTAACCTATTTAAAACAAAGGAATGGATAAAAAATAAATATTCTACTTTCAATAGATTTTGATGGATTTTATTTGTTCTGAATAGGTTGCCAACAAACAGGTTGCCAGCTGGATCGGTTGAATAGGTCGCTAGTCGAATAGGTGTTCAGTGTTTTGTGTGACGTCAGCGCATGGAGTTGAGGACAAAATGGAAATGGACGAAAATAATGTAAATATTGGAAACAAGTGGCTATGATATCGTTTTGTGGGAGTATTTATGCAAATCAAAACGACTGGATTGAAGAAAAACATCTCTGAGTGAGGTTTGATTGCCTGGCATTACGAATTTTTTTTAAAAAAAAAACGAGCCGAAGCGATTGCAGGTAAAATCGAGTCTTCAACAAGCATCGCATTCTTGTTCTTTTTTTTTTATTATATACTGTCTGGTACGACATGGTACGACCTCTTTACCGTAGCTCATTAATTTATCATTATAATTTCCTTTATTTTTAAAATTCCGCCAAAACAATTACATGTTTACCTAAAAAATTCACCATCAATAATCCTACGTTTTGACCCTGTCTTACTAATATACCTATTTTATCTCAGTGTTATATTGCCGCTATCTGAATGCCATCCTGTTTTTATTTAAAACTGTATTCACGGCGAGTGATATGCACCCCACCAAACCTAAATATAGCTTCACTCATTACAATACTAACATTCTACCTGTTAGTAATACATAATAACAGTGAACCGTTTTATACCTCATTAGTACTGATTAGCAAATCATTTATAAAAACCAGACTGTGTACTGGCGTTCTTTTTATTTCGTCTCCTTAAGACCATACTCTTCTTAAAGGACAATATTGGTGCCAGAAATTATCACATATGTGATAGAACTGATTAAACATTTTCCAAATATAATATTAACACGGAGATCATCGCTACCATAGGGGAATAATAAAGGATTCATGAATCGGAAGTGACGAACGCCAAAGGAAAACACGAGTTATTCCTCTATATAACTAACTGAAGTGAATAGTGATAACAGATACATGGGCGAATATCTGCTCACTAATAATTCTTGTACTTAAAATAAGTTCATATCTAATCTATACAATCCAGATAAACCGGGGTTTGATCCATATAAGAGGGCATATTGATTTTTTATTTTTTAATTTTGATCATGAAACTGTGATGGGGCAGACTGAACTTTGAACCATGGTTCAATGTTCCCGAGTGAATTATAGACTATATATCATTTAATAATTTGTTTAGCCTAAGAAATTCTTGTATGTGTAATCTACAATCCATATAAACAAGGGCTTGATCCATGTTGAATTTTTTAAAAATATCTCTGAAAATAAAAACAAAAGATTTAGAATATCAGTTTATCCGACTCTGTAGGCCTATCGTATAAAAGCAATTAAACTTGTTCGAAACTTGGCTGTGCCATGCATGGGCGCAATGGGTCTTTCGGACTAGAGTCGCTCGTCAGCAAATCAGGCTGTCTGAATACTGGACCAACTTTTGTTTGAATCACTACAAAAGTTGAATTGATCCCACCAAACTGTCAACTTATGTGCATTTTACGGCTATTTGTAGGAGCCTAGGGAATGCAGACTCCTGCTTGTTTCGATCGTTGCACCGATGTCAAATCTGTGGACACTGCTGATTGTTTGCATATTCATTAGATCACCACGAAATAAGTGAGTAGGTTTAAAATCTAAATCCAGATCTATGTTAACATGGAATTTTTTTTATCGGTGTTCAATTTCCTAATTATTTGGTTAAACCTACCCCGACTATTTTGTAAAAGGGATACACTGAACCATTACGGTCCAGTGGATTAAAATAGGTTTTGTTGGGGTTTTTTTGTTTGTTTTTTTTGTGGGGGGGGGGGTGAAAAAAATAAGTTAAAGATTAATTAAATTGAATCTGATACACGATAGCAACTATGATATGTCTTTAAACAATACAATAAAATAAAGAGATCTTCTAATAAAAACATTTGATATGAAATGAGGACAAACATGTATGTGAACAAAATGGTTCAATGTGCCCCGGTCTCCCCTATAGAAGGAATAAAAACAAGGGGCTGTACGGAGTATTTCTATTTTTTCCGTGTTCTCTTATCTTATCACACTTAATTACTTTATTGAATCGTCAGATATCGTCTTGCGGTCCCATATAACAACTATTTTTCTTCGAAGGAATTATTAGTGAGCAGAAATTCGGCCGTTTATCTGTCATCAGTCGTCACTTCAGTCATTCACATAGAAAGATAACTCGTGTTTTCCTTTGGCGTTCGTCACTTCCGATTCATGAATCCTTTATTACTCCTCTATGGTAGCGATGATCTCTATGTTAATATTATATTTGGAAAGTGTTTAATCAGTTCTATCACATATGCGATAATGACTGGCACCAGTATTGTCCTTTAACAAGCGAGCTATATACCGCTTGTGTATACCTTCCAAGATTATATAGAAAAATCGAGCTGTGTGATTTGGCGACCTTAATTAATCATTTTTATTTCACAGGCACGCCTCTTTTCAACATAAGGGATATTGTAGGAAACCGTGTTCCACTTGAACTTGTTATTTAAAACCTTATACCGACCCATACCCAACTCGCGAATTTACAAAAGGGCCATCCAGTTTTAAATTTACCTCGGGCATTAGCCTTTACCCTAAAACGTAACCGCTACTCGCGATTACATAGGTTTATACTTCAACCCAATACTATTAAACACCCATATACAGGTACATTACATTCATGTACATAGGATCTCCCTATCAACTTTTGAAATGTAATTACGACCTAAGTAGATTAATTCTCATGGAGTTTTGTGTCAACCGCGCAAAATCACCATTTCCTACTTAGACAGGAGATATTTAATTCTTTTATTCTCTATTCCGCTTCCTTATTATTCCGTAGTTAATAAAAACATTTTTGCAGCTTACGCCTTAGACTCACTTTAAATCCAGGTTACCAATTTTAATATACGTATCTAGTCATATATTACTTAGTTGAATAATGTCCATCAAAACTTAATAAGGTTGTGTTTGGTTATTAAAACCATGAGTATAATCCAAATTGGTCTATAGTCATATATTACTTAGTTGAATAAAGTCCATCAAAACTTAATAAGGAGTAGATTTTATTATTAATTAATTGAATTTCAAACATCTATCTTAATTGATATTAATCTTAATTTAATAGGTCTGGTTAGATAAATTTACATGTTCAATTTTTAGGAAAAATGTATTTACCCATTGGCCGAATGTCTTCACCAACTCTGTTCCTCAAATAGATTTCTTTTGATTGCTGTTTTCTTATCTTCTTCCAAATTTCTTCCACGGTTTTTGGAATCTGCTACATATTTTCGGGATCAATCCTTGGTCAATAGCACCAAAAAGGGGCCAGTAACACCATGGGGACACAGCTGTCTTGGACTTCTCGTTGTTGGGTCAATTATTTCAATCTTCAATTAACTTTTACGTTAACCAAGTTTTTATATCTTTACAACATCCACAATACAGGAAACTACACATACAGCTATGACATTAAATATAAGCTAAATACAAGTTTTCTTTCCCCAGCTTGTGTTTTGAGGCGGTGTTTCCTCGTCTCTCAGCCAAGAAGGCTGTGGTGTTCCCAACCTCCCAAAGGCATCTATTTCATACGGTCTCATCATGATATCTAAAGAAACTTAAATCGCACATGTTCTTTTAAACGAGGTTACGTGCACGAGTCAGTATTGAACCCCGGGAAATTGACTAGGTGCTTCCTTTATCGGATTGGTCAACTGCACAGGTGCTAGCCTAGATTTCAAGACAGCGTACTTAAGTGGGTACCTAGGCGGGTAGCCAACCACGTTTCTAACTCATGGGATTACCATATTTGATGTCATTGTCCCATTTTAAACTTCCAGACATATTCTTGTTAGCCTAGTTCTTGTTGTCACTGGCACTAGCTAATAACTTCAATATATTAAACAGATAACTTCTTTCATAGCGGGGGGGTTGGGATGGCCTAGTGGACTAGAGTGCCGCGCTTCCACCTCTAGCTGGCCAGTCACCTCTGGCTTGCGGCTGTGGTTTCGAGCCCTAGTGTGAGCGTATGTGGCATGGAGATAGGGGCGCCTTCTCAACCTCGTGGGTTTCCTCCGGGCACTCCGGTTTCCTCCCACTGCTAAAGACCCCTACGCGCAAGCGAATTATTGAAATAAAATTAAACCATATGTTAGTCCCGAAATGACCTAGTTTGTGTTGAGTGGACGTTAAACCCCATTTCTCTCTCTCTTTCATAGCGAAGCCAGATAACCTCTACTGTATATAGGTTCTATAGTGTTACACTCTTCCGGGATAATGAAGACTGATGCAGTGGTCTAAGTAGTATTTTGCTTCGGCCAACTAATATTTCGAATTCCAACAAACCTTTTACGCACAGGCCAATATCAGAACAAGGCTAACCTTTGTGTGATTGAAAACACCCAAGGCTCCCAAACTTTAGATATTTCAGACATCATTATATACAAGTAGTCAACAAAATGAAGGCAACGATTGCAAGGCTTTGTTTTTAGCTACACCCCAACTTCCTTTCGAAAAATCGTGTATCCACCTTTGTACATAATGAATTAATGTCCGCAATTATTTTGAAACAAGCTTATAGCAGTCTACGAATGCGACCGAGGGTTGAGAGCAAACTTTCTGGTAATCTGACTTTTCTGACAGACAGGTAAAATTTATTTCATCTAGTTGGCTAAATAAAGTGCCCGTTACTTTTCTTTTAGTTTAATACCACGAATTTGAAGTGAATTGACTATGGGTAAAATATATTGTATCGAGCCACTTTGTGAGACATTTTTGGGCAGCGATAAAATTTGTGAATGCAGTTGCAATAGTCTGATGGGATGGTTCGAATTTAGGTCGTCATAGAGTGAGATTTCGGTTGCAAACCGATTGAAAACTTTGGAGCTGTTTATTTCACGGGTTAAATTTCAAAATATTCTCTGGGAGCGCAAGGCCCGCATTTCCCGCAACGATTAATGGGTTGTTTGGGACTAAGTAAGTCACGTAAGGTAGGCTATATTGGACCACGTTGAACTTGCTGTATTCACGGACTGGAGTAGCAGGAAAACGCGTTGACGGCAGTTAAATCTGCAAAATTTTTATCCCGACTGTCCCATCTCCGTGGACTGTAAACAATCGATCTGTTGATTTGAATTTGGGTCAGCAACCCAAGTTAGACTTTATTAAACCACTGTGAAAATGTTGTATTCACGGTCTGGAATAGCAGAATGGGCGTGGGGGTCATTCACGATACGCTACACTCCTTAGCCACTCTCAGTCGTCCGCTCCGCCGTCTGTTACCCCAAATTATTTCGGGCATATCAGGATCTGTCCCGCTCCCTCCCCTTAACATTCATCGAACCCGTAAGCCTATGTAAGAATCACGGGAGCATTTTATAATTTATCTGGTGGACCGATATCTCCAAATTTATCTTGGTAAGAGTACACCTGTAAAACACCCTCCATAAAAGGCTTCTGGTTATAAACAATTAAAAATTCACGTCATGATCCAAATGTATAAATAATGTATAACAACAACCATATATTTATCGCTGATGTTATACACACGTATACAATTTCATACAACGCCTTCTTTATATTAGGTATTATGATTGCCAAGCTTATTCAACAAAATGTAAAGGCATGAATGTGTCTGAAATCAATGAAAATTAAACATTTAGACCGGAGGCTCAGTGCGGAGGGGTATCCATCAAATGAGCACAAAAGCAGACCCAAGTTTTCTAGAGTAAAATTTTGCGTAGAATACGATGCCGAGTGGTAATCAGTCCGCCGTTGGGGTGTTTTCGAGATATTCGGGGTCAAAGGTCAAATGAGTTCCTTTGCACTGAAAGTGAATGCGCGGCAATTCTTGTATCATGAAAATGTGTTGAAATTGATCGAAAGTAATCACTCTTTGAATAAAAATGTAAACTTGCTAAATTCATCTTTATTCTTAGTGACGCGGGAGGTCAAAGGGTGAAATTTTCCGTTTTTGCACTAGGAAGATCTAAAGCAATAAAATGTCAACGTAAAAACTAAAACGAAACTTGTTTTAATTAATATAGTAGAAACATTTGAAACTCATATTTAGGTGGTATTAGCACCGTACATTTACTTTCGAACATTGAAAAGGACCTTGCTTAACAGACCCCAAACACGTCGAAACGTGTTTTAAAACTACGTAAAAACTGTCAAATCGAACATTTCCCGATTTAGTTTCACAACGATTGTTATACACAATTAAACAAGTTGTACGAAAAACAATTGAATAGTTTCATGGTTTAACTTCAGTCTGTAGGTCTGGGAAAACCGACGTTACTCTGTGACCGGAAAATACGCATCTGACGACGTGATTAAAAGTTAGCAATTTTTTTTTATGAATTTTGCCGGAACATGGACACAGATAAAACCGACGGATGCATTGTACATAATAGCTCACGGGATATAAATGTATTTTTGGTAAATGCTACCAGGGAGTCCAGCCATGAAACTATTCAATTCTTTTTTTCAGACAACTAGTATCATTATGTATAACATTCGTTGTAAAACTAAATCGAAGAGAAGTTTTATTTGACAGTTTTTACGCATTTTGAAACAGGTTTCGAAGTGTTTTGGTTCTGTAATGCAACATATTTTTCAACGTTCCAAAGTTAATGTTCGGTGCTAAGACCACCTAAAGATAAATTTTAAATGTTGCTATTATCAATTAGAACAGGTTTCGCCTTCGTTTTTATATTTGTCCCCCGCCTTTCGAAGAAAGTTGGGGGACTATTAAAATGGGTTCGTCCGTCTGTCTGTCTGTCTGTCTGTCCGTCCGTCACACTTTTTGGGACACAATAACTCTCTTCCTAATTGAGCTAGAATGTTCAAACTTAGTTTATGTGTTTATTAGGTCAATGCCTTGATGGAGTTCGAAGATGAACATTTTCCGCTTAGGGTAAGCAGAGATAAGCAATTTGATTGGTTGATGCTTTGCGACACGATAACTTTAGTTCTAATTAAGTGAGAGTGATGAAACTTGGTGTATAGTTTCATTACAGTAATACCTTGACTAAGTTCGATAATGAGCATTTTCTGCTCAGGGTAAGCAGAGCAATTTGATTGGTCGAGACTTTGGAACACAATAACTCTCCTTCTAATTGAGTTAAAATGTTCAAACTTGGTGTTTATGCTTATTAGGTCAATGCCTTGATGGAGTTCGAAGATGAGCATTTTCCGCTTAGGGTAAGCAGAGATAAGAAATTTGATTGGTTGATACTTTGGAACAAGATAACTTAGGTTCATCTTGATTGATGATTTTTATGCCAATACAATGACTGTATTCTCATTTAGTAATGGATTCGACAGTAACAGTGTATAGAAACGATTGACTTGGACACGAGGGCCCTTTTCCTTGGCCAGAGGGGCCCTTTTGTCTGCCTTTTTCTCGTCGGTTTTAGCATTTTTCTTTATAAAACACTTTTGGATGACACTTTGTGTACAGTTTGATTGCTCGATACATTTGAAAAAAATAAATGTGCGATTAATTAATATGTGTCTTCTATTTATTTTGGGATTTCGGCGGGGGACATCAGCCTGACTGTTGGCTTGTTTACACTGACATTTTATTGCTTTAAATCTTCCAGGTGCAAAAATGGAAAATTTGACCTTTTGAACTCCCACGTCGCTAAGAATAAAGATGAATTTAGCAAGTTTTCATTTTTATTGAAAGAGTGATTACTTTCGATCATTTTCAGCATATTTCCATGATACAAGAATGGCTGCGCATTCACTTTCAGTGCAAATGAACTCATTTGACCTTTGACCCCAAATATCTTAAAAACACCCCAACGGCGGACTGATTACCACCCGGCATCGTATTCTACGCAAACTTTTACTCTAGAAAAGTTGGGTCTGGTTTTGTGCCCATTTGATGGACACCTCCTCGCACTGATCCTCCAGACTAATTCAATACATCTTAAGCCACCGAGATGGCGAAATGTTGAGGTGATTTAGTCAATTAGTCAACGTTATGGCATTCTCGAACAATGATTAACTCAATGATTAGACTAATCAATGAAAATCTTAGTTTAAAATTTAATCAGCTTTTCAGAATACGACTGGTCAGAAAATCAGAGATTAAATCTATAATTAGTACTAAAACAATTCGAAAATACGGGCTAAAAAATCTTGTTACATAAAAGTCCTGTTCGACAGAAAAGTTTGAAAGATTATTTACTTACCATAGCATCCCACTGTTACGAGTATAAACGAATCCAGAAATGGGTATATTATTTACATGATTTTTGTATACAATGCCAAAGTACGCCTAAGAGATGTGTAGAATTATATAGAATATTGATTATCCTATATTTCAGAAAGAGCTTCTATTACTAGTTTTATTTCAAGTCCTAGTAGTCGTATTATAAATGTGGGAACAGCTATAACATTAACATGTACTGTATCCAATACTACGTCGTTACCTGTAGATGTTTCTATATCAAGTCTAAATAGAGAAGGAAATCTAACATACGTCACGAACTCCACATCTAGAACATTTACTGTATCAACAGTAGCTCAATGTATAGATTACAGATTCCTCTGTACAGTATATAATGGTTATGGTTATGTTAATACTAGAAACTTATATAAAACTGTCACGTGTAAGTATTATAATTACATTAACACTCGCTACCTGTAGTCGAATTGTTCTTAGAGTAAACATCATGGTAATTTTGACCAATGTGAATTTGATCGTTATCGTTAATGGCCGTTATGACTCAAAACACCAAATCAAGAACACTGTAGAAATACAAAACTGTCAGTCATGTTCTTCACTATATGCTTTAGTTTTGGATATTTTAATTGGATGTATCTTGTAAGAATGGCCATTTTTAAGGGACTCCCATTAAAGATCCACAATGTAAAAGCTAACTCTTCCTGTTTCATTTCTTTTTTCCTCTTCAAATGAAATATTGATTTTTTTTTTATTAAAACAGGTATAAACACGACCAGCCTTAATTAACTAGCTGTTAAATTTAATGGCCCCGATTATACGTAGATTAGAACGCAGAACCATTTATTAAGAGTTTTACGAATAAATTAATTGACAATCGGCTGTTTAGTACATTTTGCTAGGATAAGAGACAATCTACGCAAAATTTTGTTCCAACTTCAAACAGAATAAAAAGCAATATGACCGAAATATTCAATATATTCATTATAATATATTTGGAACTATCATGGCAAAAATACCAGCTCTTCATCTAAATCTTAAATAATCCATCTTTAATGAATAATTAACATTAAATGTTTTTGTTAAATTAGTTGTTTTGATTTTTAGGCCCATTTAAACTACTAAAAGATAAAACAAACACAACAGTTAATGCTACTGTTGGATCTTCCGGCTACTTTTACGCGTATTATTCTGGATACCCTTTTCCAAGCTACACCTGGTACAGACGAGTATCACAAGTTGAGATCAAGATGTACCGTTATAGAACATATTGGTCACACAGCAGTGGTACATACATCTCTCTTCGAATCAACGATATGCGTCTACAAGATGCTGGACAATACAGTGTTCATATTAATGCTACTGGGAAAGTATTTATTGTTATATTCAAATTAAACGTAAATCCAGCACCTACATCAAATTATGTTACCGAAGAACAGTTGTCAGAGACCCAGACAGTTGATACTCTACAACAAAACTCCACAATGAAAGCTGAAGAATTGAATCCAGCAACCATCCAGCCGTTTATCAGCGCTGCTGGGTTGGGTATTGGTATCGCTGTCGGAGTTATAATCACTCTCCTGGTACAGGGCGTGGTTTTGCTAGTTAGCAGAATTTTGAAATCGCGAGGTAAGACAGTAGATATTACAACACCGATAACTTAATTCCTAGGTTGTGTTTAAATTGACATGCACAGATAGCGTGCCCCACAATCATGTTAGGCACGATGTTTTATGTTTATTTCCATTCTTGCCTATCAATTGACATTTTGTGACAATCATTTCTGTGCTGAGATACTTGTATCAGGAAATAAAAGGAAATGACTCCTACTTTTCTGCACCAATCAGGCCATGCTGTGTACTATGACTATGAAGGAGATTTGCCCTATGGTATCGGTTATACGGTCTACTTTTATTTTGAAGTCTGAATATCAAGGGTTCTTTTGCGTACATACAAATGTGTACGCAAAACTTTCGGTGTTTGTCCTACCCAAACGACTAGACATTGCTCCTTACCAGTCTCTCCATCCTCTCTGACAAGCCACGAAGGAAACTTTCGAATTAGTTTCTCAGTTAACAACTAGATCCTCGGTGACTCACATATATCTGGAAAAAAGACTGACTTGATCTTATCTGTTAATAATATTTGCAATTTAAACAATAATTCTACAAGCCACAAAAATTACAGAACAATAATTATGAGAAGCTTGTACATATATACATATATATTTATAGATTATTGTTATCTCATATTATTTATTAACAATCAATGATATTTATTTATAGATGTTAAAGATAAAGACGTAAAACCAAAGAGGTTAGTTTTCTGTTTCTTTGTACTTTGGCCAATATCACCAAACAATACATTCTACAGTAGGTATCGCTTGTGTAATCATTTCATAATCTACTGCGATATCTCCTTCACATGAATTTCATTGGTCAGTTAAAAGGGAACTACTTTTTTATATTTTCAAACAGCAGTTCATTTTTATTATTAAAAGTAACTTCTTTTTTTCTATTAAAAATGAACTTTATTTATAGATCTTGATGAAAAAACTGGGTCAATATAAAGGACTTTGCAATGGTTCAATTGCGGTCAAATATGATGTATCACTATGTCGTAATGTATACAGTTCAGTTAAAGTGAAATCTATAGCAAAGAATTATATTTATTTGTTTGTGCATGTAAGAAAGGATTAAGGATTGGGGGATAAATAGAATCGCCTACTCACCTTATTTGATATCAAAGAGACTAGTAGGAGATTCTCTATATATTATTGCACAAAAAAACTTATTTTGATTCATTCGTAGTCATGTTGTACTCAGATTTAATTTGTTTATTTCTACCGGTGGAGGTAAAATATATGGTTCAAATAGCTATGTTTCCTGAAAACTGGTGTCGTCATTCGTTGATCTCCCTGTTCTATATAAGGATATAATGTAAAAATTCATTGTTTGTCCTATTCTACATTGCTAACCCCACCCTTTACCTGTTTTTTTATTTCTAGCACAAACAAAGGCCAAGACAAAAACAAAAGCAAACAATCAGGTAATTGGTTCATTTTTGTAGCTTTTCCTGTGAAAGGGTGTACATATACAAAACACTATTCGAGAAATAAAATGGGGTTTAACGCCCTACTGCACTATTCGAGAAAATGCTAGGCTACTCTCCAAGAAAATGTATCCAACTCGTATAGACTTTTCGTTAATTATATTTTTTTTTAATTTGAATTTCCCTCATAGCATACTAAGTGTGACTGTCTTCAGAGCAACACGATGGTCCATAGAGTTGATTGTGGGCTTTTCGGGTTAACAAATGTTGAAATAATTTACATAACATTTAAAGCGAACAGTAAGGCCTGTAACATGCAGATTTATCTTTAAAATGCATCAATATATTGATCTGTTAGTTAATGTATTGTTTGACGAGCACAATATTATTATCTATTGCAGACTATGAAAACACTTCATATATTCCAGCAGATGAGGAAACTTATGATAATCTGGAAGTCCGACCAAATTAATCCACTTTAGAGTATTTGCTGATCAGATTGATCACTTTTGGTTCGAAATATTCGAGTCGGACCTCTGTCTTAATCAATATACAATTAATTGTTTCATTTTCCTTTCCGGCTTTCGAAAAATCCGGGGTGTAATCAAATAGGTTCGTATGTCTGTCTGTTTGAAACACAATAATGTTGCTTCTAATGTAGATAGAAAGTCCAAACATGGAATATAATTGTTCATACTTGCATATACAAATTTAACAAAACATCGCCCATTCAACGGCCATTGTTAAATGGTACCATCTTGTCGTTCTTCGTAACACGCCCGCTAATCCCGTGAGTAGTAATCAATTTTAACTGGACTCCCACTGATCAGGTAAAAAGTAAATGTGAAAATAGCAATTAACCCGGGATTATCTGTTAATTAATCTTTTGTTTTATTAAACGACTAACCTGAGCATTGTTTTCACACGTAACAGAACATTATTTGATACTGATTGAATAAACTGAAAGTACCGACTAAAAGCCGCTCACTCGGCAAACCACGGCAGATTCCGTAACCTACGGAACCTACATCTAACCTCGGCTGTATGACGAATTCCGCCATATTGGAACTACTTTAAAGGTCCCGGATGCAACATGGCTGCGCCCATACCGAACACAATTTGACGACCTATTTGGCTAGCGACCTATTCGACCGATCCAGCTGTAAGATAAGGACGAAATTACACTTCTATTCTGAGCTAAAGGAATGGATAAAAAAATAATATATCCTACTTTCATTTGGTAGACATAACGTTGGATTTTATTGGTTGATAAATAGATGAGTTAAGGGGACTGTTGTCTTTATTCTAAATAGGTTTCAAAGGAACAGGTTGCAGCTCGATCGGTCGAATAGGTCGCTAGCCGAATAGGTTCCCAATTTTTATGTAATAGCGTCAAGTTTTCCTGTTAAAGTAAATCGGTAGCCGCATCGCAAATGTATGGGCGTAGGTACATATCACTTACTGTCATACAGCCGAGACTAGATGTAGTTTACGGAATCTGTCGAGATTTGCCGTGTGAAAGCCGCTATGTTGTTAAATAGACGTTTTTAGCGCCACCTATAATATTACATACAGAGTTACACCCCCTGTGAATCGGTAGCAAAATCAGCGATGTTTTTTGGTTCATGTGCTTATTTGATAAAATAAAATTAATTCATCCATTTTCTTCACAAAAATGGATAAATATTATCGAATGCATCACAATGATAGACAGTAGTATTGAAGGTTGGTACAAAATGACAAGTTTACGGAAGTTATGTCCGAGATTCAGAGGCGGCCAAATTTACCGATGCAAGTGCACCCAAGCGTAATATTAATTGATGTCGGCAAAAAAAACCCCACGAAATTTTATTAAGAGGCCACTCCCGTTAAGCGGTTAATCGTACAAATTCCCGTGGGTGGCTGCTTAATGCAGATTCTACTGTGTTGACATTGATTTAATAAATATCTGAATATTAAATGTATATAAAAAAATTTCAAGCCAGAGGCAAATTTAGCTCTCGAATAATGCATCTTTCGTTATGTTGGGGGGGGGGGGCTAGTGGTTAAGAATGGAGTGGTTTTGATTACCCGCTTGAACGTGGTAAGGAGTTGGGTCGCCGCCTTTCGTGGTATTTCTCTGGGTCCTCCGGGCAACCTATCGTTTTACATAGTAAAATATTATTACACGATATTACTTCATTATGTAGATTATTTTTTAATTATAAATTTTATAATTTTATTCTATTAATTCTAACGTGCATAATATGTTAATTTAACGTCGAATTGGATTAGAATATTATTACACAATTATTAGCCATTTTCTTTAGATTATGACACAATAATATTCATTAGACGTTATCTCATTATTTAGATTATTTTTAAATTATGATAACGTGTTTATTTTATACCATTCATTATAACCTGAGTTTAACGTCAGATTTGATTAGAATATTTATTAAACATTGTGTAATAATTTAGATTTAACACGATGAAAATTATTAGACATCATGCCATTATTTGAATTATTTTATAAATTACATGTATGTTACAATTTCATACGATTAATTCCAAGGTGTATTATCTTTTAACGCTGAATATCAAATGGCGTCTTTAAATTGAGCGAGTCAAATATTTTTTTAAGGACCATGTTTTTTAATGCCTTTTTATTTTTAAAGTCACCACAAAAGGTCAATTTGCTCTTCATATTGAGAAATGTAAATATTTTGTAAATTGCTTTCGTTTGGGTACTGTTTGAAAATAACGACATCGCACCCTTGGATTCGTTCTTGACAGATTTCCATTATACGAACGTGGCAGTAGACTTTGTGCCTTCCAGGGCGCGTGGAACACTTTTTAAAATACATACCTTTGCGGCAATTTGACAACTGAAACACGCCCTAAGAGTTGATGCTAATAATAATAATAATCTTGCAGTCGTTAATATAGTGTTTGTGATTTATACTACTTATTTATTTATTTACACTGCTTCTCTATAAATGTAAATATAATAATTTATTTTATGATCAGTAGTGGAATACCGCGTTTTATCAGTGAAATAAAAGTGTTATTCCACTGGCTAGCAAAGTAGTCCATGATGTTTTAACTAAAATGATTGTAAAATCATAAAATAAATAGAACATTTGTCGTTTTGTCGTGAATAACATATTTTATTTCATCTCTAAGCAAGGAAACGTTTATATTTTCAATCATGCAAGTATTAGTGGTTAATTACGGAAGCCCATAAGGGTCAATCAAATGAAAAAAAAAATTCTGACTATCTTGTAATTACAAGATAGGCTATCTTGTTATTACAAGATAGCTATCTTGTTATTACAAGATAGCCTAAGATAACCTATCTTGTAATTACAAGATAGACTATCTTGTTATTACAAGATAGCTATCTTGTAATTACAAGATACCGAGATGCCAATTTAAAGGTCACCATACATCGATTTCATGCTCCCATAAATACCATTGCCTTCATACACCCACCAACTGCATATTTATATCATGACTCATCAATTTTAATACGCTCTTTGAAGCCACAGAACGCTATTTCTATTTTTCAAACTTCTTTAAATTTTGATTTTTGAAAAGTAAGTAAGGAAAGGGATATTCTGAAAAACGGACCCTCCATCAATGAAATGAGCTGACTGACATAGCGTTTAAAAGCAGATTATTTATAGCTTGCAGTATCTCCTGATGTATACAATGTTTTGAGAGGGATTTGAAGCAAACGTTTGATAGATTAATTAGCTTGAATATATTTTTAGCCCAAATATATCATCAAATCACACAGTTTGTACGCGCGGAAGGTATCTTTAAGGAGAACATGAAATCAATGTATCATAAATGCTATTAATGAGGGAATGAAGTTAATGAGAGTATGAATAGTATTTAATGAGGGCACAACCTGGTGATGCCGATCCCGTGACATACTAAAGGGGGATTCGAAACCACGTCAGTTGACTCAATGACAGGCTTTTAAGATAAAACACGCACGTGCTAACAAATCGACCTGCCAACCCTCCAGCTCAACGAAGTATTATTGTATGTTACGGGATCGGCATCATCAGGTTGTCAGTCCTCCGGTTTCCTCCAACTGCTAAACAGAGAGGGGGATGTGGTTTAACGTCCACTCGACTCAAACTAGGTCATTTCGGGACTAACATATGGTTTAATTTTATTTCAATAATGCACTTGCGCGTAGGCGTCTTTAGCAGCGGGAGGAAAGAGGAGGACCCGGAGAAAACCCACGATGTTGGACAGGCGACCCTACTCCTTGTCACGTACAACAGGGGTTTCGAAACCACGCCAGTTGACTCAATTACAGGCTTTGTGATACTGCGTGCACGTGCTAACCATTCGCCATCCAACCCCCACCCCACTACTAAAGACCCCTACGCGCAAACGAATTATTGGAATTAAATTAAACCATATGTTAGTCCCGAAATGACCTAGTTTGTGTCGAGTAGACGTTAAACCCCATCCCCCTCTCCCTCCCCCCCCCCTCTCTCTCTCTCTCTCTCTCTCTCTCCCACACACACACACTTTGGCTTATAACTATCCGATAAATCAGTGTGGGACGACCTTGAAATACAAGAAAACTAATTTGGCTATCTTGTAATTACAAGATAGCCAAAGCCTTCTGACTATCTTGTAATTACAAGATAGCTATCTTGTAACTACAAGATAGGCTATCTTGTAACTACAAGATAGCTATCTTGTAACTACAAGATAGCTATCTTGTAATTACAAGATAGTCAGAATTTTTTTTTTTCATTTGATTGACCCTTATGGGCTTCCGTAGTTAATAATTATTTTACACTTAAGGTACTGTATACTATCGAGCTCTTGTCCAGGGGGTTGGGCGGTGGGATGAAGGGAGTGGGAGTGGTAACTATCCCGTGCTCGCGCAAAGCAATTTTGTTTCTTCTACGATCACCGAAATATCGAACAAACAAAAGTGCGAAGCATGCCAACGTTCCCCTGATACCCCCTCCCCCAATACCTGAAAATATCGTCTCATTCTCTCATTTTATTTTATATTCGTTGCTGTACAATGACTAGAGGCCTAGTCGTAACGCCGCTCAGTAATAAGCACTAGTTCTATTCATAGAAGTGTGGCCATCTGTATTCCTGTTCAATTACTAAACAATTTAATGAGACATTATGGCATTATGTATGCCTCCCCCATCCCATCCACCACCACCACTTGATCGCACAGATCATTCACCAAAATACCGTTGAACAAACAAACGTGTGAAATGTGCAACCGTTTTGATCCCACTCCACTCTAATCCTAAGTGCGTAGAATTATTTTATAAAATTTTATGGTGATTCCCCTAAAATCACGTCAAACTTGACGTTGTCGCCACAACAGACTCCCATCCTCCGCTCAAATTCCTGGACACGCTTCTGACTATAATATGGTTTATTATCTATATTTGCTTATCATGTATAGCTACGGTGTTTTTTTTTTGTATGAACTGATTTCTTACAGGATTTATTGTAAATATTGGGTTATTTTAAGAAAAGCTTATATAAAATCATATATACAACCAATCAAATTACTAAATAAGGGCGATAACTCGCATTATTCTTTATAATTGAAAACTATTGCACAATTACAACTTTAAACTTTATAAGTATTTTATAAAGTTTTGTATAACCTTGGATTTAAATAAAATTAAACAAAAATGTTATATTAAATATTTAGGCTGTATATCATCATGAAACTGTCTGAAAAATCGTTTATACATGCCCAGATTGTTCTCTAATTTGGTATTAGTTGAACTATGCCTAAAGTAAAAACATCCATGAAACGATTGTGTGTAAATGCTTTCAACTGAAACAGATTAAAGGAGACGAATCGGACAAACATCAGGACACGTTATTCCTGGAGAAAATGCTGCGTTCAGCTAAATCTGAATTCGCCGAAGTGATCTGTGAAGTAGATGTAAATAATAAAATACCATCGATCCTAATGATAACGTATCAAATTGATAGCATATATAAATACAAAACTTTAGTACCAATTAATATTATAGCAACTGGGCTTTGCATGGGGAATATGTTTGAGTAACTGGTGATCAAGGATCTGAAAGGTTGAACACCTCAACGATCATAATAATGCGATGCGAGGACGTGACCACTACAGAAACTGTTGCCACCAGCGCCAATTCATTTAATTTGATATTTGTTGTTTATTGCTTGCAATGTCGGTGTAGTATGATTGAGTCTTAATGTCCGCAAGTTTGTCTTTTCGGTTTTGTTTGTTCTTTTCGGTTTTGTTTGCGTGTAGTACATTTCCCCTATACACTTACTTTTACAGAACATTATCCGAAAGGAAATCCAGAATCCGGTTGGGGGGATCACGGTGGCTAAGTGGTTAAGGCGTTGGCTCCCTTGCCTAGAAGTCGGGTGTTCGATCCCTGGAAGTTCATCCAGTTTTCCCGGCGTAGTTCCCACTTGGCATTGATGCAGGACGGATGGCTTAGTAATCCCAGCCAAAATTTGGCTATTTCTTTAAATTTGCGTTAAAGTTAATATATTTGTTTTAGAACTGAAATAAATTAACTATTAGTCAATCCCCACGCTAAAAAATTAACAGAATTGATTGTTTATATCTGAAATAGACACGGCCGACGCACAAAATAGTGCCAAGATGGCAGCCGCCATGAATAACCATTCGCAGATACTGTCATTGAAGACTATATTAATTCTATGATTTGTAGATGTTATTTTTGTGAAAAATCATTGGAAGAAGAGAGAACATGTTGGGACTGTACGAATTATATAGTCCTAATGGGTGCAATGGAAACAATGCTGGAGATAAACCTATTACCTGTGATGTGTAGATCACGTGATATGGATATCTTGTCCATTAACTGTGTTTGAGATACTTCTCCGCGGGTAGCGTGTCTCAGATGTTCAGAATGAGCTTTTAGGTAGTCAACAGTGGCGTTATAACTTCCTTTTAAACAATGTACATGGTAGATCAACATCATCCTAATGACATCCTAACCAATATTCTCAATAATACAGATTGTAGAACGACGACAAAATATACGCTCATTAACATCCGTAAAGTTATTGAAGGTAGTTAAGACTAATATACTGGGTTTAGGGTGATCTCAAAGCCCTCTCAAACAAATGTACAGTCTTTAGTTTATTTGACAAGAGCTAATAGCTGAATGGTCTGCCTGCTATATATATTTAAACAATGATAATCATGAATGCCCGTCTTTCACCCCCGTGATCAACTTTTAAACAATGTCCAGGCGACACTATATTCTAGAAGAAATAATGTGTCATTTTGTGTGCCCACCCTTCAGGATGGGTACTGAACTTATTTTAAAAATTCTGAGACTTAATCAAAGACATAGTATTATATTTTCGTTCGCATATCTCGCAAGCTTCAACAATCGAGTTCATATAAATACCTATGGTATGCAAGGGATTCTGATTGCCCATCCTGATAGTGGACAATTTGGCGTCGTTAGGAAGAAATTTAACATTTTTGAACGTTTGTAGTAACTGACAATTTGAATATTCAGGCAAAAGAAAATTGATGTTGCCGATCGTGCATTGTATGATAATGTTTAGGATTAATAAATCAAAAAGGCGGGTGGGGGCAAGGTTGTGGAGACACTTAAACACCAGTACAAGTAGCTGAATTGACATTGGACTTCATATGGCAATATGAAGTTCGTTCAGAGCAGCACTAGAACCAAGAATAAATTTTGCAGTAAAATTTTGAACTCTTTGAAAGTGAAATATGTTTTAACGTCCCCCTGTTCTGATACCACTGTTCTAATTTCATACCAAGAAATAAACGAATGAACGAGCAAATTATTGAGGCGATGAAAAGAAGAAAACATTTTTTCCACCTTTAAGATGCTGCGACTAGCTGACTTGGGTCAAGATATCTGTACCATGCAAAGGCCATAAATAAACATTATTAACACATTACACTAAAGTAAGATCTAGTTAATCTTGAAATAATATATAGTCTATAAGATAGGATCAATGTAGGATAACAACGATCTTAGTGTTATTTTACTCTATATAAGTTAATACAATTTAGATACTTCGTTTATATTCTGTACGCAATAATGTCTTATATATCAGGGGCGGTTCTAGGAATTTTGAAAAGGGAGGGGGGGGGCGCAAAATGAGGGCACTTACCGCGGAGACGGGGCACGTCGCTGCGAGGGGGTGGGGGGTCCAAAAGACACATATACGTCATTTCCTTGTATTTATAGACATTCCAAGAGCTGCTTGGCTGATATTTTCGTCTAAGTAAATGTTCGAAGAGGACATATCTGGGTCTGAAAAGAGGCACTTTCAGCAGTAAAAAAGGGCACTGCCCCGCCTCTGTATATCAGTGTAGTTATTAAAGTGTCACTGCGTTATTATAGTGCAGTGTGGATGTCTTGCCCAATATTGTGAAAGATTGGAGACGGGGCACGCCGCTGCCCCCACTGGATCCGCCTCTGTATATCAGTATAGTTATTAAAGTGTCACTGCGTCATTATAGTACAGTGTGGATATCTTGCCCAATATTGTGAAAAATTCATCTCTAAGGAATATCATTCCGAATGTTTCAATTTCGTTCGGTATTTACAAAAAGAAATTTCACCAATCTATGCTGCTCTCTATTTAATAAGCCCCACCCCTCCATTTTTTAAGGGCTAACAAAATTAATAAAACCCGTTTAATTCAATTGAATCCAGGTCGGGAGTTTATCCAGCGTTGATGTTTTGCTTTCTTCATTAAATGTTAAATAATCAATCTTGGTACATATTAGCGTGAATTTGAAATTAAAGATGACGCGTCGTTACTTAAGGACTATATTGATTTCAGTCATTATCACATATGTGATAGAAGTGGTTAAACACCTTTACAAATATAATTTTAACACAGAGATTATTGCTACGATAGATGCGTTTTGAGATTTCAAAAAAAACAAAAAACAGAAGGGACGACCGCAAAAGGAAAACAGGAGTTATCCTTCTATATATACGTCAGAGAAAATACTCCAGCAAAGCTTTTACAAAGTCCATCTTAATCCAACAAACAATAAAAAATCACCTTATTACCCAGTCGTTTTAAATTCATCACAAGTAAAGCACGTTGTAAAATGAATGCTGTACGTATGTAGGTGTATAACGGTAGATTTCTTACAAACAATCGGATAGCATAGAATCAGTAAGACGAGCGTGGTACTGTTACGATTGTCTCAGTACATTTATTATTATCTGTATGGTCATAAACCGAACAATCGACTGTCTTTAATGTAATTTATTTTATCATAAAGTCTAAATATGGCTAACAAATATGCTGCAAAAATCACGAAATTGTCAATTTCGGTGTCAGTTAAACAGTATGTTGAAGGGCCAAAACTTCAGACCCAATAAATACTCTTCAAAATTAAAAAATATAATTTAGAATTCAATGTTACGCCATTTCAATCGATATTGATGTTATTATCGTGTACTCTATGATAGACATAGTTTTTAGCAGAGTAAAACATGGCCTACCCTAGAAGACAACGCGGAAGTAATCAAAACTGACTGTCACGAACGACAAAATAATCATAAAAGGGTCCGGTAGAATGGGCAAAGCAGGAGCAAACGTTTGCCGATTAATTTGGACCGTTCAAGTATTTCATCGAACATAATTGATTAGAAATTACAATAAACTGTTAAAAGAAATTGAATGTAAATCATTTTATAGACATTCATATTATATTAGCATGTGCTCTTAGGCCCATTTTCGGCTGTCTGTGCGAGTTATAAATAGACATTTCTTTTCTCTCCTCTTCCTGCATTTTTTAGTTGAAGTTTTGTTCTAGAATTTGAAAAAAGGGATCCAATTTGCAATTTCATAGCAGTTTTGGGTAATACTGATGATATTACAGAGGAATAGGGGGTTAAAATGTCTTTCTGCAAAGCAATCATTGTGTCGGAAGTGAGATTTTCACTCCAATCAACATCAAATCCCCGTAACCAAAAATCTAAACTGTCACCCCCCTACAAAATTATGATGAAGAGATTGTAAAATGTGGTCCCAATATGCCTATAACGATTGGAACCATCGGAATGTTGACCATAAAGCTACAGCCTGTGATAATTACTAGCCGAAGTCCACCTTAAGTTTCCAAAGAATAAAGTTATACGCCCTTTAAACAAAGGCGGATAATAGCTGAAGCGCTGGAGGCGCCAGTCTCCTCACGAAAAAAATCAAAGAAGTTAAAAAAAATAAAACGGGGGAAAAAATGCTAAAACCGAAGAGAAAAATGAAAATGTACCCTGATTAAGGAGGGCCTCTAGACTGACAAAAGGGCCCCTTTGGCCAATGGAAACGGGCCCCCCCCCCCCCGAGTCCGAGTCAATCTATACACTGTTACTGTCCGATCCACTACTGAATGAAAATGCAGTCATCACATTGGTATAAAAATAATCAATCAAGACCCCCCCCCCCCCGAAAGAGGACCCTCAAAATAGTGTAGCCCCCGCCATGGCAAACGAATTACTTGTCAAATTAAATCAAAATTGATGAAGTGATCTTACCGGAAAAAGATGGGCTTCTGATATCCAATATTTAAGACAAAATAAATATTTTAGCATTGGTACACGTTTCAGCCCCAGTTCTAGCAAGAGACTAGAAACATTATACCAAATCAAACGGCGCATGTAGACTGGAATAACTAGACGCTAGAAATTTGCATTCGATTGACACTGCTGGCCTATTTCGCCAAACATAACTCATTTGAAATTAATTAGAGTAGAAACGGAAACCATTGAATATAAATCAGTATATATACATTCATATTAGAGTATTATATGCATTGCGACCCACTTGTGTCAATTTCTAGGTCCCAAATGTTAGCGATTTAGCTCCTTTAAATGAAACGTGTCTTTAAAGATAGGTGAAATGGCGAGAATCAATTGAAGCACTTATATAAAAACTACGCGTGCTTGTTTAATTGTGGAATACATAAACTGTTAGTGAAAAGTCACTAGTATTACAGAACTATTTGCTGACATATTACTAGCAAGTTTGATATTTTATTTGAAAAAGATAAATTGAAAAATGATCCGAGATGACCTTGCCATAAATTGATCAGATATTTATTTATATAATTCTGATATTTTTAGTTGTATTTTGAGACGAACATGTTTTTTATTGTACAAAAAAGGTCAAGCAGTGAATTCAAATGTGAAATTTGTGTATGGAGGCCTATACAAAATGAATTTTCTAAATGGTTATTAAAGTAGAATTATCACTCTTTTGAATAATATCACCTTATGCCAAGAATAAAAGTATTTTTCATGCGCGTTTCCACTGAAAATTAAAACTTGTCCAAGACATATATTTCATAATGTTGTTGTTGTTTTTTTATAAAAAAAAATGTTTCAGAAGAATGACATCAAGGACGATAATAGTGATAGTTATCTGTGTGGTAACATTATTAGGTACACAAGGTAAGCATGACTTCGCGAAAAGAAGACGAAGCGTGTCAGAAATGAAATTATATAGGTTCTCTTGTTCTTCGTCAGGGTTAACGGAGAGGGGGAATAGTTTGAGATACAATCCTCATATTCATAGTGGAATAGCCTGTACATTTTGAGGCATATGGTTAACAATCTCCTACTTTGTGTGACATATTTTTAAAGGCTCAATACCACTCTTGTTGTAACTGAATAATATGTCCCAATCTTTATTGTGGTCAACAAATTGTATTATTTAACAATATTCCAATTAATTGATGATACAAATTTCATCTCAACACACCTAATTTTAAAAAAAATGGGAAAAATTCAACTAAATGGTTTGGAAAGCCTAACGTAAACCTTTTCAAATGTAACTTGGATTTAAAATTTCGAACGATCTTGACAAGTAAAATGGGATGTAATGGAAATTTACACAACAGGTAGGACACTTAAACATCTAGTACTTAATAAGGCTATTATTTATTTTCTTGAGCTGTCAAGCCAGCAAGAATGCTTTAACAATATCTCGCAAACTGCGGGCATATGGTAACAATATTTCGGACTGTATATTTTTAACAATATCTCGTAAACTGTCGGCATATTATTGTTTACAATTTATCGTTTCCTGTGTGGCATATGGTTAATAATATCTAGTACTGTGTGTGACATATGGTTAACAATATCTCGTAGGCCTACTCTGTGTGACACATGGTTAACAATATCTCGTATCCTGTGTGGCAATATGGATAATAATATCGTGCACACTGTGTGACTTATGGATAACAATATTTCGTACCCTGTGTGGCATATGGTTAAAGGTCACCATACACCGATTTCATGCTCCCATAAATACCATTAACTTCATACACCCCACCAACTACATATTTATATCATGACTCATCAATTTTAATGCGCTCTTTGAAGCCACAGAACGCTATTTCTATTTTTCGGAAAACTTCTTTAAATTTTGATTTTTGGAAAGTAAGTAAGGAAAAGGATATTCTGAAAAATGGACCCTCCCTCAATGAAATGAGCTGACTGACATAGTGTCTAAAAGCAGTTTATTTATAGCTCGCGGTATCTCCTGACGAATACAATGTTTTGAGAGGTATTTGAAGCAAACGTTTGATAGATTAATTAGTTTGAATATATTTTTAGCCCAAATATATCATCAAATCACACAGTTTGTACGCGGGGAAGGTATCTTTAAGGAGAACATGAAATCAATGTATCATAAATGATATTAATGAGGGAATGAAGTTAATGAGAGTATGAATAGTATTTAATGAGGGTACAACCTGGTGATGCCGATCACGTGACATAAAAAGTACCTGGAGGGTTGGATGGTCGATTTGTTAGCACGTGCGTGCTTTATCTTAAAAGCCTGTCATTGAGTCAACTGGCGTGGTCTCGAATCTCCGTTTGTACGTGACAAGGAGTAGGATCGCTTTTCCAACCTCGCCTAACCTCCGTTTTTCTCCAACCGCTAAAGAGAGTGTGTGTGTGTGTGTTGGGGGGGGGGGGGGGGTAACGTCGACTCGATACAAACTAGGTCATTTCGGGACTAACATATGGTTTAATTTTATTTCAATAATCGTTTGAGCGTATGGATCTTTAGCAGTGGGAGGAAAGCGGTGGACCCGGAGAAAACCCACGATGTTGGACAGGCGACACTACTCCTTGTCGCGTACAACGGGGGATTCGATATCACGCCAGTTGTCTCAATGACAGGCTTTACGATACAGTGCGCGCGAGCTAACAAATCGACCTGCCAACCCTCCAGCTCCAGAAGTATTATTGTATGTTACGGGATCGGCACCATCAGGTTGTCTGTCCTCCGATTTCCCCCAACTGCTAAACAGAGAGGGGGATGTGGTTTAACGCCCACTCGACACAAACTAGGTCATTTCGGGACTAACATATGGTTTAATTTTATTTCAATAATGAACTTGCACGTAGGGGTCTTTAGCAGTGGGAGGAAAGAAGAGGACCCGGAGAAAACCCACGATGTTGTACAGGCGACCCTACTCCTTGTCACGTTCAACGGGGGATTCGAAACCACGCTAGTTGACTCAATGACAGGCTTTATGATACAGTGCGCACGTGCTAACCATTCGCCATCCAACCCCCACCCCACTACTAAAGACCCCTACGCGCAAACGAATTATTGAAATTTAAAAAAATTATATACTGGTCCCGAAATGACCGAGTTTGTGTCGAGTAGTCGTTAAACCCTATTCCCCAACTCTTTAGATTTTCACTAGAAACACACACTGTTCCAAATTTATGGAAATTCGCAAATGTCATGGCTATTTTCAAAAAAGGACACCCAAATGAATGTAGTAATTATAGACCCGTTTCTCTCCTTAGCATTATTATAAAAATAATATATAAACACGTCTTTAATTTCTTTAAGGACAATTCAATACTAACAACACTGCAAAGTGGTTTCCTACCAGGTGATTCTACTGTCTTCCAATTAATAAATCTAAATCACTTTTTTTGTCAAGCCATTGATCATAACAAATATACCAGTATCGTCTTTTGTGACATAAGCAAGGCTTTTGACAGAGTCTGGCATGCCGGACTCTGTCACAAGCTGGATGCTGCTGGGGTCCGAGGAGGGTTATTATTATGGTTCAAGAATTACTTAGAAAATCGACACCAATGCGTCGTAATACATGGAACCTCCTCGGACTCCAGGGGCATTCCCGCTGGTGTCCCACAGGGCAGTGTATTGGGACCGCTATTATTTCTGTTATACATAAACGACATTGTGACTGATATACAATCAAACATAAGACTATTTGCAGATGACACCTCCCTGTATATAAAAATAGAAGACCGAGAGGCATGTGCAGTCACCCTTAACAAAGATCTACAAAAAATCAATGCATGGGCGGAAACGTGGCTAGTGACTTTTAACCCCCTAAAGACAGAAACCCTAACCCTCACGACTAAACGCAACATTGTGAAACCTCCCCTGTTAATGAATAAAAATAGAATAAAGGAAGTAACGGAACACAAACATCTTGGACTTATTTTTCAAACCAATTGTAAATGGAACAGCCACATTGATAGTATTATTAAAGTATCAAAATTAGTAAACTGCTTACGCTCCTTGAAATATCGCTTAAACAGAAAATGGCTAAATACCTTATATTCTTCCTTCATTCTGCCACACTTTGATTATGCCGATGTTATCTGGGACGGGTGCACCGACTACTTATCTAATAATCTCGAATCCCTTCAGCTTGATGCACTACGCACCATTTGTGGGGCAGTTAAAGGTACTAGCCACGCTTCCCTTTACGCTGAAACTGGGTTTATTCCACTCAAAGAACGACGAAATCGACACAAACTAAGATTATTATACAAAATTATAAATAACTTGACCCCTCCCTATCTTAAGAATCTCATAAATCTAGAACCAACAAATACATATTCATTTCGAAACGAAGATAAAATTAGAGAATTTCGATGTCGTACTGAAATATTTTCTAAATCATTTATACCATCCAGTATAAGAGAGTGGAATAAACTCAGTCTCCTTGCAAGAAACTCAAGAACTCTCAAAATATTCTCCGACCATCTCTCTAAATCAGATATAATAATACCATCTTTTTACTACAATGGTCAGCGGAAACTCCAGATAATCCATAGTAAACTTAGTCTACGATGTTCTGACCTACAGGGTCACAAATACCTCAGACATGTTGCTCACAGCCCTGCATGCCTCTGTGGTCACATTTTTGAAGATCCAGATCACTATCTCTTGCAATGCTCTTTACATTCAAATGCACGAACGGCAACCATAGACACATTACAATACGATCATAAAAACATTAACTGTCTCTTGTTCGGTTCCCCAAACCACTGTACCGATGTAAACAACAACATTTTTAATCAAGTCCACAAGTTTATTGACATGTCAAACAGATTTTAATCATTAGCAGTTTTAATTTACAATATTAGTTTTAAATTTACGAGATGATGTGACCATTAATATATACTGTATATTTCCATCCGTACAATCATATTTGTATTTAAATATATTTATGTATGTGTTTGCCATTTTAACTGTGTATATACACCCATCTTGTTCCTTTGTTTTAATATTATTTATGTATACTATTTAGGGAGAGGGGTTTTACATAGGCTAAGCCTGTTCCCCAATCCCATTCAGACATCCTGAATAAAATATTGTTTATAAAAAAAAAAACCCCATCCCCCCTCTCTCTCTCTCTCTCTCTCTCCCACACACTCACTTCTTTGGCCTATAAATTAGAAAAGCTCCGACACCATCAAGAGATCACTAACGAACTCTTCTACCAGTTACGACCAAACCACCCACGACCACCGTATGCCCGAGCCACAATAAAAACCCATAAAAATCCAATTAAAGCGAGGTTATTTGTCTGCTCCCGGGATTCTGTGTTCTACAATGTTTCCAAACACCTGTCAAAGTTGCTCGCCTCATTAGGAACAACCTCCCAATCTTTCATCAAAGACTCAACTGAATTCTGTCAACAAATCCGACACATCACCCAGCCTGGAAAAATTGTATCCTATGATGTAACTGATCTATTTACCAACGTTCCCCGCCAAGAAGCCACTGAAGTTCTCCGCTCACGTTTAGATCAATTACAGGTTCCACTGGAAACCAAACTAACCACCAACAGCATCATCGAACTCATCAACATGTGTCTGGACTCAACCTACTTCACTTGGGGCGACGACTTGTATCAGCAAATTCATGGATTACCTATGGGAAGCCCCTTGTCCCCGCTAATGTCTGAAATTTTCCTAACTGAACTTGAACAACGCGCCCTAAGCACACAGCCCATAACTCCTTTGGTTTGGCTTCGGAAAGTTGACGACACCTTTGTTGGCTTGGAAGAACAGCATGAACCCATAGCCCTGTTAGAACACCTGAACAACCAACATCCCAAGATCAAATTTAACATTGAAACAGAAAAAGAAGAAGTCCTACCATTTTTAGACGTTCACGTACACAGAAAAACAGGTCATATGAAAACTTTACAGTAAACCGACGCATACAGACCAGTATATCAATTAGAACTCAAATCACCCCCATAGTGTTAAAATAGCCCTCATATCCACCTTAATACGCAGAGCTGTCATCTCATTTGTGAACCAGAATATCTCAACGATGAAATAGATCACCTACGACATGTATTCTGCAACCTAAATAATTATCCACCGAACATAGTCAACAAATAGATTCAGGCCACATTAACCAACAACAAGTATCCAACAAAAACCTGAAAAGTCACCCATTAGTGTCACCCTGCCGTTTTACGGTAATCTCAGCTACCAGGTCAGCCGATTGTTAAAGAAGTCCAACATAGACACTTTCTTCACTATCCCTACATCCTTGAAACAGATCCTAAAAGCTAATGGAAAACTACAACCGACCATTCCCACGCCGCCCAAAGGAGCCATCTACAAAGTCAACTGCTCATTCCAGAAGATCTACATTGGAGAAACGAAAAAACCGGTGGAAAAAAGAATTTTGGAACATAAATCAAGAGCCCCTACAACAAATCAGCCATAGCAGAGCACATAAAAGACCACCCACGTCACCAAATAGATTGGAACAAAATTGAAATTCTGGAACCAACACAACAAGAAAATTCGGAAATTTTAAGAAGCCATACACATCAAGAGATTTTCACCAGAATTAAACAGAGATTTGGGACTGTTTATTCCGAGGGCCTATGATGCGGTTATCAAAAATCAATTATAATTAATTATGAACCTTTTTGTAAAAATTTTTTATTGTTAACTTAACCTTATTTACATATTATAATATGTTGAATATTGTATTTTCGTTGATATTATCTTTATTGTAAAACAATATTATAAAGCACAAAGTGTGTCAAAGGCTTAGTTTATTATAGAAAAATATCTGTCAGAGTTTAAAGTAACATGTGAAAATTGTAATTTAGTTTATGTTGGGGCTCTTTTGGAGGCAGACCAACATTAAATTTCATAATCTCGGTACCCACAAATTGTAGTTCGTATATTTATAGCAGTTGTCTCTCTGTCTCTTTTCTCCCCTTTTGCATGCCAATTTTTGTTGATTTTTTGGCCTAGAATGGACTAAGAGGGTTTGAATTAATATTTTCTGCCAGGTTTTGGTAAATATTCATGATTTTGAGGCGGAAGGATAACGGCGTTATGAGGTTGGCTACGGTGATATGTACGGCAACTAGATACATGTTTTGAGTATGCTTCTTCAAGTTCGTGTATCTCAAAATTTTGGTGGTCAACCTCATAAAAATTTTAGTGCAAAGACATGGCCATTTGTTCCTCTGTCTGTAGTGAAAAGCATTTCGCCCAACGAAAATTTGGGGAAAAGTTGGAGGTGGGCAAAAGGTCCAGATTTAACATTGAAGTCAATGGGGAAATTAATGGTGGTCTGCCTCCTTTTAAGAAAAGGCGATGTAGTGTTATCTCCCTTTAACATTGTCACCTTAATGTGACGTCATTATTGTTACGAGTGGCCTTTTCATCATGGCTACCTAATAAACTGTTACGTCTAATTTGCTGTGTGTTGAGTACGGCAGTCCTGCACATTACCCAACACAACAGTCTGCTTCGCGTGCAAGACATGTAGAAGGAAAAGGTCACACGTCTACTTTACAGCTACGCTATTAAACCTGGCACCAAGCAGCCACATTAGTTTCAAATTTGTTGTGCTCTCCATTTTCAGGAATAAATGTTTCAGTAAGTTAATTTATTACTTCAGAATACCTAAATCCTGAAAACTCCCAACCAATAACCAACAGACAATTTGTCTGTTAACGAAAGTTGTCTGGTAAGAGTGATCAAAAGCTAGCAGACAAGAATTAATATAGATAAAAATATTCACCTCTGAGCACAATGGGTTGATCTGCTCTAATCACGTGATCAATTCTGTCCACTGGCCGCCGTCGATACTGATTTATCGTAGAAAACACGGAATATAACAAAAACAAACGAAACGAAATACAATGTTTGAATGTCAATAGTAGTTTGAACCTTAAAAATCACCCCGAAGGTATTAATGTGCCAGGAAAATGTTTATATTTTCTGAAAGATAATAAATTGTTCTTTTAAACAGTATGTGATAGTTAGTATACTTGGAATTTGATTTTTCATATTGCATTTCACTGCGAAAAGACTGCATCTATATCAACACGGCCTCGATATCTGCTACCCCACCCCTATTTTACTTTACAATTCACCCTGTAGATATTAATGTGCCAGGAAAATGAATATATTTTCTGAAAGATAATACATTCCTCTGTTATATGGTATGTGACATTATACTAGGAATTTGATTTTTCATGTTGCATTTTGCTGTCGCAAATGGCAGCAACCGATAAAAATACCGTCTCCAGGTCTGCTACCCCACCCTCTTTATACCCCACAATTCACACCGTAGATATTAATGTGCCAGTAAAATGTTTATATTTCTGAAAGATAATACATTCTTCTATTAAATGGTATGTGACAATATACTTGGAATTTGATTTTTCATGTTGCATTTCGCTGCCGTAAATGACAGCATCTTAAATCAATATTGCCTCGATGTCTGCTACCCCACCCCTCTTATACCTTACAATTCACCCTGTAGATATTAATGTGCCAGGAAATTGATTACATTTTCTGAAAGATCATTCATTCGTCTATTAAATGGTATGTAACATTATACTTGGAATTTGATTTTTCATATTGCATTTTGCTACCGCAAATGACAGCAACCGATAAAAATACCGTCTCCAGGTCTGCTACACCACCCTCTTATACCTCACAATCCACACCGTAGATATTAATGTGCCAAGAAAATGTTTATATTTTCTGAAACATAATACATTCTTCTACTAAATGGTATGTGACATTATACTTGGAATTTGATTTTTCATGTTGCATTTCGCTGCCGTAAATTTGGCCTCGATGTCTGCTACCCCGCCCTTTTTGTCCCCCGCCTTTCGAAGAAAATTGGGGGACTATTAAAATGGGTTCGTCTGTCTGTCTGTCTGTCTGTCTGTCTGTCCGTCCGTCACACTTTTTGGGACACAATAACTCTCTTCCTAATTGAGCTAGAAAACTTGGTGTATGTGTTTATTAGGTCAATGCCTTGATGGAGTTCGAAGATGAGCATTTTCCGCTTAGGATAAGCAGAGATAAGCAATTTGATTGGTTGATGCTTTGGGACACGAAAACTTTAGTTCTAATTAAGTGAAATTGATGAAACTTGGTGTATAGTTTCATTATAGTAATACCTTGACTAAGTTCGATAATGAGCATTTTCTGCTCAGGGTAAGCAGAGCTATACGCAATTTGATTGGTCGAGAATTTGGAACACAATAACTCTCCTTCTAATTGAGTTAAAATGTTCAAACTTGGTGTATATGCTTATTAGGTCAATGCCTTGATGGAGTTCGAAGATGAGCATTTTCCGCTGAGGGTAAGCAGAGATAAGCAATTTGATTGGTTGATGCTTTGGGACACGATAACTTTAGTTCTAATTAAGTGAGAGTGATGAAACTTGGTGTATAGTTTCATTATAGTAATACCTTGACTAAGTTCGATAATGAGCATTTTCTGCTAAGGGTAAGCAGAGCGATACGCAATTTGATTGGTCGAGACTTTGGAACACAATAACTCTCCTTCTAATTTAGTTAAAATGTTCAAACTTGGTGTATATGCTTATTAGTTCAATGCCTTGATGGAGTTCGAAGATGAGCATTTCCGCTTAGGGTAAGCAGAGATAAGCAATTTGATTGGTTGATGCTTTGGGACACGATAACTTTAGTTCTAATTAAGTGAGAGTGATGAAACTTGGTGTACAGTAATACCTTGACTAAGTTCGATAATTAGCATTTTCTGCTCCGGGTAAGCAGAGCAATACGCAATTTGATTGGTCGAGACTTTGGAACACAATAACTCTCCTTCTAATTGAGTTAAAATGTTCAAACTTAGTGTATATACTTATTAGGTCAATGCCTTGATGGAGTTTGAAGATGAGCATTTTCCGCTTAGGGTAGGCAGAGATAAGCAATTTGATTGGTTGATGCTTTGAGACACGATAACTTTAGTTCTAATTAAGTGAGAGTGATGAAACTTGGTGTATAGTTTCATTACAGTAATACCTTGACTATGATCGATAATGAGCATTTTCTGCTCAGGGTAAGCAGAGGGATAAGCAATTTGATTTGCCGAGACTTTGGAACACAATAACTCTCCTTCGAATTGAGTTAAAATGTTCAAAATTGGTGTGTATGCTTATTAGGTCAATGCCTTGATGGAGTTCGAAGATGAGCATTTTCTTCTTACGGTAGGCAGAGATAAGCAATTTATGGATGACACTTCGTGTTCAGTTTGATTGGTCGATACGTTTGAAAAAAATAAATGTGCGATTAATTAATGTGTCATCTATTTATTTTGGGATTTCGGCGGGGGACATCAGCCTCACTGTTGGCTTGTTTACCTTACAATTCACTCTGTAGATATAAATGTGCCAAGAAAATGATTATATTTTCTGAATGATAATACATTCCTCTATCATATGGTATGCGACATTATACTAGGAATTTGATTTTTCATGTTGCATTTTGCTACCGCAAATGACAGCAACCGATAAAATTTCCGTCTCCAGGTCTGCTACCCCACCCCTCTTATACCTTACAATTCACCCTGTAAATATTAATGTGCCAGAAAAATGATTAAATTTTCTGAAATATTATACATTCCTCTATTAAATGGTATGTAACATTATACTTTAAATTTGATTTTTCATGTTGCATTTTGCTGCCGTAAATGACAGCATCTTAAATCAATATGGCCTCGATGTCTGCTACCCCTTCCCCTCTTATACCTTAAAATTCATTCTGTAGATATAAATGTGCCAAGAAAATGATTATATTTTCTGAAAGATAATACATTCCTCTATTATACCAGGAATTTGATTTTTCATGTTGCATTTCGCTGCCGCAAATGACAGCAACCGATAAAAAAAATACCATCTCCAGGTCTGCTACCCCACCTCTCTTATACCTTACAATTCACTCTGTAGATATTAATGTGCCAGGAAAGCGATTATATTTTCTGAACGATAATACATTTTTCTATTAAAAGGTATGTGACATTATACTTGGAATTTGATTTTTCATGTTTCATTGCGCTGTCGTAAATTGCAGCATCTTAAATCAATTTGGCCTCGATGTCTGCTACCCCACCCCTATTTTACTTTGCAATTCACTCTGTAAATATAAATTTGCCAAGAAAATGATTATATTTTCTGAACGATAATACATTTCTCTATTAAATGGTATGTGACATTATACTTAGAATTTTATTTTTCATGTTGCATTGCGCTGCCGTAAATTGCAGCATCTTAAATCAATTTGGCCTCGATGTCTGCTACCCCGCCCCTCTTTTACCTTACAATTCACTCTGTAGATATAAATGTGCCAGGAAAATGATTATATTTTCTGAAAGATAATACATTCCTCTATCATATGGTATGCGACATTATACTTGGAATTTGATTTTTTCATGTTGCATTTTGCTACCGCAAATGACAGCAACCGATAAAAATCCCGTCTCCAGGTCTGCTACCCCACCCCTCTTATACCTTACAATTCACCCTGTAAATATTCATGTGCCAGAAAAATGATTATATTTTCTGAAATATAATACATTTCTCTATTAAATGGTATGTAACATTATACTTGGAATTTGATTTTTCATGTTGCATTTTGCTGTCGTAAATGACAGCATCTTAAATCAATATGGCCTCGATGTCTGCTACCCCTTCCCCTCTTATACCTTAAAATTCATTCTGTAGATATAAATGTGCCAAGAAAAAGATTATATTTTCTGAACGATAATACATTTCTCTATTAAATGGTATATGACATTATACTTGGAATTTGATTTTTCATGTTGCATTGCGCTGCCGTAAATTGCAGCATCTTAAATCAATTTGGCCTCGATGTCTGCTACCCCACCCCTCTTTTACCTTACAATTCACTCTGTAAATATAAATATACCAGGAATTTGATTTTTGTCCCCCGCCTTTCGAAGAAAGTTGGGACTATTAAAATGGGTTCGTCCGTCTGTCTGTCTGTCCGTCTGTCCGTCACACTTTTTGGGACACAATAACTCTCTTCCTAATTGAGCTAGAATGTTTAAACTTGGTGTATGTGTTTATTAGGTCAATGCCTTGATGGAGTTCGAAGATGAGGGTAAGCAGAGATAAGCGATTTGATTGGTTGATGCTTTGGGACACGATAACCTTAGTTCTAATTAAGTGAGATTGATGAAACTTGGTGTATAGTTTCATTACAGTAATACCTTGACTAAGTTCGATAATGAGCATTTTCTGCTCAGGGTAAGCAGAGCGATACGCAATTTGATTGGTCGAGACTTTGGAACACAATAACTCCCCTTCTAATTGAGTTAAAATGTTCAAACTAGGTGTATATGCTTATTAGGTCAATGCCTTGATGGAGTTCGAAGATGAGCATTTTCCGCTGAGGGTAAGCAGAGATAAGCAATTTGATTGGTTGATGCTTTGGGACACGATAGCTTTAGTTCTAATTTAGTGAGAGTGATGAAACTTGGTGTATAGTTTCATTACAGTAATACCTTGACTAAGTTCAATAATGAGCATTTACGAGGGTAGGGTAGTAGACCTGGAGACGGTATTTTTATCGGTTGCTGCCATTTTCGACAGCAAAATGCAACATGAAAAATCAAATTCCTAGTATAATGTCACATACAATATAACAGAGGAATGTATTATCTTTCAGAAAATATAATCACTTCCTGGCACATTAGTATCTACAGGGTGAATTGTAAAGTAAAATAGGGGTGGGGTAGCAGATATCGAGGCCGTGTTGATATAGATGCTGTCTTGTCGCAGTGAAATGCAATATGAAAAATCAAATTCCAAGTATACTATCACATACTGTTTAAAAGAACAATTTATTATCTTTCAGAAAATATAAACATTTTCCTGGAACATTAATACCTTCGGGGTGATTTTTAAGGTTCAAACTACTATTAACATTGTATTTCGTGTCGTTTGTTTTTGTTATATTCCGTGTTTTCTACGATAAATCAGTATCGACGGCGGCCAATGGACAAAATTGATCACGTGATTAGAGCAGATCAACCCATTGTGCTAAGAGGTGAATATTATGACCTAGATTTATTCTTGTCTGTTAATTTTTGAGCAGTCTCAGCAGACAATTTGTCTGGTAAGGAAAGTTGTCTGTTAGTTATTGGTTGGACTGAAAACTTTAACATTGACTAGAATGGGTGGAACCAGTACTAATTAAGTGGAAAGACGCATAAAATTCGTACTTGTAGAAAGTTACTGTGAAATATTATCATGGAATCACGAGATTGCATTTAAATTAGTTGTTTTGGTAAAAACGTACCTTGATATTCATCTGGATAAAGCTAAACCCTTATTTTGGAACTTGAGGCACGTTTGTATTGGTTAGGGATAAACTCCTTCATTTCATTCATTTATTTATTTACTTACCCAATTGTCAGATGTTACAATTGGTATAATAAAACTTTGGAATAATAAATATTGTTTGTTTTCTCTGAATTGATGTTTGGGGCAAACTATTGAGCATCCAGTATACGAATCCCTACTTCTTCTGAACAGACCCACAGTTGGAGGTTTTGTATCTGGTATTACACAATGACATATGTCATAGAAGCGTCCTGCCATATTAAAATACGTGTAAGTGATTGTAACATTAATCTGTTGCTATCAACACCCGGCTGGAGATCTTGGTAGCATTCCTTATGTCATTGTGTAGCTTTAACTTGTTGTTCGCATGTCTTATCTAACTTTCTTTGTCAGTTAAACTATACTGAATGTTAAACCTGATATGATGCATGATACATTAGCCAGATGTCTAATGAGCTCCTTTGTCTAGAATACTTTTATAAATTCGGAAAAGAAACGAATCGTCAGTTAGGTGCAGTCAGGTCTAGGAGTCGGAGGCTAGGCGGGCGTCTAGAAGGTACCTCATGGGTACTAGGCAGGGCTCGAGGAGATGAGACGAGAGCCTCTGGAGTTAGCACACTCGTGCTAAGCCAAGACTAAGAAATGATTCCCTGCATATAAGTTTGTTCTCCGGTCGTTTACATTACGATGTTTGTACCTATTGTAAGAAGCAGAATAAAAGTATTATTTGAAGTTATACCAGTGTTGTCATCAAGCAAGAAGTTGTTTTAAAGAACCAATACTGTCACACTGGTAAAAAAAAAAGAAGTGGGACTTACTTTGCATCTATTTAAACTAAGGGTCGGAACGCGATTTGATCCCGGGGTACCTTTGCTTTTATCGAGCTTGAATCTACGTTTGTGCTTATAAGTCCCTAGATACCTCATTTTTGTCACACTTGTCCTCGTATTACAAGTTGGCGAGATTCGTGGAGTACATTTTCGCCAGTCATAAGCCCCTCCCTACACTATAATAGTAAATAATATACACTACTTCCAACACTTTAATCAAAATAAACTAATTTAACTGAAAATTTCAACATATTCATTTTTCATTATCTATTTTTGAACTCTAACGGCCAGCTTCTTATCTGAATCTTACATAATGCATCTTTAAGAAGTTTTTAAAGAACATAATTAGGTAAATTATTTCATACACATGGCCCCGACAGTAACAATCCCATCATTTTTTAAAAGAATTTTCGGCCATAATTTAATTTGACTCACCTATCTAAATGATTCTCCCCCACAATTGTTCAACTTAGTAAACGTAAATTAATTATGTAGAACTATTTGCAACAATTCATTCAAGGCCCACGTCCTGTTTTAGTAAATACAAGCACCGAATGTACATGAAATATATTCTTTACTCTTTTTTTAAAAAAATATATTTTAGATAGAGCTATTGTTCGTAGTTTTAAATCAAGGCCTAGAAGGATTAATATAACTGTGGGAACTAATGTAACATTTACATGTAAAGTGTCCAGTGCTACGTCTTTACCAGTAGATGTTTCTATATATAGCCAGACTAGAGAAGGAAATCTAACATACGTCACCAACTCCACACCTAGAACATTTACTGTATCAACAATAGTTCAATGTATAGATTACAAGTTTATCTGCCGAGCATATAATGGTTATTTTAGTCATTATATTCTGGACATGTATAAGTATATAAAGTGTAAGTATCACAATTAGACCTGCATATAAATACGACGTTAGTAATTTCTGAGTAATAGAAATAATTATATATATAAATAATTATATATATAAATCTAAAGCAGTTATCAAGTGTAAGTGTCATAAAGACATGCATTACTAACTGCGTAAATAAAAAAGTAATTTGAACTTTAAACATACATTATGGAAAAGCAAAAACTGACTTTTGTCGGTCTTCCGTTGAGCCTCAGATGTCATAGAAATTATAAATTAGATCTTTATTTAAACAAGCCCAAAATGAACTCTGTAGACCCACGGATGGCTTGGATTGGGCTCGGATTAAAACAGGATTTCGTCGACTGATTTAATCACTGTGGTGTCGTGGGTGGGGTTTCTCCGTGACGTTGACGTCATCATACTTCCGGAAATTATTCATAAAAGACAGTGATGACCGAGGCTATACACAAGCTTTACTAGATACCGTTTAAACATAGCTTGATGATCGAGACTATGTAGGTGGAGTTAACGCCTGTCAATCAACAATCGGCCATTGTGGGGAAAAGGGTGTCGATGAATTTAACTACCATTTCTAGTAAAAAATTATAGTGGTAACAACTTTGTTCAGGATAAAGTTATTTGACTGAAATTTTCAATATATTCTTGTTTCAACATCTATTTTTGAACTTTTATAACAAGAATATCTAACTCCTTGTCAAAATCTCCCATAATGTATCTTTAATATTGTTATAAACAGTAGATACATGTATACTTGTGTTTATATTTGTAATAGGGGGAATTGTTTTGCGACATAGTATGATCGGTGTCGTTTTGCAGACATTGCTACACCCGGTTGTATTACAATAGTTTGTATGTAAAATTGACAGTAAATGTTGTTTTATTAAAGTAAAATTGACGGTTATTGTTGTTTTATTAAATACATAATGTCTATCATTTGAAATGCAGATAAAACAGATAGAAAGCTCTTACTTACAGTTGTTGAGAATTCTTTAAGAATTAATTTTTGTTTAATTAGGTCCAGTAAAACTACTACTAGATAAAAGCAACACAACAATTAATGCTACTGTTGGATCTGATACTAGATTACAAGTGCATTATTCTGGATATCCTGATCCAAACTACACCTGGTACAGACTATCATCACAAGTTGAGATTAAGTTGAACATGTATAGAACACATTGGTCAAAGACCTTTGGTGGGAGCAAATACATGTATCTCGAAATCCGTAATGTACATATACAAGATGCTGGACAATACAGTGTTCGTATTAATGCAACTGGACATGAATGGGATGTTTTGTTTACATTAAACATTAATCCAGTAATGGCATCCAACTCCGAGAATCCGACAGTAAATATTCCACAACAACTATCTACTAAAGGATTATGTTCAGCAACCACCCAGCCGTTTATTAGCGCTGCTGGATTGGGTATTGGTATTGCTGTAGGAGTTATCATTCTCCTGGTACAGGGCGTGGTTTTATTAGTTAGCAGAACTTTGAAATCGCGAGATAAGTAAGACAGTACAGATATTACAACAACGATAAATGTGTTTTATTTTGCGCGATTTCTCCATGCCAGTGTTACAAGATTGAGGGCATAATAAGGATTGTTTCTAGCCGTTCGAATGGGACGAAGAAACTGACGTCATGCCATGTGTCCCCATTAGCGTGGACGTAAAATAATCCTTGACAGTTGGAATTCGAGTTTTAGGGAAGACCCCAGATCAACGAGACGAACTGTCACATATTGTGTTTGCACAAGTCAGATAGAAATATACTATTCAAAAAAAGTAGGGGATATTTGATTTTGGGGGCATAATACTAAAATATGCAAATGACTACGAAAAAAGTCACTATATAACCTAACAGAAGAAACATTTCCAGTTACATGTGACGCCCAAACGCACCAATAGCTACCGCATGGAATGCAGGTGATGCTTGGGATCATCATGGGTGTCCAACCCAAGATTTGCACGACTCTGACTTTGAATGTTACAGTCATTGTGGCATTGAATTCCAGGGTGGAAACATCAGTTTAATTGTTTTGAGTGACCAGAAAACAAATTTTGATATGCGTCGGCTTACCCAAAATGAAAGGTTACGTGCCCTTGGCATGCTACAGATCGGCACAACACAGGCGGTTGTGGCGCGGACGATGAATGTTTCTCAGTCTGTCATAAGCAGGCTATGGTCCAGATACCGTGATACACAATCTGTACAGGACAGACCACGCTCAGGTCGACTAAGGGCGACAACTCAAGCCCAGGATCGAGTTATCCGTACCTTGGCCTTGAGAAATCGTGCCATCACAGCAAATCAGATCAGCGCTCGTCTTCAAACAGACACCGGTGTGAGAGTGAGTGGCCAGACGATTCGGAATCGACTGCATAGGGGTCACCTTCGCGCCCGACGTCCTCGCGTGATCCCTTGTTTGAGAGATCATCACATTCAGGCAAGACGTCGTTGGTGTAGGGGTCGTCAACACTGGGATAATCGACGCTGGAGCAATGTGATGTTTTCAGATGGGTCAAGGTTCACTGTTGATTTTTTGGACAGACGTAGGAGGGTGTGGCGTCGTCGAAACGAGCGCTTCCAAGACGTTAACGTCATCAGACATGATCGATTTGGGGGGTGGTTCTGTTATGGTGTGGAGAGGCATCACTGTTGCTGGAAGAGCGGCTTTACAAGTTGTTGCAGGGCGTGTTACAGGCCAGTACTACCGGGACAACATCTTGTCAGTCCATGTTGTGCCGTTCGCACGACGTCATAGCCGCCGTTTCATCTTCCAGGATGACAACGCAAGATGTCACAGGGCCAAGATCGTTACAGGTTAACTCCAACAACAGAACATCACCACATTACCTTGGCCAGCACTGAGTCCCGATCTCTCCCCCATCGAGCATGTCTGGGACATGCTTGGACAGAGGTTACGTCAACGCCAACAACGTCCTGCCAATGTCCAAGAACTTGCAGCTGCGTTGCAACAGGAATGGGACAATCTGGACCAAAATGACCTTAGACGTCTCATTAGGATTATGCCATGTCGGATCAATGTTTTAGTCTAACGATCATTTGGAATAAATCGATGAATGTGAACTTCATTTCATTTTTTCATTTGTTTCTTCGTCAGTTTCATTAGGTGACTTTAATAACACTTAAAAATCAAATATCCGCTACTTTTTTTGAATAGTATACATGTACTATTTTCAACGTTTTTTTTTATTCTGACATGTACCTTTTTGATAGAAATAAAAATTCGTGGATATTATTCACAAAGATAGATAAATATCGTCAAATACATAAGAAAGGTGGGTAGTAATTAATAATGATTCAAACAGGCATGTTTGCAGAATTTATATCCGAGCAATCTGATTAAAATTCAAATCTATATTTCGTTTCGCCTGTTATACTTTCGGTGGCCCACACTACATGTAGCGATAGGTTGCGTCAGAGGTCATATAAGCGGCTTTTGACCTATGACGTCAGATATGTGATTAACCAATCAGCATTGATGTTTCTAGTGGATTGCCCACAGTTCCGTGCACCACACGTCTAAAGCTCGTCGTAACAGACCGTTTCTTTGGCTAATCCCCCACATTATCCAGAACATGTCAATGAATGATAATAACACATCCAGATCTGAGTATAGTAAAGGTGAGCAAAACGAAATTCTGAATAATCTAACAGGAAATGAAATAGGATCTGAGTTACAGCGAAGGCAAATGCGAGTATCGATGTTTGCTCCCGATGCATCCAAGCGTAAATATTTTACTTGATATCAGTACTAACAAATATTGATATTTTATTAAGGGGTCACTCCCATTAAGTTATGAATATTTACTTGGGTGGCTTCTCAATACAGATTTTATTGTACTCAGGGGACAAATTTTATTGGTCGATCAAAATAGACCCACCCTGTCAAATCCCCCAGCTATGTATGTCAGCATAGTATTGACTTGAAGGCAGGGGCGTACATAATGATTTCGTTTGGGGGGAAGGGTGTTTAGCCAAAATGCGACCGACTGATGCACATACCCCCCCCCCCCACTCCACTCCAGTGCGAGTGACACAATCAGGAGCCGAGCACCGCGAGTGAGTTTTCTAGGGAATATGGGGTGGGGTAGGGGCGGTTTCAAATCTAGGGCGCCATCCACAATCCCACCCCACAATGAAAGTAAACAAAATACTGGCTATAACATTAGGCGTCCCGGTAGTACATATATAGTATTGTAGAACGACATAGTTGTTCGCTGATCGTTGTCTCGTCGGAAAGCAGTTTTATTTAGTTTATGTCATATTATTGATTGTGCCTATAACACAGTATTTGAGAAAATTTTTAAAAATTGATTCAATATCCTGGCATATGAGGTCATTGCTGGGAGAAATGTCATTGCTGGGAGAAATGTCATTGCTGACCAGAAATGTCAGTCAATGGGACAAAATCTCAAGATCTGTTTTGCAAGAGTTGACATAACATCTGTACAATCTGACGCCCCACACACCAGTGGTACAACAAACAATAGCACTGATACAGTATAAGACAACTGAGGAGTAATTTTAAAATGGAATCGAGCGCCGCAGGCGCGAAAAAAAATTTCAGATATGTAACTGTGTAGAAAAATGATGTTATAATGGTATTTCAGATGTAACGGAGCTTTTAAATTTTTTGGACTCGGCTTGAAAATTTGAATTAATATCATGGCAAATGGAACCAAATTCTCGTTAATGAGAGGATAAGAAATGGGACAGAATCTTGAGGCTTATCTGCCAATTTCGCCCGTTTTGTGATTGTTGGTTTATCTCATTAATTCATTTAGTCGTAGACCCACTGCGGTCTCATAGAACAAAATAAAGATACAGAATAAGAGTGACAAGCATACATGGTTATTTTATACTATAGTTTTGTGTGACGTATGCAATTTAGGCACACGGTTTCGCGCAAATACACAGGTATTGTTTTTTGAGACCGACTGCAGTGACTGTACGTATTTTGTGACCGACTTTTTTTCTCCCGAGGTGAAATTTTGTTGTTAGATGAACATACTCACAACAGATTAAGAGTGACGCATGCAATTTAGGCTCACGGATTCAGACAAATACACAGTATTTCGAATCTATTCTGGCATTGTGTTTGAGACCGACTGCACTGACTGCACTTATTTTGAGACCGATTATTTTTCTCCCCGAGTGAAATTTTGTTGTTAGACTAATATACTCACAACAGAATGAGACTGAAACACAGCATCTTTTCAAACATGATAAGTTGACAAGGTTATTATATACTAAAGTTATATACTTATTTTGATACCGACTGCACTGATTTTGCGACCGACTATTTTTATACTAAAGTTTTGCGTGACGTATACAGTGAGCTCTTATTTTGATACCGACTATATACTCCTATTTTGCGACCGACTGCACTGATTTTGCGACCGACTATTTTTGGGCCTGGGTGGGGTGGGTTGGTGTACCCCCCCCCCCCCCACACACACACATTTACGCCCCTGCTTGAAAGATTTCTCGGGTCACTGCTTCCAGAATATGAAGTTAGTACACACTTCTAATTATTCCCATTTCTGCACATCAACTTGTGTTTAATAGTATATATGTGCAGTGCACTGTCTACGAGTTAGGGATAAGAGAGAAATTATTATAATGTAACCCATGCTTGTAGCCGATGTATCCAGGCTTGACATGAAATGTAGAAGCGAACTGTTGCGTTATTATACCTGTACATGTAGATAAACGTCTTAACGACCGAGATAAAAAAAAATATATACACAACGTGAGTCATAGCCATAAGAACAGAATGAGAATAAGAAACAAATATAACCGAAGATAATAATAGACGATCACGAGGCTATTAAAAAAAAGTAGCAGAAGAGAGAATGTGTCACACGTTGGATATGAGGTTGGGGGAGGGTATGTGACTTGATACTTTCCACATCTGACCAGCGACTCATATAAGTGCATAGTGCTACAATGGTGGCTACAGCTTTTTTATCGTTTTTTTTTTATTGTCTTTCACTTAAAATTCAGTTTGAATGGACACAGGCTAGTAATTATTTCCACGTATTTCACGATGGGCGAATATAATGCGAGTTAATTTTTTTCTCCCCTCTTTCTGCATTTTTTGATTGACTGTTTGGTCTAGAATTGGTGAAAGGGGGTCAAATTTGCAATTTCAAAGCAGCTTTGGATAGTACTGATGATATTACAACGGAGGGATAGGGGATGTAAAGGGTCTCTCTGCAGAGCAATCATTGTGTCAGAAGTGAGATTTTGACCCCAGCCAAATTCAAATACCGGTAGCAAAAAAAAATCTAAACGGTCAACTCTCCTCAAAATTATGATTTTTTTTTAACTGCACGTAAATGTGTTCCTCTTTTTCGTACTATCCGAGCGGCTATGCGTTGTCCCTTGCTAGATTCTCCGGGATAGAGAGTACTTTGAGCTACCCCGGCTCCATCGGCAGCATAGAGGCTAGGGTTCACATCCGACTGTACTGAAACTGCAAGGAAACTTGTATTGTGATGCTACAAGATATTCTAAATTTTGGGGGGCAAAATCAGATTAATGTTTTAAATTTCTTCCCAAACTATAGTTAGCATGATTTTACGTCACAGTTTTTGTCCGAAGTTCATAAGCCATTTTCAATGAAAATATTCCTACTTATTCAATACTCCTTACTGGTTAATCAAATGGTCAAAATTTCTCAACTAGTCCCATTTTTTAACCAGTTAAATTCTCTTGACTCTTGACGATACAATGATAATACGTGAATTAATAATATGACGATATGATAATTTCATAGGTTGATGGTTGTAAATTACTTGCAGGTCGGCGTTTTGGCCTAAATTAATCGATTTATGAAATTCACCGCCATCAAAATAATTCAGATGTTGGATTTTTTAATTGACAACATCTTCGTTGAATTTGGAGGGAAAATATATCAGCAAGTGGTAGATATCTCCATGGGCAGCAACTGTGCACCTTTGCTTGCTGATTTGTTTCTCTATTCGTACGAAGCTGATTACATCCAAGCGCTCGTAAAAACAAATAAACGATTAGTCAGACATTTTAATTTCACTTATCGATATATCGATGACGTTTTATCACTTAATAATCCTACATTTATTGATTATGACGAATTCATATATCCTGATGAGCTCGAAATTAAAAACACCACTGACAGTGACAATTACGCTTCCTACACGGATCTGCGTCTCGATTTTGAAGATTGCCATAAACTGAATATTAAATTGTACGATGAACGTGATGACTTTGACTTTCCGATCGTTAACTTTCCATTTATTAATAGTAACATTCCAATATCACCAGCTTATGGAGTGTTTGTGTTTCAGCTAAATCGTTACGCGAGAGCTTGTTCCTTTTATTCTGATTTTTTAAGTAGATCGAGGCATTTGTCATCTAAGCTTCAACTACAAGGATACGTGCGCACTAAACTTATAAAAACCTTTAAAAAGTTTTATGGCCGTCATATTGACTTGATTGGTAAAAATAACGTGTCTCTCTAGGCTATTATTCTAGATATATTTAATTGACACGTATACTATTACTATCTCCCTGATTATGTCTACTACATCGTTAACACAGTTCATCACGTGCATTTTGCATACCGATAGTTCATTGGCCAATCACTTTTTTTTTTACCGACATTTTGTCTAATAGTTTGGATGCAGCTATGGCGGGTGTGGCGCGCCAGGCAGGGTAACTAACTTTTCCGGACTTACCACTGTTGTCGTGTATTTTGTACACGGGGAGCAGTCCATTTGCTGATTACACTATTCTGCCTATAACGTTTTTTTAGGACTTCGAATTCTGTCTAATGGTTTGGATTGTTCGTACTTGGTTTTATTTTATTTGACAGAGATTATTTGGGGTTCATTTTTCAAAAATTTCCAGGAGAGAGTCCCCGGATACCCCCACTCCATCCCTTACCCCCCGTCAGTAAAAGGGGCCGCTCCGACACGGGAGCCCGCAACTTTACTGAAATCTGTATAAATTCCATTTTAAGTTATGATTTTGATCTTCATGAAACACATTTTAGTTTTAGTTGAAACAGGGCCCCGCCCAATTACTATTTTAACATTAAAACTATTAGTCATTACTGAGGTCTCGAATGGTTCTTCATATTATTACAGCAACCAATCAGATGATAATAGAATGTGATATCTTCCCTGTTTCATTAACTGTCTGTGTATTATCCATAGTTTGTGCCATTTGGCTAATTGTATGTTGGTGAATAACATTAACAATTAAAAAAGCTTTATTGGGGTAAGTTTATTTTATAATTTAAAATTTCAATTTTCCATTACCATTATCGGGTTTGTTTTGGGGGGTTTTTTGTCAGAGAAGTATAATATAGTCAATAAATAATAAGTCATCTGTATTTCATATTACTATCTATTTTATGGCGACGTCTTATGATTTCAAGCGCACGCGTTAAACACCCCATATCCGCCAGTCGGGGTATTGTGAGTTGGTACCAGATACGGCCCGAGTTCCAATAACACCCAAAAGGGACATGTGCCACATGCGTGGAATTTACCCCCTTTTTTGCTTTTATTTCAGTAAACTGCAAATATTCAAAATGGTGGAATTTAGGATCAAATATTTACATTTCTATGTCACCCTTCATATCTATACTCTGTATGTACAAGGTAGGTAACACTGATACACTTTTGCATGTTGGTGCATTTCGTCGCAAAAAAAAAGTGGTTGTAATTTAAAAACTAAGAATGACAGACTTAGGAAAATAAAATTGTTCCAATAAAAGCTTGGTTATTTTATCAGGTTTAAGAGATAAATACAGATATAGGTATAAGATGTCGTCGTGTTCACTTTTCATCCGCTTGTAATAATTTATTATGGACTCGGTGTAACAATTGAATTAAATCTTGGCAAAATCGGTAGTTTGCTGTAGAGGAACGTTTCATCATTCAATGTTAATGTATATTTTACGTTTTATATTTCTGATTGTTTTACTTAAAGGGACAATAACATTCTTGCTGGCTTGGTAGCTCCAGAAAATAAATAATACCCTTATTCTAAGTACTAGATGTTTAAATGTCCTACCTGTTGTGTAAATTATCCATTACAACCTATTTTATTTGTCCAGAGGGTTCGAAAATATTTTAAAATCCAAGTCACATTTGAAAAGGTTTACGTTAGACTTTTCAAATCAATTGGTTGAATTTTTCCAATTTTTTAAAATAGGTATGTTAAGATGAAATTTATATCATCATTTAATTGGAATATTCTAAAATAATACGATTTGTTGACCAGAATGAAGATTGGGACATATTATTCAGTTACAACAAGAGTGTTATTGGGGCTTTAAGATTATTAATTACATCCATGCAATGCCGGATTAACCATGGGGCACCATGGGGCACAGGCCCCAGGGCCCACCACATTAGGGGGCCCCCCACAAAAATCTCAGTTGCGCGCCTCGGGCTTGGTCGGCCCGAGGACTCCAACGGCCGGTGACCTGGTGACGGGGCCCCTCCGATGCTTCGACGGCCCTCCATCGGAAGTCCCTGGGGCACCCTCAATCCATGGTGTGTTGCGATCGACATCCGAGAATTCGGTGTAATCCGGTGGTGGGTGTAACACATGTTTTTTTTATTGTCGTGAGATCTTCTATCGGACCGACCATCGTCTAATTCGAATTATCGTATAACTCGAACAAATTACACGTCACCATCATTTCGAGTAGCGCGAATTTTGCTTCAGTTTGACGTACGATTGTATATCAGCTGTAGTTGTTGTGGTTGTTGATATTTGTTGTGGGTATAAGCTGAATTTGATGAGATGCTCACCATGATCACACGAAATATTCATATTTCTTGATTAAATCTCGTATTACCATTTTGTTTGTCAAACATCGAGTCCGGCTTGGTCGTAACGTTACGGCCTCTATTTATCAAATCATCGTGGGGGTATAATACGATTCCGAATCATGTAACCCCGTTATTTATCACTGAGCGACTTCAAAATTAGCTTTGATGTCGCTCTGCCCACTTACAGTCCCCTCCTCTAGAAATGTCATCATTTCATAGCACTCGCATGGATTGGTCCACTGAAATAATGACAGAATGCGCTAATTTGGTGGCAGAATTTTATTTTTTTCTGGGGGAAGTACTTATAAATGGCTCCAACATAAGTGCCTGAAATGCCAGGAAATCACGTTTCTGGCCTCCAATTTCTGAAAATTTCTTTTGGGGGAGTGGGGGGAGAGAACCCCCGCCCCCGACCCCACCTATGCGGGGCTTCGCGCCTTTGGCGCTCGCAGTCAGTGATCAGGGGGCCCCCACATCTTCCAGGCCCCAGGGCCCCCACCATGGTTAATCCGGCGTTGCATCCATGCATGTTATTACCATGTCTATTGTAAAGCGCTTCTTTGAGTAAATTACGCAGTATAAAAATTATTTGACTCGTTAAATTACCGGTTAGCACTTAGCAGTCATGAGGGCGTCAGAAGGAGATAGTTATGGTGTTCGTGGCTTTTTAGAACTATTCCGTATTTTATAGGTTCTGTCTGTGTACGTTAAACAGTCACTAAAAACTCAGGGTTTCCTCTCATGCCCAACCACCGTTCACCTATAGATACTCGCGTTAGATCTATTTGGTAAGGCCAAGTTAGATCAAAGGTCACGACATGTAAACAGGGCAACCCAAACCCTGGACCTAGCTCCAAAGCTTACCCTTAACCTAACTTACAATCTCGCCAACAATTTACACCTCAGCAACCGTGACAAAAATTTAGCTGGCCGTAACAAATAGATTTAGCATAAAACTCACCTTAAACCGTATATGCGGCATCTAGTCTGAAAATGGTAGATCTTATATATTGTTGAAATCCAGAACCTCAAAGTCGAAACGAAATAAAGTTTTATAGGTTCATGTACACAATCTGACATTTAGACATACTATAATTTCAGGTTTAAGTGTGACGCAATCACCAGAGAAAGTGATGTACGGGAACCATGTGACAATAGCTTGCAACATCGGCATGATAACACAAGAAGTTGAGTGGTTGCATGAAAACATCTCATTTTTCACTTGTTCGAAACCATATGGTGCTGGAATTTGTCACAAGAATAAAACAGTAGACCATTCCTATGATTTCAACATTGAAAACGGCATCACTCAAGTGAAAATACAGTCCGTGAATCGAAATGATTATGATGGAACTTGGGAATGCAAACATGGTTCCGACTCTGGAGAGATAGCTATTAATGTTACAAGTATGCTTAAGTAGTTATATAGACATGACTCTACGAGACTGACAATATATGTACAGTACAGAAATATAGACAGTGCTGTATCAGACAGACATACACGACTGTATCAAGCAGTAAAATAAAGTCGTCCCGGTCTTTTCGCATTGTGACAGTATAAGTAAATCAAACAATCACGCTAAAGGACATGTTTCAACCTGATTCTCTCAATGTCCTATAGTGTGCCTTTTCAGAATCAGTCGCACAATATCGTTTATCCACGGTTGCAAAGCAATCACGCTAAAGGACGTGGACCCAAAATGAGTTTCGACCTGATTCTCCTAGGGCTCAAATAGTTTACCTTTTTAGAATTAGTCGCACAAAATCGTTTATGGCTGTGCGTTGTTATTGTTTTTCGGTCATGGGGTGACCTTATTTGATTGGGGCTTTGGGTTCTAATTACGTCCGATTTGTCGTAAACTGGTCACATCAACAGTATAGCTTTATACCTAGATCCCCTTTCTATGTATAAAAATCGGTATATAATAACATATGGTCGTTGTTAGAAACAAGTGTCGTTCACGGGGCATGATATGGTTATACTAGTGTACTTAATATCGCATCACATTTATGACTTCCTGCAGCTAACACATTTATACTTTACTTATTCCTAATAAACCTGGAACAGTGCCTCATGATCATGATACTTCATCTTTTGGACTATTTCAGGTAAACCAATTGTAACTTTTACTGGTATCGCCAAAAACAAAAAAAATACCCATATTAGAGTGGATGATGCGGATGACGTAAAGTTTGAATGTAAAGTAACAAGCGGCCAACCAGTTCAAAAAATCACAATTTGGGGTTCGGGCAGAGAATCGTCGTCTAATGAGAGTACATCAAATCATACCTTGTCAATAAAGGCCAGATGCTCTGATCATGAATTTAGATGTGAAGCATCAAATGATTATGGATCAGCCGAGTCAAAGATGGTAACACTCAATGTTTCCTGTAAGTACCGTGTTACATTTAATTCAAGTTATATTATGGCCTTTCTCCCCTGTAGCATATGAGAGCCTATTGCAGACCATACTCCGCGCAGTGTTGCGTCTGATTAGAGGTAATCCAACTACACTCTGCTATTATGAGTGGATATTGTTGTGTTAAATTTTGATTGATCAGTAGTCCGTCTACCAACCAATCACGAGCTGCCAATACTGGACCAAATATGTTTACATAACGTATACGTCATGACTCACGATTTTATTATGCCTAATTAACCCGTGCATAGCAGAATACTGCAGTAAAACTAATTGCGTGACAAACGAGGCTATCAAGTCGAATGAAATGTAAACAATACTGTTTGGAAACGAACATACACTTTCACCGTTTTAATACCTTAAATCACTATCCAAAGTTTTAGGGAAGACCCAGATGAAACGAAGGACTGTCATGTTGCTGTACTTAAGTGATAGCTTTCATTGAACGGAAAGAATAGACACACTCCCGCATAAGTTCAAGAAACAGACGCTATTCCAGCAATGGTCAGAGAGGGATTTCTCGGGCCATTACTTCAGGAATATGATTGCAGACATGTTTCAGTCTTTGTCAGAGGTGCAGGCCGGATAGTCTGGCAAGGAACGGCGTTTAGCCGTTAGGACGGTATGATGAGACGAGACCGTGTACACGTTGCCCTGTACGATGATAGTTGGAATTCGAAGAAGGGGTCATTAATTCTTCCTATCCCTGACTGGTCCGCAACTTATGGAATTGGTCAATCAGGTGCACATATTCTAAAATGTTGGGTTGGTGAAAAATTTGAAGTTTATAGAAGCACATCGGGCTAAGATGCTGATTGGCCTATGGTTCCTTTCCTGGCATCTTATCTTTATGTTACTTTCTTTATAGGTCCCTTAGAAGTAAAAGCTGTCGATGAGACAACTGTTGTGACGAATGTTGGTTCTAACGCCACGCTTGTGGTAAGATTTGTGGGATACCCCGAACCAAAAATTGTTTGGAAGCGGAAGATTGGAGAAATGGATTATAAAACAATGAATAATTATAGGAACACTCCGAAAATCTTCCATAATAATGCAACCCTCACCATTCACAACGTCCACATGGAAGATAGTGGAGTATACGCGGCAGAAGTGGGAGAAAATGGGTCAACGATAACGACTCAGAGATTGTTCACATTGGTAGTAAATGAGAAAATTACAAGTCTTACAAATGATTGTGGATGTGAAAGTATCGGTATTGGTATTGGTATAGGTATAGCAGTAACCCTCGTATTAGTTGCTGTCATGCTTAGCGTAACTTGGATCGTTTTACGTTGGAGGAAATCAAAAGGTTAGAATTTTTTGTAGCGGAAAACATAATGCTTAACGGGGTATAATTTAACTAGTAACCATAAACAATAATATGTGACAAGCTACACGATACTTTGACTTTTAAATGTAACAGTGTTGAAAATGATTTAGTATGTACATTTAACTTTCGTAAATATTATGTTTTATAAAGTTAAGTAATGGAAACGAAAATTTAGAATTTGGACCAAAGTTGCATTCACATCGGGAACAGTTCACAATTTCTGTTTTGGATTGGGTGCCTGATTAAATCTCAGCTTTGATAGTGAACTAATACTAATACTTTCTGGCGATTGTCTCTGAGGAACTTTTCAAAAAGCTAAACAATAAAGTGTTGGTTTTGGTTGATCTGATATTTTACTTTTATACGTCTTTTATGTGAAAAAAAATTTCTACTAATTTTAATTTTCATTCTGGCTTAACCGGGAGGCCCCTGTGAAAAACAAATCAGCGCATGAAATTTAATTTATCTTTTAGAAGAGGACTGGATGTTTCAATATATCAGCATTTCGACAACACGAATCGTTTTTAAAGAATTATTATTTCTTCGTAATTTAAACATATTATATATAATATTGTTGACATTTTTCAAAATGTATGTGCATCGTTTATGTTAGCCCGGTTGATTTCCATCTTTTTCTGATAATGATTTCATAATTGTGGTCACTTTGAATTCTAATGCTATCCTTAAAAGTTTAAAAGTTTTTAAGCTGTTAACTCTTATTGCATTGTTAAGATAATTGAGACTGTTGTTTGTTATCCTGTGAATTTGTTATCGTCAAAATTTGTCATTAACTTAAAATTATGCAAACGTTTCACTTTGATTAATAACAAACCAATACAAATCTTGAACAAATTCAACCATTTCCGATCACTTTAAAAAAAAAGGAGTTAAATTTATATTCTGCAAAGACGTGTATCGAACTTTTACAATTGATGAACATTAGCCTACATATTTTTTATACTTTTGGTCAATTTGAGTATTTTGTAAACACAGCAGCCTCTTTTGCCAATATTCACAGAGAGCATCATAATACTTAGTGTTCTGGGTGTAAATTTCACTTCTTGGCAACTTATCTTTTCATGTCGAAATTATTCCAGAATCGCTTCACTTTGAACAGATTCTGTTTATTGCTAATCTGGATCCTAAGTCGTTATGGTATTATTTCAGGTCCTGCTAATATAGTTGTTGGACAAGAAGAGTATGAAAATGTTGAGTATACCAAAGAAAAATCTTAAATCGTTAATTATTACTTTGATATATCAATTACAAATTTGTTGGAAAATCAGAAATTGAAAAGAAAAATGAGATAAAATAATGTAAAATTACAAAATTTTCAAACACTTTCTTGAGATTTAAAAAAATAGTAATAGTAGACTAAATGTTTTATTCGAAACAACAAAACAGGTGTTAATTGACTTTTAGTCGATAAATAAATCGTGAGAAGTGGCATCGGGTGTTTGGGAAAAGTAAGCATTACCTTTCCTCGTACATATATTTCACTTGTTAGCTTGAAATCTATTAAAAATTGCCAAGAAACTAAAATAAATTTCATCGGAGCAAGCACAGTTTTCCAAGTTGAAATCAATTTACGAGGATGCCCGATTCCACTGTAAGTAATGTTAGGAATAGGGTTAAGGATGGGTAAGGGGTAGATTTTAGTTAATATAATAATATTTTAGATCATCGTGGCTTGCATTGTTAGTTTCATATTCATTTTATCATATTTTTTAAGTTTTAATTATTTGATAATATTTGTACGCTGTCCTATTATGATTTCTCAAATTCATTCGATATTGAAAAATATGAATTCAGAAATGATTGACCCAGATAATTTTCTACTATTTAAGAAGGTGATGCATTAGCAAAACAATATTTTGGAAAGTTTCTATGTGTTCTTATTGATCCATGTATCATGAAGTCCCATACTTGCGTGAAGTAAAAATATGATATACTTCGTACAGTTTATTGTGCCCATAGTCAATTATTTGACATTCAAAATAGTGTGTATAGTAAGTAGTGTTATTGAGAAATTATAAATGTTATTCCAAGAGATTGTGTGTGTCGCAGATTAAATTGTAATATTTGTAAATCAATAAGCATATTTAACTATCAATATTATTAAAGGCCGATAAATTGTGACAAATTAGTAGTCGACTTACATAACCCGCGCCTAAAACATAACACCACATCTGTAGGCCGATTGTTACGCGATACTAAACGAATACGAGGCGTAATACGGGTATGAGGAAGGAAACTAGATAAGGTTTAACAAAACAGGGTGGTATAATATTATTTACATCCTTGTCAAGTGTTCAGTTTTCATCCTCATTACTCGCGTATATTGCAAATAAAACGCCAAATTATGTTGCTGTCAAATAAGTCGAAATGCTAAGCGGTCCGGTGCTAATAACCGGCCATACTTTTAGATGTTAAACTGTATGTCTTTTATATCATGGCACTTAAAGATACATTCCCACGCAAGTATTTATATGGTACTTATTTCAAATAAAAGTATGGCAAATTTGGTATATATATGGAAAGTTGAGAAACCCAATCTTGCTAGAAAAATACAGAAATCCCTGAAAAACATCCACGAGGCCCTCACAGGACAAACATGTAAAGGGTCCCCAAAGGGCAGCCCGTGCCTTGCAGTCTGATCGTCTGTGAAATACCTTTATTTAACGTCTGCTTCCACAGATGTTATATGTACAGATAATCTGATTGAAAGATATAAGGAGTGCGATACAGTGAGAGACTTGCACTACAGACCTAGCGATTAAACGGCGAAAAAGAAGTTGACAGAGAATAATCTCATAATTTTCTTACGTTTCGATATTTGTAAATGGACATCCGGTATTGGCAAATTGTACATGCTGAAAATGGCTCCTCCCCTCAATCAGGTCACGTGACAAATAAGGTTGCATGAAATAGACTTTACAGTTTGGGCTAGTTTTCTTCACACTGAAATGTTCGAATAGGGATGAATTAGTTTGACTATGTTTTTCTAATCCCAATGAATGATCAAATCACATAGCTTGTACGTGGGAAAGCATCTTTAATATGTCCTGGTATCTTTTGACTGTAAACAATTGTACCAGTTTTAAAATGTACAATATTTGTATTGTATACCTTTGGTTATATTTTATAGATTGATGTTCTGTGCAAACTTATATATAACATTATTGTTTGACAAACAGAAAAACTAATACTTGTAGGCAATTTTTTTTGTAATGTTGACCTTGCCTGGAATACTATTTGTATATGCTATACATGTATAATATATATATATATCTTTTTAAATTGTAACTACTGATTATTTAGCAGATTTTATAATAAATTGTTTCTAACATTATTATTTCTTCGTCTGGATAAATATACAAATATATAATATACTTATACAGTATATGAATGAAATATATAATCTATGTCTTGTATATTATTCCGGTATCTTCGACAAACAAGGGGTGCCGATGTCCCAGATCCAATTATCCCCTCAATTGAAAAGAGCCCGCTTTTTGTACAGATGGTCTTATCAACTACATATAATGGTAGGCGCAGTGCGTGGGAAATGAAATGAAATGGGGTTTAGTGCCCTACTCTTCTGTACCTAACCTGGGCTAATGGAAGACGGGCATTCGCCATACAGTGTGCTATGAGGGCAGTGCGTGGGGTTGGGGGTTTCCATTAAATGGACCAAAACCAAACCAAACTTTTCTATTGTAAAATTATGCATACAATACGTTGCCGAGTGGTAATCAGTCAACCGTTGGAGCGTTTTGTAGAAAGTCGAAGACAAACGTCAAATGAGTTCATATGCACTAAAACTGGACTGAATGCGCAGCCATTCTAGTGTCTTGAATATACACTGAAAATGATCGAAAGTAATTACCCTTTCAATAAAAATGTAAACTTGCTAAATTCACCTATGTTCTTTGCAGCACTAGGTATATTTAAAGCATATAAAAACTAAATTGAAACCTGTTTTATTTAATAATGAGAATATTCAAAATTTATCTTTGGGTGATCTTAGCACTGAATTTTTGCTTGTGACCTTCGAAAGAGATATTTTATAACAAAATCAAAACACTTCGAAAACTGTTTCAAAAATACGTAAAAACTGTCAAATCAAAATTTCCCCATTTAGTTTTCGCACAAAATTTTACTATATAAAAAAGTTGAACCTGGTTTTGTACCCATTATTCTGGGTGAAGTTATGACTGGGGATATATCGCAGGTTTTTTCTCGAGTGGTCAAATCCATTTAGATATCGGCCATCTCATCTCATTGTCTAAATATTATGAATATTTAGACAATACTTCATATAACATTTGAAGCCCCAATAAGACCTACAATAGGCAGACTTGGCTCTTAAACAAAACATCTTTAGGGTCTATGCTAGACTATACCCAGACACCCGTAAAATCTCGCATTTCATATACAAAGCTTCAAATCCACGTTTAAGAGAGAGAGAGAAAAATGGGGTTGAACGTCTAATCGAGTGGTATTGGCTTGTTTTGGCCATATCTCGTTTGCATAATGCTGAACAGAAACAAACCATTTTCGACTGAAATTACTTTAAACTATTTAAGAAATTCATCAATCACAATACTGCAATTCGCAAGGGATTTAAATGTCCCTAAATGATGACCAGAGACCTCGTGTATTAGATTAGAATATGGAGAAAACAGCATTTTCTTTGTGCTGCAAGTTGAGGGATCACGTGGCTGGCTCGCTATCCTGGGGATCGGGTGTGCGATCCCTGCATTGGCCGAGAAAGTTCATCCAGATTTTCCGGCGTGATTTACACTTGTGAGTGATGCAGGATGGCGGGTCTGACAACGACAGTTGTTTAGTTTTTCAAATGGGACGAAAACCCAAGAACCCGTACACATTGGCGTGCACGTAAAAGATCCCTTGGCAGATGGAATTCGATATAAGAGTAGGCACACTAAATGGCGTGTGCCCGTCTTCACTAGCCCAGATTAGGAGCAGAATAGTAGGACGTTAAACCCCATTTCATTTGCTCTGCAAGTTAAAAAATGTAGCACGCATAATATATTTTAGAGATAAAATATCTGAAACGGAAGAAGACAATTAAATTTGTATTGTATGACCATAGACATTTGAAATCTACTTCCTTCTTTCTCCAAGCCATAAATTGGGGGAGTCGTGGTGGCTCAGTGCGGAAGGCGCTGGATCACTAACCAGGGGGTCAAGCCAACAAAGTTCCCTGGAATTGTTCAGCTTGGTGTCCACTTGTCAGTGGTGCACTTCCTAGGGCCAGACAGGGAACAGTGTCTAGTTGTTCGGATGGGACGACAATCAAGGGCACATGTCCACGTAAAGAATTCTTTATTAGCCCAATCGGTGCAGAACAGTAGGACGTTAATTCATTTCACAGAGAGGATGGAGTCGTTGCCGGGCTAAAGATCTATACAAAACAGTTATATTTCACTTTACTGATTCCTTTGATGCAGCTCAAGTGTTTATTGCCGTTCAGTTCTAATAGTGCTTTGGTTCTCAAAGATAAATTCAATGATATGTGTTGTAGATAATGCTGTCTATCTGTATAAGTCGGTGGTTATATCTACTCAGGAGAAGAGTCGCATGTCTGCCTCTGAATGAACGATATACCCCCCCCCCCCCCCTCCGCCCATATATGAAATGGCACTGGTCGGGCAGCATTAAAGTAACACGTCAATACATTGTATAGGCGTTTGCACACACGGGACTATTGGTACTCAACAGTCCGGTTTGTTGAGCAACCGAAATTATATGGCGGGGTATATCTCATAAATGTTTTGTTGGTGTTGGATTGTTACCGCAGAAATTGTTCTTTCGCACTAAAAACCTTTTAAAATTATTCCCCCTAAGGCATAAGTGCTTGTAGACCTCCATTCCACAAGCCTAATATCCGATAATACATGTAGATGCTCATATATAAACTCCTATCCAAGTGCTTATTAGACTCCTATCTCACCCCATCTAATATCCGCTAATAAGTGCTATCTCCCCCCCCCCCCCATCAAATAAGTGCTTATAGGCCCCGATGCCTAATGTCTACTAATAAGTGCTTAGAGACACCTTTCCCATCCCTGCCTAATATCTACTAATAAGTTCTTATAGACCCCTATCCCATCCTATCCTTACAGACCCCTATCTCACCTCGTCAAATATGTATGGTTTAATGGTCGAGAGCGAGACATTAAGTAACATATTGATACTTCACAAGGCGTTAATCGATGTGGTTTTTTTTCCAATATATTACGCAAAGTCTTTTGCTCGAGGCCATTAAACAAGTAAAAATACAGACACTACCCCACACGTGCTTTTCAATGAAATACGTCACGCGAGTCCAATATTTCATCTAGTGTAGGTAATGTACGATTGGCAAGTTGTCAGCACCTTATTGGAAATAATAGTACATCAAAAGATAACGTCACATCTGTATTTTAACGAATAATAAGTGCTTATAGACCCTTATCCCACCAGCTTACTATTTGCTAATAAGTGCTTATAAAACCCTGTCCCAACCTCACCTAATCCGCTATGGCGGGGTATCGGATTCAAAATGCGATCTGCAGTAGAAAGTAGAAAATAAAAAACAAAAGAGAATATTCTTATCCAAAATGGACATTTTCGTGTGGGAAACATATACCGCTCGTGCTTTTCAACCTAATACGTCCACCTTTTCAACTTTAAGTCAATAATATTCTACTTTCAACAACAGAATTTCTACTTTCAATAATCAACTTTTGACATTCGGAATTTCAACTTCAGATTTTCCACTCCAGATTTTCTGCTCGAGATTTTCTCAATGCATATTACGGAAATAAATTTGATCACGTGAATATTTTTGCATGTCATTAAAATACGGAAATTACCCCTAAGTACCGCAAGGATTTCAAGTGAGCAAACTCGGTGGATGGTTGGGTTAACATTTGAGAATAGTTTGTTTGACTTAAATAAAAAACGCACTAACTCAAATTTCATTACATCGTTTTTTGTCTATTTTGTTTTTCCCCCAAGCTCAAATCTGACAGTTGAAATCAAAACTTTATTGAGATTTTTCTTTAATAGCAATCCCCTAAACAACCCGTTGACTTCTCTTTAAGAGTAAGGTCCAAACTGATCCCGCAGTGAATATTCGCTTGGCCGCTACAATCACTGTTAAGCATGACATCGACGAGGCTTAATGAGTACGGCATATTAACTTTTTTACTCCGACAAATTAAATTCTCAAACATTTTTTTGAGGTAAAAGAAAAATAAATAAAGACGTTTGAAGTATTTGTAGTTAAATAATATTTCCTATTTAGTGTAAATGAGTATTAAAATGAGTAAAATGCATCATTTTGCCCGAAGCAGTTAGGTGTTAAGTAAACATTGCACGAGCCGTTGAGCCAATGACTACGAGGCGTGCAGTCAACGCACGTGTTTTGGACAGGCATCCGTTACAGAGATAATTCGTAAGTAATTCTCTGGGAAACAGATTGAGTAAGGTCATCAACTTCGGGTTAAGGGTCAACGTCTGATGTCAGCGACTGAAAACAATAACTGTTTATAAAATGGAATGGGGTTTAACAGACTACTGTTGTGCACCGACTGGGATTATGAAGACGGGCAAACGCCATACAGTGTGCTACGAGGGACATTTTGCCCGTGCAGCAGCGCTACAGCCTACTTAATTATTGAATTCCAAATGACAGGGGATCTTTTACGTGCGTGCAAATGTGTACATGAGACCTTGGCTTTTCGTCCTATCCAAACGACAAGACAGTTGTCCTTGTTTTCAGGCCCTACGTCCTACCTCACCAGCAAGAGGAAACCACCCGGAAAATCCTGAGGAACTGTCTCGAGCAATACCGGGAACGAACCCACTACCTCCAGGCCAGCATGCCAGCGTCTTACTCACTTAGCCACTCTTGCTCCAGGCTACTTATTGTTATCTTAGTTTACTCCCATTAGTGTTTTTGAATGCTTGTTGAGAGAGAGAGAGGTTTAACGTCCACTCGACACAAACTAGGTCATTTCGGGACTAACACATGGTCTTTACAGTAGGAGGAAACTGGAGTACCCGGAGAAAACCCACAAGGTCGGACAAGCGACCCTAAGTCTTGCCACGATGTGTGTAAGATGAATTATAGTTGAACTTGGGGAAAATATACCAAATAGACAAAAAACGATGTAATGAAATTTGAGTTGGTGCGTTTTTATTTAAGTCAAACAAACTATTCCCAAATTTTAACCCAACCATCGACCGAGTTTGCTGACTGCAAATCCAGTGATACCTAGGGGTAATTGCCGAATTTTAATGACATGCAGAAATAGTCACGTGATCAAATTTATTTCCGTAATATGCATGGAGAAAATCTTTAGCAGAAAATCTGGAGTAGAAAATCTTAAGTTGAAAGTCCGAATGTCAAAAGTTGATTATTGAAAGTAAAAATTCTGCTGTTGAAAGTAGAATATTTACGACTTCAAGTTGAAAAGCACGAGCAGTTTATGTTTCCCACACGAAAATGTCCATTTTGGATTAGAATTTTCTCTTTTGCTTTTTATTTTCTACTTTCAACTGCAGATCGCATTTTGAACCTGATACCCCGCCATAATCCGCTAACACACTAAAATGAAATAATATCAGAAAGAATTTTACTCATTGCGAGGTTTTAAATATTTTAGTTATTCATTAGGTGCTATTTCATGATATTTTAATACTTGACAATGTCCATTATATCAAATCCGCTTCGCTCTGAACATATCTGCTTGTTTACATTGATGTTTACGTTTTGATTACGATAATTTGACGAGACCAATTTAGCTTTGCTTTGGCCAGACACATCTTGTTTTACGTTTTGATTCAGATAATTTGACGACAATTTGTGTTACGTTTTGATTAAAGATACATTATGGGAGATAAGGCAAAGAGCTGTCTGTTCTCACTACACATGTAATAGTTAAAAGCTAGACAATGTAAAGGGAATTTGCTGAAAATTTCAGTCAAATTCAGGCCCGTAGCTAGGGGGTGGCAAGGGGGGCAATGCCGACCTGAAAAAATGTTTTGCCCCCCCCCCCCGAAAGAAAATTTGCCAACCATAACTCTAAAATAACTACTGTAGACTGTAATGGGTGTGCCCCTCCTAAAAACTTCACTGCCCTTCCGAAGCCAGCAAGCTGGCTACGGGCCTGGTCAAATTGGTCCACCTTGAACTCAATATTTAGCGATTGAACTTTGGATCCAGTCTCGATCATCAATACGATAGAAAACATAGTCTCGATTATCCACTTTTATTTAACCATCAGCAGCAGACCGGGTTCTAATCCAGAAAATATCGCAAGCTAGCGAAGACATCAAGAGTTGATTATGGTCTGGATATGTTAATTAATGTCTAATAGACCTGCAATTGGCAGATTTAGCTCTTGCATAATGCATGTTTAAGAGATATTTGACATATTCCCAGATTTTACATTTTGATAAGTTAAATTTGGCGAGATTTGTTTACATTTTGATTATATTTAGGGCATGCTCGGCAATGTTTTTAGTAAGTTAAACCTATTCTGAAGTTGCATTGTTAATCGTGCTATTAATTTGGATTGTGTAGTAATGTGTAAAAAGGGTTATTACTAAAACCGAAAATAACTTAATACATAAAAAGTGATCACAATTTATAGCAATTATTCTTTTTATGATTTGAGGAATTGGTGTTTGTTGTGAGTCTGTAACCATCCATCTTTACTTATTTACTTTTATATTGAGAAATTGAATAACAAATATTAGACCAAGGCGGCTAATCTTTTCATGGAATAACAATCAAATACAAAGATACGGCAACAAGGAAGATGACTATCGTTTGTATATACAGGTATTATAGACAATAATTTGAATGTACGAGAAAGTGAATATAGGTTGCTTGTAACTAGAGAAAGTAATAACTATACCGTATGAAACACACGAAATGGGGAATTTGTATTTGTTTCTGTTATTTATAGCATTGATCGACAATTTTCTGGGTATGTATACTATAATATATGCAGAATGATATTTATTTTTTTTTCTGAATCATATAAAAAAACGAATAAAGGGTTCGTTTTTAATTTAATTACATTCGAGGTCAGAAATCAGTTTCTTTATCAAATAAATGCCGATCACTTGCCGAACTGTATTCGATCGTTGGCTGCGGTCCAACAAATTCAACCATTTTATATGGACCGTGTAATTTTTACCTATTCTCGATTACATTATTTTTTGTTCTCCAGGATTAATATTGGAATTAGCGCTAGCTCTATTTCTCTGGAAATTACTTCGTTTGTCGAATTTGTATTATTGACAGAAAAAGAGCCTTCATTACTATCGGTCGCTGTCCATGAAAAATTTCCCTCATAGTAGGCCTACACGGTATGGTGTATGCCCATCTTCATTAGCCCTGACTGAACAGAACAGTAGGGGATTAAACCCCCTTTTATTTCCATTACTATTGAAAATGATAGCTAAGGGAAATATACTTTCACTGATTTACGTCGATATGTCATGACTTAAATTCTGCCCCGTATGTCAATTGACTTGACAAATGTCACTTGACGATAGGCATAAATGATTATGAAATCAAGTTGTTCATTAAAGCCGACGATGCCAAATGGTGGCCTAGTTTCTACCATTGAATGCATGCATTTTCTATGTAATGTGTATAAAAAGACCTGTTGTTAAAATGTATTTAACGCTGTGTTTAGTATTAAAACGATATTCAATGTAGAAAGGTGTCAAGTGTATTGTTAGATTCGGCTCGGTGTCATTTGATGGGCGTTTTAGTTTGAAATGCTAATTGGGTCAGTCAGTTTGCATAAAATAGAAATTATGACGTATGGAGCAGCTTAAGTGACACTACTTATCTCTTCAGCGAAATAATCTGTCTTGACGAATTCAATACAATTAAATTAAACAAAGATGTACATAATTTACAAATCTGATATGAAAAATGTCTGATTTGTAAAACAAATATTGATTTTAAGATACAAATGTTTACTTTAGCATATAAATGCCAAATAAAGACAACAAATGAAGAAATAAAAATTAAGGACTATAAAATTTAGTTCCAGGAATTAAAAACAACAAATACACAGCTGTTTCGTCATCTATTTAATATGATCGGTGACGATTATATGCTCTTGCATAAAACTTTTAATCATATTTGACATTAGGTTGTAATATTTGTGGTAAAATATCACAGTTTCGAATACCAGCGTGGACCAAGACAATTCTGTATGCTTTTCGCTAGTACTACCAACGCGACCATGATAAATCAGGGGTGTTTTTATCATGGCGGAGGCTACACTATTTTGAGGGCCCTCTTTCGCGGGGGGAGGGGGGGCTTGATTGATGATTTGTATGCCTATTCAATGACTGCATTCTCATTCAGTAATGGATTATTAGACAGTAACATAGAAAACGATTGACTCGGACTCGGTGCCGTTTCCCTTGGCAGAGGGGCCCTTTTGTAAAACGTAGGGCCCTTTTGTCTGCCTTTAGGACACCATAACTAGTGTGCATTTTCATTTTCTCATCAGTTTTAGCATTTTTCTTCGGTTTTGCCTTTCCAATTTCTTTGATTTTTTTTTCGCGAGGAGGTTGGCGCCTCGAGCGCCTCAGCTATAAAATTGTCTAGTCAACAATTAAAAAAGAAATTCGTAACTGTGATTTTTTTTGTACAAGCCTTTGGATACTTTATTGTTCCACTCTTTCAGATGCCACTCAACTGTCAGTTAGCTACCAGTCACCATTCCAAATGAAATGTAAACATAATGAACTCTCTAAAACTGTTAAATGGGAAAAGGATGGAGATGTCAAGTTTGAATGTGAACCACCTTACATGGCCGGACAATGTTTGGTTAAAGATGAAACATTAACAGAATTTAATATCGATTCTTTTACAAAAACGTCATCTTTAAATGTCACGTGTGATAATATCAACCAATGGAAAGAGAATGGAACAGTATGGAGTTGCTACCATGACCACCAATATGATTTTTATAATTTCACTAATACAGGTAAAATATTGTCTTTCACCGACAGTTTATATGACCAATAGTCGTACCCGTACTAAACGAAACATTTTATGCTCTGAATTTCAGACTTCAGCATCTAAAATCCAGGTTAAAAATATGATTTCAGAATTACCGACAAGTAATACCGACATTTGAAGAGTTAGTTTACAGTTAGTAGAGTCTACGCAAGTGTTCTTGCCAGGCGGAATATAAAACTAAACTTTCAATTTTAAAATTTGCAAAAGTTCTTAGGTATCGATAGAATTAAACTATTTGAAATGGTAACTTGCTGTATATTTTTAAAATAACGTCACAGCCATCGACATTATTAATTTTGTGAAATCTCCTTGCCACCACCCGGTCACACCATCTTCAGAACGGCTTCACGTGGTCGTGCTGATCGACCTCTTCTTTCTCTCCAAATATTGCTGGCAGAACGTATAGATTCCATAAAAGGATTACGACGACTAGTTTCTTTGTGGCAGACCATGCGGCCTTTATTAATACTTAACCAAGCGGCTGTAATAATTATGACAATGATATATTTTTTTTCCAGTAAGTCCTAATATCACAAATGTCCTAATCAATCAAAACACGAAGGTATCAGTTGGTGACAAGATCAAATTGACGTGCGAGGTGAACAGTTCTGTACCTTATACTGTCACCATTTCTAGTGAACGCCGTGGCGTCTTATACACGATTAGCAACCCCCAAGCTTCTGTTAAATCATCAGTGGAACTAACCACAGAATGCAATGATAATATAGATACATTTACTTGTATGGCTGATAATGGTGAGAGTTATCCTGTAACAAGGAACTTTGAAGATATCCATGTAATATGTAAGTAAAAGACGGAACTAAGTATATATTTATTTGATATATTATAAATCACTGTCATTGTTGTCGTTTGCCTTCTAGTCAACGATAGAATCACTGTTAAACCCATAAAAAGACATTACTAATAACTGTTCAGGTGAGATAATTGACGGTACTTCTCGTTTGTGACATTTACTGAGATAACACGTTTCTGGTATTGAAACCAATTGCTTATTTTTCTACCGTAGTAATCTGGTTTTGTAAATCCTAATGTTTTATAGCTATCTTTCATTTTCCTCATTTTCTCGGCAATATTTGTTGGAATCATTAGAATGCCGAAAAAATGTTATGAGCCATAAAATGGTTTAGGAGACCATGTCGAATTCTGAACCCAAGAGACTTGTGCAGAAAATAGAGCTATATTTAGTTTTCGAGCGATAGTTAAAATATGTCCATTTCTTTGAAATGATAAGCATAATATACAACATTGTCGTACTTTCAAATATGAAATTATTTTTTTAGGTGATGTTCGAATTTTAAATGATGAAATAGTGAGGACAGTGAATGCCAAACTGGGAAGTGATGTAGTTTTATCAGTTCCTTACTCGGGAGATAAAACGCCATCTTCTGTAATGTGGTATAGACAGCCTAAAGATGGCAAACTAACCCAATTGAAGAATTACCGTATAAAACAATCAAATTTTAATGTATCTCACCACCATTCAAAGCAGTTGATCATATACTCCATACAACCTCAAGATGCCGGTCAGTATAGCGTTGACTTAGGTTATGAAGATGTGGAGAAACTTCAAGTTGTATTTACTGTTAATATTGAGTCAGACCACCCGGATAAGAGTGCACCATTTGGTGGTTATGTAGGTGTTGGAATAGGCGCAGGTGGGACTCTGCTAATAGTAATTATCATCATTGTCATTGCTCGTATTATTCACAAAAAACGAAACGCGGGTAAGTGCAAGAAGGATATACAATAATATGGATGTTTTCCATATGAAGGTTAGCTCATGTTATATGCCAACATGTCCGTCGGTGCGTCAGTTACACCTTTTTACTGTTTTCTTTCAAAAAGGATGGACCCTATCGATATTCAGCGCTCGATGATCTTTAATTCCTGAGGTATCCCCTTTTTGCATATAACTTGTTAACTCAATTGAACAAACAGCTGGAAAGGATTTCTTTCAAATTTTGTGTGAAGGATTGAGGTCAAGAGAGAATGACCTCTGTTCCAATAACATTCCCTCCCCATTTTTGTGAATCCTTCTTAACATGTTAGAACTATAGGCCCCTACAGTTTTCAACGGATTTCTTTTACGGTTCCTATGTTCGATCCCTGCGTTGGTCGAGAAAGTTCATCGGAATTTTCCGGCGTGGTTCCCCTTTGTAAGTGATTCAGGACGGAGGCCAGCAAGGGACAACATAAAAATAATTGTTCGGATGGAAAGAAAGCTTGTGGTGTGCTGTTAAAGAACACTTGACACTTGGAATTTGAAATATAAGTACATGTAGGTCATAGTAGGCCTACTCTGTTTGTGCAAAATTTCTCTCATTGCAAAGTGCATGTTCGTCTTTATTAGCTCAATATATAGGAACCGAACAGTATAGGACGTAAAACCCCGTTTCTTTTTGTTTCATTTCGGATTTCTTTCACAGATTAGGACTGTGAGGAGATCAGGCCTATTGGTTTTCAAATTCGATATGAAGCATTGGAACAGGAAAGGAAGAACCCTGTTGATTATCAGCATTCTAAGACTTTCAGTTCCAAAGATAGGCTCTATAATGTGTCCAGAAAAGATTGGGAACGCAGTATAGATAAGATTTCTTGAAGGGTCCTAGATATTATTTAATTTGGTCTAACAAGTTGTCCGTTCGGATAATCTGGAGCTGGGACATAGCTAGAACTGTGTGTACGTATACGCCTTTTATTTATATATTAGTGCGTGTGGTTGTACTTGGTTGTCAATAATTGTGTATTATTAATCTATATTTATATTAAAAGTTCTTGTAATATTTTATCTAGGGGATGATTATCTTGAACCCGATGTCTCCCAAATGACACCACCACCAACAACGTTACCACCGCCATGTATTAACAGTACTACAGAAATTGATGAATTTGAATCCGGTTATTACGAAAATACTGAACGACACAATTAAGCATGTACAATACAAACATTTCTTAAAACTGTCATAGTACTCGATTTTTAATAAAACATGGACTAGAAATACACTTATATTAATATAGATATGTATAGAAAGAAAATGATAATGATGCCATTAAAAAGGCATCGTGGGATCACTAGAAAATATCCAAAAGAAATATCTTTGATAAGATAAAATGGGAGCCACTAAACACATATCTTCATTTTATAATGTACGGGTAAGCATCTGATTAGACAACATCGACCAAATAGGTTAGCCTGAGCTAATTAAATTTGCTTTAAGATCAAACCACAGAGACTCTTGACGGTTAAAGGCAAATCATTAATTAAATTAGAGGGAATACATAGCTATAATGATCTGGGGAGAAACATGGCATATGCCCGTCTTTATTAGCTCAGTTTAGGAGCAGAACAGTTAAAACCCATTTCAGGGTCGGATCCAGGAATTTTTGCAGGGAGGGTTCGCCAGGTTCCTGTAAAGGATATGTGAGACTTGACAATGCATGATGCCATTATCGCGGGCCCGTAGCCAGCTCATAAAATTGGGGGGGGGGGGGCTACAGTTAAAACCCATTTCAGGGGCCGATCCAGGAATTTTTGCAGGCAGGGTTCGCCGGGTTCCTGTAAAGGAAATGTGAAACTTGACAATACATGATGTCATTATCGCGGGCCCGTAGCCAGCTCATAAAATTGGGGGGGGGGGGGACTACGGAATGTTTTGGAGGGGCTGAGGATGTGGCCGGTTAAGAAATCATTCTTGTTGGCGAAATATTGTGGGGCGGGGGCTAATTCGATTTGGAGGGAGGTGGGGTGTTAAGCCCCCCCCCCCCCCCTAGCCTCCCCCCACTCCCGTGGCTACGCGCCAGCATTAGCGTCTCTAAATTTCAATTACATAGACATACAGACACATTGAGCTTTTAAACTAAACACAAAAATCCAACATCCCGTTTGACCATATTAATAAGGACATATAGGATCACATTGCGATTCAATTTCATTGATGCAAGCATTCATTATGTAGCTGAGCAGGGTGGGGTTTGGACCCCCCCCCCCCCCGATTCCGCTCCAGCATTTCATTTATTCTCACTTTCTGTGTCGGCCACCCCCATTTGGAGAGCACTCGATGCGACAAGGGAGACAATTTGCAACTTTGTATCGGTTGTCTAACGTGAATGCAATTGGTTGTTTACATTTTGGATAAACAGCGGGAAGATTGAAATGGCCTTGTTGAAAGTTTTTATATCCTCACTTATAACAGAAAAGGCATTGCAAGTATTCGAAGAGAAGGGAATAAGAACTGTCACAGATTTTTTGGGAAGAGATTTGGAAGAGGTCTCGCAAGAAAATGCACTGCCTTTCAAGGTAAACGTAAAGTTTCAGCCACTGCACTGAGTAAGATGACATCAGTCATCAGTGCTATATTTGTTATTGTTTTGTTTTTTTTAAATTAACCTATGACATTGCAGAAAATTTTGAACGAACATCATTATCTGATGCACCAATACTGGTACAACCATAAAGTAAAGTGTTTGATATCTCGACAAACTTGAAATCGGGGAAATAATTGGAGTTATTTCCCTTTCATTATGAGTCAACTGCAACATACAGTTCTATGACTGCACAAAATAATATGTAATATGACCCCTGAGTCTTTATAAGCCTGGATTGGGGTGGGGGTGAATGGAGTAGGACAGGGAATCAAAACAGAAATGACCAATACAATTACGCTTATAACAACTGCCAAGGGATCTTTTACATTTACACCAATGTTTACAAGCAACCCCAGTTTTTCCTTGTACCATTCGAATTACAGCTATTAGTATAATAGTATAGGCTATAGGCCTATTATTGTCCCTTGTCAGGCCCACTGGCACTTTCTCAGCCAACCGATAGGTCAAACACGCAAGCCAACATCTCACTCACTGAACCACCGTCGCTCTTGTATAAAGAACGTTTGATTGCAGATAAACTAAAGGCGACTAGTATAACAATTTAGTGTCTAGCCTACATCCTGAAGATTTTTAAAATTAGTGTGTCGTAAACCTTATTTAAGAGAACGTAGCTACAAACTTTAAGATATACTCATGTCTTTGTTTTTAGCTGTGATTGAATGCCTTACTTTCCAAGATCTGTTTCATGAGTTATGTTGCGACGATCTGAGTGCGTTGGGTGGCCGAATGGTTTGCACTAGTTCAGCTCTGAACGTCGGTCTCATTACACTCAACCTGAGCGTTCAGAAACTGTTCCATTCAATCAATGTCGAAAGAAAATTGGCGCCCCAGTCAATTTTACTGGGCAACTTTTCACTGCTAAACGATGGGATGGAAATCCGTGTGGACGCATGTACAAAGTAATCGAACATGTTAGACCTTGCTTACTTCACTAGAGTCAGTATGAGCAACACAACACGCTGTTAAAAATACGTCCTCTCCTATCAAATTACAATTTCGCAGCCATGACACTCTAACTGTAGGTCAACGTCCACATTCAGGAATGTCGGTCATAAAAGAAGAAACAAAATGTACAGGCTTTCACCCGGATTGACACCCCGTCGTTTAGCAGTGAAAAGTTATCCAGTAAAATTGACTGTTCTCCAATTTTTTTCGACATTGATTCAATGGGACAGCCCCTGGACTAGGTTTGCACATGCTTGCTGTATCATAAAGCTTAATTGTCATTGAGTCAACTGGCATGGTTTCGAATCCCCGGTTGTACGTGACAAGGATTAGGGTCGCCTGTCCAACCTCATGTCCATGTGTTTTCTCCAGTCCTCCGGTTTCCTCCAACTGCTAAAGATCCCTACGAGCTAGCGAATTATTGAAATAAAATTATACCATAGGTTAGTTAGTCCCCAAATAACCTGGTTTGTGTCAAGTGGACGTTATTCCCCATTCCTCTCTCTCCACGTTGGAATAATTTGGGCAGTGTTGATAATCACAGAAGTGAGTACAGTTCCGAAAAATTTGAAGGCAATGGATGTTGTGAATAATGTACGTGTCTTATTATTATTTGTTGATATATTTGCAGGATTTGGTAGCAATGAAAAGACATATTCTTGTAAAACTATCATCTAGTATAAAAAATGGTAGGGAATTGTTACAGTGTATTGATACGGGAATAGTTTATCTATCAACGGGTATTAAAAGGTATTAACATTAAACAGGCCGTAATACAAGTTTGTAAATTTATTTGATTTTCTTGTAATGTGAGTAGGTGTCCATATTAGTCAATTCAAATTCAAATTCAAATCGTGATCATTCATTAAAAGCATCATGGATAAAAAGTAGGCAAGATAGATTGATTTGATTTGGAATATTGTTAACACTATTCACACACTATAATGATCGAAGTGTTTGATATTTCATTTGCCAGTGAAGGTCTCTTGCTTCTTACAGAAAAGTTTGTGTATATTTTTTTGTCCCCCGCCTTTCGAAGAAAGTTGGGGGACTATTAAAATGGGTTCGTCCGTCCGTCTGTCTGTCTGTCTGTCTGTCTGTCTGTCTGTCTGTCTGTCCGTCTGTCCGTCTGTCCGTCACACTTTTTGGGACACAATAACTCTTTTCCTAATTGAGCTAGAATGTTCAAACTTGGTGTATGTGTTTATTTGGTCAATGCCTTGATGGAGTTCGAAGATGAGCATTTTCCGCTTAGGGTAAGCAGAGATAAGCAATTTGATTGGTTGATGCTTTGGGACACAATAACTTTAGTTCTAATTAAGTGAGAATAATGAAACTTGGTGTATAGTTTCATTACAGTAATACCTTGACTAAGTTCGAAAATGAGCATTTTCTGCTCAGGGTAAGCAGATCAATTTGATTGGTCGAGACTTTGGAACACAATAACTCTCCTTCTAATTGAGTTAAAATGTTCAAACTTGGTGTATATGCTTATTAGGTCAATGCCTCGATGGAGTTCGATAATGAGCATTTTCTGCTCAGGGTAAGCAGAGCGATACGCAATTTGATTGGTCGAGACTTTGGAACACAATAACTCTCCTTCTAATTGAGTTAAAATGTTCAAACTTGGGGTATATGCTTATTAGGTCAATGCCTTGATGGAGTTCGAAGATGAGCATTTTCCGCTTAGGGTAAGCAGAGATAAGCAATTTGATTGGTTGATGCTTTGGGACACAATAACTTTAGTTCTAATTAAGTGAGAGTGATGAAACTTGGTGTATAGTTTCATTACAGTAATACCTTGACTAAGGTCGATAATGAGAATTTTCTGCTCAGGGTAAGCAGAGCGATACGCAATTTGATTGGTCGAGACTTTGGAACACAATAACTCTCCTTCTAATTGAGTTAAAATGTTCAAACTTGGGGTATATGCTTATTAGGTCAATGTCTTGATGGAGTTCGAAGATGAGCATTTTTCGCTTAGGGTAAGCAGAGATAAGCAATTTAATTGGTTGATGCTTTGGGACACGATAACTTTAGTTCCTACACAATAACTCTCCTTCTAATTGAGTTAAAATGTTCAAACTTGGGGTATATGCTTATTAGGTCAATGCCTTGATGGAGTTCGAAGATGAGCATTTTCCGCTTAGGGTAAGCAGAGATAAGCAATTTAATTGGTTGATGCTTTGGGACACGATAACTTTAGTTCTAATTAAGTGAGAGTGATGAAACTTGGTGTATAGTTTCATTACAGTAATACCTTGACTAAGTTCGATAATGAGAATTTTCTGCTCAGGGTAAGCAGAGCGATACGCAATTTGATTGGTCGAGACTTTGGAACACAATAACTCTTCTTCTAATTGAGTTAAAATGTTCAAACTTGGTGTATATGCTTATAAGGTCAATGCCTTGATGGAGTTGGAAGATGAGCATTTTCCGCTTAGGGTAAGCAGAGATAAGAAATTTGATTGGTTGATGCTTTGGGACACGATAACTTTAGTTCTAATTAAGTGAGAGTGATGAAACTTGGTGTATAGTTTCATTACAGTAATACCTTGACTAAGTTCGATAATGAGCATTTTCTGCTCAGGGTAAGCAGAGCGATACGCAATTTGATTGGTCGAGAGTAGCCGAGACTTTGGAACACAATAACTCTCCTTCTAACTGAGTTAAAATGTTCAAACTTGGTGTGTATGCTTATTAGGCCAATGCCTTGATGGAGTTCGAAGATGAGCATTTTCCGCTCAGGGTAAGCAGAGATAAAAAATTTGATTTGTTGATACTTTGGGACAAGATAACTTAGGTTCATCTTGATTGATGATTTTTATGCCAATACAATGACTGCATTCTCATTTAGTAATGGATTCGACAGTAACAGTGTATAGAAACGATTGACTTGGACACAAGCGCTCTTTCCCTTGGCCAGCGGGCCCTTTTGTCTGCCTTTAGGGTCCCCCTAACTAGGGTACATTTTCATTTTTCTCGTCGGTTTTAGCATTTTTCTTTATAAAACACTTTTGGATGACACTTCGTGCACAGTTTGACTGCTCGATACGTTTGAAAAAAATAAATGTGCGATTAATTAATATGTGTCTTCTATTTATTTTGGGATTTCGGCGGGGGACATCAGCCTCACTGTTGGCTTGTTGTTATTGTTTTGATTGTGGTAAAAAAGGATAAAGTACTTAAAAGTTAATTGTATCTACAAAAAACAATTTTACAAACATTATCGTTTTTAGATTGGATGATTTATTAAATGGAGGTATTTATATAGGGGAGGTAACTGAGATATGTGGTGGTATAGCAGTCGGCAAAACACAGGTATCCAAATATGATAATACACATACATGTATTTCTGTTCAGAATACTGCTGTCTGATGGCATGAGTAAATGAGTAAATCAACTATGCATTTGAGATTGTTGTTTTAAAAAAAATACTTAAAATGCATCTATGTATATGTCATCAAAGTTAGTCTCGGTCACCCAGAACCCCCTAGTCTTCAACGCACGGAGGGTCTGGGTCGGTTCTCAATTATTGACGAAAATTACTGGATAATCTACCACATAAAAAACCAAACTCCCGGTTACGCATGGGCAATGGAACCTTATAGCTAAAGTTTCGGCAAGTGATAGATATTATGAAGCCGGGTCGATTTTGATAGATTCTATAAAGCGAGGATAAAATATATCCCACAATTCACTTGGCACATCTATTATTAGAAACAAAATAGAGACGATACAACAGCATGCATCGCGATTAGGAGATTGTGAGAAGCCATACGTTTGATTCATGACGAGAGAAAATTACCATTTCAATTAAAACCTTTAAAACAAAATTTTAGAGAGTGTCATTGTTGACAAGCGAGATGTTTTGATAGATTCACTACGTGGTAACTTAAAAGACTGGATAATCCAGACAATGACCGACTTTCTGTCAAATTTTGAGGACCCATCCAGACTAATATTCGTAGAGACTACATCAAAGTATGCTTATGCAATGAAATGGTTAATGGACAGATTAACAATCTAAATTAAATATTGGTGGTATGATTAGAAAATCAGTGAATATTTTAAGCAAATTTGTTATTAACCTCATTTAATATCCTGACTATAAATATTCAGAATGCCAGCAATTTCAGGATAAGTGTTACCTGCGCACCAAGAAGTTTCACAAAACACCATCAAACAAAACAATATTTATGATGTAATATACGGTTGGGGATGTTTACAGCGGTTTGGGTAATAGGTGTGAAATCGGGACGTTTTGTGGATGTCTCTAACTATATCAGAAATAAAAATATTTAAATATCACCTTCAGTAAATACTTAAATAACAAATCTTCACAAACAAATAGTATTATAAGAAAACCGTAAACTCACAGCGGAAACAAGTCCACTTATAAACCCATAGAACATGGGTTGTTGTTGTTCTTGGTGTTTAACGTCCGCTTCCACCGAAGGTGATATCGCAGACAAGTCTTATTTTTTCCATTTTCATTATCTTAGCGCACGCGCAGGAGTCTTTGAGGTGGGAGGAAACCGGAGTGCCCGGAGGAAACCCACGAGGTTGAGAAGGAGCCCCTATCTCCATGCCACATACGCTCACACCAGGGCTCGAAACCACAGCCGCAAGCCAGAGGTGACCGGCCAGCTAGAGGTCGAAGCGCGGCACTCTAGACCACTAGGCCATCCCAACCCCCCTGAACATGGGGCGAAACAGTTCCTTATAAACCCATACGACATGGGGATAAACAGTTCACTTATAAACCCATAGGACATGGGGATAAACAGTTCCATGACTACGGGTACGTTACATTCTATTATGCAAAATGGCCATTATTAATCTTAGTGGTACAATGCAACATTAAACCAAAGATCAACAAATAAACGAACCCGCGCCTCACCTAAAACTACACATATAACTAATTACTAATACAATATACAAAATTTGGTATCAATAAAATGTAAATATACTATTCAAAAAAAGTAGGGGATATTTGATTTTTAAGTGTTATTAAAGTCACCTAATGAAACTGACGAAGAAACAAATGACAAAATGAAATGAAGTTCACATTCATCGATTTATTTCAAATGATCGTTAGACTAAGTAAGGCACAGACTGACCATTATAAGGGTAAAATGATACCCGGGGTCAAACAGCAAAGTTACCACAGCATCACAACAAAGTCAGTAACGGGTAAATCCTCATCTGTTTGCCAAACAAGCATTGATCCGACGTGGCATACTTCTAATGAGACGTCTAAGGTCATTTTGGTCCAGATTGTCCTCTTCCTGTTGCAACGCAGCAGCAAGTTCTTGGACATTGGCAGGACGTTGTTGACGTTGACGTAACCTCTGTCCAAGCATGTCCTAGACATGCTTGAAGAGGGAGAGGTCGGGACTCGGTGCTGGCCAAGGTAATGTGGTGATGTTCTGTTGTTGGAGGTAACCTGTAACGATCCTGGCCCTGTGACATCTTGCGTTGTCATCCTGGAAGATGAAATGGCGGCCATGACGTCGTGTGAACGGCACAACATGGACTGCCAAGATGTTGTCCCGGTAGTACTGGCCTGTAACACGCCCTGCAACAACATGTAAAGCCGTTCTTCCAGCAACAGTGATGCCTCCCCACACCATAACAGAACCACCCCCAAATCGATCATGTCTGATGACGTTAACGTCTTGGAAGCGCTCCAAAAAATCAAAAGTGAACCTTGACTCATCTGAAAACATCTCATTGCTCCAGCGTCGATTATCCCAGTGTTGACGATCCCTACACCAACGACGTCTTGCCTGAATGTGATGATCTCTCAAACAAGGGATCACGCGAGGACGTCGGGCGCGAAGGTGACCCCTATGCAGTCGATTCCGAATCGTCTGGCCACTCACCCTCACACCAGTGTCTGTTTGAAGACGAGCGCTGATCTGATTTGCTGTGATGACACGATTTCTCAAGGCCAAGGTACGGATAAATCGATCCTGGGCTTGAGTTGTTGCCCTTGGTCGACCTGAGCGTGGTCTGTCCTGTACAGATTGTGTATCACGGTATCTGGACCATAGCCTGCTTATGACAGACTGAGAAACATTCATCGTCCGCGCCACAACCGCCTGTGTTGTGCCGATCTGTAGCATGCCAAGGACACGTAACCTTTCATTTTGGGTAAGCCGACGCATATCAAAATTTGTTTTCTGGTCACTAAAACAATTAAACTGATGTTTCCACCCTGGAATTCAATGCCACAATGACTGTAACATTCAAAGTCAGAGTCGTGCAAATCTTGGGTTGGACCCCTATGATGATCCCAAGCATCACCTGCATTCCATGCGGTAGCTATTGGTGCGTTTGGGCGTCACATGTAACTGGAAATGTTTCTTCTGTTAGGTTCTATAGTGACTTTTTTCGTAGTCATTTGCATATTTTAGTATTATGCCCCCAAAATCAAATATCCCATACTTTTTTTGAATAGTATATATGCCATCGATAAAGCGTGCCACGGATAAATAAACATTTTACCTATTTTCCGAAGAAATGAGTTACCATGCCGAACAGTTTGAAACGGTTAACAAAAATTGCTTATAAATATAGGCACACTAAAAGTAGCGATAGGCACAATCACAAATACCATATATCTATACAAAAATCATGTAAAAACTTTAGTAAGTTATACAATAAATATGTGCCGATCACATAATAAAATCAACCCATATACTTCCATTATAAACATATGGTAACAAATATAACGCGGCCAGCCAACCCTAAGCAGCATATACAAATAATATTTATACTAATAAAAAGAAGAATGTAAAACTACAAATTATATTCATTTAACATAAAATATATGTCCACCATAAGGAAAATCGAATCACCGAGGGTGGCAGTGTATACAGTAAAATGACGTCACATAATTTAACCCTTTCCGTCACATAAATTTCTCTTTAACTCAGCTACAAAATTTGTTTAAAGGGACAATCCCGATAAGAACAGAGTCTCAAAAATTAAAGTCCGAGCCTTTATAAAATTTATGGACCAAAATATAGAGGCATGGTGTATTTACCTTGGCTCAAAGTTTCAGCTCAAAATATTGAGTCGTTTTGATGTTAACGTCAACACTGCTTATCCGGACACGTAACCATTTTAAGATTTTCGGTCAATTTTTTGATTGGGTGACCTAATAATCGATTCCCGTTTCTTGAGAGGTCTATACAGTGAACGACCCATGTACTGTACTTGATAACAAAAGGTAAATTTCACCTACATATCATTTTTATAGAAAAAAGTCTGGTTTTATCCAGATACTGTATAATACAACGGTCTCCATTTCCAGATGAAGACTGTCAGGTTTAAGTTATTTACAAGCATATCACAAATATCGGGTTAGTTGGTCGGCCTTAGGTAATGGGATATAAGGGATTTTAACACAAAATTAAGCAGTTTTATTCCCCAAAAAGTTATCGGGATTGGCCCTTTAATTAAGATTGCCTGACCTCAAAGTAAAGTAGATTGGACTTCAGTCCCTATAGAATAATTGTTTTATTTATTTGATTCCCTTATTTATGTATGTTTATTTATCGTAGATTTGTTTAAGTTGTTTATGTACAACAGCAGTCAAACAAGCAAATGTCATATATATAGATACATCATGTAGCTTTAGTTCTACCAGAGTTTTAGAGTTAGCAGGTCAAAATAATCAGGTATAAATAAAGACATCTTCATTTATAAGTCTCCATTTATTGTACTAGAAAGATGCTGGTTACTCTCTAAAACATATATAGACCTTCCAGTTTACCAAGTGTCGTTGCGCTTGAAAATGATAAGACGATACTTATAGAAACGTCTTACTTGTGTATAATGAACCAGTGATTGTAGTCCCAGTGATTGTTATCCCATGTTAGTTTCTTACTCACTAAAGTCAAATATTCTCCCCCTTAGTTCAAGAGCATGTTAAACCTTTTTATTAGATCTACGAAGCACTGAAGCACTAAGGCAAGTTATGCATACGCTGTGAAAATCACCTGATGTCACTTGCGGCAGTATTCATCCATGATAGAAGTGTTTTATTCATACATAATTATAGTGGAGTAGGACAGTCTGTCTAACATCATGGGTTATCTCTGGTTTCCTCCCACTGATAAACACCCCTTGTAAGCGAATTAATGAAATAAAATTGAGCCATGTTAGTCCCAAAATGACCTAGTGTGCGTCAATTGGACTTTAACCCCCCCATTTCACACCCTCTCTCCTATTTAATTTGATTTTGTCTTGGCTGTACATATGTATTCATGTACTGCTTATTCTATGTTGTATAGTCAATAAACATTCACTGATGTTACACTCACACTGCATGGTGTCAGGGACCGTGGTGTATGCCCGTCCAGAATGTCAACACCCATTTCATTTCCTATTTGAACGTAAATTGAAGGGTCAAATTTTGAATTCACTTATAATAGACTATCTCTCGGGGACACGAAATTAATGCAATTTTATGGATTAAGTTTCGTTGCCAGAAAAATATAGCAGGTTTATTTCCTTATTTGTTTCAGAATGAAGAAGAGATATTAAGTCGTGTTAAACATTGTGCATGTTCGGATATATTTGAAATATTTCAAGTTATAGAGGAAATCAGATCCGGCCTTGACAAGAAGGTCTGTATTAATATCTTCAGGTCTTTATCTGTTATGATACATGTATCTTTGGATTTAAGTGTGGTGGATATATTACTGAAATGGGTAATTGGAATTTTTGGTTCTGGTTAATTATTTCTTACAGTGTCTATATATGTAGGTTATATAGATTAATAATATACAGAATGTGCTTATAAATCTAAAAGATGATGTAACAGACTTTAAAGTGGTACTTAATATTATTTTGCAGTCTGATGTGTTTTATGGTAATATAAAGTTGGTAATAGTAGATTGTATAGCTAGTGTTATATATCCTATACTTGGTGGTAATCAGATTGATGGTAAGTTATAATAGATCATGTAACTCATCTGAAAATTAATAGTTATCCTGTTGCATAGACAACTAAAATTACAGTGAGTGAATTTCATGAATTTGGAGACCGATCATTTCTTTCATACCTAAAGGCACTCAGGAGAAAAGTACTGTTTGATAAGGACCACTTCAAATAGAGAGTTTGGGTATTTTATATCTCATTATTATGATATTCTGATCCTGTAGTTGCATTCTTTTATATTTGTTTAAAACAAATTATGATGATAACAATTCTGAAAAGAATATCTGAAATAATGTGAGATACTGAGATCATAGCGATATATTCAAACCTAAGTTGAGGATAATGCTAAAGAAATTGGTCTCCAAAATTTTAATTGCAGCTCTTGGCTGTGAAGTGGAGAAATCGTCTTGACAGAATTAACAGCTAAGTTAGGTGTAACAATTTCCCAATAATTTATAGCATACACTATAAAATTCATACAAGCCAGAAGTGACTATGTACAAAAGCATTGACAGTAATAATGACCCATTTATATTTTAATGTACTTATTATACCTTTATTGTAATTACTTGTTATAGGTCATAGTCTAATGGTTCAGATTAGTCAAAAGTTGAAAATATTGGCTGTTGATTATTCTGTTGCTGTCTTGGTAATGCATTTATTTCTTTAAATTTAAATATAAGAAGATTAGTGAAGAAAATGTTACACTTTCTATATGTATAGGAGTGCTAAAGGAAACTCATATATTCTGCAATCTGTATATTCTTGAAGCAATGGCCTGAGAAATCCCTCTCTGGCTATTGCTGGATTAGCTTCTGATTCTTGAACTTTTATGTCTATTCTTCCCGTTCAATCAAAGCTATCACTTAAGTACAGCAACATGACAGTCCTTCGTTTAATCTGGGTCTTCCCTAAAACTTGGGACAGTGATTTAAGGTATTAAAAACGGTGAAAGTATGTTCTTTTCCAAACAGTATTGTTTACATTTCATTTGATTTGATAGCCTCGTTTGTCACGCAATTAGTTTTACTGCAGTATTCTGCTATGCACAGGTTAATTGGGCATAATAAAATCGTGAGCCATGACGGAACGTTATGTAAACATATTTGGTCCAATATTGGCACTCGTTTTAAATGTAAAGCTTTTGTAGAGCAGCTAGTCATTGGTTGGTAGTCGGACTACTGACCAATCAAAATTTAAAACAACAATATCGACTACTGACCAATCAAAATTTAAAACAACAATATCCACTCATTACAGCAGTGAGTAGTGGGATTACCTCTAATCAAACGAAACACTGCGCAGAGTATGTATATTCTTGTATTCCCCCTTCACCATCAGCGTTGTTGGTGTAAAGACTGATGAATTGCAAACCTTCTACCGGTTCCCTTTAAGCATATGCATGTCAGCTTTTCTCTCCACAAACTCTGTTTCTTTTCTAGGTACATTTCTGCCTTCTCCTTCCCTTAGTTACAAATTGTATATTTGTACACAAGGGTTCCACTATAATTACTCTCCCTGGGTTAGATCTAATTGATAAGGCTAACTTCAAGTTTGGTCAAAGGTCACAAGATGTAAACAGGGCTAGTGCTACTCCCAACCCTAACCCTGGACGTAGCCCCAATGTTTACCATAACCTAATCTCACCAATAATCACATACCCTAACCTTATTTACATGTGAGTGACATGTGACATTGACGAAAATTGAGCTGGCCTTAAAAAGATTAGCAACTATCCCTGTGTATTAACAATTAAAATAGGATAATAATTACCTAAGTTATAATATTTGTTTTTATTAGGTAACTAATAATGTAGTGTCTAGTGATGATGGAAAATGGTTACCAAGTTTAGGTAGAACTTGGTCACATGTGCCTCATACACGAATTATTCTGTCATCTGATAATCATCAACCAGGCCAAAGAAAAGCTACTCTTGTTAAAAGTTCTAGATCAGTAAGTGAAATTTTCACAACAAAAGTCAAGTAAAGAATACTATGGTAAGGCTGAAGGCTCAACTCAGTGCGTGAAGTTTCTAATAAATTTACAGGACATACTTTTTGTATAATTTCATTAACCTATATAAATACTTTTTTTTTTTTTCATTTTTGCAATGAAAAAAAAAAACATCCAAAAGGAAAAAAACCCATGTCCTTTGGTCCGAAACAATATTTATCTGATTTTGATGGAACTTAAAATATATTTCTGTATCCTAAAGACCTCGGATGGTTTCGATTTTGGCAAATATCGAACAATAATCTTTCAAGAAAACCCCTTATTTTAACTTGAGACAGAGTTTATTGTGGTGTTCTTCTGTATTTCTTATCATGCCGGGTGTGAATTAATGACAATGATTTTATAGAGTTAGTTAGGAAGATTTTGCGGAGCTTGACAAGTCGGTCTTTATTTTTATTTTTCAGTCAGTACCAAATAACATCAAGTTTTATTTACCTCAAGGCATTACTTGACTGAGAAATAGAAAATGGTACAATATTTCTATTGGTTAAATACATTTCACAGGATGTTGAGTGTTGGCAACAGTTATATGAAAATGTACTTAACAAATAGAATGATAGAGTATATATTACTGCCCTGTCTGTGAAGATCTGATGAAAAGTGTCAACGTCTAAAAAGCTAATAATCTTTTAGAGGCATTTTAAATCACTGAATAGAGTATTTGTTTTTTGTTTATTGATCTAACAAACTGCTATTGGATTAATGGGCAATTTTGAGAGATGTTTGGATTGTGTTATTCTTATATATATATGTAAGCACTCTGTCACTATTTGTATTATGTTAGAAGTACTATAAATAATTTCATACAAATTTTTCATTATTAAATTTATTTGGTAAAATTCCATTACATGTAATCAAATGGAATAAAATAAAAATTTAAAAAATCAAATATTTTATATAAAATGCAAAGAACATGTAATTTCATCATCAACTACACTCTTATTTTATTTAACTGCAGAAATAAGAAAATTTGGGATAAAAGTCACAAATTTAACATTTTCTGGCATTCTTAATATATCTAGCCATAACTGAAAAAAACATTAACATATATTTCAGTTACTTTACTTCAATAGAAGAAAAATAATTTATTTGGTAAATTAACTTGGGCATTAAAAATATTTTATATCTGTTGATTGCAGTATAGTGTATGATATACGATTATGAAATATGTTTCTACACTAATAACATATTTTTTTGCCATATCATTAATTCATCAACATCTCAGTTTTCCTACTGAATAATATCATTGATTACCTTGAAAATCATCAGGAGCTGCAGTGGCTGAGAAATGAGACTCTGGCCTGTTAACAAGGTCTCCAGTTTGCTCCTGGTGTTGTCCTCAAGATTTTCTGGTGTAGTTTTCCCCTTGCCACTACTTAGTGTTTAACGTCTGCTTCCACATAAGTGATATCGCAGACTCCCCTTGCCAGTGGTTCAGATTGTATGCATAACTAAATTCTTGTGTACACATTGGCACAGGTGCGTAAAAGAAGCCTTGGAGAATATGCTGTCTTCATTATCACTGTTAGTGCAGACATTAAACCCCATTTCAGTTCACCTAGAAAACCCAGGGCTATGACTACTATGAGCCTATTTATATTGTCATGTTAAAATTCAAGGTAATTACTTAAATAGATTATTGAAATTTATGGTTTTCAAATAAATGTGATAACTATAACTATTTGTTTTTATCATTTAAAAGTATATAAACAATTGATTTACATTCACTACTTTTTTTACCCTGAGAAAAAAAAAAAAAAAACCCCAACCAAAAACAAAACAAGCCCTGCAATTAGTCTAAGAGATCAAGAACTAAAGTTCAACTGATAAATCATTATTTGTGGTATTTTAGTAATCACTGATTATCAATATATTAGGTGTTTTAACATCTATGCAAGAAATTCAATTAATTTTTAATTAGCTTAACTATTGATCATAGAGAAATTAGAATAAATAAATAACATTACACCATAATAAACACAAAAACATATTATGGAACACAATTACTATTTTAATTAAAGCGACGTTTCGTTGAGGATTCTCTCAACGTTTTCAAGCGAATGGTAATGCCGTTTTCTCTCTCTACTTTTACATCAAGGAATGGAAGGGTATCATTAATTTCAGTTTCTGACGTAAATTTGATGCGGTCGTTCTGTTGATTAAGATGTTGTAGCAGGGTAGTATGTTCATCTATGGAGTTTAAGATAACAAACGTGTCATCTACTTTACGAAAATAGGCTATGGGTTTAATTGTTAATTAGCTATTATTAGTTATTATAGATTTTATGTATACGGTTTCGTAAGGTCTTGTTGACTTAATATATTTATGGTTTCACTATTCATTATGATTAATTAGCTGTTACTTGTTTTTGTATATAAACCCTCTGTACATTATCTTCATTACCATTCGCTTGAAAACGTTGAGAGAATCCTCAACGAAACGTCGCTTTAATTAAAATAGTAATTGTGTTCCATAATATGTTTTTGTGTTTATTACGTATGTCAATTGCTAAATGCCACTCAAAGAAAACATTACACCAGATTACATTGGTTAATACAACAACCAGCGGTTGCCAGGCAAGATACACCCTCATTTTACAAGAGATGAATATAGAACAAGCTAATAAAACCCCAAGATTTTTCGTACAATCAGGGGCCATAATCCAAGAAGTTATGGAACGAAAGAGAGAGAAGTTTAATGTCCATTTACTAGGACTAAACATATATTGTTCAATGTATTGCTTGAGTGTAGGGGAGAAAAGTGAAGGACCCGCAAAAAACACATGAGGTTGGACAGACAACCTTATTCCTTGTCATGTACACCTGGGGAATCCAAAGTTATCTGAAATGAGCGAATGTCGAAAGGGACTGAGATCTTTGAGATATTTTTAAGTATATCAAAATCATACAAAAATTGTTACCTCTAAGACAGTCCACATCCTTCCTATTACATATTTATACACAATTTTTGTTCAGCGAAGGGCCAATTTGTCGTGCAGTTTCATTTACATTTTTTACCGAAATTTAATGTCGGCCTTCATTACGGTGGAATGGTGATGTATTTAAACAGTTTTTAAAATCTTATAAAAATTGTGACCTTAAGAGGATCCACAAGCTAAAAATGATTTTATATACAATCATTGGCCATTATCCAGGACGTTATGGTCTGATATGCAAATATCCAAAGGAACTAGGATCTTTTAGATTAAAAATATATTTTAAGTTCCATCAAAATCAGGCAAAAATTATAACCTCTAGCGGGTCCACAACCTTGGTATCATTACATACTTTTACACAACTTGTGTACAGGGAGTAGAAAAATGTAATCTTTTGTACAATCAATGGTGATAATCCATGAAGTTACAATCCGATACATGCCAATATTGAAAGGAACTAATTAAGATCTTTGGAAAATATAAATATATCTTAAGATTCGTGAAAATCAGATAAAAAAATTGTGACCCATAGAGTGTCAACAACCAAATTGTGGACATATGCATGGACAGGAGCGATGACAATATTCATCCACATGAAATGTGAGTGTATAAAAATAAGTTTTAACATATATGTGAAGAAATAGGTCTCTAAATAATAACTAAAGGGTTTTATTGATAACATTATCCTAAATTTATTTCACTAAAAATTGTAATCAGAAGAGACATGTTTTGAAATAAGTATGTAAATAATGTATAACAATACATCCACAAGAATTATAAATTAATTATAGTTTATACATTTATCTATTCAAGTTGTTCTCTAAATTTACTTAATCTAAGATAAACTCTCTACAAAAGGAAGTAAAAAAAAAGCACTGGCTTACTTGTATATACTTTCCTGTTCATTAATTCAACAATATATGTGGTGGAGAGTGGAGATATAAGAATGTAATTAGTTTTTAATTTAGTTTAACTTTTAGTATTGATTAAGCCAACACTGTATATATTATTAGTTCGGGTATTGTTAAAATTAATAACTCGTTCGGGAGTAATAGACACATTTCCATTAGATGATATATTTTGGTAACACTGTGCAATATATCTGTTAGCATCGGTAATATCAGGATGATTCATATATTCTTCTACCTGAAAAATTAAAATTGTTCTTATGTTACAGTAACCACTGTAGGTCCAGTTTTTAGTTAATTCTAAGAACTTCATACACAACATGGAACTGGATCATGGCAAATAATTAAGAATTTAATATTTTCAGAGATGTTTAACTGTGAATCAAATCTTTTACATTATTATGTACACAGAACCTCAGGTTTTTGTCCCATCCAAAAGACTATATAATGTTGCCCATTGCTAGGCCCTCCACATCTGAACCACTGAGAAGGGGGAACCATGCTGGAAAATCCTGATGAACTTTGTCAGTCAATACATGACCTTCCAGTTAGCGAGCCAGTATTACACACTGAGCTATAATGGCTCCCTTCTTGAACATTGTTACCTGTTTATTAAAGTTACATTATGGGAGATAAGATAAAGAGATGGCAGTTCTCACTATAATAGTTAAAAACTAGATAGTGTAAAGATAATTTGCAGAAAATTTAAGTCAAATTGAACCACTATTAGCCGAGAAAAAAGCGTTTGAAATATTCACATAGCCTCGGTCATCATTACTCAAATCATTAATATAAACAGCATAGTGTCGATTATCCACTTGATTGATTTAATTATCAACGGCCATTAAGCGGCATATAAGAATTTAATCCGCCAACATCGAAGGCTAGCCTTGACATAAAGAGTTTATTATGGTCTGGATATGTTAATTAATGTCTAATTGATTATTTAGATAACATCTCAGGCCTAAAGAAAGACCTGTAATAAGCAGATTTTGCTCTTGCATAATGCTATTTCAAGGCTTCAAAAAGATCTGTCCATGCCTATTACAGAATGTATCCATGTACATTTATATTATACAAGCAAATTCTTTATATACTTACATCCATCCACATGCATTTAGCTATTTCTTGCTGACAGGGTTTTAATTCCCCTCCAACAGGTTTCATTAAACATATAAAATATATATCTGAACATCCAAATCTATATTGATGCTGATGTCTAAAACACAGTAGAGATACAAATTCTGTTTTAATACCCGTTTCTTCAAATACCTCTCTCTGAGCAGTTTCTGGTAAATCTTCCCCTACAATCCAATAAATAAATGTGTATTATCTGTGGACATCTTGATCAAATATTTAGACAAGTGAACAAAAGCAACAAAAAAAAAGAAGGAAATCCAATAACTAAGTTTAATGCCTTGGGAATAAAATATTTTCACCTTCCCCTCGCCAAATACCAACTGTCAAGATATTTTTATCAACTTGAAAAACTTGCCTGTGTGTTGTAAACCCTGACAAGTGAGAACCCAACTTGATAATATACTGACGACTCATTATTTTTTTATTGTGTGCATATCATGAAGTCATATGAAGGTTTGAAAATCTTAATTTATCCTTGAATACATTTACTTTCCCCACAAAACAAAGATTTTAATTTTAGTAGATTTATGTTATAGCCATATATTTTGGAGTTGCACCACAAAGAGGCTCCACAATCTTCATAAACTTTAATAAATATTTAAAAAGATTACTAAAGTATTCAAAAACCTTATCCAAAACTTGTCCTCAAACCTGATAACAAAAGGTAAGTGACTTTTGTCACTGTCAAAATGATAATATAATTTATATGTTTATAATGATTTCCTTACCACAGTTAGCATGACCACCAGGTAGTTTCCAGTGAGATTTAATTGTATATTTTTCCTGTATAACTAATAATTGTCTTTTATCATTGACAACAAATCCTCCTACACCTGTAATATTCAATAGGTTTTTCATTCAACTACATTCATATGTTTATATCATGGCATATGTGATGAAGTTTTTTGTTAATTTTATTTTGGAAACTAACTTTCTATAAGAAAAGTTTCTCATATATTATGTACTAGTACTTGAATTACGGATCAATTTTCTGTGACAAATATATATTAAGAATCGTACAATAGTCACAATTTAACTTTGGTAAAGGACACTCAAGTGAAAGTCAATCATATTAAAATACACATCTTTATTTCATTTCGATTTTTATACTTTTGATATCCAATACTACGTGAACATCTGACAGGTTGCACTGGACAGTCACGTCAGTGGTTATACGAGCGACTTGATGTTTCTAGTGGTTTACCCAATGATCTGGGCATCACTCGCCAAAAGCTCCCCATAGCATATAGTTTCCTTGGCTAATCCCGCACTTCAACCACAACCCCAGTAATATACCAACCTTATTTCTATGGATTAGATATTTCACACATGCTTTTATTTGTTTTTATAACAAGGGTCTGTGAGAAACTGGATGTTGGCCATTGATATAAATTAATTATTTAAATACTTATTATAATTACCTATATATTGATTAGCATATTCTGGAAGACCATTTGGTTCATTATTAGCCAACCATTGACACATCATAACATAACCTGGTTGAGCATGATGAAACTCAAACCCTAACTGAAATGAAATGGTGTTTAACATCCTACTCTTTTGCACCTAACCTGGACTAATGGAAGAGGGGCATACGCCATACAGTGTGCTATGAGGGAAATTTTGCCCGGGCAGCGGCGCTACGGCCTACTCTTATATCGAATTCCAACTGCCAAGGGATCTTTTACGTGCACTCAAATGTGTACACGGGACCTTGGTTTTTTGTCCCATCCAAATGACTAGGCAGCTGTCCTTATCAGGCCCTCCTTCTGCATCACTGACAAGGGGAAATCACGCCGGAAAATCGAGACGAACTTTCTCGGCCAATGCAGGGATCGAACACCCGACCTCCAGGCTAGCGAACCAGCGCCTTATCCACTTAGCCACTGTGATCCCCCTAACTGAAATACAAACATAGATGTGAAAATAAATTCAATATATGCATCACTAAGAAAAATTGCCTCATTACAGAAATTACCTTCTTGCCAATAAATGCTAAAATTGTTGAGAGGGTGCTCAGAATGTTTTTCTAATTTAGAAAATTCTTTCAAATGCAAATTCTAAAGAAAATTGTCACAGTTCCCTAGTACTTGCCTCTATTAATCAATTTTCTAGCAAAAAAGATTTTGATAATTCTATCATGAGATAAAAAATAAAGTTTGGCACCCACGGAAAAATTCTTAAAAAGTATGTATGGATAAAATATGTAATATAGACTCACAGCTACTAAATGAGGTATAATACTGGAGTGTTGCTTATTAATCTTTACCCATAATCCTCTAATTTCATCACCTGCCCTCCACTCATTTATACATGCTATAAATGGAATTATACATAAGTCATATTTGCAGTTTCAACATAATTATTTTATGCATACAACGACCAATAAAAACTTTGATATTTGCAGCAGCATTGCTACTTTAATATAACATATGCCGTCATTTTACATGTCATATATTCCCTACGTGGTGAAGTGAAACAATGACAGATTGTCCAATCTACTGCCGGTAATCATAAATACAGTAGTACTAATAAGTAATAATGGGAAATTTCAAAAGCCTTAAAACTTGTTATAGTTGTACAGGTCAAACTGATCAAAGACTCTTGGATGCTCAATCAATATTTTACCACAAACAATTAACCATAAGATAAATTGTCAGGTAACAAAACATATACCCATAGCAGGAAAGTCGTTAAAGGGACAATAACATTCTTGCTTCTTTGATTGGCATTTAGTATTTGAACATATTAACACAAGGTACAATTTTACGGATACACAATTACGGAGTTTGATCAGTAATTGTGTATCCGTAAAATTGTACCTTGTGTTAACATTCTTGCTGGCTTGGTAGCTCCAGAAAATAAATAATACCCTTATTATAAGTACTAGATGTTTAAGTGTCCTACCTGTTGTGTAAATTATCCATTACAACCTATTTTACTTGTCCAGAGGGTTCGAAAATATTTTAAAATCCAAGTCACATTTGAAAAGGTTTACGTTAGACTTTTCAAATCAATTGGTTTAATTTTTCCAATTTTTTAAAATAGGTGTGTTAAGATGAAATTTATATCATCATTTAATTGGAATATTCTAAAATAATACGATTTGTTGACCAGAATGAAGATTGGGACATATTATTCAGTTACAACAGGAGTGTTATTGGGGCTTTAAGCAATCCATAATGGCTGTCACAGTATGAATCTTCTGGTAAATAAAATGCTAAGTTTCCATACTATAACAATGTATGGACAACAAAATAAATGGTGATAGAATTTACGTCAATTGTTGAAATTCAATAAGCTGCCCATTTTCACTGATCTGTACAAAGCATTCGAAAGTTTCTACAAAGTGAGCAAGGTTAACACCCGGAAATAATTAATGGAAATTCTTTTGTTCAAGATTGATAGCAATATTATCATAAATATTTGTTAATAATACTAAATACCTTTAAGATGTTTAATAAATGCCTCTTCATCTTGCAAATTTTGTTCAGCAGAATCAATTGTGAGACCATTGTACCTGAAACACATCCTCCCTATTAGATATCACTATGACTACTATGAGAAACAATAAAATATGGCTATCAGTAAGAAATTTATTTGAATACACAAATGTTTATAAGACCTATCGATATTTTATATATCCCGCTTAAGATTCTCCTCATATATCTACACATAATCAACTTTTTAATAAATCATTTCTAATTCATTCCAGTGTTCAAATAATTATTATGTGTAAAAAGATATGAATGTCTATGAAAAACAATCATTTTCAATCCCAAATACTTACCTGTCTCGATGTGTTTTTATTTCAACAGCCATGCTTGTTGCCAGGTGTTTTTAGCAATATAATTCCAAGTCTCTAAATCAGAAGAAGGAATTGTATATTTTAATGCACTATGCTATCAACGAAAATAGCTGATGAACACTTGATATTGTTAATCTCACTAAATTAAATGTCAAGATAATTTTCACTTATTTGATAAACATTTAACAATTTTAACAAAGTTTATTTGTTTGTATGTTTATTATATTTTTGTATAATTTATAGCTTATATATTCTAGGTTTTGAAATTTGAATATGATGACATATGAAGAAATATAATATGACAGACACGTAGCTGTATGTTCATATATGATAGTAGTCTAGAAATGTGGTGATTGGTAAATAGTAGCCTTGAAATATGTTAATTGATAAACTATAATCAAAATGTTTGTGGAAATAAATGAATTCACTATCGTCACTGATCACTCCAGTCCTTCACGCTCTTTAAATTCCATTTTCATTTCCAGTCTCTTTTTATTTTTCTGTTTTGTTACTGAACGTTTTTGTGAATCTTCACGTCTTTGTTTTGCAGCAAAACTGTTTTCACCGTTATACAATACATCTAGTTTCTCAATAAGTTTTTGTCTGGCCATCTCTCTATTTGTTGCTAATAATCTTGATTCATGACACTATAAATATAAACATAAATTGTGGAGTAAAAACAACATTAGGATGGATTAAATATAATCTGTTTTTTAAATCTATACTTATAACCTGTTTGTAGAAAGTTAGAGTAGCCAAGTCTCTAACTTAATATTATCCAAAATCTTCAACATTGAAAACACAAATTATTGGTCAATTTAAATCAACATTGATGCTGTGATCTTACCAGGAAAAGATGGGCTTCTGATATCCAGCATTTAAGACAAAATAAATATTTGCTCATTGGTACAGAAATCGCGTACCATAATGCGTTTCAGCCCCAGTTCTGACAAGAGACTCGAGAAACGAGACTAGAAACATTGCACCAAATAAAACAGTGTATGTAGACTGGAATAACCAGAAACTAGAAATTTTCACCAGATTGAAACTGCTGGCTTATTTTGCCGAACAAAACTGATTTGAAATTGAAGTAAAAACGGACACCATTGATTGTAAATCAGTTTAAATACATTCATATTACAGTAGTACATGCGTTGCGACCCACTTTTGTCAATTTCTAGGTCCCAAATGTTAGCGATTTAGCTCCTTTAAGCAAAATGACTTTTCTTGGACAATTTTACATTACTATGACCATTTTTCTATAAATATTATTGGTCAATTTTTATAAATGCAAAACTTTGCCATAGCAGTTGTGGACTACCTTCAACAACAGAATGCATTAACAGCTAGATTTAAAGAACATTAAGGGTGATGCTAAAGTAGAATAACTTCTCTTAATCACCAAAAATAATTGGATACATAACAATTTATCTTGAACATCTATAAAGATACTATCTCCTTTGATCAACAAAATTATTAAAACAGTATTTAATTTACCTTAACTACAATTCCTGTTGGTTTATGTTTCAGGACACAATTATTGGATGTTTTATTTACGTTCTGTCCTCCAGGTCCACTTCCTCGAACAAATTGTTCTTCTAAATCAGATTCCAATATATCAGGAAACTTGTGTGTTTTCTTTGATAAATAACATCTTGGAATAAACTGTAATGTCTGAATTTTGGCTAACACATTATTAGTTCTTCCGCAAACTCTATCAGCATAAACATTACACAGCAAGTATTTGCTAATATAGTTTGTTATAATAAATTGATGAGTTTTCCATATTACTATCATGATAACAAAAATGCTGAATTTTCTTCGTAGTTAGCAGAAAGGATATAGAGTGGAATATAGAATCAAATATATAATGTGAACTTTAAAATCATACCTATATTCAAATAAACCTTCTTAAAGTTACATAAACTTTCTTTTAGATGAAATATTAATGTGCTGAAAGAAGAAAAAATATTTATTTAATGTGTTATATTCTTTTTAAAAACATTGAAATTAATTAGTACTGGTAAGAAAACTAGAAAAATACCAGATTCCCTGAAAAACATCCAATGTGATTCTTATGGTGAACAGTTATGAGAACAATAAGAAATTTAAACGTTCAGTAGGCTCTATGATTAAACATTGGAAAAAGAAATCCACAAACTAATTTGTACTTGTGTATCCAGTTTAAAGCTGACTGATTAATTTTGATAATGAATGTACAATTTACAAGTGTTCTCAATCACTTTTAAAAATTAATCATTATACATCAATAATCAATTAGGTTGTTTATTTGTTTAAGAGTGATGGAGAAGTAAACACTTGGGCACTCATTATCAAAACTGAACGGTCAGCTTTAAACTGGACACCCCGTCACAAAGTACAAGTTTAAAGTTAGATGATTTGGGGGACTCTAAACGATCACTTAATTGTTAAGATTTGCTGATTTGTTGAGTTGTCTTATTGTATGAAAACTCAATCAAGGTTGAAAGTGTGATGGAAAACTAAAACTGGAAAGGGAAAAAAGGTAGTTACAAGAACAAATAATGATATTATGGTAATTGTTTCTGATATTAATAAAAGTTAAAATACATTATACAGCCTTTGCCTTTCCTTTACTTTGACTTTAGTCAGTTCACTCATGTGATTACAACGTCAACAGTACAGCAATTACATATGTAATAATATAGCACTTCATAAATGACCTTGTCTGAACTTGACTAAAGGTTTGGTGTCTACATAATTGTAATAGTTTCATAAAGTTGAAATAAGTTGTAGGCCCAATTTTTCTGTCACCTCTTTGGCTCTTTAATCTTAATCAAACTAATCAGACATTGTACTACCACTGGTATAATCTTGACTCTCAACATCCCTCAGGATTAGATAACTCTATCTCCAGTTACCGGAAGTAGGTGAAACAAGTTTCCGGAAATGAGAATGTTTTTATTTTGTTATGAGTGTTTTTTGACTGAATTAAAAGAGGTTTTATGTTCTTTTATCGTATAACAGGTATTCATACATCCAATTATATACAAGCATTCGTTTGTACCAGCGAATATGTGCTCACATGATGCTTTGCATTAGATTAAACCCAGAACTTGCTAACCCTTCTTTAAGTTTGGGACTTTTTGCGATTCTTTCCGCCGAAGTCGGCGCATGTTGATACAGGAAATTTGTGAATGAACAAAATTAGTTTATTAGGTGACACACTACTTCTTAGACAAGCGATAACAAATTATGCTGTGCTGTAGATTTGAATTTTTTACATGACTCATACATAATGATATCTGGAGTAAAAAGGGATCTGTTAAATCTGTGCTGTGGTACATGTAGCATGTTTAATTATAATTATATGATGTTGTTTTAAATGTCTAACTATTCTTATTAATTTAATCAAGATTCAACAACTAATTATGTCATAATGAATAATCTAGTCTCTGATACTACACATGTTTGCTAGCGTAATGTCAGTTACCGTTGCGTTAAACCATTTAGAATTAAAAATAGAAAGTGACTATTTTGCCGGCGCCGGCAAAACTTTCGTTTACGCTATTTTTCCGGCAGTCCGTTCGACATGCGCAGTTGACATATTCCACCATTTTGGACATTTTCCTTTCAATTTCGTCGCAGAAGCACGATTTTACGGGAAAAACATAAACCACTGACAGTCTAAGTACTCTAGAGTACCGGTACTTAAATTTAAAACCAAAATCCGCAGAAATGCGCCCTCGCCCAAAATAGAATAATATTCTAAATCCTTTTCAACAATTTACATTTATTATCCTATTTTCTTTTAAAAATACTTCTCCGAGGTCTACCATCAAAATTCAAGTATGGCTATTTGCTGCCATTTAAGAAACGGAGAGAGAAGAAAGGCTAGACAAAAATTGAAGGGTGGTTTTGGTTAGGGCTAGGGTTAGATTTTGGGTTAGGGGTAGGGTCATGTGTTAGGGTTAGGGCTAGGTATCATTACCAAAGTGAAAAATGCTAAGTCCTAAAATCAGAGAACTGTGCATGTCGGAGGTGACATGTAAACAGAAGTGTCCCCAGTGCCGGCAAAATAGCGTCTGTCGAGTAAAGCCGGCGCTGGCAAAATAGCGTCTGCCTTAAAAATAATATCAATATTATTTCTTTTAGGTATTTTTACCCACCTCCCTATCTGCACATTGAGCTACATGTATGTTGGATTTTGATAACCAGCTGTTTCAAAGTGAAAATGCAATTATTTTAGGAAAATATTTCAACCATTCAAATAATAGAATTCAGACTGCCCAAGTTTGTTACATATTACATAACTGCTACTGATTTAAGCCACAGGTATATGTGGTAGAAAAATATCAGAGGCTGGATTATTGAGTCTTCTTATCAAAAAAGGTACTGCATGTCTTGAATTGGTGTTCTCATCCATGATAAAATGTAGAATTCTGTAAATTTATGTATGATTTACATGTATTCCATACAATGCATAAACATGTTTATCCGAGTCAACTATTAGTTGTGGACAACATAACCAATACTTTGTTCACGAGTCAAACCAATGGTATGGGACGACTTAACTGCTGGTTGACTTGGCGTGCTGACAAATTAGCTGGATTCCAATCTACGTCTACATGTAAAGTGAAGTTTAAGCTTTTACTTCAGAAATCACTGTAGTTAATAGAATGTAAAATTATTTATGTAAATGTCATTTTGTTTTTCCAGTTAGGACTAGATTGTAAAATAACCGTCTGATTTGTGTTTTGTTTTGCAAATTTTCATATTGTTAGAATTGGCAAAATAGACTCTGGAGTATTCCCTGTTTTAACTACTCAAGTGCCAATATCATGCACAGATTTTTGAGTGCTATAACTTGTGGACTGATCAAACTATTTAGCACTTGTGTAAATATGTTGTCATTCATAATACATATTACATACCCTTCCCAAACCCCAAATAACTAAAATATCGCTGATTTAACCAATGGAATTTTCTATAATCTCCTTTTGTCCAAAAATCACTTATACCTCATAATATAATATTTGCTTTTATTGAATATAATTATCAAATTATAAAGTGTCAAACTTTAACATACATGTACATTAAACAAGAGCTAAATCTCCATATTGCTTTCTTTAGGCCTGAAATGTTATACAAATTATTAATTAGATATTAATTAACTTATCCTGACCATAATCAACTCTTGATTTCATCGTTAGCCAGAGATATTTGCTGGATTTGATTACATTTTGTAATGGATAATTTAATTTCAAAATGGATTATTAAGACTTTGTTTATTATTGTTATGATGATCGAGACTAGACCTAAAATTCAATCAACTCTTTATCCAATCTTCCATAATGCCCCTTTAAATCTGAAAAAAAACCCACATTGATATTATCAATTTAAGTACTTGTAACCTTGGAAGTGTAAATTTGACTGGAAGCTGCTCTGTTTTTGTGATTTGTGTAGCATGTGCCCTAACAGTATTTAATAATATGCCTCGATCCTATTGAATACTAAAACGTTTCTCAATTGACTTGGAGCATTTAGTTTTAGACTACCTGACTTTTTATACATTTCACAGATGTGGTTACTTGTATAGGTAATTTTTACTTCAATATGCTTACATTCATATTACTTGTAACATATAGCAGATCAGAACCCATGCTGGCATTACACAATGGTTTCTCTGGGTTATATTCCTGTTTGTTTTCAAATTTAAGTGAAGTCTGTATCACTACAGTCCCGTGACTGTACAGCACAGGGGATGTTTACGGCCAGCCCCCAGATCCATTCACTTAATTTGAATCGTTTGTTTGTGGGTGATTTCTGCGTACTGTGTCTTGTCCGTATATTTATTTTTGTGTAAACTACATATATTTGTGTTGCAGTCCCCCTGCACTTACTATTAAAATAGATGTAATCCCAGAAGACTTAAGTCTCCTATGAACTGCAGTCAGCGATAGATTATCTTGAATTCATTGATAATAAGTTTTAAAAGCTTTAGGTTTTTCAAGATATGAACTTATATTCTTTCAAGGATAAGTTTACCAGTATGTAGGCCATCAATTGTTCCCACGGGACCCTGACTTATGTTTATCTGTAACAATGATTTACTTGACTTACATGTATACAATTACTGTATTACATCATATAAGCAATCTTACAGCATGAACAAAATTAAAATTGAGATTTTGTTGCTCTGATACTGTTACTTTGTGAATTATAACTTTTTGTCATAGTTTTAAATTTTATATATTTCTGTGACATTCCTCGGCTAAATTGATTAATCATGTTTTTTTTTTTAAATTACTATCATTGGCAGTGTACCGGTACAGATGTTTATTAGCAAGATACATGAATTAAAATCATGAACCTAAGATATTATTAAATTAAGCTTTTCTAATAAATGAAAACAATAATGTCTATTTTCTGTTTTAACGATGTGAATAATCAATAAAACATTCATCTATGGCTATATTTTGGTTGTATTTTGATATGTAGAGCACAAACAACCAATTAAGCTCATGTTCAAAAATAAAATATGTTGAACACAAAATAACCAAAAGCTCTTATTAATAATTAAAGTATTCCATTTACTAGTTATTACACGTTGTACAATGTACAAGAGGTTAAGCAAACACTGACCAATACATAACATATGTACATGGAAGTGTAAAGGCCTAATAGCTTATGTCTGTTAAATCAGCTCTAGAAGACCTCTTCAATATCTTCTGTGATTAACATAACACAGTGATTATAATAGGAATAGGATTATAAATGCTTCAATAAGTCTTAATAGTAAATGTATGCCTGAAGATTAGTGTGTGATAAAATCTGTCATTGATTGATTTGATCATTGATGTTATTGAACTAGAATATTTTCATTCTTGTAGTCAAGTAAATCTACATTATTTACTGCTTGATAATGTAAGGGTAAATATATTATTATTATGCTTGTCACACATTCCCTTATCTTGATTGATAACACCATACCTTCTATGCTACACACAGCAGATAGATTGATTTAAACTCTTACCAAATATGTACTCTACAGATGTCATAACATTAATGCATTTATCTGTACATGTACACATATCCACATTTAATTTTCACATCTGATATGACCCATTGTTAGCTTTAGCTATGATGAAATATTGTATATGATGGTTTATCTGAATGACAAAACAAAATTTAACATGCATTTTTAATTTGTGTATTGCTCATGATAATAATTTGTTTATTCATTATTGCAGGAGAATTTGATATGTGATGGGTGATGATAATAATCAAAAAGAAACTCCATTAGTAATGGCAGAAGAACACAATGAAACTGAGCTTGGTAAAAGAGACGAAATACCTGGGTCAGATTATCCTTCTCAGTTACCAATACAGCCTTCCCATCAAGGAGAAAAAACAGAAAATTACAATCAAAACAATGACAGGAATCAAGATGTTGATAAAATAGACCCCAGTAAAGATGAGAATGGCAACCATGATAAGTTCCAAGACAGCCAGAATATTAACATCACAACCAACAATGATGATGTAAAGGATAATGTATCTGAAGATCCTTCTCTGGGAGAAACATCAACCAATAGTGGCACTGAGATAGTTAATCAGGATGGGAATGGCTCTCCAAGACATCAACAGATTAGCACAGGAAACATGGTGCCATCTTCCCCAAAGAATGAAAATTCCACAGAGGAAGAACCAATTGTAACTTCACCAACATCCTCACATGTAAAACAGAATTCATCAGATCAAGCTATTTCTTCACCCACAAGCCCACAGAACACCAACAACATGACTTCCATTTTTTTACAGCAACAACCCAACTTCAACTCCTCTTCACCATCCAGAAATATTGACACAGTTAAATCATCATCAACACCATCAAAGCACAATGAAGCAGAAGATAATAATTCTCCGATCTTCTCGCCAAGATCCCCCCTGTCTGGTGTTGCATCTGATCAGGGAGAGTCTTTTGATTCCCATCTCTCTGATTCTGATGGTGATAACAGTTTAATAGCACGACAGATAGTTAATGAAGTTCTTGATAAGGCTATAGATACAGTACAAGAAGGTAACTTGGAGAATGAAGACATTACTCTTAGACAATCTATAGAAGAACAGGGTGACAATGAAAAGGTATATGTACACATAGGTCAAGGTAATGGTTTTGGGTCATCTAATGAAGATGGAGATGATGATGAACATCATGGGGATGATGATGAACACAATGGTGATGATGATAATGATGACACTGATGGCAGTAGGATATCACATCATAGAGGTCAAGATGATGATAATGATGAGGATTTACAAATAAAGGACAAAAATATTGAAATTATAGATGGTAATGATGATGATGATGATGATGATGCCAATATGGTGGTAGATGAATCAACTTATCCTGATTATCCATTAATGTATGGTAATTATAAAGTGTGTAGACAAGTTTCACCAGGAGTAAAAGAATGTTTGATCCTAGAAACTGGAGAACACATAAAATATGATAAAACACGAAAAAGATCTGAATCTTCTACAACAAGCTCTCCGGCAAAAAGTGAGACTGCAGAATCTCCTGCCAAGCCCGAGAATAAGCCTGTGTTTAAAATTGCAGTATGTCCAGATGGAACATCAGGATTTCCCCACTTTGATTTTGTAAACTCAACAGATAATTTATCACAACTAGTTTCAGAGGATGAAATTGGGGATGTTCCTTCGACAGCTGATCAAGTAGTTAATGATGATTTATCAAAATCTAATGATGACGAAACACAACAACGAACATTATCAACAGATAAACCCGAAAAAATAGATGGAGTTCAGGAAAAAGATGAGGAAAGCGAAGAAGAACAGCTTGATAACGACAGTCGAATTATTTTAGATGATGAAAACAACACAGATACGATTATAAAGCAAACAGATGAGCTAAATCCTGTACCCAAAACAGCTAAACATGCTCCCTCTTACAATATCGATAATTATACTCATGTTAGGAATGATTATTTTGGACAACATGACCCTGCAGATTTTGATGAAGGTTTGACAGCTGAATATGAAAATAAAGAAAATATACCTGAATCTAGAAGACGTAGACTTCGGATATCACCTAATGGTCGACCACCAATTAGTCCCAGTCGTGTGAGTCAGAACTATAGGGATTATAAAGATAGAAGTCATGCAAGTGGTTTGACTAACGAAAGATGTGAAGGTTATCAATCAGAGTTAGTAGCATCGCCACCAGGTGCTGGACCGGTTCCTGGCTTTAATTCAATGCAAGAACAACAGGTAGATATACTATTATTAAAAGTAGTATCTGGTTTCTCTGTGTGAGCTTATTTCTCATGCTGTAGCACATGTACTGGAACATGCGTATGTACAGTAACAACAGACCTAATAATTCGGTTGTTTCTTTGAGTGAATTTACATCTATATATTTTGTGATTTTCGAATTTGATTTTAAAAAATATCCTGTTTTGTTTTAGGTTAGTTGGTTGAAAATGTTTAAAGTTTTAGAAGATCAACATCGGAAAGAACTAAGATCACAATATGCCAAACATACCAATATGATAGAACAGATGCAATCTACAATGGAAACAGAATTACAAAAACAGCAAAATAATATTCAAAGACGTCTTGAAGCTCATAGAGATGCTTTGACTGAATCCGGACATGATTGTCAAAGTCATTTAGATCTGTATGGTTACTATACCAATGACCCTACAAATATAAGACCTTCACCTCGAAGTAAGCACTCCCTCAAAACTGATAGATATGTTTCTAGGTCACCACATCGAGATGATTACCACTCTGATTCTTCGGATATAGATCCTTTAGAAGTAAGGCGTCGTATGTATTCCTCTCCAAGAGAGCACAGAGTTTCATATGACATACCAAGTCGTGCCGATATCTCTGATTATTCAACTCTTCCTTCTGATTCATTCCATGTTAAACGATCTCTAGAAAACGAATTCAGTACTCCTCATTCTTCTCCTGGTCGAATCACACAACATAGACGATCGCCAAGGTCAAGTCATGAAAATTCAAGGACAGATATTGGAGGTGAAAAGTTATTGAGAGGGGGTGTTTATAGTACACCCATGCCAATGTCAAAAGGACGATCTTCCAAGGTAGGTTCATGTGAGGCTATATGCATGACTTCTTAATAATAATTGAGGGCTTTGGTGACCTAGTTTGTGTCGAGTGGACGTTAAATCCCATTTCTCTTTTCTTTAGAAATTCTGTAGTCGTGTATATATGTATGAGTAAATAGGCCTAATAATGGGGCTTAGGGTTTAAGCATTTACAAAATAAGTAAAGTCACATTTGGATTAATGGCAAAACATATCATACTGAAATTAATTGCAACTGAACTTACTAAAGTGAAGACTGAATTGGACTTAGTTGCCCAGGACATAATTAATTATAAGATGTAAGGTGCAGAACAGCAGGATATATAAAATTCAATGCATTAACAAATTTCTAAGGTATTATAACAAGCTGTTTAAGTGAAATCTAGTTCTTGACAGTTTATGAAATTGTGTTTGTTTTTTTTTAGATATTAGATGATAATAGAGGTATAAGTGATATAATACATCGATCACCACATGATTCTATCGAAACTTTACGAAGCAGTCATCTACGAGCTTCAGGTGATCAGGATTATAATGATGAATCTTTATCATACAGGTATTAATATATTATTATCATATTCTATCATATCACGGGCTGAACAATTAGCCAATTAAGGTCAGAGTGGAGGGTATTTCGAAAGATTTTTTTTACAGAATAAATAGCATTTCTATTTAATGATATAAATACATGCTTATAAATGATTTATAGTAGCCAATTTGATAAATGTTTTGTTTACGGTAATTGAGGTAATCAAGAGAAGGCAGTATTCAAAAATGTTGCTGAGCTCTTAAATTGTTAAAATTATTAATTTATTATGCATATTCAATGATTATGATTAAGGGCAGATTAATGACAATAAATTATTCTAGCTATTTACACTATTGCCCCTATAATGTGACACAGTTTTCTTTCATTTCATAAAATTTGGTATATTTGGTGTTCAAGAATCAGATTTTCAGATATTCGATTCAGTTATCAAAGAAAATTGTTTACCTCAACAGTATGTACATGGTTAATGTCTATTTAAAATTTCAGCTCCAGAGTAAATTTACGAGAAAAACATGCCAAACATTTAGCTGATTTGCGGGCTTACTACGAACAGGAGTTACAAGAATTAAGATCAGTATTAAGTTCTTCCCACCCTAATAAAGAAACGGCTAATGAAAGAATGTTAAAAGAAGATAATCAGGATTTGAGGAAACGTTGTGAAGATTTAACTGATGAATTAGACGATTCTAATAAGTAAGCAGATATATCGTAATATTTGTCTTTCTAGCATTTCAAAACTTTATTGGTCACAAATAGTACAAAATTGTTTGTAGTCTGTTTAATGTTCATTGCTTTATCAATTGGGTTTGGTTTATCAACTACTCTTACCATAAATGATGTAGCTATGCATTCCATCCATTATGATTTGTTGTTTGCCTAGTTCGATTGAATTGAATGTAGGTGACAAATTGATTGTTCACTTTACTGGTCCCTTTCATCATTGGCAGCATTGAAAGTAAATGTTTGACAACCCTTGGTTTAAACGATATTTTGAGTACAACATGCACTTATTACTGTTAAAATGCCATGGATTTGAAAACAAGCCAAAGTTTTTATAAATTTAATAATCAATTTATCTTTTCTTGTGTATGGTTGTAGTTGTTTTTATTATTTCCTTTATTTGATGAAATTATTTTATTTATTTTTTCCAGTCATATTAGAGAATTGGAACAGAGACTACAAGGGTTAGAAATAAGATCTGTAAGTACTATTAGTAGGGTCAAACTATATTCTAAGATTATATATCTGCCTGGGCCCTGTTTCACGAAATCTTAACTAAAGATAAAATCGAAATTTTAGTAGAGACTTCATTTTTGATTGGCTAAGGACTAAAATCAATCTAATACTATCCAATCAAATTACTAAAATTTCGATTTTATCTTAGTTAAAATTTTGTGAAACAGGCCCCAGAATTGTAAATCTTTATGATATTAAGAATTTTTTTTAAACATACAAAATACTACTGTACGTAAATAAACGTAGAATTCATTTTGATTTATTTGTTATTAGATAAAGCATTGATAGGGTAGATGGAAACATCACTGTCTGGGCAAAAGTTTCCTCAGAACACATTGCATGGCGTATGTCTATTGTCCATTATCTTTAAGTGGCATTTAGCGATTGGAAACACATTAACAGTTTTTATGGGAAACAATCACTTTTCTTTAAAAACACGATGTTGCCACAAGTATCCTCTTATCATTATAACTTGTCAAAAAAGATGTGCTTTAAGAATAGAATAAGCGATTGTTTCCCTTTAAAAATTGTGTTCTGTAATGCCTATTGTCATTAGACAGGATGGTGCAGGAAAGTGGTTTGTTAAAACAGTTTCTGTTATTTCACTTACAGGCCGATTATGCTGAGAGATATGATGATTCTCAGAGAACAGTATTAACATTAAAAACTAGATTAGAAGAATTACATGGTTATGCTAAAGAAAGAGATAGTTTATTGGACAGTTTACAACAAAAATTAAAACATCAAACAACAGCTTTACAAGAAGCTTATAAGGTAAACATAGTCTTGTAAATTAAAACAAATTTGTGTTATTGAATATTCTTATAGGTGATGTAATCAGGCTAGATTAATTTCTATTTAGTAATACAATAGATGCATATTTTTAGATTCCTTAGATATAAGGATAGATTAAACAGAACTTACCTGTAAAAGCTTATATGGAATGTGTCAAAATTAATAATATATGATATAATCATTTTGCTTTGCTTATTTACAATGAAAATTGTCAATTATTCAGAGAAAGCAATTGATTATTGAAATGGGTCCATCTATCTGTCACACCTTATGGAATACAATAACTTTGTTTTTAATTGAGTTAGAATATTCAAACTTGGTGTAGCTGTAAATTAGGAGAGTTCGACTAGGAGCATTTTCTACTTAGTCTTAGCAGAGATAAGCAATTTGATTTGACAATGCTTTGGAACACAACTAAATCTGCTTATTTTTGAGGTAGAATTTTGACCAAATTCAAATTAATCAGAGTGATAAACAAATTGATTAGTCAAAATGATTAATGTCCATGTAATTAATGGTATTAATGGTGTGGACTAATACCATATTTGACTACTGACTAATTTCCACAATTTTGGATAAAAGATTAAATGAATAATAATGACTGTATTTGATCTATAATTTCAGGTACAAGATGAATTACAAGAAACATCACAGAGGGATAAACAAACATTACAACGTGTAAGTATATTATATGGTTATTGGATAAATTAATATGACATACGCTATCAGAAATCAACACTCCTTATACTTGTCTTCTCATGTTTCTCAAACAAAATTGTTTTTCTTTTCAAGGTTTTGGGAAAATACGACGAATTAGAAAAGGAATTTAAATTACTGCAGGTAAAAGTTTGCTTATGTATTACTTTAAAAGGGGCATTATTGGAGATTAGATAAAAATTGCACCACTCTAAACTGATATATTAACGATCGAATTTTATGTCTAGTCTTGATTATCATTACTAAAATCGGTATGATCAAAAAAAAGTCTTGATTATCCATTTTGACATTAAATCATCCATAAAATGTATTCAAATCCCGTAAATATAGCAGATTTAACGCTTGCATGATTTATGTACAAGTATATATGTTGTTTATAAATTGTCCGACAACTTTTTTCAGGATTTGAATCTGTTTTAAACACAATTCATATTGTTTTTATCATTTAGGAGTCTGCTATAAGTAAGGAAAGAAGTCTATATGAAACCAGAACAGAAATGACGGATTTAAATAAGTAAGTTGATGAAAATTACAACATAAAAGTACAAAATATATTTTTAGCAAAATGCATATAGAGAAAAAACTGTACATGAAACCGAGATAAACCTTTATTATACGTTTGTTTAACAATCCATTATGACCACATTAAGAATTTGTTTTAAAGAGTTTTAAATGGCATTCCTTGGCTAGTTTGATTAGCGTATGGTATGAAGATTGGCTGCTAATTAGCACTACTCTTTGATTACAATATACATTATTTCTGAAAACCACTTTTTAGGTTACATGTCAAAAAAAGGGCCCTAAAAAGGTATAAAAGAACATGTTTAATGCTTTTTTCATTGTAAGTCTTATTTTTAAGATTCCAATCAATTTGACTTATGTCTTGATATACTGAATTTACTTTGATGATATAAATATTAGAATTTGAGGCTTGTCATATTGGAAATATTTATATGTGCCGTGAAATGTAATTGAGAATTTAATTGAAATGTAATTGACCATTACACGATTGATGGAATATAATTAATTACATTTCCATTACTCATTACTCTTGAAATCTTCCTTTACACATTACATGACCATTACATGTAATGATTACAATACATTCCATTACCCATTACCTTTAGGTCAGTCCTGTTTGAACAGAGCATCTAAATAGCTTGGGCCACACGTGTATATATTTCCTTCCTAGGCAACCCATCTTTACACATTACATCTTTTTAGGGCTTTAACCAGATTAGAATTAAAGAATAAACAACTAATGAGAGAAAATGAAAACCTGCATCATAAAGCTGCTATAGCTATGAAGTAAGTAAATCAGTGTAATAAATTCTGATTGCTAATTAAGTTTTATATTTTAATAGGTTGTAGTGTTACACACATTTAATATTGGCCCTAAAAGATTAAAATATATTCCATAGCATTACAGAATAAAAATATATTGTGATATATTAGTAACACTGCATATGTAGTTGTTAAAAAAATTGTATTATATGATTTAAGAAAATTTTCTTAATTCTTGTATTCTATGTGTGTATATTTTTAGTATGTCTTCTGTTAAGACAAGTTACGAAGATTCATATTCCCATCATGATCCTCCAGTCAGTAGTTATCAACCATCATTACATCATAATATTACCACCAGTAATAGTCTACAAAATGGACGAATTGATGATAGTAATATATTACTACATTCTTCAAGAGAATATGATACAAGGTTAGTTAGTTAGTCATTGATTTAAATATACATAGCCTTAACTTCACAGCATAGCCTTAAAATAATGTAGGAAATAAAAAGACACAGAATTTTTATGTATTGTTATTTATAGACTTTGATTCTTCTTGGGGAAAGTGGATATGTTAATTATGGAAAGAATTGTTTTCTTTTTCAGTAATTACAAAGATTATAAAGACCATTTAAAAGAATCTTTAACCGAATCTGAAAATACTCGAATTTCACCACTCATTAAGGCAGAACAAGAATTACGCAAACTTCAGACTAACCAAACTCTGTCAGATGATTTAGATTTGAAGACACAGAAAAAGTTTTTTGGTAGTGATAATGGCTATCCAGGATGCAGTCGAGACTTTGCTACAGGGGCAAGAGTAGATGTTAAGGCACCTGCTAGAACTACTGAACATTCTCCTAGATCCCGCCTTTCAATTAATAAAAATCAAGCAACATCAAGGGTTAGTCCAAAACGATCCAACATTAAAACTCAGAAAGAATTCTCACCCCCCTCTAAATTTGATGTCAGTGTTAAGGAAGTTAAAGAGAAGAAGAAAGTGGTTGTTATTGAGGAGAAGAAAAAATCATCTCGACCGTCAAATAATAACAAAAGAACCCCATTAGCTCAGGGTTAGTTTACACTTAATTCTATGATAAATGTGTTACCTGGAAATAGAATTAGAATAAGATAAGTGTGTTATATGCATAATTTAAAAGAACTGTTATTATATCTGTAATTTTAGTAGATTTGAAAGTATAAAATGTATTTCAATATTGTTAATGTGGTCTAAGGGGAGATAATATAGAGTTTGGGTCAAGCCAACCTACTTACCTCCCCTTAGACCACAGTTTGTTACAGATATCTTGTTTTAAAATAAAACATTGAATCTCTTGGATGTTTAATTAATGATTGTGTTTCATTTAGGAATAGATGTTAGTAAAATGAATGGTGATACTCTAAATACAATAAAGAAGGAAGAAGTTACTACTACAAGTTCAACTTCTACTACTGAATCCTTGCCAGTACAAGCTTTGGTAAGCCTTTCCGTATGCTTTAAATAGGAAATATTATGTCACCTTAAATGACTTTGTTTCTCACTGTGTCATTTGTTATTTTCTTCCCAGTCTTTGTGTGTTTGACTGTGAAGTCTATTAAATATTCAAATTTATAAATCATTTTTAACATAATATTGGAATATAATGTTAATTAATTAATTAAATGAATTTTGTATTTTTAGACTCGTGAAGAAAGAGTGAAAGATCGCTTACAAATGATACAACAACAAGAAAAAAGATATGATGAGTTAACAATAGAGAAGAGACAGGTAGTTATTAATTCGGCTTGAATTACTGTATGTTTCACTTGATGTCATTGTCAACTATATGACATGATGTTGTAGTAATCTTATTTTGACAGCCGTTAGATTTGATATTTTATTCAGCCATTAGATTTGATAATTTCATCTGATATTTAAGATTTTCGTCTGCTTTTAATGATTATTATTGCAATTAATTTATTGTATTATTATTTTATTGGTGCAGGGCTACCCTCATGTCTGTTTTCAAATAAACTTCTTGATTGTCATTTTCAGCTTGAATCTGCATTAAACAGAATACCAATACATGGACGAGTTGATAGAAAATCTAAATCTGATAAGGTTAGTTCTGTGTTGTAATAGTAAAAGGTCATGGGTGAATTTAACAATAATTCTCTGTTTTTATTATCTATCAAGTATACCCACCCTTGATGAACATACAATTAGTGAGGAGTAGTGGCATTGGCCATTAATTATTCAAATTTCTTTTTTGACAAGAGAAAGAACCGTCACTTCTATCTGAGCATTTCCCAAACAATAATAATATACACTGAGCCTTAAATCTATCACTACTGAAGCCGTAGCCATGTTACTTGTAGTCACAACATACACATGGGTTTAACAATAACTCTTTGTTATCGTGAACCACTGAGGTCCACTCGACACGAACTAAGTTATTTCGGACTAACGTATGGTTCAATTTTATTTTAATATTTCGCTTGCACATAGGGATCTTTAGCACTAGCAGTTTATGATGCAACACACATGCACATCCGTTAACCATTCAAATCCCCCATCCCGCCAAATTTTTAAACAATAAAATCACCATGTCAAAATATTTTTATGCAAACTATTATATAATTCTCATTTTCTTCGAGGGTAGTTGGATGGCTGAATGGTTAGCGTGCACACGCTTTATCATACAGCCTGCCGTTGATTCAACCGGCATGGTTTCAAATCCCCGGTTGTACGTGGCAAGGAGTAGGGTCGCCTGTCTAACCTTGTGCTTTTTCTCTGGGTACTCCGGTTTCGTCCCACTGCTAAAGACCCCTACGTGCAAGCAAATTATTGAAATAAAATTAAACCATATGTTAGGCCCAAAATGACCTAGTTTGTGTCTTGTGGACGTTACCCCATTACTCTCTCTCTCTCTCTCATTTTCAAAGTCTTTCAAAGAATTGAGATATTCTTTTTAATTATTTGTTAAATAAATAAAATTGTTTCTATTTTGTAGATTGATTTAGAGAAGAAGTTAGAAAAAGTTGAACATGAATTAGGATCTGTGCGAATGTCTTTACGAAAATATCAAGTTCTCAAATCATCAAGATAAAACTTTGCCACTCTCTGATATTACTAGAGCCAGTTTATTTCTAGTCTGTTTTTTGTGATATTTATTTGGAAATCCTATTGATGTATTTGGTCCTGATCTAAGGGAGGCAGCATGCTAGACAAAGTGGCAATTACAGAGCTTAAGCACATACTCAATCACATCCTCTCTTATAAAGAAATATATTAAAAAATATACCGGTCAAAAAGTTATTTAAATCATTATTTAAAAACTAAAGGGGGAGTACCGGTAATCTATTTAAACATTATCTCAAGGTTATCAAGAATTTTTCTTGCAATCTAATCTTAACATTTGGAGATCTTGACACTTTTTACATTACAGATTTTAAGCATGCCTGGTACGGTACCAGACACGCTACGATTGTTTTATGTAGTGTCAATGGGTCAAACATACTGAGTTGCCAATCTGGTCCACTGAAGTGAGGTGGTCTCAGCATGGTTAAATTTTCTTGGTGTAAACACTATCCAATCTGAGAACAGTTTCAGTATGGATTACTGCACACTTGCCAGATGAACCTTGACTTTTCTTTCTGACAAACTTTGACAGTTCTGTCAAAATGGCTGCTCAAACTAAATCAACTTAAAATTAACTTGGCATGCCTGGTACAGTTCCGAGACCGGTTATTTTAGAGTAATGTAAACAGGTCAATTTCTTGAAATTTATCGCTGACTGGTACCGTGCTGAGAACAGCAGACTTATCGCAGCCAAGTGAAAACAGGGCTTTTGACTGTTAATGAAAATGAAATGGGGTTTAACGTCTTAGACTGTTAATAAAAGAATAATTTTCAATTTAACTAAGTTTTCTATACATTCAACATCCTTATCTTTACTTTGTCTCAACTCACACACAGCCAACTCTTGTATACATTTTCATGCTTTAATTAACTGATTTCTTTCAAGGTAAAATGTTAATGTTTGTTTGGTGTTGCATTAAATACATCCTAATTACTTGATAATGATAATATTTGGGTATTTGAAAGAATTTCTATAGATAGATTTGATTAACCGTGGACTGTATATAATTTTAGTGTAATTTTTCATTCTATGCAAATAGTAAAGCATGATGTGATATGTTGAAGTTATATTGGTCTTAGAAAATCTTCAAACACAGTGTTGATCTCACATTCAAATTTTTATTCTGTGCTTTGTTAATTTAATTACTAACAACTTTCTTTATGAAACAATTCATCCTTTAAAATGGGTGTTGTTTTACTTCATTATGTATATATAGATATATCAAATGCATTGCTGTTGTGTTAATTCTCAGACTTTCGAGCAATCCATGCTATTCATGTAATATTGTTACAGTATAAATGTATTTTAAAAATAACTGTAAATACTAACAGTAATTCAGTTACAATAAATTACACTTTCTTCTGAGAAACATAACACTGATTTATCATCATTCTTAAAAACAGCTAATCAGTTTTGTATAAATTTATTTTTAATCATATTCTAAATAAGGATTGATCAAATTTATTTAAATCAAAATCTATTTCTAGACTTGAATTCAATCATTCATTATATGGCATTAACAGGTGCATATTTTAATGTAGTTGTGTTGTGGACTTGCTAGAAAAATACTGTGTGTATGAAGATGTCTTGTAATATTCTGTTTTAAACAAATTCATATTTAATACCTCTAATGTTAACTTATTTAGGCCTTTTGGTATCCATGAGAAAAATGTGGAGGTCAAATTACATATTATATGTAGGGTTATAAATTAAACTATATTCTCTGAAGGATTTATTGGTATTCATTCAGTAAACAGCTATCAAAAACAGTCGGAAAATAAATCAAAGTTATACAAGCTGTCCATTCTCTTTTATTGTAATTGTATTATTTAATAATACAGATTGTGTTGTGTTTAGTTTTGTATTTTTTGTAGAGTGGAATGTAAAGGTCACTTAAAGGTTATTTTATGTTTTAATCATTTATTTGTTATTAAGTATAGTTTTATTATTATTTAATTATTATTTATATGATGATTATTATACAAATCATGTATCAATATCTAAAAGTTGCTCATACCTGTCCTGTATATACTATGATATTTAAATATATACTTTACAAATAAGTATTATTCTTTCTTGGCAAATCCCTAAAAAAATAGCTACTGCTCTGTTACTCATATGGTCAGTTGAGTTTATTTTCCATTACCTCAATCCTGTTGACTTATAAGAATAAGAATGTATCAAAGTTTGCATCCTAAACAACTGTAATCTGCCAATTGAATACAGAATTTTAATATCTTTCATATTCACATTGAGTATTGCATATATATATATAAATATAAAGTCAGTTAGCTAATATTCAACTCTGAATGTTCTTTAAAATTATCAAAAGCTAGACATAATAATATACACTTTCAGTACATAACAATTTAAAGATATATCATGGACTGTATATCTATCAATAAAGTTATCCAACATTTATTTGCTACTCTGTTAAGAATATTACTGACTTGATCATTGAGTGACTATGTATGGTTTAGTGAGAAAGGTATAGAGTTACCATGATATGATTTATATAGATAGTATATTATTTGTGTTAAGATTATACAATGTGACTGTGTGTTATATAATTATGTAGCTTTAAGCAAGTATGGACATATTGGAATTGTAATATTAAGACAAAAATTAATAAAATAAAATTCACATATATTTTGTGTTTGATTTTAGACATTATGGTGAAATTTAACCGTAAATATTAATAATGCTTCACAAGCAAATATTGTAGCACATCTTTGAAATGTAGGTGTTTAATGAGAGAAATGGGGTTTAACGTCCACTCAACACAAACTAGGTCATTTCGTGACTAACATGTGGTTCAATTTTATTTCAATAATTCGCTTGTGTGTAGGGGTCTTTAGCAGTGGGAGGAAACCGGAGTGCCCGGAGGAAACCCACGAGGTTGAGAAGGCACCACTATCTCCATGCCACATACACTCACACCAGGGCTCGAAACCACAGCCGCAAGCTAGAGGTGACCGGCCAGCTGGAAGACGAAGCACGGCACTCTAGACCACTAGGCCATCCCACCCACCCTGGGCGTTTAATGAAAAGTTCCCTTATTTCTGTTGCACATATGTGGCTTGAAAATATGAAATCCATATAGTAGCCGTCCCAGTATCTGCTCAGTAATTATGGATATACAATTCAAGATTGATTTACCTGATGAAGTCTTTATTCTTGCCAATTGTTTTTGATTGATTTAACAAGTTCTTATAAGGGAAATGTCCATCTGATATTTCAGATTTTTAGAACTTCAATAACTTCCCTTCAGAGATTTCTAATGGGGAAGGATCTCAGTTTTGAGAAACAGCAGAGGAGGTCATGACAGTATTACATTTTGGTTGAATGCATGAATATATCTACATTTTATGTAGGGGCTAAGTGGGTAATAAACTGGCAATCTTAGATGGTACTGGGGTCAGGTGGGCCTTGCCCTGGGAAGAAAAATTTTGATATTATCTTGTGTAATTTTGACTATTACATCACAGAAGTCTGTATTTTTTCAAACCAAGAAATCTTCTTTTTCTTTATTAAGAAACAAGGCAATCAATCACAAAGCACAAGTCTTGGCCCCAAAGGTGTGGTCCCAGAAATCTTTTCCTCTTCATTACCAGATTTCATACAAAATTCAATATAATTACCAGATTTGATAAAATATCTCTATAAATTTCAACATGATTACCAGATTTGATAAACATCACTAAAACGCAACACGATTACCTGATTTAATAAAAAATCACTATTAAATTTCAACATGATTTTAGTTTTAGCATCATTTATTACCATAACATTTTTACAAAAAATAATTTATTTATTCTCATGTATTTTATTTACATTTTCAGAGTCAGATAAAATTTATGTGTGACAATGTTGAATTGTGTAGGTTAAAGAGAATTAGTATTAATGTAAATGTTATTGCACTGTATCAATTTTTATTTAACTTATGTGATAATGCAATAAGAAAGATGTAGACTATAAGAATGTTATTGCATATAATGGAAAGATATTCATAATTAACAATATATTATGAATCAATACCATTGAAAAACAGATTCAAAACCTGAGGAAAACATCTTTGTGTAGAATGTGTTTAACAAATCTCACTTAACATCTACTTTTAAAACAAATTGATAAGAACCTGGGCCCTGTTTCTCGAAATATTAACTAAAGATAAAATCCAAGTTTAAGTCGATACGTCAGTTTTGATTGGTTAAGTACTGAAATCAATGTAATATTATCCAATCAAATTGTAAAAATTTGGATTTTATCTTAGTTAAAATTTCGTGAAACAGGCTCCTGTTCTCATTAATATATGAACAAATGAAATCAAATTCACTGTTAACTTTCACGATCATGATTTCATGCATACAGAGTGAGATGATCTATGATCTATCAGTTCAATTTGTTGTTTATAGTTATTATCACACCATAAACTTTAGCTTGCCTTGAGCAATCTGGGACTAACATCTGTCACAAATAAGTCATTTGAGAAACAACTGCCTCTCTAAACATTGATGCATTTCACATGTTTATCAATATATACATTTTGTTTATGTTTTCCTTTCAAACATTTGATCTTTTATCTTTGATTTACTGACACCATGCAGTTAGATTTGCCTTGACACTGTCAGCATTTAATAAACTGATGAACTTGCAACAATAAACCTGTTTATTACTCAGCATCTTCCATTCAGCACTACTTTTGATTTCGGTTATCTCAATACATACGATCAGTTAAATTCTGCTTCTGACCATGTACTATCTAAGTCACTCCCTTCAAACTCAATCTAAAAATAAAATAATATAGATTATATACATGTTTTGTACAGTTTGACAAGAATTAATGTGTTAAATATGATCTATCACCAGATACATTAATTTCTATGACAATATAACAAAATAATACACCAAATTATCATGTGACATAGATAAAATATGATTATCTATGGGAACTTGCCACCAGACATGTGTCCTTGAAAGAGTATGCATATCTTGCCTATATATGACAACAACAACAAGGCATAATTGAACAAAATTTTGTTGAAACAATGATAGGTGGGTCAAACTACGACTAAATGATGTCGTACATAGAACAAATTGCAACAAAAGGTTTTTTGTTTTCTATTGACTCATTATGATGTCCTAAGTAAGGAAAAGAGAGTTTACCAAAATCGGAGTCCAAATAAGGACTGGGGGCGTGGCCAAATCCTCTTCTCTGCATCAGCATTTGTTTGTACTGTAAACACGCGTAAATGGACTGGTTTTGGAAGAAATGCGACGTCTGATATGCCGTCGTTGTGACACAGTAACGTCACAACGTCATAGAGACATAACGTCGCCATTTATGGTGTCTAAATCCAATAGTTTTAGAGATATTCGCGAGTTTTGATCACCAGCCGCGATATTGGATTTGGCCACGCCCCCTGTCCTTATTTGGACTCCGATTTTGGTAAACTTTCTTTTCCTTACTTAGGACATCATAGTCAATAGTCAAATGCTAATTTGACTAGACTACGAAGTTAGAAAATCGTTGCCTGACAAAATCAATGACTGGTGGCCAATGTTACGGCTTGTTTGTAAAAGATTTCTGTGTACATATATAAATAATTAATTACATCATTATCACTAGCACGCATATCTTCAGCTTCTGTATCTGTCTCTAAATCAACATTCTGTTTCTCCACTCTCTCTATACCTTTTTTAGCACGACTATAGTTTGGATCAATCCTGTGGAAAAAAAAAAAATAGTCACATTATATTATCTGTTTACAGACATGTTGTTTTACTGATCTAAATCACATAACAATATGAAAGGAATTTACAAAGGTCATTTATGTAATTTTCATTTCATTCTTAAAGGAATTTACAAAGGTCATTTATATAATTTTCATTTTTTAATTCTGTATATGAGAAAATCTTTGCACAGAGGGGTTACCTCCTCCTTTCTTATGAATTAAAGAACCCAGAATGTTTCAAGTGAAATAACAACTGAATCCCAGCATAACATTCTAGCAACATAACTAGCATCACAGATAAAACTTATGACAGATTTATTAATTTTTTTGTTATAGAAATCACGTGACCTGTACAATTTATTACAGATGTCAATGTCTTACCCTAAAGCTGTACTATATTGACTTAAAGCATCAGCATATAAACCAGTTTGTGCTAGAAAATCTCCTAATAATTGATGTAATCTGGCTGAAGTCTTAGTTTGCACTGACAACTGTTTCTTTAATCTACAATAAAAGAGGTTTATTTAATAAAAATTAATTTAGATGAGAAGCAGCTGTAATAATGTTGTACCCTCAAAGATGAAAGATCAATTTTTTACCTCACGTCCTTCACATGTTTTATCTCACGAAAAGCTGGTAGGTGAAAATAAAGAAATCAATATTGTAGTGCTATCCACAACGTTCACTTGGTTCCAGTGCAAACATTCATGAACTTAGTAGTCAAATAGCTATTTTAAAAATTATAATATATACTGTATTTTGTTTGCCAATGATATTTTTCTACAATATTCATTTCATGAATTTTCTAATTTGATACAGAAAATTTGAATGATAGCAACTTGTCCAATAGAATTGATGCAAAATAATGTAGGGCTTACATTTCAATTCCTTGTTGGTATGCCTTTTCTTGCATTAAAATCTCTGCTGTAATATAGACTGCTTCAACATATGTAGGATCGAACCTCATGGCTTTCTCAAGATATTGTTTAGCCTAAAAAAAATAAACAAAAAGTAATGCATTACTTCTATAAACATTAAAGTTACATTATGGGAGATAAGATAAAGAGATGGCAGTTCTCACTATAATAGTTAAAAACTAGATAGTGTAAAGGTAATTTGCTGAAACTTTCAGTCAAATTGATCCACTATTAGCCGAGAAAAAAGCATTTGAAATATTCACATAGCCTCGGTCATCATTACTCAAATCATTAATATAAACAGCATAGTCTTGATTATCCACTTGATTGATTTAATTATCAACGGCCATTAAGCGACATATTTGAATCTAATCCAGCTTACATCGAGGGCTAGCGTTGATATCAAGAGTTTATTATGGTCTGGATAAGTTAATTAATGTCTAATTGATTATTTAGATAACATTTCAGGCCTAAAGAAAGACCTGTAATAAGCAGATTTTGCTCTTGCATAATGCTATTTTAAGTTAAAATTATTAAAGAATTTAGAGGATTTTTTGTGTTGATAAAATAAAGCTGTACTGTGATATTTTATTTACCTTTGAAATAGTACTTGGATCTTTGGCTAACACTGAAGCTGACAACTGAAAAGACATATTATCAAGAAAAGATATATACATGAAGTGGGATTCATTTAAAGATATGATTTATTACTTCACAAGTTTGATATTCCTAGTTTAATTAATAAAATGTTTATGCTATCTATATAAATAAAAAGGAAACTAATTTACTGTTAAAGTTCTGGCACTATTTCCCAGCGTTCTCATCGCTCGACCACACCATGATATAGCATCCTTTATTCTCCAACTTATCAAATAACAGTTTATCAAACCTGGTGAAAACAAAATTTCTATTCAGATTTTTGTAGCAACAAAAAAATAAACCAACCCAAAGACGGGTGAAATAAACTCTCACAGGTCAATTAATCTATGAAAGACAGTGCCCTTCATAATTCAACCAACTAACTAAATGGTGAAAAATAAGAACTCTTATTTAAAATTTTGTTGTAACAAAACAACTCATATCAGTATCAGTACTTAATTATAACAAGCAAGGGATAACAGTGGAATAAACTTTACCCTCAATTGGAATTTTAGATATGACATAATGAATAATATTAATTTCTCACCTTGGTAAGCTTCAAATCTATGTGGTGCTAATCTAACTACTTCCTGATAATGTACTATGGCATCCTGAGTTTTCTTTAATTCTACTAATGTGGAACCTTTTAATAACAGAGCTTCAACTAATTTTGGTTTAAATGTATATGCCTGTTCATGTTGAAAAAAAAGAAACAACATTCAAATAGGTTAATAATGTTTAAAACACAATGTAATGGACACAGCATATTCTGTTGTTCAAGAGGCACTTTGCACATATTACAAGCTGTACATCTAATATATCGTAAAATTGATTTTTGTTTTGTTAAACTCTATTGACTGGATACTGGATGGAATGGATTGTATGTTGATTATCACCCAACGTCTCTTTTTATTAATCAGTATTATAATAAGTGTTACTCTAACCAAGATAGTTTAGTTACAGGCTGAATTAAATAGATGTATTGTAAATATGGAATGCCAATCAAATGGAATGACCCATATTAAAGGAGTTCACCAGGCTTAATTAGGCTAAAAAAACCCACAAAGATGTGTGGTTTTTGAAATACATTTGATCTGCTGATTTGTTTTTTTTAAAAAAGAAAACGAAAAGTGAGATTGTCCCACAAGATATCAGAGCAATCCAATTCAACACTATTATTTGTTCCTAAATCAGAGAGAAGCATCAGCTCTTGTAGTGTTAGTAAACGTTTTTAAATATCGGGGAAAAATGTGCCTGTATATATATATTTGTCAACAAAAATATTTTTACCTTTACTCCAAAATATAATGCTCTTGATAATTTTTCTCTTGTTTTATTTGAACATATTAAAGTCATATAACCGAGAGCAATCCATGGTTCTGGTGCCTGTTCTGATATAGCTATCAAATCATGAGCTAAACTGTAAATATATGAATAATTCATCAGTTAAATATTTATACATGTATTAAGCTTTAAAGAAAAAGTTTTATGGGTTAATACAAGATATTTAAAGAAATGTTTCTTCTGCTGTAAACTGGATCATCTTTGGAACCTAAAGTTTATTCTATAACAGATTATTATTTAATTAGAACTTCAGATGTAAAAGAAATCATTGATATATAATGATTACTAATATCTTTATATCTTTCATATTTTTAAAAATGTTATTACAAATAAATTTTACCTTTGTAATTCCTTGGAACTTCTTTCTCTCACTAGTATATATGCATAAAGATCCATATTCTTCATATAATATGGATCAAGAGATCTAATCTATTATGTAAAATAAAAATATATTTCCCATATCAATAACTGTAATTTACAAATAAAGATTATATTCAAATTTTAGTATCAAATAAAATGGGGTTTAATGTCCTACTCTTCTGCACCTGACCTGGGCTAATGGAAGACAGAAATTTTTAGTATCAAATGTAATCAAACAAACAATCCAAAGGATATCAACTGATACAATCTGGTTAAATAATTTAAAAATTCTAAAAATACAAACAAATGGATCAGATCAAAATTTTAAGCCCTTTGGAATTAATTTTTAAAATAGCTATACAGTTTATGGTATTCTAATCTGTACTAAACTATAACACATATCTTATAGTTATGGAAAAAAGCAACGGATAATATATTTTGGTATAATGAAAATAGAATATAACACCATTACTTACCCGTTGAAATACTAACATAGCTTGTTGATAATTACCATCATAGAATTTAGATTCAGCTATAGCACTGAGTATAGGTACACTATCTCGGAGATTCAACTATAATAAAAACATGTAGTACATAAATATTTACTAACACAGAATAAAACATTACACAATTATAAACCTTAAGAGGAATTTAGCAACTTAGCACATTAAATACAATACAATTATTATTAATATGGAAGATAATCAGTGGTTTGCACACATACATATAGCACAATGTTTCAACAAGTGTCCTCATATTGTTATAAAGCACAATAATGATAAAAGAACACTTGTCGAAACGTCATGCTATGTGTACAACATGTGATTGGTGTCATGTTTTAATTACACAATAAAAGGATAACAAGTTGCTTGAATGTGTGTTTCTAGCTTGTGATGTTTCAAAGAGGGGTCTCTTGTCTTTATCAAGCAAAAAATGAAAGATAGGTTGCCAGGCAACGAAACATACGCCCACAGCAGCTAAATCGTCCGGGCAGTCAACAAGGGTTGTCGCATATTTTTACTTTTTTCGGTAATGAAACATTTGTAATACACTAAAAACTGATTAAGAGTAACAACTCATTATCAGAAAATCATTAGAATTTGATTGCTTTTTATAAAGTTTTACCCCACGCTAACAATTAGTATATACATGAAACATTTAATATCATGGATTTAGCTGTTCAGTTATCTAAATTCATTGAAAATCAAAATACTTGTTCGTTTCAACACCTTAAACTCTATGTATCAATCTGAAGTCAATCGGATGGTAACTTTGGCCTCTATAGCGTCACAAGAATTTTTGAAGTTATCAAGGGAGATAACTCTGGCAGTAATTATTTGAAATCGCTGAAAATCAATAGGCTTCTTCGTCTTATGACCTTAAACACTGTGTATAAATCTAAAGTCAATCGGATATTAACTTTGGCCTCCAGAGCGTCCACAAGATTTTTTGAGGTGATCAAGGGCCATAACTCTGGCATTAATTATCGGAAATCGCTGAAAATCAATAGGAGTCTTTGTCTTATGACCTTAAACACTGTGTATAAATTTGAAGTCAATCGGATATTAACTTTGGCCTCTAGAGCGTCCACAAGATTTTTTGAAGTGATCAAGGGCCATAACTCTGGCACTAATTATCAGAAATCGCTAAAAATCAATAGGCTTCTTCGTCTTATGACCTTAAACACTGTGTATAAATTTAAAGTCAATCGGATATTAACTTTGACCTTTAGAGCGTCCACATGATTTTTTAAAGAGATCAAGGGCCATAACTCTGGCACTAATTATCGGAAATGACCGAAAATCAATAGGTTTCTTCGTCTCATGACCTTAAACACTGTGTATAAATTTAAAGTCAATCGGATATTAACTTTGGCCTCTAGAGCGTCCACAAGATTTTTTGAAGTGATCAAGGGCCATAACTCTGGTACTAATTATGGGAAATCGCTGAAAATCAATAGGCTTCTTCGTCTTATGACCTTAAACACTGTGTATAAATTTAAAGTCAATCGGATATTAACTTTGACCTTTAGAGCGTCCACAAGATTTTTTAAAGAGATCAAGGGTCATAACTCTGGCACTAATTATCGGAAATCGCCGAAAATCAATCTAGAGCGTCCACAAGATTTTTTGAAGTGATCAAGGGCCATAACTCTGGTAGTTATTATCGGAAATCGCTGAAAAACAATAGGCTTCTTCGTCTCATGACCTTAAACACTGTGTATAAATTTAAAGTAAATCGGATATTAAGTTTAGCCTGTAGAGCGTCCACAAGCAATTGTGGACGCCGGACCGACGGACGGACGGACCGACGGACGGACCGACGGACGGACGGACGGACGGACGGGGGCGACGACAATATACGACCACATTTCAATGTGGGCGTATAAAAACCATGTTACAGTAAAAATGTATTCATCAAAAGAGGTAACAACTAAAACAATAATATACAAAAAGTGATAAATAATTAAGACACTATCAAAGCGGCAGATGACATGAGGATAGACACAGTGTTAAACCGTTTGGAAGTTCTCAACTCTGAAAGCAATGTCAGTAACTAGTGGTTTGGACTAACAACAAAAAATTATTTCATTGTGTGATGACAAGAAACAGAAAGATATGCAGTTTAAAGTACCCCATCAACAGATCAAATATTAAAATATGTGTATTTAGAATTTACCTTTGATTCCATTAATTTAAATGTAGAGACAGCGTAGTTGTATTCTTTAGATGCTAAATAGGAATGACCTTTGATCCATACAGTTAACCTACAAATATATAAACATCAGGTTGAAACTAAACAGTAGTACCTATACAGTTTCTTTTATAAATCCATACATGTGTTACAAAGCTTAATGTCGCTCAATGCAAATATATTATTTCAGAACTACCATGATATTTCATGGACAAACACAATGCACATTAATTCTGGGTGGTAATGAAAATGCCTTTAGAAAATGCATATTATCAAATGAAATGAACCTAAAACTATCGATGTAGACAAAGAAATAATGGTGTATGTATGATTGACAGTTATTACCTACCAATCATAATTAGAACCATGTGGTAAACTATTCATCACTAGAGCTTCAACATCAGCTGATTTCATACCCAGAGACAATAAACCATTAATAGCTTCTAGAGCCATAGGATGTTCTCTGAAAAAATCATGATCTAAAACATACATCAAACATTCAATATGGTCGAACAGCGCGACCACTACACTGGAATATGAAAAGCATATTTGTCAAATATGAATGTGCTAGGAGATTAGTGAATTGTTCTGGGGGTACCCATTTGATTACATACACAATGCTGTCCGACAGTAAGAACAGACTTTGAATTGTCTAGTACACATGAAATCTTGTAGGGTTGTGAAAACATCAATCTATCCGGTAATTACCTGACAACTTCTTTATAACATGTTATAGCAGATCTATCTCTTCCATCTTTTAAATACAGTTTAGCTAAAGCTAAATTTACTTTTGAATTTCTTTGTTTTGTGTTGATACTTTCTAACTGCAATATTCAATGATAAATATACATGACAAAATTTCATAAATCAAAGATACATTAGATAAAGAGTTGGCAGTTCTCACTATAATAGTCAAACACTTGATAACGTAATGGGAATTTGCGACATTTATCAATTGAATTTTCGGCTTAGCCTCGATTATCATTGCTAAAGTCGGTAAGATAAAAAAAAACATAGTCTTGATAATCCATTTCATGATTAAATCAAGAATGAAAGTTGAGCAGTAAATGGGATCCTAATCCAGTAAATATCACAGGCTAGAGTTGACATAGAGAGTTAATTAATGTCTAATTAATAATTTAGATAAAATTTCAAGCCTAAAGAAGGACTTGCACCTACATACTGCATGTTAACAACTGTATAACTCTGTTTTTTCATTATAGAGTTGACGTGAGCAATGTATAAAAAATTCTACACTTTCAAAATATTACAATATCTATCATTTAAGCTCCATCCACATTATGCTTTCAGTTTTCTCTAACATGTTGCTATACAGATTTCTTTTATCCTCTTTTAACTTTAATAATCTTTATAATCAGTGGTTACAAAAGTTACTGTGGCAGATTCAATGTAAATGTTTTCAAGACATACTGACCAATACATGTATAGTTCATTTCCAACATAAAATAAATATTGATACTTACAACATTTAAAGCTTCTTTATCTTGTTCCATCTTTGTTAAGCAGTTATACAATCTATACTTTACTTCCACATCTGTTGTTATATCCTTCAATTAAAAATATACACAATTTCAATCTTGTTTCTATAAACTGTAATTTATAAATGTATAATTTCATACTAAAATCAAATTATGTGGTTTGACAAGGGTGGTCATTTCATGGGGTCAAGTATGTAGTGAAACAGAGAAAAAAAGATTTGATAAAACATTTAAATCGCATATCCTTTTCTAAGAGATTATTTAACTACATGTATTCAGTTTTTAAAATGTATACAAAGTTAATACTTTATTGTTCTTTCAATGTATAAATACTTAATTTTATCAAACAAAATATTGATCTTACTGTAACATTTCCACATTTTCCTTTTGCAACTTTATTTATAGCTTTCTTAAAAAGCAGAGCCTTACGATAAATACACTGAAAAAATAATATTAATAAAATAATTATTTGCACTTGTATCCAAAAAGGATCACTTTGATACAAACTAAGTCATTTCAAAACTAACATATGGTTCAATTTTATTTCAATAATTCGCTTGCGCGTATGGGTCTTTAGCAGTAGGACGAATACAGAGGGCATGGAGAAAAGTCCGAAGTTGGGAAGGTCATCCTACTCCTTGTCACGAACAACCGGGGAATCGAAACACCGCTAGTTAATTCAATGACAGACCTCATGACACAAAGCGCATGCACTAACCAACCAGCCATCGAACCTGCCTGGAATGAAATGAGGTTTAACGTCCTATTGTTTTGCTTCAACTGGGCTAATGATAACTGGCAATGGGGGAAATGGACTTGAGGGATCATTTACGTACATGCCTATGTATACATGGGACCTTGGCTTTTCATCCCCATCCGAATGACTAGACAGCTGTCCCTCAGTTTTGCAACACTGAAAAGGGGAAACCTTGTCAGACAGAAAATCATGATGAACTTTTTCGGCTAATGCAGGGATCAAACAGGCTAGCGAGCAATTGTCTTAACCACCATGGGTTCCAAACATATGTAACAAAGAGAACAAATTTATGCTTTTGCTGTGTGCCATTAGATTTTTTCCTTTTTTTTAAAAACTATGATACGGAATAACAAAACTGCATAGCTTAATTCTACAAACCTCTGATTTTTTAAATTCTGTTAAAAAACAGAGAGAATCTGCAAGGAAAACAAGGACTTGATATCGCTGTGATGGTGATAAGAGTTCTGCTTCTGTGTTGTTATCACATAATGTTAAAGCTATGGTAGCCTAAATAAAAAAATAAAAGACAGCTAATATAAAAAAAAATGAACAAACCTTACCGGTATAGAGTAAATTTTAAAGTCTCAAAAAGTCCTCTCTGTCTACGCAAGATTAGGTCCTGTGCACGCCGATTGTAATCTGCGAGTTTAAACGGGTGCACAGATTGTCAACTTTGAGTTTGAGCTAATTACCCCTTTTTGATTTTAAAGATGAAAATAAAGTGTCTGTAGGATCTGTCCTCCATCAACTTTGTACTCTATCAAATAATTTTCACAATCACTGCATAATTAGTGTATGCGCTAAGAATAAGATTTAAATTTGAGTCAGCAGAGATCTTTTCTATTATATACGTCAACTGATCATGTGACTGAATGTCCAAAAATATTTGCTGTAATTACGGTAAACTTCAGTCTTATTTTTGTATATAATCCTTGAGTGACATTTAGTGATAAGAGCACATTAAAAAACACAATACAGTTTATATGGAAATGCAATCACGGGTTTAAATAGGCAAAGCATGACGTTTCGACAAGTATTACAATGAGAGGATACTTGTGGAGACGTTGTACTTTGCCTATAAACCAGTGATTGCATTTCCATATAAACTGTGTTGTGTTTTTTATTTGTGTATAGTTAAAATAGATACAATCATTACAAACAGTTAACAGTTTTTTAAAAATTTTATCAAAGTGGACATAAATCTTCAGATAGGTTTATGCGTATATTATGTTGGCCCATTTTTTACAGGGCTGTCGGTCAGTTTCTACTAAAATATATTATTCTATGCAACTACACATAAAAAATATACCCATAAAAGATTTTGATTATAGCAATGGTAGTTTCAAGCAGTGGCATATGCTAGCAATAAAAATATAGAATCAGTAAATTATTAAAAACACATAAAAAAGCTAGGATTAGGAATGAACCATTTTTAATTTTCAATACTGTTTCTTCCTCAAGTAAAGTAATTGTAATTTTCTTTCAGTATCGCCTTGCTCGTACTTGTACCACTAAAACTATGATGAATACTGAGTAGGATTAGGCAGATTATCATCGACACACTTGGCAGACTTAACACTGTGCGCAGATTGGGAAACTGGTACTAGATCTGAACTCAACACACGACATATAATAAAATAGAGCACCATACGCCCACATTTTCGAGAGATGGATAGAGAATACGCTAAAAATAAAGTGATTTTTCCTACAATCAAGGGCCATAATTCATGGAGTTACAATTCCACATGAAAATGTGGGCATATTAAAACAATTTACATGTATAGGAACAATAATGCAAAGAAATGAAATGGGGTTTAAGGTCCTTCTGTTCTGCTCCCAATGCAACAATGGCCTGAATGGGCATATAGGCTACCTGCGACATACGAGTGTGCTATCATGAGGGAGGGGGAGGGGGTGGGATGACCTAGTGGTCTAGAGTGCCGCGCTTCGACCTCTAGCTGGCCAGTCACCTCTGGCTTGTGGCTGTGGTTTCGAGCACTGGTGTGAGCGTATGTGGCATGGAGATAGGGGCGCCTTTTCTCAACCTCGTGGGTTTCCTCAGGGCACTCCAGTTTCCACCCACGGCTAAAGACCCCTACGCACAAGCGAATTATTGAAATAAAAAATTGAAACCAAGTTAGTACCGAAATGACCTGGTTGTGTTGAGTGGACGTTAAACCCCCATTTCTCTCTCTCTCTATCAGTATCATGAGGGAAATTTTGCACGAGCAGCGGCAACATGGATTACTATTATAATTATATCGAATTTCAACTGCCAAGGGATCTTTCATGTGCACACTGATACATGGGTGACAGATGAACTGTCATAGTGCAAAACGTCCCTGTTAAAAATCGAGCACCCAGTATCTCAGATTAGAGAGAGTGAGTGAGAGAGTTGAGACGTCAGAAGCTTGAGAGAAGGCATTTTACATTTATAGCGGCGTAATGTTTTTTTCTATTCTATTGCTGCTACTTTTACATTATCTTACCAACTGTTTTAGTTCGCCATATAATTCTGATTGGTGAAGCTGTTTGATATTGTCAAAAAGGGTCATGTTTAAACAGTTTTATTGTCAAAATAAATAAATTAAAAACTTTTGCCGGAAGTTACTTCAGATTGAACCGGAAAAGCAACTGTAAACGGTTCTCAGATTTGATAGGCCAAAACGTGGAGTAAATAAAAGAACCGGTTCCAGTTCGGGAAGCATGTGTCGTTGTGCAAGTCGTCGACACTCAACATTCAATGCTTTAATTATTCGCGGTAAACGAAAGATATAATAAAGAACGCTCGAAAAGACTTATCAATATTAACGGTCTCTGTGCAGGTGGTTGCTTGTGTCGTGATCAAAATGTAAAGTGAATATTGAAACCGAACTCTTTGAGTCTGAAGAAGAGTTGCATTGGCCCCAATGAACTTGTGTTTTCCATCATAAAATAAAGGAATCAAGACCTTAAATGTTAAAGTTTCAAAACCATAATTTTATCAGTTGTTGTCCAAGTGAGAACTTATCAGTGTCACAGTTATTTATTTTTTTTTCTTTTTAGCATATAAGTTTTAATTGAGATTATTATGTATAAAATTCTTGAGAATCCGACAGCTTCAATTGTGGCTGGCCTTAGTATAGGTATAACAATTGGATGGGTTTTAAAATCTAGATTATCCAGAGGAAGTGTTTATGCTGGAAGCAAACAGGTAACAAAAGATGTACGTAAGTTTTGGCAGATAGTTTCTGGGAATATAAGTAATAAACCGATGTAAATTTAAATCAACCATGCATAACGTAGTTAAGAATTAATTGATTTGAATATAATGAGGCGGCCAATAATTCTTGGACCAAAAATACTTTTAATTATTAATATACCGGTAATGGCATGTTTTGATGAGGATAGCACCATCATAACAACAACATCTTGATTTATAAATATTCATTGTAGCTTAGTGAGCCAGCCATTGCTGTTACTGGAGAATATAAAATGGTATTAGTTGTCAGAAATGATTTAAAAATGGGGAAAGGAAAAGCTGCTGCTCAGGTGAGAAAACTTTAATTGGTTTTATGAACAACTTATTTAAGCCCCAATAATACTCTTGTTGTAACTGAATAATATGTCTCAATCTTCATTCTGGTCAACAAATCGTATTATTTTAGAATATTCCAATTAAATTATGATATAAATTTCATCTTAATACACCTATTTTAAAAAAATTAGAACAATTCAACCAATTGATTTGAAAAGTCTAAGGTAAACCTTTTCAAATGTGACTTGGATTATAAAATATTTTTGAACCCTCTGGACAAGTAAAATAGGTTGTAATGGATAATTTACACAACAGGTAGGACACTTAAACATCTATAGTACCGGTACTTAGAATAAGGGTATTATTTATTTTCTGGAGCTACCAAGCCAGCAAGAATGTTATTGTCCCTTTAAATTTGGGGTTACATATGAATGATAACATATATGGTTAACAAATGTTTCCATTTGGTAAATTGCTTTCAAATTTATATGTTGAGTCTAGCTAATTTTCCTTCAAGATTGTTAACAAAGTGCAAAGTCATTAATACTGTAAAACCAAAATATGTTACCAGACATACATGTAAAAACATTCCCACCACAGCTAAATCATCTAAGCATTGCGTAAAGCTGTTTGCTTCATGACCCAACGAATCTGATCTCTATTCTGAAAAATATGGTTGAAGGAATACTGTTGTAGGGTAATTCAAGATTTCTTCTTCCTTTCACTAATGTGAAAACATGTCGTGTATTAAACTTCAATCCAGAAGGGGACACCCCTTTTTTGTCTAGTGGAGGAAGGGGGTGGTGGATGGTCAAATGGTTAGAAAGTGCGCGCTGTATCATAAAGCCTGTCATTGAGACAACTTATGTGGTTTTTGAATTCCTGGTTGTACATGGATTAGGGTCACCTGTCCAACCTTGTGGGTGTCCTCCCACTGTTAAAGACCCCTATGCGCAAGTGAGTTATTGAAATAAAATTAAACCATATGTTAGTCCCGAAATGACCTAGTTTGTGTCGAGTGGACATTAAACCCCATTTCTCTCTCTCTTTTTTGTCTAGTATATGGCAAATCATAAAATTCATAATGCTGGTTTGACATTCTGTAGGAAGAGTATTCTTGCAATGCCACTTGACTGTAGGCCTACTTGCTTTAATTTAGTTAGAAGTTTTCTTATCTTTGTAGTGTGCTCATGCAGCTGTTGGATGTTGTGAAAATGCTCTTCAAAATAACAGAGAAGCTTTAGCGTATTGGAGGAGTCATGGGCAGCCTAAAGTTGTCGTAAAAGTTGAAGACGAGGCTTCTCTGTAAGTTTAATTATGATCTGAGACAGGAGCCACTGTCGGGGAAAAATACATCTTCATTGCCATTGCCCTTGAATCCTGTCTTCTTATAATTTGATTCTTACAAACTGTAGTAGCAATGTAAACTAATGAACAATATTGATGGGGATAGCATTGGAAGAAGACAAGAAAATTATAACATGATCTGCATTCTAATGCCAGGATACTAATACGTTTGATAGTGATCTCAATATAGATAAGGGGTCTAGAGTGCCGTGCTTCAAAATCTAGCTGGCCGGTCACCTCTGGTGTGAGCGTATGTGGCATGGGCATAGGGGCACCTTCTCAACCTTGTGGGTTTCCTCCGGGCATTCCGGTTTCCTCCAACTGCTAAAAACCCTGACGCGCAAGCGAATTATTGAAATTAAATTAAACCACATGTTAGCCCCGAAATGACCTAGTTTGTGTCGAGTGGATGTTAAACCCCATTTCTTTCTCTCAATATAGATAAGAGACTCTAGTTACTAAAAGCCTTTAATCTGATTGTCAGACTTCAAAATAGTATAACTTTTTGTGCTCCGTCTTTTGTGGCTTGCAAGTGACTATTAAAATGGGTCTGTCTGTCACACTTTTTGGAACACAGTAACTCTCCTTCTTGTGATGGAGTTCAAAGAAGAACGTTCTCTGCTTCGGGTAAGTGAGAGTGATAATGAGCATTTTCTGGTCAGGATTGCACAGTGATAATCAAATTCATTGATCGATCAGAACCTTGACTAATTTCGATCATGAGCAGTCTCTGCTTAGACTTAGTATAGATGAGTGGTTTGACTCCTTGATGCTTTATGAAATAATTGCAATTAATTAATGCTTGTCATTTATTTATATTGGGATTGCATCCAGGGGGCAAAAGATTCACTGTTGGCTTGATGAAATACACATACATGTATGCTTGAAATTTATATTTTCAGAAAGGCATTAAGTAAAAAAGCTGAAGGTGCAGGGTTAACATGTTGTGTCATAGCTGATGCTGGTAGAACACAAATTGCTCCAGGTTCTAAAACAGTTCTAGGAATAGGACCAGGTGAGCACATATCTGCACATAAAATACTCAGGTGTTTGTGGAATATGAGAATTATTTGAGGTGGTTTTAGTTTCTAATCCCTTGGAGTTTAAACCAAAATGTCAGAAATAAAATGAATAGATCTTTTCCAGGGATAGGTTGGTCAGTTTTGAAACTATTTTTGGGATTAACAATATTAAAAGTATTTTGTAACGTGTTTGACCAGAACAATAGAAAATTTGTCTAATTTGTTTGAAACCCAACCCTGTTTCCTTTAAATTTGTACTTGAGTCAAAGAGTTAAGCTCATGTCTTTCAGCACTCCTGTGTGATTATTAAATCATACAGCGATCCACTGCTGTCATCCTATTATTGACATTTTGCTGAGTTATTTGGGCCTTATAATAAGCCCCCAATTAAAATGTAACCAATCACATCATTTTTAAGGTTTAAAATAAATTTTTTTAATAAAAGTTACAATAAATCAACTATAATAAATAGTATTAACAGAAAACACACTGGTATTCCAGCTTTCTTTTAAAGGTCTGACTTCTGTTCAAGTTTTTCGTCTTCAATTTTATTTATTTTATCTTTCTATTTCAGGTCCAGCATCACTAATAGATGAATTAACAGGACATTTAAAATTATATTGATGCAAATTACCTCCCCTAGCACATTGAAGGGGGAGGAGCTATTTTATGTAAATTTATCTGTATAATAAAGGAAATAAATTTGGTTAAACTGATTAAGATATATGATTAATGAATATAATATATATGTATATATCTACACATCTAGCACAAAAAATATGGTAATTATCCCTGAGAATTATGAAGAAAAAAATATTTTCCTGGCTTAATGAATTTGGCCTATTCCCTAAATCCAAATAAAAATAAATTATTGTGCTTTTTTTCTAAAAAAAAAAAATAGAAATGTCGTTCAGTTTAATTTGATCAAGTCAAAAAGCATTTCCAGAGCGTTCATCTCCCAAATTCTTCACAAAATGGCTATTACACATATACGTATGTAATCCAGTCTTTGCCATTTCAATAATAATACAAGTGGGTGTGTAAGAAAAATGAAATATATTGAACTATTGTACTCATGCAATAAGCTACAAATTACACTTAGGCTTCATATCACACTGTTTGAAATTATATTTTACTGTTTTCACAGATATGCTGGCATTTCTGGTGCAACATCCTCATTTTCAAACCCACGGCAGATAAACTTTATTCCATGACTTCTGATATACTGTAATATTTTCACCCTTCCTTGTTCTGTTGTTCGTAAGTTATAAACATCTAGTCTTTTTAATTTTGGGGTCGATGATAAAAATTTGATTATTGCCTCTTCACTAAAGTTATTTATTTTATTGAGATTCAATTCCTTTATTTGTGGTATATATTTTACAATAGTTTCTAATGTTTTATCCGTTAAATGATTACAAAAAGCTACATTTAGGATTTCGATCTTGGGCAATTTCTGAAAATAGAAAGATTTAGCATTAATAAGGTACCAAAATTATTGATTGTTTTCATATTTAAACTAGAATAAGTCAGAGCCTAAATTCTCCAAAGTTTATGTTTTCCAGGACAGAATTTCATTTTTTAAAACGCAAATTACACTTTATAAGTTCCAGTTTTATTACACTATATGTGTTATTGATAGTAGACAAATCGTATAACCATAATTTGAGTTATGCAAAATAAGTAACTACCATCAGTTAAGATATTTATCAGCTACAGATAAATACATGCTGAATCTAAATGTGTAAATTTTGAAATGGTTAATGATACACCTTTGTATTGTGCTATTTTAACACATTTATAGATGCTGTGTGATAGATTGGACTGTTTAATTACCTTTAGAATTTGAATAAGTATGGTATCTGTCACAATGTAACCACAGTTTTTGAGACTTAATTCTTTTAAATTTGGACAGTTGTTCCACATCAATTTGAAGATATTTTCTGTAAGATATAAACCTTCAAAATCGAGGTGTTCTAATGTAGGAACAAGCAGAACTTTTAATCCCTTCATGTTAAGTTTCTTTTGTGATTTTAATCTGTAGATCATTATTCTGAAAAAGAGAAAAGCATTGTTAAGATATTAAAACACAAAATGAACTAGGTAAATTGGGACTAAAAGACATAATTTTTAAAAAGTTTCTGATAGAGGTGCCTATTAGTCAGTGCAGAAGGAACACACGCAAAACAAAATCTACAAGATAAACCTGCCGACAAGACAGAAAATAGGCATTGCAAAAAATAAATCAAATCAAGTGAATGGATCCTGGGGGTGGTTTCGATTTTCCAGTTGTATGTGACAAGAAGTTGGGTCCTCTGGTTTTGTCCCACCACACAAGCAAATTATTGAAATTTTAAATTGAACAATATATTAGTCCCGAAACGACCTAGTTGTGTTGAGTGGATATTAAACACCATTTCTCTCCCTATGTATTTATTAACTGATTCATCAGCTTAGTTGAGATTACATTCTATTATGGTTCACCTTAAAACATGTAGATTGATACTATACCTTATTGTATGTTCATCTTGAAAATCACTTAAGTCATAATCATTTAAATTATCCATGATTTTTTGTAAACAAACATCATATAATGAGTCTATTTGCGATTCTTGGTTTTCTGTAGAAACTGGTGCCTGAAATGATATACTTAACTAATAAAACATGGTAAATACACTACTAAATTATTATTAATTTACATTAATTTTACAAAATAACTTGGCCATTTGTTAAATTATCAAGATGTTGTGACTGATTTCAGAGATGATTTAGACAATTGGTACATTTAGTCCCGAAATGAGCTAGTTTATGTCGGATGGATGCTAAACCCCATTTCTCTCTCTCATTTGGTATACCTTTTCAAAGTTTCTTGCATACACTGCTCTAGCCAATATTTCTCCATTTTGCTCCAGAAGTTCAAACCTGTTGACATTTCTGGTAGATATTGATGTTGATAGTTCTTGCAGTATGTCTTCCTTTGAGTGCCATTTTAACATTGGTAATTTTATCAACTCTTCAACAGGTACAAAACCTTTAAATAGTGAAAATGTTATAGATATAAACAATTAAATAATCCAACAGTGATTTTTTATCTTTAATTAAAACATTTTTACCCATTATTTAGATAAATTACAAATCCACATTTTAAAAATAAGAAGTGGTATGGGGTGTTCTAGACAAATATAAACATCCGGCCTCATGTAACAGCAAATTGAACAGGAGTATCTCATTGAGTGCAACTGCTATGAGGAACTTTGCAAGACAATTGTTTATGGGCCATTTGAGATCCAAAATTATCCATTTTTGTTTGAAAACATGTTTAACCTGCCATTTGCTTTGGCAAAATTAGTGTGCATCTTTGTGCAACATGCTTTTAAAATAAGGGACGTGGCACCCACTACTATATAAACAAAAAATAATAATAACAATAATCAACAATTTGAATACCTCTTTACTTTAAGTTCAAGCTACTATGCGATACTCAGAACTTTGGTTTATATTTTGTACATACTCCCTCGTATATAAATGTACATCTCATCTCTACTCTTTAGGTAACTTTCATCCACTTTTTATATGTTTTTCATTCTTTTTACTATTTTTCATTCATTTTTTATGTATTTTGTTTTTCATGCATAATATGTATTATTTACATGCTGCCCAAAAAGTTTTATGTAATAAAATCTATCTATCTATCTATCTGCACAACACCTATTGTTACTCAAGGAATTATAGGTTTGGAGCTGGATCAATAATAATTAATAGATTAATCATAAAGTAGATAACATAGCAGGTTTACAACCAAGGGGGTTACTTCCATAAAAACAGAACCAACAGGACATTAGGGGGGTTGGGATGGCCTAGTGGTCTAGAGTGCCGCGCTTCGACCTCTAGCTGGCCGGTCACCTCTGGCTTGCGGCTGTGGTTTCGAGACCTGGTGTGAGCGTATGTGGCATGGAGATAGGGGCTCCTTCTCAACCTCGTGGGTTTCCTCCGGGCACTCCGGTTTCCTCCCACAGCAAAGACCCCTGCGCGTGCGCTAAGATAATGAAAATGGAAAAAAATAAGACTTGTCTGCGATATCACCTTCGGTGGAAGCGGACGTTAAACACCAAGAACAACAACAACAACAACGACATTAAATTGAACTAATAACTAGCAAAGGGGTATTTATCCGTTGTGGTCTATATAAATATCCTGATGATATATTAATATTTATATACATGTAAATTGGTTAAGACACTAATCTCCAATATTACTTAAAAGGTGTTCAAAATATTACCATTTAAAACAAAATATTTTACACCTTTTTATAGGTACATTTAATTCCATTTGGTAGTAGCTATAGTCCAATTCCTTAATCAATCGAAGTATCATTTATTGTCTTTGTTTAGTATCTAATTAATGTCTTCTACTCTGTCAAAATTGATCTACAATTTAGCATTAGTTACAGCATTTTAATGATCTTTATTATTGTGTGATTAATTAAACTTTAATTAAAAATACAATATTTTCCCCCAGGTATTATATTTTTTAGATATTCTTGTTTATACAGGTATGTTTATTTTTCTATATGTCTTACCATGTTCGTTGACGTGCAGCCCTGACTTAACAGCTCCATATCTTAGAATATAACACAATCGCTTTGATAAACGTAAAGCAACCTCCTCTTTACTTAAGTGGTTCCCTCCAGTAGGTCTAGCTGATGTGTCACTCATTTTTTGTTTGTATTACTCTGCTTAATATATGGTATATTTTAACTAAAATTCTTACACTTAATCTTGCAGATCAAAGTTTTATACAATTGATTGTAGTCCTAAATGCTGACAAATATATGTCTATATATTCAGCATATTTCTTAAACCAAGGAAATCGGTTGACAAATCAATATTTTCCAATGTCAATGAAAATTTTAACAATTATTATTATGTACCGGTAGTTGTGCAATATCTATTCGCAATGTCAAGAAATACTGATTCCTATAGCATATTTTGGTTTGTAATTTACAAAATTAAATTAAACGTTAGTATACATAATCAATAAATTTGATCACAAAAACTTTACATAAAATAAAATTTATTCTGTTGTCCCCGCTGTCTCCTTAAATTAATAACGCAGTACATGTAGGCCTACATTGCTAAAAACTCTGTCATGTTTACGTTGTGACTTGCTGCCACGCCTATTAATAATGGGAGACAATTCATTAATTGTTGGGTATCTTTACTGTTTTCTTTACTTTTTTACTGCTATTCAGTAGCACACAATAATATAGTCTCCATTAATAAGATAAGCTGCTCAGTATTATGACCTGGAACAAAATTTCAGTAAAATGTGATAACTACAAATTTATATTGATATAAATAGAGGCTGGTCAACAAAAGCTTGTTGACATTTGGGGAGTATTTCCGTTGACATTCATTCATGGCTGACGTTGAGGAGAATTTTTGAAACAGCTGTACATTTAATAAGATTTTTCTGTGTTTTATCCAATTGTCGAAAATTACACTATTATATTATGATGAGAGACCAATGGCCCTCTCCTTGTTACAAGTTATGCAGACGAAATGCCAATTACTTACTGCGTTGATGATACTAGTTTTGGTAAGGAATCCACTGATCATTTCTTGATTGAATGAAAGAAATGAAATGAAATGGGTTTAACGTCCCAGTGTTCTGCTCCTAAGCTGTGCTAATGAAGACGGGCATACACCATACAGTCACTACAGTGTGCTATGAGGGATAATTTGCCCGGGCAGTGGCGCTACGTCCTACTCTTACATCAAATTCCAACTGCCAAGCGATCCAGGCTACGTGTAGCCTACGCCAATGTGTACACGGGTCGACCCTCGCTTTTTCGTCCCATTGGAATGACTAGACAGCTGTCCTTGTCAGGCTCTCCGTTCTGCAGATCATTAGAAGACATTCACTTTATTATCTGATCATCATGTTGGAATGATTTATTACATTTATTTATGCATTATTACATAATAAATGTAATTAAGTTTATATTACTATAAACCTGGTATACCAGTAGACTGGTACATAGGCCTACATTATAATTAAGGTCCATGTCAAAAATTGATTAGGGATGGGTAGCCCACTTAAAGAGTTAAATGGACTAGGAGCTGAAGCCGTCTGGGTTTTAAATTAATCCCATCAATGAAGAGTCAACTGGTGTGGTTTCAATTCCCCAGTTGTATGTGACAATGTGTAAGGTCGCCTATCCAGTCTTGTTTCCTCCAGGTCCTCCCACTGCTAAAGACCCCAACAGCAAGCAAATTATTGATACAAAATTAAACCATATGTTAGTCCCAAAATTACCTAGTTTGTGTTGAGTGGACGTTAAACCCCATTTCTTTCTATGTGACATACTTAACATTTAAATAGTGATAAACATCTCTGAAAATCTTACACCTATACAACTCATAAATTAAATGATAACGAGTAGGCCACGTAGTCTGCCCTAACATGTGGATTGTTTCTGGGCTCTCTAGTTGACTTACACCGCTAAAAACCTTTTTACTATGTGCGAGCGTTTTATTGAAATGAGAGAGAGAGATATGGAGTCCACTCGACACAAACTAGGTCATTTTGGGAATAACATATAATGGTTTAATTTTATTTCAATGATCTGCTTGTGCGTAGGGGTCTTTAGCAGTGGGAGGAAAACGGAGTGCTCAAATGAAACCCACGAGGTTGAGAAGGCGCCCCTATCTCCATGCCACATATACTTACAACAGGGATCGAAACCACAGCCGCAAGCCAGAGGTGACTGGCCAGCTATTATTGAAATAAAATTTACCATGTTTGTTACCGGTGCCAGTAGTCCCAAAAGGACCTAGTTTAAATTAAAAGATCCTCATGCAAGTTGCAAGATTCATTTTTTAGGAAGTCTTCCAAGGGAATGTCAGCATTCAAGGTTTAAACCATTCTCATTTCCAGTCACCACATGTATAGAGGATGTCAAACTTTGCCTCAGCATTAGATATTCACTTCTATTTTTTCCCAGTATCTCAATAGACATATGCTCAATATGGCCTCAATCAACAATGATGACTTCTCTCAGTTTATAGCTGATATGCTCGAATAAAGATCTGTTTTTAACTTTAAATTTGTACTTCGATCTCATTAACAATTTTAGAATTTTTAAAGCAACTTAATTTATTCATTTTTTTTTGCAGGCAAATCTAATGAGGATTGACAGTGATAACCAATTCCCAGGAATAAATTCACAGAATAGAGACCTTGCAAATGACACAATAATTTCTGTTCGATCAACTATGGAATCACAACCTAAGACAGCCACAACGGAACTTTACAATTCTTTTATGACTCAAGAAATACAGCGAGCTCAACTATTTAACAATGCAATTAATAGAAAAATACTTAGTATTCCAGAGAGTTTTGATGTGTTACAGGAACATGATAATAATAACAACGAACAGATGTTTTCAAAACACAAATGGACGAAACATCATTCTAATTTATTAAGACGACCCCGATCTACTGTTTATAGAAAACGATTTGCTAGATTAAAACATAGAGACATAAAAAATAATTCTAATCAGACCATAATTAAGAGAAATGTGGTGCCAGAAACTATGAACACTTCAAAAGCTAATAACTTAGATACTCATAATAAATATAATGAGAGTCACATTCAGAAGCATCTCCATCAGTTATATATTAATAGACTTGTGTAAGTGAACACCTTATATGTTTTGATTAGCAGGTTTAGGGAAATAATGCATGAATCCTAGGTCTGTCATTGAATCAAGTGTTTGTGGTTTTGATGGAATTTGATCCCGGGATTAATTGGGACAAGGAATTGGATCACCTTGACTAATCTTCTTTCCTCCACTGTTTATAAGGACCCTTGCACTAGTTTGTGATGCCCGATAAAGGGGGATATGAAATCCTATTTTTAACCTGGTGTGAGGTTATTACAAATGGCATATGATTATTGGCTCCTCAAAATATATCAATACCCTGTTAGTAGTGTGAAGATAAAACTTTTCTGGTTCTATTGGAATTGTCAAACGCTTCTTGATTGAACAGATATCATTATATAGCAGAGCACCACCGTTCAACATCAATGTCATTTTTGCTGGTTTACTGTCTATTTCTGTCAGTAAATGGGGACAGTGTAAACCATGAATTATATGAATTTTTGTATTTTTCAATGCATTTACTTCACCCGATCGGAAGTTGTCTATTGTAGGGTTTATTTTTCAAATGTTATATAAATTATTTAGACATTTGTTCAAATGACAAGCCCATAATTAACACTCAGGGCAATCGGGTGACTTAGATTTTGAGTAGATGAGACAATGCCTGTTTAAAAAATCTAGTCCAAATTAATCATAACATATATTCAGTGTGAGAGTCTGCTGATACATAGGTTTTACTTATGAAAGTCTTCTATTTTATGTGCAAGTTTTCTTAGTTATCTTTTTATTTCTTTCAGGGAATTAGACGCTGAAAGAGCTTACTTGTGTTTAGTTTTTTTAATATTGGTTTTAATAGCGGCTGCATGGATGGCAGGAATATGTCGAACAAGAAAAGAATCATATTGGAATGTGGTAGACTTTGAACAATCCCAGCCATTAACTACAGTAAAAGGTGGGTTGGTGATTATTCATATGCATAGTAAGAATCTTAAAATACTAAAGAAATTTTGGGATGACTTCAGTTTAATATTTTGACATAAAGATAAATCATGACAGCTACCAGAATAAAGTAATCAAAACTCTTGAAACACCCACGATCAAATGCCACACTAAACATTTTTTAGATTGCATTCATATTATCATTGACAGAACAAGAACTAGCTGTTGTCATTTGGACCACAGACACCTGTAATGTGGAAAATATTAAAAAAAATAACATGTCCATGTTTTTAAGTGAGATTATCAAATGAGTGATTTTATTCTGATTTCTCACTCTGGGGCAAATAACTTGTCTGAAACCAATTCTCTTTCAGTAGATAAAACCATGTTACCGTGCCTGTGAGTTAGACAAGGTAGATCGTCTATCCATAGGTAAAATCAACTCACAAAATAAATAAATGTGTCCAATTTACTATTATTATCAAGCTGCCGGTTGCCATATTGAAAGTTCGATTTGTACTGGAATTATCAGTGCTTGAATGACAGTGCTTGAATGGCATATTGAATTTTCTACAGTTTATATGATTATTTTGTTCGAATACAAAACCAGATCGACAATACTTATGATTAAAATATAACACAAAACATTTGAACGTTTAATCTATCTTTCAATTACATGTTTTTCAACATTTTGTTTATATATATTTTGTGTTTAAATTTATCACTGTTTTGTTTACAGATGCTATTTTAAGGAAATCCAGATATCTTCCAATGTTTGCTGATTTTTACAGAAATAGGATACGAAGAAATGAATACATTTAGTGCAGTATTATGGTTACTAGATCAAACTTTGTATTATAAACCATACATTATATTATATATTTTATTTTTGTTGATTGGAAAGGGGTTATTATTGCTTTATTATACAGAATACCAGTAAAAACAGGTATATGGGGTTGTGTATTATTTATTCCGTATATTTGCTCTATTGGTAATTATAAATATAATATACAAAATGTGTCACAAAAATAATAACTTTCAACTTTTGATCTCAAGTTTATTTTTTATATGACAAAGCGGTTATAATAATTTTTTGTTAAATTAGTATAATCTTTACAAATGAAAGTTCCTTCCTTAAAACTTTATAACAATATATTTCATTAGCAAATATCCATCAATTGCAGATTTTTAGAAATAATAAATAATGGTCATATGTGCAATATAATGTCACTGAAGTATGTCACAGAAAAATCGCTCCGAAATGTGAAGAAATTGAAGTAAATTTTTTATAACATCTCTTACGTGGGTTATATTTAATATTGTCATTCATTTTAGAAATTATTGTAATTTTTGTTAATAAATAGGATTTCCAAAATAATAGAATTTCCAAAATAGTGAAGAATTTGTTTTCAAAAATCTGTTTTATCCTAACATGCATTTAAAAAAAAAAAAGACCAAAACAATTCTAATTTTTTTATGTAAAGAGTTAATATATTTAGCTTACAAGCTGACAATAATTACATATCATTGGTTACCGAGAATAATTGGGGTCTCACTATAGAATAGTCATTGTTATTATTATTATTATAAATTTTTTTACTAAAATACAGATATATACTGGTAGTCATTAGAACACATTAGCTTTATAAAAAAGACCAGGGATATTATTACATTTTCACAATTTTGCTACATGTCAATTATATTATTATAATGTTACTTACAAAATGTCGACAAATGGATTGTTATTTAAATTATACATAATGTATCTTATAAAAAAATAATTTTTATAAAGTATTCTGTTTTTTGTACATGCTATATAAATCATCATATTCCTGAAGCAATGGCCCGAGAAATCCCTCACTGGCCATTGCTGGAATAGCTTCTGTTTCTTGAACTTATGCGGGAGTGTGTCTATTCTTTCCGTTCAATGAAAGCTATCACTTAAGTACAGCAACATGACAGTCCTTCGTTTAATCTGGGTCTTCCCTAAAACTCAGGACAGTGATTTAAGGTATTAAAACGGTGAAAGTATGTTCGTTTCCAAACAGTATTGTTTACATTTCATTCGACTTGATAGCCTCGTTTGTCACACAATTAGTTTTACTGCAGTATTCTGCTATGCACGGGTAATTAGGCATAATAAAATCGTGAGCCATGACGTAACGTTATGTAAACATATTTGGTGCAATATTGGCACTCGTTTTAAATGTAAAGCTTTTGTAGGGCAGCTAGTGATTGGTTGGTAGACGGACTACTGACCAATCAAAATTTAAAACAACAATATCCACAGGGTTCCCGCGGTCCTTGAAAATCCTTGAATATCCTTAAATTTAAAATTTCATTTTCAAGGTCTTGAATATCCTTGAATTTCGCGGAAATAGGAAAATATCCTTGAATTTCAGTTGAGATCCTTAATTTTGTAGGTAATACTAGTGCATTGATCTGAAAATCCCGTTTAGATTATAAGTTATGCTGGTTATACTAAACAATAACTCTGACGTGTACCTGTCAAACAACTTATCTAAATAAACAGCTGTGTTTTGTCACGTAATAACAAGATAAGCCAATCACATTTACCGTTAGGCAACCAAAATCTCTCACGTGACTTCATTGTCCAATTAACATACTAGAAGCCACTACACTGACTCTACAAAATCGGTATTAGTAATGACATTAAACAATGCATAATAACGAAAAAGGAAATAACTCTGTTTTAAAAAAGGCGTGAGTTTTCCCCGTTGAGCCGAAAGTCGATATGTAATAATAAAAAACAGTTTATGTCTTCAATTCCTTTTAAATATGAGATTAAAGCGAGTTGGTAATGTTTTGGTTGTTTTTGAGATGGAAAATTGTAACTTTAGGCTAAAAATGTCCTTGAAAACCCTGGAATTTGATGTATATTTATCCTTGAATATCCTTGAAAAAATGTTTGATGAAGCCGCGGGAACCCTGTATCCACTCATAATAGCAGTGTGTAGTCAGATTACCTCTAATCAAACGAAACGCTGCGCGGAGTATGATAAATCATATGCTGGGACAAGATCAAGTTCTTCCTGAAAAGGGGGGTTGGGATGGCCTAGTGGTCTAGAGTGCCGCGCTTCGACCTCTAGCTGGCCGGTCACCTCTGGCTTGCGGCTGTGGTTTCGATCCCCGGTGTGAGCGTATGTGGCATGGAGATAGGGATGCCTTCTCAACCTCGTGGGTTTCCTCCGGACACTGTAGTTTCCTCCCACTGCTAAAGACCCCTAACTGCAAGCGAATTATTGAAATAAAATTAAACCATGTGTTAGTCCCAAAATGACCTAGTTTGTGTCGAGTGGACGTTAAACCCCCATTTCTCTCTATCTTCCTGAAAACCTAATGAGTTTACCTTGCATTTAATATTCTGTCTCCATCTCATTGAAATATTTTTACTTTTCATTTGAAACTATCAATGTCCAAGGCCCAAGAACCAGATTTTGCCCCTTGTTTCTTTTAATTGTGTTGCTTTCAAGACAGATAGAGAAATGGGGTTTAGCGTCCACTCGACTCAAACTTGTTCATTTCGAGACTAACATGGTTTCAACAGGTTGGACAAGCGACTGTACTGCTTGTCTAGTACAACCATTCACTTTTTTGTCCCATCCAAATAACTTGACAGCTGTCCTTGTTGGGCCCTCCATGCTGCATCACCTAACCTCCATCCTAGTGAGCCAGCGTCTTATCCACTTTGACGTGACTCTCCCCCCCCATTGGGATGTTTGACAAACAAGGAAATGTTTTGTGGATGGGACAAAAAATAAGCTCAGATTGTTCAATCTCGGTTGTTTCTCAATGGATCATTTTCAGGTTTGCATTTTTAAATTCTTTGGACAAATCCAACCCATATGGTTAACTCCATTATTTTTAGCATCAAAGATTTGCAGTAGTTTTCTTAAGCATTTCTTTGACATTCGAGAGGTATCAAGCTGAAACTTAGTATGAATAAGGAACACATCGATGCCTTCAACATGGCATATTAAAAAATTTAAAGACAGCTACCGGAAATTTATGAAAGTAAAAATTCTCTCCATTTTAATAATGACTAAAAATAACATATAGTGGTGTTGGCCCAAGATATTGTTTTTCATTTTCAGAAACCTAGTTCGATAATATTTTCAACTGTCAGGCTGCGTTATTGGATTTTACCAAAAACCTTCAAATCGTATTTTTAAAAAAATACTATACATATTTCATTTATGAAGTATATTTATTATTACAATAAGTTACAGTCTACATTTACATATCACAGTGCTTGAATAACCACAACATATAATGACCTATCACGGTCGTTCAATTACTACTACATATTTCACTACATATAATTATATACATGTACATGTATTATTAAACACAATAAACCGTTAAGTAACTAACCAGCGGTTGCCAGGCAAGTACGCCCACATTTTGCAAGAGATGGATAGAGATCAAGCTATAAAACAAAAGTGATTTATCGTACAATCAGGGGCCATAATCCAAGAAGTTATGGTCTAAAATGTGCATTTTGGTGTAACAGTGATATATTTGTGACCTCTGGAGGGTCCACAAGTTAAAAATGCAATTTTTCGTACAATCATGGGGTCAGAATCCTAGAAGTTACAGATCAATATGTGTGCGAATATTGAAAGAAACCAATAGCTTTGGGCTATTAACATTTTTATCAAAATCTGATAAAAATTGTGACATCTAAACTGCTCACAAGCTAAAAACATAATTTTTTGTACAATCAGGAGCCATAATCCATGAAGTTAAGGACCGATACATGCCAACATCAAAACAAATCAAGATCTTTGTGATATAAACCTATATTTCAAGTAATGTCCCAATTGGATAAAAATTTTAACCTGTGTATTGCTCACATTCAAATTGTGTATGGATGGACAGGGGTGTATAAAAAGGCAGAGTCAATACATATTTGACTGGAAGTTTCTTGAAATATGATTTTTAAAGACACAATTTAGTACACATGACTTATGCTGAAGATCATAATAGGGTGACTATAAAATACATCACATTTAACTAAAGGTTTCTTACTAGATGCCATTCTTAAATTTTTGAGATACAGCCTTTATTTTCAGGATTTCCCTTCCTATAGCACTGTACATAATTATTGCTCTCTTATCTGATCTTTACATAAATATGTACATTCATTTGCTCCGATGGTAGTGATAATTAAAATCTGTAATATTTGTCCTATCACAATGTTATGCACAGAGGTCTGCGCAATAAAACATCAGAAGTATAAATATCTCATTTACGTATGTACAGCTTTTTCAATAATAACGTCTGTACTATAAGTTTTTATTTATATTTTAACTTTTAGTGAAACAGGTCCCCAGACATTTTCCATGTTTCAATCTCAATATTCAAATGAAGCCCTTAAAATTCATCATTATTTTCTGACGACTCATTATCGTCCTCGTAGTCCTCATACTCATCAGAATTATCATCATCATCCTCATCCTCAAAATTTTCATCAGTCCTTTTATCTACTTTCTGGGAATGCACTACAGAAGATTCTGTTTCTTTTACAAGTGCACTGGTTGGAGAAGATGACTGACTAATGTCTATTAAGAATTCTGACTTGTACATATGGTTAGCCATGTCTTCATTTAGATCATCCAGTTCATGTGCAACTTCTAATAAACAGTCATCCATTATTTTATCTGTAATCCTAAGAATAAAAGCAAAGAAGTGGTTTAACATCTCATGAACAAAATATATCTGTCATTATTAAACTTAAACATTTCTACATGCCTAATGCAGTAGGGGAATTTGATTGAATAGCAGCAAATCTGTCCACTCTTTGTCAAACTGCTATAGGATCTGTGTGCACGTGCACCATCAATTTGAACACAGAGCCTTGTTGATTTTTTTCCTGATCTGTTTGACTCACATCTGGCATTATATATCCCAGACATGTATACTGTGCGCCATAGAAAACGCATCACTTAGTTTTTATTATAATAAAATTATCCTGTAATCATATCTTATTTATTTTTCTTCTTTTTGTGAACAATATTAAAATGGGAACACATCAATAACAACACATTTGTATACTTATGGATGTTTAATCTGTAATCAAAGGTACAAAGTCAGAGGGGTCAAAACCAAAAGTACCATTTGAATATTGTTCACAAAAAGAAGAAAAATAAATAAGATATGTTTACAGGATCATTTTGTTATACGAAAAACTAAGTGATGCGTTTTCTATGGCGCTCAGTATATTACAATCTATTGAAAAAATTATATGGTGAAAAATATTTTCAGTTTCATAAACCCTGTTCCACTTCCATTTCCGTTCTCAATGTCGTAGACGTAGACAATCTGTGTTTATTTTTTTCATCTGTCTGCAGATGGCTAAGTATCCTTATCATTTAGTTATTAAATGAGAGTAGAAAAAATGAGATCTAGTCTACATCCTACATTTTTAAAAGCAAGTACTTACAACTTGAGATAAAACAACCAAAGATATTAGTTGGCAGATATTATTATTACTTACTCTTCGACTAGTTTCCAAGGGTCAAAACGTCCAAGTGGATGGTGAGATATTTTCTTCAGATGATTCTGAAATCTGTCTCTATTGTCTTCTATTTTTGCTACTATTGTTTGAGGTATTGTGACCTTTCTTTTAGGTTTTGATAGTTGTGGTAGAGTAATCGGTTCACCATCAAAATCATCATTAACCGATTCACTATCTCTATAATTCTGTGTCCATTTTGGAACTTGTTTAGGTTTTGTAAATATTATAGGTTCAGCAACTATTTCTTTACTGAAGCCTCTGAAAACATGAAATACAAGCTGCTAAAATAAAGTTTTGGTATATAATCTATTCAAATAGTATATTTCAAATTTGGTCCCTCCTCTTAAAAATTTAGTGGCTTAAATACAGTATTGCATAGTTATTCGGATTAGGGGAAGAAAACTGAAGTCCTGTGTATACCATTGGCATCATATTAAAGATCCCCTTGGTGTGTCAATGTAGGCTTTCATAAAAAGATTTTTTGGTGAAGGTAAAATGTACCTCAAAAATAATATGCAGGACTGTTTAAATTCATCTGCATGCATGTATGTTTACCATTGGGTGACAAACAAAAGATTTTTTTTATTGAGGAGCAACATAAAAAGTATGATAAACATCAGAATTTAAATCAAGTCAATAAAGAAATAATACATAAAACAATTATATATGCAACAAATAACATGGGATTTTTCTTTATCCTATTGTCTGATTGGTTAAGATATAATAATGATATATATTTACACAGATCGTTGAGATGTTGTAGTTCTAGTTTGACCTCTAGAAGATAAAACTTCTATAGCTACTGGAGATCTTGGTCTATCAGATAATATTTCGTCTAAATAAAAAAAAAAATCCTTTTATAATCAAGAGAATGATTAAAACCTGTTAGATTGACATTAAGGGTTTTGAACAGTTGTTGAATAATGTGCTTTACACACCAGAGAGATTTCTATATTTTATAAATGTAAATGATAAAGCTCCATCGAAATATAAATGACTTACTGGAAGTAAAGTATTTAGTTTTAGGTTTTGGATCATGAAAACTAACACATTCCCACCTTCTTCTAATATCTTCTTGTTCATCCTAAAATTTAAATGTCAATGTATGCAATCTTTTAGGGGCATTTAATAAGTGAATAGAATAAACAGCTAATAGTACGATAATATGAGAATCAAGAGCCATAACTGAGATATTACTGTACATGTAAACTTATTGAATATAGTTAATTATACATATTTATGCCAAAAACAACCAGTATTTTACATAGTGTCATTTTCAAATCACAATGGAAACAATATGGCAACAGTTTCATTTGAATCAAACTTAGACCTAGAGCTTTTTTTTTTAACTCTTTATATCTGCACTATTTCAGAGAGGTTACAATATACAGACACACTGAAATTCGGCTTTGTTTGCTATTTACAGGAAAAAAATGAATACTAAACGGGATATAGTTCCAAACCTTTAACATGATTCCTGAAATATACACTAGATAAAAAATGTTTTGGTTCACTTTTAGTGTTTTTGTTAAAACTGCAATAAGAAAGAATGCTTTTTTGTAATGATTCTAATATTTGTAGATATTACCTCCATTTGTTGTAATCTATGAAAGAGATTTTGTACTGTAGGCGAATCTTGTAATGATATAGCATGTTGATGTATTCTATTTGTATTATCTATATCTTTTATACCATGTACTGTATCACGTAATACATCATCTAATATCATATTAGTTAATTCATCTTCTCTTCCACCAACACCCTATATAATACAAAATACACACATTCTATAATACACTTATATAATACCAAATGTACACATTATTACAAATAATTCTAAATAACAAACTTGTATTTTGTGAGTTTCTGTCTGTATGTCATTACAATGGATTGTAAATAAAGAAACAACAAAGTGAAATACAATCTGCGTCCTTGATATAGATGATTTTGGTAAACTTTCTTTTCCTTACTTAGGGCATCATCATAATGAGTAAATAGAAAAACGAAAACCTTTTGTTGAAATTTGTTCTACCTACGTCAACTACTAGTTTGACTCGCCTAATTGGCAAAATTTGAACAGTAATATTGATATACATTCTGATTATAATATAGATCCATATTTCATTTCGTTTTCATACTTTTGATGGCCTACACTACCATGAGGAACTGACCGGTTGAAGTGGAATGTCGCATCAGAAGTCATACAAGTGGCTTTTGACCATATGATGAAAGATTTTTCCTAACTAATCAGTGTTGATGTTACTAGTGGGTTACCCACTGTTCCATGCACATCACGTTAATCCCTCACTTCAACCAGAATGCCGGTAATATAACAACTCTTCTAAATCCTAGGGTAGTAAAGTCAAGTAAAACGAAATTTGGAACTATAAAAAAACAAAACTAAATTGGATCTGTGTCGTATTCAGATTGATTGATATACATTTGGTAAAATTCTATTATTATCGTCCAATGTATACAGTTGTATTTCATCAAACTGATATTATAAAAAGATGTATTATAATAACTAATAGAAATACCTTTCTACTTCTGCTATCAGCTGGATAGGATTTATAAAACTGGTGGCCATCCTAAAAAAACCAAACCAGTATACAAAAAATAATTTTCAGCAAAAAAAGTATGTGCGCATATGTGTTTTTTCATTGTTTTAAATGAATGTATATGCCACTAGCTAAGAGACGAATTTCAATAATTTTGTTAGCCATGTGTGAAATAAATTAAGTAATCATTTTGCAGAAAAAATCTGGTAATGGTTGTTTCAGTTTTAAATAATTACTTACCTCAGTTGATTTTAGTTTTCTTCGAACCTCCTCAGCAATATCTTCTATCATTGACTCAGATAATGAACGTCTTCTACTATATAAATTAACAAGAAGTGTTTTATATTAGAAGGAATAACTCTCATCTTTGGGATTATACATAGTAATTTATCAGACATTATACATATTTCTAAAATTCCATCAAAATATGAAATAAAAGGTAGGACTAGTGATAGCTTGTAAAATCTTAAAGTACACGAACAGATAGTTTTTTTGGCTGCAATGTATTGTCAAGTAGTATGCAATGCAATGCTATCTAATCAGTATTAAATTTTCTTTTGTCTTTATGGTTCTGATTCCCTTAATAACATTTAATATATATTCTATCCAAATGGCTGATATTTAGACCACTGATGTCATCTGTATTATGTACAAGACTTTAGTGTGTTTATAAATAAGCTGCATTTCATTGGCTATTTGTAGTACACAAGTAAAAACACAACAAACTGGTAGAACTTGTCAGATGTTAAATAAAATATAAGAATTGGAAAACAACAAACATTAATGAGATTGTATCCTTTACTAATAAAACTCTGCAAATATGAGACATCAGGTCATTTTGGGTCTAACAAATGGTATTTATTTATTTCAATAATTTTTTTGCAAAGAAACCTAAGAAGAAAGATGAAACCTGAGTAGGCCAGTCTGCCTACTGCCTACTAACAGAAAACTCATCCAGTTAGAACAAACCCATGACTTGTATAAATAACAGGCCAATCTACAATGTACACCGATCACTTAACCACCCCAGCCTCCATAAAACTAGCATAGATTCAATTCTATTTCATAACAAAACAACTGACTTCGACCATAGTTACCCTCCCAAATTTTAACATGGTAGGAAATTACATCCTTTGAATCTATATAAATAATGGGATGACAGGTGTCTTTATACCACCAATCTGTTTGTGGTACTTTCAAATTCTACTTATTACATCATTGTTCCTTAAAATCGATAATTAATCTGACACATTTACCTTCTTGGTGACCATGATCGTTCTCTAGGTGACCTAGCTCTCAATGGTGGTGATCTTGATGTTGGTCTGGGGGATATAGACCTTGATCTATTCAGTGTAAAAGGCTTTCTGATAGGTTCTCTACCTTTCCTGTCATTTCGAAACAACAGCTGAAATATTTTCTTATTCTTATAAATAACAGAATATAGTACCAAATACAAATAAAAAACTATATGATTGAAATTACGGTTTTGATGTTCTAATATCACTTCAGGATCAATATGTTAACATAAACAATAGAGAATGGGTTATCCTTGATAAAAAAAAAAGATATACACAATAGAATTTTGCCTATTTGAAATAATAAAAATATAATTACCTGATTGCCAGTTTTATCGGAAAATAATTGTCTGAAATAAAAATGTAAACAATGTAGGAAAAAGGTAAAACATGGCTGTTGTTTACTTCCAAATAAGGTAAAACAAAATATTAATGTGTCATGAAATTAATGTGGCCAGAAAGAGGGTATCATAAATCAAATTGAACACATCATTGATCACATTCAATCCTCACTAAATTCAGTTATTTGTTATGTCATGATAATAAATAATAACAATTACTTGATTAGGTTGTTATCTACATCTTCTATACAATATCTTCTGGTTGAACCAGGACTGTGTGAATAACTACGTCTTCCTTCAGCAGATGGACTTCTTTTACTATTAGGTGATCCAGGTGGTATCCAAGGTTCTTTGTCATGTATTCTGGGAGAGAAACCAATTTCTTCACTTCTGAAATATATATTATAAAACTTATCAAAATGGAACAGAGAAATAAAACAAAACATATTATCTTCCTAAAAATGTTGACATATTATTAGAGTCACAATATATGGTAGGCAATCAATGAGAACATAACTACTACTGGCATTCTGTAAACATATTCTAAAAATGGAACCATACATTTTCTAAGTACCGGTAGTGGTTTTCATTTCTTTTGCCAGTACCATTTTTCTCACTTTCCATATTTGAAAACATAACGTAAACATGACATCTGGGGACAAAGAAATTTACAACCAAACATACTGTACCTGAAAGATGGTGAAGATGGGGCTGACAATGGTCGTTCATCTAAAATAGGATTAGATAGAGTTGCCACAGCTTTTAAATTAGTTGCTATTGTAGGATCAGCAAAGTGACTGTCAGATGGAACTTGTTGAACAAATCTATTTATCTTCTCTCTTTTACTCTGAAATATAATTTATTATATACAATCAGCTTACAGTTAGTCTGAATGCTTTTACCACATATACCCATTACCATGGCAACAGTTCTTGTTTTGTTTTAAAGTTATAATATCTTATATTCATCACATTTCCTAACTACTTGCACCATTTTAAATCCAACAGCTTTAAAATTAAAAACAATTATTCTTCAGGTAGCCTCACTCGCCCCTTAATTAAATGCTAAATAACCAATTTGTGTACACTAAAAAAGGTATGCCTTAATTTTCCATAAATTAAGAAAAAGATGGCTTTAATCTCACAGTATTCATCTTAGAGGGTGTAAAGGATCAATAGAGTCAGGTCTATAGAATGAAAAGGGGTTTAGTATTTAATTTTATGCACCAACCGGGGCAATGGACATGGGCATATCTTATGAAGTGTAGTGTGCTGTGAAGGAAATTTGTCTTGACAGTAGTGCTAAAGTCCAGTATCATATCAATTTCAAACTGTCAGGGAATCTTTAACGGATTGCCAATTACATAAACTGGATCTCCTCAGTATTTTCTTTCGATCAAACTAGAAATGAAATGGGGTGTAAACTTCCACTGTTCTGCTCCGACTAGGCTAATGAAGACAGGAATTTAAACTAGAAGCTTTTCCTTGCCAGACAGTTCATCCTGCGCCAGACAAGAAACCATATTGGAAAGTCCCAAGAACCTTATCCCGCCAAAACCTGACTTGAAATCTGAGACCTCCTTTAGAGTGAGCCAGCAATATACCCACTGTGCCACCGAGACCAGATAAAGCTTTTTACTTCCAGATATTTAATATTACAAATTATATTTACCTGTAGTTTCCCTGGTAACATTAAACTACTACGTTTACCACTCACAGTATTACTTCGACTTGGTATTTGAAATGCTACATTTGTTTTTTTGGGGACACCAGTTGGCTTTAATAATGACACCAGACCTGCTCTTAAAGAAGATTTTCTGGCTGGGGATGTACCTGAAATAAGTTTTTGACAAACAAATGTAATTCAAAATAAGAACAATTATCAATTAATGGGGCATTACGCCTTCAAATGTAATATAAACTATTAATAGGACGTTTATTTACATGTCAAACCTATCATCAACTCTCTTAAGTCTTCGGATGAAATTCGGAATTTTCAATCAGATCTTTAGATCATCAGATGAAATTCAGAATATTTAATCTTTCGAGCTAGAGACATTACCTTTAATTAAAGGCAAAAGTATCATTTACACTGTTCATTAGTTTATGTTATGTGATTATCCTACAATCAAATTTACCTCTACGCTGATTGGTAAGTTTTTTCACAGGTTTCTTGTCATATTGATGAGACCCCATTAAACCTTTTAAAATACAAAGCAAATTAACATAAAATGTAATTTTTTATCAACTTTCGTTGCATAAATTTTATGGCAATACATATAAATGTTAAATAGCAAGTAGTTAAATGCTGTTCTCGTAGAGGTATAAGGCTACTGTGATTGGTGGCAGTTGTTCCCCTTGGTTAAGACAGATGAACACATTGGAGGTGCTCGGTGGTCAGTCCGGAACATCCCAAATTCACAGAATTCAGTCATGTCACAGTTCTGTCAGTCTCAACAGCCGAGGTGGTGTGAGTAGAATTGTGACATATTTTAAGTAACAAATATGTTTCAACTGTCATGATTGACTATGATATTTTTTCACGCAATCAGCACATGTGTTTTAAGCTTCACTACGAAATTCTCCTAAAATTGTCAATAAAGCATGGGAAGTAAAAATGACAGCATTTTTAAACAGCTATAATGGCAGAAACTTTCTCTAAAGTGAATGCTCTTATATACTTCTACTACGGTCCACTTGAAGATGAATATAGAATAATTGTTAATACTCAATTAGATAGTGTGCCTAAAATCAAATTTGTTTGGAGGCTATATCATACCTTTTGTTTTATTTTCTTTACCATAAAATTTCTGATGTAACTTGAGAGGTTTATCTTGATTAAAATCTAAGACAAAAGGAGGTCTGGATGCAGAGTTTTCTTTAAATTGGGCTTTTGAAGCATTATGTCCCCTGATATCACTGGTCCAAATGTTATTCAGTTCCTAAATTATATTAAACAAAAGGAGATTATTATTCAGTCACTGGGTAAAATATAGATGGTTTGCACATAAACCTCATAATCAGGAACCATTCTTGGCCATAATCTTTAGTCCTTTTAGTCCTTAATCCAAGGATAGCGAAGAAAAAAATGATGTTCACAGCTTAAATAGCTCATTACCAAAGATTTTCAGATTTTGTAAAGAAGATTCATGAAATTAGGAATGTGTTTGAATCTTTTCTAAATAATAGAGCAGAATGGATGGGTAATGGCTGCCAGATTATAGGTTATAGGTTGAATTAGGTTATCCGATTGACCATACAGAATTTACAAACTACATTTACAGAAACTAGGAATTAATTGATTACATATCCTGAAAATGTGCACTGACACAATTGCAATCAATATTCACAGAATCTTGAACTGTGACAGTTTTGCAAGTTTCTGTAACAAATGAAATTGGGGTAGAATCTCAAAATAATTCATCTGTAGAAAAGTTTAATTTTGTCATTTCTGAATGTGTTATAAAACAATTCTTAAATCATATCATAAAAGTAAAAAATATTAAATGAATGCAACTTACGTCAACTCTATCTAATATACTAATGATATTACTGTTAACTTGTTTATCTTGTCCTCGCTCTATCTGTGTATTTAACATAGTAAGTTGTCGGATTAACAAAGCTAATTCTCTATAAGATGTAGGTAAACCTTGTCGTAAATCTTGATGAGGCAGTTGATGAACAAAAGCCTGCATAGAGCGAACAGCTCCTCGATGGGCTGCTGTCAGTTTAGCTACAGCCTGACTCTGAAAGTGAAATGATAAAACCATAAAAATAATTAACTGCAACTCTTGTAGTTTCTCCTACATTAATAGTTTTATCCAGTAAAAGAGAGAGAAATGTGGTTTAACATCCACTTGACACAAACTAGGTCATTTTGGGACTAACACATGGTTTAGTTTTATTTCAATAATTCGCTTGTGCATAGTAGTTTTTGGTAAAAAGGCGGGGGGGGGGGGGGAACCAGAGGACCTGGAGAAAATCCACAAGGTTGGAAAGGCGACTCTACTCCTTGTCACATACAACCAGGAAATTGAAACCATGCCAGTTGATTAATGATACAGCGCACATGCTAACCATTTGGCTATCCAACCCCTCCTTTATCCAGAGAGCTACAACCTTTAATGTGTATCCTTGAATAGTGAACACTTATATCCTGGCATGATTTGCTTTTGAAGGAGCCAAATGTATGAACATTTTCCTTTATTTCTGTTATTTCATCAAAGGTAATCGCATAAAATAAAACTGATCACAATTTATAGTACTGTTAGGACAAATTTAAGTACCTTTTTTGTTTGTTTAATATCAGTAGTACCCAGTTGAAGAAAATCTTTCTGTATTTGTCTAACTTGTTGTCGTAAGTTGTAAAGATTTCTAGCGGTTCTAACTAACTGTTCTTCTGATCTAGCTGCCTTTCTTTTAATATCTTCTTCATCAGATAGATAACCATCTTTACTTCTACCACGTCTGTTTGTTAAAAAGTTAGTATTCTCCTCTGTAAGAAAATAAAAAATATCATAATCATACATGTTAATGATCACAAAATCTAGAATTTTTCGTACTTTAAATCAAATTATTATGTAGTTTCTTACCAACATTGATTTTTAACATGTAATGTACATCCCATGATGGCGATCTGCCTAAATATATTCATAAACTAACACCAAAATCTTTTGTGTCCAGACTTTCAGTCATGTGAGCTTACCTGTAATGGCCTTTTCCTCTATGGTCTTTATTTGACTTAGATAAGATTCTAGCTCTTTCTGCATTCTTGTTATTTCATCAGTTGTATCACTTATAGGTATATGGACTTTATGTATTGGATATCTATCAGTATCTCTTGTTGGTGGACTGTTGGTAGTGGCTGAAATCAATGTACCATATAATTTTAGAACAATACAAATTGCCAATAAACCAAAGTACCGAAAACAATTCGAACTTCAACAATAATGTAAGAATATAAAATGTATAATGTAACAACAATTTTTCACTTTTTTAAAATTTCTATTAATAGCAGATTATGTCTCACTCAATATTATAAGCAAACTAACCTGGAAAATAGGCAGTATTGGCTCTAACGACTTGTTTAGGAGGAGTTCTTGGAGCTTTACTTCTTAAACTCTCTCTAGTTTTAGTAACTTTCGAATGCACATTTCCTACACCTTTCTTGGCATCAATATTATTTTTACCATGTGTGGTTCTGATACGAGATCTGCCTCTATTAGGAGAAGGCGTTCTACTACGTGCTTGATTAGCTCTCATTTGCTCTGCTATTTTCTGATTTTTTAAATCTCTTTTTGCTAAGAGAACAGCGGCGCTAAGTCTATCTTCAGAAATTGCTGAGAACTGAGAGGTATTTAGAGGATGTCCGGTAGGAGCCCATGCTTCACTCTTGTTCTTAGATGGCCGACCACTAAGTCGTTCAATTTTAATTGGTTCCGGTCTAAACTGTCTATACATTAAATTATTTGCTGTTGGAGGAACATCTAAATTAAACTGCAGTTGATTAAGTTGCAGGAAACTTTTTGCTGCCATTGTTGGTGATTCATCTATCACATTTCATAAGATGAACCTCAAGCTACTCTAGTTCAATCTGAAATATATACATATACATTTTATGTGGTAAGCTTATATAATGAATAGACATTGTGTTAGTACCAATTGTTCTGACTCTTACCATCGAGGAATATGTTGACAGATTGAGGGCTCCTGAATATTTACTGGATTTTTACTTGTAAATTGGAGATAATGAAATTATTTGAATCTCCTGACCGTTTCAAGGATTGGAAACCTATAACCCTGACTGGCTGTACATGCATAGTGCATAGATTGTGGTACTACATGTACTTTAATTTCAACCTGTCCACTGAGCTGTGAGTTACTAAATTTTTGCAACAGGTCTTGAAAAATACACTTGGATGTGGTAATATAAGCTGACAACGTGTGAGAAATTTGGTGTGTAGTTTCAATTAAGAGATGTAGGTTTAGTTTACCGGTATCATTTCATTATACCTACGAAATATTCTACAGAAAAAAAATTCACCCCACCCCCAATGTGAAAAAAATAAAATTGTTTAAAAATTCTGTAACTGATTTGTTCTACAAGTCATTCCCAAGAAATTGGTGAAAATTCTATTAATACATGTAATTCTTTTTTAATGGTTAGGGCATAATATGAACAGTGGTTCATGTCACCCCAATTTGCATGTCCCATATTACCCCAACCAAAGTGACAAATTAAGGCAGTGGTTCTCAACCTTTTTTTGCCAACGGCACACCTTGGAACACATGAACAAATAGCGGCACACCTGGCTAAAGATATAAGAAAAATATTTGAATTTTGCAAAATAAAACATGGTAAGTCAGACGGCATACAATCTTAGACGCAGACTAATTATAGAAACATTGAATGACTCAAAGAAAAACACAGCTATGAACTTATCAGTAGACACCAGTGAATACTCAATTGGAATCACATGTTTGTTCGTCTTTTCTTATTGTGCCCTTCACACTGGTTGCGAATCACTGAATTACGGCTTAGACAAGTCAAAAAAGATTTTCCTTTTACTACATGTTAGAGCCTAACGGTAATAATCTATTTTAATGCTCAAAAGTCATTTTGTTTTCAAGGTACATGTACATGTTTCATGAAATGCACTCAAAATCTTCAACACCCCAATTTTTTTTTGGAGAGGAGTCAGCATAGGCCCAGGTTTTTCTCCAATCCATTTTCAAATGAAATAAAATATTGTTTACAATTTTTTTTTCTTTTTTAAAATACTGAGCTTTTTTTGTGGAATATACCTGAACTTTTTATGATGTGTAGCACATGTTAAGATATAGAAGACCTGATAAATAACACTTTAAAGAAATGTCACATGACATGTTTGTCAGAGCCGTGGTCCATATTACTTTCCTGTCCACAATACTCCCACTCCCACCCCCATCCCCTTCCCGCTACAGGTAAATGACATTTAAAAGAAATGTCACGTGGCATGTCTGAGTTGTGACCCATAATAATAAAATAGTGGCTATTGTTATGACGAGTCGTAAAAATAGTCCTCAGACTATGCTGAACAGAACCTTCTGTCGGTTAGGGTTGGGGTTAGGGTTAGTTATAGATCGAGGGTTTCATGTGTGTACAAATTTACATTGGCACTTGCTTCCAATATCTTAATTGTTGCCTTCAGTTCTGAAATCGTTGAAAATACTGTTCCTTTTTCAAAACTGATAGTGATATTGGGGTAGTTATTTTAACCGTAAACAAAAAACTTGTGCTGTACATCAATTAACATGTTGCTCCATTTTATAGATTTTATGTAATTATTGTTCATGTATGTTGAATAAAAAAACATTAGTTGTATCAGATCACACTGATCAGCAGTGAATATTCGCTAGACAGCTGCAGTCACTAATAAGGATGACATCGATGCCACTTAATGAGTGCCCAATATTAACTTTTTTCCTCAAATTAAATTTTAGAAAAATAAATAAAGACGTTTGAAGTATTTGTAGTTACAAAATAATAGTGTAAATGGGTATTAAAATGAGTAAAAGGCATCATTCTGCACGAAGCAGTTAGGTGTTATGTCAATGATTGACGCCGCGTGATAACATTGCACGTGTTGAAGACGTCATCTGTGACAGAGATATTATAAGTAATTCTCTGTGAAACAGATTGGTATCAGATAGCTAGTTTAGTCTGTTGTTAATTGATGTACAGCACGAATTTCCATTTAAGGTAAAAATTCCATTCCTAAATTTGGAATATTGGCTGAACGCAGCTATGAACCGGTCTGCTTAGGTGTCAGGTTACCATGGCATCCGAATTTAAATGAAAGTTGTGTACATTTTTGTAGAGCACAATTCTACATGAAGATAGTGTTGGATTATTATAAATTTGTGTCGGATGTGACAGGAAATGATTCCTTTTGGTGATCAAAGAAGAATATCGGCGAAAAATAGACGGTAAGGATTCTAAAATAGCCGTAGTTAGAACCAAGATGGGGAAAAGCCTTGAATACATGTATCTTCATATTAGTTGTCTTTAGAATTAGGGCCTACCAATAACGGAGAGAGCTATAGGTATCGCAATCATACTCCGTTATTAACATAACTAGTATTGGGGAGATTGCAGTCGCCATACTTTAACTTTGGACCTTCTAAACTTTTCCAATGGAGTGCTCTGGAAGCATCATATTATTATAATAAGGAAGTGACTATTTTGCCGGCACCGGCAAAACTTTCGTTTACGCTATTTTTCCGGCAGTCCGTTCGACATGCGCAGTTGATATATTCCACCATTTTGGACAACTTTCTTTCAATTTCGGCGCAGAAGCACGATTTTACGAGAAAAACATAAACCACTGACAGTCTAAGTACTTTAGAGTACTTAAATTAAAAACCCAAATCTGCAGAAATGCGCCCTCGAGACCAAAATAGAATAATATTTTAAATGCTTTTCAACAATTGACATTTATTATCCTATATTCTTTTAAAAATACTTCTCTGGTGTGTACCATCAGAATTCAAGTATGGCTATTTGCTTCCATATAAGAAACGGAGAGAGAAGAGAGGCTAGACAAAAACGAATGGTGGTTAGGGTTAGGGCTTTGGGCTTGGGTTAGATTTTGGGCTAGGGGTAGGGTCATGGGTTAGGGTTAGGTATCATTGCCAAAGCGAAAACTGTTGAGAAATGCTAAGTCCTGATATCTGAGTCTGAGCACTGCGCATGTCGAACGGGAGGTGACGTGTAAACGGAAGTGTCCCCAGTGCCGGCAAAATAGTGTCTACCTTATAATAAATATTATTATAATAAATATTACTCTGATCCTCATTCCCATATAACATATTACCTCCCCCCGTTCTTCTACATCATGATGTACATGCTAATTCTTAGTGTATTCAAGTTCAAACTGTAGCAGAAATTAACATTTGTTTCGAATCCCACTCATGATCGCTCTGCTTGAGAAAACAAATAAAGTATAAATAAAGGAGATATGTCACATATGATTGATTATCGAATTTATTGATACATGTAGCCTAACATAAACATCATAAACATGACATGATCATGATCATGATACTGTCTTACTCAGTTACTGATACGAATGGATGGTTGGGGTAATAATGACGGATCACAAAAGAAAAGTCCGTCAATTATAATGCCCATAATCTGGGATAAAAGAGTTCTTATGGGTTCTAATAGCAAATACTATATTCTTACTTTCTGAAATTTTTTTTATCCAATTCATGCTGGAACTTGAAAAAAAATCTTCAAACAAGCCGCCATACTTGAAGTCAACACCTCCACTTCCGTTTCCGCTTTATTACATTTGGTCTACCAACGAGAGGAAATTGAATGAAATAGGGTTACAGACGACCTACTTTCTGCCCCGACCGTGAAATTGAAGATTTGATTTAAAAGGGATTAAAAGAAAACTTCTTACTACTGCTTGACTTCTTACAACTGCTAGATATAGTCCAAGCAGTAGTTAGTTTTCTTTTAATCCCTTTTAAATCAAATCATTGAATAGCCGAACCGTTCTTTAAATGTACTTATCGAAGCCACTCGGTGTCCTAGAGAGTTGATTATGGTCTTGTATAGTTCAGCTCTGAACGTCGGTCTCATTGCACTCACCCTGACCGTTCAGGGACTGGCCTATTCAATCAATGTCGAAAATAATTTGAACCCCAGTCAATTTTACTGGGCAACTTTTCACTTCGAAACATCGGAGTGTCAATCCGTGTGGACGTCTGTACAATGTAAAGGAACATCTTAGTGACAAAATAAGACCTTGCTTACCTCGCTAGACTCAGTATGAGCGAAACAACACGCTGTTTAAAATACGTCCCCTCCTATCAAACTACCCTTTCGCCACCATGACACAGCGTGTTGTGATGCTCATACTGACTCTAGCGAAATGAGCATGCAAGGTCTTATTTTCTCACTGAGATGTTCCTTTACACTGTACACGCGTCCACACGGAGTGACACCCATCGTTGAGCAGTGAAAAGTTGCCCAGTAAAATTGGGGGTTAAATTATTTTCGACATTGATTGAATGGGCCAGCCCCTGAACGTCCAGGGTGAGTGTAATGAGACCGACGTTCAGAGCTGAACTAGGTCTTGTAATGTGAATAAATTTCTAATTAATAACAGTCAATTTGCTGATTAGGCTCCACTATTATTTTACTCCTACGGTTTATTTTTAGGACTGAATTTTGTGTAATGGTTTTGATTGTTTACTTTATTTACGGCCCTAAGAATCAAGAAAGACCTATGCCTATAGCGTACTCGTTCACGTTGGATAATAAAAGCTTGACCATTAACCTGCATTGAGATAATTGACCAATTGAATGGGTTTAATTTTTTTAGTTTGTTTCTTGTTCCTGGTATAATGGGGATCAACATCTGTCAATGCCTAGTATTCTGAATCTTTGGACTTGAAATTCATAGAAATGGATATATACTGTAATATTTCTAAAATAAATTCAAAACCTTTACCGAAGACTTCCGAACCAGACAGCGTCTGGTGTAGAGTTATCTTCCCCTAGCTGTAAAATGGAAGTGGAGTCATTGACAACGGATTGATTACCTGTTAGTAAGCTCTGTGAACACAAAAAAACATGCATTTACCAACTAATTTTGTGTGATTTTATGTAAGTAATTAACACACAGTATTGTTACTACTGATCTCCCGATATTTAATTTTGTTTTCATTTGTTTTAAGACAGTCAAAAAGTTCTTATAAACTTTCCAATTTGACCGGAAGTTTACATCTCTGACGACACACATTTGCATACCAATCTCCAATGTTGACATCATTAATAAAATAATGGTAGCGTTCTATCGCCATTCATATTGTCTACCTAACAGATATAATCTGTTTTATAAGAATGTGATAGATGTTTTATGTGTTAGTGATTCTTCTGGTGCAATAGGCCTATATCATATCAGAAACTATTGAACAAGCAATTTATGTAAAGTAAATCCGTTTTTTCGGGGAAATCAAGGTAGGGCCTAGCTAGAAAAATAAGGTATAATATTAATATAATACGTGAAGGAGGGATACTGGATTGAAAGTTCAGGTTTTGAATTCTTTTTATCGCACAATTAGTATTGATCGAACAAACACAAGAATTTCTGGCAACAAAGGCATGATACTATCGGAGCAACCAGTTAGCGGAGACATATTTGAGCATGACAAGCAGAAATATAACAATGCTCTCTTCTGCGAGATACGGTTGTAATCCTGTCAGTTGGGAACATTCCAGACAATCAGCAATTACTCATGGTGCATGTGATTCTTTAATGTTCACTGTTAACAAGTCACTGCTGGCACTGCATATTGTTGAACATTTGAAGACTGTTTGTCATTTCACAAAAAAAATCAGAAATGCAATCAAATTAGTTGAAATAATACTGTGTAAGCTTATAGTACACTGAGCGTCTACAAGCAATTGTTTGCTGAAAATATTTAACTATATTCTGTAAGATTATAGACATGGCAGAAGGACTGCATAACAAACCGCGAAATATATATGATTAGGACTAGAACGGTGTACCAAAATCAACTCACAGATTTAACTCTTGATTGGCAAGCAATTGACAAAACCTTATCAATTGGAGGAGAGTCATAATTAATAATTTAGTTCTGTTAATGTATTTAAAATGTTCAATGGATGGGTGCTATAGATCAGTTTGTAGTGTGGTAAACTAACTGGTTAATATAGGTAATATTAGGATATTCATATGCTAGCTATACTATATATATGTGTCATTAATTTAATACTATTATATAAAGATTAATAATTGTCTTATCCAACCAATACATAGGTTTTAGGAAGTTAAACCCCATTTCATTCATAAGGTTTAATATTTATGTCAAAAAACATAATCTTAATCTTGTGTCTAATTGACCTATTCAGGTTATGTGGTAAGTTTCTCTTTAAAACAAACATTGATTATACATTATAGTTGGTTTCATCCAGGTTTAGCTGATAGCAAGTACTTACAATATACAACCTTGTAAATTAACATTATTTATTTATAGTTCATGGAGGCTTATACTGGCAATAACTCATTCATAAGTTACATATGTACATAATGGTGTACTGATAGATCTGTATAGAAAACACTCTCCTAAATATTTTGTAGGCTAATGTTTGTTAGTTGTATTTTAGAATGAGGGTATTCATACATGTATATTTGAGCATTTTGAAGCTTTAATGTCTGTATGCAATATGACCCATTGTTGAAAGCTACATACTTTTAACTACAATACTAAAATTACATAGTAGTTAACATATTGTTAAATAAAACTAATTTTCTCTTAATTTAAAATACCAAAATGTTTCAATATTCATTGAAAATAAATACTACTTCAAATATTTCAACACTTTAGAAGATAGGCAACGAAACATACGCCCACAGCAGCTAAATCGTCCGAGCACTCAACAAGGGTTGTCGCATATTTTTACTTTTTTTTGTCCCCCGCCTTTCGAAGAAAGTTGGGGGACTATTAAAATGGGTTCGTCTGTCTGTCTGTCTGTCCTTCTGTCTGTCTGTCCGTCTGTAGGGTAAGCAGAGATAAGCAATTTGATTGGTTGATGCTTTGGGACACGATAACTTTAGTTCTAATTAAGTGAGATTGATGAAACTTAGTGTATAGTTTCATTACAGTAATACCTTGACTAAGTTCGATAATGAGCATTTTCTGCTCAGGGTAAGCAGAGCGATACGCAATTTGATTGGTCGAGACTTTGGAACACAATAACTCTCCTTCTAATTGAGTTAAAATGTTCAAACTTGGTGTATATGCTTATTAGGCCAATGCCTTGATGGAGTTTGAAGATGAGCATTTTCTTCTTAGGGTAGGCAGAGATAAGCAATTTGATTGGATGATACTTTTGGGACAAGATAACTTAGGTTCATCTTGAATGATGATTTTTATGCCAATACAATGACTGCATTCTCATTCAGTAATGGATTCGACAGTAACAGTGTATAGAAACGATTGACTCGGACACAAGGGCCCTTTCCCTTGGCCAGAGGGGCCCTTTTGTCAAGCGTGGGGGCCCTTTTGTCTGCCTTTAGGGTCCCCCTAACTAGGGTACATTTTCATTTTTCTCGTGGGTTTTAGCATTTTTCTTTATGAAACACTTTTGGATGACACTTCATGTACAGTTTGATTGCTCGATACGTTTGAAAAAAATAAATGTGCGATTAATTAATATGTGTCATCTATTTATTTTGGGATTTCGGCGGGGGACATCAGCCTCACTGTTGGCTTGTTGGTAATGAAACATTTGTAATACACTAAAATCTGATTAAGAGTAACTACTCATGTAATTATCAGAAAATCATTAGAATTGGTTTGCTTTTTATAAAGTTTTGCCCCATGCTTACAATTAGTATACGAAACATTTAATATCATGGATTTAACTGTTCAATTATCAAAATTCATTGAAAATCAAACTACTTGTTCGTTTCAACACCTTAAACTCTGTATATCAATCTGAAGTCAATCGGATGATAAGTTTGGCCTCTATAGCGCCACAAGGTTTTTGAAGTGATCAAGGGAGATAACTCTGGAAGTAATTTTTTGAAATCGCTGAAAATCAATAGGTTTCTTCCTCTCATGACCTTAAACAGTGTGTTTGTAAATTTAAAGTCAATCGGATATTAACTTTGGTCTCTGGAGCGTCCACAAGATTTTTTGAAGCGATTAAGGGCCACAACTCTGGCACTAATTATCAGAAATCGCTGAAAATCAATAGGCTTCTTCGTCTCATGACCTTAAACACTGTGTATAGATTTAAAGTCAATCAGATATTAACTTTGGCCTCTAGCGCGTCCACAAGATTTTTGAAGTGATCAAGGGCCATAACTCTGGTAGTTATTATTGGAAATCGCTGAAAAACAATAGGCTTCTGCGGCTCATGACCTTAAACACTGTGTATAAATTTAAAGTCAATAGGATATTAACTTTAGCCTCTAGAGCTTGTGGACGACGGACGGACCGAGGCGACGACAATATACGACCACATTTCAATGTGGGCGTATAAAAAATTATAATCCATTAGTATGCTGGTCTTTTTCTTTACCAACCGTGTCTCATTTTGTAATGTGAATAAATTTATCTTTTTTCAGATGAATATTTGTTTGGAATACCGATCACGTCATGCAAGGACAAGTACACAATTCCTACGGAGATCTCAAAATGATTAAACATAATTCTGTGCAAAATAGTTTACCATCAACTGATATTAGTATGAATCAACTGCCACCCTTGGGTATGCTACCCCAATGGACTCGTGTTAATACACTAGATAAAGCCAGGTACCCTAAACCCTTTATAAAGGACAGATTACAACCTCTGCCACCAAATAAAGGTGATGGGGAGGAGGGAGATCCCGAATTAAATATGAATCCAGCCCAGAGGTCTAGTTATCTAGAGAGGAGCATTAAATTTTTAAAACAACAGCATCAAGACATTCTCAAGTGTTTACACGAAGAAATTGATATGGTGAAAAAAGAAAATAAAGGTACTGTATAATAAAAATGTATTTGATTTTTTGGATGATTTTAGATGTTTCATGTTAAAGATTGAAGACACTATTTTCTTACAAGGATGTATACGTATTATATTAATACTTCATTTCTTTTGTTTTCGTCCAGATCTGGTCAAAATCATTCGTTACTGTAATCTGTAAAGATGATTTGTCTCACTACTAGTAGGCCAGCATCTGTTGCTAATTGCAAGTCGTTGCTTAGGACATTATACAGATGGCCTCTTCATAAATAACAAGCTTGTAAAATTGACCAAAGGTGTGCAAGTGTTAAAGTTGTTTAAACTGATGACAAAACATGTCTTGGGACACACTGTCCTGGTTGAGCTTACTATCTTAAAACATATATAATTACATCATCTTTCTTGATATAAATAACATTTAAGAAGCAGCAATTAATATAAATGTTACAAGTTAATATACCAGTAAATAATAAACAGATGTCATGTCATACTTGGGCATCTGCAGAGAAGCCTCTCGTCTTAGTGCTTACGGAAAAATTATGCTCCACATCTTGTCAATGAATTGTGGCCAGATCCACACAGGATTTTGATTTCTAATAATTTCTATAGATCAAAATACTTTATACATAGACTAAGTCACATGTTAAAACCATGACTAATTATTTTCCTGTTTTACTTAGAGCTTCAGTTCAAACTTATTATGAATCAAAAAAGAAAAAAAAGTGCAAAAAAGTCTGATAAACAAGATACAACAGAAGATGCTGCCAATGAAGATGGTAAGATTAGTAAAATCACTTACGTTTTTAAAGGCTGGATTGTTTTTAACAATTTATTTTCATAAACATACTGTTCTTTAAGACAATCAATGCAACTAAACAAAATCAAGTCACTCAAGTTTTAGGCACATCTTTTTTATTACTATTTTTGTACCTTTCTTTTTTTTACAGATACAGCTTCAATAGATTCTAAATATCTGGAGGGTACCGATAAATCACGAGGTATTTGTATTATAGAATATTGTTTTACTGATCATGAGAATCCCCCATAGAATAATTAAATAGAATTAGTCGGTGTTCTGTTTGTTGATTAATCAAAGTAATCAGAAATTCATTAATTATTTGTATTGTTACCGCAGAGGTTAGAGTCATTTTCCTGAATGAAGAAATAAAAGAGTTGAAACGTGCTCTGAGGGAGACTACTAATACCAACACATATCTTAAACAACTTGTTGAGAAAAATGAAGAAGAGGTTAAAAGACAGTAAGTTTTGCTATACTGATGATAAAGGGGCACAATATGTTCCCGATAATAACATAAAAGATAAAAAGAACAATCTAAGATTCACCAGAAAAATATGTATTAAGAACTGTTTATGTTCAAAATGCAGAATTATTTATTTACAAATGAATATCTGCTCTTTTGCAAACTAAAGAAATGTTTATGTTCAAAATGAAGAAATATTCATGATCAAAATGAAGAACTGTTTATGATCAAAAGAATTGTTTATGATCAAAATGGAAAGAACTTTTTATAAAGTATTGGTAGTACCTGATACTGGCTAAAGTTATAGATTTTTTAAATTTATATTATAGACAAATTACAATAGAAAATCTGAAGTCCCAGACAAACCAAGAAGGTCCAGAAACATCTTATATGGTAGAACAGTTAGCAGCTAGTGAAAAAATATTTAGTCAAAAATCTACACAGCAATTAACTCAGTCAGAATATCAGGGCATTATACGACATTTACAACAAGTCAATGAAAAACAGTCGCATGAGGTATTTAACATTTTGTTAAAATTGATGGATATTCTTTTTAAAAAAAGCTTCTGGAAATTTAAATTCTGTAAAAGTCATATTGGAAATTGAGCTTTTTAACTGGGCAAAGACTTTGTTTTTATCTTATTAATATGGTCTGTATATTGTTTTTAAGCTTGAAAGTTTAAAGTCTGATCTACGTGATGTTCTATATTCCCATAAATGGACGCCCGATGCATATTTATTAGCTAAAGCGTATGTAGCAGAAGATGATAGTAAAGATAGCAAAACTAGTAAATCAGCTCTACCTAGGATACCACTTAAACACCCTACTAGAAAATTGTAAGTACATGTGTATAAAACATTAAGGTATTTATCCAGTTCAGTTCCACCTTCAAATTTCAGAAAATTAAAAACTTTTCCATTTGTTTCCCCTTTTATGACAAAATCTAGATGGGACTCACATTTTGACTTGCGAAACAAAAGTTAGTTGTTGTTTCCCCCTCCTCTACCAAATTCAAATGTTGCCCCATGGAATTAGCGTTCATTGATTATAGAGGTAAAGACTAAGCTCAGTCATATTTGGGGAGCATGACCACCACCATCTAACATTCCAGTTATTACTGCATAATAAAATATAACATGTACACAGACAGATCATCGAATAACACATTTTTATGGAATAACAATTACTATGGGTTATTTTACTGCGACGTTTCAACAAGATTTCACAAGTCGTTGTCGAGCATATACACAAATAGTTAAAATAAAATGGAAAAAAATATGAATATATATATAGTATATATATATTCATATTTTTTTCCATTTTGTTTGAAAAATTGTTTGTAATTGTATATAATATATGTTTGTAATTGTATATATTATATACAATTACAAACATATATTATATACAATTACAAACAATTTTTCAAACATCAGTGCAAACCATCCAAAGGAATGTAAGTAAAGTACGCCTTCTCAATAAGAAGGTCAGATTTATCCTCACCTTTATTTATTTGAATAACGAGGTTGACATCCACATCTATAGATGACCAATTTCAGCCAGGATATAATTTAATGTACAGTGTATTGTCAAATCTAGCTAAAAAGTAGAATTAGAAAGAGGTTAATTCAAGGTTGCATATATTTTACAGACCAGATTTAGCATATGTTCAGCGTGATAATGTTAGTCTACCAGCTTTAAAACATACAGTCAGTAATAAAGCCACAGAACGACAGAAACGAACACAAGTAATACAGAAAGCCAGACTGAGAGAAGAGTTGTATAAATGATATGTTTCATTTTTATAGTCATCATGTTTTATTGTCATGATCATTATGTGAATTAATCGCTTTATTTTAGTCAATGTATTTTGTTTGTTGTGTTTGAAGCAGCTTAATAATAAAAAACTTGTTCATATTTTTAAACCACAAAGTTGTTATAAAATAAAAATATAATAAATTTACCATGTTATTGGTACAAATATCACCTTAAAAATATTAAAACTATTATTATTAGATGTGTAATTTTTCTTCTTAGCCTATGATTTGCTATTTCGTTGAATATTTTGAGTAAATGTAGTCATAGAAAAGAACTGTGCACTTTTAATTCACATTTGAAAAGATTGTGTAACTGAAAAATTAAAAAGATTTTGTGGTTTAAAATTATTAAAATGGCCTCCGGATATCATGTTAATAAATAAATCACTTGAGTTGTATCAACACAAGTCATCAGAAGTAGATAAACAACATGGCCGCTTACTTTTCTTGCTTTACTTACTATAATCTGTAACTAATAAACGGAGCACAATTATATTGTGTGGACACAAAATGTAATGTAGGGCACAAAATTGTGGTATGGAAGAAGGGAGCAAGTTATGGGAACTGGAAATGGTTTCTTGATATTCAAGTTATAACCAAAAAACTTCATTAATGATGTAGAAAGTGCTTAATTGTTGGGAATATTAGAATAATGATTAGGGTAATAGCAATGGTCAGTGTTAGAATTATACATTGCAGCTGTGATAGTTAGAATTATAAAGAGGCTGTGCAAAGTTCTGTCAATCCTGAAAACAGATATTGTATGAGCAAAATCATGTAAGTGTTTCAGCTTCGAGGATTGGTCATATCATGTTTAGTTTATATATTAAACCATTGTTTTAAGAATCCAACTTGCCCTTGTTAGAAATTAAGAGATGTAAATATTTTGTTTTAATTACTGTAGAATACAAAAAATAATTAAATGACTAATACGACTGCAGCAACACACGATTTTGTAATTGGGTTTGCAGGTAAGTAAAAAAAAATTAATGATTTTCGAGATGTTTTGTGAATCATAATTTAATTATCTTATTGTTTTGTCATCTTTTTGAAAACATTAATCCAATATTCTGACTTACAATAATAACATTGTTTGATGTGATCAAGAAGTTTTATATAAACTCAGTTCTGACTCATAAGAGATGACGTTCGTGGGGCTAAAAAAAGAAAAATGTGACTAGTAGTTTGGATGGTATAGAAACAGAGCTCCACCAATGAATACATTAGCAAACAACTAAAATAAATCCTGTTGGAATTTGAAGAAGAGCAGACAGAAACACCACTATCAGGGCAAAATTCGCCCACTGAAAATTATGTTAATTCTAAAATGATTGATTGATGAGATATTTAACACCATTCCCTTACAACGCATGATTCTGAGTATTTCAATATGTCATTCCAATCCATGTGTCCAAGCTTCCCATAATATTATCTGAATTTTGTTACTGAATATACTGTTGATAAAACTGCTGTTAAGGAGGGGGATATGATAATCTATGTAATATTGTTGATATTATTTGTCATGTTTTATATTACTGTGAATATAACTGGATTGATGTGATAATGATTAAATTATAAAACAGTTGGTTGTCATTTTTAAACTCTTTCAAGCAGTACGTGTACATGTATTATAAACCTACTATAATGATTTACCTCATATTTCACATGGTTCAACCCTTTTCTTTACTATACTGATAGGAAAAATGTCTGTCACAGAATACATGATGCAAAAAGTGTGATATTTGTCATTAATATCATTGTACATTTATGCTGGAATAAAGGATGGAGTTTCAGACGGGAAAGATTAATCCTCAGTGTATTTCACCACAGGTAGGATGTAAAAAGTGTGATAATGGGCCTTAATATCATTGAACATTTATCCTGAAATAATACTTGTGTCCAAGTAATGTGTGTTCTCTGGTTATCTTATGGGGTTAGAGAAATGGGGTTTAACGTCCACTCGACTAACATATGGTTCAATTCTATTTCAATAATTTGCTTGCGCGTAGGGGTCTTTAGCAGTGGGGAAAAAAATGGAGGAACCCACGAGGTTGAGAAGGCGCTCTAGACCACTAAGCCATCCCAACTCCCCGGTTATCTTATGAGTTTTATAAGTATGGTGTAGTTCCTGTGACTCAAGATACCACACATAATTTAAAGTGACAGTTCAGTTGCTGAACCACACGAGATAGGACTTTAGTGACAAATATACATGTATCATCTTACTATTACAAACAATTTTTACAAATATTTAAAAGATCCAATACTTATGTTACCCATGAACAGAAGAGTGGTTCAACAGGCAAGGGTGTGATGAGAGAAAGAAATTGGGTTTAGCATACACAAGACACAATTAGGTCATTTTGGGACTAACATGGTTTCATTTTATTTCAATAAATCGCTTGCGCGTAGGGGTCTTTAACTGTTGAAGGAAACCAGAAGACCCAGAGAAAACCCATGAAGCTGGGTAAGGGTCCTCTTCAATAGAAGGCTTGATCTCGCCTTAACTACATACATCTTATCAAGCCCTTCACGTAATATTTCGCCACTAAGTTCGATTGGCACAAACCCAGCTTGGAAACCTATCAGATACATCAGTCATCGTGAATGCCAAGTCTCGTGCTTTTAGCCAAAATGCCTACATGTGACAATCGAGTTGCAAAGTTTAAAGATCGATCAATGTCAAGGTTGCTGGTTTTCCACAAGTTTCTCAATTTAAAAAACCCTGTTTGTTTATAGTGTGTTATGTGCCACGAACTCTGATTGGACAATGCTAATTAGTCACGTGTAAAAACAACGGGTGCAAAGTTTAGGAATTGCTGAGTATTGAAGCAATGGTTAGATGTTGCTTAAGGAACATGGGCATGGGTGTGATTACAAAACACAACCACATTTCAATGTAGACATATAACAATATACTTTTATCACCGATATTTATTCGGCATACATGAGATTATAATTGTCCTGTTCTAGAATAGCACTTGTATGATAATCTGATGATACGGTTCCACAAATTTTTATTTTTTAGTTGGAAACTATAAATTCTGATCAGTGAAACCCTCTCAACAGGAGCTCACAGTATTTTACACTTAGTCTTGTCTTAATTTGCTAGCATTTCAGGTGCAGCAGACTTTTTACACAATCTTGCTAACAAAGCTGCCATTTGAAGTAAAGAATCAACTCCTTCTGCTATCCTCATATGCGTGTAACCAATTTCCTATAAAAGAAAAATACTGAATAAACCCTATTTCTCAACAACCAAATCCTTTTTACACTAACAATTATTTATGGAATAGTAATTACTGGTTTATAAACACCCAATGTTTCGACTATGATACTCGTGTCTTTATCAAGCAAAAAAATCTTTTATTACTGGTATGTGAAAATATGCTACAGATGTCACTTTTACCATTGAATTTAATTTATACTAATGATAAAGAAACATATATTCTTTGATAACAATTGATTATTTCAATATCAAATATAATCCAAATAAAATTATACCTTGATAAATTCTAATTTCAAGAACTCCGGCATTTCTTGATTTTTGCACACACGGAATATAATAGTGATGATATCGTGTGGGGAATATCCTAATTTCCATAAATGTGCCATAACTTTATAGGATTCTTCTATATTAACATCAATACAATGTTGTAACATAGTTTTAATTAAAGTAGGATGTGGTTCATCACACACCTATAATATAAATATATTAAAGGTATGTCTGTTAAAGATTAATCATTTAATTAATGGTACAACTTTATTTCAACAATTTGACTGCGTAAAGTGGTCTTTAGTAGTGGGAGGAAACAAGAAGATCTGGGGAGAACCTACTCCTTGTCACATACAAGCTAGGGATTGACACCATGCCACTTAACACAAACCTTATGATCAAAAGCACACACTTCAAACCATTTAATTACTCCCACACCAAACTTTACAATGGTAGTATTATTAAACAACAGTTGTGAGGTGTTGGACTTATTCCGTTCAATACCCGAAATATTGCTACTACAGGGTTCCCGCGGCTTCGTCTAACATTTTTTCAAGGATATTCAAGGATAAATATACGTCAAATTCCAGGATTTTCAAGGACATTTTTAGCCTAAAGTTACAATTTTTCATCTGAAAAACAACCAAAACATTACCAACTATCGTTAAAATCTCATATTTAAAAGGAATTAAAGACATAAACTGTTTTTTATTATTACAGATTGACTTTCGGCACACCGGGAAAAACTCCCGCCATTTTTAAAACAGAGTTATTTCCCTTTTCGTCATTATGCATTGTTTAATGTAATTACTAATACCGATTTTGATTAGTCAGTGTAGTGGCTTCTAGTATGTTAATTGGACAATGGAGTCACGTGAGACTATTTGGTAGCCTTACGGTAAATGTCATTGGCTTATCTTGTTATTACGTGACAAAACACGGCTGTTTATTTAGATCAGTTGATTGACAGGTATACGTCAGTTATTGTTTATAGTATAACCAGCATTACTTATAATCTAAACGGGATTTTCAGATCAACTTACTAGTATTACCAACAAAATTAAGGATCTTAACTGAAATTCAAGGATATTTTCCTATTTCCGCGAAATTCAAGGATATTCAAGACCTTGAAAATGAAATTCTAAATTTAAGGATATTCAAGGATTTTCAAGGACCGCGGGAACCCTGTACTACATACCAATCAATGTTTGATTTAGAAATAAAAATTAAATTCAGATAAAAATATTTATGATCCACTTTACCTTAAAAACATTTTCACTATTTACATGGCCAAAACCTTGATAGGTAGACTGAAGATTGTTAAGTGCCTGCAAGAGAGAGAAATGGGGTTTAGCGTCCACTCCACATAAACTAGGTCATTTGGGACTAACACATGGTTCAATTTTATTTCTATAATTTGCTTGCGCCTAGGGTCTTTAGCAGTACAAGGAAACAATGATTTACTCATTTTGAGGCTAAATCTTGTAATTATGGTTATTTGTGCCTTAAGAGGAAGGGGAATTTGGCCCTGAAGCATTTATGACCATCTATTCTTATTAAATTTTGAATTTTCTGATTTTGTTTATGCATGCCATTGTGACAAAAGCAAATTTCAAGTATTACATGGCTTTCTTTGTCAGTTCTAGTGATCATAATGAAGACTATAAAGACAGCATTTATAGACTAAAACTTTGATATCTAATGCACACAATACATACCTGTCTCATATCACCCTGCGCTGTAAAGACTATAGCTTCTAGACCATCATCAGTAAAACTAACTGATTCATGGTTACATATTTCTAATAACCTGCTTAATAACTGAGCATCACTTAATTTAGAATATCTTAATACAGCACATCTAGACTGTATAGGTTCTAAATGAAAACAATGTAATCTATAAATACACTATAACATTCATAGAAACGCACAAGGCATCAACACTTTTTGTACAAAAGCATGCCATTTAATGTAAATATTGTAGTCTACTGAAATTCAAGTTTTTGATGGAATCTTTCACCTACATATGACAGAGTTCTTAATAGATATTAAATACACAGGTTCAGGTTCTTAATAATATCATTTTTAAAAAGTTGCTTAGGTGGTAGGTACATTGAGCAAAAAACCCTATCCAAAGTCAGAACTTTTGATTTTTACTTCTATTTTTAAAGTTTGTGAAAGTTATATAATAATTTTCAGTTCCAAAAATATATTAAACTTACCAATAATTTTTTCTGAAGAATTACAAGCCAGAGCAAATCTAGTTGTTTTAGAATATATCTCCATTGTTCTTCTTAATGCCTGTTGAGCTCCTTCTGTCATACTAGAATATACAATATTCATAAAAATTTATCATTTAGCACTAGAAAAATTTTGATAAACAATAAGTCAACAACACAAAAAGGAAAATCATGTTACATGTGCCACATGCATATATAGTTAGTAGAAAGAGAACATGTACACCAGTTATGTATCAGGTTTTAATTACGGTAAACATTTACCAAATGAATTGTCAAGTTTCTTCCAAAGACCTCACTTGTTGAAACATTTTTGGTCTTAGTTAAAGGGACAATCCCGATAAGAACAGAGTCTCAAAAATTAAAGTCCGAACCTTTATGAAATTTATGGACCAAAATATAGAGGCATAGTGTATTTACCTTGGCTCAAAGTTTCAGCTCAAAATATTGAGTCGTTTTGACGTTAACGTCAACACTGCTTATCCGGACACGTAACCCTTTTAAGATTTTGGGTCAATTTTTCTATTGGGTGACCTAATCATAGACCGATTCAGCTAAGATGTCAAGTGACTTGAAATGGGTGTTTACATCACGTGACGTCCTCGCTGACCCGTTAAATTCCATATTAAAGTAACGTGTTTGCCTTCGAGTTTATTCTTCATATTACTGCATATTTATAACTTTTATTGTTTTTGTCAGCATTGATGCTGTTTAATAACTATTTAGTGAGAACAAATAACATTTATTTCTTCATCTTGACTATAATTTAACTTTATTTAACTACCTTTTTATAACCTATTTCTTACTAGCCTACGTTGATTGTAAAGAAGCGTGCAGTGCAAGAAAAATTCGTCATTGATTGACTATTTGTGTTTTCATTGATACAAAACTTCTGCTATTCGTAAAATAGTTACGTTCTCCCTTGGAAGCTTTATCTGTCTTGACTCATAGGCATACCGGCCGATTTTCTTGGTGGGCTGTATCATTTTTGCCCCCAAAATACAGCGGCAGCGCCCGGAACAAGTACAGGATACATGGAGCTGTGACTAGGGGTGGTTGTCCAAATGCGGGCGCTGTCCACCCAAAACCCCAAACAACAATATATTTTAAAATTCCGGTACAACATATATCGTATTGGCTGTCTAGATAACAAACCTCATCTCTCAACCCTCCGTGTTTCGAGATGAGTTGGTCCTATATATAGTTTGTGTCAAGTGCCGGAGTGATTATACATGGGCTCTTTTTTAAGCGCAATTGACAACATTTTTTTTATCAAAACAACAACTGATTATTGTCATTTTTAACATTTCTGACACATCCATCTACAATTAAGAAAATCCTACCTAACAAAGAAAGTCTGACACTTGAAACTAATTAAGGGCACCGGATCGTGGCTAAAATAAGCATGTCAGTAAGTTCTCGTATATAGTTAATTGCCTGAAGCAACGACGGAAGATTTTCGAAAATCTAGCCGTTGATAGATTAGTGTGAATTTCTCAAATCGGTATGTCCCTTTACCACAGACTTTTAATACAAACACAATACAGATACGTTTACATGTTTTGAAAGCTTTCTTTTTCGCTGTAAAACAACCTTGTATAATGGAAGCACATAAAATATAGAAAATGTAAGTAAATTTCCTGGCATTTAAGGTCATTGTTGGGAGCAAACTCTTATGAACAATAGGATAATAAATGGGCAAGAATCTCGAGGTAACCGTGAATATGATAGGCCTACTGATGACATAGTATAGTAGGCCTATAAGACTGCAGAGTGGTGGAATAATCATGAAGTAAGGAAATCGAGTGCCGTATAGTAGTCGCGAAATAATTTTATATGGCTACGTATTGGGCCTATAATATGGAAAGGAGCTTTTAATTATTGGGTCTTAGAAATTTTAGTCAATTTCCTGGCATTTTAGTTAATCGATAGCAAATTATTGTGACCAAAATGAAAATGCGCCCTTTAATTAAATCCGCGTCTGTCGGGAAAATGAACCTACATAACCGTAGACTACCACATAAGACCTTGAAAAATAACGGCACTCGACGGAGATATTTTCTATTGGACAATTTTAATTACGGCTAAGTTTCTCCTCCAGCCATTCATAAAGTTGTGGCTCTACACTCTTCTTCAAATATAATTTATAAGCGCCTTTTCTTGGCATCGTGCCCAATTAAAGCATCGGGCAAAAAATGAACACAGGCCTATGTCAATATGTTTGTTTTGTAATACATGTAATGAAGTAGGCCTAATGGAGATCCCTTTTTATTTTAAAATTACAAATATTAAATAAAGTGTTATTTTTTAGATGTAAAGAACGAAATGACAAAGGTGGGGCAGTATTATTAGTATTGCGGAGAAAGTAGTCTACAAACGCCTAAGCCTATGCTTAATAAATTCAAACCATATTATTGTCAAAAGTAGGCCTACATATCCACAAGCGACAATATTTATTAAATACCGTAGTTAAACAGGTAGGCTAGGTTAGTCAGTTAATAAGCTGAATTTTGTTTAAAAAAATAAATAATTGTAGGGCTATATACTATATAGGCTATTAATCATTAAGCGACCGGCCCTTGCTGTTTTTGATTACCGGTAGCTAGCCTACGCCATAGTTGCTGAAACACATAGGTGAGCTATGTCAGACTAGTCAACTATTTACACAAAAAGTTACGTTATCCTCTGGGATATAACGCGAAACAAGAACAAACGAAGGCGACGCCATATTGTTATAATGGTTACCACCCAATTCAGGTCACGTGACGTCCTTGACAACCTTAGCTGAATCGGTCTACCGATTCCCGTTTCTTGAGAGGTCTATACAGTGAATGACCCATGTACTGTACTTGATAACAAAAGGTAAATTTCACCTACATATCATTTTTATAGAAAAAAGTCTGGTTTTATCCAGATACTGTATAATACAACGGTCTACATTTCCAGATGAAGACTGTCAGGTTTAAGTTATTTACAAGCATATCACAAATATCGGGTTAGTTGATCGGCCTTAGGTAATGGGATATAAGGGATTTTAACACAAAATTAAGCAGTTTTATTCCCAAAAAAGTTACCGGGATTGGCCCTTTAAATGGCATTATTTTTCAACAATCACTTGTGCCCACAATCCACATTCAAAAATCCAAAACAAATATTTTTTTCCATATACTAGTATATTTACCTGTCAGCTTCATCCAAAATAATAATCTTGTGACGACCTTTAGGTAAAGTGACTTTCTGTTGTGCAAACATTTTGATTTTATTTCTAACAACATCAATACCCCTAGAAAATAAATATTATAAGTCCCATCTGGCATCAACTACATTAGAAATTATTAGATGAATAATGGAAAATTATGTTTCTAATTGTTTATTATATATTGCATCATGGTCTCCCATGTTGATAAACTGTGTGTACATGTATTACCATTATTTACATGCTCTTGTATAGTTATCCATTGGGAATCAAATTTAACATTTACTTATATTTTGAGAGAGAGAGAGAGAGAAATGGGGTTTAAAGTCCACTCAACACAAACTAGGTCATTTCGGGACTAACACATGGTTTCATTTTTATTTCAATAATTCGCTTGCGCGTAGGGGTCTTTAGCAGTGGGAGGAAACCGGAGTGCCCGGAGGAAACCCACGAGGTTGAGAAGGCGCCCCAATCTCCATGCCACATACGCTCACACCAGGGCTCGAAACCACAGCCGCAAGCCAGAGGTGACCGGCCAGCTAGAGGTCGAAGCGTGGCACTCTAGACCACTAGGCCATCCCAACCCCCTTATATTTTGAGCAAAATACCACTCATATGAAACACAATAAATTACTCATTTTATTGAGACATCATTATTTCACTTGATGTGTACAGATATGAAATATCAACATATTTATGTCTTCAAATAAAAGTTCTATTTTGTGTTAAAAGGACCCAATCAACATCTTTATCTTAGTGGTGGATGGCAATTTGAGAGAAAATGAGTAAAAATACACAAGAAAAACAAAGTACTCTAAAATCAATACATACCTATCATTTGAAGCATTCAATTCCAAAACAGCATCTCTGTAAGATGGACCTAACATTGTTCTAGCTAAACATAGTATACTGGTAGTTTTTCCTGTACCTGGCGGACCCTGATAATAAATGACAATCAATATCTTTAATACATGTGCACTGGATTGTAAGGAGTGAGCCATGGGGTTAATTAATGTCCAACTGACACAAACTTTGCCATTTTGGGACTATTCTATTTTTAAAAAAGCTTGCAACTACATGTAGAGGTCTTTTAGCGGAGGAAGGAAACCGGAGTATGCAGAGAAAACTACTCCTTGTCCAGCACAAAATTGGATTTCGCTGCCACACCACTTTTCTCAATTTCAGACCTTATGATCTAAAGACGCCGCTCTGTACTATTAGTCTGTAGGGTTGGGTTTTTTTTTCAAGTTAATAACAGATGAGCAACAGCAACATATTAAGAACCATGAAAAGACAACTGATACATTTTTATTTTACAATAAGTCAAATCAAGTCGTATGCTTAATTAACTATATTATTATAATACAAATTCCAACTCTTAAAACTACTTATACTCTGCACAGTGCACACTGCGTAATACAAAAAATATCACATTTTGCAACTGCTCATTAATCAGTTGGTTTATATACTAAAATTTACATCAAATTGTAAATCCACAAAAAGTTATCTCTTCTGGTATTGGTGATCTGACCAGATTCAGCAGTTATTTAGTACACAATTCATTCATAACAGATCACAAAATATATTTTACTTACAGCAATGATAACATTAGGAACATTTCCTTCTCTAGAAAATACAGCTAATCTACTAATAGTTTCTTCGTTCCCAACAATATCAGTCATTTTTGTTGGTCTGTATTTCTCTACCCTAAAAAAACACATGGCAAACTAAAACGCATCCAAGGTACATGTACGGTACCATTGACAGTTTGTTTACTGAATATGCTTGGTTATTCTCAAATAGACGATAATTTTGTTACTTACGCGTACGCCAATGTACACGGGACCGGTTTTTCATTCCATCCAAATGACTAGGCAGCTGTCTTTGTTAGGCCCTTCGTCCTGCATCACTGACAAGGGGGAACAACGACAGAAAAACTGGATGAACTTTCTTGGCCAATTCAGGGATCAAAGGCCCAACCTGTTTGCGAGCCATGTTACCCACCGACTCCTAGAAATGGTTCCACTACTGATCATGAATTAGCCTGGTGTTGAATACGCCTGATACCAATGAAAACGCCTCAAACCCATACCAGTAAATACCACCTCTTATAAATTGGGGATCAAGGTGTCGATTAGTTACTGGTCATGAATTAGCCTGGTGTTGAATACGCCTGATATTCAACACCAGGCTAATTCATGACCAGTAAAATCGGCGTATTCAAGACCAGTATATTATAGGGTTGGTTGACCGGTATATAAAGGTGCTAAGTAGTACTCATCAGTGTGGATAGAAGCCGATATGATAATTATTATAGATGATTTTGATGATTGGTGTTTGATGTATTAAAATTGTTTTTTTTTTACAATTGAGTTGTTGTTTAAATTATTTAATCTTAAGCTTGAGATTGTACATCCCGGCTTTGTTATTTTGATTGGTTGGTGTATAAAGTTGCTAATTAGTACTCATCAGTGTGGATAGAAGCCTATACGATACTTATTAATTAATGATTGGTGTTTGATGTATTAAAATTGTTTGTTTTATTATTTGTATTTTAAACATCAAACCAATTCCGACGCAAGCTTGGAATTTGTATATCCCGGCTTTGTTATTTTGTATTTTAAACATCAAACCAATTCCGATGCAAACTTGGAATTTGTATATATTTTGAATAAAATATGAAACTTTCACCATTTGATATCGGTATCTCAGGTCTTCAGTGTGAAGAGTGTAATCTATGGCAGCATAGAAAATGTACAGGTATGTATTTATAACTTCTCAGATTTCGCTTGCTTTCATAAGTATTGAAATATAAATCATAAGTATTGAAATACACGAGTTTTGCTAGTTTTGCTAGCTATACTTACTCCAACTTATATTCACTAAATTTTAAATAATTTTGTTCTCTTTAGATATATCCCAGGCAGCATATAGAAGAGCGGTGAAAGGGTTGGAAGAGATTGAATGGACATGTACTCCTTGCATAAATGCTGTAAGTACCGGTAATTTCTATAATCAACGAAACATCTATCATATTCTTACCGTCTTTAATATTCTTCCCATCGTATTTGATGTTTTAATTTAGTCAACTTAAACACAATACTCAGTTCAAAGTTGAATACGAAACTATGGCTATTATTAATCGCATCAACTGAATACGATGTTTTATATGTAAATATTGTCTTCGAATATTATTTCAACTCTTGTTTGTATTATGACTATTTAAAATATATAATAAATACCCTGTTAATCCTTCTATTGTCTTGTCTTAATTGATTAATTAACTTAACATCCATAGACAGAGTACTACTTAGCACCTTTATATACCGATCAACCAACCCTATAATATACTGGTCTTGAATACGCCGATTTTACTGGTCATGAATTAGCCTGGTGTTGAATACGCTAGGATTCTTTTCATTCAGTGTGACATCATCATTTACCAAATGTTCGTTATGTCTTTCGTAATTCAATACGTTTTCACAGATATCATTAATAAAACGAAAAAAGATGTAACCTCCCGTGTAGTGATCGACATACATAAAGTCATAATTCATAATTAACATTTTAAGTCATTTACATGTCATAAGAAAAACAAAACGTCACGAAACACAAAAATAATAGGAGTTTATAATAGATAGGAGACATCCAGAAGAAAGATTTGGCCTAACAATAGCAAAATAAAGGTTATATACCATGGAACTTCATAACTGGTTGTTTTGGGTTTATCTTTTATCGTGACAGTTGATTTTTCAGGTTCATCTATTTCCATTTTCTCTTCGTCCGCCATGATTTGTTTATATTCCACCCTTTCCCGCGGTATTTCTGAAACACTTCCGGTCAGTGGGAAAAATGGAGTAATTTCCCCTTAATCAAAGTTGACGAAGTAGGACCACTGATCTTTATAAATATTATTTATATAGATCAGTGTGTTGGACATGTTCCGTTTTACACCATGATGAACTAGATAGTTATGACCAAACTGTTTGGCAGTTATAACTAAAGTAGGGCCGTTTTGACCAAACCTGTTTTTGGCCGTTATGACATAGGGCCGTTATGACTAGTCGACTAGTCCCCTACATCCCACTAGATACATGCACTCACTGGCCGATAATTCGCCCAACACTCATTAGCTAAATAAAGCGGCCGATTAAGGGCATGCCGAAAATATAAAGAAAACAAAAAAAAACTGGAGCACACGTAATACTTTAGTGATTAAGCCAATTCAATCACCCGCTCGTCTCTTCGAATTCAGCCGATTTTAAGGACATGATGTTGTTTTTTTTTCGGGGGGGGGGGGGGCCCAGCAAACACAAAACATTTAAAAAACGTGTTTTCTTGGTTTCTAAAAGGTTAGGTAAAAAAATATGTTTATTAAACGTTTTTTAAACGTTTAAAGTGAAAGTTTTTACGAAATTTTCGATAAACATTGATAAAAACGTTTAATATATGTTTAATCAACGTTCATAATTAACGTTTTCTTACAAAACATTTTTTTAACGTTTGCACTGAAACGTAGTAAATATGATTTTTTTTTAACGTTTATGAAACGTTTATAAAGACCCAATAAATAGGTATAAATTACCCTACACGTCATATGAAAAAAATAAATTTTAAAAACATTTATTAAACGTTTAACACACGTTTATAACTTACGTTGCCTGACAAACATTACTTTAACGTTTACGTGAAACGTAATAAATATGTATTTTTTTATGTTTTAGAAACGTTTATTATAAATGATAATATAAACGTTTTTTTAATGTTTCTTTAAGGTTTTTATATATTTACCAAAAAGAATAAATGCAACAATAAAGATCGATAAAAACGTTTTTGTTTTTGCAAAATACCTATATTTAATGCATATAAAAAACCCAATAAGGGTCCAGATTACCTTATCTTATACATATTTTTGAAAACACCTCCAATGTTGACAGTTGACCCAAATTTAAGCATCTTTCCGCCATAGAAGGAATACCAGCCAAACCTGATGTCTGCATTTTTATACCTGTGGTAAATTATCAAGTTTACGAGGTTGTTGCAGGGTGAAGTAGTTGACAATTTGGTATGTTATTAATTAATATTTTGTGTCCATTTAGAAATAATTATTATTTATAACAATTGATTGTTTAGATAATTATATAGATTATTTTCTACTCGTACCCTTTCCATTTGGCCTAGCCAAAATTCTATTGTCATTTCATTATAGAGCCCTCCTTGCAAAGTAAATTGACTATTACATCCTAATTGATTGATATAATGAATGCATTTGTCTTGCACATATATATGTTTTATTTTAGTCCTGAAACTTTAGTGTTTTTATTTTATAATTATAATGCATTTTGATCATTTAGTTTTGGGTTAATTATTATGTCTGGAACTGGAAGAGTCTATTTCAATTGTAGTATTGTATAATGGACTGTTCTAGTATCTATCATATTTAAAATGATAGGGTTTCAAGTTTCATGTATCGTTCAGAGAAGTTAATTTCCCTTAGTTTCCACATACTGTATAACTTACGATTTGTATTTTATCTATTTTTACAGTTAATCGATGATCATCCCAACTGATTGTTTAAAGTGCCAATCCCGATAACTTTTTGGGGAATAAAACTGCTTAATTTTGTGTTAAAATCCCATCAAACCCATTACCTAAGGCCGACCAACTAACCCGACATTTGTGATACGTTTGTAAATAACTTAAATCTGACAGTCTTTATCTGGAAATGGACACCGTTGTATTATACAGTATCTGGATAAAACCAGACGTTTTTCTATGAAAATAATATGTAGGTGAAATTTACCTTTTGTTATCAAGTACAGTACATGGGTCATTCACTGTATAAACCTCTCAAGAAATGGGAATCGATTATCAGGTCACCCAATGAAAAAATTGACCCGAAATCTTAAAAGGTTTACGTGTCCGGATAAGCAGTGTTGACGTTCACGTCCAAACGACTCAATATTTTGAGCTGAAATTTTGAGATAAGGTAAATAAACCCTGCCTTTATATTTTGGTCCACAAATTTCATAAATACTCGGAATTTAATTTTTGAGACCCTGTTCTTATCGGGATAGTCCCTTTAAGTACAGAATAGTTACCTATTATAGAACGTTTTAGTCTTCTTTTATCATTTAGTGATTACAGTTATTCTTAGAGGTGGACTGAATTGTGTACTGTTTTATAAACTTTCATCTGTTTAGTACTTATTATAAAAAGATTAACACTCGAAATTTATATAGGCTAGAGTTTACGTCGGTGTTTTAGTTGAATTTGAAGCGGAGAAATGCCAAATTGGAGGAATTATTGGCTTTTTAATAATATTTAGGAAATAAAATGTTTACCTGCGCACATGGATTTGTGAAGAAGATTATGTTTTCTACCAATTACACAAAAAATATTCTAGACTATTAATAAATAATACAGAAGAAGATTGTGCAAGCTATATAGTCATATTCATACAGTGTATTCCATGTATGTCTGTCTACAGTTTAAAAAGACAAACGTCTGGATCAGTCACAGTGGTGGTCTACTTCAATGACTGTTGAGTGTTGTCGTAATGTGTTATAGACTATTAGCCCTAGTTTGATTTATCCAAATGCAATTAAAATAAATACATGTTACAATATTTATTTATTTATTTATTTTCTTTTTAGCTACCAGCTTTAGATTTTTTTATGGTCAGTCTTGTAGGTCAAATATTGCAGTTGGTAGATATTTAATTTATTTCAGTGATGGGATGGAGTGGGTGGATGGTTGAATGGTCATTGAGTCAACTGATGTGGTTTTGATTCCCCGGTTGTATGTGACAAGGAGTAGGGTCGCATACCCAACCTCGTGAGTTTTCTCCGGGTCTCCCCATTGCTAAAGACCCCTACCAACTTCCAAAATTTTTAGTTCATATTTTATGACTCACATAAATCTGAGGATTCCACTGGTGTCACTTGTTTGAATCAATATGGGTAACGGAATGAAAATATAATGAATACAGAGGTGTTTCTATTACCTAATGACATCAACATTTACAGTCAACTCAAACGCTAAAGTGTAATGTACAAACAAAAATATATGACTGAGGAAGAAACTATTTTAAAGGACAAAAAAATAAAACGTTTTTTATATTAAATTAAAAAACGTTGATAAAACGTTCAAATTAACATGTCCAAGAACGTTTTTAAGACGTTTATTTTATGTTTTTTCAAATGTTTTTTTCGACGTTGTTTTAATGTTTCTATTACGTACGAAAAAACGTTTAGCCAAAACGTTTTAGAAACGTTAAAAAGAGTCCACAATTTGAGGTTTTTTAAACCTTGAAAATAAACGTCTTGGAAACCTAACTAAAACGTTTTTAATACGTTTAAAAGATGTTTAATTGTTTGCTGGGGGGCTGGTTCAATGGTCTAGAGCAATGAGTCTCAACCAGTGTGCCGCGAGATCTTCCTAAGTGTGCCGCGAAGTTTTAAACAGCACACTAAGAAAATTAGCTACACTACTAAAAACGTCGAGATATGCTGTAGAGGGTTAAGAGATAACATATTTGTTATCATAAAGAAAATGTGGAAAAACACTTGAATCCCACTGAAGATTTACTATTGTTTTTTCTGTATTTAGTTTGAGTCAGTCTATGTTTCTATGACTAGTCTGTGTCTATGATTGTATGTCATCTGTGACTTGTCATGTTTTTATTTTGCGAAATCCAAATATTTGTCTTATATATTTAGCCAGTCATGCCTTTGTTTTGTCATGTGTTCCAAGGTGGGCCACAGGGGCGTAGATCGCTAAAACAAATAGTGGTGGGGACAGTCCATGCGACTATTGGTAAAGAGGGGTGGGGTTGGGGTCCTCCCCCGAATTTTTTTGAAAACTAGACACTCTAAAATGCACTCTGTGGGTATTTCACCATCATTTTCGGGCAAACAATTCTAATCCCCGAGGCAGCAAATGATACGAAATCTAATCTAAAGACAAATCTTCAAGCCACCGTTCACGATTTATTCTCTCATGTAGGCTACACTACAAGAACTAGAAATATTTACACTACTGAGATTCCAGCTCCGCCTCCATTCTCAGTAGTGTTCGAAGACTACGTAATGTTTTTGAGCAAAATGTGTATTCAATTGGAAACACAATCGTACAGGCCTACAAAATCTTTTAATTTATGTAAACTAAAACAAGCCACACACACAGCTAAACATATCAATATTCAATCCCAAATGAAATAAATGTAACATTTTACTGTATTGTTCATTGGTGATTAAAAATCGGATGGCAAAGGCGTGTTTTCCTACGTTAAAATTCAAAAATGGCGACCACGTTGAAATAATGACTTTTCGCTTTTTTAAAAGTTAAATCTAGCTGTTTATATTGTTCCCATACTTTTATTTAGTATGGCAGCAAATGTAGCTGATATACAAACTAAATCCTTAAAGTAGCTAAGTCCCTAACTCAATATCATCCAAAATTGATGATGTGATCGTACTCGAAAAAGATGTGCTACTGATATAAAATAAAAACCAAGTACGAACAATCCAAACCATTAGACAAAATTCGAAGTCCTAAAAAACGTTATCCAATATTTAAGACAAAAATAAATATTTTACCATTCGTGGTACCACAATGCGTTTGAGCCCCAGCTCTAGCAAGAGACTCGAGAAACGAGGCTAGAAACATTGCACAAAATCATGGACCAAATCATACGGCGCTGCATGTAGACTGGAATAACTAGACGCTAGAAATTTGCATTCGATTGACACTGCTGGCTTATTTCGCCGAACAAAACTAATTTGAAATCAGAGTAAAAACGGAAACCATTGAATGTAAATCAGTTTATATACATTCATATTAAGCCAGGCTGACACTTGCACGACTTATATGGCCATGATTTTGTCGTGCCCATCAGTGTCCACATTGACACGAACTGGTATGACGAATTCACGCATAGTTTGCGCATTGTTTACGCACTTTCCGCATTGTCACGACGAGTTTGCGCAAATCGGGCGGTGTCGTGCCGACTCGAGTCGTGCCAATGGGTGCCCCGGAATCGTGCAAGTTTCAGCCTGGCTTTAGAGTATTATATGCGTTGCGACCCACTTGTGTTAATTTCTAGGTCTCAAATGCTAGCGATTTAGGTCCTTTAAATTAGGTGATTTATCACCCAGTATACCAGATAGAAACAAAATCTTAGCGTATCAGATATGCACACCTACATGGTATACATATTATTAATTATTTACTGTTGTAATACGAATTATCACTCATAGGCGTACGGGCTCGATGACAGTTTGGGGGCAGAACCCGAAATGTCCGAAAAAAAAAATCGGATTTACAGACGCAGGCGCCGATCTTCTTCGAGAGGCGAAGAAGCGGATCTTACCTTGTATGGAACCCCAAGATAATTTTGGAATATTTGACGGCTTCAAACGCGCTTCCCTGCTATTTCATCGCGCGCCGAATCGTATATTTTGAAGCGGGAGTAAGCACTAGGATTTATTTTGTTCCTCGCCTTTCGAAGAAAGCAGCTGGGGGACAATGAAAATGGGCCCACCCCTCTGTTCGTCAGCCTGTCTAATATCTATCCGTCACACTTTTTGGGACACAATTAATTACATGTATACTCTCCTAACTGAGCTGTAATGTTCAAACATCGAAGATAAGAATTTCTGCTTGTGTTAAGCAGAGGTGAACTATTTGGTTGGTTGATGTTTTGGGACACGATAATTTTAGTTCTAATTAAGCGAGAGTGATGGAACTTGGTGTTAGTTTCATTATATCAATACCTAGCTAATTGAGCCAAAAGTCCACTCTAGGTGTATGTGTTCATTAGGTTAATGCCTTGATGGAGTTCAAAGATGGGAATTTTCTGCTAAGGGTAAGGGATAAACATTTGATTGGATTGGTGCTTTGGGACACGATAACTTTAGTTCTGATCAAGTGAGAGTGATGGAACTTGGTGTATTGTTTCGTCACATTAAGACCGTGCATAAGTTCGATAACGAACATTTTCTGCAGAGGGTAAGCAAAGCGATACGCAATTTGATTGGTCGAGACTCTGGAACACATTGAGGTAGAATGTTTAACTTGGTGACGACGTCCATTAGGCGAATTCCGTGATCGAGATAAACATTGTCTGATTAGTTGATGCTTTTGGGTTAGATAACTTTGAACATAAGTGAGAGCGATGAAACCCTGAGTATAGATTCATAATTTATATCATTACTGTGACTAAGTTCGACGATGGGAATTTTCTAATTGGGTAAGGGGGCTTGGGGCCGAATGGTTAGCACCAGCGCGCTGTATCATAAGGTCTGTCATTGAGTCAACTGGAGTGGTTTCGATTCCCCGGTTGTACTTGAAAAGGAGTAGGGTCGTCTGTCCAACCTTGTGGGTTTTTTCTCGAGTCCGCCGGTTTCTTCCCACCGCTAAAGACCCCCACGCGCAAGCGATTGTTCAATACTTTTGAAAAAGATAAATGCGCAATTAATTAATGTATCATCTATTTAAAGACCCCTACGCGCAAGCGATTGCTCGATAATTTTGAAAAAGACAAATTAATGCGCAATAAATTAATAATTTTGAAAAAGACAAATTAATGCGCAATAAATTAATATGTGTCATCTATTTATTTCGATATTTCGCCTCACTGTTGGCGCGTCACTGTTCGTCCGTCCGTCTGTCTGTCTGTCTGTCCGTCTGTCTGTCCGAGCTAGAATGTTCAAACTTGGTGTATGTGTTTATTAGGTCAATGCCTTGATGGAGTTCGAAGATGAGCATTTTCCGCTTAGGGTAAGCAGAGATAAGCAATTTCATTGGTTGATGCTTTGGGACACGATAACTTTAGTTCTAATTAAGTGAGAGTGATGAAACTTGGTGTATAGTTTCATTACAGTAATACCTTGACTAAGTTCGATAATGAGCATTTTCTGCTCAGGGTAAGCAGAGCGATACGCAATTTGATTGGTCGAGACTTTGGAACACAATAACTCTCCTTCTAATTGAGTTAAAATGTCCAAACTTGGTGTATATGCTTATTAGGTCAATGTCTTGATGGAGTTCGAAGATGAGCATTTTCCTCTTAGGGTAAGCATAGATAAGCAATTTGATTGGTTGATGCTTTGGGACACGATAACTTTAGTTCTTATTAAGTGAGAGTGATGAAACTTGGTGTATAGTTTCATTACAGTAATACCTTGACTAAGTTCGATAATGAGCATTTTCTGCTCAGGGTAAGCAGAGCGATACGCAATTTGATTGGTCGAGACTTTGGAACACAATAACTCTCCTTCTAATTGAGTTAAATGTTCAAACTTGGTGTATATGCTTATTAGGTCAATGCCTCGATGGAGTTCGAAGATGAGCATTTTCCGCTTAGGGTAAGCAGAGATAAGCAATTTGATTGGTTGATGCTTTGGACACGATAACTTTAGTTCTAATTAAGCGAGAGTGATGAAACTTGGTGTATAGTTTCATTACAGTAATACCTTGACTAAGTTCGATAATGATCATTTTCTGCTCAGGGTAAGCAGAGCGATACGCAATTTGATTGGTCGAGAATTTGGAACACAATAACTCTCCTTCTAATTGAGTTAAAATGTTCAAACTTGGTGTATATGCTTATTAGGTCAATGCCTTGATGGAGTTCGAAGATGAGCATTTTCCGCTTAGGGTAAGCAGAGATAAGCAATTTGATTGGTTGACGCTTTGGGACACGATAACTTTAGTTCTAATTAAGCGAGAGTGATGAAACTTGGTGTATAGTTTCATTACAGTAATACCTTGACTAAGTTCGATAATGAGCATTTTCTGCACAGGGTAAGCAGAGCGATACGCAATTTGATTGGTCGAGACTTTGGAACACAATAACTCTCCTTCTAATTGAGTTAAAATGTTCAAACTTGGTGTATATGCTTATTAGGTCAATGCCTTGATGGAGTTCGAAGATGAGCATTTTCCGCTTAGGGTAAGCAGAGGTAAGCAATTTGATTGGTTGATGCTTTGGGACACGATAACTTTAGTTCTAATTAAGTGAGAGTGATGAAACTTGGTGAATAGTTTCATTACAGTAATACCTTGACTAAGATCGATAATGAGCATTTTCTGCTCAGGGTAAGCAGAGCAATAAGCAATTTGATTTGCCGAGACTTTGGAACACAATAATTGAGTTAAAATGTTCAAAATTGGTGTGTATGTTTATTAGGTCAATGCCTTGATGGAGTTCGAAGATGAGCATTTTCTTCTTAGGGAAGGCAGAGATAAGCAATTTGATTGGTTGATACTTTGGGACAAGATAACTTAGGTTCATCTTGATTGATTATTTTTATGCCAATACAATGACTGCATTCCCACTCAGTAATGGATTCGACAGTAACAGTGTATAGAAACGATTGACTCGGACACGAGGGCCCTTTCCCTTGGCCAGAGGGGCCCTTTTGTCAAGCGTGGGGCCTTTTTGTCTGCCTTTAGGGTCCCCCTTACTTGGGTACATTTTCATTTTTCTCGTCGGTTTTAGCATTTTTCTTTATAAAACACTTTTGGATGACACTTCGTGTACGGGGGACATCAGCCTCACTGTTGGCTTGTTTAAGAATGTGCTCAATCAGTTTAAACAGATTCAATCATAACTGAAGCCTCAAAGGTGCTTACAAGATTCCCTAACGTCAATGAATCCTTGAAAATCAATAAAGTTCATCCCTTCAATATAATACGGTTGTTAATTGGCCGGTTTGTCTTCGATTCCCCTTGTTGGTGACAAGAAATGGAGTCGCCTGTCCAGTCTGGAAAATATAATTGAAAATGTCAGTCCAGAAATGATCTAGTTTGTATCGAGTGGACGCAAATAACACCCCTGTCCCTTGTTAGATATTATATACGTCATACAGGTCGCGTGCTTATAGGGCGTCACATGATACTGCACAAGTAAACATTGACTGTAATTACTGCCTGTAACAGATGACATTGTCAAACATAGCTGGGCCACGATACCACACTAAAACAAATATATACTTAATATTACAGAATGTTACAGCTACTTGTCACACTGGAGCCAAAATATAACTTAATACATCAAAAAGTTGAAAATAAATACAAAAAATACCTCTCATTGTGAAGTCGAGTCTGAGAGGATATTGTTTATAATACACTATTGTTTTTTTTTTCTCTGCAGAAACAATATCTTTTATGGTTGTTTTTCTTAAAAACACATTATTTTAGTTTATGAATTTAAAAACAAAAGAAAGATCATCCAAGCTCTTCACCGAGTGCTACAAATATTAGTGGTAGTGGGAATGGGGAGTGATCTTCTTGTCTGCGATAATCAAAATCATAATTTTGAAAACATTAAAAATCAGACTCATTTGAATAAGATATCTGTTTTGAAGGCTAAAAATACAGTTTTTGCCAATATGATGTTACTTCCGGTACTTATGAAAATCTTAAATTACTTGTATGAAATCATAAATGTCATTAAGTATCACACAGTGAAAATTTTATGAAAATCGAAAAATAATTGACACTTTTATGGACCAAAAACCTTGAAAAGTTACCTGTTGAAAATCGTCTATTTCTCCGCAACTGAACAAGTTAGAAAACATTTTCTGGTATTTATATGATCGTAGGGGTTAATTGTATTAGTTGTTAGGAATCAATAATAAAAAATTGAAACAAATGTTACAGTGTATCTTTGTATATATTTTATTATATGATTTTAGTTAAAGTAGTAATTGACCAATGTCCGAATTGATATCTCACTAATCTTTCAAGTCTATTCACTGTTTGAGTTTATACTTAATGTAACGATATATATATTACGTAATTATAGTTAACGAGCATTCTGGTTATGTCCAAATCTTCTTCCGTATTTAAACATCTGTTTCCTATGTACAATTTAACATTTTATCAAATATTATTATATAATTATTTTAATCCTAAGCTTGTATATATGTTCTGTATTCTACTGTAACTTTAGTCTGGTGACCGGCTCGCCTTAGCGATACCTATGTCGTTATTGTGACCGTTAGCCAGTTTTGGACACTCGTTTATTAAAAGTACAATTTTAGCTATTCATTTGAGTTTTCGTCGTTAGTGTTGAATTAAGCTACAACCCCCAGAAAACAACACTTCGGCACAAATAACAACTGCGACAAATGAGATTACCCATCAAACGGTGTCACTTTTATGAAATAATAATTGATTATTGCCTAAATGACGTCATTTCCGGTGACAGTGAACGTTTAAAATAGTTTAACCTAGTCAAACGTGGCATTAGGCATCAAATGGTGATAGGCAAAATAACGCGAAATGTGACTCATGCAAAATTGCCTATTTCTCTGCAACTGCTGAAATTACAAACTAATTGTGACATACATTCTGTTTGTCTGGGTTATTGCTACGGGGTTATGAAAAATACGATGAAATATTTTGAAATATGAAGACGGTGGATGGGTTGTAAATAGCTTATTTTTACACCTTTTTCGCCTTTAAATCGAAATGGTCCGAAAACGAAATCGAAATAAAAAAAACTGAGCCCGATATTTTGTTCGCCTTTACAGGACACACCCTTTCAGTTATATCAAATTTGAAAAAAAATGATATTTGCTTTCAAAAAGTTGTACCGAACTGCCAAAATCTGTCAAAATTGTAGTTTTACGGCGACAAAAAATGTTGAGATTTTTAGTCAAATCAGATAACTCTTTACCCTGGGTAAAATGCCATATAAAAATATTAATCAAGATCAGATTTTCGTGAAGTGCTTTTCCATTAGCTAATATTAGTTATAACAGCCAGATGGCGAGTATGAAGTTTCAGTTCTTCTCAATCCAGTCTTTTACCAACTTTTCCCATTTTGGTTTGATCATAGCTCAATTTTTTAGGACGTTTGCTCAAATTCTCTCATTCAAGAGAGCTGTTTTACTTTAACAAATATCAGGCAATAATGTATTTAAGGGCAAACAGCGTTTAAAACAACCAATAAGTCTGTTTAAAGTCTTGGTAGTGGAAATATTTCAATCTGGGATCCACAGAGTGCTAGACGCATTCTCCAAAGTGCATATCAATCTAAAATATTCTAGAAGGATTACCCAAAGTGAGAAAATGTTTCAATTTCGATTACTATTTTAAACGTTTAATTCTTGATTATTTTGTTCCCCCTGAATATACCAGCCGGGAAGTTTTCTTCCATTCGTTTAATGTTCACCTTTGTGTAGATTGGGTATTTTACCTGTGATTAAGGTTATTTAGATAAAACACGCCTGAATCCTGTCGTGTTTCATCTAGGGTTTCTGGAATTCAATACTGCTTGTGACTACAGGTGGACAATTCGAACATTTTTATCAACAATAGGATTTTCACATTTATCAGAAATATGTAATGTTTGACAAACAATATCACCCTTTGTTTTGAAATGAACTCTTTGAATTATTCACCATGAGGTAAGAGGGTTATTCACAATTGTTCATTACTTTTTTGAAGGAAAAAAGACACAGTTACAATCCAACTTTATACTGAACCCTGAACACATTTCAGATTTGTATTTGCCCCACCGAATAATGGCTATATTAATAACAGAGAACAATTGGTTCTTGTAGAAGTTTTCTATGCAATAAATTATAGACAAAACAGCATGAATTTCGATAAAGGACATCCTGATCAACTGGCGCATAATTTGCGAAGCATATATACGAGATATGCTTAGCGTGGGGCCTTTTTTTGATTATTATTATCATTATATTATGTATTTATATAAATGAAATGAAATGAAATGGGGTTTAACGTCCTACTCTTTTGCACCTAACCTGGGCTAATGGAAGACGGTCATACGCCATACAGTGTGCTATGAGGGAAATTTTGGCCGGGCAGCGGCGCTACGGCCGGCTGTTATATCAAATTCCAACTGTCAAGGGATCTTTTACGTGCACTCCAATGTGCACAGGGGACCTCGGTTTTTCGTCCCATCCGAACGACTAGGCAGCTGTCCTTGTCAGGCCCTCATTCTGCATCACTGACAAGGGGAAATCACGCCGGAAAATCGAGATGAACTTTCTCGGTCAATGCAGGGACCGTGTATTTATATAGCGCTCCTTTCACGATAAATAAAAACAGTAATATTTAATGGTGTAGAAAAAGTTGTAAAGTGCAAAAAAATTAAATATATAAATAAAAATGATGATATTTACTCGTTTAGATAAAATGATAACGTGTAAAAACAATCATGTAAAATATTAATAAAAATAAAGATATTTAATGGTGAAGATAAAGTTATAAAGTGTAAAAAAATATTATGTAAAAGCAAGAGTAAATGGGTGGGTTTTTAGTTTCTTTTTAAAAACAGGGTGTGAATTACAACTGCGTATACTGTGTGGGAGTTTATTCGATAATGTAAAAATGGAAAAAGCACGATTGCCACAGGTGGCAAGCTTCGATTTATGCTCCTTTAAAAGAAAATGATCTTGAGAAGAACGTAAAGTTCGGGTTGGTGAATATAAAGTTAAAAGATTGCATAAGTAAGATGGGGCAAGACCATTTAGACATTTAAAAGTTAACAATACAATTTTATAAGTTATTCCAGATTGAACTGTGTGGAAGCCAGTGTAAATTATAAAGGATTGGGGTTATATGTTCCCCATAAGAAGCACCCGTGATTAGTCTAGCTGCAGAATTTTTAATTTTTGTAGTTTATCAATATATTTAGCAGGGATACCATATAATAAAGAGTTCATGTTATCAACGCGAGAAGTCACTTCTGCATTAACAAGGGTTTTCACACAATCTGCAGACACATTCGGTTTCAGTTTTCCAATATTTCGCAAATTAAAGTATCCTACTTTACACACATGATTTATATGGCTCTCCATTGACAGGTGAGAATCAAAAATTACCCCGACCTAGAGGGGCAGATGACACTATCACCAACTTTAATACTAAGGTTTTTATCCAATTTCTCTAAATTTTTGTTCGATCCAATGAGCAAATATTTGGTCTTATCGTCATTAAGTTTGAGAAAGTTTTGACTCATCCAGCACTTTATTTCTAATATGCACTGTTCCAAAATTGATTGGTCATCCTGCTGAGGTTTAAAGGAAATGTAAAGTTGTGAATCGTCAGCATATTGATGAAATGAAAGGCCATATTTCCTAATGATTATACCAAGGGGAGAAGTGTATAGACTGAATAAAATAGGCCCTAATACGGATCCCTGTGGGATACCACAATTTAAAGGCATTTTAGATGATGATACACCATTAACTATAATAGTTGGATTACGACCTTTTATATATGAGCTTCAGAGCATTAGTTTGGATTAAAAAATCACATTCTAATCCTGACATGAGGATATCGTGATCAACGGTGTCGAATGCTGCTGATAAATCCAGCAGGATCAACAGAATGCATTCCCGTTTATCCAGGCACATGGTAATGTCGTTGCGGACACGGAGTAGAGCCGTTTCCGTACTATGGAATTTTCTGTATGCGCTCTGGTATTCTTCCATAAGATTATATTTGGATATATGGGCCGTAATTTGATTGGCTATCACCCTCTCCAGAGTTTTTGATAGAAAACTAAGGTTAGACACCGGCCGGTAATTTTTGTCCAAGTTCGGATCTAAACCTGGTTTTTTGATTAGTGGGAAAACAAGCGCACTCTTAAACACATCAGGCACGGTATTCTCCAAAATAGAAGAGTTGATGATTTCAGTTATGATGGGTAGGGTTGCAACAAGACAATCCTTTGAAAGATCTGTGTAGTATAGGCTCGAGAGTGCAAGATTTAGTAGCAGACAGTTTTATGATTTTTGATATTTCACTCTCATTAACAAGTTTAAAGTCAGATAAACCACACTCTGTTGGAGGTGAAAGTGAAGTTGAGGCGAGATTATTATCATATCCAGGATTAGCAACACCTCGGCCAAGTTTCACAATTTTATCTGTAAAATAGGATGCAAATCGATTCACTATCAGGGAGTATGGTCTTGCCATAATTAGGGTTCAACAGTGTGTTGGTAACCTTAAACAATTCCTTTTTGCTTGTTGCTACTAGAGTCAATCTTATTTGAATAGTAAGCTCTCTTAGCTTCACCGATAAGATTGTTCATTTTCGATTTAGCGATTTATATATCTGTTTGTGAATTGTGAGCTGAGACTTGCGCCAAACACGTTCAGTCTTATTACGTTTTCGCTTTGTATCAAGAATTTCTTTATTGAACCAAGCAGCGTTTATCCTCACGTTGAAAGTCTTTGACTGTTCCGCTGCTAATTCATCCAAAACAGATCTTAAGATATTGAAATAACATTCAGCTTTGGTGTCAACATCAGGTAAGGGGGATATGTTGCTGAATTCGGATTGATGGATATTAGCAGTAAAAAAGCCTGGATCTAACGTTTTCAATTTTCTAAATGTTACATAATGTAGAATGTAAAATTGCTTTGAACTGGTATAGCTGGATTTCGCCCGCAGGTATGAGAAGAAAAAGTAATGTAATTTTATTGATCCTAATAATATTTAGTCTATTCAGTGCGCCATAAGTTTTATAATATGTAAATTTATTCCTTTGACAATAATATGGGCGTAAGATATCAGTTTAAAGATAACTTTGGCGCAGTTTGCCTAAGGGGGCTGCTGTGGTTCCTGAGAACCATAGGTCTAATATTCTGTGACCTAAAATCTGTCTGCATATGAATTTAGTCTGTGTGTGCGGAATGACAACAATGTATTCGTGTATTTCGCATTTCAATATCTCGATCTTGAAACAGAAAGTACCACGATGCCCTCCGTTTTTTTTTTCGTTTTTTTTTGTTGTAATCGTGGAATTACAATAACTATAATTTTTTACATTGTATTTTCGTAGAAGCACGCCGTAGTAGAAATTGGGTATGTTTGAAATCGGTTTCACAAACAATTGTTTTACTCAGATAACCATATGTCACTTAAGGTCAATTGACTTTTAAGGTAGAAAAATGTATGAACTTTCTTAAACGTAGAGAATCATGATGTTGTCTTCACTGGAAATTCCAAACATTTAATTAGATTCTTTCTAAAAACAAAACATGTCTCAAAATACTCGACTATCGAATATTCCGATGTTTTTATGTATAAAAAAACTTTGAAAGGAGATTTTTTTAAATTGGATAATCTATGTAGATGATGAGACAATGTTATAGGAAATAGCCGAGACTGCACCTTTAAATAACCAAGCCAACTTATTTATAATATGTCCGATATGTGTCGGTGATTAATTAAAATTGTATGCTCAACTGAAAAACGCTAATGTGTCGAAACTGCTTCATTTTGCCTTTCCGACACAAAAAAAACCCATAATTAAAAAAATGATTCTATAATATACATTTTGTTAGGCACTAACCTGTTCTTTGATATGACACTGTACCATAGTTAATTTGTGGTATTTAAGTGGTAAACTGAATTTTTGATGGTCTATACCCATTACTAAAGGTATTCTAAAAAAAGACACCCCCCCCCCCCCTCCAGAAAAAAACAAAAGAACAGAATAGAAATAACACAATAACACTGCATAATGTCTACATATCATGGTTTAGCTCGACTATGTAGACTTCTATGCAGTCGGAAAGTAGCCGTCTATAAAAAGATATTCGCAGTGTTTTGATGAATTTGATGTACAAGATGTAAACTATTTGAACAATTTTCTAAAGTCGATTTACTAAAATAGGCATCTATGATTACCATGTATTTGTAAGAAATAACAACCAACATCTACCTTTTGAATTATATCCGCTGCTGACTAATATAGGAATTGCAATAATATATCTAGTTATTCTTTAAAGATTACAGTGACAACTTTGCAAACTACCGCTTCACAGACGTTTTACTATCGCAATCCCAACGCAGTATGGAATTCAACAGGGCTCGATGTTTGGCGATATTCTATTTATGATTAAAAATCGAGAATATAATTTGATTATTTATGCGTAAGTGTTCTTAAAGGGCCAATCCCGATAACTTTATGGAGAATAAAACTGCTTAATTTTGTGTTAAAATCCCTTAAAACCCATTACCTAAGGCCGACCAACTAACCCGATATTTGTGATATGCTTGTAAATAACTTAAACCTGACAGTCTTCATCTGGAAATCGAAACCGTTGTATTATACAGTATAGCGATAAAACCAGACTTTTTTTCTATAAAAATAATATATAGGTGAAATTTACCTTTTGTTATCAAGTACAGTACATAGGTCATTCACTGTATAGACCTCTCAAGAAACGGGAATCGATTATCAGGTCACCCAATGACAAAAATGACCCCAAACTTAAAAGGGTTACGTGTCCGGATAAGCAGTGTTGACGTTAACGTCAAAACGACTCAATATTTTGAGCTGAAATTTTGAGACAAGGTAAATACACCATGCCTCTATATTTTGGTCCATAAATTTCATAAATGCAGGGACTTTAATTTTTGAGACTCTGTTCTTATCGGGATTGTCCCTTTAATATCGGTATCATGATTATTACCGTAGTCTAGATGTCAAAGCTCTCAGTTATTCAGAGAGACGCTTTGGAGTTTGTTTTCGTGAAGAATCCGTCATCAATAACTTATGAGTGACACTGAAATGGCAGTGTGCATTATTTATCTTTTCATCGCACCCCCGTTATTATGAGCTTAAGTAAATTCTGGATTACAATTTTCTAAAATGAAAGGCCTAATCATTTCCAAATTAGTTGAACTGACTTGCCAAAAATGTGCAATGTTTCTTCTTTACACTAAACCGACGAGATCCCATGTTGTCTGTCGGAATAATATCGTTAAGTAGTTAATAATAGACCCATGCATTCCAAAAGTTTGCAAATTCAGCTTCTTTTCACAATACAAGAAAAAGTCGTTTATTCACGAACAGTTTAGCCAAAAAGAAAACTTGTGCTTTACTTTTCTTTGATGTTGTCTAAACAGAACTCGTTACGTTGTCGTTGTCACTTGTGCCATCATCAGCCAACTAGTGATTTTTGACGTGCTTTGAGCAGTCTTTCGTGGATTTACGACTGGCCGTCTGTTACATGACGTCACAGTCCGGAGCTAGCGTGTTACAGCGGTTCGCGGCACGGGGGAGTTGGCCAGACTAAAAATAACACAATCACTGAACAGTGATATTTAACCATTCTACGTCTAAAGTATCGGAAGAGATCACGAGACGCATTCGAACAACAATCATCCGTCGAGTTCACTACTTTTCTAGCAAAATGTGGATATCTTATATCATTAGCACGGGTAAGTTCTTTTTACCTCTTACTGTATTTGATTATATACTCTTAAATTTTTTTTAGAACTTATTAGTTATTTGTATTTAGAATTTTATGGAATTTCGACAGTAGTGTATACTACTACTGACGTTAAGATTTCAATAATATGCAGATTGGGGAGAATAACACTAATAGCGTCTTCATTTCTTATAATTGATTAAGATAAAACTCGTGGATTACAGATTATCCCCTTTTTCTTCATACTGCAAAGGGCAAACGTCGTAATTATTTTAATCCATATTTGTTATTAAACATCGATTTATTTTTATGTGGTATCAAATTAAAATATTTTGAAGGTATTTGGAAAAGAGAATATTTTTGTTTTATAATTGGTATGACTAAATACTTATGATCCTTGTTTATCGCCAGGAAACGTCGTAATTATTTTAATCCATATTTGTTATTAAACATCTATTTATTTTTATGTGGTATCAAATTAAAATATTTTGAAGGTATTTGGAAAAGAGAATATTTTTGTTTTATAATTGGTATGACTAAATACTTATGATCCTTGTTTATCACCAGGAAACTTATAATACATGGATTGCATTCTTTCTGTTGGATACTGCATGTCCTTAAATTTTTATTGTTCGCCCCTTTTAGATTAACGTTTGCTTTCAATCAGTTTGATTCAATTCAAGTAAGATTCTTATTACCATATAAATTTAGTCTTTCTGATTTTTAACAGCGATAATTTAAAATGACTTAATTCTATTTCCGTCTTTTATTGGAGCCTCTCACCTCCCTCAAATGGATGCTGAACCATATAATTCGCCATATAAGGATATCCCATGGGTTGAATTATCTTTAACGTTCCCTATTTCCATGAAATGATCTTTGGGGTAACATGCAGTAAATTAATTGAATAATGAATGTTGTTGTAGACTATGCCAGAATACCTCGGGAGTTAAAGATATTAAACTTATATTTACTCGTCCCACGCACGGAAGGACGCTACAAGCATTTTTATGTTTGATAACAAAGTAATACTTACGGTATCAAGAAAGGTTCTGATAAAAAAAACCAGTATGTCAACCCAAAGGGATAACAATTGAATACAGAGTGCATTTTAATTTGGAGTTTAGTTTCTCTTGGGTTAAATGGTCTTCTTGACATACACTATACCGGGCCTGTAGCCAGCTCATAAAATTTGGGGCGGGGGGGGGGGCTACGGAATGGTTTTTTTTGGGGGGGGGGGGCTACGGAATGTTTTGGGGGGCTGAGGATGTGGCCGGCTAAGAACACTTCTAAGAAATCACTATTTTTGGCGAAATATTTGGGGGGGGGGGGCTAATTCGATTTTTTTGGGGGCCCCCCATAGCCCCCCCCCCCCGTGGCTACGGGCCCGCACTATAGCGTACAATAGATGAGTAACCCTGGTTGCTTGAGTTCCATCAACTAGAACCAGGATGAGACAAGACACGGTTTTATAAATATCTCTTTGCTTAAATTCTGATAGATAAGCTGGTGTTTTTAATCCGCTGTTATTTAGCCATCTGATTATTTTCAATCCAACTGATTTAACTTATTTCCCCTGATCGATTTTTGTGTATAAAAATCTGTTGATGAGCGAGTGCGCTCAAAGGGATCCTGTAAATAAAGAGGTTCACGTAGATTAGGTAATAAATAAAACGGTCCAAACAGAGAACAATGTTTAATTGCATTCAGGTTTGAAAATATGTGATTTTTACACGATTTTTGTTAACGATTATCACTATCTCAAGATTTGGTTGTTTTGGCATTGTACCGTGTTTTATATTTCTTGTGTTAAGATGACAAGTCAGAAGTCCCCCTTTTAAGTACGCTTTTCCGAATATTCTAAAGATAACCCTTTCTTACAAAGGGGTTATTTCAAAGTAGCATGGCCGTTAAAAAAAAGACTTAATAAATGTAAATTCTGCAGTTTTAGAATAAGAATAACCTCGATAGAAACGATTAAAGGAATTAGGCGGGAGGGGTGGTGTGAAATTTCAAAGGGAATATTTTTTTAGGCAAATAAGAACTGATATAATCCTCTGATACGTTTAGATATCGCTCGGAAAATACACATGGCGAACAACGGTTTTAATGATGAAACAAAAATTTAACCAATTTCAATGTTTTCTTTCAGTTCTTGTAATAAGCCATGTAACTTGTCACCAATTCTTGTGTCCAACAATAGATGGGCTGTATCCCCATCCCACTGACTGTGATAAATATTACCAATGTTCAAATAGAATCGGCACCCAGCACCATTGTGTCCCGGGTACGTATTGGTCTGAAAGTAATTCAGTGTGTTCGTGGCCCGATGACGTACCAGAATGTGATAAACGAGGTAGAAGAGTCCTTCCATCTTCGTCTAAAAACAACAAAGTGGACATCACAGATGAAAAGGGAGTTCCAACTGAATTTCGAGACGACGCAAGATTGACGACAGTATTAGATAATCAGGGCATCAACCAAAGTGTTCCATTTCACGCCACGGACTTTAAGCCATCGGTAGCACCTGCTGCGTCCGCAGTTGACACTAGTCCTGGTATACTTGATACTGAAGATGTACCTGCTAGTACAACGATATCATATGCTGCTGAAAGTAAGTATTTTGAGTCGATATTTAGTGCGCCATCAAAGAGAGTGTTGGTGTAGTCATCAGGTAAAAGAAAGGGCAATCTCAGGTTGGTAAATCCAAACTAGTTCTAAAATGCAAAGACATAAAAAAAATATCTTGTCTGAAAGTTCCAACTTTCAATATTAGGTGTTTTAGAAAGGTTTGCCGAGTTTGTTCTACAGGGTGAGGAAAAACTCGATTAACAAATACTAGAGTTCGATTGTATGGGCGAGCAACTACCTCACATGGTTGTCCAGGCACTTGCATCTTAAGGCAACCAAAAGTCTAATAAAAACCTCACAGATAGAGGTTTCTAGGTACCCAAAATATATTTGGGACTACTTCTTTAACAAATTGAACATACGAATGGAATATTGACGAGGAGCAAGAAAGACATTATTTCAACCCCTTTACGTTGTCGGGTTAAAACGCCCATTTCAATTAGTATTTAATAATTTTACACTGTTATTAGCCATCCAATTGTTACAGTTATAACGTGTCGTACAAATAAGTAATTAGGTAATCATATTGACTGTAAGATAACATTAAGCCATTTAAACAGTTCGCCCTCACGTTCACGTTGTTGAAAAGACCGACCGTTTGTTTGATGTAAATAATCATGTCAAAAACAACAATTAAAGTCAACAGATATAAACACAGAAAAGTGATACACAAGTCGTCTTCTTTTGTAGAAACTGATTTAATCTGCAGTTTCATGCAATTCAAAGGCCTTAGTTCTTTTATAATTTCAAACGCACCGGAACTCGCACGAATATTACATATAATACACCATGATAAAAGCAATATTGCAGCCATGCATTTATAATGACATCACATTCGGTCACTCATCCGGTCGAATTAGATTTCAAATCTTATTTAAAAAATTTAAACATGGCTAAATCTATTTGTAAAGGCCAGCTGAATTTTCGTCAAGGTGGTTGAGATGTAAATAAGGTTTAAGGCACGTAATTGCTGGAGAGATTATAGGTTAGGGTAAGCATAAGGTCTAAGTCCAGGGTTAGGGTTAGGACTGTCGTTTAACCAAACTTGAAGTTAGCTTTATCAAAAAGATCTAAGCATAAAAGATGCAGACTGGTCAGTGTACGTAATTAATTTCTTAAGATTTGAAATTATGGATTCTTAAACAGCTTGTTGAAGATTTAGATAATTTGAGCATTTCGAATTAAAGAGTTTTGTAATTTGTGTCTACTTATCTTCGTGATGGAAATACAGTTACATACTATTATTGAATGTCTGTTGTTGACACATAGCGATTTGGCGAATGTACTAAAATTCTTTAGTTAGAAAAATCCTAGACTTGGACTTGAATCGTGTATGCACTGACTATTGTCCAGAAAGTATTTGCGAAGATGCAATCACACGAGAACACATAATCCGATTTACACAAAACGATAGAGATGTAGAAACGAGTCGCTATTTATCCCCGTAAAGGCTTAATATTGGGGTCAAATGTATAGATACTGGCTTACAGGGTTAAGTGGCGTGGGTTTAATCAAATGAATGGATGGATATCTACGGACAAAGGAACACAGTACAAATATCAATGTGTCCCTGAACAATCATTGTGTACATACCATAAGGTTACAAGACAATACCCTCATCTTGGTTTGTACTCAAAACACACATTTTACCCACTGTCGCCATTTAATCACATATCAGACCAAATACACCTCACTGTGGATTTGCAATGATGATGATATATTTTTTAAACAAGGGAGAAAAAGGCACACTTATCTTACCCGACTCTTTACTTGTTCTAATTATAAAGAGTTTCCGTTAACTCCAATTATTACCCCGATAAACCCGAGCTGCAATTTATAGCCGTGATAATTCTTATTCACGGCTGCAATCGATACACTGTTCGAGACCTGGAGCAGGCAAAACAACACCCAATTGCAACATTTTCAACACATATCATCACAATTTGCATGGAATAAATAATTATGTTACAAGTACTGAAGAGTCGAACACTGCAATCATAATATTATTTTACCGAACAGTTTTTCTGTATTTTCGAGTGACCCGAAACGTGATTATGAAATGAACAGAAATTTCGCATAGCAGCTGGGTTTAATCAAATCATATAATTATACGGTAAGGTTTCAGTTTTATTTCCATTGGAATTGGTTTATTATAAGTTAAGCTATGTACAGTGCAGTTTTGGATCAGTGTAATTGAAAATTAAGGGAGTTAAAGGCCAGCTACTCTTTTGAAGTCAAATGACTACAAAACTTGCCCAAAAGAAGGCCTTATCACAACCCACTACTGTGGCTGGAGCAAGATGGAAGATATTAGGAGTGGAACCATTAAAATTTCTAGTGTTATTCCAACCATTTACACTTTAAACAAACCTTTATCTATAGATGTCAACACCTTCCTTATAACCCAACACCACTCTTATGCTTATTTGTCATGCTAAAATATCAACACTAACAATATCACCTTCCTGTACCAGTTCCTGATAAAAACCTCATATACTACTTATAATTCCTGGCCAATGCCATTTTATCTTATCCTGCAAATTACTTTCATCTCTAGTCCTAACATTTCATATTTATCATTAAGATAAAGATCTTCATTAAGTTGCATTGGTGAATGGTTCTTCCCGTAAGCAGTTATTTTATCCCAATCATCTTTATTCCATCTTTTAGAATCCCAATGCATTTTTAATAGCTTTTGCTTTAAGTCTCTTTGCCACGTGATGATGCGATAGTTCCATATTAGCTTATATAGAATTACGAGCAGGTCATTCTGCTGGACATGCTTCGGTTCATATTAGCTGTATGCCCATTCCTTCCATACATTCTTCTCCGATTTTTGTTAAAGATACCCATCTAACCTTCTTTCAAACTGTAATTTGTATATCCATTTATCACACAACAAAACCCATAACTATCCCTAGCCTTTTTATAATGATACCTAACACAATTTCTTTACCTTACACCCATTTATGACACCAATCATATTTCTTTCACGATAACAGGCGACCATTTACCTTTGATCAAATCAATTGGTGATTTTCCAATCCTTTGGTTCTAAACTTTACTGTAACCCCCCCCCCCCCCCGTCCCCGCCCTTTCAGATGATTCTACAAAATCATCACATTCCATTATATCATAACTTTATAGAACTGAACAATTTTACTTTTAAATTGATCACATTTCTTGAGATCAGTGATTCATGTGGTAAAATGGTTTCAGGTTTTTTCTCTGATTTCCGATGTCCTAATAGGGAAGGATTTTATCGTGATCCCTACAACTGTCGGAACTACTACTACTGTAATAACTGGGCATCTTATAAAAGGTTATGTCCACCACAAGAGTTCTTTGATTATGATACTTCGGGCTGTGCACCTAAATCAGAAGTTGAAGGCTGTCTGTATTTTGGTGAGCCAGTGAATATGGAAGTCCTTATTCCGGCTACCCCTGGTAAGTATGTGATATGTGGGATACAACCAAACCCGATAAACCTCGAAACCCCTCTCTTCTCACCCATGGGTTATATCTGGTGATTTCCATTCAATCATTATCACCGTTGTGATCTAACTAACTAACATTATTCGGTTGATTGGGACCATATTAATTTCATATATGTATATACATGCATAATCCGGTCACAAGTGATCGTGATGATTTCGCATATCTATATAATTACACTTTTCGAAATTGGAAAACTTCATAAAATGTCGTATGTATGGATTTGTTCGGAAGACAATTAAACTTAAACTAAAGTAAGTGGTGTCAACCATTACAATTGGATATATATACGTTAATAAAATGAAATGGGTTTCGTCCAGACTACCAATATATACATGACAACTCAGGTTTCCTGTCCCACCCGAACAACTAAACGATATTCCTTGAAGGCCCCCAGTCTTATATTCCGAGTAGCTTTCTCACCCACGACACCTCCTGGTAAATCAACAAGCCCCTTACTAACATTAACATTCTTAAGTTGTACACTTTACCACTTTCCTTACACATATTAATCATTAAAATGTTTACCAAATTTTAATTGTCTTTGCTATACCGAGCTTATAGATTGTAACATACAGTTAAAATACCATTCTTTCCAAAACGGTAATCAGTTACATTTTTAAATAGTTTAGTCTTATCTATCATTGTGTTGTTGAGTTATACTTATCTAGTGTTTAAAGATTATGTTGGTTGAATTCCCAGTTGATAATTATTATTACCCCTTTGTACTTTTATTTAATTCTGTTTAATTCTAGGGAAAGTTCGCTTCGACTGCCCCAAAGATCATGGTTATTATCCCGACTTAGACGATTGTTCCTTTTACTTTGAATGTATCCTTGGAAATGCTTTTAGAAGACAATGTATGCATGGCACCCTATTCGACAGAGTACGCAATAAGTGTACATGGGAAAATCTCGTAAGAGACTGTACATCATTGACACGAGGTGATAAAGATACAATAACAAAAGGTAACTTTGACTGGATTTCATAAAATTCCCCACCGCCTATTGACAGAGAATGATGAAAATTGGTCTGTCTTTCTGTCTGAAATACGCAGTTGTATTTGTCGATGTATGAAAGGATAATGTGGAAGTGTTGTTTTTTTTATTTTGTTGTTTATATTTACTAACGCTCTAAATTCTTTTAAGGTTCAGTTGTTGTTGATTTTGATTGTCCTAAACCAGATGGTTATTATAGAAAACCAGATAATTGTCGCGCCTATTATCATTGTATTGATAATAATGCTGCATTACTTGAATGTGAAAGTGGTTCTCTGTTTGACGTATACCTAGGTAAATATAGCTATTCTTCTCTCTTATTGTGAAAGAGCCGAGGGGTTCGTATACCACGACGTCTCGGGTTCATGGTGTGATTTCGATTCCAAGCGTGTACGTGATGAGAGATATCCCGTTTCAAGCGCAACACCGGCAATAATTTTGTATGGGTGACCAAGTCTTTCTTAAATGAGCATGCTCTGGCATGGCTATTTATGTAAGATACCTACACTTCCGTAGACTGGTGATTTGGGTATTGCTGCATATAAGCTGACAATGAACGTCCTTTCCGATTTATATATAATTATTTATATTACAGGTAAATGTACCTGGTCTAAAATGGTATCAGATTGTGATGAAAATGATAAACCGATAGGTTCAAGTAAAGCACAACATACAGCAGATATACAACAAAACCAATCCAATGAACAAGCATTAGTTCAACGTCCAGGTAATTACGATTTGTCAACTGAAATTGTTCAGAACTTCTCTGTAATCCCGGTACTACATAATTATACGCTGATTAACTTAAATATACTGCATTTATATAAATGCTAAATTCCATCGACATATACGACTACAACAACATTGCTTTCCAACCCGGAGTTATTGCCCTTGCATTATAAACCTCGTGATCAAGACGTATAGTAAAGTTTATAACCATTTTTAACATGTGCCGTATTTAATATTAAACTGTCGATTGGGTAAAAGTTATTCAGATTGGTTTGCTGAAGGGAAAGATTTAAAATAAATAAGGATGTATAATATTAACAAAAGTAGGAACAATGGTATTACTGAATCGATAAAGGATATTTATACAGGTCTGGGATTAATTCATTTTATCCCTTAAAAGATAAATTATTATTTTACTCCCTGTAGTCTTAGATTTAATATTTAAGATGTAAATACTGCTAAGATCCCGTTTTGTCATGAAAATGTAATGTTCTGTGTAATGAACATGCAATGATCCTATTACAAAATGAATATCACTTCCTTATAGGTAACAATATCTTTCTGATAAAAAATCACAGAAACAAGCCGAATGTGACTGACAGACCTTCATTTAGCTAATCCATAACAGGACACATAACCTTTTACAAACATTTTTAGGGAAGTTAAATAGATAAACAATAAATTTAACCAATCAGAAGCGACCTTAGTCTGTTGATATGTATTTTAAACAATGGTTGTCTTCAGATTGTTTTGCCATTTTCAAAAGAAGGAGATCTATTGCTTTGCGCACGTTTGTTTCATTTGAGTGTGCAAGGCTTACACTTGTATAGTATCCAACATGTCTGCCAGTTCAGTTTTTCTCTTCGACCTTTTCTGTGTTTGTGCTTTATCACACATTTCAGCTCAAACGACGGAATACACGTATTTAGATACCACCGTGTCCGATTATACCAAAAACATTGTTTATCCTGCAGGATCCATTTTTGACTTTGCTTGCCCGTTACCTAACGGTCTCTTCCGAGACGAGGAAAATTGCGCCATATTCTACCATTGTTTGTCCGATGTACCATATAAAGGATATTGTCGCAGAGGCCACGGCTTCGATACCGACATGATGATGTGCATTTCTGCTGATAAAATACCCGGATGTGAAAGTCAGCAAGTCGAAGAACAGACAAAATCCCTTGAATCTGCCGAAGTGGCTATTCTTGAAGCAGCGACACCAGAGGATAAGCCAGCGGTGTCTATTCTTGAAGCAGTGGAGCCAGAAGATAAACCAGCGGTGTCTATTCTAGAAGCAATGGCACCACCGGAAAAGGGTAACTTTCAAATACCCATCCCATATATTAGCTCACCTTTAAAACCTGCATTTAAAGTCCGATTCCTTCCTCATTTGTGTCTGGTTATATAATACCATAATTATCTTACCAATATTCCTTAATTTCTTCTCTTCTTGTATTTGTTTTTTTTCTTCTTTCCATATATTTCTTCTATTCTGGTATTTCTTTCTCTTTTCTTTCCATATATAACATTCTCACCCTAGTTAACACCTTGTACTACAGTTCTTTACATCTTTAACTAAATTTCTGATCAGTGTATTAAGATTTTATTTCAGATAAAAATGCGTTTTTTAATGACTTTATTTATCGCAATTTCATCCAAATAAGGGATCTACATGTGCCTTCTTAACAAACTTTATCTCATTCTGAATAAAGACGTTTCAGGTTTTCATTTCGATTTTCATGAATAGATATTAACACCTTTATACGACCTTTTTACCTCAATACATTTAATATGGTGTTGGTTATTCTTCATTTTTGAATAGAAATATTATATTATTTATCGAATTACTAATTAGATATGTAATTTTTCTGTTAATACCTAATCACGACAGATCTACATTGTGCAAAAATAACTACTATGTATATGAAATACAAATAATTGTTTGTTGGTTTGTTTTGTGATTTTTTGCGAGGAGTGGTGGGGTTACTTTACTACATACTCAGCAATTGTTCGGTTTTGATTACCTAGCACTTTGAAAGGAAGAGACATAGTTTGCACATAGCTCTGTATTGCCCCTACCAGATGTGTGATTTATTTGTGAACACTATAAAAACAACACTTGATACCTTATCTATTCCTCTTTTATTGACATTAGATTTGGGTGATGAAGTTGAGTGGATTGACTGGGCAGAAGAAATAGATCCTGCAGAATCCATGGGGCCCGAAAGAAGGATGTGAATTATTCTATTTTTTAAAAATTCCAAAATTTGACCTTGACCCAATTATTTTTATAACCCAATTAAGTTATTAATCCTAATAGCTATTTTGATTAACAGATTAAGATAACGAGTCGTCAGAAACTGCACAGATTTCCGTGACAGAAATAAGAGATTAAGGATTCACGTTGTTCTCCGCACTCAATACATTATATTTACATTAATACCTAGGAATGCAAAGGTGACAGGTTAATCCAATTATAATTGTCTTATCGTGACTTCACCAAAGTCATGGTATGTTTTATTAAAGAACTGTTAAATATGTTATAGAGATTAACAACTTTCTTAAAACAATAGATGACAAACAAGATTATGAACATAAAAACGTAAAATTGTTGTAAGATTTATTATAATGTTAAGCCCTGGAAAAGAAATGTTACCGTGTTTGTGTTATTGTTGTTTATGGGTCTTATTCTATTTGAGGCATATTTCAGATAACATTGACTAAATGGTTTGCTCCAATGTTATCATTTTGATAATGGAACAAATTATGATGTGAACTTGTACAGTTACTACCAGTAGAAAGTACAGTCACGTTTCTCAATCTGAATTAATTGAATTGCCTCTAATATATTTGCGAATGTTTAAATCGTCATTGTATATTTTATAGTTTTGAATGTGGGCGTCTTCGACTACAGAAGTTTCAAATGTCCAGAAGAAGAAGGTTATTTCAGAGATATAGAAGATTGTGCTGTGTATTATTTCTGTACTAAATGGAAGGTATACCAACACCAGTGTAAACCAGGCACCATCTTTGATATGGTCAAACACACTTGTACCTGGCCCAACCTTGTGGATGGATGTGACGGAACTAAAGAAAGTTTAAACCTGAACAGTACCGCAGCAAACACAGGACTAAATTTTGAAAATACAGAAATCATATTTCAAGAGCCTTTATATCCAACAGTTCCAGCAGAAACAATTGAACAACATGGCGAAAGTTGTAAGTTACTATATTCGGCTTCCGTTTTATTGTATTTCAATAAATCGCTTGTGCGTTGGGGTCTTTAGCATTGGGAGGAAAACGGGGGACCCGGAGGAAACCTACGAGACTGACCAGGCGACCCTACTCCTTGTCACGTATAACCGGTGAATCGAAACCACGCCAGACCTTAATATACAGTGCGCACGTGCTAATCATTCGGCCATCAATCCCACCCCACCCAATGATTAAATGAATATGGGCATACGTCATTCAATGTACTACAGCATACTTGTATATTGAATTCCAACGGCCAAGGGATCTTTATGTTTTACTATACTGGCTAATGATGACAGACATGCACCGTGTAATGTGTTACTCTTAGTTTGAATTCTCCGATTGTCAAGGGTGCACGTCAATGTGTATTTCGGACTTTCGTCACATCCAAACGGCTACACCTTTCCCCATGTCAGTCCCGCTGCCCTGCACCACTGGCAAGGAGTGCCAAGTCGGAACATTTCGATGAACTTCGCCGGCCAACACCGGGATCGAACAGGGGATCTCCAGATTGAGATTTCAACGGTATTCAGGTACCTTTGTATGCAAATGTTTAATTTTTGCCACAATCGAATTTTCAATTTCGATTCCCAGCGTTTATTTGTTTGCCTGACATTATTTATTTTGTAAATACCTCCACAACCATTTCTATTGCAGTACCTGATATTAATGCCATCACCGAGGCCTCTTCCATAACTTTTGTGTGTCCACCAATATTCGATGGTTTCTATGGAGACCCCATTTCATGCACCCGATTCTATAGATGTATTGGTGGTAAAATGTATACATTTAGTTGTCCACGTGGTACATATTTTGATAATTTACGATTTTTGTGTAACTTTGAAAGTGAAGTTACAGATTGTACAGCAGGAGGTATACGTAACACTATTATAAGTCAGAATGGTAAGTAACAATATTTTGAAGTTATTTATTTTATTATTTTAAAACTTATTTATTTTATTATTTTCACGAAATATTTATTTTATAAGTTTTAAGAATTATTTATTTTATAATTTTTAAGAAATACTTATTTTATAAATTTTATTATTTTAAAACTTATTTATTTTATTATTTTCAAGAAATATTTATTTTATAATTTTTAAGAATTATTTATTTCATAATTTTTAAGAATTACTTATTTTATAAATTTTAAGAATTATTTTTGTTTTTTGTTTAAGAATTATTTATTTTATAATTTTTAAGAATTATTTATTTTATAATTTTTTTAGAATTATTTATTTTATGATTTTTAAGAAATTTATTATCTTCAAAATTTATTATTTTCAAAAATTTTATATTATTTTCAAATATTATTTATTATTTTCAAAAACTATTTATGATTTTCAAAAATTATTTATGATTTTCAAATATTATTTATTATTTTCAAACATTATTTATTGTTTTCAAAAATTATTTATTATTTTCAGAAATTATTTATCATTTTCAAATATAATTTATCATTTTGAAATATTTATTATTTTCAAAAATTATTTATCATTTTCAAAAATGATTTATTATTAATTTGGTTCAATGTCCCCGTCTTCATTAGCCCAGTTTAGGAGTAAAACAGTAGGACGTTAAACCCCATTTCATTTTTTTTTTGTTAATGTTAATCTATAATGTTAAGTTATTCTTTAATATTGGTTATTTTTTTCAACAAAAAAAATGTATTTATTACTTTTAATTAATAGTGTTCAATTTTCAAAACGCATTGTTTGGGTTTTTTTTTTCAAATAAGAATTGGTTATTTTTCAAAATGATTTTTTTTCCAAAAAAATATCAAATATTATAAGACTTTTCAAAAAGTATTCTTCAATTAGGTATTATTTTTTCAATTTTTTGAAATTTATCAATTTGAAAGATTATCCGTTTTTATATGTGTCATTTAATGTTTTTATTTTTGTTAGGTATTTATTTTTTTTTTTACTTTTTGTTTGATTTAATTCACCATTTCTCATCTCAATAATATTCACAATATAGTTTGCTACTTCTTTTTCTGCAAATGGCCATATTTGTCTTTTTTATTATTTTTTCTATTTCACACGGATTTTCTTGCAGCAGTCGTTTTTGGTAGTCATTGCTCTCGCATGATGATGGTTCTTTTCTTTATTTATTGTTAATCCAGCATGTTGTTCCTAATAAAAATAATTTACTTGCATTATACAAATATATAATCTTAGAGAAATGTGCATAGATTATGATATTGGGCCATTGTAAAGCTCTAATAGTCTGGTAATTTGATATACTTATTTTTAAAGTAAAAAAACTCGACTTCATTGACATTGCTTATCGAAAATTAAAAAATGTCAAAGGATGCTTTATGAATTATAGGGATGTAAGCTTTGGGTGGCAATCATTTCTCGTCTATTCCAGATTTAGTTGTTGGAGCTGACTTACACCTTCCATCGTAGTTGATTCACCCACGGTTTTAAAATTTAAGTCAAAATGAAATTGATTCACCGACGATTCTAATAGTTAAATTTATAAAAAAAAAACCCATGAAATGTAATTTTGGTACATTGAATTCTTTGATTCCTACTTAAAAATGCATACTACCACTAAACAATAATATGTTATTTCAATCTGTAGTTTTGTCACCCATTACAGCGAGAATCAGCAAACTATAGGTAGAAGGTGTAAGCCAGTGCTTATGTACATGGAAAGCTTAAAACATTGGCTGTGTATTTACTTGAATTCTTTAGATTGGTTTGTTTAGTTGATTTGACTGAACTTGGTTTTGAATACTACTGTACGGTTTTCTGTAAGCATGACAATGCTTAAGTTTTGGAAATGATCTATGATAAAGTAAATTATTTAATAAATGAATGAATGAAAAACATTTGATTCTTGCAATACTGTTTGCATTAATATTAACCATTTGTTGGCATTGTTACTAATGATCTGTCATATTAAGTATATGACTTTAGTCTACAAGATTGTTTATTTGGATATATTACATGTAGTTTTACCATATATGTAATTTGGTGAGTACTGACTTTTATACTAAGAATGTAATTGCTTAGTTGCACAGTTTAGTTTGAGGATTTAAAATGAATCCTTTAATTGTGGCACCTTCTACGTTTTCTGCGGGATGCGCCCTTGTTTCATTACAGAAGTGACATTATTCCCCCTTTACTTATCTCGGTGTCGTAAGTGATGATTTTTAAGAACAATAAGCATAATAAAAAAGGATCATAAATATGATAAATAATATATTGTTTTAAACCAGGACGATAAGTAACATATGTTCATTTTAAAAGGTTGAGAATTTCATATATTTAAAAATTTGTGAATTTGATGTTAGTTGGTTTTATTTATTTTTTTGGGCTTTCCTGAATTTTACTTAATTTAAAGAAGATGTTAATATGGCTTGCTTCAGTTTAAAAAAAAAACGTTACTTAATTCTCCTACTTGCATGTATTAATATCGGGTGTTTTGTTTCTCCTCGGTGGTTATTATGTTGTCTTCTTAACCTTCGTTTATGAATAAAATAACGTATTTAGATAACAAGCCTCAATATATTAAATATCTTCATTATGTATTGTGTGTATAAAGTTTCCAGGTGGTCATTTCTGTTTTAAGTGGTTTTGTCTGATATTCCTAATTGTAATTTAATCCAAACCTTCCTTGCCATTTTCAGAGTTTATTTAAAACCTTCAATTATAGTGTCTGTACACATTACGTAAAAAATTATGGACTTCGAGACTAGGAACCTGATACTAAGTTCTGTTTTTCCTACATAGTTTCTTATCTACAATCCTTACTAACTACTAAATGTTATTTTATCTATTTTTCGTTTTAACCTATAATCATCTTTAATGGGAATATTATGTTGGGAATACATTTATATAATATTAACTGTTTTAATTTTAGATGAAGGTGAATCGTCATTTGATCATTCGCCGCCTGATTTTAACGCAGGTGAATATATTATATTATTTACATCATTTAACGTAACAACTTTTCATGTTTATTTTCATAAGATATAATAACACATAATCATTAGTTTAAAAGTTTTGAAGTAATCTAGTTGTATCCTCTGTTCATCAGAAGACATGACAATTACTTGCTGTTTTGGCTTTAGTCTTTATCAAAAATAAATAATCAATATGAATGTTAAAGTGCTCGACTTGTATCTGGTTTAGTAACGATGGACGATTACAATTACCAGTATTATATCGTATTTGCATTTCCATTTTATAATTCCTAGCTAAGAAAGAACACATCGCATTAACACCCTCGTTAAAGACAGACAAGTCAGGTCCTCCGTGAATGTAGGATTGGCCTGTACGAAAACGATTCCTGAATTATTGGTTGTAGAGTTTATATAGTGACACCAACTTCCTAAATAACATATTTACCTCTGTTTGTTTTCAGTCAATTTGCAATGTCCAGAACGAGATGGTGTCTTCGCTCATCCAAGATCTTGTTCCAAGTTTATGTACTGTACAAAATATATTCCCAAAATATATGAATGCCCCCGAGATCTAGTCTACAATATCCACATTCATACTTGCGATTATCCAGATGACGTCGTCTGTAAGCTGTACGATTAACAAAATCTATAATACTCTCAACTTGTTTCTAAGTTTTACACCGAAGTTTTTATGAGACCGGTTTTCATTGGCACAAATGATGCCACAGTATATTATAACTAATATTTAAATTTTGTCTCTCGATATGTTAATAATTACATATTTTGTCTCGTGATATTTATACATTACCTTAACAGAAGTATATGTATTTTTTTGTATATTGTTTTAACATTTTGTTCATAATAGTTCTTCATTTATATGCAATTGTCTCAGTTTATGATGTAATCGAACCCACGCGGGCGCTCGAGTCTAGTGTTCTACGCAGATCGGATGCTATAAATTATATATTTTCTGTTTCGTTCCACCAAAAAACACTCACTTGTTATTGCATCAACTGTCTCTTTGATGATCAATAGAAATCAAATCTTTGTTCAATGACTATTTTTTTTTCAAAGTAATGAATTCTTGTAATATATTTCAAATACTTGTAATATATTTCGAATACTAGTAATATATTTAATACTAGTAATATATTTCAAATACTAGTAATATATTTCAAATACTAGTAATATATTTCAAATATCAAATACTAGTAATATATTTCAAATACTAGTAATATATTTCAAATACTAGTAATATATTTCAAATCAAATACTCGTAATATATTTCAAATTAAATACTATTAATATATTTCGAATACTAGTAATCTATTTTGAATACAAGTATTCTATAACCATACATGCTGTATATACTGCTGTTTTTGTATGATTGTATATTGATAATGTATTATTGTAAATATTTCTTTTGTATTAAATTTACAATAAGGCTTTTTTTTATTATACCACCGAGTCGTAAGTTTTATTTTATTGCATACGAATGTACTGCAAAGTAGTGATACTAGGTTTCTACGGAGTGTCAATATGAGACCACACACTTGACCACTGTCTTTATTATAATGCAGCAGATAACTGCCCCACTGTTAGCCCTGTTGGCACAGAGAAGTAGGACATCAGGGGCGGATCCGGGGGGGGGGGTGTGTGACTAGGGTGACTAGTCACCCCCTCCCCACCGGTGTATAGGAATCCCGGGTCCTACAAGCTTCCACCGGGACATGCACGCATGGTCGTATATATATTATATAGCACACAATCAGCATCTATGTTACTAGCGGCAGAAATTAGCTCCGTAAACCGCGGTCGGCGAGACAAATCATGGGGTTGTCACCCCCCTCAAAAAAATCCTGGATCCGCCACTGGACATTGATGCTCCATTCCATTTTATTTTACAATGGAGCACATGTCGGTAACATTCCATATCGCTGTGACATAAAAACAGAATTAACGAAAGAAAATTTATTATATCAAATATTTATTCATGATAAATTGATATAAAATTTGTTTTAAATGTCTTTCCTTGATCTCGTTTCAAAAACACATTTAAGGTTCGTAGCACGTGGATGTACTAGCGAACGTACATGTCCAATTTATGAAATCATAATGCATGCCCATTGGACAGGAATTCTTCTTCAAAACCCCATATGTACAAACGTAGAATTTGCTACAGTCTGACCAATCAGGAAACTGAAAATATTTCACGTGGTTTTTGCAGATGATAAGATCAGGGCCTACAATCAAAAGTATAATTTTTTAAAAATATTTTGAAGCAGAATTTAAAAAATGTTTTAAATAAATAATCGAGGATACTTTGCATGGAATGCGGTGTTTTTGAAACAGTATAGAAGATATATCTCAAGAAACAATTCAAGAAACAATATGTACAGTTAGCGCGTTTCAGAAGGTTTATAACCATCACACGTTATTACACAATTCCAGTCAAAAGCATTGGCCACTGGCTAGTTTGGCGCAGAACAGTAGGACGTTAAACTCTACATTTCATTTTATTTTTGCATTGGCGGTCGCTTAATTTCTCCGCACATTTTATACTTACAGTTATTAGATTGCTTTTGTATTTTGCAGTCTGCTTTATAGGGCCAATCACACACGTTGTGTTTGTAGTTAAAATGGAGACCTTCTGGACACATACCAATATATAGATGAGATGGAGAACACGCTATATATCTATCACATAATTCAGGATGGCGGAATAAACCAATTTTACCTCCACAATATGTCGCCCAGTCAGTGACAAGGTGTGATGACACGTCACTGATGACCAATACTGAAATATAAATAGTGGAACATGTCCAAGAACAATGTTGATGTCAATATTTTAAGATCTAAGACCAGTTTAAATACATGATCTTGTATGGCATTCTTTCAATTTCAAGACGGGGTCATTTGTACTGTACGTTTATCACAACGAGTTTACCGGCATTAAGTAAGATTTAGGTAAAGATCCGGTAGTTCTTGCTATAATAGTTCAAAAATAAGTAATGCGCAATAATATGTTGAAAATTCCATTTTAAATCGCCAATCGGTTGTCAACTTGAAAAAAATTGCGGGCATAGGTCTTTACTAATTCATATACATGTATATTCACCACAACAATATATCGAAATGTTGATGATGTAATTATTATCACTTACATAAGTTGTCACAGATTCACAGCATTTTGTACGCTCTTCCAAAACTATTAATTCCCATGTAGTACTCAATTTTACTCATATTGTAAGTCATATTTTAAGTGTTTTCTGACCATCAGAATTCTGCAATATCTTCCAAACAAACATATCACTGTTTGCTTTCGTAACCGCCATACTGCTATACTGTACACGTAGCCTGGCTTCTCCAATTTTGAATTAAATTATATGGCCAAACCGTTCTAATCTAGTTAAAATCTCGAACATCCGAGGGCATCGATAGTTGATTGAGGTCTTGCCACGTTAAAAAGTGTCTAATTAATAATTCATATAACATTTAAGGCCTAAAAATGGCCTTTAATTAAGCAAATTGAATTCTTGAATATTTGACCTAAATGAAAATTATAATTCTGACTATCTTACATTGTATTTACAATATACGGAGAAGATCGTGAGTAATTTATTTCAAGGTGATTTAGAGAGAGAACGTCCACTTTATTACAATAATTCGCTTGCGCGTAGGGGTCTTTAGCAATAGGGGGAAACCGGCGGACCCGGAGAAAACCTACAAGGTTGGACAGGCAACCCTACTCCTGGTCACGTACAACCGGTGATTCGAAACCACGCCAGTTGACTCAATGGCAGGCTTTATGATACAGCACGCACGTGATAAAACCATTCGACCCCCCCCCCCCCCCACAAGGTGGTCATTCACTGATTTATCGACTAGCTGCTCTTTGTTTTATGTTACAGAATTTTTTATTTTTGTCCGTTTTGGTTTTCGTTTGTTTTTGACTTGACACATTTTTTATTGCCTGCAGAAGTTGAAGAGTTTAGCGATTGTTTCCATTTCAACAGAAAATTAAAAAAAAAACTGTTCAAAGTCAAAACAAACGAAAACAAGTTTTGAAAAAAAATGCGTTGAACTTTGTGCTCTGTTGTTTTATGTCGGAATCAAATAATAACATTTATCTGTGATTTAATATTTCACATAGAACACTTACTACCACAACCTGACCCGTTTATTTGTTACCTGCTATACCTTTTCACTTTAATAAAGGTCAAAGTTCATGATAGTCTCATTCGCCATTTCGTACAAAAAAAAAAAAATTGTACGGTTCACATTCGCCCAAATTCGCCACTTTGTAAGGTCAAACAAGGGCTTTTTTTTATCTTGGGCAGTTTATGGCATTCTAATGATGATTGCCATAAATGCGTCTATTCGCAAGGCTATTTTATCTAAAGTTGCTTATTTCGTCATGGTGTATAAAATCAAGCTTAATTCTAATTGAACAATACAGTTACTTGGGCAGTTTATGGCATTCTAATGATGATTGCCATAAATGCGTCTATTCGCAAGGCTATTTTATCTAAAGTTGCTTATTTCGTCATGGTGTATAAAATCAAGCTTAATTCTAATTGAACAATACAGTTACTTAAAATTAAAACGAGCATAGACTGGCCATGATGGCATCAAAATCCAAACGGTCGGTTAATATTTGTTATTTAAAGTTACTTTATGGAAGATTAGATAAAGATTTTTCGCTAAAATAGTTGAAAAATAGGATGCCAGGCAACGAAACATACACCCACACAGCAGCTAAATCGTCCGGGCAGTCAACAAGAGTTGTCGCATTTTAAGTAATTATCAGAAAATCATTAATTTCTGAAATTGGATAATAATTGAGACCTCTAGAGGAACCACAAGCTAAAAAAGTCAATTTTGCGTATAATCAGGGGCTATAATTGAGGAAGTTACAATCCGATATTATCCGTTGAATATCAAAAGGAACCAAGATCTTTGGGTTATAAACATGCATTTCAAGTTTCATCAATATCAGATTAAAATTGTGACCTCTACAGGGTCCACAACCTTGGTATACCATATTTTTTATAGTATTCGTGTACAAGCGGCGGCCATTTTGTTTGTCAGTTTTGGTCCGATTTTCACAAAATTCAAACTCAACATTCATTACATTGTAACGGTGATATAATCAAACGGTTTTTTAAATTGGGTAATAATTTTGACTTCCAGAGGGACCACAATCTAATAAAGGTGATTTTTCGTATACAATCAGGGGCCATAATTCAGGAAGATATGATCCGAAAGGAACCAAGATGTTTAGGTTATAAACATGTATTTCGAGTTTCATCAAAATTGATTTAAAATTGTGACCTCTACAGGTTCCACAACCTTGATATAACATATTTTCACACTATTCGCGTAAAAACGGCGGCCATTTTGCCCGTCAATTTTGGTCCAATTTTCACGAAATTTGAACTCAACCTTCATTACCATGTAACGGTGATATAATGACACGGTTTTTCAAATCGGATAATAATTTTGACCTCCAGAGGGACCACAAGCTAAAAAGGGTGATTTTTCTTACAATCAGGGGCCATAATTCAGAAAGTTACTAATCAATGGGCGCAAATATGGAAAGGAACCAAGATCTTTGGGTTATAAACATGCATGTCAAGTTTCATCAAAATCGGTTCAAAACTGTGATCTCTATAGGGTCCACAACCTTGATATAACATATTTTCACACTAATCGCGTACAAACGGCGGCCATTTTGTCTGTCAATTTTGGTCCGATTTTCACGAATTTTGAACTCAATCTTCATTAACATGTAACGGTGATAAAATCAAACGGTTTTTCAAATCGTATAATAATATTGACCTCCAGAGGCACCACAAGCTAAAAAAAGGGCGATTTTTCGTACAATCAGGGGCTATACTTCAGGAAGTTACGATCCGATGGGTGCAAATATCGTAAGGGTTATAAACATGCATGTCAAGTTTCATCAAAATCGGTTCATAATTGTGACCTCTATAGGGTCCACAAGCTGAAAACATGATTTTTCGTACACTCAGGGGACATAATCCATGAAGTATTGATCCGATAAATGCCAATATCGAAAGCAGCCTAGATCTTATGGGGATAAACCTATATTTCAAGTTTCGTCAAAATCGGATAAGAATTGTGACCTGTAGAGAGTCCACAAACAAATTGTGGACGGACGGACGGACGTCCGGACGGACAGGGGCGACGACAATATACGTCCACATGAAAATGTGGGCGTATAAAAATAAATAATGTAATGGGACTAAACATTTCAGTCAAATTAGTTCACCCTGAGCTGCGAAAACAACATTTTAATAACACTTTAGCCACGATTGTCATAGTTACTGTTGTTACGATCATAAACAATGTCTCAATTATTCATTTTAACGGACGTTAAACATTAAATAATGATTCAGTTCTGTTGAAAATCGGAGGCACCCGATGGCATCGAGAGTTGATTGTTGTCTTGTCATGTTAATAAATTCCAATAAATAGTTTCTGTAACATTTAAGGCTTAAAGAAAGACTTACAATAAGCATATTTACCTCTTGCAGAATGTAGGTTTATTAGAACCCACTGACGTATATTTCGGATATTGTTTATCACATTCTTATTAGCAGTTTTGTTTTCATTCGTTTTAACTTTACAGTTACATGTATATAAGTTTTGGTCAGTTTGGGTTAGCAAACATCTTTACGTTTCGTAAGAAATAATCTATCGTTGCCAGCTTGATTTTGATTTTTTGTAAATTATAACTTGGATTAACAAACATGAAATCAATGTATTATTAATAAAAGAGAGTATGATCTGAGTGGGACCATGCAATGAAGTTAATGAGAGTATGAACTTAACGAATAGTTTTTATACGCCCACATTCTTATGTGGACGTATATTGTCGTCGCCCCTGTCCGTCCGGACGTCCGTCCGTCCGTCCGTCCGTCCGTTCGGACTCTCTACAGGTCACAATTCTTATCCAATTTTGACGAAACTTGAAATATAGGTTTATCCCCAAAAGATCTCGGCTGCTTTCGATATTGGCATGTATCGGATGAAAACTTCATGGATTATGGCCCCTGATTGTACGAAAAATCACGTTTTTAGCTTGTGGACCCTATAGAGGTTACAATTTTGAACCGATTTTGATGAAACTTGACATGCATGTTTATAACCCAAAGATCTTGGTTCCTTTCGATATTTGCGCTTATCGGAATGTAATTTCCTGAATTATGGCAACTGATTGTCCGAAAAATCACCCTTTTTAGCTTGTGGTCCCTCTGGAGGTCACAATTATTATCCGATTTAAAAAACCGTTTGATTATATCACCGTTACACCCTAAGGAAGGTTGAGTTCGAATTTCGGGAAAATCGGACGAAAATTGCCATACAAAATGGCCGCCGTTTGTACGCGAATACTGTTAAAAAATGGTATATCAAGGTTGTGGACCCTGTAGAAGTCACATTTTTAATTCGATTTTGATGAAACTTGAAATTCATGGTAATAACCCAAAGATCTTGGTTCCTTTCGATATTTGCGCATATCGGAACATAACTTCCTGAATTATGGCCCCTGATTATACGCAAAATCGCCTTATTTTAGCTTGTGGTCCCTCTGGTGGTCACAATTATTATCCGATTTAATAAAACGGTTGATAGTATTACTGTTACACCGTAAGGAAGGTTGAGTTTGAATTTCGGGAAAATCGGACCAAAATTGCCATACAAAATGGCCGCCGTTTGTACGCGAATACTGTTAAAAAATTGTATATCATGGTTGTGGACCCTGTAGAGGTTACAATTTTAATTCGATTTTGATGAAACTTGAAATGCATGGTTATAACCCAAAGATCTTGGTTCCTTTCGTTATTTGGACATATCCGAATCGTAACTTCCTGAATTATGGCCCCTGATTGTCCGAAAAATCGCCTATGGTCCCTCTGGAGGTCACAATTATAATCCGATTTAAAAAAACGTTTGACTCTATCACCGTTACACCCTACGGAAGGTTGAGTTCGAATTCGAGAAAATCGGACCATAATTGCCAGAAAAAATGGCCGCCGTTTGTACGCGAACAGTGTAAAAGTATGGTATATCAAAGTTGTGGACCATGTAGAGGTCACAATTTTAATTCGATTTTGATGAAACCTGAAATGCTTGTTTATAACCTAAAGATCTTTATTCTTTTCGATATTTGCGCATATCAAATTGTACCTTAATGAATTATGGCCTTTGATTGTAGGAAAAATCACTTTCGGTGTTGCTTGTTCTCTGTCTATCTCTCGAACAATTATTATCTGATTTAAAAAAAAACCTCTGATTATATTACTGTTGCACCGTAAGGAAGGTTGAGTTCGAATTTCGTGAAAATCGTACCAAAATTGCCGGACGAAATGGTCGCCGTTTGTACGCGAATAGTGTAAAAATATGGTATATCATGGTTGTGGACTCTCTACAGGTCAAAATTCTTATCCGATTTTGACGAAAAGTAACATTTCTAGGTTGTGTACCGTCACACCATAATCATTGTCGGCTTCGAATTTCATTAATATCATACTGGAACTGACCAACAAAATGGCTGCTCCCAATATAGTATGAAATACAGGACTTAATGAGGAAAAATCACTTTCGGTATTGCTTGTTCTCTATCCATCTCTCAAAAATGTGGGCGTATCCTGCCTGGCAGTGCCAGCCTATCTTTAATGAGGATGTGAACAAACGAATGATTTCATGAGAGCATAACCTGGATGTGCCGATCACGTAACATAAAAAGTACATGCTTTGCCTAGCTATCCAATAAATCAGTGGTGGTCGACCTTAATGGTTATCTAGTAATTAAAAGATAATCAGAATATTTGTTTTCATTTTCTTCTCCCTTATGGTCTTCCGTAATTAACAAGTTATATACAATTGGATTATTGGAAATCAATTTTAATTTTACTCAATGCCCTACTTTACAGTTGAATTAACGACTTGTTTGGGTGGAGTTAACGATAAAGGAAAGTGACATTATAATACACAGATACCTACCAACAAAATAAATTTTAAACCAGAATATTGCCATCTTTTTCCAGTGTTGATTTTAATCCTTATTATATCCCCAGCAATTAAGGCTACGTGAAAGCCACATAAATTATTCTATCCCTTCAGGTACATTTTCGGTAACTGAACAAAATAATCACTGTGCGTCTCTGATAAACCAATAAAAAAGACAAAATAAAAAGTGAGAAAAAAAGGGTAGAAAAAAGGGAGGCAACTAGCACCTTATATCAGGTAGCATTACAAGCTATGCACTAACCAACTCTTACAGCAACAATAGGCTGCTGATGACATGTATACTATAATATTTAGTCGCACGTGAGTGGTCAATGGCGACATAGAACACTCGGGGAGTCACAATTTGTTGCTTGTCTTTTGATGTGTCTCGACTAACTGGAGAAATAAAGCCGGTGTCAATATCTAATCTTTTTCTAATGATAATCCTCCCATTTAACACCTTGAAGGAAGAATAAAATGTGTCTTATGTAATGGCGATGGTGTGGTGTCTGAGATTCAGTCATGATGACATTATAAACTTTACTTCTACAAAATGGCCACCATTCAATTCAAGTAAACAACATCTGCGCTATAAAGCTTTGATTCAACCTTTAAACTAAATATACCGACTCTGCAGATCCCCACATAGTATACAAAACTCTTATATTGCTGTTGCGTGAGAGAATTTTTCCGAGGGTAGTGCAATCAAATTCGCTGCCCAGACTTGTCCCTTGTATATTACACCATACAGCAATTGATCGTCTATAGCCAGGTCCATGATACTGACTACCGCAAATTTGAAGTGGAGTAAGGTCTCAATCTGTTTCACAGAGAATTACTTACAAATTATCTCTGTAACAGATGACTGTCCACAACACGTGCGTTGACTGCAGGCGGCGTTAGTCACTGGCTCAACGGCTCGTGCAATGTTTACTTAACACCTAACTGCTTCGGGCAAAATGATGCATTTTAAATGGGAAATATTTTTTTAACTACAAATACTTCAAACATCTTTATTTATTTTTCTTTTACCTCAAAAAAATGTTTGAGAATTTAATTTGTGGGAGTAAAAAAAATTAATATGCCGTACTCATTAAGCCTCGTCGATGTTATGCTTATCAGTGATTGTAGCGAATATTCACTGCGGGATCAGTTTGGTAAGGTCTCGTAATCACCATGCATTTTGAAACTAACAGACGGGTAGTATTGTATGTATTACGTGTACAATGGACACGGTGTGAGTTGATGATAATATACAGTAAGGTTATAATTTACAGGCATGTTTAAATAATATTATAATGTTATACATTTGAAAAGGACTGAACAACGGGAAAAGTCAATGTAAGTTTGGTTTTTTTACTGAACGTAGAACAGAGGCATAACTTATGTAGATTGAAATACTCGCTAATTAAAGTAGTATTGCAGTAATTGGTAGTTATATTTCCAAATTATCACGAAACAGAGTTGGTGCTAGCTGCCAATACACATGAGCATGAAGTGTAACCGTTTTTAAAGGGACCCTCCCAATAAGAACAGAGTCTCAAAAATTAAAGTCCGAGTATTTATGAAATTTATGGACCAAAATATAGAGGCGTGGTGTATTTACCTTGTCGCAAAATTTCAGCTCAAAATATTGAGTCGTTTGGACGTAAACGTCAACACTACTTATCCGGACACGTAACCCTTTTAAGATTTCGGGTCAATTTTTTCATTGGGTGGTGACCTGATAATCGATTCCCGTTTCTTGATAGGTCTATACAGTGAATGACCCATGTACTGTACTTGATAACAAAGGGTAAATTCCACCTACATATTATTTTTATAGAAAAAAGTCTGATTTTATCCAGATACTGTATAATACAACCGTCTCCATTTCCAGATGAAGATTATCAGGTTTAAGTTATTTACAAGCGTATCACAAATATCATGTTAGTTGGTCAGCCTTAGGTAATGGGATTTAAGGGATTTTAACACAAAATTAAGCAGTTTTATTCCCCAAAAAGTTATCGGGGTTGGCCCTTTAAGGTTATGCTTCTCTTCGGGGTCTGGATAATCGAAGATACCATAACGTTGAACTTCGCATGGAATACTATAGACCTAAACAGACTATTGCAATATCTTAAGACCGTTACCATCGGGCATTTGAGTGAACTGTTTGGATTTGGGTTAATCAGGCGATTTGGAAATTAACTGGTTCAGTATATTCAAATGAATTATTATCCAAATATGGTCAGAGCTTTGATACTCTCCAGTAGTCAAGAAATAACCCCCTACACAGGAAATGGTGACAGGGCTCATTCGACTATGGGGGTCCAGATCATTTTAAAGAAACATTCCCGCTACGGGATGTCAACATCAGACATATTCAGAAGTTCAATCTGATTAAAATACTACTATCTAAATCGTATTCTGAGGGGTCAGCCAATCAAATTTTCTGTCGAATCCAGGGTTTGACCTTTTTGCGCGGAATTGTGGGTAGGCATTATCAGCGATAGAAGTCAAAACAAAGCAACAACGATTCTGATTGGGTAATCGAATGACTGAGGTTATAGGGTCAAAATATGTCACATGCTTGACATCTGAACTGACTGAACGTGACCTACCGCTATAATATGTTAGATCTACATGTAGTGTAGGTCATCGAAATTATAAAAACCGAAACGAAATATAAATCTGAATTTCAATTAAATTGTCAGAAGTTAGGCCCGTGTTTAAGGCTTATGTAACTCATACTATAGATTATAATACATAGGTAATATTATCTGTTGTACTTTATTATTATTATTTTCTGTAAGAAAAACATCAGAAGTTTCGGATTTTGTTCTTTCCATTATCGTTTGGATTCGTGCTGGGTACACTCTTCAGCCTGAAAGTGGATGAAGACAAGATTAAAGGTACATTATGGGGGACTAGATAATGAGTTAAAAACTATTCTCAAAAAATGTATGTTTAAGTTAATCGTATTATGTATGCCATGGTATCACCAAGATCAGTTACGAAGTCAATGAAGGAAAATACCTAATTCACCTCTCATTAAAACCGATTTAGAATAGAAAAAAATAATGTATTCTTTCAAAATTTAACACAGGTAAAGTCAATGTTGAGATATAACAAAATGTGGTATATTAAACTATATCTACACAGAAAGTCAAAATTTAAGCTAAATTGAACTTAATTAAGCTTAATCTTTTGAAATACAAATTCAATATAACAACCTACCCCAGTAGTCCTATTCAACACCACATTTTGACCTTAATCGAAAATGTTTCCTAAAGCAAAGCAGGAGCAAACTACTTGCTAAAACTTTCAATGATTAACGTGGCCTTACCCTGAAATAGTTTGCTACATCCTGTTCGTTTAGGATACCTATGACAACACTCTTTAGATACAGCATACTGATATTTCTGCCATCTGTATTTAACACAGGCATATACAATACAATCCCTAATCATCTGTTCTTTCTCAGATTTACATTCATATATTATTGTTTCTCTTGTATCAGCAACGATTCCTGGTGCGTTAGTGGCTGCTGTCGTAGTTGTTGGGGGGATTGTAGTAGTAGTAGTACTTGTACCAAAAACATCTACGAATAAATGACATGCATACAGGTTTAATCCTTGAAATAGTTGAATATTGTTGAGTCTATTATAGTTTAATTTTTTGTGCACACCTCTGGTGAATTCTCGTCGGGGTAAAAAAAAAGTCAACGGCATGTTGTTTTTATTTTCATTATACACATACCCAAGTCTGTTCAGAAGTGATAAAATGAAAATCTTCTATGGACTAATTTCGAAAATATGCCAAATAAAAAATTGTAAAGTTTACGTCTTCCGCGATATTCTGACATTCATTCTTGAAATTACTTGACAATTGAAGCAATATAGTAAAATTCGTATATACCATTCGTCACAGATGCGACATTATGTGAAAATCGTCCCTAGGAGTCCGGAAAATATGATTGACACCTTATGAGAATACGCACACGTTACACGCACCGGGAACAATATGAAATCACACATTCCTGTAGTTTCTTTTCGTAATCATTATGAATGAGGTTCCTTTTGTAACCGCGTCAAGCCCATAAGGCTTTGAAACGTGAATGTACCGATTCAGATGCCTGTTCAGACCACCTGCCGAGTGCCTTGCTGCTTGGCGGCCAACTGACCCGATTGCTAAGGGACCGTTTACGTACACACCCTTATAAGGGCAAACGTTTCATTGACACCACCCCTACCCTTGCTTTGTTCAGTGGCTGTGCACGGTTTATTTTTTGTGATGAAAGAATTTTTATACTTTTAACACTTTATGATCACCATTTGATTGAAAGCCATATAATATATCTTGGAAAAATCATAATTCTATCCCCTCTATTTGCTGAAATGTGAACTGGTTTAAACAGGTTTATTGAAGCGAAGGTCAGTGATTTCCTGTCGACCCCGGGCATATACCCCCCCCTCTTCCTTAAGCCCATATCGCCCCTTATGTGAGGGCCCTGAATGTATATTGCTAATTTATACATTAAAAAATGTCGTTGTCATCCTCATTGGTGCCATCCCAGATTTGAATTCGAGTCCAGCCCAGATTTCTTAAACAGGCAAATTTATCTTACAGTGTAATTAAAAAATTACAGAAACGCTTCAAAACATTAAATTGGGCCTGTTAGTATTTATCAATATTCGTCTATAAATTTATAAATTATTTTAACGGGATGCGCATATTTATAGTATTTCAGACTTACCAGGAAAGAATATCAAACATTTAGGATGCAGCTGTTGATAACAACATGGTATTGTTGCCGTGAATTCAAATCTTTGCCACATTCCTCCAGAACAGGTATATATGTAACAATTCTCTGTTTTGCCATCACCAGAAGAACACTGTGAAGTGGTTGTAGGTGGTGTTGTTGTTGGGGGAGGTGGGGTGGTAGTCGTTCCAAATAATTCTATATGAAAAGTTAAAATTAAGCTTTATAACTGTCTGTGAGCCACAACACACACAAAAATATACAAAGGGAAAACACAATTTCAAATAGACCCACGGGCACCATTACCATGTAAATCACCAGATACTTTGTAACATAAAGTCGAAGAGTTGCAAGACAAATTTGCCCCTACAAAAACTCCTTCAATATACTGCATAACTATTTACAGCTATGGATTCCATTTCAGATTTAATGTTTGTTTTTTTTACGCAAACGCTTTTAGGACAGCTAACAAATGTTCTTTAAATCCAGTTTTCAGATCCAGTGAGAGAGACCATGTAACGAATCAGTTAAAACTGAAGCTATTTATACAATCAAGGGTATATAAATAAAGACTCACCGGGAAAAAGCATTATACAACGAGGAAAATCTGAATTTGTATAACAACATTCTTCAGTGGCTGTAAATTCGAACTGTGCCCACCTCCCTTCATGACAGAAGTATGCGTAACAATTCTCCACTTTACTAGCATCAGAAATACATTCTGAAGTGGTTGTGGGGGGTCCTGGAGTTGTTGGCGGAACAGGTGTTGTTGGTGGACTGGGTGTTGTTGGAGGGCTTGGTGTTGTTGGAGGAAGTGTGAGTGATGCACCTTTAATATAAGTACATACATATGATAAAAATTTATAAAAAGAAAGCCAAATAAGACAATCGAGAGAAAGTCGCGTATGCCTAAACGTTTCTTTCTACACATCTTGTAGTACATCGGCAATTATATAAAGATGAAAGAGCCAGAGTATCTAAAACTATCAGAGAGGCTAAGTCACGCTATTGTCTTGACAAACTGACTGAAGATGTAAACTCTCTTGATAAGTGTCATTCCTTTATGAAAGCATTGCTTGGTACCAAATCTGCAATTACTCAACCACACTCAGACGATCACGAAGAATTGGCAAACTCTTTCTCTGACTTTTTCGTCTCCAAGATTGACAAAATTAGAAAAGAGTTTACTGGTGATATACATGTATATTCAATGAGTTTGAGAGTTTTAGTCAGGATGACATTTTAAAGATCATCAAATCCGCCAACAAAACAACATGTCAACTTGATCCAATACCGTCCAAGCTATTCGTTCAACTTTTAGATACATGTATTTTGCTTCCTGTTATTACTTCATTAGCCAATTTAAGTTTAAATACTGAATGTTTTCCATCGGTGTTCAAACAGACTGTGGTGAGGGCGCTAATTAAAAAGTAGTTTCTGGATCCTAATATTCTTAGACCAGTGTCTAACTTGTCATTCCTTTCCAAAATTGTGGAAAGAGCTGTAAATCCCCGCCTTCAATCCCATAGTGTGAAATATGAGTTATTAGACAAGTTTCAGTCCATGTGTTCGTGGCACTAAGACAACTGTGCTGAGGGTCCTAAACGACTTACAATGTGCAGTGGATACAGGGAATGTAGCATCTTTGTCTCTTTTGGATTTATCTGCAGCGTTCGACACTTTGGACCACCAGATTCTATACAATAGACTTAAAAACAGTTTTTGATTTCCGGTACACCGCTTTTATGGGTCACATCATATCTCAGTAACAGACATCAAACAGTTCTAGTCGGTGAGCCTAAATCTTGACTGTGGCGTACCGCAAGGCAGTGTATTAGGGTCCATTCTTTTTGTTCATTATACAACCGCTTTGGGGCCTGTGATTGATGGCTATGTTCAGAGGCACTACTCTTACGCTGATGATACTCAACTCATTGGTGTGTCTAGTCCTATGCTAATCAGAGATGCCTTACAAAAAACTACTCACTGTTCGCTTGCAGTTAAACAGTGGATGAAAGTAAACAAACTAAAGTTGAACGACAATAAAACCGAACCTCTTTTAGTAGGCTTATCAGATCAACTCAAATCAGTACCCGACCTTAAGATCACCATTGGTGATTCGGAAATTAATTTCTTCAAAAAATTATCGAAACCATAGAGTGATATTTGATCCCTCTTTGACGCTTGTAAACTCCTTGTGAGATCATTGATTTTATCTAGGATTGATTACTGTAATAGTTCACTCTCTGGAATTCCACAAGCACTTCTAGCCAAGACCCAGAAAGTTCTTAATACTACAGCCCGAACAGTGACACTGGTTACCTGCTGAGGCGCGAGTCCGATACACAATACTAATATTAATTGTGTATAAATGTCGCAATAACACAGCTCCCCAATACTTATCCGAGCTCTTAAATGACTACATCCCTATTACACCACTCTCTCTCAAAATAAACAGTCACTTGTTGTTCCAAGATATAACTTAAAGTCATACGGATATAGGTCTTTCAGTTCAGCTGACCCTAGACTATGGAATGAACTTCTACAACAGATCAAGAATCAACAGACTTTTAATCAATTTAAATCCGTGTTAAAGACTTTCCTGTTTCGACAATGTTATCAGTAGAGCCATTACTAAAAGCGTTTTGAGCATGTGCTATATATAAAACCTCATTATTATTAATATCATAATTTAGAATGAGAATTTTCCGTCTTTCCAGCTGTGAGTAGTGGGATTAGCTCTAATCAAACGGAACACTGCGAGGAGTATGTGACAAAACTTGCTTAATGTTAAGTAAAATTAAGTCAGTAAAATTTGAAATGCAGAATAAATGATTGAGATGAGAGATCTGACCAAAGCAACGCTGAATTTAATTTGAACCTATACGCAATATTTCCATGAGTGATACGTCAATATTCCTGCCTGTGTAAATTTCCATTTGATACAGTTACCCATTATACACACACCATCTTAACATACACGTGAACTACATTTTAGAATAATTCTTTGAGAGAAAAAACATTAAAGAAATTCATAAAACATACCAACGAGAGCACTTATTACAGAGAAAGCTAGTGATAAAACAATTACTTCCATAATGAGTGTGTCCTGGTTCTGTTTAGAAAAATCCACTGAATTTCTGTAAATGAACCGCAAGTAAAAGAATTTATAAGTACAAGTTAAATCTGGAAAGGATTAAACATGAGAAACGTCATATGTTGGATAAGGTCATACGGCACAATATTATCAGCTGTCACAAAGATATTATGGGACATATTACTGGCTAGCAATTTATGGAATAAAAATCGATTGCAGTGGGTCTTTAATCGCATTTGAAAGTTGAGATTAAATCTGAAAATTTAACATAAAATCATAGCCACGCAAAGCATGTAAATACTCTATATGTCTCGAAAGCAGTTTATCTGAAAGCGGCTAGGATTCTTATTGTAAGGCATGGGTACAATGAGTGGATGAACTCTGTTCCTATTCTATTAAAAAACATTATTACAGCCGCATATTTCAGCATATTTGTGCCATTTTAAACAAATAAGATTTTAATTAATTATTTAATTATTAATTAGCTAATTACTGAAAAGCCTCCGAGCTGAGATAAAGCCAGAATTCAGTAGTCCGATTCCGTATCAAACCGGACGGAAGGACGGACAGTTTGGTTACCTAATACGCCCACAATGACATGTAGGCATATGAAAATGTATTTTGAGATCTTTTGGATTTAATTAGTTAATTATATTTTTACGAATTTGGAAAATAAATAACGTTTGACATTTACACCACCCATGAGTCTTCATTTGCAGCACCTTTAATCGGGCATTTCAATTACACCTGATTTCCGGAACTGGAAAATATTAGAAACAAAGACCCAGTTTTAAGACCCGAGAAAACATCCTGTTTGTGAATGATACTCAGCAAAGGACAATTTTTAAATTAAAATAGCCTACCCTTTTCAACATCAGTTTAATAATAAATATTACCATACTCTCTTGGCATTAATGTACTAAGCCTTTTCTACCGAAATGAACTGGCCATATGCTTCATGTATTGATCTTTTGCAGCCTGCTATTCATACACAAAATACATATTCAATATTATTTTTATCCTGTCGCCTAAGTTTTAGTTATCTCCCCTTTTCAGGCCAAACATTTGTTTTCAAAGGTAGGGCTACGTGTCACACCAAAGCAAAAGTCAACCGCTGGTAGATTTGTGCTCCAACAGAAAAATATCATTGAAAGCTGGCGTGTCAAGGGGAAAAGGGGGAGAGTCAGTGACTTTTATCTCAGATAACAAACTGATATAAATTTATTGGAACCATATAGATACTTACTTTGTTTAAACATCAACTTAGCCACGGTTTTCCAGTCAGTCCCGATTTCCAGCAGTCCCTATCTCTTTCATTATATTAGACGACTCCAAGATTATGATTATACTGTAAAAATTATCCATCCCATATGTTGCCGAATTCCTTACTTATACCTCTTTTTTTTTCTATTAATCGATGGGGTTTTTGAATAAAATGTGTTAAAAGTGTCAATGCTTTCTTCATATAATGTTTTATGTATTTCTATGACATATTCAGTATTTGACAGGAAATTGCTATGAAATTTAGGGGAAGATTTGTAAACAGTTCTATAATGGACTTAATGCTGTTATTTAATGGGATAAACGGACGAATGACAACATCTGATTAAAATACAGATTTATGTTTCGTTTCTTTCTTTTATACTTTCGGGGTCATACGAGCGGCTTTTGACCTATGATGTCAGGCATTTGATTAAACATTCAGCGTTGATGTCAGTAGTGGATTACCCACAGTTCCGTGCCTAACACGCCTAAAGGTCGCCGTAACAGACCATTTCATAGGCCAATCTCTTCTATCATCGGCCAATCTCTCCGGAATTTACGAATTAGTTCTGTTTGCAAATGCAACAATTAGTAATCATATTCATCCATTCCTAACAATTAACATATTACAGTATCTGTTTTGTAAATTTTAGTATATTAAATATCATGTATACACATGTATCTATTTTCCATTATTTATAAGATGTATAAAGTGTATTGTTATTCATCATACGTTAACCAGATTGTAAGTATTTTCATAAATGAATAAAAATATGTTTTAAGAATAGCGTGATAGCGTGTTTTTTGTCTACGATATTACCCTTGGTGGAAGTGTACGTAAAATTTCAGGAACGAACAAAGGTTCCGTGTGTAGTTTTCGTAATCAAGCACGATTAACGCGAAAATTTCATATTTTCGAAGAAAGTCAAAACATAATTATTTCTATGTCTTTTGCCCAATAGGTTGTCAACTCACTATTATACGATCATAGACATTATTCCTCATTGAAAATTATTAACACAATTACCTCCCTTGTTTTTCTATCTCCCCACCCCCTCCTGCAATAGCTATCTTCAAACATTTGAATTTGAAAATGATATTTTTGTCAATTTCTCAACTGGCAATAGTGAATTATAGAATTAATAGGATTATTCTTCAACAAGGTAAGACTGTTTGTAGAAACCATCTAGTTTAAGGCCTTATTTTAATATATTTCGGGGGTTGGGATGGCCTAGTGGTCTAGAGTGCCGCGCTTCGCCCTCTAGCTGGCCGGTCACCTCTGGCTTGCGGCTGTGGTTTCGAGCCCTGGTGCGAGCGTATGTGGCATGGAGATGGGGGCGCCTTCTCAACCTCGTGGGTTTCCTCCGGGCACTCCGGTTTCCTCCCACTGCTAAAGACCCCTACGCGCAAGCGAATTATTGAAATAAAACTGAAACCATATGTTAGTCCCAAAATGACCTAGTTTGTGTCGAGTGGACGTTAAACCCCATTTCTCTCTCTCTCTCTCTTAATATATTTCAAAAATATAACTCTCGTCTACCGATTAGGATGGGCGTATTATACCACTTAGTAAGCCCTGAATGTAATTGAAAATGGAATTTATGTTAATTAAAGGAATTTCGGTAAATTACACGAAAAACAAATACAGATAAAATTTTGGTTTCCGAACTTTCATGGATTTATTTTTGTAACAGTGTATGAAGAAGACAACATAGCTGGAGTCTATAACTGAACAGATTGCAAGGGACCCGTTAAATTTGAACGGATAATGTCTTTCTATACAGAGTCTCACATTTCTACACCAAAATATTAAACATCTAATTTATCTATATTTCATATCTACACCACTCTTATTTACGTTTATTACCTATAGATACAAAACTAACGTTAGGTGAAAAAAGGAAAGAGAAGGATTATGAAGGAGCTTACACGAGAAATTTATAAGCAATATTCTTGAAACGAAGTATTTTTAATCTTTAGTGAGTGCGTTAATAGAAACAATATACATAGTGGTAAAGATTATATTTGTAACCAGATTTAACTGTAACACCTGCAAATGGCGTAACGCAGTACATCGATTTGGGGCAAATGAAGACTGACATAAAGAGGCTAAATCGCCAACATTTGGTACCTAGAAAATGACACAAGTGGGTCGCAACGCATATAATACTGTACTATGAACGTATATAAACAAATTTACGTTCAATGGTTTCCGTTTTTACTCTAATTTCAAATCATTTATGTTCGGCGAAATAAGCCAACAGTCTCAATTGAACTCAAATTTCTAGCGCCTGGTTATTCCAGTTTACATACGCCGTTTGATTTGGTGCAATGTTTCTAGCCTCACTCCAAGAATCTCTTGCTAGAATTGGGGCTGAAACGCATTATCCGTGTAGCAATGGTAACATGATAATTTTGTCTGAAATATTGGATATCAGAAGCCCATCTTTTCTCGGTAAGATCACAGCATCAATGTTGATTTAAATTGACAAATAATTCGTGTTTTCAATGTCGAAGATTTTGGATAATACTTAGCTACTTTAACCGAAACATTTCAAAACACAATACCGACACAGGACACGCTTGCCCATTGCGAACCTAATGATATAGGGTTGGTTAATTTTGACGGATTAATACAGTGCTATGTCATATTCAATCAAATAATCCGACCAATCGTCTGGATATGGATATAATTCGACAAATAAAGAAAACGAAATGAAATATGCATTATGAAATAAAATGAAATGGGTTTAACGTCCTACTCTTTTGCACCTAACCTGGGCTAATGCAGTGTGCTATGAGGGAAATTTTTGCCCGGGCAGCGGCGCTACGGCTTACTCCTATATCGAATTCCAACTGCCAAGGGATCTTTAACGTGCACTCCAATGTGTACACGGGATCTCGGTTTTTCGTCCCATCCGAACGACTAGGCAGTTGTCCTTGCCAGGCCCTCTTTCTCGGCCAATGCAGGGATCGAACACCCGACCTCCAGGCTAGCGAACCAGCGCCTTATCCACTTAGCCACCGTGACCCCCCGAAATATGCATTATGGAAGATTCAGATAAAGGTAAGGAGTTGGGTATTTTGTCTATAATAGTTCAAATATAGATGACGAAAAGGAATATATTGAACATTTCATTCACAATACTTTATCTGGACGAAGTTATGTTTATTTGTCGATTATTAATTGTATCCTTGCGGGTGTTTCAAAATGCAGGTTTACCCATTATTATTTTTATTCTTCATTTATTTGTTGTGCCAGTCGGGTCTATGAAGAAACGAGATCAAGGTAATTCACTAAATTAAGATATCAATTGGAATACAAACAGAAAAACAGCCTAAATGTGTTTTTCTGATTCCTGACTAGGTTATGCAATGCAAGAATGTTAAGTGTGTTTAAGCTAATTAGATTTCCCTACCCCATAACGATATTAAAATCACTGCAAGATAAAATAATCATTTATTGAATACTATGTGGTTATCTGTATCATATCTACATGAACACGTATATCATAAATTATCAATATATCTACCATGCAATCTTTTGTTTTAAAAAAAAGATGCGCGATAAAATAATCACAGAGGTCAATGGAAGAATACATTACTGAAAAGGATAGAATGGGACGGTTTTTTTTAAAATTCATCCGAGTTTTAACATTTGAAATGACACTATACGATCATGTTGTATAATGCAAACCACGAGATTACTGTGTCAAATCTGCTTATTTTTTTAGTATATTTTAGATTCATTACACTAAACACAATTTTTATGTCTGTGGCCTAAAAAATATGTATTTGCACTTGTGCACCATATTTGAGGGACGTCTTGCAAACAGTGCTTCTTAAATAATTATGTTCTTTCATTGTCCAAAATAAATTCGAAAGAAAAGTTGAACTGGTTTTAAAAACACGGGGATCGTTAAACCAGTTTAACTTTCTCGTCAAATAAACCAGTTTGAAAACCCTAGCCGTGACCTGTCTTCGAGAACGCTTTTAATTTTAAACTTTGCTCCTTTTGAGCATGCGCAGTAAGTTACGTTCCTGGGAAAATATCGGGGTCAGACAGTGCAAGTGCCAGTGTCATCGTAGTTTAACTCTAACCTCCGACCGAAAAGGTCAGAATAGTTAAACTGGTTTGGTTTATATTACATGTGAACGCACCACGGCCCTGTCTTAAAAACCCAGGCAATTTTAAACTGGTTTTAAAATAAGCGTCTGATTGATAGATTCTGCTTAACCTTCTCGCGCCATTTTGGTGAGTCAGATTCCGGTTCCCTACATCAAGTCTCGATTGTATGACAGAAAGTAATATGTACCCACGCCTATACAATTGCGATGTGGCACCGGTTTAGTTATTAAGAAAACTGGCCACTTTTAGAAAGAAGTTCTCAAAATTGCGTCGTTCGAAGGGTGTGTAGAACTTTCAATGCAAACTTGTCCTTGTCTAAAGAAAATCGAATAAACTTGAAAGAAAAAACAGCTTCAAACTTTGGAAACTTTGTAAGATAAAACATTCTTCAAGGACGTCGTCACGGGCAACACCGTTGGTAATCCGGGAACTTGAAAGTAGTTGTATTGGCGGACTTTGTCATAGAGTCGAGGGCAGATGTATCGTACAGGAATCTGTTGAGATTTGCCGAGTGTGCATTAAGGCATTGGGTGAGATCAAGGTAGCAGTAGTTGCGTGACGTATAAAGTTGGTGCAGTTATGTCGAAAAATGGCCTGTCGTTTTTTTTGAGAATATTCTACATTTAGCCAAAATCGTCGTTACCACCAATAGTAACGCCACAGAAATATATAAAATTTATAGATCTATTAGGAACACGTGTGGTGAGATGTTACACATGTGCTACTACAGTAATTGCGTCAGGTTTGCGTAATGCGACCACATAACTCCTGTTTTATATTACACTGATTCCCTGTTAAATATATATCGAATTGATTTTAAGATTTTATTACTTACTTTTAAATGTTTAAAGCTACTATCCCGATTTGAATAGTGTCTCAAAAATAAAAGTCTGAAATTTAAGTACGTATGAAATTTAAGCGGCAAAATGTAAAGGAATGGTGTATTTACCGTGTCTACGAATTCCAGCTCAGTCAATATATATAGGTGATAATCTGGATTTATTTTATTTTAGGATTTCGGGTCAATTTTTTCGGTGGGTGACCCGCCAATCGATTGGAATGAATGACCCATGTACTTGATAACGAAAGGTAAAATTCACCGACACATTATTTTTAAAAAATAAAAGTCAGGTTATCCAGACACCGCATAATACACATATTGAGTTAGTTGCATGGCCCTAAGGCAGAGGATTTTAAGGGATTTTAACACAAAATTAATGAGTTTTATTCTCCAAAATACTATCGGGATTGGCCCTTTAAATAACTTAGCTCTTGTTTACTTCTCAGATCTTTATACACATGGGCCCTGTTTCACGAAATTTTAACTTAAGATAAAATCCAATTTTAGTAGATTTTGATTGGCTAAGCACTAAAATCAATCTAATATTATCCAATCAAATTACTAAAATTGGGATCTTATCTTAGTTAAAATTTCGTGAAATAGGCCCCTGGTGTCGGTTGCTCAAAGCTCTGTTAACTTTTAACGATCCGTTAACCCCATGTTAGCTGATCGTTAACTTTAACGGAGAGAAAGGTTGTTGCTGGAAGCCCTGTTAACTTTAACGTATCGTAAGCTTGTCGTTATAGTTAAAGGGGGTGTTGGGCTCCGTTATCTGTTAAACGGTGGCATAAGTGGGCTGTAGCATAAGTCACACACGTAGTGTAATTTTCTATAGAACATTGTTGAGAGTTGGGCGATGGGAGGCTATTCCATTTTCTATAGGATGAAATTCTATAGTATTCTCCGGATTTTTGGGGTCTGTAGAAAATAATGGCCCCAAATATTCTGTAGTAAAAATCCCATAATTTTTCATACAGATTTATGCTAAAATTTCTAAAAGAAAAAATAAAGTATTCTATTGTAAATTCTCTTTTTGTCTTTGATCAAGTTTTGTGAACTATGAAATTGTTACATACATCTAAATTTAAGATTCAGTCAATGAACAAACAGTCTTCTCTTGGATAAGCAAGATAACGATCGGTTAGAGTTTAACGGATCGTTAAAATAACTTAGTTTTCAGCAACCGGTCCCTGGTCGAACTTTAGGTACATCAAATACTTTTAGAGCCGAAAACTGTTCAACTAGTCTCTTATGGTCAGTGCTCTTTTAGTTATCAAGCAGCTGTTTTAAGGAATAATCTACCATTTAGTTTGAGATGTTGCACATCTCTATATTATTTTAAAAACAACTTATAACACATTTATTTAAACAGCCGTTCTTTATTTATAATCACATTGTCACTTTGTAAAATGTCTCTGAACATGTTATATGAAAAGGCGCATTATAAATATGCTGTAATAACAGGTAATAATAATAGCCTAGAGGGTTAGCCGAGCTGAAAATTGTACCAATTTTTTCCTTTATGGTATCAATGCATGTATATCTGGTATCATCAAAATGTAAGCCTGCCAGGTTTCTGCAGGTGGTGGGTGTGGTGTTCCACACCCAAAATGACATGCCCCCCAACTAGTCTGGATTAGCTCAAAACCATCAATAACCTAACACCTCCTTATCTTAAGAATCTTATAAATCTAGAACCCTCAAACAAATACTCCCTTCGTAATGAAGATAAATTAAAAGAAATTCGATGTCGTACTGAAATATTTGCTAAATCATTCATTCCATAAAGTATAAAAGAGTGGAATAAACTCAGTACCCTTGCAAGGAATTCTAGATCTCTGAAAATTTTCTCCGACCATCTATCCAAATCTGATATCAAAGTTCCTTCGTTTTATTATAATGGCCATCGGAAATCTCAAATAATTCATTGTAAACTACGACTTCGATGCTCTAACCTGCAGGGTCATAAATTCCTTAGACACATTGCCGACAGTTCCGCATGCCTCTGCGATTATAAAATTTGAAGATCCCGATCATTACCTTCTGCGATGTTCCTTACATTCAAACGCACGAACAGAAACCATAGACAAATTACAACATGATTTTAAAAATATAAACTGTGTTTTATTCGGCTCCACAACCTACAGTCTTGAAACAAATACTAGTATTTTTAACCAGGTCCATAAGTTTATAGATATGTCAAACAGATTCCCCGATCAAGTAAAATTTTATGTATAACCTTGGCTAGGCTATCTAATGTTGCTTATTATTAAATAATTCTCACTTTGCTTGCATATGTATAATTATTAATTACTATATATACTGTACATGTTCTCCCATCTTATGTTGATATCATATGTTCGTGTTTGCCATTTTAACTATGTTTATACACCCATTTTTCATTAATAAAATATATACAAATTATTTAGGGAGAGGGGTTTTACATAGGCTAAGCCTGTTCCCCAATCCCTTTCAGACAACCTGAATAAAATATTGTTTTTTTAAAACAAAAAAGATTAGTTCAAAAGTGTACCACATGAAATTCACACAGCTGTGTGCCGTACATCTTCAGGTATCACAAAAACACCCTGACATACATTATTTATAGTGGTGGGGTACCCATGACAGAGCTAGTCTAGTTGGGGGGGGGGGGGTCGGGCGTGTCTTTTAGGGGTACCCCACCACTAAAATGTCCATCAGAGTGTTTTTGTGATACCTGAAGATATACAGTACACTGCAGTGCGAATTTCATGTAGTACACTTTTGAGCTAATCTAGACTAGTTGAGGGGTAACGCATATTGGGTGTGGAATACCACACCCACCACCAGAAACCCGGCAGACTTGCATTTTGATGATAACAGATATACATGCATCGATAACATATAGAAGAAAATTGGTACAATTTTCAGCTAGGTTGAGCCTCTGGGCCGGCAGTGATGCAGGGATGACGCGAGGTTGACCCTATGAGTAACGCACGCCCTGGTGGGAGAGGTTGGGGACAAATGATAACTGTTGACAGAAGTACTACGTTACTATTTCCATCATTATTACGGTAGAGTAGGTTTTCGTAAAATTTAGAAGATTTTCAAAAAACGACGCGGTTTTTTCGTTATGCCTGTCATACCTTTACATCATCCAACTATTAACACAAGCTTTGTCCTGCCCTCAGTCCTTCATACAATGGCCCACACAAATAGATGCGCAAGGTGATTTGTGGTTTCGTCGAATAGTGAAGCGCTCGTATGAGACAGGCTTTAGATGTCATTCTTCAGGTGGCTGATTGGTACCCACAATCATCAGCAGTGAATATTTGCTAGGCCGCTAAAGTAACTTATAAGGATGACATCGATGCGACTTAATACTAACTTTTTTCCTTCGACAAATCAAATTCTAAAACATAATATTTTATGTTTTAGAAAAATAAATAACATTTGTAGGTAAAAAAAATATTTTCTATTTAGTGTAAATGGATATTAAAATGAGTAAAAGGCATCATTCTGCCGGAAGCATTAACGTCTTATGTAAACAATGTACGCGCCATTGAGCCAATGATTGACGCCGCGTGATGTGATTGCACGTGTTGAAGACAGTCATCTTTAACAGAGATATTAAAAGACTTTTGTAATTCTCTGTGAAACAGATTGATTGGTACTATGGTAGAGATAGCTGCGGAAAGCAAAGGGGCAAAAGCAATTGAGAATGTGGGCGAATAAAAAGTGCATAAGAATGAAGAAAGTTGTTTTATATATCGGATCGTGTAAATTAATATCTGTAATTGAACACATTTGTAAAAAAAAAAGCCTGAACTTAGTAGGTACATAAACGAACCAGGTATGTAGCGTAATGCGTAAAAGAACCATGTGCGCATTATACGTCAGTTCAAAATCAAAGAAGCATGGGCGGACAACGCTATCGGGGCAGAAAAGTCCTACTGTTTTGCTCCGAACTGGGCTAATAAAGACGGGTGTATGCCATGCAGTGTACAAGAGGGAAATTTTCCCCGGACAGTAGCACAACGGCCTACTCTTATATCGAATTCCATTAACTGTCAAGGGATCTTTTACGTGCACGTCAATATTATTATGTACACAGGATCTCGGTTTTTCGTCCTATCCGAACGACTTGTCAGGCCCTCCGTCCTGCATCACTGAGAATAAGGGTGAACCACGCCGGAAAATCTGGATGAACTTTCTCTGCCATTGCAGGGATCGAAATGCAGAAAAAAGACGGCGGCGTGAAATCAAATTTAGATAAGTCGGCTGATTTCGTATGATCACTTTTTATTGCGTATAGCCTCAAACTCTGCGTGACTTGCCTACGAACAGTTCAATACATATATACTTAATTAACATTCATCCCGTGATCCTCTTTCATCCACTGACCTTGGTTATATTGGTCCATCAAAAGACTAGTCTATTAAATAAATATAATGTTATTTCCCTCTGGGTCTATTTATAGAACAGTTGTTGTTGTTGTTCGACCACTTTCCACCCATTACGAACAAATGGATTCTCCCAAAATGTTTACCGGGTTAAAAACTATGTTCATATGCCCGGAGGTTGATAGCATAAAATAACAAAGAGTAATTTATTTTAAAGGATAATTCTATAAAATCAAAATGGCTTTAGAAGAAATTAAGACGAAATTTGGAGGAAAATGGAAGCTAGACCGAAGTGAAAACTTTGAAGAATTTTTGAAGGAAATGGGTAGGGACATATTATTTGTTTGTATATCGGATGGAGTACGCCATGTATTAAACATATTGGTTGAACAGTTAAACGACACGATTTGACAGTTCCTAAACACACAAAAGTACGGACTAGTGATGCTGTTGTCGTTGAGTGCTTGAAAAACATATTTTTATAATATATATTATGTCTGCCACATGTAAACTGGGTCAAGTATGTATTACATATACGTGAATGGAAAGTCGAATTGACATATATATATATAGACAGCTGCATATTCAGTATGGGCAGTAGTATCCTACAGCTAGTCGGATAACTTGGGTTTTAATCCCGTTGTGGATCGAGACGAACTCTCCTTATCTTGTCAATGCACAGTGACGAAAACTGTTCGCCCATACTGCTGTACACTCTGTAAACCTGGGCCCTATTTCACGAAATTATAACTAAGATACAATCCAAATTTTAGTAATTTGATTGGATAATATTTGATTGATTTTACTGTTTATCCAATCAAAATTAAAGAATCTACTAAAATTTGGATTTTATCTTTAGTTAAAATTTCATGAAAATGGCCCCAGTTCTTACCAGAAGAAGATCCGACCACCCATCCTCGTAAATAACAGCATACAAATTCACTTATTATTCTGTTTCTGTGAAATATTTCAATTTGAGATTCTTGCTGCCTTCCGTATAGTCAGATTATGCGAAATTGAATGTTATAGATAGGGTCCAGATGTGCGCCACAAATCACCACTGACACTCTGATTTATATTTCAAAATTTTCGTGGAGGTCGCCACCCCACCCTCCTCCCGGAACCCATCCTGACCAAATATCCTGCCCCCGACACTAATTGCACACGGTATCATGGATGGTAAATTACCTTATTTTTATTCTCAAATTGAATGAAGTATTGTGTTGGCGAGCCATGCTACTTATACAGGAAAACTATGTAATAAAAAGTCGGGTTGGATTGCTGTCAAACCTCGTGGGGTTTTCCCCGAGTCCTTCGGTTTCTCCCCACTGCTAAAGACTCCTATGCGCAAGCGAATTATTGAAATAAAATTAAACCATATGTTAATCCCGAAATGATCTAGTTTGTGTCGAGTGGACGTTAAACCCCATTTTCCCTCCTCCAACAAATACTACAAATACTTTGTGGCCTTGAAACAAGCCACCACTGTAGTGAAAGCCGTTGATGGTTACGTGAAGTATGTCACGTCTCGTCACGTACTAGTAGCTTATCTATTAATTACATTAATTTTATGTAGGATTCAACAAAATATATAAGTACATGTAGGTTATATATGACATTATGTTTTGAAAATATACTCGTCAGGGAAAAACAACTTCACAACCAACTAAATATCTCATACATTAACATAATTATAGAATATTTGATTTTTTAAATGTTATCACACTAAAACCAATCGCTGCTGCCTGCTGTTGCAATTAAGCACATTTGATTAGTCTAGTTGCCGAGAAAAACAGGCAATTAATTTTATACAAGTTGCCCTATCAAACGTGTTCGTATTAAAAATTATACCTTTTGATGTACAAATAAAAGATCAGAAGGTATGATTTTTAATACGAAGAAAATAAAGAAGACTAAAAGTTTTGAAAAATATGAAAAAGAAAAAATCAAAATCAAAAATTTTGAAAAAATCAGGTAAGAGGGGCCCTGTCTACCCTTATTCCCCAAAAATTAATATCACATGTGCGAACCCTTGTGGCTCATATCTGGTCCGACGCTCTAACTTACATATTTCCATAGAAAGAGAATTAAACATTTTGTATAGTGTTATTTGGGGGAATAAAGTCTCTCTCTCTCTCGGTATATATACGATGAAAGCTTCTTTACAAAGAGCCCTGTTGTCATACTCTCGAGTAGACATGACTTAAATAGTAATATTTGAAAGGGTTGTTTTTCTTTCTATAGGAGTGAACTTTGCCATTCGTAAAATGGCGGGGCTTTCTAAACCAGAACAGGAAGTACGCGTAGAAGATGGTGCCGTGGTTATTTGTATAAAAGCCGGATTCTGGAATAAAGAATCAAAAATAAAATTGGACGAAGAGTTCGAAGAAGATAGAGACGGTGTCAAAATGAAGGTTAGTAACGGTTGATCAACCATGAAAGAGTCGATTACTTACCTGTTTATATATAAACAAGCTTTCAGAAAAAGAAAATAATAGCCTACGTGTTAATCGGTTTCACAATGCGCCCCCGTGCGTTAGAAATGTGAAACGCGGGGAGGGGGGGGGGACTTAAAATTGAAACCGAAAGATAGCAATAATTTATCATTACCTCTGACATTTTATTTTTACCAGTGCTTTGGTAAATATGAGAATGGCCAACTGATCGTAGATGGTAAGCCTATAGACAACAAAGATTTCAAACCACAACACGTAGTCCGGGAAATTATTGATGATGAAATGGTTATGGTAAGCAATGATCATATTAACTTATAAATTTATTCCTTTTCCCTCATTTTATCATACAAATATAAAACTCTCTCAGGTCCAAATCCCGGCTTCATATATAGTAGGGAGAGGGAGAAATGGGATTTAACGTCCACTCGATACACACTAGGTCATTCCGGGACTAACATATGATTCAGTTTTATTTCAGTAATTCGCTTGCGCGGAGGGGTTATTTAGCAATGCGGAGGAAACTCGCGGACCCGGAGAACACCCACGAGGTTGAACAGGCGACCTACACTAGCCATTTAGTCACACACTTTTTTCCGAATTCATCCTAGACGAATTGTATATATACAGCTTGTATATTTACAACTTGATCAACACACATGGAATGAATTTAGATTTAACATCCTACTTTTCTGCACCGACTGAGTTAATAAAGACGGGCTTGTGCCATACAGTGTGCTGCTGGTGCTGTGAGGTACATTTTGCCCGGAATGTGGCACTGCATCCCACTCTTATTTTGAATTCCACCTGCCAAGACTTCATTTTACGTGCACAACAATTTCTGCAGAGAACCTCGGGCTTTTGTTCCACCGAACTGGCCACGAAAAATTGAAGATTAGGGACAAATGTAATTGCTATACATAATCTACAAATTGAGGAATCTACGGCGGTCTGCATCCTGATCTAAAACGGAGTTGTCACCCTTTATCGTTACTCCCAAGAAAACTAAACCGTTTTGTTTTGTATTTTTCAGAGGATCGTAGTAGGAGATAACTATTTGACATGTACAAGAGTTTTCAAGAGATTACCACAATAGTAAATGTTACAGTTCTTGTGTTATAATGACAATCTGTTTACTTTTGTCTAACCAACCTGAAGTGGACGGTGTTGTTATGCTATATTATTTTTTACCCTTGATGCCGACGAGCAATGATACTTAGTTAATGCACAGAAACCAGGGCAAATTATGGGAACAGCAGATAGTCCTGTTTCTCGACTAATTTTCAAAATCGTTTTAATAGTTCATATCACAAAAAGGTGGAGAAATTGATAAGCAGTTGGTTGGTATGGATTTCGATCAGACGCCATCTTGTGATTCACAGTTGAGAACCATTGTATGGTTTTTTTTTACACTGATCAATGATCAAATTGTATTTATATTTTAACGTAGCCTATTCACATGTATACTATAGTGTAAAATAAAAGGAACAAAATAGTGTTGATTCTTTGTATATTTTGCTTCAATAAGGTTATACTCAATTAAAATAAATGAAAATAGGGAAATCAGTTTCGTGGTCGCCGGAGGTGTTTCAGGGCGTATGGCTCTATTTTTTTTTATAGCCTACAACTTAACATAAAATTTCTAAAAGCACATATTAATGTAATATGAATGTATGTAAATTAATTTATATTCAGTTTTTGAACAAATGTTGTAATTTCTAATTAAGTGTGTTCTGTGAAATACGTGAAATTGAATGGTAGTTGTTTACGGTTGCTTAGTATGGAAGAGTTTTTGGGTCTAAATAAGATGATCTGCTAATTTGTGTAATCCATTGTTGAAATGTTCAAAATGTCAAAAATACTTATTATGATACCGTCAACTTGGTCATATTGCTTAAGTAGTCCTAAATTGTAATAAAACAAATGTTTTTTGTCATTTCCTCACTCCAACTCTTCAAACTACACTTTACATATCATTTTGGTATTATCATTTTAAACATATCATTTTCAACATTTCTCTAAGCGCAATATGCAAATAAGGTCAAAAGGCGTGGCTTGCAGAAAAATGTTTTCACACACACTAATACCTCCCAAGGAAAGATAACTCTGAATAACCGCGCGTTTATTGGAAGCAGACCACCATTAATTTCCCCATTGACTTCAATGTTAATTCTGGACTCTTTGCCCACCTCCAACTTTTCCCCAAATTTTCGTTGGGCGAAATGCTTTTCACTACAGACAGAGGAACAAATGGCCATGTCTTTGCACTAAAATTTTTATGAGGTTGACCACCAAAATTTTGAGATACACGAACTTGAAGAAGCATACTCAAAACATGTATCTAGTTGCTGTACATATCACCGTAGCCAACCTCATAACGCCGTTATCCTTCCGCCTCAAAATCATGAATATTTACCAAAACCTGGCAGAAAATATTAATTCAAACCCTTAGTCCATTCTAGGCTTAAAAATCAACAAAAATGGGCATGCAAAGGGGGAGAAAAGAGACAGAGAGAGAACTGCTAGGCAATTGATGTAAAGATTAAAACAACTTGCTTCCACAAAATATTGACACTATGTAATTCCAAGGATACCTCTGATTGTTAAAGTGTTTTAAATACTGACATATTCCCATTTAAAAAAAAAAAAATAGTGCTTTGTCACCCTTTTGTTGGAGTGGCTGGTTGTCAACTAAATACAGCATTTATTTTACATTTGTCAATCCATATGTTAATAAATGATTCATATTTCTTACAAGTACTTGTGTTTATATGTATGTATACAAGTCAGGGATAGAAAAATGTGGCGTTTAGCCATGTTCCATCAACAGTATTACTTATGTGGACACAGGTTGGATTTGTTATCACAGCAACATTTTCAGGGGGTGGGCTTCAGGCCCGTAGCCAGGGGATGGCAAGGGGGGGGAATGCCCCCCTGAAAAAATGTTTTGCCCCCCCGAAAGAAAATTTGCCAACCATAACTCTAAAATACCTACTATAATAGACTGTAACGGGTGTGCCCCTCCTAAAATTTTGGTGGTCAACCTCATAAAAATTTTAGTGCAAAGACATGGCCATTTGAACCTCTGTCTGTAGTGAAAAGCATTTCGCCCAACGAAAATTTGGGGAAAAGTTGGAGGTGGGCAAAGAGTCCAGAATTAACATTGAAGTCAATGGGGAAATTAATGGTGGTCTGCCTCCAATAAACGTGCGGTTAATCAGAGTTATCTTTCCTTGGGAGGTATTAGTGTGTGTGAAAACATTTTTCTGGGAGCCACGCCTTTTGACCTCATTTGCATATTGCTAAGAGAAATGTTTAAAATGATATGTAGAAAATGATATGTTTAAAATGATATGTAGAAAATGATATGTAGAAATGTGATTTGAAGAGATGGAGTGAGGAAATGACAAAAAAACATTTGTTTTATCACAATTTACTTAAGCAATATGACCAAGTTGACGGTATCATAATAAGTATTAGACAATTCAGCAGATCATCTTATTTCGACCCAAAAACCCTTCCATAGCTTAGAGCGTTCTACTCGTGTTTGTCATTTTTGGTGCTACTTCCGGCTTTTTCAAATGTTTACGGCTGCTTAGTGCATTCTACTCGTGTTTGTCATTTTTGGTACGTGTCACTTCCGGCTTTTTTTTCAAATGTGCGTTACGCATCTACCGTGGCAATGATCTCTGTGTTGAAATTATATCTGGAATTTGTTTAACCAGTAGTTTTTATCACACATGTAAAAATGATTAACAACAATGTTGTTCCTTAACACCTCGTCACAGGGGTTGTTTATTGAAAGCAGCTTGCCCACCCATACTCTTCAACGAATTTCGAATGTCAAGGTGTCTTTTGTCACGTTCAGTTAGTACAGTACAGACAAATAGGATTACAGACACCATTTCATTCCATTTAAAATGTTAACATCTGAATGAACAGTGAATTATCACATAATCCCACATATTGTTTCTCGGTATTCTAACATAACTATGGTCGTGAGCCGGTATGACGCTGGCTTGCTAGACTGGAAGTCGCGTGTTCGATCCCTACATTGACCGAGAAAGTTCATAGGAGTTTTCCGACGTCGCTTTCCCTTGCCAGTGCTGCAGGACAGAGGGCTTGGCAAGGAGAACTGTCTAGTCCTTCCAGTGCGACGAAAACCGAGGTATGCATTGGCGTGGACGTAAAGATCTCTTAGCAGATGGAATTTGATATAAAAGTAGGTCATAGAGCCACTACATGGACACAATTTCCCCCATAACACACTGTATGCCCTTCTTTATTATCCCAGTAGAGGAACAGAATAGTAGGAAGTTAAACCTCATATCATATCATTTTACAAGGCGTTTTCATTTTCTTGTCGCAGTAGTCATTGGCAATCACAGCAGTTGGGAAATTATAGTCTTTTGAGGCTGTTGAAGGTGAATGTCCAAGTCAAGCCTTAGACACGGTTATGTTTAATTACGTGTTTTAGGCTATTTTATGAATCCGATCACTTGTTTTGTTTGGTAGCTATGGTGTGATATTATTTCCATAGAATGACTTCGCCCACAGTTGTCAAAACTAAAGTGAATTATTCGTTTCAGCATTTATGTGCTATTGCATTTATGAACATCTTATAATAAAACTAATTAATTCATTTGATAGTAAAATAAATATTGAGTACAATATGGTTGTTTAATAATTTCAAAAAAACATGTACTTACACTAAGCGCTATTTATCCACACAATGTTGAACGTGATATGTGGAGGCGATATATGAAAGACTGTGTGGCAATGGGTGCATGGAAATATTTTTCAAAAATTATTTCATATTCCCACATAATGGAATTATTTTCATGTATCGCCACGGTATATGTACATGTAACATTGACGTTCAATTCGGGGAATATAATAAATAATCTTTCATTTCGTGTATCTAAAATGTATATCACTGCGATTAGTATTCTTATTTTTTCTGTGGATATTGCGGGGCGAGACATTCAAATATGACGCTTAAGTACGGAAGCGTGAAATTGTCAATAGGGCGATGGGTACCGCGATATTTATAAGGTAATAATATTTTGCGATGATCAACGTACAACTATGTTGTGAATTGTACAAAGTTTATGGATCCTTTAGATCCTTGAGATTTTGTCCCATTTATGAAAATATATTCGTTTGCAAAGTTTTCGGCCAAGTTGGATAACCCCGGAACGGAAGGTCTCGTAACATTGAACATCAATACGGTTCGCCGTCTCGTGTCCCTAACACTACAAATCGAAATTTGTTAAAAATTGTTCCATCTGTGCCGTTCACAAGGTTTCCGGCAAGGGGGTGGTGTGTAATTCCGGAACGCTGATAATCGACAGGGTTGTTCCTCTCTCATGACCCAAATGATGCTTCCCACCAAGTTTTAAAAAATGATCTGCTAAAAACTATAGACCCTATCGCCTCTACATGGTTTTCGGTCAAAGAAAGGGGATTGAGGAAAGGAAGGCTGCGGAGTGCTTATTATAATTATAGAGTTCTCCTTCTCATGACCACAATCTTCAGCACCAAATTTGAAAAGGCCCATTAAAACAATAGCCCCTCTCTATTTGAACGTAAAGTTGTGGAACTTTAGTGCTCTCACGGCCGAAATGCTTCACACCAACTTTCAAACGAATCCCTTAACAACTTAGCCTCTACCACGTTCACAAGCCAATTGTTGAAGGACGGGCCGACGAACAGGGTGACGACATTTTATGTCCACAGGTAATATGCCTGGCAAGATAGAAACAGATTCCCCATGAACATGTGAAAATGTCTGAAGGGAATAAGTTTGAACTATTCCATATGGTGTTCTATTTCAGCCACTTCCCTCACCAACTTTCTCAATCTTATAAAAAAAGCGGAGCGCGACGCGGATTTGGCGTCGCGTGTCCCCTTTTTTCAAGGGACATGCATGACACGGGAAATGGCAGAATAGAACACCGTAATTCGAAGTAAATGCGACTGACAAATTGTATAGCAAAAGGCTTCTAAGCTAAATAGACAGCTATCGTCTAAATTGAAGAACACGAGTAATTATAAAATAAAACAATTTTGCGCCTTTTGTGTTATAATACGAGTAAACGATGACAGGGTTTGACTTATTTATATTAGATTTTACGTGCATGTCATTTATAAAAGCAATATTTTCAATATTCAGACTAACATGCACTGTTTGGCAAATGAAGTAGACCGACAATTGTTAGTATTCAATTAAACTATTTTCTATCATAGAGATGTTTACTATCATTTTAAATAAATTAACAGTAATGTAGACGTATGCAATAATATTAATACATAACCCTCAGTAACGTCACGTTCTTCAAACGGCCATAATTCTTTCTGTAATGAAGAAGCAATTTGAAATTTTTTCGATTTTTTTTACTATTATCTGAAGAACTTTCAGAACGATATTTGTTGGGCAACTATGTATATTGGTCGGTGCTTTTACAACGTACGGCACACATCTGTCATTATATTACATCGATCTACCGAACTTGTTCAAGTTCATTCGCAAGGTACAGCCTAGGAATTGTTTTATAAAACATGTGAAAGTGCTCCAGAATTGATTTATATTAAAATTTATATACCCTCAAAATGTTTAATTTTAAAAAAGTGTCTAAATATATTAATAATGAAAGGTGTGGTGTGCAAATACAAAGTTTTCAATTTTAGATATTGCTTAGAAGCTGGGGATTGGGTGGGAATTGCGGTTCCAAATCTAGGACGCCATCCACAGTCACCAATTACAATGCATGTCAATAAATACTGGTTATAGCACCAAGCCTTCCGTTAGATCACTATCCTGGGAGTAAATTTTTGTGAACGAGGGGACCAGAAATGTGAGTCACTGTGCGGTTCACTATAACCGTGAATATGATAGTGCTGAGATAGTATAAGTCCACAGAAGAATGGAAACATGATGCCATAATTGGATCGAATGGTTAGCACGTGCGCATTGTCATTCAGTCAACTGGTGTGGTTTCGATCCCCCGGTATATATAAGTGAAGGTGAATGGCCGCCTGTCCCACCTTTGGTTTTCTCCCACTGCTAAAGACCTCACGCGCAAGTGAATTATTGAAAAAAAGGTTGAACCATATGTTAGTCTCGAAATGACCGCGTTTGTATCCAGTTTACGTAAAACCCCATTTCTTTTATCGGCATGTGAATAAATGTTTGATTAGAATCCTCTCGGCCGTCGAATTAATGTGAACCTAATACATTCTAGTCGACTGCCTTAACCTTATTATGCTCATGTAGGTGTATAGATCCCCCCCCCCCCAAAAAAAAAATATATTGCCCGTGTCAAGAAATCTTATAAAACGGGCTACAGATTGGGTGTTTTGGAATGCTCCCTTTAATACTTAGTGGGGTTGTTTTCCCGATCATAAGAAGAGAGGAAACCTGTTTAAATGTGATCAAGTTATTCCCCCCTGGTACGAAAACATGTGTAGCCAATGGTATTCACTTCTCATTGTAAAAGGTGCGGAGTGCAAATATTTTTTGTTGATAGTAGATGTTGCTTGGTCACCTAAGGTACATATAAATCAGGGAGGATCTTGGTAACTAGTACAGGACGCCAGGAAGATATCCTTACAACGACTATCCCCAGATCTCACCAAGCTGTCTACAACAAGGAAAATCAATATGAATTGGTGGATACTGGTCGCAATTTCTGGTAACAAACTATGTTCATTATTATTTTTTTTCAAAATAATAAACTGAATATCTTTTTCAAAAAATGAAATGGGGTTTAACGTCGTACTGTTCTGCTCCGACTGGGCTAATGAAGACAAGGAGGTAGAAGTCGATTAAGGTTCGAAAGTTTCATACTTTCATTTTTTACTTAAGTAGTTTTTGCAATCTTATAGGTTTTACAAATTAACGTATATATATGATAAACTTATTTTCAACAACTGCAAGATGACAGGTAGATTAACAATACAAGCCTGTCCATAATGTTTCTCTGAACTCTTCTTAATGGGATTACAGTTAGTGGACGGATTCTGGTAACTAGCCGATGTAATATTAATAAACTCAGAACCGCTTGGATTCTGATCGAGATAAAGTTTCATTTCGATATAAAAAGTTCCCTTGGGTGAAGGCAGGGGGCTTTAAAAGGACAACAAATATGAACATTATTTATAGTCTTGTACTCAATATTGGCATCGATGCAAGTGGATAAATTAACTAAAAAATTCCGGACAAGATTGGTCAACTATCGACCAGGTCTAAGGCAACCAGCGAACTTCAAGTTTCTGTCATAGACGTTTGATTCCCGTCACACGTCAAATTAGGACTATGGAAGAAAGGCCAAGATAGCCGACATTGCTTAGTCACATTTTTTCTCGCGAACCATCAGCTCGAAAGGCGCGCTGATTCATATGCAATCTTTTGACTCACACAAAACAGTTTAAACAAACCGTGACTGTGGACGCTTCATCTACAGTGGTTGACAATCGCAAATCGAACCATTGAAATATTTTCGTGTATAGTTGTTTAATTAGTCGATTTTGAATACGACCACATTAATAGTATGCCCTATTACTGGCATATTTAACAGTCGAGGCAATAGGGAATCACATGTAGCAAAAATATATCGCGTGACGTGTGTACTTATTCTTAATTTTGGCTACTTTAAGTAGTGAATTGGCATCTCAAACGTAGAATGGAACATTTTCTATACAGAAGGAAATCCGCGCATATGCTGGAACATTGTACACGTCGTGTGTTGTTTAATAATTGTAATGTACGCAGATAATTGTGAAAGATGAATACATTTTAGCTGTCTGGAACAGCAGATTAGGCTAACACCAACAGCCGATTTCAAGAAAACAATAACAATCGGAAGCGCATAATAAGCCCCAGAAAGCATTATATATTTGTCAGTATTCTCGTACCTTATTTTTGCGTGTCTCCAAGCTTCTGAGATTGTATAATATGTTATCCCTGAACTGATATATTTTGTGTCGAGTGGACTTTAAACCGGTCTGTCCCACCTAAGCCCCCCCCCCCACCGCTGGAATTGTATCATATGTTAACCTCGACATGACTTTAAATCCCCTTATTGTTGTCATTCACATGTAAACACTAAATATTTCAGCTGTAACGACAACATATGTCCAAGCTGATACCTGTGCTGAATGTATATCGGCATACGGCACGAGTGGAAAATCATGCACGTAAGTATTTATTATTTAATTTGATTTTATAGGAAAATCATATTGCATTATTGAAGATTTTGGGGTGATTTTTCTTGACATCAGTAGAATGTTTTCTGTTGATTTTGGACGCTGCTGTTGCGCTAAATGGGACCACAAAAGGGACGATTGCGCTAGCAGTGTGGATATTTAAACCTAGTAGAGTGGGATGGGGGAAGGGCTGTTGTGTTTAATTTGTCAATCCCAATTTTTCTCTTGTTATCCTAAACGTTTTAATATCTTTTGGAGTTTCAATGTCACTCTTAGTCTTTTCTATTTGCGTGACAATGAGCTAAGAAATATCATGATTTGATTGGATGAAGTGGTTTGAGACCGGGTTTTCTCTATTGGTGTCTATGTGTGACCCTTGACTGTTAATTCTTTCCCTGGGTGCATTTTGCCCCCCCCCCCAACGTATACGTATTGTTTGTCACATTGTCTACATGAAATTAGATAAATTAATTATGTTTGAACTGCTGCATGAAAGTTGGTAATTGTATGCCAGATCTGTTGATATGAAACTTGTCGAATATGTTTATGATTTTGCATGCTTTTCATCTGGAATGGCCACAAGTTTTAGTTGTAACTGCTGAGTGCATATTGTTTGATTCTTTGGCGGCAAGTTCAGCTAGAGTATTATTTGGAGTATTCTCTTTCTCTTAGTTTGCTGAATACCAGTGTACATACCTCCTGGAAACGGAGAATCTGAGATTTTATGATACCAGGAGCTTTTCAGTAGTAATTGATGTGTATGGGTTTCTTCGAAAACACTATAGTTTCCAATTGGTCAGTGTTTGTGGTGCGTTGTTACTTTTAAAAACAGTGGTGTCCTGAAAATCTTTACGGTTATAACTTACATTTGGGGTGAATTTTACAGATGCATGATGATTGTTCAGAATGTTGAAAACATTCAAAAAAAGTCCACGGAAATCTGTTTTGCATGACTCGGGGCAAATTATTTTCCCCGTCATAGTTCCGGAAAAGTGGAGGCATTCTTGGTCGTTGAGTGTGAAGACATTAATCCTCAGACAGATGTCGAGTAATTTCAGAATTTCTTCGTCCGGTCTATATATTATCTCCCAAGAAATGCTTTCTTAACTGCTTCAATAAATGTGTTCAGAACTCTTAATCGTTTAATTTTGAGAATAAAAATCCTTGGTATATTTTAAGTAGGACGCGTGTTGGCATGATAGGGGTAATAAGTAATGGGGCGGACTGGTTGACCTAGCTGCATGTCTTTGCGCAGTATTCAAGGATGTGCCTTCTCCGGGTGATAATGTTTTCATATTTGGTACGTTTCGTTTTGGTGTTTCCTGGAGAATGTTCTGCATGGGTGAGGGAGGGGGAGTGACAGCTTTAGGGAGAGTGGACAGGAAGGGGTGGAACCATGTCTTTACACTATCATGAAGTCGTTTGCCGTAGGACTTCTTGGTCGATGCTAGTACGATAAAGTGACGTGACTTTACCCCAGTTTATCCGCTAGCATCGTTTGATAGTATGTGGACAGAGATGAGGCGACGATCTTGGCCCATTTCAGGTTAAATGACTCAGTGTTAGTAACTATGATAGGAGTGGGCGTTCAATTCTCCTGGTTCTCCATAATAGTCAAATGGTGGAGGCACTGGAGGATATGGAAGAATTTCTTGATGACACCTGAATTCTCTTAGGGGGATTGGCGCTGATTTGGTAGGCGTTGTTTTGGTTTGCGCTGCTTTGGTAGACGCTAGTTTGGTAAGCCTTACTTTGGTTGGCGCTGGTATGGCATGCCTTGGTTTGGTTGGCGCTGGTATGGCATGCCTTGGTTTGTTTGCACTGGTGTGGCAGACCGTTTTTAGTTGGCGCTAGTATCCTGTCGGAGGTTGGTGGGAAATCCTGGTGATGCTTAGTAGAGACCTGGTATTGGTTTATAGAAGCCTGGCGGTTTCCGGCAGAAGTTCCAATCCATTGGTAGATGCGTGGGTGTGGGGAAAAGAGGACGTCTGGTGCGGGACCTATCCAAGGGCGAAAATTCAGATGAGACAAGATAGATAGAGAAAATTGAATGTATATGGGTTGTGCTCCAACCTGTAATATACGTAATGTGTGAATCAAAGAGTGTAAGACTAAAATGCAAATTATCCCAACATTTTATGAAGTTTAATAGAGACAAAGATGGAGATTTGTGATATGCTAAGACAATGGGTGTAGAATAAATGGCCGATTGATTAAAGCATGCGCTCAAGCGTGTTATGATTTCCCTAAACGTGAAGGAATGAAATTGGGAAATACAGTAAGTGTGAAAAAAAAACCCAATAAATTACAAAACTCTGCAAAGGGGTGACTACGCGTTCAATTGACGTTACATGCGAAAGTTATTTTTAGTCTTTGTGTCCCTTTCCCTTTATCCTTTTTGAATGGTAATTTTTGTTGACTTTGTGGTGTAGAATCAAAGAAAAGGATTTGAAAATACATTTTCTGCCAGGTTTTGTTGAATATTCATGATTTTCATGCGGATAGATACAAGAGTTGAGAGGTCAAGTTGAAATGTGGAGCGGAAAGTGGCGGTCTAATAGACGAGAATTAACATTAATGGGGAAATCATTAGTGATCTGCATACTCCTGCGCAGTGTTTCGTTTGATTAGAACTAATCCACTTCACACTGCTATCTTGAGTGAACATTGTTGTGCTAAATTATTATTGGTCAGTAGTGCCATTACCAACCAATGACCTACATTGTAACAAAAAATAACCAGACCTCAAAATATGTTACCGCAATGTATCTAGTGACAATCGCGACTTGTTTACGTCATAACCCGCGAAATTTAGTATGCTCGATTATCCAGTGCCAACATGTTTTCTTCGTGGGCCATTTTGAAAATTATGCCGAATGCGAGAAGAGAGGAGGGATTTGATTGGACGTTAAAAAGAGACACGCCCCGCCCAATTTCAAGAATATGACTTCTATCCAGCAATGGTAAGAGAGGGATTTCTCGCGCCATTGCTTCAGGAATATGGTGATCTGTGGCCATATGAAACACAATTAGATCATTATATAACATCTTTCCCTCTCTTTGAAATGTACACATTTATCATATGGAATGATAAGAACATCATTAGTACATTTAGAAGACGGTGTATATCAAGAACAGAGTGTTTGCTTTACGAAGCTTTGGCATGGCTTTCTTAATTCCAGTCTTTTCTATCATCTAGTTGATATACACTATCACTATAATACTTAGAGTTTGTTTAGTTTTGTTCGTTCTAAGACTTGGTCAGCAGAAACTGGTGTGAGTCTTACACGTATTTATAGTACCTTTGACTCTAGACTTCAACAACGTGCGTTCTTAAATCAGCATACTTGCTAAAGTAACGCTTCTTGTTGTTTTCAATGCTAATGATAGGTATCATCATATGATACCATCGCTCCCTGATTAACTAAATGGAATGGGGTTTAAAGTACTATAATAAGGGAAAATAAATATGCGCCATATAGTTTCAACGGGTTATTTTATGTGCACGAAATGGGTTAACGCGCACTCGACAAAAACAGTGCATAGGGTCTTTGGCAGTCGGGGAAACCCGAGGACCCGGAGAAAACACAAGCGGTAGGATAGGCGACCCTTCATTGCCAAGTATAACCGGGAGATCGAAACCACATCAGTTGACTCAACGTCAGATGATACAACGCGTAAGCGGTGACCCCCCCCCCCCCGTGATTTAATGAAATTTGGTTGTGCTTAGCATTTTTTTACCACAAATATTATTCTTTACTTTAAACAGAGAAGCAACCACTTACTCAACATGTGCGGATGCTGCTGCGAACGCTGCTTGTACTGAAGCAGAAAAATTAACAGCCACCACAGCAGTTTCAGACAAATGTACTAATGGCGGTAAGTATTAAAAGGTTATTGACAACCTGATATTTTTTATAATGCACGTATTATTCCATCACGTGGGAATCAAAAAGTACTGATAACAATACGACAAAGATGCTTTCCGAGTGTTGCATTAAACCAATTTCAAAACGGTTCTACTTTTGTCAGGACCAGTTTGAAGCTGGTGTATGAACTCTACCAAACCACACTTTAGCAGTATAGCTTATCAACAATTATAATTTGTTTGTTTTTTTACTCATGTAAACATCGGTTAAACTAAAACTATTTTTCAGTGCGATACCTTCACTCAAAGCAGAAATGGCCGTCGCCACTACTCGTTTATCATACTAGAGACTTTTGACAAGCGTAAATTCCTGGTCCGTATCGCGTATCCGTATGAATTTTGCGTCTGACGTCATCAATGTGTGTGTATTTGGCATACGTAATACGGCACACGGATAAGACAGCGCGTATCGAACAGCTTTCATACGGAAAAGTTCCGTATAACATTGTGGTCTTTTTACCGTTTTGTTTTTTTTTGTTTTTTTTGCTACTTTTAGACGCTGAAATGTTACATCATAGTGAATGTATCTCTATCCTAGAACACAAAGGTGTATATATTTGATGCGGATTTATTAATGATAAAAACTGGAATTTATTGATGTTTTTTTCACACTTTTCTTGTCTGTCTGAATGATGGTTGATCTACGTGCTACATTTATAGGGGTTGGACCCTCTAAATTTGTAAATGACATTATTTTTTTTTATAGCTCAGCGACTGTCGAGTGACTTCACTCCCCCGGGAAATAGTAAGCTATAGGCACTTGACTAGTACTGATACATAGTGATCTTGGTAGATATATTCTGCTATCATATTGTAATAAAATAAAGCTCAACTCAGCGACGCCAAAACTCTAAAACTATACTGACGCATGAACGTATCACGTATACGATACGGATACGTGATACGGATATAGGAAAAATCCGCTTGCCAAAAGTCTCTAATCTGTTTATGTAACACGTATACATAATATTCTCTAAACATGATTTTTTTCCTAAATACAGTTGTTAAATTGTAGAATATATAGAGGACTAAAAATAAGATGGATCAACATTAAAGCCAGAGTGAATAAATAGGAGGTCATTTGAGTTGCAAGATAGCTGTAAGGGTTAAAAAAACCAACATGTTCGAAACATCTAACAATCAGTTGCGGATTCAGGAATTTTTTGCAGGAGGGGGTTTGCCAGGTTCCCGTCAAGGAAATCTGCCATCATCGTCTCTAAATTACATAGACATGCATACAAACTGGGCTTTCTAAAGATGGAAATCATTTTTATAATGATGTAGGATCACATTGTGATTTAATTTCATTGATGCAGGGTGGGGTTTGGACCCCCCCCCCCCGGGTCCGCCCCTGACGATTAAGTGTATTCTTATACTTCTAAGAATGATTAACGCAAATGACCTAACTGTCTTTAATTTAGATCACAATAAACTAATGTGTTATTTCCATTAGTAATTAAACACGCTATACCTAAAAAATAATTTAAAGATTAATATGAAATATAATAACTAGTTTCAGAAGATTCATTGGAGATATATTTGTTCCATATTATGTTTTTGTATACTGTTAAGATAATTTCTATTCGCATCTTCTATTATTATTATTATTATTATTATGTAAACGTCTGAAACTGTTCGGTGGACTGCCAGATTTGTTCCAATTTTAAGACAATCGTGGCTTATCTTTTCATGAGTATTGATATCTATACGTATTTTGATATCCTCTAAGCGCAATACATTGTTGTTTTTTGTTTTATATATAGGTACATGTAATGCCTGTTCCACTGCATATACTAATGATGTGGATTTGGAAAACGCTAATAAATGCACGTAAGTATCAAAATTCTAAATGTTATTGTTGTTTTACAATTCTTAAATCTTTTTGGTAGCTAAGCGAGAAATCTAACGATTCTCCAAGGCTAACTCCCTGAACTGGTTCTAAAACACAATTTCTGTGATAAAAGTTGAGTTGGAATTTGTTCTTACTAATTAGTGGGTTTTGTTCAAAGTTTGATCATAAAAATAATCCAGATAAAACCAAAATAATTGTTTTTAGAAACGGTGGCTTAATAAAGCAAAATGAGAAATGATTCTTAAATAATCAACTAATAGAAACTGTAGCTTATTATAATTATCTGGGCCTAATATTTCCTCCAGATTGAACTGGAATACAAATATTACTAACCTATCAATTAAAACGGAGAAGGCCTTGATACCTATAAGATAAGAATTTTAATTAGAAAGAGGGAAGATTTAGATATCAACCTGTATTTTAAGATTTTTGATCTCCACTATGGAGCCGGATTGTAGGGTTTTCAATATCGTCACGAAGTGAATTACAACTTTTGCAAGTTCATTTTAGGAATTCATAAGAGTTCATCAAATGCTGAAACACTTGGGGAATGTGGAAAACACGGTTTAAGTATACATTATACTTTGTGCTGTATTATATATTGGTGTAAACTATTTCGTATGTCCATAGATCGGTATCCTAAGCAGGTATATATGTTAAAACAATAAGACAAAGTCGGCAGAATTAGTTTGGTGACAAAGGTCAGAATTATGTTATATTCCTTGGGATTTGGTTATGTTTTTGAAACTGAAATAATCGGCAATGTTATAAATCAAATTATGCTGTGGTAACTTTGCTGTTTGACCCCGGGTATCATTTTACCCTTATAATGGTCAGTCTGTGCCTTACTTAATCTAACGATCATTTGGAATAAATCGATGAATGTGAACTTCATTTCATTTTGTCATTTGTTTCTTCGTCAGTTTCATTAGGTGACTTTAATAACACTTAAAAATCAAATATCCCCTACTTTTTTTGAATAGTATATAAATAAATATACTTATTTATACAGGTATTTTGAAATGTAATAGCATAAACACGCGTTTTAAAAACTTATCGTCAGACCTGCTTATAGTATTGTATGTTAAATATCGTATTGTATATAAACCTCCAATTGTCATCAATAAATAATTTTGTCACCTTTTAAAATATAATTGTACATATCATTTTCTAGTTGACTCAAACTTGTAACGTTTCGTCTTTGACCTATATTAATATTACCTATATTACTGCAATAAACTTATTCTTATTCTTAGTGGGTTTATAGTAAAATTGAAATTTTTAAGTAGAACCTTTCCTAACAGAATATGAGAAAATTGCATTATTAGATTGCACAATATAATAAAATAGATGGTAAAAAACGACACCCTTGACTTTATCTCGGGTAATAATGTCACATTTATCACCATTCTACATTATTATTTTGATAGAATTACATTTTTGCAATGTATCATGTTTATGTCCTAGATTGTTCCAGAAACATAATTATGTAACATGTTTTTGTATTACAGTGTAGCAACGAAATATGTAACATGTTTAGATGGTGTAAAGGATGACTGTAGTTCTACTACACTGGTTGACACTAAAACTGCAGCTGCCAAAAAGAAGGATGAATATTGCAGTAAGTTATCCTATCTACATTTAAATGAAATGAAATAAAAGGAAAGGGAGTGCAACAGTCTATTTTCGGTATCAACTGGGCTAATGAAGACGGACATACACCCTATAGGGTGCTATGGGGCAAGTTGTCCCCGGACAGTGTCCCTACTACTTACACTTGCGTCCAAAGGTATTCTCCCATTCGAATGACTAGACCCTCTGTTCTACACCACTATAACACGAACAAACTACGCCTGAAAATCATGGCCAACTTTCTCGATCAACCCAAGAACTCCTGACAATAACACTTGCTTTGCTGTGTATATTACTTTTATTGATTATCTCCACAGCTGAAATAACTGTCTAGAACTGAGTTTTCATATTTCTAAATTTTACATATAATGAATTAACACTTCGGAAACAATTGGACATCTTAGCAGCGACCATGTTGAAAATACTGGTATAGTATATTTTAATATAAGACAAAATCATTTGCGTGTGTTAAAAGTAATATGGACACAGGGCCGTACGTAGGAATTTAAAAGTAGGGTGGTGGAGCGCCATAGCCTCCACGTAAAAAGTTATATAAGAAAGTTTGGATCAGGGCCAACGAACCCATTGGAGTGTGAGCACCCTTAAAACTGACTGACTGATCAGTGCACTTTGATCATCACCGTGTGATCATAATCAAGTGTATCACTTTATAATTGAAAGATTGTCAAATTATTTTTTGGATGGGGGGGGGCATATTTTTCTGGGGGTGCCATGTCCACCCTGCACACCCGCTGGGCATACAAAAACGTTCATAAACGTAAACCCTAACCAGTCAGTTTCAAATTCGCTGAATCTAAGATATAGAAAGGCAACTGTTAAATAAAAAAACAAATCATAAATATTCCTACCTTTTCATTTTCCGAGGGAAAGGTTATTGTATTTTAATATTCGTTATATTCATATGAATTTCAGATTCCGCTGGTAGTTTAACTGTTTCTATGGTGTTCACGTCATTGATGATGGCTGTCGTTTCCTTAGTTCGAGTTTAAATTTCATCAATCCAAACACTGTTGTTTTTTTTATTTGTTTCTTACCATGTCAATACTATAGCTTTAAATATGTAAATTTTATGCCAATTGTTAAAATTGAAGGTAATGTTTTATAGCAGCGGTGTAGAACATCTGTTGTAGATTTAAGATCTTTTATATAAGTAGAACTTCTATTGCAGTTTTAAGACCTTCTTAAAAATTTGAACCCAATAGGATTTTATAATGAAAATTTTATATATGTAATACATCATTTTGGTGTGATAGTTGTAAAATGTTATTTCTTTAATTATCAAAGCTTTAAATTGTTTTGTCACCGTTTAAGATTTTTTAAATATTTGGTTCTTAAATTGATTTTGTTTCTCGAACTGATGTTTAGCCGGTATGATGTTAGTTTGAATTTAACTAACGGATAAAAAAGGTTGTGTGAATTTCGGAAATAAAATCTAAAAACAAGTGAATGATTTGTTACGAATAATTTATATACATCATCTGTTATATGCATAAACATGAGCCATGCTGGCTCGGTAGTCCGTAGGTCGGAGGTTCGTTCCCGGTATTGGCCGAGAAAGGTCATTGGCTTCCTCTTGCCAGTGTTGCAGGACGGTGAGACTGACAGGGACAGCTGTCCAGTCGTTGAGATGGAACGAAGCACCGAGGTCCCGTGTACACATCGGCGTACCGTACATGTAAAAGATCATTTGACAGGTGGAATTCGATATAAGAGAAGGCCATAGTGCCGTTGTCCGGGCAAAATTTCGCTTATAGCACATTGTATGGCCTATGCCTGTCTTCATTAGCCCAGTTCGGAGCTGGATAATCACTATCACTGTAATCACTGGATGAGTCCTATAAAGACTGCACACCGCGATTAGTGCGTAGAGCAAACCCTCTACTCTCTCCTTTTACAAAGAATGTTAAAATTTCCATTTCTGCCAGGTATGGGTGAATATTTATGATTTGGGAGCGGAAGAATCAGGAAGTATAGACACGAATTAAGGTGATCGATTACTTTATTGACGTCATTGGCTATAAATTCCCTTAACATATTGGGCTATTTTGGGTTACAAAGCAGGCAAGATATACGCCTACATTTTACAAGATATATAATATAGAGAACAAGCTAAAAACAAAAGCGATTTTTTTTGTATAATCAGGGGTCATAATCCAGAAAGTTATGGCTTGAAATGTTCAAATATCAAACTTATTGGGATCTTTGGGGTATAAAAATATAACTCAAGTTTCATCAAAACCGTATAATAATTGTGATCTTTCATTTCTGTATACACTACATGAAGATCTGACAATTTATTGTGGGAGTTCATCTCATGGGTCAAACGAGCGGCTTTTGTCTCTATGACGTCAGTTACGGATTAATCTATCAGTGTTGGTGTTGTTTCTAGTGGTTTACCCACAGTTCCGTGCATCAAAAACTCTTCATAACTTATCGTTTTATTGGCTAATTCCTCATAGCATCCAAAACACGTCAATGATAACAACTCTTCCAGATCTTAGAATAATAAAGACAAATATAACGAAATTTTGAACTATAAGAACGAAACGAAAAAGAATCTATGTTTTAAAAATAGATTGATACTTTTACACAATTTGCGTTCAAAGTGCGGCCATATTGTCGTGAAACAATCATCCAGAAATCATTAAATCATCTCAAACTCTTTCTTGTTTTAAATTAATAGTAAGTGCAGGAGGACCGCACTACACGCAAAACAAAAACCTATCAGATTAACCTGCAGAAAATATCAAATATTAACCTGCAGAAAAAATATCAAATCAAGTGAGTGGATCCGGGGGCCAGCCGTAAGCGTCCACTGCGCTGTACAGGCGTAAAACCCATCTTTTTGATAAATGTTACCAGGATTAATCAAATTAATTAATTGTATGTGCTATGATCATGCCAATAGCGAAATTTGTCAAAATCGGATAGAAATTGTGACCTGTAGAGTGACCACATTCCAAAAACAAATTGTGGACGGACAGGGGCGACGGCACAATACGTCCACATGAAAATTTTGGTTTATAAAAAAAACGTTATAGGCCAAGAATTGCCACGGTATTCTAGGGGCGCAATTGCTAGTCCGGCTCCACAAAGATGGATTCAGTCAAATGCGAAGTGAAATAAACGATAGTAAGATGAAACTGAACGAAACATTTGTATAATTTAACTTAGTTTTTGTGGATTGTTTGGTGGTATTATGTGGAGTAATAACCTCGACGTCGGTTTGTAGATTAGAAATAAGACCATTAGAAATCAATCTGAAAGATTTGAAATTTCCAAAGACTATTACACGGAAATAGCTTCATGACGGATGATGGAATTCAGTTTTCGATATGGTTTATCCTTACAACTAGTCCAAGGATTACAGGAAGTTCACATTTAAAATCGCTCTCTTTAACTCAGTAAACAATTAAAAGGGACAATTAATTACTGGTCGAATTTCGCAACGAACCGGGAAAATGCGTATAAATTCATGAATGCACCGTTCTTCCCACGCGATCTGAAGCTTAATGGGATGTAAGAATACGATAAATACGATGGGCTCGTTATAAACTACAAATAGTATCATGAAGTGAAGTAAGTAAGATTTCATTGTGGAAAACCCCCAAGGCGCTGGCTCGCTAGCCTGGGGGTCTGGTGTTCGATCCCTGTGTTGGTCGAGATAGTTCATCCGGGCTTCCCGGCGTGATTTCCGCTTGTCAGTGATGCAGGACGGAGTGCCGGCAATGACAACTGTCTAGTCATCCGGATGGTAAGAAAAAACGAGGTCCCGTGTACTCACTGGCGTGCTCGTAAAAGATCCTTGACAATAGGAATTCGATGTAAGAGTAGGCCAGAGTGCCGCTGTCCGGCAAAATTTCCCTCACGGTACACTGTATGACGTATGCTCGTCTTCATTAGCCCAGTTCGGAGCAGAACAGTAGGACGTTAAACCCCATATCTATTCATTTGTTGGTATTTGTAACACGAGTAGTACCAACTATGAGCAATTATACAGTACTGTAAGTCAATTCAATGGATGGCGCCATGAATTAAAACGGGTAGCAATTTTACATAAAAAAAGACCAAGTGATATAGACGCCATCATTATAAACACTCTTCTTACATGAAGGAGAAATGGGGCACACAGAAGAGCAGATCTCGTATTTAAACGGGGGTCAAAGGTAGAAATAGCAAGCAAATTGTATCTATACATTTTCATGATCTTGTATATTACTATAATGAATTTATTTGTAGTTTTACCTAACTTCGATTTACTGAGCAAGTAATTGGTGGATATATTATTATAAAACTAGAGCGGGATTGGCAAGACTTCTATTTGGCCCACACCCCCACCGCACACACCAAAAGTAAACTAAACCGAAAAAATGGGATAGAAAACTGGTTTCGTCTTTTACGCGAACGACGAAGAAGGTTATGGTCTCCAGTATCTTTTTAATATACTATTCAAAAAAAGTAGGGGATATTTGATTTTTAAGTGTTATTAAAGTCACCTAATGAAACTGACGAAGAAACAAATGACAAATGAAATGAAGTTCACATTCATCGATTTATTCCAAATGATCGTTAGACTAAGTAAGGCACAGACTGACCATTATAAGGGTAAAATGATACCCGGGGTCAAACAGCAACGTTACCACAGCATCACAACAAAGTCAGTAACGGGTAAATCCTCCTCTGTTTGCCAAACAAGCATTGATCCGACGTGGCATACTCCTAATGAGACGTCTACGGTCATTTTCGTCCAGATTGTCCCATTCCTGTTGCAACGCAGCAGCAAGTTCTTGGACATTGGCAGGGCGTTGTTGACGTTGACGTAACCTCTGTCCAAGCATGTCCCAGACATGCTCGATGGGGGAGAGGTCGGGACTCAATGCTGGCCAAGGTAATGTGGTGATGTTCTATTGTTGGAGGTAACCTGTAACGATCCTGGCCCTGTGACATCTTGCGTTGTCATCCTGGAAGATGAAACGGCGGCCATGACGTCGTGCGAACGGCACAACATGGACTGCCAAGATGTTGTCCCGGTAGTACTGGCCTATAACACGCCCTGCAACAACATGTAAAGCCGTTCTTCCAGCAACAGTGATGCCTCCCCACACCATAACAGAACCACCCCCAAATCGATCATGTCTGATGACGTTAACGTCTTGGAAGCGCACGTTTCGACGACGCCACATCCTCCTACGCCTGTTCAAAAAATCAACAGTGAACCTTGACTCATCTGAAAACATCACATTGCTCCAGCGTCGATTATCCCAGTGTTGACGATCCCTATACCAACGACGTCTTGCCTGAATGTGATGATCTCTCAAACAAGGGATCACGCGAGGACGTTGGGCGCGAAGGTGACCCCTATGCAGTCGATTCCGAATCGTCTGGCCACTCACTCTCACACTAGTGTCTGTTTGAAGACGAGCGCTGATCTGATTTGCTGTGATGACACGATTTCTCAAGGCCAAGGTACGGATAAATCGATCCTGGGCTTGAGTTGTCGCCCTTGGTCGACCTGAGCGTGGTCTGTCCTGTACAGATTGTGTATCACGGTATCTGGACCATAGCCTGCTTATGACAGACTGAGAAACATTCATCGTCCTCGCCTCAACCGCCCGTGTTGTGCCGATCTGTAGCATGCCAAGGGCACGTAACCTTTCATTTTGGGTAAGCCGACGCATATCAAAATTTGTTTTCTGGTCACTAAAACAATTAAACTGATGTTTCCACCCTGGAATTCAATGCCACAATGACTGTAACATTGAAAGTCAGAGTCGTGCAAATCTTGGGTTGGACCCCCCCCCCCCCATATGATGATCCCAAGCATCACCTGCATTCCATGCGGTAGCTATTGGTGCGTTTGGGCGTCACATGTAACTTGAAATGTTTCTTCTGTTAGGTTCTATAGTGACTTTTTTCGTAGTCATTTGCATATTTTAGTATTATGCCCCCCAAATCAAATATCCCCTACTTTTTTTGAATAGTATAGTTTTCCCACTGAATGATTCGCTATCTTATATTATATGTTCGGTCACCATTGCAAGGCATATGGGCCAAGCCATTTGTGCCCAGTATTTAGAAGAAAGTCTTTCAATAACATTACCTTATAGTCGGGTAAACGTTTTTTTTCCATCCACTGGAGTCTGGTCTTATGACGTCATATGTGGATTGTGGGTTAGTATAAGGGTTAGGCTTGGCCCAGGGTTAGGGTTAGGGCTAGCCCTGTCTACATCCCGAGACTATGACGAAATCTGCAGGCCACATCCCTTATCTTAACCCTTATCTTAACCCACAGTCCACATATGACGTCATAAGATCAAGCTCCAGTGGATGGAAAAAAACGCTTACCTTATAGTTGTGCAATGGAAAGCCGGGTTTAATAAAAAAAAATAGCCTCGGTTTAGACCAAATATATTTATAACAAGGGGATATTCCTACATTATGATTTATGCCATGACGATGTCCCTGCTAGACTGTATACATGGTAAACAAAACAAGAAGGGATCTAATGCAGACCATTGGGATTTTTTCAGTCCATTACGCTCTTGTCATTGGGTTGATCGTGTGATCTGAAAAGCAAAGGTTGTCCTTATCATCCTAATGGAGCTAAAATTTTGAGGATATTAATATAATATGTTGCATTTAATAGTGCGCAACATCCACCCAAGCGAGTGCTCTGTGCGCGGTGTAGATGTGGAAGTAGCTGTAGAATTTAGTTATCTATTTAAAGTTTTGTTTAAAGAGGAAAGTCTTCAGTTGAGTCTTGAATGTAGAGAGGTTGTGACAGGACTTGATGTTTGGTGGCAGATAGTTCCATTTAATAGATGCATACTAAGAGAAGGATCTTTTTCCAAAGGATGTTGAGTGGACGCTAGGCACTGTGAAGAGAAGTTGGTTCTGAGAGCGAAGTGACCTTGATGGCTGGTAGAGAGAGAGAGGAAGGAGTTCTGATAGGTAGGGGAAAGGTTGTGGAGACACTTGTAGGCGAGCAGGAGGAGTATGAAGTCTATTCTTGAGCATATGGGAAGCCAGTGGAGAGATTTTAGTACAGGTGTAATATGGTCTATTTTCTTTGTCTTGGTTGCTATTCTGGCTGTAGTATTCTGCAGAATCTGGAGACGTCTTATTTGCTGCTAAGAGATGTTTGCCAAAAGAGAGTTACAATAGTCGATCCGTGAGATTACAAGTGACAGAATTAATTTAGTTGCTTCATTTTGGCTTAGATAGTTCCTGATTTTACTAATGTTTCGCAGATGCAGGTTTGCAGTTTTTGTTAAACATGTATGTGAAACTTGATCTTTCATTATAAGATGTTGGTCCAGCCAGACTCCAAGGTTTTTGACCTTACTTGTTGTTGTGACAGTGGCATCCCCTATGATAATAGACACAGGTTGTTCACTCTTGCCAAATTTTGATTTTGGACCAATGAGAATGAATTCGTTTTTTTCCTCGTTCAACTTTAGAAAATTGTTTTGCATCCACTGTTTGATGTCTGAGCACCAGGATTGGACTTTGCCTAGGCATGATTTGATAGTGTCAACGTGGGTAGATAGATACAGCTGATAGTACATGCGAAAGAAAGAGCACTTGACAGTTGTAATTCGATCGCGTGTTATATATGCGTATTTGAATGATGTATATAAATTATTAATAACGAATTATTCACATGTTTTCAGGTTTTATTTCCGAAATTCATACAGCCTTTTTTATCCGTTAGTTAAAATCAAACTAACATCATACCGGCTAAACATCAGTTCGAGAAACAAAATCAAATTAAAGTTTCACATATACCTAATCAAATATTAAAACACTGGCAATAACATTTTTAAACACGTTGATAACTAAAGAAATAACAGTCTTCAACAAAACATCTTAATGAAGACGAATATCACAGCAAAATAATGTATCATATAAAAGTTATGTATCATCCAGTTCATAATAATTGTTGTTAACTTCGTATTTGCATCCTAAATTCATATAACCATTTTATTCTTCTGTTGAAACCAACATCAAACTGGTAAACATCATTTAGAAAACAAAATAACACAAGTTCTACATATAGGTAAGATAATCTTAAATCTACAATAGAAGTTCAACGTGTAGAGAAGTCGATCTTAAATCTACAATAGAAGTAATACGCGTAGAGAAGTCGATCTTAAATCTACAAGTAATACACGTAGAGAAAACGGTTTCAAATCTACAAGAGAAGTAATACACATAGAGAAGGCGATCTTAAATCTACAATATAAGTTGTTGTATAGAGAATATCTTCCATCTACAATAGAAGTTCTTGGTGTAAAGACGGGGATCTTTTAATCTACACTAGAATTTTCGGTGTAGGTAAGGGAATCTTAAATGTATATAATAGAAGTTCTACATAGAGAATATCTCAAATTTACAATAAAAGGTCTACGTGTAGATTGTAGGAGCTTTAATTTACAATAGAAGTTCTACGTGTAGGTAAGACAATCTTCAATCTACAATAGAAATTCTATGTATAGAGAAGAGCATAATGAAATCTGTAATACAAGTTTAAGCGTAGAAACGAAGATCTACAATATAAGATATATCTGTAGAGACGAAGATCTTAAATCTACAATATAAGTTCAACACTGCTGATTATTATTTAAAGCTATAGTATTGACATGGTAAGAAACAAATAAAAAACCAGTGTTTAGATTTATGGAATTTATACTCGAACTGAGGAAACTGCAGCCATCATCAATGACGTGAACACCATAGAAACAGTTAAACTACCAGCGGAATCTGAAATTCATATGAATATAACGAATATTAAAATACAATAACCTTTCCCTCGGAATATGAAAAGGTATGAATATTTACGATTTGTTTTTTATTTAACAGTTGCTTTCCCTATAACCCACATTCAGCGAATTTGAAGCCATCAATTCAACTTTGTACATATTTGTAGCGAACTAACTGGTCTTTTGATAACATACTTTATAAGAAAAATATCTTTCTTGGTTTGAAAGTAAATACAATGTATTAAGATTTTTAGTCTACCTATACACGCAAATGTAATTGTCTTAATAAGATATTAGCATTTTCAAAGTCGTCAATGCTAAACAGACTTCAAAATGGCCACTTGTTTCCGAAGTGTTGATTTAGGAATGTGAAAACTCAGTGTAGACGGATATATCTGCAAACATATTTTGTGTGGTGGAGATAATCGGGAAAAATAATATAAACACCAAAGCAAGTGTCATTGTCTAACACCTGTACAAATTGATTTTTTATCATTTAAATATGGAAGTTTTGGTGGACCAATGGGTGAGACGCTTGTTTAATATATCTACCATGCCTTTTTAGTGAAAACAAAATATCTAAGATCTTTGAGCAAAAAATCTCCTAGATAACGGAATTTCCTTTCCTTTCTGTCAAATTTTGGCCCCAAGGTTACAATGTACATACAATGCAGTAAACTGCGCATCGTTTTCCGGGTTGTTCCTTTTCACTCTACATTATCGTTCACATCTTTGGTATGATTTTGTAGTGTTTTGACTGCGTTTCTATATCGTTTGTTCTTCTTTTGCATGAATCCGCACTAGTAAGTTTAGGAGAGATAAATAAATCCACGACCTTCGATAGGTCTGGCTCCTGTTTCACAAAACCTTAAGCTAAAATCATTAAAATATATTTTAAGTAAAATCAAAATGAAAGTTTAGATTTTATGCGTTTCACGTAGGTCCATTGTAACTTAAAATGTAATTTTGATAGATTTTAGATAAAATTACATACGCCCATGCAGTGTACATTTCCGGTATGGGCACGTAGGGTGTAAGCGAATACGCTTCGAAACTGAAAACTGTTGACATGTTGAATTAGCGTTACAATACCATGCAATGGTGAAAGTTTCATACGCGGTAACAATGTTTGTACGTGATCAGACAGTCGTAGAGACGTGACATAAATTTATAAATGAGTCTATTGCGTTTTAATCGTTTCGAAATGTATCGGTGGGTTGACCTTGAACCTGCATCCTGATTTCGTGACCTTGACATTGATTTAGTCCCAGGCTTAAATGGAAATCTATAATCTAAATCTATAAACTAAATTGGTCGATTTTCGTAGCTTCATGGTATTTTAGGAACATAAACTATTAAGAATTGGCACAGACATATACTATTTGTGACTCAAGCGACTGATATAGGCTGTTAATCATTTTTCTCGAATTTTAAAAGTACATGACAAGTTTGAAACGAATCCACCAAATAGCTAATGTTCCGATGCCTAGATTTGATATATCATGCCCAATCGTTTCAAAAATAGTCCTTATTGGATAATGGCTATCTGTCTTACACAATTAAAACTACTTTTTCCCCCAAGATGGAATATTTTTGGCTCATAATGGGTTTAAATCCATGGTAGCGTCTATGCAGCTGACCAATCTCATAAAGGAAGTACCTGGCCAATTTCCCGGGGATCAATACATGACTCATGCACATATCCTCTTTATATTGAGAGAAACACCGCCGCAAAACACAAGCTAGGGGATAGAGAACTTATATTAAGCTTATATTTAATGTCATAGCCGTGTGTGTAGTTTCCTGTATGTAACCGCTGTATTATGAATGTTATAAAGATATGAAAACATAGTTAATGTAAAAAGTGTTCCAGAGTTAACTGTTCACTGGCCTACTCTTATATCGAATTCCAACTGCCAAGGGATATTTTACGTGCACGTCAATGTGTACACGGGACCTCGGCTCGGTTTTACGTCCTATCCGAACGACTAGGCAACTCTCCTTGTCAGGCCCTCCTTCTGTATCACTGATAAGGGGAAAATCGAGATGAACTTTCTCGACCAATGCAGGGATCGAACACCCGACCTCCAGGCTACCGGGCCAGCGCCTTACCCACTTAGCCACCGTGAATCCCCCGAAATACATGTAGTTTATATATAACGTGAACGTCCTGACATCTTAGTGACACATAAGAATTACAGTGTGTTGTCATGGAAATCAAATAAGAGACGACTCCGTAGGAACATCCATAAAATGTATGCATGTTTAATGCGGTTATGATTTTTAAATTGAACAAGTCTAAAACTATAAATGAGCACAAAAAAAAATTTTTGCTCTGATGTTTGATAATGTTCATCTACATCACTAGACATACAATTTTAACAAATGTTTTTTTAACTATGTTTCTGTAGCAGGGGCAAAAGTCTGATAAAAGCCCGCCATCTGTCAAACTGTACATTATATTCCATTTCTTTTGGAGTATTTTAGGCGACTACTTGGGCTGTATATTGCTTTGATTCTATTTGTTTCTATATTGTTCGTTCTATCTGGCTTTTTCTTCTTCTTCTTGTAAATTTCAGTCTTTAGGTGACCATAGAATCTAACCTTCCTATGTTTCGGGGTATTAACTAGAAGAGGCAACTCCCAAAATTGAACATTGGGTATGAGATCGGGAGATACATGTAATTTATTTCGCAACAGGTATCCATTAGCAAGCCCAGTACACGGGGAGCAGTCCATTTGCTGATTACTACTATTTTGCCTATAACGTTTTTTTTAGGACTTCGAATTCTGTCTAATGGTTTGGATTGTTCATACTTGGTTTTATTTTATTAATAGAGAATTCGGTTTTCTCACTTTATGTAATTTGAATGCAAATTGGGTAACTTACTACAAAATTCCACCGTCTTTGTTGCAGCTGCAGCTTTGGTTTTAGCCAGTGTTGTTGGACCACAGTTATCTTTTACACCATTTAAACAAGTAACATATCTATCTGCTACACTATAATATATAAAACATCTAACTTTGATAGCAATATTCCGATGTTCAATAGGGTTGAACAGGGGTGTCATGGTGTCCAGACCATGGGTTCCACTCCAGACAGAGTTTTAAATCACTCTCATAATTTCGGATTTGTTTATCAGCTGCTCTAATACTAGATAGTGAACAAAATAAAAACATCTGAAACGGCTCGAACCGACGAGAAGAAAATTTATCTAAAAAAATATATCAAAGCCGATGCTATAGTCAGAATTATTTGTGGCTATGAATCATCTTTTTTAAGTTTCAATCTATCTCTGTGGCGCACTGTGTAAAAAAAATCATTAATTAGAGTTTCAAATTTTGTGTTTGAGATATGTAGAGGTTTATAAGATTCAATCTGTTTGTAGATGATCATATAATATATGGCATGTTTTAAATTCCAGATTGTTTTATTATAAATTAAATATGGCATTTTTAAATCCCAGATTGTTTTATTATAAATTAATAACAATATTGCACCTTTAAAAAACTATAATAATATTTAGAATCTTACTTACGTGCATTTATTAGCATCAGTCGCGGCCACATGAGTATGATATATTGTAGAACAGTTACTACATGTACCTAGGGATAAAGCACGATTATGTTTAAAAATAAAAACAAATTGTGGGGGTGCGGTATTTTAAGCTTAAAGCTTCATATTTTCTAAGAAAGTCAAAACATACATATTTCTACGTTTTGCAACTTTAACGGTATTAAAATACATGGTAGGTATAGAAATAAAAGATTTACTTCCGGCTTAAATTTACATCATGTTAAAGTAGCTAAGTCTTTTACTCATTATCATCTAACGTCTTTGACATTGCAAACACGACTTATTGGTAAATTTAAACCATTGATGCTGTTATCTTACCGTTAAAAGTTGGGCTTCTGGTATCCAATATTTAGAACACAACAACAATAAAATAGGCGCACGAATCGCATCCTAGAATGCTTGCGAGCGCCTTTGGTAATGGGCGACTTGACGAACGAGATTAGACATATCCCTCAAGGGAAAACTACCGGAGAATATTGGAATAACCAGACGCCAAAGACTGCCAATCAATTTGCACTCTTCGCGTATTTCGTCGAACATAGCAATAACATAACAGTAAAAACAGAAACGACTGAATATAAATCAGTTTATATACATTTATATTTAAATATTATATGCTTTGCGGCCTATTTGTGTTCATTTCTAGGTGCCAAAAAATAACGATTTAGCTCCTTTAAGTTCCGTTCATGCACCGACGCCTTGTATGTATGCAAATTTGCACACGTATGCAAATATACACATGTGGTCAAGATAAAATAAAATAAAACCAAGTACGAACAATCCAAACCATTACGTTTATACGTAGCACTGTCAACTGATGTCCCAAAACCAAGTTCTTTGAACAGACAGTCATAATAGTATCGTTTACATATAAACACTATGTTATTGGACGCTTTGTCAGCCGGAACAATGATATACTTGTCATGTAAGGCGTTGAGATTTTCAACAATGCTAATATCATTGAAAATAGATTTAGGCCTTGTGTCAACTAACAAACGTTGCATGTAAGTTCTTCGTTTCAGTAAACGACTAATAGACTTAGTCCAATCTGAGAGGGTATCGATGATAACATCTTCCCTCTTGGCCCATGATCTAGCGTAGTCCTCTACGGCATCCATAATAAGTTTGAAATTTTGATCCCATGAAAATGATTGCGGTTCCCGGTATTTGGGTCCTTTAGACGCGTGCATGCACAGTTTTAATACCATGAGTATATTCGCACATACCGTACTTTAACTTCGTTGCTTATGAACATTAATTTTTTTTTTTAGTCGAATAAAGAGTATCACGAAAAATATCAGAATTTATCAATAACCTTTATCAATAACCTACAATTGTCTGAAACTGCTGTGATGGCTGTCGTTTTATCGGTATCAGTACAAACAGGGTTCCTAGCAGCAATGGCACACGTTAAGTAAGTAGTTGCTTCTCTGTTTAAAGTAAAGAATAATATTGTGGTAAAACGTGTTAAGCACATACAGCATTTTGCCATTAACATTGGAACTATCAAGTACTATCTGTCAGCCAGGGCGAGAGCCACGGTGGTTCAACGAATAACATGAAGGTCCTGTGTCCAGTCTAGTTGCTGAATGAAAAGTTCCTCTGGAGGTTCGTGCGTGGTTGTCCTAGTTCAGAATGAGGCATGACAATGGACAATGTATAGTCGGGATCCGGTGTCAATGTAAAACAACCATATTTATTTGAAAAAAGAGTAGGTCGTAGTGGCGCTGCCTGAGCAAGTTTTGCCTGACAGCACACTGTATTGCGTATACCAGTCTTCATTAGCTCAGTCGGAGCAGAAAGAAGGACTTTAAAACACAGTTCATTTCATTATCCAGAGTATCATATTTTGTTATCTTTTATTACATGAACATAGCCAATCTTATTAGCATGAACACAGCAAATCAATCGGTACTTTCAAATTAACATCAACTTTGAAAAGCAATATGCCCTACGGCAGATCTGAAAAACAAGGTCCTCGGAAAAGAGAGAGATGGGGAATTCCAAAACGGAAGGCCAGCAAGCGCTGACGAAAAGTGCTGTTTCCTCTGTCAGGACTCCGATGCTTCTCACCAAATTTTTAAAATCAAATATGTTATAAACTGTAGCCGCTATCGCGTTAACGAATCAATTTTGTTGATGACGGACATGAGAGGCGACGTAATACACACACACTGGTTTGTGGCTGTTTGATATCTTTGAGCAAATATTCCACTTCTATTAGAGCAGTAAAAAACTAGAGATAGCGTTGAATGGCATTTGTTTGTGTCTGTCTATTCTTGTCTACAACGGGAATGCGCGTTGACGCCTATCTTCTGCACAGACACGGCGTCTCATTACAAATTGAGCCCGAGACCACAGAAAAAACGTCACTGATTTTGGAATTGTCATTGAGTCTTTAATATTATTCGATATCAGGAAGCAGTAATTATTGTAACGAAATTGACCAATATTAATTTCAACGGTTTGGGGGATTTTATTCATGTCAAAGAGTATGGATGAAGGGGGGCTCCTTTATTAAACTGGAACCAAGTTTACCAGGTAACGAAAAAAGCACTGTTTATGTACAATCAACCAACAATGCAATAGCCAATGTAATGACAAAACATTTTCCTCTAAAATCAAAATGAGTAATGAATACTTACGTGCATGATTGTGCACTAATGTTGTATGCCGATTTACATTTATCACATGTATCAGCTTGGACATATGTTGTCGTTACAGCTGAAATATTTAATGTTTACGTGTGAATGACAACAAAAAGTGGAATTACAGGGCTTGTATCGAAGAGAAAACAGCACTTTATTCAGTGTTCTTAATTCATAGTCATTACTTCTTATTTCTTCATTTGTTGTCATATTTCTACATTTGTACATTAAAATTAACATTTGTATCTTAAATTAACATTTCATCAAGGATATACAACGAAAAACAAATCTCGAACAACAAATTTCCAAATACATATCTCTAACATATAAATCTTACAAAACAGTTCTTCAAAAACATTTCTCCAAAAAGGTTTCTCGAAATTCAAAGAATCTACTTATCCTTTACTATTACATGTGTAGATTAATAGACATGGAAAGTAAACACAGATTGCAAAAACGTGTTGCGACGTGACAGTTAAATACTTTTTTCGCCCAATTACACCAATTTTGCCGCTAACGTACTCTTATATTTGTATTCGAACATACGAATATACATTCTGGTAGCTATAGTTTCAACAAACATTTCGCATGCATGTTTTAATAGGTCTGATATTGAACGGTGAACAATGCCACTGTTACAGCGCCACCATTGGGTTCGAAATTTCTCCTCTATACCCTTGATGTATTGCCGAGAATATAATATGACGATATACCATGTTTAACAAATCGAAACGTCGGTTGGAAATATTATGTATAGTGTTTCAGTGATAGAAAAATCAGAATAAATTGACAATAGGACAATAAGAAAATAAATCACAATTTAGGGCCCAAAACGTAGGTTTTCTGTAAATGAGTGGAAATATAATAATTATTACGGAAGCGGTTGAGGTATATGTTATAGTGATGATCGATTAAAGGTGTGGTTATTAAATTACACTTCATCTTAACACATAAATAGGACGTAGAAATGATAGAAAACATAGTCGATATTGACGGATAAATGTATATTCAAAACGGGGAATTTCATGGTATTTAATCATTTGCGAATAAAATCACACCTACACCGTTTCAGATTTGTCCGAAAGATAAAACGAATAATAACGTGAAAGAATACTGACAAATATATAATGCTTTCTGGGACTTATTTTAATGGCTACATATTTTTAAACTTTGCAAGATATAATACGTTTCCGGTTGCTATTGTTTTCTTGAAATCTCCTGCCAGTGTTAGCCTAATCTGCTGTTCCCAACAGCCAAAATAGACTGCTGTAAATGCAGTGTGGCAGTATTTCAGGCACTGATCGTCGAGAATTAATAGAGCTTACCAGATACATCCTTTCGTCAAATTACTAGTTTATCTGACCAGAGAGAAAAGTGTCAAAACGAACGGAGTAAGTGAATCGAAGTGAATGAATATTTTCGCCACGATATTTTGAGAAATAGACGACAGAAATGCGGCCTGGCAGTATTTCAGACAATAGAGCTGAACAGATACTGTACGTCGGCAAATCACTAGCTTATCCATACAGTGAGGGAGGTGTCAAAGGAACGTATGAAACTGAATGAAGAGGGCAGACTCCCTGGACGCCACCACTGGGTTTAGCATTACTGTCTGTTCCAGGTAATACTACAACTCGAAAATCGCTTGTCATTTATTCAAATTTTAACTAAAATGGCTAAAACTTCGTGAAATACCTGGAATGGTCACCCCATTGATTTCTGTCTTGTGAGATCTAAGTTCAGGTCATGCTTTATGTCCTTTCTCCTATGAAAAATCGTTATTTTTTTACATCTTACTAATTGAATCTGCCATGTTTGGCCTAGTTATCTGGACGAGCCTAACTGGACATGGGGTGCTGGGTTTGCTTTAAGTCGTTTCACCCTACTTTGATTAGCAGTTGGTTGTTTTGTTCCAGTAGAATATAACTCTTGTGAAAGAGCTATTTACTGAATCCCAGACCACGGCTGTTTGTCCCACTAATTTGAATATTTATTCGCCCTCCGTCCGAGGGTTGTAATTTTTTGATACCGTTATAAGCTACATGTAAATTTTAACCCGCTATCAATGAAATTGTGGAAGGAGGCTACAAGACATACTCAAAAGTAATTACGAGAACGTGGCTTAAAACGTTGAGATATTCTGATGTGTTTGTTTTAGCTACGATTGGATGCCTGCCTTTAGTTCCAAGTGGCAAACTCAGTTTCTTTATTAATGCACGTAACATCGTAAAAATAAGATAATTTTACACTATTATGTCCAGTTAAACAGAGCTATAAAGTCGCAGAAAACAAAATTCGGAATCATTTTACCAGACATGTTTATACAAATTTTAAATTAGGCTAACCTTTTACACCAATTTACTTATTTCTGAGAGTTCGCATGGTTATGGCATGAGCCTTTTCAAAATAATTTTAATCTTTAAGTCACTCCAAATTATCCAATGAGAATTTTTGTGCGAAATAAGCAAGGTGGAAACAGAAAAAAAAACAAAACATATCAATCTGAACAAAAACAATATTGTTTCACAGAAGCTTCAAAGTGTGAAACCATAACAAGTATTATTGTCGCGAAAAAGACGGACGAATTCTCCCTCACTAGACATGTGTTGTCACATTTCTAACCGAATGCTCCAAATTTGTAAAGTACCTGTCTACCATAATGCGAAATGTATGTGCTCCATTTAACGCACGCGCATTCGTAATGTTGATGTTCTGAGAAAGTGACAATGTCTAAATATGTGAAATTTACAAGAGAATACTGGATTTTATCGGACTTCTAGTCATTTAGGCTAAGGGAAGAAATCAAAGGGACGTCAATTCCAGGTATGTCACAAAGTTTTAGCCATTTTAATTAAAAAATGAAGGCATGGTAAGCATTTTTCGAGTTGGAGTATTACCTGGAACAGACAGTAGGTATAATTTCTTTCTGTATAGATACCATCATGTTCTAACGGGGTTTTTTGTTTGTTTTTTTTTTGGGGGGGGGGGGGGCAGAAATATTATTATTTTCAGTTAAAACTATTAAAATGTTTCTTCGTGTATATAGAATAAAATAAGTACATACTTGTCACGGGGCACGTTTTTGCTAATTACCTCTACTGTTGGAGTTGCTGGTACCAATGTGCTCGTGTGCAAAACCGACTAATCAAAGAGCTATAGTTATTTCAATAGTTTGGTTCGGAGCAGAACAGCAGGACGTTAAACTCCATTTCATTTCATTTCATTTCAATAGTTCGATCGTCGAATATGAAGTACTGTAGATAAAGCGTTCACGATCACGGTTTGCTGTAACTGCATACGCTGTTTCGAAGATGTCTGTGCAAATCAATCAGACTGAATGGAGATCAGCGTCCCTGTTACCCATTCAACTTTAAACGTGATATTGGCCTTTGAATGACAGATGCGATCAAAATTTTACCCCGTGGCTCTAGCACCATACTGAGTCAATCACGGTTCGCGTTTTCTTCTTGACACTTCGTTATCATCGGAGCACCGTTGTTACTGGAGCACCGTTCCTAACCGCAACTTGGCGAGCTCCGTTTACAACGGCAATTTGACGAAGCTAACTCGATTGTTTTGCATTTTTTTTTTAGTTTAGATCCACTTACATTCCCGAAATTTTTCATATTTATCTTGATCAGAATCCAACAGATTCTAGTTTTATTAATATTATGACGGTTAGAATTAGATACCCAAATGTGTCCACCACCTGTAATCGCATTATACCTGTATAACACCTGAGAATAATGACTAGAGTTCTGAAGAAGTAAGAGTGATTCAGATGAAAATTATGAACAGACTTTTACTGTTAATCTACCTGTTATCTAGCAGTTGTTGTATATAAATTGATCATATATATACGCTATTTTTTTTAAAACCTATACGATTGAAAATAAATACTTAACTAAAATAGTAAAGATCTTTCGAACCTTGGGCAATTTCAACCAAGTTCCTCGATCGGAAAAATAATGAACACAGTTTGTTACCAGAAATTGCGACAATCATCCACCAATTCATGTTGATTTTTTCTTGCTGTAGACAACCTTGTGAGGTCCTGAAGCAGCTGTTATGATATCTTCCCGCCGTCCTGTACTAGTTACGCTGATTCTCACCATTTATATGTCCCTTAGATAATACTTTATTGAATTGAAGTAACCAAGCAATATCTACTATCAACAAAAAACATTTGCACGGCGCACCTACCAATAAGTGAGAAATCGTTAACTTTGGATAAGTATGTCGCAATGTGTTGCATTCAACACAGCCCTCGGTACATGTTTCCATAGCAGTGGGCAATGACTTTGGGCATGTTTCCTCCTGTTTGTGACTGGCTTAACAATCCCATGAAGTTTTAAAGGAAGCGCTTCAAAAATCTCAACCTGCAAGATTTTTGATCCCGGTGGCAGTTCTGAATCTGAAGACAATAAACACCTACGGGGGCATATAAGAGGTGAGATTAGAGCATTCGCTTAGTCTGACAACGGCGAATGGTAAGAAATAAATCCCACATACAACAATCTATATTTTTTTTCAAGACCCGGAAAAACCTCGCAACACCTGTCAGGTGCACCTGGGGAACTAAACCACACCACTTAACAGTGTGACAGACATTATGATTTAAAGATAAATTTAAAGTATTAAAATGGATTGGTGTGATTTCGATTAGATGTGTAGTTCGAAATATTAATCGAACATCGCACTATTTAATTTCTTGCTGACTTTGTCGCGACTGGAAACCGAATCAACACTGAAGAGATATTGCAACAATTAATTCCTTATTCCGAAGTAATCAATTCCTTATTTCGAAATAATATTTTTTTTCATTTCGAAATAATCAGTTCATTATTTGGAAATAATTAATTATTAATTCCTTTCTTGGAAATAATTCAATTCTTCTTTGGAAATAATTCATTCCTTTTTTCGAAAAAAAATATTCCTTATTTCAAAACCGATACAAGATTATTTAGTTTTACTGAACTTATTTTTTGCAAATAATATTTTCCTTATTTCCAAATAATTTTTTCCATATATATCAAGTTTTATATACAGCTGTTTAATTTGAATTAATTAATGCTACTTCTTTCATTCAAACTATTATTTAATTTTTTCGAAATAACAAACAAAAGGGGGTAATTCATTCTTCATATGTCAAATTTTATATTTAGTCATTTACTTAAATTAATTATTATTATTTCTTTTATTCAAACTATTATTTCACTTTTTAGAAATAGTAAAAGGGAATATAAAGGATACCCTCCTATTTCGAATACACTCCGTTATAGGGCCTGGTGTTTTTATTGTCACTACTTATATACCCTCTCTATAGCTAAAAAAGATTCTTCCTCCTCATTTCGACCACAACTTATGACAAAGGTAATTTATATAGATAGAGAACAAACCAAAACAATGATTAAAAAGTAATTCATTTAGACAGAAGACAAAGGCAAATAACTACAAAGTAATTTACATATAACTAGAACTCAAAAACACAAACTAGTAGTTCCTATTTTTATCAAACTATTTCTATTTGTCATTCGTTATAATTAAATGAATGTTAGATCTTCATAATATTGTTCTTGAAGCTCTTGCAATCTGTTTGTTAAGTCAAATAATGAATAACGAATATTGCGAAATTGGTTAATAAGGGGCCTCTTTTGTATACTCTAGAAAACGTTGATGCCTGTCTCGAGGGTTTGCTTTTTGTACTTTATCGAATTTATATATCCTACAAATTTCCGGGCAAGTTCTTTTCAGAGCAATGAAGTAAGCAGATATTTCATAAGACGGTACCGGTGAGATTGTGTGACACAGCATTTATAGTATACGGACGGCAAGGGTTGGTATGGTTGGGTGCAGCATAAAAAATACCTCTCTTGAAAGATGTCTTTTCGTTCTGACTTATAAAGCTAGTGTCACGATGAGGAGCAAACTTAGTGATGTAAATCTTTTAATATTAGAGGAATTGTTCAATAAGGCTTAATTCAAATTATTTAATGTGGGGTAGTGTTGTCCGCACAATTGGTCTTGTGAGCGCACTAGAGAAATTGTTCATTAGAGCATACGGCAGAACCCAACTGACTTTCAAACGTTTGTGATCATAAGTTTCGAAATCGTTTCTTTATTATTTTATTTCCTAAACATACATTTTGTAAAAAAGAGATAAAGAGCTGACAGTTCTCGCTATAATAGTTTATAAAAAAAAATAGACAATAAATGGCAGTCAAATTACATCAATTGTTTTCAAAAGTCTCGATCATCCATTTTTTAATTAACAAATGGTGATCGCGTTTCAGCCCGTACAAATTCACAACCAACATGATGAATGTTCATCTGCATACCATTTTGTAATAAATTGCGGAGTCGGATCAGCTTACATTGATTGTGGAGCTAGCAAGGAAGACTAGGCCTTTAGTTTGAAAGCGTTTGTTATCGACTTAAACAATAAAAAAAGCTTTATTGGTATGCGGTATTAGTTACGTTATCTTAGTAATGGGTTGTGGATACGCTATCTACTCATTCAAAGCATTAATAGTGACCGCTTATGTTCACAAATAATGTCGGGTTCTTCGAGGACATGTTAGATTTGGCAATACACTTATCGACCTAGCCCTTTTGTGTGTTGTTAACATTTAATATTATCTGTTTAAATCCAAATCCATTCACTTCCGCATGATATCTTAGTAATATAGTTTGAGGTGGTCCTTCTTCAAAATCAATATATTGAAAATGTCATTCAGATTATTTTTATTCCGGGCAACGTTATCACTGTTTTTTTAAGTTTTGACAGAAATTCTGTATTATCGAAGAAACGACACTGTATTCTTAAAGATAAATTGTGGGCGACTATATAAAGAGCTGGCAGTTCTCACTATAATAGTTCTAAACTAAATAATGTAGAAGGAATTTGCTGAAACTTTCAGTCAAATTGATCCACTCTGAACCGAGAATTTAGGGTTTGAATTTTCGGCCTAGCCTCAGTCATTATTACTAAAGTTAGTTCGATATAAAAACGTAATCTTGATTATCCTTTTCGCGATCAAATCATGAATGAAAGTTGGGCTGCAAATTGTATCCTAATTCAGTGAATATCGCAGGCTAGCTATGACATCGAAAGTTAATTAATGCCTAATTAATAATTTAGTGAGGGGTTGCAATGGCCTAGTGGTCTAGAGTGCCACGCTTCGACCTCTAGCTGGCCGGTCACCTCTGGCTTACGGCTGTGGTTTCGATCCCTTCTGTGAGCGTATGTGGCATGGAGATAGGGGCGCTTTCGCAAACTCGTGAAATAAAAGTGAAACCTAATTTGTGTCGAGTGGACGTTAAACCCCATTTCTCTCTCTCTCTCTAATAATTTAGATAACATTTCGGGTCTAAAGAAAGATCTACAATAAGCAGATTTATCTCTTGCATAATGTATGTTTAACCCTTTAAAATAGGCTCATAAACTTTTATCCCATCAAAACCATGAATTTATGTTTGACTGTTCGTTCCATCGTTAGACAAGAACATAAGATATTATTACTCAATGACATTTTGCATTGGTCATCGAACACCCGTCATACCGTATATATTTTTTTAAATCCTATCTCATATTACTGTAATAATACATTAAAATAAACACACCAGTTCTCTGAAATATCAGGAGTTGGGTGCATGGTCGAATGGTTAACGCGTGTGCTTTTTATCAGAAAGTCTGTCTGTCAAGATCCCAAGCCGCAAGCGAATTATTGAAATCAAATTGAACAATATTAGTCTCGAAATTACCTAGTTTGTGTCGACTTGACGTTAAAACCTATATTGGGATAAAGTGGCTAAGTGCGTAAGACGCTGACTCGCTAGCCTGGAGCTCGGGTGTTCGATCCCTGCATTGACCGAGAAAGATCATCCAGATTTTCCGGCGTTGTTTCCTCTTGTCAGTGATGCATACGGAGGGCCTGGCAAGGACAGTTGTGTACACGTTCGGATAGTACGAAAGACCGGGGTCCCGTGTACATATTTGACAAGGACAGTTGTCTAGTCGTTCAGATGGGACGAAAGACCGAGGTCCCGTGTAAATACTGGCTTGCACGTAAAAGATCCCTTGGTAGTTGGAATTCGATAAGAGTAGGGCGTAGCGCCGCTATCCTGACAAAATTTCTCTCATAGCACACTGTATGGCGTATGCCCGTCTTCATTAGCCCAGTTTAGGAGCAGAAGACTAGAACGTTAAACCCCATTTCATTTTATTTCGTTAAATCCTCCAGGGTCTACATGAATGATACCAAGATTTAATAACATTCTTTTTAACTTTTATAGTTAGCCCCATAATATAATTGTATATGGTATTATATATAACCTGCACTGGTCCTTCAGATATTACAAGAGCCTGGGTCATTTTTTTCTGGAGTACCTACGGACCCCACCTTTCATTTGAGACCAAGTTTGCTTTCCTATGTGTTTATCCGGCAGACTATAAATCTTTAACACGGGAAACCTCTAAATAACTATAAACATACTTATGGAAAAACAGCTACTGATTTATTTATCTGCCCAGTAACTAAATGTCACTTAAAGATTAGGAAACCTCTAATTATCTACAGGCATTTACAGAACCACGGATAACCCGCTAGTACCTAAAGTGGATGGACCAAAAGGACTAGCGTATCAATGTACAATCTCATATTTATATGGAATTACTTCTCGAGATCAAGTGTTGACATAAACAAGCATTGATGAATACTATACAGATACACTTTACATAATATGTTAGGATGTTGGACGCTCAATGTCTGTGTATTCCGTTCGAGATAAAGCTCGGATATAGAATGCAAGCCCAATGTATGTTTATTAAGCTATTTGCCAGGTTAAAATACAGTTTAACTACCAAATATTGCAACAAAAGGTTTCTCAACTGATTCTGGCAGGGTTTAGTGTACTTTATAACATACTAAAAGTTTACCAAAGTCAAATCCCATTTCTCTCTCTCTCTCTTTCTCTCTCTCTCTCTTATTCTGGAAAAAGAAGAGGAAGAAGGTACTTTATTTTTATTTAATTTATATTTCCATCCACTTCTTTTGCACACGTATAAACAATGCAAAACTAAATTACTTAAAGAGTATTAGGTCTCGGCTGGTTGATAACTAAAAACAAATATTGTTCGAAGTGGCACAAACAAGGATGTGTTTTTTCTTATTCGTTGATATTTCATAAGTAATAGTTGTAACGGATGTCAAGCGCGAAATCGAGTATGCTTACCCTCCCTAGAACATTGGTTACTAACCCACAGCTAAGATACCAGTATCAATATTGTCGTGTTTACGCTTTTAACACTCATGATACTAATTGTTCTTAAAGTCTTAATTATTTGGTGGTAACGCATCAGCGTTTGATTAAATCGTGAGACATTTGATATTTTGACGAAGAAAGAACTGCTATTTAAGCTCCCCCTCCACTATTTTTAAAGGAACGGTTATTTACCGTAAAATTAAAAGAAACATCACTTAACCAATGCCTAATTCTATTTTCTATTTTCATGATTATACAGAAGATGAAGGCGAGTATTAAAATTATTTACACGTATTATTACATAAGTATAGCACGGTTGTTGATATGAATTGACAAGGGGTAGGTAACTGTAAGCATTTGTTGTTAACTCACTGCAAATGGGATGAGCAAAAATAAGACTCATTCTTGTATTCATTTGTGACTTGTAATAATAATATTGGTTAGAAATTTAATGTTCAAAATCGAAAGGAAACGAAAGATGTTTCTAGACTTAAAACTACATAATTGGCCAAACCATTAGGTCATATTAAAGGTTCGAGTTTCTCGGGCTGTATATTGTGTTGTAATTATTGTTTCTGTGGTTTGTTTCAGAAACGCACGGCCATTACGGTTACCCATACTATAGAGGTGGTCATCCTGGTGTCTCTGATCGCCACTTTGATGGAGTTTTAATCCTTTGCGAACTACAGTGATTGGCGAATCTCTATAATCGTTATCATATAAAGAGTCAAAGATAAGACGTACATTCTGTGCTGCACTTGGTAAACCTCGGCAGATTCCGGTACCCTACATGTAGCATTGTACAGGAATCTGTCGAGGTTTGCCGAGTGTCTCTGCTGATGCAATACACAGGATATGATCAAAACAGACCCGCGCCAACAATAATTTTTGTTAAATTCTAATGACGACCCTCATTTTGATCCGACTGAATCCAAGTCTTCTAATAACTCTCTGCAAAAGATGACTACTTTCAATATGTGCGACGTCATATCGCGCGGTGTCAATCGTTCAATGCCTGGCAGAATGGAGCATTTTACTCATTTTACATACCTGTTTTACACTAAATAGAAAATAATATAGTTACCTACATATACTTCAAACACCTTTATTTACATTTCCAATGCTTGATAAATATTCTAAAATTTAATTTACGTAAGGTAAACGTTAATATCGGTCACTCATTAAGCCGTATCGATGTCATCCCTATCAGTGTTTGTAGCTGCCTAGCGAATATTCACTGCTGGTCAGTGTGGTGTTGGCCCCAGTCCCCTTACTATACAGGCAAATTCTTGAACAGTATGGCTCATTTCGTATTACAATTGATTTTAAAATCTGACTAAAAGGGATTAAGAATTATAAATCAATCCCGTTATCAAATCTTTCTCAGCATATACGACCGTAATTCAAAAGGGTTAAATATTTCATTCATACGCCTTCAACTTCAAAGTATAATTGAAGGTAGATAATTGATAAGTACAAGGCATAGTTACAGAATAATTTAGACAGATTAAAGGACTTTATAAAAAGAGTATCGTTGTTAACGTTATCTAATTACAATTATGACCTTGTAAATCTTTGCCTTTCCTTTAATGTTTTAAATTTTATGGAATTTGTGTAGATCAATAAAAGATACTATTTCCTGCATGGAGGCTTTGAGACCAAGTCACACAGGTTTACTAAAAAACCCTATAAAACACATTTTACACGACTTAATAAAAAAACAATATAAAAAGTACAAAAACGCAGATTCGAATTTTTGGTTACCATAAAATTTCTTCTAAAGTAGTCTATCCTCTAGTTCGTGACAATACCGCTCTACTCCATCTCCAAACTAATGTTAGTTTAGAGTCCTCACCTTTTACTTTTCTTTGTGAGTCTTTTTTTCGCCGAAAGGAATAACTCCTCGCCACATCTGACAGAAATTTATAATAATTCAACTTATTTTCAATTAGAATTTTGCGATTATTCAAACGCATTATGTTTATGTGTTTTAATCTCAAAGGTCTTCTTGAAAATAGTGTTGAATTATTACAAATTTGTGTCAGATTTTGCTAGCAGTATTTTCATATTGCAGTTTAATAGGGGTGAACAATTACGACTAGAGGAAATCGCCCGATCAGATACCGTTCATAAAGGAACAATCAGGCCCCCCCCCCCTCACAAAACCAACGCTGAAAATTGACTCTTCTACAATAGTCTCTATCATCCAAACAAAAAATATTCTACGACGGAAAGTAGGTCATTGTCTGGATTATCCAGTCTTTTATGTTACAGCGTACTGAATCTACCAAAACAGCTTGCTTGTGAACAATGACACTCTCTAAAATTTTGTTTGCAAAGGTTTTAATTGAAATGGTAATGTTCTCTGTCAAGAATCAGACGTATGGCTTCTCTCACAATCTTCTTAATCCTTCATCGCGATTCGTGTTTATTCCTCGTCTCTATTTTGTTTCTAATAATATATGCGCCAAGTGAATTGTGGGATATATTTCCATTGACCATGCGTAACCGGGAGTTTGGTTTTTTATGTGATAGATTATCCAGTAATTTTCGTCAAAAACTGACAAAGGACCCAGACTTGAAGACTAGGGGGTTCTGGGTGACCGAGACTACTTCTAAATTACCATTGGTAGACAGTGGTTTCCGGGACATGTACAACCGAATCTACTATCATTCATATACAGTTCAACTATAATTATCGCTATGTTATAACAATTATAATTTATATACATCAAAATGAACACATTAACAAAAACACTATATAAAAGTAATATTGGCTGTTTGCGTTGTGTTAACTACGAAACCGGGTGGTAACGTATCTAAATTAAAGATGGCGTCTCCCCAACCATATACAGCCATAACTAAAAGTGGTATGGCTATGATATTCAGAACAAATCCAGCGGTGGCCTGAAAAATAAAAAACCCAACAAATGGTGAGATTTAGGAGAACATGTCTCAGTTTGAAACACCACTGAATATACAAAACATCTGCTTGATTTGCGTGAAAAACGTAAAGCCATTTAGGAGAAAATCTTTGAACAAATTGATTAAAACTCCCCTTTAAAGCGGTGTCACCTTAATCCAACCCGATACGGATAATCAAGTTCTTTAAATGATTCTGATTAAACACGAACCAAGCAATATGATTACAAAGGCCAGTATCCGGTTTAGGAGATAATATGTATTTTCACCTTGCACCACACCCTAGGCGGACTATAAATGGCGTAATGAAGGTGTAACATAATAATATGCACCATTGGCCGTTGACACAATGGCCTAAAAATAAATATACTTACCATATCTATTATTCTAAGATGTCCATATGCAAAAACCAAAGCATTGGGAGGTGTTGCTACGGGTAACATGTAAGCGAATGATGTAGAAATGGCGGCTGGTAACATATAAAATATTGGATTGACACCTGTACTCTCAGCCTGTAATGTACATTTCAAAATACAATTTATTATAAATATGACACACAGTTAGTTATACGAACAAGCTTTTGATTTAAATGGCGAATTTTTCGTTGCCTTAAATTTTCAATTATTACCTCCCTTGAACGTCTAACTTGGTACTAAGTGGTAAAGCTTCTCCGAACTTCGTTCATCTTTTGTCTTGTGGCATCATGCTGTTATGCACCACAGTTTCAATACACCTGGGTAAAATCTTTATACTGCAATATCCAACCAGGATATTCACTCCAACAAGACAATCAAATTGCCATTTGACCTTACGTTGCGTTTGGATATGGGGTGACGGTTGAGTAAGTTAATCGAGAATTTCCAGTCCGGATTCCGATTGTCAGGGAACAGTACGCTAGGTTTGGCAAGGAAAGGAGTACGGATGATTACGTGTTGAATTGGCTTCTATACGGGAATATAAATAATTTTAAAAAGTATGCAATGTCCATAGAATTGGTTGAATCAGAAAATTAAATAACACCGAGCTCCCAGGTGACCAAATTCCAAACGTTGTCTAGCTACATCTTACAATTTCTGCTGTACTCACCAAGGTAGACAAGATAGGCATAACTATTGTTGCTATAGCAACGTTGCTTGTAACTTCGGTGAAAAATCCACAGATATAACAAAGAACGATTAACATCACATACGGATGCAGGTCTTTAAAAAACTCTAGTTGTTCTCCAATCCATTCTGACAAACCCGAGTCCTGAAATTAAATAAATGTCGATTTGATTATGTGTGTATGGAACATAATACGATCTGTAATCAAATTATGAATACATGGTAACGCAAATTATTGTCTATAAAGCACAACAACAAAGTTGACCCACAAAATGATGAAAATGTGTTGAAAATACAGTTATATCATTATGTGTGTACTGCAATAATTTAATGTTTAATTGTGACAGTGTGGTGTGATATTCTAATTAATAAGCATTTGTTATTCAGCTAGCTTAAAGGGAAAACTAAATGAAAATATAAAAAAACCGACATAACGACGATTCGACAATACGACATTTTCAACGGACGGCAACACGAAATTAAAAATGTCGCAATATTGCGTAAAATGTCGTATTGTAGAGTGGAGATGTCGTGCGACCACGCTCTTTTGTTCCCCCATCCGAACAACTATACGTTATCCCTTGTCAGACCCTTCGTCCGGCACCACTGTCGTAAAGGAATCATGCCAAAATATTTCCGATGAACTTACTCTGCCAACGCAGGGGTCGAATACGGGACCTCAACGTTAACAAACCAACGTCTTAATGAGTCATCTTGGCTCGCAGAAAAGTAGTTTGTTAAACCCCATTTCCGGCGTGATTCCTGTTTAACGGTGGTGCAGGGCGGAAAGTTTGGCAAGAGATAACGTGTGCGTAACAGAATTGAATACATTATAAGAGTATATAGGCCATAGCGCCGCTATCCGGGGAAAGTTAGTTTGTCCGTCTTCATTAGCCTTGTCATTTTATTTCCGTTTCCTTCTTTTCTGCACCCCGTCTTCGTGAATTCAGTTCGGAGCAGAATAATAGGACGTTAAACTCCATTTCATTTCATTACCTTCTGCACCAATCGGATTATTGAAGACAGGCATACTCTACTCACAATGCTATGACGAAATTTTCTATGGAGAGTGGCATTTCTTCATCGAATTCCCAATGTGAAGGTTTCTTTTGTGTGCACGCCAATGTGTACATGCGATCTTGCGTTTATGTCCCGACTGCACAACTAAACGCTGTTCTTTGTCAGGCCCTTCGTCCTGCACTGTCGACCCTGAGCAACCACGCTGCAGCATCTCGGGAACTTTCTTGATCAACACCAGGATCAATGTACAGCCTGCTGGTCGACAACACAACAACCGATCGGGTTCAAATGTCGGGTTGTTGGCCTTATGAAGGTTGACATGACATCACGACATTGATATGCTGGCCATGGCCTATAAGCAATCAGGTAATGGAGTCAAAGTATTGGACGTAGTAATACGTTGACATGTTAAAGTGATAACCGTATTGCTACGTTTCATTGATATGCGGGAGCATTATAATCATATTAACCTTGGGTAGTACAAAAAAAATAATTCTTAGATTAGATACAAAAGCTTAATATAATACTGTATTAAGTAAGAAGTGTGAATCGGCACTTATACGTAGGTGAATATCACAGTATAAACAAATGGCTGTATCTTTCCCGAATAATAATTTGACTAGGTAATGTAATTTGAACTGTTGTCCAAGGATGTTACATATAGATATGACAAGTGGAATGGTGTATGGTGATGTAAACCGGACACTTAAGAACACAGAGTGCTTGATACCACAGGTGGATACTTGTTAAAACATTACACTATTAAAGTTGCTTTTGGTTGTTATCCATGAAGTTGTGTTTGTTTTATTTCAATGCTTTACAAACAATATACTGCCAGGGATTTCATACCACAATTCTTTAACATCAAGCATAACCTAGTTAGTCGCAGGATGATCGCAAGTGGGATTCTCAAAATTAAATTCTAAAACATTTTTTTGAAATATAGGAAAATAATAAAGGTTTCTGAAGTATATCTGGATAACAAATATTCCATATTCAGAATAAATAGGTACAGAAAATAGTACGCGGGGGCTTAAAATGTAAATCACGCACATGTGACGACCAATTTGACGGGGTTTTTTTTCAGTTTGTTTGCTTTTGAAACATTTGGATTATTATTGATTAAGGATTCTTCATATCTATTGTGTTTTTAAACTTGCTTTGTTGGCAATCATTGCAATGTGACGTCACTCGTAAAACTATAGCGGTCTGACCTTTTAAAGGACAGTCATCTTGGACAGAGATAAAAGCCGCCTGTCGCATTAACTCTGTGAAACATTGATATACTGTCTAATGCAAACTTGTTCATATTATATATCTGTGACGCTATCATATCGTATATAATAAAAGAAGAAACATATACTTAGACAGTTTGGGTCACTTATCTATGAAAGCGTATAGGGGTCAATAAAGCGATAGATACCACACTATTAAGTTACTAAATGTCACAAATAGTTTTTTCAAGGATAAAATAATCAGAACAATCACAGTGATGACATATTAACTACTCAATATTGCGACATCTATCGTGCTATTGACTACTATGCGCTTCCATACTTATCCGATAAAAGACTCGTTAAAGATTGGCGTTTCTCCATTTTGACAAACAGAATACAGCTATTGACAGTATTTGGTTTTTATTGTATAAGATGACTGGGAATGCTATGGCAGCGGATCTTTTTGGTCCAACATTGTCTTTGTGACAATTGTGGTTAGATTCACGAACAACTGGTACCATTTCCCATTCCTATTAGATATATATTTCGTAATGGCAATTGAACTTGTTGCTTCATGAATTTGCCGAATTCTTACATTCTGGTAGCTGGTTACGATCGATTTGACCTAATTTTAGTTTACGTCATCATACCTGGCATCCCTTAGCTAAGGCAAATCCACCTCCCAATAGGAGAAAGAGAGACCATGGCATTTTCTCGTGTACCTCTCTCCATACCAACAGTGGACGCGGCGGTTCAACATCGTCTTCTTAGATATGAAAATACAACATTTAAAATTGTAAACCGCTTAATTACTATGTAAACAATAAACAGAACTTATACAGTCTGGAGTTTTATATTTTATAACTACTTTGGAAAGTGTCTTTTACTTCTGAATAATTATTTGAGGATCAGAAATATATAATGCCTTAATATCGTCAAAGTAAATAGTGTCCGCGAAATAGGTTGTAAATATTACAAAAGCACAAAGGGGAGGGGGTGTGGGGGGACCTACTCCAATACCCTCAAGAAAACAATTGAATACTATTTTTATCCATCCCGAGTATTTTGGACACGGATCCCCGTAAATTAACCCTGATTTGTCGTTCCCGGTTGGGGGGGGGGCATTTCTCTGAAACCGCGCCTGGAAAATTATAAAAATTGTAGTAAAATGTAAATCTATTGTTGCAAGCATTTTCTCACGGTCACAATTAGTGAAATACAGAAACAGCACAGTAAGTTAATGTTTTACTCACCATCCCTGTCAGCATTACAAAAAACTTTCGGTGCTTTAGAAGGTAGGAAAAACATGAGAACAGCTAAAAATAAAGCTGGTGTTGAATCTTTTACATACCTGAAATGAAACACACAATTTGGACTTTTTATTCGGATTTCTATATAAAATGTATACCTCTGGAGACCCGTAGTGGTATTCTTTATTTATAAGCCAGGTTGAAGTATAAAATCAGTTATGACCATATCTTATATGCAATATGTGGAGCTCAGAAAATATAAATAATAAATTCTACATTTTAATCAAAATAGAACTTTATAGGATTTGTGGACAAGACTTTCTTGGAATCACTACCTACCCGTCTTCAAACAGATCACCCCATCCACCTACTCCTCCTATATCTCTACTTATCCAGCATATAACCAATATACTGAACAAAACCATCACGGAACCTTGGGCGTATCTGAAGAAAGGAAAATTAATATTTGTTCAAATTCACAGTTGAAACAAGAATGATCGAGAATGCTTACATAAGTTTCATCTCTGTCAAATAATTGCAAACGACACTCTTTAATAGGGCTAGAAAACACAGACGGAGCAACAGCCCTCACTGGAAGAGTATATGGGTCAATGGAGCTATAGATACCATAATATTGATAAGGTAATGTGATCGTTGCATATTCTGCTTCTTTGCTTTAAGATATTATTATTCTGAAACTTTCATTTCTCCATAGTATGTGTCGTCATGTTCGCAAAATATCGCCCTGCGCTATGTCGACATCTGCAACGAAATGACGACATGATACAAATCATGTTTATTCAAATATCTCGGTAAAAATATTCGCAACGGTCACAATATATTGGCAAAATACCTTATTAAAATCACGGTATAACCGCGCTATTGATCCCTTTACGTGTCCATATTAACTGCATTAGCAGAATAATCGTCGACCGCCACCCCCCTAATTTTTGTTTCATTAAAACTTCGTAATATCGAGCAATATAAAATATATAAAGCAACGCATAATACAATATGGGCAGTTTAGCTAACAAATTCTACTTCTTATATTAAAGTTTATTCAATCGTCATGTATACAAACGGTTAAAATGAAGAAGTAAATAGATTTTTTTTAAAATGCCATGGTATATCCGACAATAAAATAATGTATATTATGGCACATTTCTCTTCATTTATGACTGAGTAGTTTCGTCTTGTTTTTTTTAAATAGAAAATTGTAAAAAACTTTAAAAATCCATCTTTAAAAGGATTAATTTTCCCGAATTTTTAAACATAAAATGAGGTAGAGGTAAACGTTTGGTGTGTTTTTTGTTCACGAGGTCTGTAGCCCATATTTACTCAAGATATCATTGATCCTATACCACTTGAAAGTTATGTATTTTGTGCTGTACCTCAAGATTAGATATACAATTATGTAATCTCATTTACATTCTATCGTTACATTTTTAATCCCTTTAAATATCAGACATCTAGTGTTCTCGTGGGTTGATTGTGATCCTGACATATGAATAAATGTCCAAATAATAGACTATATTTTAAAGGGCTTTTGTGGTTAATATAATTTACTGAAGAGACGACAACTGATGAACTTATGAACTATGAAAACAATTATAGCTCTTTGTAACATAGAATTTGTATCAGGTTTTTCAGTGTACGGCGTTTTAAGAGGTTTAGCGTCTGTAAAACCAATTAATTTAACAAATAGGTCAATCTTTGACTTTGGTGGGAATTCGTATTTCAAAATCAAAATTTACTAATCACGGACTTATTGTGTACCTTATTGATATTTCTATTTACGTTTTACAGGTTACTTAAAACTGCTTTTCTTTTATTTGCCCAGAAATATAAAACCTCCATTTGTGATATCACCTAAGCTTGATCCAGAGTAATGAATACCAAGAAAAACTCCTGTACGCTGTGCCTTATTATCGTAAAGATTGACTAGGTTCAAGCCTAGGTGCCCACCAAGAGCAGGGTCCAGCCAAGTGACAAGTTGTTGAGTTAAAGACAAAGGTGCAACTTGGTGATGTACGGGGCTCGTATCACCAGAAAATACCATGAAATAAATACCACGACTTATAAATTATTGATTCGGGATAGTAAAAATCTGATCTCGGGCAAGGTATATTATAGCTAACATTTAAATAACTTACGTTATGGGACCAAGGTCCTCGTACTGTTGTCTTATCACTGCTTTAACTTTTTCACCGTTAGATTTTCGAAATGGGTCCGATGAACAACAACTGCAGGCACCTCTGTAATTCATAACACATACTAATGAAATTAAATGTTATATTTTGGGGTCATGGCTTTATTAACAAACAGACCCAAATTTCGTCATAATTTATACGCTTGCATGGAAATGAAATGTGGAAATGAAATTAAATGGGTTTTAACGTCCTGCTGTTCTGTTCCTACTGGGCTAAATAAGACTACACCGTGCAGTTTGCTATGACAAAACTTTTGTCCGGACAGCGGCGCTATCACATACTCTTATAACAAATTCCAACTGTCAAGGGTTCTTTTACGTGCACACCAATATGTACACGGGAACCCGGTTTTTAGTACCACCCGAACAATCATATTATGGTGTCCCTTGCCGGCTACTCCATTCTATATCACCGACAAGGGGGCGGGGAACCACGCCGGAAAAAATCCCATGAACTTTCTCGACCAATACATAAACACGAACCTCCAGTTTAGCGAACCAACGTCCTATCCACTGAACTACCGCGACAGCCCTATTTATGTGGATATAAGAAACGATCATTAGACTTATTATATTACTTACTTGCATCTTAAGAAAAGTATCTGTAACCAAACCCAACAGACGACCAATAACATGCATGACAATGGGAAACCAAAACTCATCCAACTCGCAAAATTTATGGGAGATTCTTCGTTATTTTTTTCAAACACTCTAAAAATAATAATAAAAAAACTAGACCTGCATGCAGGAATGACGGGTTTCACTGGTGCCACGTTACCCTTTAACATGTCACTTCCGGTGCCACGTTACCGATGAACATATGTCACTTCCGGTACCAATGAAACCATTACACAGGTTTCCCCATAAGCATTGCACACATCAAATAAATTGGACGCAGAATCAACCAAATCCAGCAAATATCAATTCATTTGTTACTTGTAAGTGATCCTGACAAAATTACATTACTTCCGGTGATAATGAAAATATTCAATTAGTTTTATGAAATCGGAAATGACATATGACATCATATAGTGAAAATTTTATGTAAATAGAATAATAATTGCCACTTTTATAGACCAAAAACCTTGAAAAGTGACTTGTAGACAATCGACTATTTCTCTGCAACCGCACAAGTTAGAAACCATTTTGTGGTGTCTGTATGATCGTATGGGATCAATCTATTTGTTGAATGGAATCAAATATCATAATTTTGAAAACATTACAAATCAGACGCATTTGAATAAATTATCTGTTTAGCAGGCTAAAAATTCAGTTTTTGACAAAATGACATCACTTCCGGTGATACTAAAACAGTTAAATTAGTTCTATAAAATCATAAATGGCATAAGACATCATATAGTGAAAATTTTATGAAAGTCGATTAATAACTGATTCTTTTAGAGCCAAAATAACGTAAAAAGTGACTTGTGGAAAATCGTCCATTTCTCTGCAACCATACAAGTTAGAAACCATTTTGTGGTATCTATATGATCGTATGGGTTCATTCTATTTGTTGATGGGAACCAAATTTCATAATTCTAAAAATATTACAAATAATACTCATTTGAATAAAAAAATGTATTTTTAACACTAAAAATTCAGTTATTGCGTAAATGACGTCACTTCCGGTAACAGTGAAAGTGTTAAAATGGTTTGGAATAGTCGACTGTGGAAATAGGCAACGGATAGTGAAAGAAAATTGAAAATCGAATAATAATTGATTCTTTTACAGCCAAAATAACGTGAAAAGTGACTCATGCAAAATTGCCCATTTCTCGGCAACTGCTTATATTACAAACTAAATTTCACATACATTCTCTTTGTATGGATTATTGCTACAAGTTTATGAAAGTATCGAAGAAATATTTTAATATATGAAGACACTGGATGGGTTGTAAATAGCTTATTTTTACCCCTTTTTTTACCTTTTAACCGAAATGGCCCGAAAACAAAATCGAAATTAAAAAAACTGAGTCCGAGATTTTGTGCACCTTAACAGGGCGCATCTTTTGAGTAAGATCAGATTAGTAGAAAATAGTATTTGCTTTCAAAAAGTGGTACCGAACTGTCAATATTGTAGTTTTTGCTGAATTTACGCCACTTCCGGTGCCTACAGGAAATTTTACCGGTAACAAAAAAAATGGCATTTTGAACCACGGAACATATGAACATGGTTTTATACAAATCGAACAATAAATAATTAATGTAGGACTGAAAAACTGAATTAGCCAATGGCGGCCAAGGAAAATTACGGAAACAAAAAATGTTGACATTTTTGTTCAAATCAGATGACTCTTTAACCTTGGTTAAAATGTCATATAAAAATATTAATAAATAAAAAAGTTTTTTGTAAAAATTTAAATTTTCAAAATTTGGCGCCTAATATCTTCCAAGATTCGTCGAAAATCAAAAATCAAAAGTAACATAGCTATGTCCCCTGTTTCTGGCTATGTCAAAATGCATCATATGCTAAAATCCAATGATTATTGTTAATATTACGGCAATATTTCAAAAAACGACATTTTCGGTGATTTCGGATATTTCGCAATGTCGCAGAATGCCGGGAATAGCTTTAATCTCTAAATCACACCCACTTTCCCAGTAAAACTGAAGAAATTGTATCGATTCGACAAGAAGTTGCTGAGATATAAGCAAATTGGAAAAAAAAAATAATAATAACTAGACCTGCATGCAGGAATGACGGGTTTCACTGGTGCCACGTTAACTTTAAACTTATGTCACTTTCGCTCCCATGTTGCCCTTGAACCAATGGCAACGATAAACAGATTTCCACATAAACATTGCACACATCAAATAAAAGGGAAACAGAATCAACAAAAATCCAGCAATATCAATTCATTTTATACAGTTGTAACATGTAATTGATCCTGATAAAATTACAGTACTTCCGGTGATAATGAAAATGTTCAATTAGTTTCATGAAATCAGAAATGGCATAAACTATCATATAGTGAAAATTTTATGTAAATCGAAAAATAATTGCCACTTTTATTGACCAAAAAACTTGAAAAGTGACTTGTAGAAAATCGGCTATTTCTCTGCAACCGTACAAGTTAGAAACCATTTTGTGGTATCTGTATGAACGTATGGGTTCATTGTATTTGTTGATTGGCATCAAATATCATAATTTGAAAAAGATTTCAAAACAGACTCATTTGAATAAAATATCTGTTTTGAAGGCTAAAAATACAGTTTTTGCCAAAATGACATTACTAAAATATTAAATTAAGTTTATAATATCGTCTATGACATTAGGTATCAAATGATGAATCTTTTATGAAAATCGAATAATAATTGACACATTTACGGGCCAAAAACCTTTAAAAGTGACTCGTAGAAAACCGCCAAGTTAGAAATCTCGGCAACCGAACAAGTTAGAAACAATTTTATGATATCTGTATGACCATATGAGTTTTGTTAATATGTGAATTTAAACCAAAAGTTAATTTTATTATTACATATGACATAATTCTTGGTTGAAAAAAATATCGATTTTAGAAGTTAAAAATGGAGTTTTTGACTAAATGACGTCAATTCATGTGTCAATTTTAAATAGTAATCAACATGATATGACGCACACTTGCTTTTTTTAATCAAATGATGTCACTTTTGTGAATATCCATTAATAATTGACTATTTTACAGGCAAAATTACGAAAACAGTGACTTATGCAAAACTGCCCATTTCTTGTCAACTGCTCATATTACAAACTAATTTTAACATACAATTTCTGCGTATGGATCAAAGCTACAAGTTTATAAAAGTTACGTAGAAATATTTTAAAATCTGAAAAGCCTGAATGGGTTGCAAAAGGTCAATTTTACACCTTTTTTCAACTCTTAATCGAATTTGCTCGAAAATGTAGTTGAAATTAAAAACTCTGAGCTCACCCTTTTTTGCGCCTTTAAAGGGCACACTCTTTTTGTTATATCAAGTTTTTAAAAAAATAATATTTTCTCTTGAAAAATGGTACCTAACTGTCAAAGGTGTAGATTTTGGTAGTTTTTGGTAAACTTATGCCATTTCCGGTGCCGACAGATAAAACTATTGGTAACAAAAAAAAATGACAATTGAGACAAGGTGTGAACTGCAAGCGAAGACAACTCTGCTTGGGAGATCGATGCACAAGACCAAAACGCACCGTGTCCATAATATTGTGGACTCGGCATCAACAAACTACGCTCACCATTTGAATATAGACAAACACGTTAATCTGGCCCTCGAAAGTCTGCATTGATTAATACACGAAACAAATATAATATCCCTTCTTTCATTGTTTCCCCCATTTTGGTCAAATGTGAAAAACGTACTAAGGGATACACGACATGTACATAATCACTGACGCCGACGGGTAATAAATAACATTAAGATACTAGATCATAGCCCACAAATGGTTCTGAGGTTTTTTTTTATAAATCTTTCCAACAAATTAACAAACACAATTTGCAAGCGATGGATAGTGAACAAGCTAAACAAAAAGCGATTTTTCATACAATCATATTTAATTCAGGAAGTTATGCGCTAATTACCACAGGAACCAATCCATTTTATACATGTGTTACATGTAAGTGATCGTGACCATACACAGTACTTCCAGCGATAATGAAAATATTAAATTAGTTTCTTAAAATCAGAAATAATAATCACATGGTGAGAATTTTATGTAAATCGAATAAGAATTGCCACGTTTATAGACCCCAAACCTTGAAAAGTGACTTGTAGGAAATCGTCTATTTCTCTGCAACCATACAAGTGAGAAACCATTTTGTGGTATCTGAATGATCGCATGGGTTCATTCTATTAGTTGATGCGAACTAAATATCATAATTTTAAATATATTACAAATCAGACTCATTTGAAAATAACATCTGTTTTGAAGGCTAAAAATACAGTTTTTGCCAAAATATAATTACTTCCGGTGATACTGAAAATGTTAAATTAGTTCTATGAAATCATAAATGACGTAAGATATCATATGGTGAAAATTTTATGAAAATCGAATAATAACTGACACTTTTATAGACCAAAATCCTCGAAAAGTGACTTGTGGAAAATCGCCCATTTCTCTGCAATCGTACAAGTTAGAAACCGTTTTGTGATATCTGTATGATCGCATGGGTTCGTTCTATTTGATGAATAGAATCAAATATCATAATTTGAAAAAAATAACAAGTACGACCCATTTGAATAAAATATTGTTTTTAATGCTAAAAATTAAGTTTTGAGCAAATGACGTCATTTCCGGTGGCAGCGTATGAGTTAGAATGGTTTGACCTTGTCCACTATGGCATTAGGCATCCAACGGTGAAAGAAAATTGAAAATAGCATAATAATTGATTCTTATACAGCCAAAATAACGTGAAAAGTGGCTCATGCAAAATCGACTTTTTCTCGGCAACTGCGCATATTACAAATTAATTTTCACATACATTCTCTTCGTATGGGTTATTGCTACGAGATTATGAATGTTACAAAGATATATTTTTTAATATGAAGACGCTGGATGGGTTGTAAATAGCTCATTTTGACGCCTTTTTTCACCCTTTAATCCAAATTGCCCGAAAACGAAATCGAAATTAAAAAAACTGAGCGCGATGTTTTGTGCGCCTTTATATGGCACATCTTTTCAGTCATATTAGATTTGAAAAAAATAATTTTTGCTTTCAAAAAGTGGTACCGAACTGTTAAAATTGTAGTTTTTGCTAAATTTACGTCACTTACGGTGCCGACAGGAAACTTTGCCGGTAACAAAAAAAATGACATTTTGGACCATGGAGCATATAAACTTTGTTTTATACAAATCGGACAATAAATAATTTATATAGAACCTATAAACTGAATTAGCCAATAGCGACCAATAAAAATTATCCAGAAAAAAAATGTTCACATTTTTGCCCAAATCAGATGACCCTTTAACCCTTGGTAAAAAGTCATTAAAAAATATTCATTAATAAAAAAGTTTTTTGTCAAAATTTAAATTTTCAAAATTTGGCGCCTTATTTTTCCGAAGATTCGGCGAAATTTAAAACTCTAAAGACCCGTAGCTATGTGCCATGTCTCTGGCTATGTCAAAAACTATCAAACGATAAAATCCAACAATTGTTGTTAATATTACGGCAATATTTCAAAAAACGACAACTTCGGTGATTTCGGACATTTCGCATTGTCGCAGAATGCCGGAAATAGCTTTAATCTCTAAGTCACACCCACTTTCGCAGTAAAACTCAAGACATTGCATCGATCCGACAAGTAGATCCTGAGATATAAGCAAATTGGAAAAAAAAAAATAATAATAATAAGAATAACTAGACCTGCATGCAGCTATGACGGGTTTCACTGGTGCCATGTTACTTTTGAACTTGTGTTACTTTCGGTGTCACGTTACCCTTGAACATATGTCACTTCCGGTACCAAAGAAACCAATAAACAGGTTTCCACATAAGCATTGCACACATCATATAAAATGTACGCAGAATCAACCAAATCCAGCAATATCAATTCATTTTATATATATGTTACTTGTAAGTGATCCTGGCAAAATTACATTACTTCCGGTGATAATGAAAATGTTCAATTAGTTTTATGAAATCGGAAATGGCATAACATATCATATGGTGAGAATTTTATGTAAATCGAATAATAATTGCCACATTTATAAACCAAAAACCTTGAAAAGTGACTTGTAGAAAATCGTCTATTTCTCGACAACCGTACAAGCTAGAAACTATTTTTGGGTATCTATATGATCGTATGGGTTCAGTCTATTTGTTGATTGGAATCAAATATCATAATTTTAAAAACATTACAAATCAGAATCATATGAATAAACTATATGTTTTGAACGCTAAAAATACAGTTTTTGCCAAAAGAACATTACTTCCTGTGATACCAAAAACGTTAAATTAGTTTTATAACACCGACTATGACATTAGGCATCAAAGGGTGAAAATTTTCTGACAATCGAAAAGTAATTGACACTTTTATGGGCCAAAAACCTTCAAAAGTGACTTTTAGAAAACCGCCTATATCTCGGCAACAGAACAAGTTGGAAACAATTTTATGATATCTATATGACCGTATGAGTTTTGTTAATATGTGAATTTAATCCAAAAGTTAATTTTATTATTACATATTAAATAATTATTGGTTGAAAAAAAATATTGATTTTAAAAGTTAAAATGCAGTTTTTGACCAAATGGCGTCACTTCCTGTGTCAATTTTAAATTGTAATCGACTTGATATGACGCAGACTTGCTTTGTGAATCAAGTGGTATCACTTTTGTGAATATCTATTAATAATTAACTTTTTTACAGGCAAATTACGAAAACAGTGACTTACGCAAAACTGCCCATTTCTCGGCAACTGCTTATATTACAAACTAATTTTCACATACATTCTCTTCGTATGGATTATAGCTACAATTTTATAAAAGTTACACAGAAATATTTTAAAATCTGAAAAGCCTGGACGGGTTGTAAATAGGTCAGTTTTACCCCTTTTCTCACATCTTAATCCAATTTGCTCGAAAATGAAACCGAAATTAAAAAAAAACTGAGCTTACACTTTTTTGCGCTTTTAAAGGGCACACACTTTTAGTTATATCAGTTTTTAAATAAAATAATATTTTCTTTTGAAAAATGGTACCTAACTGTCAAAATTGTAGTTTTTAATAAATTTACGCCACTTCCGTTGCCGACAGATAACACTGTTGGTAACAAAAAAGGTGACGATTGAGACAACGGAGCTTATGAACTTTGTTTTATACAGATCACACAATAAATAATTAATCTTGGGCTAAAAAACTGAATTAACCAATGGCGGCCAAGGAAAATAACCGAGACAAAAAAAAATTTCATTTTTGCTCAAGTCAATATTAAATTAGTTTCTTAAAATCAGAAATAATAATCACATGGTGAAAATTTTATGTAAATCGAATAGGAATTGCCACTTTTATAGACCCCAAACCTTGGAAAGTGACTTGTAGGAAATCGTCTATTTCTCTGCAACCATACAAGTGAGAAACCATTTTGTGGTATCTGAATGATCGCATGGGTTCATTCTATTAGTTGATGCGAATTAAATATCATGATTTTAAATTTATTACAAATCAGACTCATTTGAAAAAAAATATCTGTTTTGAAGGCTAAAAATACAGTTTTTGCCAAAATATAATTACTTCCGGTGATACTGAAACTGTTAAATTAGTTCTATGAAATCATAAATGACATAAGATATCATATGGTGAAAATTTTATAAAAATCAAATGATAACCGACACTTTTATAGACCAAAATCCTCAAAAAGTGACTTGTGGAAAATCGCCCATTTCTCTGCAACCGTACAAGTTAGAAACCGTTTTGTGATATCTGTATGATCGTATGGGTTCATTCTATTCGATGAATAGAATCAAATATCATAATTTGAAAAAAAATAATAAGTACGACCCATTTGAATAAAATATTGTTTTTTAATGCTAAAAATTAAGTTTTGAGCACATGACGTCATTTCCGGTGGCAGCGTATGAGGTAGAATGGTTTGACCGTGTCCACTATGGCATTAGGTATCCAATGGTGAAAGAAAATTGAAAATCACATAATAATTGATTCTTTTACAGCCAAAATAACGTGAAAAGTGACTCATGCAAAATTGACTTTTTCTCGGCAACTGCGCATATTACAAATTAATTTTCACATACATTCTCTTCGTATGGGTTATTGCTACGAGATTATCAATGTTACGAAGATATATTTTTTAATATGAAGACGCTGGATGGGTTGTAAATAGCTTATTTTGACACCTTTTTTCACCCTTTAATCCAAATTGCCCGAAAACGAAATCGAAATTAAAAAAACCGAGCGCGATGTTTTGTGCGCCTTTATATGGCACATCTTTTCAGTCATATTAGATTTGAAAAAAATAATTTTTGCTTTCAAAAAGTGGTACCGAACTGTTAAAATTGTAGTTTTTGCTAAATTTACGTCACTTACGTCACCGACAGGAAACTTTGCCGGTAACAAAAAAAATGACATTTTGGACCATAGAGCATATAAACTTTGTTTTATACAAATCGAACAATAAATAATTTATATAGAACCGATAAACTGAATTAGCCAATAGCGACCAAGGAAAATTATTCAGAAAAAAAATGTTCACATTTTCGCCCAAATCAGACGACCCTTTAACCCTTGGTAAAAGGTCATTAAAAAATATTCATTAGTAAAAAAGTTTTTTGTCAAAATTTAAATTTTCAAAATTTGGCGCCTTATTTTTCCGAAGATTCGGCGAAATTTAAAAATCTAAAGACCCGTAGCTATGGGCCATGTCTCTGGCTATGTCAAAAACTATCAAACGATAAAATCCAACAATTGTTGTTAATATTACGGCAATATTTCAAAAAACGACAACTTCGGTGATTTCGGACATTTCACATTGTCGCAGAATGCTGGAAATAGCTTTAATCTCTAAGTCACACCCACTTTCGCAGTAAAACTCAAGACATTGCATCGATCCGACAAGTAGTTCCTGAGATATAAGCAAATTGGAAAAAAAAAAATAATAATAATAAGAATAACTAGACCTGCAAGCAGCACTGAACCGGCTTTCAGGAATCATACAGGAAGTTTATTATACCATAGCCGATCCATTGAGCTACCGAACTATACTTTAGTTGTTTTGTTTCAGTGACACCCTCTATCATATGTAAAAGTAATATTTGCTGGCGAAAAGACCGGTCAAAATTATGGCAAAATTACGTCACTTCCGGTGCCGAAAGAAATTTTTATAGGTGAAAAATATGTCGAAAATTTGCAACATACAAAATACAAACTTTGTTTAATACATATCGGGCAATGAATAATTAACCTATAACCCATAAACTGAAATTAAGAAGGTAAAATAATTAAAAGTGACCCTTGGAAAATTGGCTATTATTCCACAAGGGAACTTGCTAGAAGCCTTTTCTTGATATCAATATGATGGTATTGATTCAATCTTACTGCCCATTAGAGTCAGACGTTATAAAGTTTAACAAATAATAAATATAAATCCCTTCCAATAAATGTTTGTTTTGAAGGCTAAAAATACGTTTTTTGCAAAAATTACATTACTTCCGGTGATATTGAAAATGTTAACTTAGTTGATAAAAGTCATAAATGGCATAAGGCATCAAATGGTAAAAAAAATTATAAAAATCGAATAATAATTGACACTTTTATAGACCAAAAACCTTGAAAAGTGACTTATAGAAGATCGCCTATTTCTCTGTAACCGTACAAGTTAGAAACCATTTTGTGGTATCTGTATGGTCGTATGGTTTCATTCTATTCGTTGATGGGAATCAAATATCATAATTTTAAAAATATTATAAGGCAGACTCATTTGAATAAAATATTTGTTTTTTAGGTTAAAAATACAGTTTTTGCAGAAATGACGTCATTTCCGGTCACAGTGAAAATGTAAAATTGGCTTGACCTAGTCCACATTGACATTAGGCATCAAATGGAAAAAAAATATTGCAAATCGAATAATAATTCACTCTTTTATAGGCAAAATAACGTGAAAAGTGATGCATGCAAAATTGCATATTTCTCGACAACTGCTCATATTACAAACTAATTTTCGCATACATTCTCTTCGTCTGGATTATTGCTACGAGTTTATGAAAATCACAAATAAATATTTCAAAATATGAAGACGCTGAATGAATTGTAAATAACTGAATTTTACACTTTATTTTACATTCTATTCGAAATTGCCCGAAAATGAAATTGAAATTAAAAAATCTGAGCTAAAGATTTTATACACCTTTGCAGGATGCATCCTTTTAGTTATATCAGTTTTGAAAAAAAAAATATTTGCTTTCAAAAAGTGGTACCGAACTGTCAAAATTGTAGTTTTTGTTAATATTACGTCACTTCCGTTGCCGACAGAAAAATTTCACCGTAACAAAAAAAATTGCAAATGGGACCACGGAGCATATGAACTTTGTTTTATACAAATCGAACAATAAATAGTTTTTCTGGTTACGAAAAACTAAATTAGCCGATGGCGGCTAACGGAAATTACCGAGACAATTTTTTTAATCATTTCTGCTCAAGTAGAATGATATTTTAACCCTGTGTAAAATACCATCAAAAAATATTCATAAATAAAAAAGGTTTTCGTAAAAAAAAAATTTTTTTTCAAAATATCGGACATTTTTTCGACTACTTCCGGTTTTACGATCATTGTCGTGGCAGCTTTACGACGTTCTTTGGATACTTAACTTTCTGTACCAGAAGTGTCAGAAACATCCATTAAGTAGTTTGGGAAAAAAAAATAAATTAAAGAGCGTTTCCAAAAATTTAACGATTTTTCAATTTTTTTCAAAGTTTGAGGCCATTTTTGGACCTCTTATATTATTTCAATGCTTTTCATTTTGGATTCACTATATAGACAACCGATAGGACTTTGAGTAAGAAAAGTTTAAGAAAAATCTGCGGCGTTGTTTTCAAGAAAAGGGCGTCTCAGAATGTTAAAAAATCGGAAAATACTAGATTTTTGGCATACAATAATTTATTTCCTTATCATCGAAATCGTATTATTTAGACACCATATGATGGTCCATTAATAGGGCTAACCAGCGACACTTTAGTTCTTTTGGTCCGCTATTACCTAAGGGAGAAATCAAGTTTTTCGCAAGTGCGACAATGTTTTTAACATTTTTTTTCATTTTTTGAATACTTCCGGTATGGCTATTATTGTCGGAATAGTTTTAATAGCCAATTTGGGCACTAAATTAGCCACAGGGCTCTGTAATGACATATTACATTATCTGATCAGATAAAATGCCCCTGAGAAATCCTATGTTCAAAAGTGCTAAAAATGCAAAAAAATTAAAATATCGAAAATTAAATTTCAATAACGACATACATATTATACATCGATAGAATCGTAATTAGGTCAGCTATCTGATTATACAACCTTTTTTTGAAAATCTCTTAAAATAAAAAAATAGTAGAGCATTTTCCAAAATTTCACGATTTTTCGACTTTTTTTGATTTTCAGTCCGTTATTTCACCTATTCCACATATTTCAAAGTCTTACTGGATGGTTTCATGCAAAATAACTCCGAAAGGACTCTCGGTAGAAAAATTTTTAAAAAAAGTTGCGGTTAAGTTTTCGAGCTACAGGCATCCAAATACGCTCCAAATCAGAAAGTACTTGATTTTCAGCGTGCCATATTGTGCTTCCTGCTCATCGTATCCGTACGAATTGGGTATCATATGATAGTACAATCCTAGTGCAATCCAATGGTACCCTAATTTGTTTAATCCATTGATATCGGACGGAGAAATCGCGTTTTCCCCAAAATACCCATTTTTTGCATTTTTTTCAAAATATCGGACATTATTTCGACCACTTCCGGTGTACAGATTATTGTTGAAATTGCTTTATTCCTTGCAATGGTCATTTGGCTTCATGCCTCAGAAGTTTCAGAAACGTCAATTCGGCCATAAAACGAAACCCGAGCTCACAAAATGGGTAGAAAATTCGAAAAAAATCGAAAAATAAAGGGCAATAACTCTGAATGAAACTTATATTACTGGAATCGGATGGACTTCAGGTATCCAAAAATGTAGGTCATATTTCAAAATTTTGAAAAATAACAAAAATTGTCTCTCAAACAACATTTTTCATTTTTCGATCGCAAGAAGTCAGCGATGAAGTTTCGAAATATCAAAATTTTCAACTGCTATCGTCCGAGAAAAGATTCAGGGTTTCCGAAAATGTCATTTGTATGAAAATAGGTACAGAATTGACGAATCTACGGCCGTTTTTTAATTTTTTGACACCGCACGAAATTCGACCACTTCCGGTCTGCGCAGAAGTTTCAAATATAGTTTATCAAGTAGCCAACACATGGTTTCCCGATAGAGAATTAGGTCCCAGATCGGTATCTGTTACAGGCACTGAGAAATAGGCTCCGGCGAAAAAAAAAATAATAATAACTAGACCTGCAAGCAGCACTGAACCGGCTTTCAGGAATCATACAGGAAGTTCATTATACCCTAACCGATCCATTGAGCTACCAAACTATACTTTAATTGTTTTGCTTCAGTGACACCTTCTATCATATGTAAAAGTAATATTTGCTGGCGAAAAGACCGGTCAAAATGGTAAATTATGGCAAAATACGTCACTTCCGGTGCCGAAAGAAATTTTTATAGGTGAAAAATAAGTCGAAAATTCGCAACATACAAAATACAAACTTTGTTTTATCATATCGGGCAATAAATAATTAACCTATAATCCATAAACTGAAATTAAGAAGGTAAAAAACTTAAAAGTGACCCTGGGAAAATTGGCTATTATTCGACAAGGGAACATGCTAGAAGCCTTTTCTTGATATCAATATGATGGTATTGATTCAATCTTACTGCCTATTGGAATCAAACATTATAAAGTTAAACGAATGATAAATATAAATCCCTTCAAAAAAATGTTTGTTTTGAAGGCTAAAAAAACGTTTTTTGCAAAAATTACATTACTTCCGGTGATATTGAAAATGTTAATTTAGTTCATAGAAGTCATAAATGGCATAAGGCATCAAATGGTAAAAAATGATTAAAATCGTATAATAATTGACACTTTTATAGACGAAAACCCTTGAAAAGTGACTTATAGAAGATCGCCTATTTCTCTGTAACCGTACAATTTAGAAACCATTTTGTGGTATCTGTATGGTCGTATGGCTTCATTCTATTCGTTGATGGGAATCAAATATCACAATTCTAAAAATATTATAAGGCAGACTCATTTTAATATAATATTTGTTTTTTAGGTTAAAAATACAGTTTTTGCCCAAAAGACGTCATTTCCGGTCACAGTGAAAATGTAAAATTGGCTTGACCTAGTCCAAAATGGCATTAGGCATCAAATGGAAAAAAAATATTGCAAATCCAATAATAATTCCCTCCTTTATAGGCAAAATAACGTGAAAAGTGATGCATGCAAAATTGCATATTTCTCAGCAACTGCTCATATTACAAACTAATTTTCCCATACATTCCCTTTGTCTGGATTAATGCTACGAGTTTATGAAAATAACAAATAAATATTTCAAAATATGAAGACGCTGAATGAATTGTAAATAACTGAATTTTACACTTTATTTTACATTTTATTCGAAATTGCCCGAAAATGAAATTGGAATTAAAAAATCTGAGCTAAAGATTTTGTGCACCTTTGCAGGGTGCATCCTTTTAGTTATATCAGTTTTGAAAAAAATAACATTTGCTTTCAAAAAGTGGTACAGAACTGTCAAAATTGTAGTTTTTGTTAATATTACGTCACTTCCGTTGCCGACAGAAAAATTTCACCGTAACAAAAAATATTACAATTGGGACCACGGAGCATATGAACTTTGTTTTATACAAATCGAACAATAAATAATTGTTCTGGGTACGAAAAACTAAATTAGCCGATGGCGGCTAACGCAAATTACCGAGACAATTTTTTTTCTCATTTCTGTTCAAGTAGGATGATATTTTAACCCTGTGTAAAATACCATCAAAAAATATTCATAAATGAAAAAGGTTTTCGTAAAAAATTTTTTTTTTTTCAAAATATCGGACATTTTTTCGACTACTTCCGGTTTTACGATCATTGTCGTGATAGCTTTACGAAGTTCTTTGGATACTTAACTTTCTGTACCATAAGTGTCAGAAACATCCATTGAGTAGTTTTTGAAAAAAAGATAAATTAAAGAGCGTTTCCAAAACTTTAACGATTTTTCAATTTTTTTCAAAGTTTGAGGCCATTTTTGGACCACCTATATTATTTCAATGCTTTTCATTTTGGATTCACTATATAGACAACCGGTAGGACTTTGAGTAAGAAAAGTTTAAGAAAAATCGTAGGCGTCGTTTTCGAGAAAAGGGCGTCTCGGAATGTTAAAAAAGCGGAAAATACTTGATTTTTGGCATACAATAATTTATTTCCTTACCATTGAAATCGTATTATTTAGATACCATATGATGGCCCATTAATACGGCTATCCAACGACACTTTAGTTCTTTTGGTCCGCTATTACCTAAGGGAGCACTCAAGTTTTTCGCAAGTGAGACAATGTTTTTAACCTTTTTTTTCATTTTTTGAATACTTCCGGTATGGTTAATATTGTCGGAATATTTTTAATAGCCGGTTTGTGCACTAAAATGGCCACAGTGCTCTGTAATGATATATTACATTGTCTGATCAGATAAAATGCCCCTGAGAAATCCTGTGTTCAAAAGTGCCAAAAATGAAAAAAATTTAAAATATCGAAAATTAAATTTCAATAATTACATACATATTATACATCGTTAGAATCTTAATTAGGTCAGCTATCTGAATATACAACCTTTTTCAAAAAATCTCTTCAAATACAAAAATAGTAGAGCATTTTCCAAAATTTCACGATTTTTCGACTTTTTTCGATTTTCAGTCCGTTATTTCACCTATTCCAGATATTTCAAAGGCTTATTGGGTGGTTTCATGCAAATTAACTCCAAAAGGACACTCGATAGAAAAAATTTAAGAAAAAGTTACGGTTAAGTTTTCGAGATATAGGCGTCCAAAAACGCTCCAAATCAGAAAATACTTGATTTTCAGCGTGCCATATTTTGCTGCCTGATCATAATATCTGTATGAATTGGGTATCATACGATAGTACAATCCTAGTGCAGTCCAATGGTACCCTAATTTGTTTAATCCATTGACATCGGACGGAGAAATCGCGTTTTCCCCAAAACTATCCATTTTTTGCATTTTTTCAAAATATTGCACATTATTTCGACTACTTCCGGTCTACGGATCATTGTTGAAATTGCTTTATTCCTTGCAATGGTCATTTGGCTTCATGCCTTAGAAGTTTCAGATTCGCCAATTCAGCCATATAACGAAACCCGAGCTCACAAAATAGGTAGAAAATTCGAAAAAAATCGAAAAATAAAGGGCGATAACTCTGAATGAAACTTATATTACTGGAATCGGATGGACTTAAGGTATCCAAAAATATAAGTCAAATTTGAAAATTTTGAAAAATGAAAAAAATTGTCTCTTAAACAAATTTTTTTAATTTTCGAACGCTAGAAGTCAGCGACGAAGTTTCGAAATTACAAAATCGTAGATTGCTATTGGCTCGGAAAAGATTCAGGGTTTCCGAAAATGTCATTTGTTTGAAAATGGGTAAATAATTGACGAAACTATGGCCAATTTTCAATTTTTTGACAACGTACAAAGATCTGCCACTTCCGGTATGCGCAGAATTTTCGAAAATACTTTATCAAGTAGCCACCACATGGTTTCCCGAAAGAAAAGTTGATTTCAGATCGATATCTGCTTTCGATCATGGAGAACTTGGCCCCCGCGGTAAATAATAATAATAATAATAATTTTAGTAATCTCAATAGGCTTTCAGACGAAAGTCTGAAAGCCTAATAAATAATAATTTTAGTAATCACAATAGGCTTTCAGACGAAAGTCTGAAAGCCTAATAATAAGAAGAATTTTAACAAAAACAATAGTGTTTCACACAAGCTACGCAGTGTGAAACCCTAATAATAAGAAGAATTTTAACAAAAACAATAGTGTTTCACACAAGCTACGCAGTGTGAAACCCTAATAAGAAGAATAATAATAAGAACTAGACCTGCATGCAGGAATGACGGGTTTCACTGGTGCCAAGTTACACTTGAACATATGTCACTTCCGGTACCAACGAAACCACTAAACAGGTTTCCAAATTAAAATTGCACACAAATAAAATGGACGTAGAATCAACCAATCAATCCAGCAATATCAAGTCATTTTATACATTTGTTACTTGTAAATGATCTTGACAAAATTAAAATACTTCCGGTGTTAATGAAAATGTTCAATTAGTCTTTTGAAATCAGAAATGGCATACGATATCATTTATGTAAATCGAATAATAATTGCCACTTTTAAAGACCAAAAAACTGGAAAAGTGACTTGTAGAAAATCTGCTATTTCTCTGCAACCGTACAAGTTAGAAACCATTTTTTGGTATCTGTATGATCGTATGGGTTCATTCTATTTGTTGATTGGCATCAAATACCATAATTTGAAAAAGATTTCAAAACAGACTCATTTGAATAAAATATCTGTTTTGAAGGCTAAAAATTCAGTTTTTGCCAAAATGACGTTACTTCCGGTGATAATGAAAGTCTTAAATTACTTGTATGAAATCACAAATGGCATTAGGTAGAACATGGTGTAACGTTTATGAAAATCGAATAATAATTGACACTTTTATGGCCCCGAAACCTTCAAAAGTGACCTGTAGAAAACCGTCTATTTCTCGGCAACCGAACAAGTTAGAAACAATTTTATGATATCTATATGACCATATGAGTTTTGTTTATATGTGAATTTAAACCAAAAGTTAAAATTATTAATACATATTAAGTTATTCATGGTTGAATAAAACATTGATTTAAAAAGTTTAAAATGCAGTTTTTGACCAAATGACGTCACTTCCGGTGTCAATTTTAAATTGTAATCAACTTGATATGACGCTACATGCTTTTTGAATCAAATGATGTCACTTTTATAAAAATCCAATAATAATTGACTATTTTACAGGCAAAATAACGAAAACAGTGACTTGTACAGAACTGCCCATTTCTTGGGAACTGCTTATATTACAAACTAATTTTAACATACATTTTCTTCGTATGGATTATAGCTACAAGTTTATAAAAGTTACGAAGAAATATTTTAAAATCTGAAAAGCCTGAATAGGTTGTAAATAGGTCAATTTTACACCATTTTTAGCCATTTAATCGAATTTGCTCGAAAATGAAATCGAAATTAAAAAAACTGCTTCCGACATTTTTTGCGCCTTGAAAGGGCACACTCTTTGAGTCAAATAATTTTTCCAAAAAATAATATTTGTTTTCGAAAAATGGTACCTAACTGTCAAAATTGTAGTTTTTGGTAAAATTATGCCATTTCCGGTGCCGACAGATAACACTTTTGGTAATAAAAAAAATGACAACTGAGACAACGAAGCATATGAACTTTGTTTTATACAAATCGAACAATAAAAAATTAATCTAGGACTGAAAAACTGAATTAGCCAATGGCGGCCAAGGAAAATTACTGAGACAAAATTTTTTAACATTTTTGCACTAGTCAGATGACTCTTTATTTCTGTGCACAATACGACTAAAAAATATTCATAAATAAAAAAGTTTTTTGTAAAATTTTAAATTTTCGAAATTTGGCGCCTAATATCTTCGAAGATTTGCCGAAAATCAAAAATCGAAAGTAGCGTAGCTATGTGCCCTGTCTCCGGCTATGCCAAAATGTATCGAAAGTTAAAATTCAATGATTATTGTTAAAATTACTGCAATATTTTAAAAAACGATAATTTGGTGATTTCGGACATTTCGCATTGTCGCAGAACGTTCAAAATAGCTTTATCCTCTAAGTCACACCCACTTTCCCAGTAAAACCGAAGAAATCATAACGATGCGACACGTAGTTGCTGAGATCTATTCAAATTGGAATCTGAATAATAATAATAAGAACTAGACCTGCAAGCAGCACTGAACCGGCTTTCAGGAATCATACAGGAAGTTAATTATACCATAGCCGATCCATTGAGCTACCAAACTATACATTAGTTGTTTTGTTTCAGTGACACCCTCTATCATATGTAAAAGTAATATTTGCTGGCGAAAAGACCGGTCAAAATTGTAAATTATGGCAAAATTACCTCACTTCCGGTGCCGAAAGAAATTTTTATAGGTGAAAAATAAGTCGAAAATTCGCAACATACAAAATACAAACTTTTTTTCATAGACATCGGGCAATAAATAATTAACCTATAACCCATGAACTGAAATTAAGAAGGTAAAAAACTAAAAAGTGACCCTCGGAAAATTGGTTATTATTCGACAAGGGAACATGCTAGAAGCCTTTTCTTGATATCAATATGATGGTATTGATTCAGTCTTACTGCCCATTAGAGTCAGACGTTATAAAATTAAACGAATAATAAATATAAATCCCTTCAAAAAAATGTTTGTTTTGAAGGCTAAAAATACGTTTTTTGCAAAAATTACATTACTTCCGGTGATATTGAAAATGTTAACGTAGTTCATAGAAGTCATAAATGGCATAAGGCATCAAATGGTAAAAAAATTATAAAAATCGAATAATAATTGACACTTTTATAGACCAAAAACCTTGAAAAGTGACTTATTGAAGATCGCCTATTTCTCTGTAACCATACAATTTAGAAACCATTTTGTGGTATCTGTATGGTCGTATGGCTTCATTCTATTCGTTGATGGGAATCAAATATCATAATTTTAAAAATATTATAAGGCAGATTCATTTGAATAAAATATTTGTTTTTTGGGTTAAAAATACAGTTTTTGCCCAAATGACGTCATTTCCGGTCACAGTGAAAATGTAAAATTGGCTTGACCTAGTCCAAATTGGCATTAGGCATCAAATGGAAAAACAATATTGCAAATCGAATGATAATCCACTCTTCTATAGGCAAAATAACGTGAAAAGTGAAGCATGCAAAATTGCATATTTCTCGGCAACTGCTCATATTACAAACTAATTTTCGCATACATTCTCTTCGTCTGGATTATTGCTACGAGTTTATGAAAATTACAAATAAATATTTCAAAATAGAAGACGCTGAATGAATTGTAAATAACTGAATTTTACACTTTATTTTACATTTTATTCGAAATTGCCCGAAAATGAAATTGAAATTAATAAATCTGAGCTAAGGATTTTGTGCATCTTTGCAGGGTGCATCCTTTTAGTTATATCAGTTTTGAAAAAAAAAATATTTGCTTTCAAAAAGTGGTACCGAACTGTCAAAATTGTAGTTTTTGTTAATATTATGTCACTTCCGTTGCCGACAGAAAAATTTCACCGTAACAAAAAAAAATACAATTGGGACCACGGAGCATATGAACTTTGTTTTATACAAATCGAACAATAAATAATTTTTCTGGGTACGAAAAACTAAATTAGCCGATGGCGGCTAACGCAAATTACCGAGACAATTTTTTTTCTCATTTCTGCTAAAGTACGATGATATTTTAACCCTGTGTAAAATATCATCAAAAAATATTCATAAATAAAAAAAGTATTCGTAAAAAAATTAATTTTTCTCAAAATATCGGACATTTTTTCGACTACTTCCGGTTTTACGATCATTGTCGCGATAGCTTTACGGAGTTCTTTCGATACTTAATTTTCTGTACCAGAAGTGTCAGAAACAACCATTTAGTAGTTTTGGAAAAAAAAATAAATTAAAGAGCGTTTACAAAAATTTAATGATTTTTCAATTTTTTTCAAAGTTTGATGCCATTTTTGGACCACCTATATTATTTCAATGCTTTTCATTTTGGATTCACTATATAGACAACCGATAGGACCTTGAGTAAGAAAAGTTTAAGAAAATTCGTAGGCGTCGTTTTCGAGAAAAGGGCGTCTCAGAATGTTAAAAAATCGGAAAATACTAGATTTTTGACATACAATAATTTATTTCCTTACCATCAAAATCGTATTATTTCGATACCATATGATGGTCCATTGAGAGGGCTAACCAGCGACACTTTAGTTCTTTTGGTCCGCTATTACGTAAGGGAGAAATCAAGTTTTTTGCAAGTGCGACAACGTTTTTACTCTTTTTTTTCATTTTTTGAATACTTCCGGTATGGTTATTTTTGTCGGAATAGTTTTAATAGCTGGTTTGCGCACTAAAATAGCCACAGGGCTCTGTAATGATATATTACATTATCTGATCAGATAAAATGCCCCTGAGAAATCCTATGTTCAAAAGTGCCAAAAATGCAAAAAATTTAAAATATCGAAAATTAAATTTCAATAATTACATACATATTATACATCGTTAGAATCGTAATTAGGTCAGCTATCTGAATATACAACCTTTTTTTAAAAATCTCTTAAAATAAAAAAATAGTAGAGCATTTTCCAAAATTTCACGATTTTTCGACTTTTTTCGATTTTCAGTCCCTTTTTTATCCTATTCCAGACATTTCAAAGTCTTATTGGATGGCTTCATGCAAAATACCTCCAAAAGGACTCTCGGTAGAAAATATTAAAAAAAAATTGTAGGTTAAGTTTTCGAGATACAGGCGTCCAAAAACGCTCCAAATCAGAAAATACTTGATTTTCAGCGTGCCATATTTTGCTGTCTGTTCATAGTATCCGTATGAATGGGGTATCATATGATAGTCCAACAATCGTGCCATTAAACGATACCTTCATTCGTTTAATCCATTGATATCGGACGGAGAAATAGCGTTTTCCCCAAAAATATCCATTTTTTGCATTTTTTCCAAAATATTGCACATTATTTCGACCACTTCCGGTTTAAGGATTCTTGTCGAAATTGCTTTATAAGTTGGTAATGGACTATAACTTCATGTTCCAAAAATTTCAGAAACGTCAATTCTGCCATAAAACGAAACCTGAGCTCACAAAATGGGAAGAAAATTCGAAAAAAATCGAAAAATAAAGGGTGATAACTCTGAATGAAACTTATATTACTGGAATCAGATGGACTTCAGGTATCCAAAAATGTAGGTTAAATTTGAAAATTTTGAAAAATAACAAAAATTGTCTTGTAAACAACATGTTTTCAATTTTCGAACGATAAAAGTCATAGACGAATGTTCGAAATTGAAAAATGTGAGATAGCCATGGTCTCAGAAAAGATTCAGGGATTCCAAAAATGTAATTTGTTTGATTATGGATAAAATATTGACGAAACTATGGCCGATTTTCAATTTTTTGACAACGTACAAAGTTCGGTCACTTCCGGTATGCGCAGAAATTTCAAAAATATTTTATGCAGTAGCCACCACATGGTTTCCCGATAGAAAATCTAATTCCAGATCGATATCTGTTTTCGATCATGGAGATCTAGGCCCCCGCGGTAAATAATAATAATAACTAGACCTGCAAGCAGCACTGAACCGGCTTTCAGGAATCATACAGGAAGTTTATTATACCATAGCCGATCCATTGAGCTACCAAACTATACTTTAGTTGTTTTGCTTCAGTGACACCCTCTATCATAGGTAAAAGTAATATTTGCTGGCGAAAAGACCGGTCAAAATTGTAAATTATGGCAAAATTACGCCACTTCCGGTACCGAAAGAAATTTTTATAGGTGAAAAATAAGTCGCAAATTCGCAACACACAAAATACAAACTTTGTTTTATACATATCGGGCAATAAATAATTACCCTATAACCCATAAACTGAAATTAAGACTCTGGGAAAATTGGCTATTATTCGACAAGGGAACATGCTAGAAGCCTTTTCTTGATATCAATATGATGGTATTGATTCAATCTTACTGCCCATTGGAGTCAGACGTTATCAAGTTAAACGAGTAATAAATATAAATCCCTTCAAAAAAATGTTTGTTTTGAAGGCTAAAAATACGTTTTTTGCAAAAATTACATTACTTCCGGTGATATTGAAAATGTTAACTTGGTTCATAGAAGTCGTAAATGGCATAAGGCATCAAATGGTAAATAAATTATAAAAATCGAATAATAATTGACACTTTTATAGACCAAAAACCTTGAAAAGTGACTTATAGAAGATCGCCTATTTCTCTGTAACCGTACAAGTTAGAAACCATTATGTGGTATCTGTATGGTCGTATGGCTTCATTCTATTCGTTGATGGGAATCAAATATCATAATTTTAAAAATATTATAAGACAGACTCATTTGAATAAAATATTAGTTTTTTAGGTTAAAAATACAGTTTTTGCCCAAATGACGTCATTTCCGGTCACAGTGAAAATGTAAAATTGGCTTGACCTAGTCCAAATTGGCATTAGGCATCAAATGGAAAAAAAATATTGCAAATCGAATAATAATTCACTCTTTTATAGGCAAAATAACGTGAAAAGTGATGCATGCAAAATTGCATATTTCTCGGCAACTGCTCATATTACGAACTAATTTTCGCATACATTCTCTTCGTCTGGATTATTGCTACGAGTTTATGAAAATTACAAATAAATATTTCAAAATATGAAGACGCTGAATGAATTGTAAATAACTGAATTTTACACTTTAGTTTACATTTTCTTCGAAATTGCCCGAAAATGAAATTGAAATTTAAAAATATGAGCTTAGAATGTTGTGCACCTTTGCAGAGTTCATCCTTTTGGTTATATCAGTTTTGAAAAAAAATAATATTTGCTTTCAAAAAGTGGTACCGAACTGTCAAAATTGTAGTTTTTGTTAATATTACGTCACTTCCGTTGCCGACAGAAAAATTTCACCGTAACAAAAAAAATTACAATTGGGACCACGGAGCATATGAACTTTGTTTTATACAAATCGAACAATAAATAATTTTTCTGGGTACGAAAAACTAAATTAGCCGATGGCGGCTAACGCAAATTACCGAGACAATTTTTTTTCTCATTTCTGCTCAAGTACGATGATATTTTAACCCTGTGTAAAATATCATCAAAAAATATTCATAAATAAAAAAGGTTTTCGTAAAAAAATTAATTTTTTTCGAAATATCGGACATTTTTTCGACTACTTCCGGTTTTACGATCGTTGTTGTGATAGCTTTACGAAGTCCTTTGGATACTTAACTGTACGTACCAGAAGTGTCAGAAACATCCATTGAGTAGTTTTGGAAAAAAAGATAAATTAAAGAGCGTTTACAAAAATTTAATGATTTTTCAATTTTTTTCAAAGTTTGATGCCATTTTTGTACCACCTATATTATTTCAATGCTTTTCATTTTGGATTCACTATATAGACAACCGATAGGACTTTGAGTAAGAAAAGTTTAAGAAAAATCTGCGGTGTCGTTTTCGAGAAAAGGGCGTCTCAGAATGTTAAAAAATCGGAAAATACTAGATTTTTGGCATACAATAATTTATTTCCCTACCATCGAAATCGTATTATTTAGATACCATATGATGGTCCATTAATAGGGCTTTCCAACGACCCTTTAGTTTTTTTGGTCCGCTATTACCTAAGGGAGAAATCAAGTTTTTCGCAAGTGCGACAATGTTTTTAACCTTTTTTTTTCATTTTTTGAATACTTCCGGTATGGTTATTATTTTCGGAATAGTTTTAATAGCCGGTTTGGGCACTAAAATAGCCACAGGGCTGTGTAATGATATATTGCATTATCTGATCAGATAAAATGCCCCTGAGAAATCCTATGTTGAAAAGTGCCAAAAATGCAAAAAAATTAAAATATCGAAAATTAAATTTCAATAACTACATACATATTATACATCGTTAGAATCGTAATTAGGTCAGCTATCTGAATATACAATCTTTTTTTGAAAATCTCTCAAAATAAAAAAATAGTAGATCATTTTCCAAAATTTCACGATTTTTCGACTTTTTTCGATTTTCAGTCCGTTATTTCACCTATTCCAGACATTTGAAAGTCTTATTGGGTGGCATAATTCACAAGACTATCGAATGGACTCTCGATAGAGAAAGTTAAAAAAAAAGTTGCGGTTAAGTTTTCGAGATACAGGCATCCAAAAACGCTCCAAATCAGAAAATACTTGATTTTCAGCGTGCCATATTTTGCTTCCTGCTCATCGTATCCGTATGAATTGGGTATCATACGATAGTACAATCCTAGTGCAGTCCAATGGTACCCTAATTTCTTTAATCCGTTGATATCGGGCGGAGAAATCGCGTTTTTCCCCAAAATATCCATTTTTTGCATTTTTTTCAAAATATTGAACATTATTTCGACCACTTCCGGTTTAAAGATCCGTGTCGAAATTGCTTTATCAGTTGGTATTGGACTATAACTTCATGTTCCAGAAGTTTCAGAAACGCCAATTCTACCATAAAACGAAACCCGAGCTCGCAAAATGGGAAGAAAATTCGATAAAAATCGAAAAATAAAGGGCGATAACTCTGAATGAAACTTATATTACTGGAATCGGATGGACTTCAGGTATCCAAAAATGTAGGTCAAATTTGAAAATTTTGAAAAATGACAAAAATTGTCTCGTAAACAACATGTTTTCAATTTTCGAACGATAAAAGTCATAGACGAATGTTCGAAATTGAAAAATGTGAGATAGCCTTTGTCTTAGAAAAGATTCAGGGATTCCAAAAATGTAATTTGTTTGAAAATGGATAAAGAATTGACGAAACTATGGCCTATTTTCAATTTTTAGACAACGTGCAAAGTTCGGTCACTTCCGGTATGCGCAGAAATTTCAAAAATATTTTATCAAGTAGCCACCACGTGGTTTCCCAATAGAAAATCTAATTTCAGATCGATATCTGTTTTCGATCATGGAGATCTAGGCCCCCGCGGTAAATAATAATAATAATAATAATAACTAGACCTGCAAGCAGCACTGAACCGGCTTTCAGGAATCATACAGGAAGTTTATTATACCATAGCCGATCCATTGAGCTACCAAACTATACTTTAGTTGTTTTGCTTCAGTGACACCCTCTATCATATGTAAAAGTAATATTTGCTGGCTAAAAGACCGGTCAAAATTGTAAATTATGGCAAAAGTATGTCACTTCCGGTGCCGAAAGAAATTTTTATAGATGAAAAATAAGTCGAAAATTCGCAACATACAAAATACAAACTTTTTTTTATAAATATCGGACAATAAATAATTAACCTATAACCCATAAACTGAAATTAAGAAGGTAAAAAACTGAAAAGTGACCCTCGGAAAATTGGTTATTATTCGGCAAGGGAACATGCTAGAAGATTTTTCTTGATATCAATATGATGGTATTGATTCAGTCTTACTGCCCATTAGAGTCAGACGTTATAAAGTTATACGAATAATAAATATAAATCCCTTCAAAAAAATGTTTGTTTTAAAGGCTAAAAATACGTTTTTTGCAAAAATTACATTACTTCCGGTTATATTGAAAATTTTAACTTGGTTCATAGAAGTCATAAATAGCATAAGGCATGAAATGGTAAATAAATTGTAAAAATCGAATAATAATTGACAGTTTTACAGACCAAAAACCTTGAAAAGTGACTTATAGAAGATCGCCTATTTCTCTGTAACCGTACAAGTTAGAAACCATTTTGTGGTATCTGTATGGTCGTATGGCTTCATTTTATTCGTTGATGGGAATCAAATATCATAATTTTAAAAATATTATAAGGCAGACTCATTTGAATAAAATATTTGTTTTTTAGGTTAAAAATACAGTTTTTGCCCAAATGACGTCATTTCCGGTCACAGTGAAAATGTAAAATTGGCTTGACCTAGTCCAAATTGGCATTAGGCATCAAATGGAAAAAAAATATTGCAAATCGAATAATAATTAACTCTTTTATAGGCAAAATAACGTGAAAAGTGATGCATGCAAAATTGCATATTTCTCGGCAACTGCTCATATTACAAACTAATTTTCGCATACATTCTCTTCGTCTGGATTATTGCTACGAGTTTATGAAAATTACAAATAAATATTTCAAAATATGAAGACGCTGAATGAATTGTAAATAACTGAATTTTACACTTTATTTTACATTTTATTCGAAATTGCCCGAAAATGAAGTTGAAATTAAAAAATATGAGCTAAGGTTTTTGTGCACCTTTGCAGGGTGCATCCTTTTAGTTATATCAGTTTTGAAAAAAAATAATATTTGCTTTCAAAAAGTGGTACCGAACTGTCAAAATTGTAGTTTTTGTTAATATTACGTCACTTCCGTTGCCGACAGAAAAATTTCACCGTAACAAAAAAAATTACAATTGGGACCATGGTGCATATGAACTTTGTTTTATACAAATCGAACAATAAATAATTTTTCTGGGTACGAAAAACTAAATTAGCCGATGGCGGCTAACGCAAATTACCGAGACAATTTTTTTTCTCATTTCTGCTCAAGTACGATGATATTTTAACCCTGTGTAAAATATCATCAAAAAATATTCATAAATAAAAAAGGTTTTCGTAAAAAAATTATTTTTTTTCGAAATATCGGACATTTTTTCGACTACTTCCGGTTTTACGATCGTTGTTGTGATAGCTTTACGAAGTCCTTTGGATACTTAACTTTCTGTACCAAAAGTGTCAGAAACATCCATTGAGTAGTTTTAGAAAAAAAGATAAATTAAAGAGCGTTTCAAAAAATTTAACGATTTTTCAATTTTTTTCAAAGTTTGAGGCCATTTTTCGACCACTTATATTATTTCAATGCTTTTCATTTTGGATTCCCTATATAGACAACTAACAGGACTTTAAGTAAGAAAAGTTTAAGAAAAATCGTAGGCGTCGTTTTCGAGAAAAGGGCGTCTCAGAATGTTAAAAAATTGGAAAATACTAGATTTTTGGCATACAATAATTTATTTCCTTACCATCGAAATCGTATTATTTAGATACCATATGATGGTCCATTAATAGGGCTATCCAGCGACACTTTAGTTCTTTTGGTCCGCTATTACCTAAGGGAGAAATCAAGTTTTTCGCAAGTGCGACAATGTTTTTACTCTTTTTTTTCATTTTTTGAATACTTCCGGTATGGTTATTATTGTCGGAATAGTTCTAATAGCCGGTTTGGGCACTAAAATAGCCACAGGGCTCTGTAATGATATATTACATTATCTGATCAGATAAAATGCCCCTGAGAAATCCTATGTTCAAAAGTGCCAAAAATGCAAAAAATTTAAAATATCGAAAATTAAATTTTAATAATTACATACATATTATACATCGTTAGAATCGTAATTAGGTCAGCTATCTGAATATACAACCTTTTTTTAAAAATCTCTTAAAATAAAAAAATAGTAGAGCATTTTCCAAAATTTCACGATTTTTCGACTTTTTTCGATTTTCAGTCCCTTTTTTATCCTATTCCAGACATTTCAAAGTCCTATTGGATGGCTTCATGCCAAATACCTCCAAAAGGACTCTCGATAGAAAAAAAATAAAAAAAATTGTAGGTTAAGTTTTCGAGATACAGGCATCCAAAAACGCTCCAAATCAGAAAATACTTGATTTTCAGCGTGCCATATTTTGCTACCTTTTCACAGTATCTGTATGATTTGGGTATCATACGATAGTCCATTCTTCATGCAACCCAACGATACCTTAATCCCTTTAATCCGTTGATATCGGGCGAAGAAATCACGTTTTTCCCAAAACCACCCATTTTTTTCGTTTTTTTGCAAATTTTGCACATTATTTCGACCACTTCCGGTTTAAGGAGTCTTGTCGAAATTGCTTTACCTGTTGATATTGGACTTTAACTTCATGTTCCAGAAGTTTCAGAAACGTCAATTTTGCCATAAAACGAAACCCGAGCTCACAAAATGGGAAGAAAATTCGAAAAAAATCGAAAAATAAAGGGCGATAACTCTGAATGAAACTTATATTACTGGAATCGGATGGACTTCAGGTATCCAAAAATGTAGGTCAAATTTGAAAATTTTGAAAAATAACAAAAATTGTCTCGTAAACAACATGTGTTCAATTTTCGAACTATAAAAGTCATAGACGAATGTTCGAAATTGAAAAATGTGAGATAGCCATTTTCTCAGAAAAGATCCAGGGATTCCAAAAATGTAATTTGTTTGAAAATGGATAAAGAATTGACGAAACTATAGCCGATTTTCAATTTTTAGAGAAAGTACAAAGTTCGGTCACTTCCGGTATGCGCAGAAATTTCAAAAATATTTTATCAAGTAGCCACCACATGGTTTCCCAATAGAAAAGCTAATTCCAGATCGATATCTGTTTTCGATCATGGAGATCTAGGCCCTCGCGGTAAATAATAATAATAATAATAATAATAATAACTAGACCTGCAAGCAGCACTGAACCGGCTTTCAGGAATCATACAGGAAGTTTATTATACCATAGCCGATCCATTGAGTTACCAAACTATACTTTAGTTGTTTTGGTTCAGTGCCACCCTCTATCATATGTAAAAGTAATATTTGCTGGCGAAAAGACCGGTCAAAATTGTAAATTATGGCAAAATTACGTCACTTCCGGTGCAGAAAGAAGTTTTTATAGGTGAAAAATAAGTCGAAAATTCGCAACATACAAAATAAAAACTTTGTTTTATACATATCGGGCAAGAAATAATTAACCTATAACCCATAAACTGAAATTAAGAAGGTAAAAAACTTAAAAAAGACCCTGGGAAAATTGGCTATTATTCGACAAGGGAACATGCTAGAAGCCTTTTCTTGATATCAATATGATGGTATTGATTTAATCTTACTGCCCATTAGAGTCAGACGTTATAAAGTTGAACGAATAATAAATATAAATCCCTTCAAAAAAATGTTTGTTTTGAAGGCTAAAAATACGTTTTTTGCAAAAATAACATTACTTCCGGTGATATTGAAAATGTTAACTTGGTTCATAGAAGTAATAAATGGCATAAGGCATCAAATGGTAAAAAAAATATAAAAATCGAATAATAATTGACACTTTTATAGACCAAAAACCTTGAAAAGTGACTTATAGAAGATCGCCTATTTCTCTGTAACCGTACAAGTTAGAAACCATTTTGTGGTATCTGTATGGTCGTATGGCTTCATTCTATTCGTTGATGGGAATCAAATATCATAATTTTAAAAATATTATAAGCCAGACTCATTTGAATAAAATATTTGTTTTTTAGGTTAAAAATACAGTTTTTGCCCAAATGAGGTCATTTCCGGTCACAGTGAAAATGTAAAAGTGGCTTGTCCTAGTCCAAATTGGCATTATGCATCAAATGGAAAAAAAATATTGCAAATCGAATAATAATTCACTCTTTTATAGGCAAAATAACGTGAAAAGTGATGCATGCAAAATTGCATATTTCTCGGCAACTGCTCATATTACAAACTTATTTTCGCATACATTCTCTTCGTCTGGATTATTGCTACGAGTTTATGAAAATTACAAATAAATGTTTCAAAATATGAAGACGCTGAATGAATTGTAAATAACTGAATTTTACACTTTATTTTACATTTTATTCGAAATTGCCCGAAAATGAAATTGAAATTACAAAATCTGAGCTAAGGATTTTGTGCACCTTTGCAGGGTGCATCCTTTTAGTTATATCAGTTTTGAAAAAAAATAATATTTGCTTTCAAAAAGTGGTACCGAACTGTCAAAATTGTAGTTTTTGTTAATATTACGTCACTTCCGTTGCCGACAGAAAAATTTCACCGTAACAAAAAAAAATACAATTGGGACCACGGAGCATATGAACTTTGTTTTATACAAATCGAACAATAAATAATTTTTCTGGGTACGAAAAACTAAATTAGCCGATGGCGGCTAACGCAAATTACCGAGACAATTTTTTTTCTCATTTCTGCTCAAGTACGATGATATTTTAACCCTGTGTAAAATACCATCAAAAAATATTCGTAAATAAAAAAGGTTTTCGTAAAAAAAAATTTTGTTTTCAAAATATCGGACATTTTTTCGACTACTTCCGGTTTTACGATCATTGTCGCGACAGCTTTACGAAGTTATTTGGATACTTAACTTTCTGTACCAGAAGTGTCAGAAACATCCATTGGGTAGTTTTGGAAAAAAAGATAAATTAAAGAGCGTTTACAAAAATTTAACGATTTTTCAATTTTTTTCAAAGTTTGAGGCCATTTTTGGACCACTTATATTATTTCAATGCTTTTCATTTTGGATTCACTATATAGACAACCGATAGGACTTTGAGTTAGAAAAGTTAAAGAAAAATCTGCGGCGTCGTTTTCGAGAAAAGGGCGTCTCAGAATGTTAAAAAATCGGAAAATACTAGATTTTTGGCATACAATAATTTATTTCCTTACCATCGATATCGTATTATTTAGATACCATATGATGGTCCATTAATAGGGCTATCCAACGACACTTTAGTTCTTTTGGTCCGCTATTACCTAAGGGAGAAATCAAGTTTTTCGCAAGTGCGACAATGTTTTTAACCTTTTTTTTCATTTTTTGAATACTTCCGGTATGGTTATTATTGTCGGTATAGTTTTAATAACCGGTTTGGGCACTAAAATAGCCACAGTGCTCTGTAATGATATATTACATTATCTGATCAGATAAAATGCCCCTGAGAAATCCTAGGTTCAAAAGTGCCAAAAATGCAAAAAATTTAAAATATCGAAAATTAAATTTCAATAATTACATACATATTATACATCGTTAGAATCTTAATTAGGTCAGCTATCTGAATATACAACCTTTTTCAAAAAATCTCTTCAAATACAAAAATAGTAGAGCATTTTCCAAAATTTCACGATTTTTCGACTTTTTTCGATTTTCAGTCCGTTATTTCACCTATTCCAGATATTTCAAAGGCTTATTGGGTGGTTTCATGCAAATTAACTCCAAAAGGACACTCGATAGAAAAAATTTAAGAAAAAGTTACGGTTAAGTTTTCGAGATATAGGCGTCCAAAAACGCTCCAAATCAGAAAATACTTGATTTTCAGCGTGCCATATTTTGCTGCCTGATCATAATATCTGTATGAATTGGGTATCATACGATAGTACAATCCTAGTGCAGTCCAATGGTACCCTAATTTGTTTAATCCATTGACATCGGACGGAGAAATCGCGTTTTCCCCAAAACTATCCATTTTTTGCATTTTTTCAAAATATTGCACATTATTTCGACTACTTCCGGTCTACGGATCATTGTTGAAATTGCTTTATTCCTTGCAATGGTCATTTGGCTTCATGCCTTAGAAGTTTCAGATTCGCCAATTCAGCCATATAACGAAACCCGAGCTCACAAAATAGGTAGAAAATTCGAAAAAAATCGAAAAATAAAGGGCGATAACTCTGAATGAAACTTATATTACTGGAATCGGATGGACTTAAGGTATCCAAAAATATAAGTCAAATTTGAAAATTTTGAAAAATGAAAAAAATTGTCTCTTAAACAAATTTTTTTAATTTTCGAACGCTAGAAGTCAGCGACGAAGTTTCGAAATTACAAAATCGTAGATTGCTATTGGCTCGGAAAAGATTCAGGGTTTCCGAAAATGTCATTTGTTTGAAAATGGGTAAATAATTGACGAAACTATGGCCAATTTTCAATTTTTTGACAACGTACAAAGATCTGCCACTTCCGGTATGCGCAGAATTTTCGAAAATACTTTATCAAGTAGCCACCACATGGTTTCCCGAAAGAAAAGTTGATTTCAGATCGATATCTGCTTTCGATCATGGAGAACTTGGCCCCCGCGGTAAATAATAATAATAATAATAATTTTAGTAATCTCAATAGGCTTTCAGACGAAAGTCTGAAAGCCTAATAAATAATAATTTTAGTAATCACAATAGGCTTTCAGACGAAAGTCTGAAAGCCTAATAATAAGAAGAATTTTAACAAAAACAATAGTGTTTCACACAAGCTACGCAGTGTGAAACCCTAATAATAAGAAGAATTTTAACAAAAACAATAGTGTTTCACACAAGCTACGCAGTGTGAAACCCTAATAAGAAGAATAATAATAAGAACTAGACCTGCATGCAGGAATGACGGGTTTCACTGGTGCCAAGTTACACTTGAACATATGTCACTTCCGGTACCAACGAAACCACTAAACAGGTTTCCAAATTAAAATTGCACACAAATAAAATGGACGTAGAATCAACCAATCAATCCAGCAATATCAAGTCATTTTATACATTTGTTACTTGTAAATGATCTTGACAAAATTAAAATACTTCCGGTGTTAATGAAAATGTTCAATTAGTCTTTTGAAATCAGAAATGGCATACGATATCATTTATGTAAATCGAATAATAATTGCCACTTTTAAAGACCAAAAAACTGGAAAAGTGACTTGTAGAAAATCTGCTATTTCTCTGCAACCGTACAAGTTAGAAACCATTTTTTGGTATCTGTATGATCGTATGGGTTCATTCTATTTGTTGATTGGCATCAAATACCATAATTTGAAAAAGATTTCAAAACAGACTCATTTGAATAAAATATCTGTTTTGAAGGCTAAAAATTCAGTTTTTGCCAAAATGACGTTACTTCCGGTGATAATGAAAGTCTTAAATTACTTGTATGAAATCACAAATGGCATTAGGTAGAACATGGTGTAACGTTTATGAAAATCGAATAATAATTGACACTTTTATGGCCCCGAAACCTTCAAAAGTGACCTGTAGAAAACCGTCTATTTCTCGGCAACCGAACAAGTTAGAAACAATTTTATGATATCTATATGACCATATGAGTTTTGTTTATATGTGAATTTAAACCAAAAGTTAAAATTATTAATACATATTAAGTTATTCATGGTTGAATAAAACATTGATTTAAAAAGTTTAAAATGCAGTTTTTGACCAAATGACGTCACTTCCGGTGTCAATTTTAAATTGTAATCAACTTGATATGACGCTACATGCTTTTTGAATCAAATGATGTCACTTTTATAAAAATCCAATAATAATTGACTATTTTACAGGCAAAATAACGAAAACAGTGACTTGTACAGAACTGCCCATTTCTTGGGAACTGCTTATATTACAAACTAATTTTAACATACATTTTCTTCGTATGGATTATAGCTACAAGTTTATAAAAGTTACGAAGAAATATTTTAAAATCTGAAAAGCCTGAATAGGTTGTAAATAGGTCAATTTTACACCATTTTTAGCCATTTAATCGAATTTGCTCGAAAATGAAATCGAAATTAAAAAAACTGCTTCCGACATTTTTTGCGCCTTGAAAGGGCACACTCTTTGAGTCAAATAATTTTTCCAAAAAATAATATTTGTTTTCGAAAAATGGTACCTAACTGTCAAAATTGTAGTTTTTGGTAAAATTATGCCATTTCCGGTGCCGACAGATAACACTTTTGGTAATAAAAAAAATGACAACTGAGACAACGAAGCATATGAACTTTGTTTTATACAAATCGAACAATAAAAAATTAATCTAGGACTGAAAAACTGAATTAGCCAATGGCGGCCAAGGAAAATTACTGAGACAAAATTTTTTAACATTTTTGCACTAGTCAGATGACTCTTTATTTCTGTGCACAATACGACTAAAAAATATTCATAAATAAAAAAGTTTTTTGTAAAATTTTAAATTTTCGAAATTTGGCGCCTAATATCTTCGAAGATTTGCCGAAAATCAAAAATCGAAAGTAGCGTAGCTATGTGCCCTGTCTCCGGCTATGCCAAAATGTATCGAAAGTTAAAATTCAATGATTATTGTTAAAATTACTGCAATATTTTAAAAAACGATAATTTGGTGATTTCGGACATTTCGCATTGTCGCAGAACGTTCAAAATAGCTTTATCCTCTAAGTCACACCCACTTTCCCAGTAAAACCGAAGAAATCATAACGATGCGACACGTAGTTGCTGAGATCTATTCAAATTGGAATCTGAATAATAATAATAAGAACTAGACCTGCAAGCAGCACTGAACCGGCTTTCAGGAATCATACAGGAAGTTAATTATACCATAGCCGATCCATTGAGCTACCAAACTATACATTAGTTGTTTTGTTTCAGTGACACCCTCTATCATATGTAAAAGTAATATTTGCTGGCGAAAAGACCGGTCAAAATTGTAAATTATGGCAAAATTACCTCACTTCCGGTGCCGAAAGAAATTTTTATAGGTGAAAAATAAGTCGAAAATTCGCAACATACAAAATACAAACTTTTTTTCATAGACATCGGGCAATAAATAATTAACCTATAACCCATGAACTGAAATTAAGAAGGTAAAAAACTAAAAAGTGACCCTCGGAAAATTGGTTATTATTCGACAAGGGAACATGCTAGAAGCCTTTTCTTGATATCAATATGATGGTATTGATTCAGTCTTACTGCCCATTAGAGTCAGACGTTATAAAATTAAACGAATAATAAATATAAATCCCTTCAAAAAAATGTTTGTTTTGAAGGCTAAAAATACGTTTTTTGCAAAAATTACATTACTTCCGGTGATATTGAAAATGTTAACGTAGTTCATAGAAGTCATAAATGGCATAAGGCATCAAATGGTAAAAAAATTATAAAAATCGAATAATAATTGACACTTTTATAGACCAAAAACCTTGAAAAGTGACTTATTGAAGATCGCCTATTTCTCTGTAACCATACAATTTAGAAACCATTTTGTGGTATCTGTATGGTCGTATGGCTTCATTCTATTCGTTGATGGGAATCAAATATCATAATTTTAAAAATATTATAAGGCAGATTCATTTGAATAAAATATTTGTTTTTTGGGTTAAAAATACAGTTTTTGCCCAAATGACGTCATTTCCGGTCACAGTGAAAATGTAAAATTGGCTTGACCTAGTCCAAATTGGCATTAGGCATCAAATGGAAAAACAATATTGCAAATCGAATGATAATCCACTCTTCTATAGGCAAAATAACGTGAAAAGTGAAGCATGCAAAATTGCATATTTCTCGGCAACTGCTCATATTACAAACTAATTTTCGCATACATTCTCTTCGTCTGGATTATTGCTACGAGTTTATGAAAATTACAAATAAATATTTCAAAATAGAAGACGCTGAATGAATTGTAAATAACTGAATTTTACACTTTATTTTACATTTTATTCGAAATTGCCCGAAAATGAAATTGAAATTAATAAATCTGAGCTAAGGATTTTGTGCATCTTTGCAGGGTGCATCCTTTTAGTTATATCAGTTTTGAAAAAAAAAATATTTGCTTTCAAAAAGTGGTACCGAACTGTCAAAATTGTAGTTTTTGTTAATATTATGTCACTTCCGTTGCCGACAGAAAAATTTCACCGTAACAAAAAAAAATACAATTGGGACCACGGAGCATATGAACTTTGTTTTATACAAATCGAACAATAAATAATTTTTCTGGGTACGAAAAACTAAATTAGCCGATGGCGGCTAACGCAAATTACCGAGACAATTTTTTTTCTCATTTCTGCTAAAGTACGATGATATTTTAACCCTGTGTAAAATATCATCAAAAAATATTCATAAATAAAAAAAGTATTCGTAAAAAAATTAATTTTTCTCAAAATATCGGACATTTTTTCGACTACTTCCGGTTTTACGATCATTGTCGCGATAGCTTTACGGAGTTCTTTCGATACTTAATTTTCTGTACCAGAAGTGTCAGAAACAACCATTTAGTAGTTTTGGAAAAAAAAATAAATTAAAGAGCGTTTACAAAAATTTAATGATTTTTCAATTTTTTTCAAAGTTTGATGCCATTTTTGGACCACCTATATTATTTCAATGCTTTTCATTTTGGATTCACTATATAGACAACCGATAGGACCTTGAGTAAGAAAAGTTTAAGAAAATTCGTAGGCGTCGTTTTCGAGAAAAGGGCGTCTCAGAATGTTAAAAAATCGGAAAATACTAGATTTTTGACATACAATAATTTATTTCCTTACCATCAAAATCGTATTATTTCGATACCATATGATGGTCCATTGAGAGGGCTAACCAGCGACACTTTAGTTCTTTTGGTCCGCTATTACGTAAGGGAGAAATCAAGTTTTTTGCAAGTGCGACAACGTTTTTACTCTTTTTTTTCATTTTTTGAATACTTCCGGTATGGTTATTTTTGTCGGAATAGTTTTAATAGCTGGTTTGCGCACTAAAATAGCCACAGGGCTCTGTAATGATATATTACATTATCTGATCAGATAAAATGCCCCTGAGAAATCCTATGTTCAAAAGTGCCAAAAATGCAAAAAATTTAAAATATCGAAAATTAAATTTCAATAATTACATACATATTATACATCGTTAGAATCGTAATTAGGTCAGCTATCTGAATATACAACCTTTTTTTAAAAATCTCTTAAAATAAAAAAATAGTAGAGCATTTTCCAAAATTTCACGATTTTTCGACTTTTTTCGATTTTCAGTCCCTTTTTTATCCTATTCCAGACATTTCAAAGTCTTATTGGATGGCTTCATGCAAAATACCTCCAAAAGGACTCTCGGTAGAAAATATTAAAAAAAAATTGTAGGTTAAGTTTTCGAGATACAGGCGTCCAAAAACGCTCCAAATCAGAAAATACTTGATTTTCAGCGTGCCATATTTTGCTGTCTGTTCATAGTATCCGTATGAATGGGGTATCATATGATAGTCCAACAATCGTGCCATTAAACGATACCTTCATTCGTTTAATCCATTGATATCGGACGGAGAAATAGCGTTTTCCCCAAAAATATCCATTTTTTGCATTTTTTCCAAAATATTGCACATTATTTCGACCACTTCCGGTTTAAGGATTCTTGTCGAAATTGCTTTATAAGTTGGTAATGGACTATAACTTCATGTTCCAAAAATTTCAGAAACGTCAATTCTGCCATAAAACGAAACCTGAGCTCACAAAATGGGAAGAAAATTCGAAAAAAATCGAAAAATAAAGGGTGATAACTCTGAATGAAACTTATATTACTGGAATCAGATGGACTTCAGGTATCCAAAAATGTAGGTTAAATTTGAAAATTTTGAAAAATAACAAAAATTGTCTTGTAAACAACATGTTTTCAATTTTCGAACGATAAAAGTCATAGACGAATGTTCGAAATTGAAAAATGTGAGATAGCCATGGTCTCAGAAAAGATTCAGGGATTCCAAAAATGTAATTTGTTTGATTATGGATAAAATATTGACGAAACTATGGCCGATTTTCAATTTTTTGACAACGTACAAAGTTCGGTCACTTCCGGTATGCGCAGAAATTTCAAAAATATTTTATGCAGTAGCCACCACATGGTTTCCCGATAGAAAATCTAATTCCAGATCGATATCTGTTTTCGATCATGGAGATCTAGGCCCCCGCGGTAAATAATAATAATAACTAGACCTGCAAGCAGCACTGAACCGGCTTTCAGGAATCATACAGGAAGTTTATTATACCATAGCCGATCCATTGAGCTACCAAACTATACTTTAGTTGTTTTGCTTCAGTGACACCCTCTATCATAGGTAAAAGTAATATTTGCTGGCGAAAAGACCGGTCAAAATTGTAAATTATGGCAAAATTACGCCACTTCCGGTACCGAAAGAAATTTTTATAGGTGAAAAATAAGTCGCAAATTCGCAACACACAAAATACAAACTTTGTTTTATACATATCGGGCAATAAATAATTACCCTATAACCCATAAACTGAAATTAAGACTCTGGGAAAATTGGCTATTATTCGACAAGGGAACATGCTAGAAGCCTTTTCTTGATATCAATATGATGGTATTGATTCAATCTTACTGCCCATTGGAGTCAGACGTTATCAAGTTAAACGAGTAATAAATATAAATCCCTTCAAAAAAATGTTTGTTTTGAAGGCTAAAAATACGTTTTTTGCAAAAATTACATTACTTCCGGTGATATTGAAAATGTTAACTTGGTTCATAGAAGTCGTAAATGGCATAAGGCATCAAATGGTAAATAAATTATAAAAATCGAATAATAATTGACACTTTTATAGACCAAAAACCTTGAAAAGTGACTTATAGAAGATCGCCTATTTCTCTGTAACCGTACAAGTTAGAAACCATTATGTGGTATCTGTATGGTCGTATGGCTTCATTCTATTCGTTGATGGGAATCAAATATCATAATTTTAAAAATATTATAAGACAGACTCATTTGAATAAAATATTAGTTTTTTAGGTTAAAAATACAGTTTTTGCCCAAATGACGTCATTTCCGGTCACAGTGAAAATGTAAAATTGGCTTGACCTAGTCCAAATTGGCATTAGGCATCAAATGGAAAAAAAATATTGCAAATCGAATAATAATTCACTCTTTTATAGGCAAAATAACGTGAAAAGTGATGCATGCAAAATTGCATATTTCTCGGCAACTGCTCATATTACGAACTAATTTTCGCATACATTCTCTTCGTCTGGATTATTGCTACGAGTTTATGAAAATTACAAATAAATATTTCAAAATATGAAGACGCTGAATGAATTGTAAATAACTGAATTTTACACTTTAGTTTACATTTTCTTCGAAATTGCCCGAAAATGAAATTGAAATTTAAAAATATGAGCTTAGAATGTTGTGCACCTTTGCAGAGTTCATCCTTTTGGTTATATCAGTTTTGAAAAAAAATAATATTTGCTTTCAAAAAGTGGTACCGAACTGTCAAAATTGTAGTTTTTGTTAATATTACGTCACTTCCGTTGCCGACAGAAAAATTTCACCGTAACAAAAAAAATTACAATTGGGACCACGGAGCATATGAACTTTGTTTTATACAAATCGAACAATAAATAATTTTTCTGGGTACGAAAAACTAAATTAGCCGATGGCGGCTAACGCAAATTACCGAGACAATTTTTTTTCTCATTTCTGCTCAAGTACGATGATATTTTAACCCTGTGTAAAATATCATCAAAAAATATTCATAAATAAAAAAGGTTTTCGTAAAAAAATTAATTTTTTTCGAAATATCGGACATTTTTTCGACTACTTCCGGTTTTACGATCGTTGTTGTGATAGCTTTACGAAGTCCTTTGGATACTTAACTGTACGTACCAGAAGTGTCAGAAACATCCATTGAGTAGTTTTGGAAAAAAAGATAAATTAAAGAGCGTTTACAAAAATTTAATGATTTTTCAATTTTTTTCAAAGTTTGATGCCATTTTTGTACCACCTATATTATTTCAATGCTTTTCATTTTGGATTCACTATATAGACAACCGATAGGACTTTGAGTAAGAAAAGTTTAAGAAAAATCTGCGGTGTCGTTTTCGAGAAAAGGGCGTCTCAGAATGTTAAAAAATCGGAAAATACTAGATTTTTGGCATACAATAATTTATTTCCCTACCATCGAAATCGTATTATTTAGATACCATATGATGGTCCATTAATAGGGCTTTCCAACGACCCTTTAGTTTTTTTGGTCCGCTATTACCTAAGGGAGAAATCAAGTTTTTCGCAAGTGCGACAATGTTTTTAACCTTTTTTTTTCATTTTTTGAATACTTCCGGTATGGTTATTATTTTCGGAATAGTTTTAATAGCCGGTTTGGGCACTAAAATAGCCACAGGGCTGTGTAATGATATATTGCATTATCTGATCAGATAAAATGCCCCTGAGAAATCCTATGTTGAAAAGTGCCAAAAATGCAAAAAAATTAAAATATCGAAAATTAAATTTCAATAACTACATACATATTATACATCGTTAGAATCGTAATTAGGTCAGCTATCTGAATATACAATCGTTTTTTGGAAATCTTTGAAAATAAAAAAATAGCAGATTATTTTCCAAAATTTCACGATTTTTCGACTTTTTTCGATTTTCAGTCCGTTATTTCACCTATTCCAGATATTTCAAAGTCTTATTGGATGGCTTCATGCAAAATACCTCCAAAAGGACTCTCGATAGAAAAAATTACAAAAAAAGTTGCGGTTAAGTTTTGGAGATACAGGCGTCCAAAAACGCTCCAAATCAGAAAATACTTGATTTTCAGCGTGCCATATTTTGCTGCCTGCTCATCGTATCCGTACGAGTTGGGTATCATACGATAGCACAATCCTAGTGCAGTCGAATGGTACCATAATTTCTTTAATCCATAGATATCGGGCAGAGAAATCGCGTTTTTCGCCAAAATATCCATTTTTTGCATTTTTTTCAAAATATTGCACATTATTTCGACCACTTCCGGTTTAAGGATTCTTGTCGAAATTGCTTTATACGTTGGTATTGGACTATAACTTCATGTTCTAGAAGTTTCAGAAACGTCAATTCTACCATAAAACGAAACCCGAGCTGACAAAATGGGAAGAAAATTCGAAAAAAATCGAAAAATAAAGGGCGATAACTCGGAATGAAACTTATATTACTGGAATCGGATGGAGTTCAGGTATCCAAAAATGTAGGTCAAATTTGAAAATTTTGAAAAATGACAAAAATGGTCTCGTAAACAACATGTTTTCAATTTTCGAACGATAAAAGTCATAGACGAATGTTCGAAATTGAAAAATGTGAGATAGCCATTGTCTCGGAAAAGATTCAGGGATTCCAAAAATGTAATTTGTTTGAAAATGGATAACGAATTGACGAAACTATGGCCGATTTTCAATTTTTAGACAACGTGCAAAGTTTGGTCACTTCCGGTATGCGCAGAAATTTCAAAAATATTTTATCAAGTAGCCACCACATGGTTTCCCAATAGAAAATCTAATTCCAGATCGATATCTGTTTTCGATCATGGAGATCTAGGCCCCCGCGGTAAATAATAATAATAATAATAATAATAATAATAATAATAATAATAATAATTTTAGTAATCTCAATAGGCTTTCAGACGAAAGTCTGAAAGCCTAATAACTAGACCTGCAAGCAGCACTGAACCGGCTTTCAGGAATCATACAGGAAGTTTATTATACCATAGCCGACCCATTGAGTTACCAAACTATACTCTAGTTGTTTTGCTTCAGTGACACCCTCTATCATATGTAAAAGTAATATTTGGTGGCGAAAAGACCGTTCAAAATCGTAAATTATGGCAAAATTACGTCACTTCCGGTGCCGAAAGAAATTTTTATAGGTGAAGAATAAGTCGAAAATTCGCAACATACAAAATACAAACTTTGTTTTATACATATCGGGCAATAAATAATTAACCTATAACCCGTAAGCTGAAATTAAGAAGGTAAAAAACTTAAAAGTGACCCTGGGAAAATTGGTTATTATTCGACAAGGGAACATGCTAGAAGCCCTTTCTTGATATCAATATGATGGTATTGATCCAATCTTACTGCCCATTAGAGTCAGACGCTATAAAGTTAAACGAATAATAAATATAAATCCCTTCAAAAAAAATGTTTGTTTTGAAGGCTAAAAATACGTTTTTTGCAAAAATTACATTACTTCCGGTGATATTGAAAATGTTAACTTGGTTCATAGAAGTCATAGATGGCATAAGGCAACAAATGGTAAAAAAATTATAAAAATCGAATAATAATTGACACTTTTATAGACCAAAAACCTTGAAAAGTGACTTATAGAAGATCGCCTATTTCTCTGTAACCGTACAAGTTAGAAACCATTTTGTGGTATCTGTATGGTCGTATGGCTTCATTCTATTCTTTGATGGGAATCAAATATCATAATTTTGAAAATATTATAAGGCAGACTCATTTGAATAAAATATTAGTTTTTTAGGTTAAAAATACAGTTTTTGCCCAAATGACGTCATTTCCGTTCACAGTGAAAATGTAAAATTGGCTTAACCAAGTCCAAATTGGCATTTGGCATCAAATGGAAAAAAATATTGCAAATCGAATAATAATTCACTCTTTTATAGGCAAAATAACGTGAAAAGTGATGCATGCAAAATTGCACATTTCTCTGTAACTGCTCATATTACAAACTAATTTTCGAAAACATTCTCTTCATCTGGATTATTGCTACGAGTTTATGAAAATTACAAATCAATATTTCAAAATATGAAGACGCTGAATGAATTGTAAATAACTGAATTTTACACTTTATTTTACATTTTATTCGAAATTGCCCGAAAATGAAATTGAAATTAAAAAATAGGAGCTAAGGATTTTATGCACCTTTGCAGGGTGCATCCTTTTAGTTATATCATTTTTGAAAAAAAATAATATTTGCTTTCAAAAAGTGGTACCGAACTGTCAAAATTGTAGTTTTTGTTAATATTAGGTCACTTCCGTTGCCAACAGAAAAATTTCACCGTAACCAAAAAAATTACAATTGGGACCACGGAGCATATATGAACTTTGTTTTATACAAATCGAACAATAAATAATTTTTCTGGATACGAAAAATTAAATTAGCCGATAGCAGCTAACGCAAATTACCGAGACAATTTTTTTTCTCATTTCTGCTCAAGTACGATGATATTTTAACCCTGTGTAAAATATCATCAAAAAATATTCATAAATAAAAAAGGTTTTCGTAAAAGAAATATTTTTTTTTCAAAATATCGGACATTTTTTCGACTACTTCCGTCTTTACGATCGTTGTTGTGATAGCTTTACGAAGTTCTTTGGATACTTAACGTTCTATACCAGAAGTGTCAGAAACATCCATTGAGTAGTTTTGGAAAAAAAGATAAATTAAAGAGCGTTTACAAAAATTTAACGATTTTTCAACTTTTTTTAAAGTTTGATGCCATTTTTGGACCACCTATATTATTTCAATGCTTTTCATTTTGGATTCACTATATAGACAACCGATAGGAATTTGAGTAAGAAAAGTTTCAGAAAAATCTGCGGCGTCGTTTTCGAGAAAAGGGCGTCTCAGAATGTTAAAAAATCGGAAAATACTAGATTTTTGGCATACAATAATGTATTTCCTTACCATCGAAATCGTATTATTTAGATACCATATGATGGTCCATTAATAGGGCTATCCAACGACACTTTAGTTCTTTTGGTCCGCTATTACCTAAGGGAGCAATCAAGTTTTTCGCAAGTGAGACAATGTTTTTAACCTTTTTTTTTTCATTTTTTGAATACTTTCGGCATGGTTATTATTGTCGGAATTGTTTTATAGCCGGTTTGAGCACTAAAATAGCCAGAGGGCTCTGTAATGATATATTACATTATCTGATCAGATAAAATGCCCCTGAGAAATCCTGTGTTCAAAAGTGCCAAAAATGAAAAAAATTTAAAATATCGAAAATTAAATAATTACATACATATTATACATCGTTAGAATCGTAATTAGGTCAGCTATCTGAATATACAGCCTTTTTTAAAAAATCTCTTCAAATAAAAAAATAGTAGAGCATTTTCCAAAATTTCACGATTTTTCGACTTTTTTCGATTTTCAGTCCTTTATTTCACCTATTCCAGATATTTCAAAGGCTTATTGGGTGGTTTCATGCAAATTAACTCCGAAAGGACTCTCGATAGAAAAAATTTAAAAAAAAGTTGCGGTTAAGTTTTCGAGATATAGGCGTCCAAAAACGCTCCAAATCAGAAAATACTTGATTTTCAGCGTGCCATATTTTGCTGCCTGGTCATAGTATCCGTATGAATTGGGTATCATACGATAGTACAATCCTAGTACAATCCAATGGTACCCTAATTTCTTTAATCCATTGATATCGGGAGGAGAAATCGCGTTTTTCCCCAAAATATCCATTTTTTGCATTTTTTTCAAAATATTGCACATTATTTCGACCACTTCCGGTTAAAGGATTCTTGTCGAAATTGCTTTATCAGTTGGTATTGGACTATAACTTCATGTTCCGTAAGTTTCAGAAACATCATTTTGGCTGTAAAACGACACCACAGCTCACAAAATGGGAAGAAAATTCGAAAAAAATCGAAAAATAAAGGGCGATAACTCTGAATGAAACTTATATTACTGGAATCGGATTGACGTCAGGTATCCAAAAATATAGGTCAAATTTGCAAATTTTGAAAAATAACAAAAAATGTCTCGTAGGCGACGTGTTTTGAATTTTCGAACGATAGAAGTCAGCGACGAAGTTTCGAAATTGCGAAATGATAGATTGCTATTGTCTTGTAAATGTCTCAGACTTTCTAAAAATGTGATTTGTTTGAATATAGGTAGAGAATTGACGAAACCACGACCGATTTTTTATTTTTTACAAACGTTCAAAATTCGACCACTTCCGGTCTGCGCAGAAGTTCAAAAATTGCTTTATTGAGTAGCCACCACATGGTTTCCCAATAGAAAGATGAACCGCAGATCGGTATCTCTTTTCGATCATAGAGAAATAGGCTCCGGCGGTAAATAATAATAATAAAAAAAAAAATAATAATTTTAGTAATCTCAATAGGCTTTCAGACGAAAGTCTGAAAGCCTAATAATAATTTTAGTAATCTCAATAGGCTTTCAGACGAAAGTCTGAAAGCCTAATAACTAGACCTGCAAGCAGCACTGAACCGGCTTTCAGGAATCATACAGGAAGTTTATTATACCATAGCCGATCCATTGAGCTACCAAACTATACTTTAGGTTGTTTTGCTTTAGTGACACCCTCTATCATATGTAAAAGTAATATTTGCTGGCGAAAAGACCAGTCAAAATTGTAAATTTCGGCAAAATTAAGTCACTTCCGGTGCCGAAAGAAATTTTTATAGGTGAAAAATAAGTCGAAAATTCGCAACATACAAAATCCAAACGTTGTTTTATACATTTCGGGCAATAAATAATTAACCTATAACCCATAAACTGAAATTAAGAAGGTAAAAAACTTAAAAGTGACCCTGGGAAAATTGGTTATTATTCGACAAGGGAACATGCTAGAAGCCTTTTCTTGATATCAATATGATGGTATTGATTCACTCTTACTGCCCATTAGAGTCGGGCGTTATAAAGTTAAACGAATAATGAATATAAATCACTTCTAAAAAATGTTTGTTTTGAAGGCTAAAAATACGTTTTTTTGCAAAAATTACATTACTTCCGGTGATATTGAAAATGTTAACTTGGTTCGTAGAAGTCATAAATTGCATAAGGTATCAAATGGTAAAAAAAATTATAAAAATCGAATAATAATTGACACTTTTATATACCAAAAACCTTGAAAAGTGACTTATAGAAGATCGCCTATTTCTCTGTAAACGTACAAGTTAGAAACCATTTTGTGGTATCTGTATGGTCTTATGGCTTCATTCTATTCGTTGATGAGAATCAAATATCATAATTTTAAAAATATTATAAGGGAGACTGATTTGAATAAAATTTTAGTTTTTTAGGTTAAAAATACAGTTTTTGCCCAAATGACGTCATTTCCGGTCACAGTGAAAATGTAAAATTGGCTTGACCTAGTCCAAATTGGCATTAGGCATCAAATGGGAAAAAAATATTGCAAATCGAATAATAATTCACTCTTGCATAGGCAAAATCACGTGAAAAGTGATGCATGCAAAATTGCATATTTCTCGGCAACTGCTCATATTACAAACTAATTTTCGCATACATTCTCTTCGTCTGGATTAGTGCTACGAGTTTATGGAAATTACAAATAAATATTTCAAAATACGAAGACGCTAAATGAATTGTAAATAACTAAATTTTACACTTTATTTTACATTTTATTCGAAATTGCCCGAAAATGGAATTGAAATTTAAAAATATGAGCTAAGGATTTTGTGCACCTTTGCAGGGTGCATCCATTTAGTTATATCAGTTTTGAAAAAAAATAATATTTGCTTTCAAAAAGTGGTACCGAACTGTCAAAATTGTAGTTTTTGTTAATATTACGTCACTTCCGTTGCCGACAGAAAAATTTCACCGTAACAAAAAAAATTACAATTGGGACCACGGAGCATATGAACTTTGTTTTATACAAATCGAACAATAAATAATTTTTCTGGGTACGAAAAACTAAATTAGCCGATGGCGGCTAACACAAATTACCGAGACAATTTTTTTTTTCTCATTTCTGCTCAAGTAGGATGATAGTTTAACCCCGTGTAAAATATCATCAAAAAATATTCATAAATAAAAAAGATTTTCGTAAAAAAAATAATTTTTTTCAAAATATCGGACATTTTTTCGACTACTTCCGGTTTTACGATCGTTGTTGTGATAGCTTTACGAAGTTCTTTGGATACTTAACTTTCTGTACCAGAAATGTCAGAAACATCCATTGAGCAGTTTTGAAAAAAAAAGATAAACTAAAGAGCGTTTACAAAAATTTAACGATTTTTCAATTTTTTCAAAGTTTGATGCCATTTTTGGACCACCTATATTATTTCAATGCTTTTCATTTTTGATTCACTATATAGACAACCGATAGGACTTTGAGTAAGAAAAGTTTAAGAAAAATCTGCGGCGTCGTTTTCGAGAAAAGGACGTCTCAGAATGTTAAAAAATCGGAAAATACTAGATTTTTGGCACACAATAATTTATTTCCTTACCATCGATATCGTATTATTTAGATACCATATGATGGTCCATTAATAGGGCTATCCAACGACACTTTAGTTCTTTTGGTCCGCTATTACCTAAGGGAGAAATCAAGTTTTTTGCAAGTGCGACATAGTTTTTAACCTTTTTTTACATTTTTTGAATACTTCCGGTATGGTTATTATTGTCGATATAGTTTTGATAACCGGTTTAGGCACTAAAATAGCCACAGGGCTCTGTAATGATATATTACATTATCTGATGAGATAAAATGCCCCTGAGAAATCCTAGGTTCAAAAGTGCCAAAAATGCAAAAAATTTAAAATATCGAAAATTAAATTTCAATAACTACATACATATTATACATCGATAGAATCGTAATTAGGTCAGCTATCTGATATACAATTTTTTTTTGAAAATCTCTTAAAATAAAAAAATAGCAGAGCATTTTCCAAAATTTCACGATTTTTCGACTTTTTTCGATTTTCAGTCCGTTATTTCACCTTTTCCAGATATTTCAAAGTCGTAATGGAATGTTTCGTACACAAGACTACTGCAAGGTCTCTCGATAGAGAAAGTTTCATAAAAAACTGTGGAGCAGTTTTCGAGATACAGGCATCTAAAAACGCTCCAAATCAGAAAATACTTGATTTTCAGCGAGCCATATTTTGCTTCCTGCTGATCGTGTCCGTACGAATTGGGTATCATTCAGTGGTCCAATTACCGCCCGACCAAATGATACCTTAATTTGTTTAATCCGTTGATATCGGACGGAAAAATCGTGTTTTTACCCAAAACACCAATTTTTCACGTTTTTTTCAAAATATCGCATAGTATTTCGACTACTTCCGGTTTACGGATTGTTGTTGAAATTGCTTTAAACGGTGGTTTGACCATATTACTTCATGTTCCAGGAATTTCAGAAACGTCGATCCGGCCGTAAAACGAAACTTAAGCTCACAAAATGTGAAGAAAATTCGAAAAAAATCGAAAAATAAAGGGCGATGACTCTGAATGAAACTTATATTACTGGAACCGTATTGCCTTCAGGTATCCAAAAATGTAGGTCAAATTTGAAAATTTTGAAAAATAACAAAAAATGTGTCTTAAACAACATATTTTCATTTTTCGAATGCTAGAAGTCAGCGGCGAAGTTTCTAAATTGCAAAATTTTCAACTGCTATCGTCCGAGAAAAGACTCAGGGTTTCCAAAAATGTAATTTGTATGAAAATAGGTACAGAATTGACGAATCTGCGGCCGTTTTTTAATTTTTTGGCACCGCACAAAATTCGGCCACTTCCGGTCTGCGCAGAAGTTTCAAATACAGTGGAAGGGATGGCCACTATATGGTTTCCTGATAGAAAATTACGTCCCAGATCTGTATCTGTTACAGACACTGAGAAATAGGCTCCCCCGAAAAATAAAATAATAATAATAAACTAGATCTGCTACTGTCCCATGCAGATATGAAAGCTTTCATATTCATGGTCACGTGTCATTGATTGTATCAAGTATCCTAAATAAAAGGATAAGAAGAAAAAATTATCAAAATTGGTCAAAAACTCGCGAAGTTACAAATCTAAATATAGTATGAAACATTGCACCCAGTCATAACAATAATCTGAAATCAGCCGTGGGAGGAAACCGAAGGACACGGAGAAAACCCACGAGGTTGGACACCATACTCCATGTCACGTGCAACCTGGAAATCGAAACGATGCCGGTTGACTCAATGACAGACGTTACGATACAGCGCGCACATGCTAACCATACAGCCATTCAGGCTCCCTAAAATCGATAAATTGCTGACTTATAGCAAGAAACATTTCAACCGGGCATTTCAATCGAAACAACGCCAGTTGACTCAATGACAGACGTTACGATACAGTGCGCAGGTGCTAACCATTTAGCCACGCAACCTCCCTAAATTTGGCAAATTGCTGACCTACAAGGAGAAACATTTCAACCGGGCGGAATTTTCTATTTTAACAGTTTAATTTGCACGGTACCTTTAATTATCAACCGAATATTACAAAACTTTTAAAAATAAGCCCCCCCCCCCTGACCAGCTTAATTGTTCGCAATAAACGTTTGCCCCCTAAAATGAGCAAATTGGTGACTTTAATGTGAGAAACATTACTACCGGGCGAAATTTTCTGTTTTATCACTTTTACAGTACAGTACAACCGATTATTACAAAACTTTAAAAATAAAAGAGAAAGAGATAAATGCGGCTTAACCTCCATTCGACACAAACTAACATATAGATGGGACGAAAAACCAAGGTCCGGTGTACACATTGGAGTGCACGTAAAATATCCCTAAGCAGTTGGAATTCGATACTGTTGAATAAGCTCTATACGATGACTATGCAAACCATTATTAATCGATGAAGGTGTTAAAATGTACACAATATAAACAGTATTAATCTAAATCAATAACATAAATGATTAAAAATATTTTTTTTAGATAGTTTTAAAATAGAAAACAAATAATTATATCAAATCAAACCTATTCAATTTCAATTAATATGAGGACTGGCTGCAAAGTTCTAAGCCTATGTGTGCAAGACCTATATATTGTTGATGTTTCCTTTTATTTTTCTATATAGTTTCCATCAAAGCTCAATTTTTTCATCAGTTATTTACGGTGATTTTGGATTCGCAAAACGTTTTGAAAATATATTGATTCCAAGGCCACCACCCATTTTTGAAAGGAGGCTAACCAGAAAAGTAAAATAGATCACAAAATCACGAAGTAACACAGCTGTCAAGGTCAATTTTTTCATCAGTTGTTTTCGGTGATTTTGGATTCGCAAAACGTTTTGAAAATATATTGATTCCAAGGCCACCACCCATTTTTGAAAGGAGGCTAACCAGAAATGTATTGATTTCCCAGATTTGAGACAAAATCGCGAAACTGCGATCCATTTGATTATTTTCAAGCTGTTAATCGGAGTTATTCACGCGAAAACAACTTTGTCGGCACGGAAAACATCAAAGGCGAAATTTGAAATTTTGAAATTTGCAAATACCAAAAATTCGACAATGAGCTAGGCTATCCCCAAATGTATTAATTTCAAAGATAAGAAACGAATTCAACAAACTACGGTCTGTTCTGATAATTTACATGCCCGTTAATGTCCATTTTTCACTATTTCTGATATTCAATTCAATATGGTGACTATCCATTGACTTAAATCAAAATTCTACTGCCAACATTTTATAGCCATCCCTTCAAGGATTCAGAAAATATAACCCCCGTGTCTGTATGTAAAATAGCAAAATGGCGTTTGAGGTTTTTACATTTCAAGATGGTGGCACTTCCGGATTGAGCTACAAACTCCATTTTTTGTGTACTAATCAGTGATCTCGTAGCTAGTACCTAAAAAAAAAATTCAAGATGATTTGACCTATATTTCGTCGATTTTTTTGAAAATTTCGATCCTCAATTTCTCCAAGGGGAGATAATTTAGAAAATTTCCAAAGTATTTTTTCAAGTCGCATCATTAAGGTTTACTTACATATTAAATTTCATGAAAATCGTAAAACTACTAAAGAAGTTGTCGAGTTGGTCTAAACTTCCGGTTCGAAATCACAGCGACGAATTTTCGAAATTCGAAAATCCGAAATTGCAGATTTGAAGTAAATGTCTCAAAGTACTCATAGAAAAAAGAATTAATTAAATAGGTCAAATAGTCACAAAGTTACAGCATTGTAGGTCAAAAGCATTCGTTCGTAAAATTCGGTGATTTTGGATTCGAAAAACGTTTTGAAAATATATTTAATCAAGGTTCGCACCCCATTTTTGGGGGGGTAGGTCAAAGTTTTAGAAAGATCCTATGGTTAGATTCTAAAAAATATCCCTAAGCAGTTGGAATTCGATACTGTTGAATAAGCTGTATACGATGACTAAATGTGTAGATTGTAGTCACCCACACTGCATGTGTCGCTTAACAATGAAAGGATGCCGTTTTCAATGTTCGATCCTTTTGTTCTTCTACTCCTGATATGTTGGATTGTTGATCGATGGTTTTATATGAAAGACTACCAATAAGACTCTTTGTAGAAGAAGTTCCCAAAAAATATTAAGTTGACTTTACGAGAAAGACCTCTAAACATGCTCCAAATTGTAAAAATACGACTTTTTGGATTTTCAATCTCTTTTTTTCGCCTATCCCTGATATTTAAAATAAATGATACAATGATTTCACACAACAGGCTAGCTATTGGACTCTCTATTGACAAAAGTTTCACAGCCCTCCCTTCATTATAACCGAAGTTATCGTGCCCTAAAGAATCAACAAATCAGCATGCCCATCTCTGCTTACCCTTGGCAGAAAATGCTCATCTTTGGACTCAATCATGACATTGTCCTAGTGAACGTCTACACCAAGTTTGAACATTCTAGCTCAATTAGAAGGAGAGTTATTGTGTTTCAAAGTCTCGGCCCTTCAAATTGCTACTACTTTTCATTTTCAATTCAAAATGGTGACCATCACGTGACCGAAATCAAAATTCTGCTCCCTATGATTTTTGGGCCATCCTTCAAGGATTCAGAAAATATAACTCCCGTGTCTGTAAGTAAAATAGCAAAAAAGCCTTAGGGATTTTTCATGTTTCAAGATGGTGGCACTTCCGGTTCGATCGACAAACTCCATATTTTGTGTAGGAATCAGTAATTACTTGTCGAGTATCGAAAATTTTTTTTAGGTCATTCTGACCTATATTTCGACGATTTTTTTGAAAACTTTGATCCTTAATTTCACCAAGGGGAGATAATTTAGAAAATTTCTAATTATATTTTTGAAGTCACATCGGTAAGATCTACTTGTATACTTAATTTCATGAAAATCGTACAACTATTAAAGAAGTTGTCAAATTGGTCTAAACTTCCGGTTCGAAATCACAGCGACGAATTTTCGAAATACGAAAATGTGAAACTGCAGATGAAAACGATTTTTTTCAAGGTATTCAAAGAAAAAAGAATTAGTAAAATCGGTCAAAAAATAACAAAGATACGACTATGCATTGTCAGTTTTTTCGTTCGTAAAATTCGGTGATTTCGGATTCGTAAAACGTTTTGAAAATACATTTAATCAAGGTTCGCACCCCATTTTTGGGGGGGTAGGTCAAAATTTCAGAAAGATCCTATGGATAGATTCTGAGAAATCCGATTTGCAGAAAACACACAAAAAAAAAAATAATAATAACTAGACCTGCAAGCAGCACTGAACCGGCTTTCAGGAATCATACAGGAAGTTTATTATACCATAGCCGATCCATTGAGCTACCAAACTATACTTTAGGTTGTTTTGCTTTAGTGACACCCTCTATCATATGTAAAAGTAATATTTGCTGGCGAAAAGATCAGTCAAAATTGTAAATTATGGCAAAATTAAGTCACTTCCGGTGCCGAAAGAAATTTTTATAGGTGATAAATAAGTCGAAAATTCGCAACATACAAAATCCAACGTTGTTTTATACATTTCGGGCAATAAATAATTAACCTATAACCCATAAACTGAAATTAAAAAGGTAAAAAACTTAAAGGTGACCCTGGGAAAATTGGTTATCATTCGACAAGGGAACATGCTAGAAGCCTTTTCTTGATATCAATATGATGGTATTGATTCACTCTTACTGCCCATTAGAGTCAGACGTTATAAAGTTAAACAAATAATGAATATAAATCACTTCTAAATGTTTGTTTTGAAGGCTAAAAATACGTTTTTTGCAAAAATTACATTACTTCCGGTGATATTGAAAATGTTAACTTGGTTCATAGAAGTCATAAATTGCATAAGGTATCAAATGGTAAAAAAATTATAAAAATCGAATAATAATTGACACTTTTATATACCAAAAACCTTGAAAAGTGACTTATAGAAGATCGCCTATTTCTCTGTAAACGTACAAGTTAGAAACCATTTTGTGGTATCTGTGTGGTCTTATGGCTTCATTCTATTCGTTGATGGGAATCAAATATCATAATTTTAAAAATATTATAAGGGAGACTGATTTGAATAAAATTTTAGTTTTTTAGGTTAAAAATACAGTTTTTGCCCAAATGACGTCATTTCTGGTCACAGTGAAAATGTAAAATTGGCTTGACCTAGTCCAAATTTGCATTAGGCATCAAATGGGAAAAAAATATTGCAAATCGAATAATAATTCACTCTTGCATAGGCAAAATAACGTGAAAAGTGATGCATGCAAAATTGCATATTTCTCGGCAACTGCTCATATTACAAACTAATTTTCGCATACATTCTCTTCGTCTGGATTAGTGCTACGAGTTTATGGAAATTACAAATAAATATTTCAAAATATGAAGACGCTGAATGAATTGTAAATAACTGAATTTTACACTTTATTTTACATTTTATTCGAAATTGCCCGAAAATGGAATTGAAATTTAAAAATATGAGCTAAGGATTTTGTGCACCTTTGCAGGGTGCATCCATTTAGTTATATCAGTTTTGAAAAAAAATAATATTTGCTTTCAAAAAGTGGTACCGAACTGTCAAAATTGTAGTTTTTGTTAATATTACGTCACTTCCGTTGCCGACAGAAAAATTTCACCGTAACAAAAAAAATTACAATTGGGACCACGGAGCATATGAACTTTGTTTTATACAAATCGAACAATAAATAATTTTTCTGGGTACGAAAAACTAAATTAGCCGATGGCGGCTAACACAAATTACCGAGACAATTTTTTTTCTCATTTCTGCTCAAGTAGGATGATATTTTAACCCTGTGTAAAATATCATCAAAAAATATTCATAAATAAAAAAGATTTTCGTAAAAAAATTAATTTTTTTCAAAATATCGGACATTTTTTCGACTACTTCCGGTTTTACGATCGTTGTTGTAATAGCTTTACAAAGTTCTTTGGATACTTAACTTTCTGTACCAGAATTGTCAGAAACATCCATTGAGCAGTTTTGAAAAAAAAGATAAATTAAAGAGCGTTTACAAAAATTTAACGATTTTTCAATTTTTTCAAAGTTTGATGCCATTTTTGGACCACCTATATTATTTCAATGCTTTTCATTTTTGATTCACTATATAGACAACCGATAGGACTTTGAGTAAGAAAAGTTTAAGAAAAATCTGCGGCGTCGTTTTCGAGAAAAGGACGTCTCAGAATGTTAAAAAATCGGAAAATACTAGATTTTTGGCACACAATAATTTATTTCCTTACCATCGATATCGTATTATTTAGATGCCATATGATGGTCCATTAATAGGGCTATCCAACGACACTTTAGTTCTTTTGGTCCGCTATTACCTAAGGGAGAAATCAAGTTTTTTGCAAGTGCGACAATGTTTTTAACCTTTTTTTTACATTTTTTGAATACTTCCGGTATGGTTATTATTGTCGATATAGTTTTGATAACCGGTTTAGGCACTAAAATAGCCACAGGGCTCTGTAATGATATATTACATTATCTGATCAGATAAAATGCCCCTGAGAAATCCTAGGTTCAAAAGTGCCAAAAATGCAAAAAATTTAAAATATCGAAAATTAAATTTCAATAACTACATACATATTATACATCGTTAGAATCGTAATTAGGTCAGCTATCTGAATATACAACCTTTTTTCGAAAATCTTTTAAAATAAAAAAAATAGCAGAGCATTTTCCAAAATTTCACGATTTTTCGACTTTTTTCGATTTTCAGTCCGTTATTTCACCTTTTCCAGATATTTCAAAGTCGTAATGGAATGTTTCGTACACAAGATTACTGCAAGGTCTCTCGATAGAGAACGTTTCATAAAAAACTGTGGAGCAGTTTTCGAGATACAGGCATCTAAAAACGCTCCAAATCAGAAAATACTTGATTTTCAGCGAGCCATATTTTGCTTCCTGCTGATCGTATCCGTACGAATTGGGTATCATTCAGTGGTCTAATTACCGCCCGACCAAATGATACCTTAATTTGTTTAATCCGTTGATATCGGACGGAAAAATCGTGTTTTTACCCAAAACACCAATTTTTCACGTTTTTTTCAAAATATCGCATAGTATTTCGACTACTTCCGGTTTACGGATTGTTGTTGAAATTGCTTTAAACGGTGGTTTGACCATATTACTTCATGTTCCAGGAATTTCAGAAACGTCGATCCGGCCGTAAAACGAAACTTAAGCTCACAAAATGTGAAGAAAATTCGAAAAAAATCGAAAAAAAAAGGGCGATGACTCTGAATGAAACTTATATTACTGGAACCGGATTGCCTTCAGGTATCCAAAAATGTAGGTCAAATTTGAAAATTTTGAAAAATAACAAAAAATGTGTCTTAAACAACATATTTTCATTTTTCGAATGCTAAAAGTCAGCAGCGAAGTTTCTAAATTGCAAAATTTTCAACTGCTATCGTCCGAGAAAAGACTCAGGGTTTTCAAAAATGTAATTTGTATGAAAATAGGTACAGAATTGACGAATCTACGGCCGTTTTTTAATTTTTTGGCACCGCACAAAATTCGGTCACTTCCGGTCTGCGCAGAAGTTTCAAATACAGTGGAAGGGATGGCCACTATATGGTTTCCTGATAGAAAATTACGTCCCAGATCTGTATCTGTTACAGACACTGAGAAATAGGCTCCCCCGAAAAATAAAATAATAATAATAAATAACTAGACCTGCAAGCAGCACTGAACCGGCTTTCAGGAATCATACAGGAAGTTCATTATTCCATAGCCGATCCATTGAGCTACCAAACTATACTTTAATTATTTTGCTTCAGTGACACCTTCTATCATATGTAAAAGTAATATTTGCTGGCGAAAAGACCGGTCAAAATTGTAAATTATGGCAAAATTACGTCACTTCCGGTGCCGAAAGAAATTTTTATAGGTGGAAAATAAGTCGAAAATTCGCAACATACAAAATACAAACTTTGTTTTATACATATCGGGCAATAAATAATCAACCTATAACCCATAAACTGAAATTAAGAAGGTATAAAACGTAAAAGTGACCCTGGGAAAATTGGCTATTATTCGACAAGGGAACATGCTAGAAGCCTTTTCTTGATATCAATATGATGGTATTGATTCAATCTTACTGCCCATTAGAGTCAGACGTTATAAAGTTAAACGAATAATAAATATAAATCCCTTCAAAAAAATGTTTGTTTTAAAGGCTAAAAATACGTTTTTTGCAAAAAATACATTACTTTCGGAGATATTGAAAATGTTAATTTAGTTCATAGAAGTCATAAATGGCATAAGGCATCAAATGGTAAAAAAATGATAAAAATCGAATAATAATTGACACTTTTATAGACCAAAAACCTTGAAAAGTGACTTATAAAAGATCGCCTATTCTCTGTAACCGTACAAGTTAGAAACCATTTTGTGGTATCCGTATGGTCGTATGGCTTAATTCTATTCGTTGATGGGAATCAAATATCATAATTTTAAAAATATTATAAGGCAGACTCATTTGAATAAAATATTTTTTTTTAAGTTAAAAATACAGTTTTTGCCCAAATGACGTCATTTCCGGTCACAGTGAAAATGTAAAATTGGCTTGACCTAGTCAAAATTGGCATTAAGCATCAAATGGAAAAAAAAAATATTGCAAATCGAATAATAATTCACTCTTTTATAGGCAAAATAACGTGAAAAGTGATGCATGCAAATTTGCATATTTCTCGGCAACTGCTCATATTACAAACTAATTTGCGCATACATTCTCTTCGTCTGGATTATGGCTACGAGTTTATGAAAATTACAAATAAATATTTCAAAATATGAAGACGCTGAATGAATTGTAAATAACTGAATTTTACACTTTATTTTACATTTTATTCGAAATTGCCCGAAAATGAAATTGAAATTAAAAAATCTGAGCTAAGGATTTTGTGCACCTTTGCAGGGTGCATCCTTTTAGTTATATCAGTTTTGAAAAAAAATAATATTTGCTTTCAAAAAGTGGTACTGAACGGTCAAAATTGTAGTTTTTGTTAATATTACGTCACTTCCGTTGCCGACAGAAAAATTTCACCGTAACAAAAAAAATTACAATTGGGACCACGGAGCGTATGAACTTTGTTTTATACAAATCGAATAATAAATAATTTTTCTGGGTACGAAAAACTAAATTAGCCGATGGCGGCTAACGCAAATTACCGAGACAATTTTTTTTCTCATTTCTGCTCAAGTAGGATGATATTTTTAACCCTGTGTAAAATATCATCAAAACATATTCATAAATAAAAAAGGTTTTCGTAAAAAAAATAATTTTTTTCAAAATATCGGACATTTTTTCGACTACTTCCGGTTTTACGATCGTTGTCGTGATAGCTTTACGAAGTTCTTTGGATAAATAACTTTCTGCACCAGAGGTGTCAGAAACATCCATTGAGTAGTTTTGGAAAAAAAGATAAATTAAAGAGCGTTTCCAAAAATTTAACGATTTTTCAATTTTTTTCAAAGTTTGAGGCCATTTTTGGACCATTTATATTATTTCAATGCATTTCATTTTGGATTCACTATATAGACAACCGATAGGACTTTGAGTAAGAAAAGTTTGAGAAAAATCTGCGGCGTCGTTTTCGAGAAAAGGGCGTCCCAGAATGTTAAAAAATCGGAAAATACTAGATTTTTGGCATACAATAATTTATTTCCTTACCATCGAAATCGTATTATTTAGATACCATATGATGGTCCATTAATAGGGCTATCCAGCGACACTTTAGTTCTTTTGGTCCGCTATTACCTAAGGGAGAAATCAAGTTTCTCGCAAGTGCGACAATGGTTTTACCCTTTTTTTTCATTTTTTTAATACTTCCGGTATGGTTATTATTGTCGGAATAGTTTTAATAGCCGGTTTGGGCACTAAAATAGCCACGGGACTCTGTAATGATATATTACATTATCTGATCAGATAAAATGCCTCTGAAAAATCCTATGTTCAAAAGTGCCAAAAATGCAAAAAAATTAAAATATCGAAAATTAAATTTCAATAACTACATTCATATTATACATCGTTAGAATCGTAATTAGGTCAGCTATCTGAATATACAACCTTTTTTTGAAAATCTCTTAAAATAAAAAAATAGTAGAGCATTTTCCAAAATTTCACGATTTTTCGACTTTTTTTGATTTTCAGTCCCTTTTTTATCATATTCCAGACATTTCAAAGTCTTATTGGATGGCATAATTCACAAGACTATCGAATGGACTCTCGATAGAGAAAGTTAAAAAAAAAGTTGCGGTTAAGTTTTCGAGATACAGGCGTCCAAAAACGCTCCAAATCAGAAAATACTTGATTTTCAGCGTGCCATATTTTGCTTCCTGCTCGTCGTATCCGTACAAATTGGGTATCATACGATAGCACAACACTAGTGCAATCCAATGGTACCCTAATTTGTTTAATCCATTGATATCGGACGGAGAAGTCGCGTTTTTCCCCAAAATACCCATTTTTTGCATTTTTTTCAAAATATCGGACATTATTTCGACCACTTCCGGTGTACAGATTATTGTTGAAATTGCTTTATTCCTTGCAATGGTCATTTGGCTTCATGCCTCAGAAATTTCAGAAACGTCAATTCGGCCATAAAACGAAACCCGAGCTCACAAAATGGGTAGAAAATTCGAAAAAAATCGAAAAATAAAGGGCGATAACTCTGAATGAAACTTATATTACTGGAATCGGATGGACTTCAGGTATCCAAAAATGTAGGTCAAATTTCAAAATTTTGAAAAATAACAAAAATTGTCTCTCAAACAACATTTTTCATTTTTCGATCGCAAGAAGTCAGCAATGAAGTTTCGAAATATCGAAATTTTCAACTGCTATCGTCCGAGAAAAGACTCAGGGTTTCCGAAAATGTCATTTGTATGAAAATAGGTACAGAATTGACGAATCTACGGCCGTTTTTTGATTTTTTGACACCGCACGAAATTCGACCACTTCCGGTATGCGCAGACGTTTCAAATATAGTTTATCAAGTAGCCAACACATGGTTTCCCGATAGAGAATTAGGTCCCAGATCGGTATCTGTTACAGGCACTGAGAAATAGGCTCCGGCGAAAAAAAAAATAATAATAACTAGACCTGCATGCAGGAATGACGGGTTTCACTGGTGCCACGTCACTTTCGGTGCCACGTTACCCTTAAACATACGTCACTTCCGATACTAATGAAACCATCAAACAGGTTTCCACATAAGCATTGTAAACATCAAATAAAATGGACGAAGAATCAATCAAATCCAGCAATATCAATTCATTTTATATATATGTTACTTGTAAGTGATCCTGGCAAAATTTCATTACTTCCGGTGATATGAAAATGTTCAATTAGTTTTATGAAATCAGAAATGGCATAAGGCAGCATAATGGCGAAAATTGTATGTAAAACGAATGAGAATTGCCACTTTTATAGACCAAAAACCTTGAAAAGTGACTTGTAGAAAATCGTCTATTTCTCGGCAACCGTACACGATAAAAACTATCTTTTGGTATCTATATAATCGTATGGGTTCAATCCATTTGTTGATTGGAATCAAATATCATAATTTGAAATATATTACAAATCAGACTCATTTGAAAAAAATGTCTGTTTTAAAAGGCTAAAAATACAGTTTTTGCCAAAATGACATTACTTCCGGTGATACTGATAATGTTAAATTAGATCTATGAAATCATAAATGACACAAGATATCATATGGTGAAAATTTTATGAAAATCGAATAATAACTGACACTTTTATAGACCAAAAACCTTGAAAAGTGACTTAAGGAAAATCGCCCATTTCTCTGCAACCGTACAAGTTAGAAACCATTTTGTGGTATCTGTATGATCGTATGGGTTCAATCTATTTGATCAATAGAATCAAATATCACAATTTGAAAAAAATAACAAATACGACTCATTTGAATAAAATATTGTTTTTTGAAGGCTAAAATTTAAGTTTTGAGCAAATGACGTCATTTCCGGTGGCAGCGCAAGGGGTAAAATGGTTTGACATAGTCCACTATGGCATTAGGCATCCAATGGCGAAAGAAAATTGAAAATCGAATAATAATTGATTCTTTTACAGCCAAAATTACGTGAAAAGTGACTCATGCAAAATTGCCTATTTCTCGGCAACTGCTTATATTACAAACTAATTTTCACATACATTCTCTTCGTATGGATTATAGCTACAAGTTTATAAAAGTTACGTAAAAATATTTTAAAATCTGAAAAGCCTGAATGAGTTGTAAATAGGTCAATTTTACGCCTTTTTTCACCTCTTAATCCAATTTGCTAGAAAATGAAAAAGAAATTAAAAAAACTGCTTCCGACATTTTTTGCGCCTTTAAAGGACACACTCTTTGAGTCATATAATTTTTCAAAAAAATAATATTTGTTTTCAAAAAATGTACCTAACTGTCAAAATTGTAGTTTTTGGTAAAATTATGCCACTTCCTGTGCCGACAGATAACACTTTTGGTAATAAAAAAAATGACAATTGAGACAACGAAGCATATGAACTTTGTTTTATACAAATCGAACAATAAAAAATTAATCTAGGACTGAAAAACTGAATTAGCCAATGGAGGCCAAGGAAAATTACTGAAACAAAATTTTTTAACATTTTTGCGCAAGTCAGATGACTCTTTAATTCTGTGCACAACACGACTAAAAAATATTCATAAATAAAAAAGTTTTTTGTAAAATTTTAAATTTCCGAAATTTGGCGCCTAATATCTTCGAAGATTTGCCGAAAATAAAAAATCGAAAGTAGCGCAGCTATGTGCCCTGTCTCCAGCTATGCCAAAATGTATCGAAAGTTAAAATCCCATGATTATTGTTAAAATTACCGCAATATTTGTAAAAACGATAACTTCGGTGATTTCGGACATTTCGCATTGTCGCAGAACGTTCAAAATAGCTTTATCCTCTAAGTCACACCCACTTTCCCAGTAAAACCGAAGAAATCGTAACGATGCGACACGTAGTTGCTGAGATCTACTCAAAACAAAAGAAGAATAATAATAATAATAAGAAGAAGAAGAATAATAATTTTAACAAAAACAATAGTGTTTCACACAAGCTTCGCAGTGTGAAACCCTAATAATTTTAGTAATCACAATAGGCTTTCAGACGAAAGTCTGAAAGCCTAATAAATAATAATAATTTTAGTAATCACAATAGGCTTTCAGACGAAAGTCTGAAAGCCTAACTAGACCTGCATGCAGGAATGACGGGTTTCACTGGTGCCACGTCACTTTCGGTGCCACGTTACCCTTAAACATATGTCACTTCCGATACCAATGAAACCATCAAACAGGTTTCCACATAAGCATTGTAAACATCAAATAAAATGGACGAAGAATCAACCAAATCCAGCAATATCAATTCATTTTATATATATGTTACTTGTAAGTGATCCTGGCAAAATTTCATTACTTCCGGTGATAATGAAAATGTTCAATTAGTTTTATGAAATCAGAAATGGCATAAGGCAGCATAATGGCGAAAATTGTATGTAAATCGAATGAGAATTGCCACTTTTATAGACCAAAAACCTTGAAAAGTGACTTGTAGAAAATCATCTATTTCTCGGCAACCGTACACGATAAAAACTATCTTTTGGTATCTATATGATCGTATGGGTTCAATCCATTTGTTGATTGGAATCAAATATCATAATTTGAAATATATTACAAATCAGACTCATTTGAAAAAAATGTCTGTTTTGAAGGCTAAAAGTACAGTTTTTGCCAAAATGACATTACTTCCGGTGATATTGAAAATGTTAAATTAGTTCTATGAAATCATAAATGACACAAGATATCATATGGTGAAAATTTTATGAAAATCGAATAATAACTGACACTTTTATAGACCAAAAACCTTGAAAAGTGACTTAAGGAAAATCGCCCATTTCTCTGCAACCGTACAAGTTAGAAACCATTTTGTGGTATCTGTATGATCGTATGGGTTCAATCTATTTGATCAATAGAATCAAATATCACAATTTGAAAAAAATAACAAATACGACTCATTTGAATAAAATATTGTTTTTTGGAGGCTAAAATTTAAGTTTTGAGCAAATGACGTCATTTCCGGTGGTAGCACAAGGGGTAAAATGGTTTGACATAGTCCACTATGGCATTAGGCATCCAATGGCGAAAGAAAATTGAAAATCGAATAATAATTGATTCTTTTACAGCCAAAATTACGTGAAAAGTGACTCATGCAAAATTGCCTATTTCTCGGCAACTGCTTATATTACAAACTAATTTTCACATACATTCTCTTCGTATGGATTATAGCTACAAGTTTATAAAAGTTACGTAAAAATATTTTAAAAATCTGAAAAGCCTGAATGAGTTGTAAATAGGTCAATTTTACCCCTTTTTCACCTCTTAATCCAATTTGCTAGAAAATGAAAAAGAAATTAAAAAAACTGCTTCCGACATTTTTTGCGCCTTTAAAGGACACACTCTTTGAGTCATATAATTTTTCAAAAAAATAATATTTGTTTTCAAAAAATGTACCTAACTGTCAAAATTGTAGTTTTTGGTAAAATTATGCCACTTCCGGTGCCGACAGATAACACTTTTGGTAATAAAAAAAATGACAATTGAGACAACGAAGCATATGAACTTTGTTTTATACAAATCGAACAATAAAAAATTAATCTAGGACTGAAAAACTGAATTAGCCAATGGAGGCCAAGGAAAATTACTGAGACAAATTTTTTTTAACATTTTTGCGCAAGTCAGATGACTCTTTAATTCTGTGCACAACACGACTAAAAAATATTCATAAATAAAAAAGTTTTTTGTAAAATTTTAAATTTCCGAAATTTGGCGCCTAATATCTTCGAAGATTTGCCGAAAATCAAAAATCGAAAGTAGCGCAGCTATGTGCCCTGTCTCCAGCTATGCCAAAATGTATCGAAAGTTAAAATCCCATGATTATTGTTAAAATTACCGCAATATTTGTAAAAACGATAACTTCGGTGATTTCGGACATTTCGCATTGTCGCAGAACGTTCAAAATAGCTTTATCCTCTAAGTCACACCCACTTTCTTAGTAAAACCGAAGAAATCGTAACGATGCGACACGTAGTTGCTGAGATCTACTCAACACAAAAGAAGAATAATAATAATAATAATAAGAATAATAATTTTAACAAAAACAATAGTGTTTCACACAAGCTTCGCAGTGTGAAACCCTAATAAATAATAATTTTAGTAATCACAATAGGCTTTCAGACGAAAGTCTGAAAGCCTAATAATAATTTTAGTAATCACAATAGGCTTTCAGACGAAAGTCTGAAAGCCTAATAATAACTTTAACAGAAACAATAAGCTTTCATATGTAATACATATGAAAGCTTAATAATAATAATTTTAGTAATCACAATAGGCTTTCAGACGAAAGTCTGAAAGCCTAATAATTTTAACAAAAACAATAGTGTTTCACACAAGCTACGCAGTGTGAAACCCTAATAATTTTAACAAAAACAATAGTGTTTCACACAAGCTACGCAGTGTGAAACCCTAATAAACAAATATTTTGAATTATAGTAATTTCTCACCCAATAACACATTCGTAGGAGATTCTCTACTACTACTACTACCTGGTGTTTTAACGCCCGCTTCAACAGAAGTGATATCGCGGACAGGCGATTCTCTATCTATCCAATGTTTTTTTTAACTTGTCGGTATTATTATGCCTACGAGATTGTGAAACTACTATTGTGTTACTTTCAATAAATATGCTTTGGTTTTTTTTTCGACTGATAATATCTTAATCCGACAGCCAATCCAATTTCTGGATATTCTGTGCCTTTCAGGCGATTTCGCGGATTTTGCTGTGTCATGCACGTGTTTGATTGATTCGCACGAAGTCGACCAATCGCTACTTGTTCGCGCATTATAGAGAAATGACTTTAGTCCACAATGGATTAACTAACATCCACAGAAGGGACTGAATGATATGATTTTAATGAGACTGAAGTTTGTAAAGCTGGGAATGAGTATTTGCTTTTCCGTCCACTTTAATTGCGACATGGTATCCTTCACAGGCAATCCCAATTCGTACACGGAGCCTCGGTATTTTATCCCTCTAGTTAGGCAATGTAGCTGTTGGTTCCGCGGAGTTTAAAACCGAAAAGTGGCATTCGGCCGTATAAATCAAATTTTACTTACAAGTCGACTTGATCTTTAATGACCAGGTTTGGCCCTGTACCAGTTAAACTAGCAATACCACCTGAATTAGCAGCATAGCAGATACACAGTGACATAGCTTTACATATTCTTTTATAGTGTTCATCTTCTTTACCCTCGCCTGTTTCACTGTCAATGTCACTAAAATTACAAACCAAATGCCCAAAGCAAATTCAAAAAAGTCGTTAGATTTTCATATTTAGTGTTTTTTAAAAAGCAACATACACCTCTGCTGGTATTTGTAACATTGAAACTTGATTTGTAGGAACCTTTGCCTTGGCGAAATTGGGCAAACTTTAGGATAGATTTTACAACATGTTAGCTAAAACAAAGTTTTCTTGTACATTTTTATTTAAAAATAGATTCAAGGAATCCTCTAAATTAGCCCACAAGGATGTCGTAGGAACATAATTCCCGAATGTTAACAATTGTTTCAGTTGGAAAAATACCTTTTGTTGGAAATTTCCTTTTCTTTCAAATCAATTTCCTTAAGTTCAACATCGTCTGAAATTATAACAAAAATTCAAGTCCCCACTTTAAATCGATTAGCATCCCCACTATTCCCTGTGGTATCGTTCCGTTTTACTCCATTAATACCTAGATGGACACAGCTCACTAAATAATTCTACGTCACCTTCTCTCCCCTCCCGTGGTAATTTTTGTTGACTCGAAGAAAAGGGTTTGAAAATACATTTTCCGCCAGGTGTTGGGGAATATTCATGAGGCTGAAGGATACAAAAGTTCAGAGGTGGGTTAGGTCGAAATGTAGGGCCGAACATTGCACGTTTATTTGTCTCTACTTCCAGCTTGGGTATATCAACTTTTTCATGGTGAACTTCATACATGCTTTTTGGCAAGAGTTTGCCACATATGGCAGAAAGCGCTACCCAACGACAATTTGGCAAAACGGTTAGAGCCAGTCTAAAAAAACGAGAATTAACATTAAAGTCAATGGGGAAACCTTTAGTGATCTGTGGCCAGATACATTCGCGGGGGAGACACAAATTCAAATTATTGTTATGATGATGACATAATATTATCATTTACCTAACTTTTCTTGTCTATCTCCGCTTTTCTTGAGTGCTTCACCGGTTCCCTTGAGTTGGATTAGTATAGCTTCAGCAATTGGTATCATCATGGCAGTTGTTGCTGAATTACTGATCCACATTGATAAAAACCACGTGGACATCATTAAACCCAGCATTAACCTGGTGGTGGAATATTGTTTAATCAGATTGTGGTTTGTGTAAAACAAAAAGCCCCATCCCACCCCGCTCACCTAAATCCTATTTGTAACCTAAATACCCGATGGTCATTTTCATAACTTCATTTGACCAAAGCCTTAAAGCCAGCGAGCTTCATGTACGACCCGATAGACTGGGATATGACACGACATTTTCATCATCTAGGAAGTACATAATGATGACAAAGCTTATTAGAAAGGACTTACACAGCTTTCGGTTGGCAAATAAGCCTTTACAATTTTTCTACAGATAACTAGACGTAGTCAGGGACAAACATTAAAACAACTATTGTCATCTTTATTCCTATCAACAAATCTTACCATCTCGGCTCCGAACCAACCAATAATAAAACACGTAGAGCCATTCGTCTGTGAATGTTCCAGGTTTCTATAGCAACAGCCATGACTAAGCCACCCAAAAATACCATGAGAGTGTCCTGTAAGAAAATTATTGAAATGACGTGGCTATTTTTGCCATACATGCTGAAGATCCTTTTTGAATCTCAACAGCATATTTTTATACCGATTTTGAAAATAAAATGTAGGCGTCCATAAAATTTAAATGTGTTTTAATTTTGCATTTCTTTTTAAATGGTTTCTTAACAAAGCTGCCATTTTATACTCATTTGTAATGTATTCCATGTCAGCAATTGCTCTTAAAGGCTACTCAGTACTCACAGACATGTAAGCAGGGGCGATCACTTTAGCTTTCACAATTCCTAACATTGGGAACATAAAGGCTGGTAGCAAGGCAGTAACAGAAATTGGTACAGCCTCTGTTATCCAGTAAACAGCCATCATAATTAACACAAAGGCCGTCTTTGCTTCCTGAAAAATATGACATTCACAAACTTGTATGATTCTAGAATTACGCATTATGAAATAGAAAACAAAACCCATATAATTATTAATTTTCATTTCCAGGAGCCCTAATAATATTTCACCCATATCCCTTTATCACGGGGAGGGGGTCTAGTAGTCTAGAGTGCCGCGCTTCGACTTCTAGCTGGCCGGTCACCTCTGGCTGTGGTTAGGGGCGCGTGGAAATAGGGGCGCCTTCTCAAACTCGTGGGTTTCCTCCGGGCACTCCGGTTTCCCCCCACTGCTAAATACCCCTACGCACAAGCGAATTATTGAAATAAAATTAAACCATATGTTAGTCCCGAAATGACCTAGTTTGTGTCGAGTGGACGTTAAACCCCATTTCTCTCTCTCTCTCCGGGCACCCCGGTTTCCTCCCACTGCTAAAGACCCCTACGCACAAGCGAATTATTGAAATAAAATTAAACAATATGTTAATCCCGAAATGACCTAGTTTGTGCCGAGTGGACGTAAAACGGTGAACCCCATGAATTTGAATCTTTCAAAATACATCACAAATTAGTGGTTAAAGTCAAAATTCTTCCGATTATCTCCCCTTTAAAGATAAGTTCAGTTTTTCAACTCTTTTACTTTAGCCTTATTTAAAAATATTTGTGTATATGAGTCGTCTATCAATGTGTTAAAGTAATTCACCGGAAGTGCCACCATTTTGAAAATGTACGTAATTCTTTAAAATCCTACTGGTGCTACAATTTTTTTCTAATTTTCAATATCGTCATATTTGTGGAAAGCACTCACAATTCACTATCGATCGTCGGGTTTAGAATTTGGATTTGGCGTAGATGTTTTCAAAGTAACGTCATAAAATTGACGTTTTCTTTAAATCAGTGTAAGACTTTGAAATAAGGTAGAGTGCCAATAGCAAACGATAAATTAAGGTATTTGGTGCATATTTTGGATGTTTTATCAAAAACACAAATTTAAACAAATTTTCTGTGCACCTTTAATATTGGTTACGTTTAATTTAAATGTTTACCAAGATATGTGATTTTGACTCCTACAGTGAAAAAAACTCATCTGAGTATGTAATTGTTTGCCATCAAATTGGTATGACTGGATCAGTTAGTCTTGGCATCCCCAGTGTTCTCATTCCATTCTACTCCACTATACCCTGGGTTAATCAGCGATTTCAAATTATCCGCCCTTGATGATTGTGCTATTTTTATCGACCAATCCCATACATCGTTATATGGAAAGGAATTTGGCAAAGGGAGGCAACTCTCGTCGGACAAAGTTAACTGTAAGCCCGTATGACATTTCTGTGTCGCGGTAAAAGGCAGCGTGCACAAACGGGGTGACCATTAGGTGATGACCAGTGATGTCTTTTCGACCCCGAGCTTGTTCGTGGTAAGGAGTTGTTCGTGGCAAGGAGTTGGTCGACGTCCTAATCAAATGAGGTTTCTTCCGTGTTTCCATCGGCTTGTATAAAAATTGCTTCAAATATGGTCAATTTAGGCTTAAATACTTCACTCAAGTTTTCTTTGAGGCAATTTCGTGGCTATTTCATTACTATTACTAATTTAAAGATTTTTACATCCAAGAATCTATCCGACATTGAATTATTTCCGTTTCTAAAAAATCTCAGACTAAAATTAAATAAATTAATCTGTCAAACAAAAATCATGTCACCTAGCATATTGTAATGTTTAGGCATTGAATATTTTAATTTACGAAATTGTTTTAAATCAATGATAGTGATTTGGAAAATGTTTTTCCTGAATAAAATAAAATTTGATTTAGTACAGTAGTTTATGGCTACTGTTTATCACAAGCTTATTAATATTGCCAGGCCTATGTCGATGTAGCCACTGACTCGCTAGCCTGTAGGTCGCGTATTCGATCCTTGTATTAGCCGAGCAAGTTCATCGGGATTTTCCGATGTTTTTTCCATTTGTAAATGATGTATGGTCTGACAAGGACAGCTATCTAGCTCCCATGTACACATTGGCGTGCATGTAAAAGATCCATTGACAGTTGGATATATGAGTAGTCCATAGTGCCACAGTCCGTGCAAAATTTCCCTCGTAGCATACCGCATGGTATATGCCCGTCTTCATTAGCCCATGCGGAGAAGAACAGTAGGACGTAAAACCCCATTTCATTTCATTTCCTATATCGACGACTGGAAAATGTTTTAATTATACTTTTTATTAACTTCTCCGGTAAGTATTAATATCGATAAACGTATCAACTGTGACAATTTTAAATTTGGGTTTTCAAATATACATTTGTCTTATCGGACAGTAAGAAAACCGAGAGCTGCATACAATTTTGGGAGATTTGGCGCTGGTTTGATGAATGCACATAAAAGATACGTCAGGGGTTGTTATGATACTGGGTGGTGCTTTTGGGGCTGACACGAAAATCTTGTCTAGTTATTCGATAATATTAAAGTATATATGAGTTATATGACTTTCAAATTCAAAAAGAAATTACAATGACACGGGTTATTTTTAGCTCCCATAATATGCCAGTACTTGAGAACGTGTAAAAAATGAACGAATGATATTATTATTATTTATGTATACCAGGCACGGACTAACCAAAGAGTTGTATAACAAGACGTGTTTACAAAACGATATCCTATTACATTTGCTTGTGAAAAGATAAATGTAATACGGCCGAGCATCAATTGAATATCCATTTTTTTCAAATGTGTGAACTAATATAATGGAGACGAGCGTATGTGTGTTTTCGATGTTGTGCTTATTTATTAATCTATACATACAGTGCTGGACTGGTGGACCGAAGGCCCACTTGCCAAGTCATTCACCAAAGCGCCCACACAAGTACGCGCCGAAAAAGTGCTAGCGTCCGAGGGGGTATAGCGGGGGGGGGGGGGGTCCCCGCCCAGGAAAAATTTGAAAATTGACAACCGCAAACCCATTTTCCAAGCATTTCAGACAAAAGCAGAAGAAGGCAAATTTTGGATTTCCTGATACAATTAGATAACAGAATGACCTAAGAGCACTATCTTTAGATGAATTTAAGATCTCCTGTCCTGTGTCCTGTGTCCTGTCCTTCCTTCTTTCTTCTCTTTCTTTCCCCTCTCCTTTCCATCTCTTTTTTCTTTTTTCATTATAGACTTAAGCCCACTTTTTCAAAATGAGTTTCAGCCCAGTCCGACACTGTATACATATAATAGGCATTGCTTGGAAAGGGGATTTTCTTTCATTTTTTTTTGTTAGCATGTGTATCGATATACATCTAATTATTAATAACTAGCTTAATTTATTTTAATTAAACATGTATTATTCAAGAGCCGAATCAGCCTATTTTAAGTCTTTATTTAGGCTTCAGATGTTATAGGATTATTAATTAGACCTTTATTTACATTACGAGCTAGAAATCAACTCTATAGACCCTCGTATGGCGTGGGTACGGCTCGGATTTAAACAGTCGTCCATTTAGAATTAAATCAGTAAATGGCTTACCAAGCTAACTTTTATCGTTACTCGGTGACGTCTGTACCGGAAATTAGTGATGAAAGGCCTGCAAAGCAAGAGTGCTATTGACAACGTTACTTGATAATCGCGAATATGTAGGTGGAGTTATCGTCTGTCAATTAAACGATCGATAACTCTCGTAGACGATGCAGACACAGTTGATGCCTATTTTTAGCCCAAACTTCCAACAGAATAAAGGAAATTGACTGAAATTTTCAATATTTTCTTTTTTTATCGTCTATATTTGAATTATTATAGCGAGAACGGTCAACCCTTCATTAGAATCTTAAATAATGTATCTTTAATATGTATATTGACATAAATAAAAACATGTATCTTATGAGGGGTAGAATATCAGTGTTTGTGTTTATATTTCATTACATAATGGTCTATATCTTGTACTGTATTGTAATTGACCCTGCTTCGTGTGCTTTCAAAATATCGCTCTCCCAATTCAACAAACGGTTAACTAACGCAGTCAAGATATATGACATGATGAATCTGGTCAATTTATGACTACCGCATGCTTATGTCAATAAAGAGTCGAAAATATCATAAATCTGTCATTACGTGGGTCTAGGACAGATTTGTCAAACATTGTTTTAAAAAAAAGCATAGCCTTGAACATTTTTCTATATCGTAGTTATATGTTTGATCACATGCGCTGATAAAATATGGATTCATCTATGATACGTGCATGCTATTATCAGTTACCTGTTTTCATATACTTAAAGATACATTATGCAAGAGATAAATCTACCTATTGCGGATCTTTCTTTAGATCTGAAATGTTATCTTAATTATTAAATAGACATTAATTAACTTATCCAAACCGTAATCAACTCTCGATGGCATCGCTAGCCCGCGATCTTTAGTGGATAGTGATCGGATTTACTGTATAACTTTCCTTCACTTTAGTAATGGTGATCGAAGTTGGGCGGAAATTTCAGTGGCTTAATTTTCGGTTCATACAGGATCAATTTGACTGAAATTTTCACCAAATTGTCTTTAGTAAAGTAAAGTAAAGTGAATGAACAAATGAACAACTGGGTTTATCATGGAAAATAAATCCATAGGGGTGAAACACAATTTCACTCTTGTAATTCTGACCATTTCCTGTAAGTATTCCTTTAAAACAGGTAATCGGACAAAAAGAGTGTGAAAATATAGCCATCGTTAATTACCCTAACATGCGCAGTATAGTAAGCCAATCACTCAGCTTACAGTGTATAGGGGTATCAGTTAAATAGCTACCGGGAGCGTGTACATTTAATGAAGACTCTCTAGCTTTGAAGTTACAGCCTACAAAGCAGACACCAACATCATAAAGTTAGTATCTGCTTGAAGGGTTTGGTTTCGATAAATCAAAAACAGATTTTTTATCTTAATCCATTTATAATTAATTAAGATGCCATCACCAAAAGTAGACATGTACAAGGTAATAATCCCTCCCACCCCCTGTAAAAATCCCACTGGTAATAATCCTCCCAGTAAAAATTCCCCCTTTTGGAAAAATGTAAATTGCCCCCAAAAATTCAAAATGCCACAAAGCAGCTCCGCGCTTTGGTTGAAAATTACATACCTACGCTTTGATGTTTCTGTGCTTTCCAATTTGTTTTCCTGTGGGATGAAATACAATTGTAATACAATTCTTCTTACCATGGCAATAACCTTCTGTTTCTTCTGTTAAATGAGTCAAATTAGGGGATTTTAATCTTAATAAAACTATTTTTTCGATTTTTACCTACTTTCCAAAAGGGGAGATTTTTACTAGGGGATTGTGTGTGTGGGTAATTACCAGTTCTATTTTTACTGGGGGGGGGCAGGGTACTGGAATCTCATTACCTACATTTAAGTAGACAATATCTCACTCTAAATTATATCATCTTTATCAAAGTAGTATATAGCGCTTTGATCGTTATACTAGTGTGACGTCACAGAACGCAAATGTCTATTAGAACTATACAATGCCTAGAAATGAGTCTACTACTCATAACGTCCGTCTTTAACTCTTTCTTGCAACAGCCTGCATCTCCCTAAATTTCAAATTAATCTGGCCGCGAAAGGTACTTCACGTAGCTTAACATATATACTATTCAAAAAAAGTAGGGGATATTTGATTTTGGGGGCATAATACTAATACATGTATATGCAAATGACTACGAAAAAAGTCACTATAGAACCTAACAGAAGAAACATTTCCAGTTACATGTGACGCCCAAACGCACCAATAGCTACCGCATGGAATGCAGGTGATGCTTGGGATCATCATGGGGGTCCAACCCAAGATTTGCACGACTCTGACTTTGAATGTTACAGTCATTGTGGCATTGAATTCCAGGGTGGAAACATCAGTTTAATTGTTTTAGCGACCAGAAAAAAAAATTGATATGCGTTGGCTTACCCAAAATGAAAGGTTACGTGCCCTTGGCATGCTACAGATCGGCACAACACAGGCGGTTGTGGCGCGGACGATGAATGTTTCTCAGTCTGTCATAAGTAGGCTATGGTCCAGATACCGTGATACACAATCTGTACAGGACAGACCACGCTCAGGTCGACCAAGGGCGACAACTCAAGCCCAGGATCGATTTATCCGTACCTTGGCCTTGAGAAATCGTGTCATCGGAATCGACTGCATAGGAGTCACCTTCGCGCCCGACGTCCTCGCGTGATCCCTTGTTTGAGAGATCATCACATTCAGGCAAGACGTCGTTGGTGTAGGGATCGTCAACACTGGGATAATCGACGCTGGAGCAATGTGATGTTTTCAGATGAGTCAAGGTTCACTGTTGATTTTTTGGACAGACATAGGAGGGTGTGGCGTCGTCGAAACGAGCGCTTCCAAGACGTTAACGTCATCAGACATGATCGATTTGGGGGTGGTTCTGTTATGGTGTGGGGAGGCATCACTGTTGCTGGAAGAACGGCTTTACATGTTGTTGCAGGGCGTGTTACAGGCCAGTACTACCGGGACAACATCTTGGCAGTCCATGTTGTGCCGTTCGCACGACGTCATGGCTGCCGTTTCATCTTCCAGGATGACAACGCAAGATGTCACAGGGCCAGGATCGTTACAGGTTACTTCCAACAACAGAACATCACCACATTACCTTGACCAGCACTGAGTCCCGACCTCTCCCCCATCGAGCATGTCTGGGACATGCTTGGACAGAGGTTACGTCAACGTCAACAGCGTCCTACCAATGTCCAAGAACTTGCTGCTGCGTTGCAACAGGAATGGAACAATCTGGACCAAAATGACCCTAGACGTCTCATTAGGAGTATGCCACGTCGAATCAATGCTTGTTTGGCAAACAGAGGAGGATTTACCCGTTACTGACTTTGTTGTGATGCTGTGGTAACTTTGCTGTTTGACCCCGGGTATCATTTTACCCTTATAATGGTCAGTCTGTGCCTTACTTAGTCTAACGATCATTTGGAATAAATCGATGAATGTGAACTTCATTTCATTTTGTCATTTGTTTCTTCGTCAGTTTCATTAGGTGACTTTAATAACACTTAAAAATCAAATATCCCCTACTCTTTTTGAATAGTATATAATTATCTAATCCGCGTTGAAGTTAAAATGATTTAAATAAAAACAAACTCGAGATTTTTCAGGGGTAGCGCCATGGCCACATACATACATAAAAATGTCGCTTCGACACTTTAAAACTTATTACCGCAATGAAGCTGTTCGGTATGACTAAGATTTTAATGGTTCATACATTTGTAATAAAAAAAAATTTATTTCAACACAACTTTTGATGATATGTGATGTGTTTGTTTTGGGATATCTTTACTGTCGCATAGCATCAATGAATGTACCAACTGTTGTGGCGACCACGTTGACGCTACAATATTGCAGCTCTTTTCATACTACAACTACAGACCCGGATCCAGGACTTTGTCGAAAGGGGAGGGGGGCACACATTGGAGCAAAGGGTAATATGTTGCAACCTTGGATTGCTTGGGCGGAGACAATGCAAAAATCATGTTTATATCATCTATTAAAGAGCAGATTATGTCAATTACAACAGCAACAAAGCAAACGAAAATGAAAATCAAATATGTCACTGCCCCCCCCCCCCCCAGGTCCGCACCTGAACTACCCTGCGATAATGTGTATAATAAATCCATCTGGGGGATAGCATAAAACATGTTATCGGGGGGGGGGGGTGGCCTAGTGGTCTAGATAGGGGCGTTTTCTCAACCTCGTGGGTTTCCTCCGGGCACTCCGGTTTCCCCCCACTGCTAAAGACCCCTACGCGCAAGCGAATTATTGAAATAAAATTGAACCATATGTTAGTCCCGAAATGACCTAGTTTGTGTTGAATGGACGTTAAACCCCATTTCTCTCTCTCTCTCTCTCTCTCTCTCAAAACATGTTATCGTATAATTATTTAATACGATGTCAGTGTGTATACTTTATTAATATGCTGTTTTGTTTCAGATTGTATTCTGTTGTAAACCAAAATGAAACGAAATGGGAATTAATGTCCTACGTTTCTGCAAAGATTAGGCTAATGAAGGCAGACATAAGCTATACAGTCAGGAAATTTTGTCTCATATCTTTACGTCAAGTTTTTACTTTTTAATGCGTTTGGACTATTCTATTCAGATTAGGTACTTGGCTTGCATAACATGTCAATTGACATTTAAAGTGAACTCTAATATAACTGGGTCATTTGATAACAATACAGAATTAAAGGCCCTTTTTTAAATTGGTTTTTGATATAGTATTCTGACTGCGTTGACAAATACAAAATCTCTTATTCCGCAAGGTTCTGCCATTCATTCATGCTATTTCTGAACATTCATTAATAACATTTGCAAACTGATAGTTTCTACCTTTATCTTAGTCGCTGCCAACAGGTTTTCCTTTAATTACCACAATAGTGTCAAAATGGTCTAGTTAGTGCTGAGGAGCTGTTAAACCCCGATTCTATTATTTTAACGTCTTTAAGCGACTCTTTCTATATGAATACAAAGTCGGTCGCACAATAATAAAAGTATCGCCGTATTAATTGTCTAAGCTGTATTTTTTTTTAAATCAAATAATAAAGGATAAAAGTAGATATTATGTTATAATTAAAACCAATAATGCCTACCTTTGTTCCAATATATAACGGTAATGGAAGCAGTATTAAAGGTGTCAAAATCATAATCAACAACACCCGAATACTCCATATCTGTCTTAATACACTTGACATTTTGAAAATGTTGATCGACAGTCTGTCCACAATCAAGAATTAATGTTCAGATTTAATTTACTTTAAAATATGTTGCATGTCCGTTTCTTTTCAGCTGACAAACATTACTATTTCATTGAGCCAGTACAATGAAATAAACTGGGCCAATCTTCTGTCGTATAATATCAAGTTGTGGCCAAATGGGATCCACTTTAATAATAATAATAATAAAGGATAAAATACTGAGCAAACAAATATAATCCAACTAGTTCTAGGTTCATAGACTAATGATATACAAGAGTGTAACTTGACTAGGATCACAAACCGGGAGTATCTCCTTATTTTCTCTTAATATATACCTGCTGTTAATGTGATATAAATATTGATAACTCCCAATAGCAAAGTCTTGACCTTGCCTTTGTGGACCATAACTTTTCTTCTGTATCAAACACTATAATAAGTCCAACAGAGATTCACTTGAACCTTATCCTGGAAATTGTAATTTGTTAAAATACTTCTTAAAAATCTAGTTTATATTGGGTTCGGTGAACGGAGGAAGTATCCTCAGAATAGTATATTTTTTTCTGGCTTTAATCTTACGTTATTATACTTTGGCATGATCAAACATTAGGATTAGGCAACCATCGCATTCACTCCTGCAACACGATCCATGAATAACTTCCGGGGTTGCATAAAAAAAAATATCATGCGGACTGAGACTTTGATAATATAGAAGAAAATCAACGCATTACAATAAAAACTACGGTTACTGATTATGAAAATTCGACATCGGCTCTATAGCAATGTGGTAATCCTCTATTTTAAATTAATCTATTTATCACCATTCGAGTCATTGACGACTATAAATTTCATCCGTTATTCTTAATGTTTCATTAAATTTCTTAATCCTTCAGTATTATTAATCTTAGATATAATCTCTTGACTTTGAAGTAGTCATCTGTTAAAAGCAGCTGGTTATTTCAAAAGTTGGGTTGCATAATCATTTAATTGCGGATTTGTTGCATTTAATGAAGATTTAATACACTATATTTATGTTACAATATTATAAAATTCATTCTACTTATTTATGCTTCCAACGATATAAAGGTTTTATACAATACGACTAATACCCCCACCCTCTTAACGGTGCGGTGAATATACCTTGACACGGTTATGCTTTTTGCCTTGTAAACAAGATAAATTTAATCGATATCATTCTGGAAAAAATCAAATGATTAAAATACACTTTAAATGATACTAATGATACAGGATATAAATGGGTTACAAATGTGGGTCATGAATAGATATTGGAGACAAGCGTAAATTTATGTTGCCTGTTTCTCGAAATCTTAACTGTATTTTTCAATTTTGATTTGATTTTGCGTGTGGGGTCATCGATAGTATATACGCAGGAGGGACTGCAAGACACCATACGTAGGAAGCACATACACCCATACATATCAGATTTTAAAGTGAATATTAGTGTATTAAAAAAATTCTTATACGTGATACGGCACGCGAACAGCTGTCATACGGAAAAGGTTCGTATTACATTGTCGTCTTTTTTGCTACTTTTTAGACGTAGGTGTATATGTGATGGGTTTTTGACAATGTTATAGACTGGAATTTAATCATTATTTTTGATGAGTTTTTCTGGAATGTTCATATTTCCCTGTTTGTATGCTGTTTGATCTACGTGCAAAATTTATGCTAGGCCCCACTCTCGTGGGATGCATTACGATATGACTTTCCCTATTGAGCCCACTATACGATCTGCATGATTGGTCACAATATATGATAAGACCTGATAGGATAACCACGCTTACTCCACTATCAACACCACGCTTTTAAACGTAGCATGAATCGTGATAGTGGGGACCTAGCATTAGGGACGTGGGACATTGAATGATGCGATTTTATGGGGAATAAAAAATGTCTTAAAAAAATAATTAAACGGGTATATTCACTTAAAGCAGCCAATGCCTCGCGAAATTACCTCATCCACATACGTGTGAGACGTCACAGGCACCAAATGTTTTGTCGCCACCAATACACATTTGATATCAGGAACAGGATGAGCTTTGGTCATTGGGGTGAACGACGGGGGTCGCTCTAACCAGACTCGAAATATTGTTTTTAACAACAATTCATTAAAAACGACGTAAATTCATTATTAACTAGTTTAGGGACCCCTGAAAATACCATCCTCCATTTCGGTCCTTCCTGGAAAAGGGATAGGAAAGATAGGATGTAAAAAAAGGTGTTTCACATCAAATGATATTTCGTATATTATTTTACAGTAATATATAAACAAATGTTTCCGTTTTATGCAATGAACAATTATTTTGTTAGGTCGTGTAGAAAGATATTTGAAAATGTCCGTATTCCATGGTAAACCTTAACTTATCATATAAGTTAGTTGGTATATTATTTTACAGATATAAAAGTGTTTCCGCTGTATCCAGTGAACAATTTATTGTTAGTTCGTGTGGAAAGATATGCTTTAAAACCTGTTACAAATTAACACATGGTATATCAGTCGAGTATTCACAGCTACGAGAAAGTTACATTTAATCGAAATTCCAATATTTTTTTTTATTTATTAGGTTGAAGGCAGAGTCCTACAAGTGGTAGACCATATTTAAATATTTGTATGCATATAGATCATTATACGGATTGTCCGCCTGGATTGAAAATAAGAGATATGCGGACTAAACCTTTCCGTTTCATCACAAAATCTGATCTTATTGCTGTGTTGGATACATTTTGAATTCTAAACTCTATGGTGCAGAATATTACATTTGGTGTTTCTGTGTTGTTGTGCAAAATATTATACGAAATAAATAGAACCCAAGGGTGTTGGCATGGTATGTTTGGGGTAAGACAGTTGTTTTCTTATTTTTGAGAGCAAAAGTACACTGTGGTTGGATTATTTCATCTAATTAGTAAATAATTTGGTTCTAATCGCAGACATAATAATTGTGTGGCAATAATATTTTCAGTAAGCTGATAGTAAAAAAAAACCTCAATCAGTCGAACGGACGTGGGCACTATGCTTGACAAGGCATAAAATATTGTGGGCGTTGTTGTTGCTTATCACAAATGTACAGGTCACAATTTTTATCCGATTACAATGAAACTTGAAATATTATAGGTGTAGCACGATAAGATCTCGTTTCCGATTACAATGAAACTTGAAATATAGGTGTAGCACGATAAGATCTCGTTTCCTTTCGATAATGGCATGGATCGGACTGTAACTTCTTGGATTATGCCCCTGGTTGTACGTAAAATCAAGTTTTTGGCTTGTGAACAATGTTTATAACCCAAAGATCTTGGTCCCTTTCGATATTTGTGCATATCAGATTGTAACTTCCTGAATTATGGCCCCTTCTTTAGCTTGTTGTCCCACTGGACGCCACAATTATAATCTGATTTTTAAAAAAAACGTTTGATTATATCACCGTTACACCGTAAGGAAGGTTGAGTTGGAATTTCATGAAAATCAAACAAAATACTGCGGGACAAAATGGCCAACGCTTGCACGGATCGTAACTTCCTGAATTATGGCCTCTGATTGGCCAAAAAATCGCCATTTTTAGCTTGTGATCCCCCTGGAGGTCACAATTATAATCTGATTTAAAAAAAAACATTTGATTATAGCACCGTTACACCGTAAGAAAGGTTCGAATTTCATGAAAATCAAACAATATCTGACGGACAAAATGGCCACCGCTTGCACGCGAATAGTGTTAAAATATGATATATCAAGGTTGTGGACCCTGTAGAGGTCACAATTTTAATTCAATTTTATGAAACTATAAATACATGTTTATAACCTAAATATCTTGGTTCATTTCGATATTTGCGTATATCGGATTGTAACTTCCTGAATTATGGCCCCTGACTGTACGCAAAATTGCCTATTTTAGATTGTGGTCCCTCTGGAGGTCACAAATATTACCCGATTTACAAAAAAACGTTTGATTATATCATCTTTACACCGTAGTGAAGGTAGAGTTCGGATTTCTTGAAAATCGGATCAAAACGCTTTGACCAAATGGCCGCCGCTTGTACGCGAATAGTGTAAAACTATGGTTGTTGACCCGGTATAGGTCACTATTTTAATCCGATTTTGATGAAACTTGACAATCATGTTTATAACCCAAGGATCTTGGTTCTTATCGATATTTGCGTATATCGAATCGTAACTTCCTGAATTATGGCCCTTGATTGTAGGAAAAATCACATTCTTTTAGCTTTATTCTGAGTTAGTGTGTGTAGTTTTGACAAGATATGCATTGTGGTAACCAAGGCACTGGTATATTCGAGACTTGGCCTCGCTTTTCCATTTTTAAATTAAGTTTTTTTAAATGGCGAACCGTTTTAATCCAGTTAAATCTCGAGTATCCGAGGGCATCGAGTTGATTATGATCTTGTTCTATTAATTAAATAACATTTTAGGCCTAAAGAAAGCCCTGTATCACTGTATGTTAAATATTATTCTGTATATTTAGCATGTCATAAGGGTGGTGTAATTTTGTTTTATAATGCGACATATGTTATTAATATTAAATATATATTACAATTATATAGATATATCTAGTGTTTCATACATGTTCTTTTATATTAAGTTTTTAACTAAACAATGTTATATGTGACACTTCAAAAGACACTTTTTCATTTAGGTTATGAACGACGTAGACACTGTATTAGCATACGATTTATCCCTAACGTGCATACATATTTCACCGCTACAGTATACGAAACCAACCAAGTATGAATTATCCAGACCCTGTATTCAACCCTTTCGACGGTGAGAAAGGGTGTTTTATGTAAAATGGTTATTTGAATGTACAGTCTATATCAAAATGTCTAGTGTATTAAGACAGTTATGGAGTATTCGGGTGATGTTGATTATGTTTTTGACACCTTTAATTCTACTTCCATTACCGTTATATATTGGAACACAGGTATGTACAATATTATATTATTTAATTTAGATGGAGGATATCAGTCTCGTGAAACATCTGTAATTTTATGCTTGGAAAAAACCGAGTCTTGACATTAACACTGTTGAATGATGATAAATATACACTTCCCTTGTCAAATAATGTGAAATGTTTGATGACAAGAGACACATATCTGTCAAAGCTCTTTATATGGCTCATTTGTCACCAAGCATAGCTTGTTCGCAAACTATCAACTGAGAATTACATATTCAAATTATTTTAATGGCATTACAAAATAAAACACACATCTAACACAACAAAACACGTAGCTTGCATGGTACAACCACAGTATCGAAACGACATATAATCTGTGAATGGCATTTAGCGATTGAACATAATATAACACAACACAGTTCTGTGGATAACAATCACTATATTATGGACGGGTTGTTTTAAATAAGTTATTTTCATATGAATAATATATATAGAAAAGAGGGTAAAATCACTAAATATAAAAAAGTTCTTGTATATCAGTTTTATCCATAGAACAGTTTTAAAATCGCTGTCGTGAGAAGAGATGGTGGCTCATCTTCTCATAATGGGATTCATTTCCTACTTTTTCGACATGGAATGGTATCCGTGCAAATTCTACGGTTCTATCTTTGTTGTGGAATGAATCAACATTTGCACGAATATTGTGAACAATTTCTGATCTTGATATTGATTCGTCATGTATTATTGAATCTATGCCGCAGCCTTGACACGATGACTGCTTATTGAGCGATGATTGACACAAGTCACACAAGCCACTTCCCTAGGATTTATTTATATATTGTGACATGGGATCACACTTATATTAATGTGCATATAGATACTGGTTACATAGTACACACATAAATGTTTATTTTAAAAATTGTGACACCCTAAAATATGGCAATTCCTGTTGTTAATTTTTGGATTTTCGATAGGTAGATGGCAGCCTCTAGCTTTGGTTCAAACCTGTTCTTCTTTATGTTGATAGTGTATCCTTCTTGTTTTGTTGGTTTGGCATCTCTTCATAATTTTACCTTTATCTTAATACTGTGTTGTCTATTGGCTTTAATATGTGAACCCACGGCTGATTTATTCCGAGGTAGCTTGAGATTTGTGTTCAGCCAACATATGCTTCTTCACACGCACAGTCTCTTTTGCAAACCCAACCTTTTCTGAAAAGAAGGTTTAAGACGCCAGCACCAGTTTTTATTGAACAATACATACTTCCTAATAGTATATCCAAAGAGTTACACCCACTCCCTGATAGATTTGCATCAACTTTACAGGTATAATTGTGAAAATCACCAATGTCTTGCTGATACTGGATATGATATTATATCCTTCTCAACTTCACCTTCACATTCAACAGAATGAGTTTTATCGGACTTAAACTAGTTAACCATACATTTTGCAAGAGCTATATCTGCAAATTGTAGGTCCTTTTTTAGACCTGAAAAGTTATCTAAATGATTAATTGGACATTAATTAACTTGTCCAGACCATAATCAACACTCGATGCCATCGCTAGCCTGCGATATTTACTGGATTTGGATCTGTTGTTCAACGCTCATTGATGATTAAATCAAAAAAGGATAACGGAAACTATGTTTAGAAATGATGATCGAGACTAAGCCTAAAATTCTCGGCTCAGAGTGAATTTATTAGACTTAAATTTTCAGCAAATTGCCTTTACATTATCTAGATTTTAACTATTATAGTGAGAACTGGCAGCTCTTAATCTATTCTTAATGAGACTGAAATTGCAAAAATCATAAAACAGTCTGCAACTAAATCGTGCTTCAACCCAACCTAATTGACATCACCACTTCTTCTATTTTAGAGGATAATGTGCCTGTGTGTAAAAGTCAATGACATTACGACCCACACCAAAGCGCCAGTACCGAAACATCTGTACACCGTGGCCACAACGACATAACTATGTGTCTGGAGGAGCGTGAATGCATTCTGCTGGATTTATCAACAGCATTTATCACCGTTGATCACGATATTCCCATGTCAAGATTAGAATGTGACCTTGGAAGCCAAAGTAATGCCCTGGAGCTCATAGAATCTTATATAAAAGGTCGTAATCAAACTATTATAGTTAATGGTGTATCATCATCTAAGATGGTGTCCCATAAGGATCCGTATTTGTGTCGATTTTATTCAGTCTATACACTTCTCCCCATGGTATAATCGCCAGGAAATATGGCCACGTATCCGGATAAGCGGTTTTGTTGTTGGCGTCCAAACGACTCAATATTTCGAACTAAAATTTTGAGACATGGTAGATCCACCATTCTTCTATATTTCGGCGCTTAAATTTCATATGTACAATTTTGTTTCTGCTGACACTTTTATTTTTTGAAATTGAAGATAGTCCCTTTAAATAAAAATATTGCAAGTTTATACAAAATTGTCAAATATCTGCGCCATTAAATATCTCTGTTTTGTGTATGTTTATTTCTATGTTTACTAAGTATTTGTAAAACCCTATCGATATTCTTTATTGATATTCTGTTTTTATCCGTTGTGATATGTTGTTTTATTGTAAAGCGCATCTGAACAAATTTATCAGAAAAGATGCGCTGTGTTAATGCATGTAATACTTATAATGTAATAAAAATATAAATATCATGTAATAACATTACTCAAGAAACCTGTAACTGTTCTTCGATGCTAACAAAAATGGTCTATTTTAACTGACTTAAATCGAAAAAGTTTGATGTAATTGATCATTACCCCACTCATGTACATATTAACTTAAAACAAATTAATTTATATTCCGTTACTTGTTTCACTTTGGGGAGATTGATATTAGCATGTCATAGCAATATTCAGAAACTAATGTAGCAGTTTTCGAACATATTATCTTTGACAATATTCAGAAAGGTTTCGATCTTTATCTTAATTTACCTACGTGAATATAACTTCTTTAACGTTCATATTGAATGCTGCAATGTATTTTCGAACATATTTAGCCCATCAATGGCATTGTTCCGAAAGTCTTATGCACCAAACCATCGAGTTGTATTTAGACAAAATCTAAAGTGGAATTACGAAAGTGGAGGAAATCATTTTTCTTTTATAAAGACCCAGGGTCAGTTTGCGAGTTGGTATACAATCTCTATAATTTAAGAGGAGTTTTTAGTATGTGAAGTAGAAGTACAGTTGTCCTTAACTTTGACCCACCTATTAATTTGTATAGTAAGCTAAGCTGAATGGAAATAATACTAAAGATACTTTTCTTCAGACTTCTTAAATAGATCGTATTACTGAGTTTGTAATTTAACCAACTATTTTAATCTTCCTCTTACCCCACACTACACTTCGCCCGAGACTATGACGCTTGTTGTGCGTTTAAGGCGTTTCGACGTTTGCATAGGTTCATAATGCGTTCAGGGGCGGATCCAGGGGGGGGGGGGGCGGTGTCCAAACCCCACCCTGCTCAGCTACATAAAAAAAATAATGCCTTCCACCAATGAAATAAAATCACAATGTAATCCTACATCATTATAAAAATGATTTCTCTCTTTGAAACGCTCAATTTGTATGTATGCCTATGTAATTTAGAGACGATGATGGCAGATTTCCATAACAGGAACCTGGCAAACCCCCTCCTGCAAAAATTTCTGGATCCGTCCCTGGCGTTACGGCCACACGTCGACTGACCGTGGATACTGTTATAAAATTGACCCTCCTCGATCCTTGAACTCTAGTGTCTTTGTTGCAGGAAACTCTAGGGGTTTTTTTGCACAGAATATATGCATGAAGTGATAGCGCAGCGCCTTTTACGCCCAGGGGACATACAGCACAGTGGGAGTACAATAATAAATAAATTGGTATCGCGGATGAAGAAGGTGCCGTGAGCCACAGCATGTCAACACGCTTTGGTAAAAATGAAATATCCGTCCGGGAGCGCGAACTGGTCAAAGATGATCAAAGTCGAATGTGACATGGTCAGTATCTCCAGTTTTAGTCTTGGTAGGTCATCTGTGGAATATGCTTTATCATTCGTGTTGTGGATAATTCACCGTTTCTTGGACATTCCACTCCTCTTGAATGTGTTTTAATGGCATTTGCTGCACTGCACAACATTGGTCACGGTGGCTAAGTGGATAAGGCGCCTGGAGGTCGGGTGTTCGATCCCTGCATCGGCCGAGAAAGTTCATCTCGATTTTCCGGCGTGATTTCCCCTTGTCAGTGATGCAGAAGGAGGGCCTGACAAGGACAGCTGCCTAGTCGTTCGGATGGGACGAAAAACCGAGGTCCCGTGTACACATTGGAGTGCACGTAAAAGATCCCTTGGCAGTTGGAATTCGATATAAGAGTAGGCCGTAGCGCCGTTGCCCGGGCAAAATTTCCCTCATAGCACTCTGTATGGCGTATGCCCGTCTTCCAGGTTAAGTGCAAAAGAGTAGGACGTTAAACCCCATTTCATTTCATTTTATGTGCCCGCACATTAAAATCCACGAAAACCTAACGCACTTAATCTTTCTCCGTCTATAAGAAAATGTATACACTTATTCGCGAGGAGGAATTATTTTGTAGATGTTTGTGCTAAATTAATATGTCTACCAAACTGACATACAAATTTGTATCAGTGTGACGGACAAGCACCAGATTGTGACCCAATTTCCCTGATGATGCAAGGACCCCTGTAACATTTTTAGCCAGTTGCTCCACGTAAGCTTTATCCGACCGGCTCTATGATGTCTGGATAAGCTCGAGCCACAAAATGGATTAGGAGAAGCTGTCTTTATTCCATTTAAGCAAAGTTGCATAATAAACACACAAGAACGATACCTTAAAATTAGTTTGGCAGACGATTTGGAAAAGTTTTAAAATGCCTGCATTTGCCCTTACCCCGTCACTAGACAATCCATTGATGTTGTTAAGACCATCAATGATATGTTTTCAATTATACCACAAATAAATCATATTCACAGGAGGCGAAGGCTGCTTTTGTGTTGATAATGATGGCTGTATACTGGATAACCGAAGCTGTACCAATAGCTGTCACTGCCTTACTACCAGCCTTTATGTTTCCGATGTTAGGTGTTGTGAAAGCTAAAGTTATCGCCCCTGCGTATATATCCGTAAGTAAGTCATAACTGCTAGTTTGAAAATATGTAAATTAAATGAACCGGCGCAATAGGAACACGACATTAAGAGATAAATTATTCAGTGGAAGAACATGAAAGGTCTCTTGTTGTTGTGCGGAAATTCCCGAACTATATTGAAAAACGGGTTTATTGTATATACCTAAATAAAATTATGTATACATTGTAAATCAGTTTAAACAATTATTGGTATTTGATAACGCCTAGATTCAAAGTGACTTTAATTGTATTTGTATCTCTTTAAAGGACACTATCATGGTATTTATGGGTGGGTTGATCATGGCTGTTGCCATTGAAACATGGAATATACATAGACGAATGGCATTGAGAGTTCTTTTACTATTTGGATCGGAACCAAGATGGTGAGATGTTTGTAATTTTGTGAACACTAAACTTTCTAAATCAATGATGGTCTGTGAAGGCTAGGTTCATCTTGCATCATCATGATTCCATGTATTTTTATAGCTTAATTGGCAAATAGTTGGGACAAAGTCGCAAGCCAAAAGCTAACCTCAGGCCATAACCAGGGTCACTGACCCAACCCTTTCTGTACAAATCTAATGTTTTGTAGTATATATTTCCCGTAATAGGCTAATGCTGGGTCTCATGGTTTCCACCTGGTTTTTATCTATGTGGATCAGTAATTCAGCAACAACTGCTATGATGATACCAATTGCTGAAGCTATATTAATACAACTCAAGGGAACCAGCGAAGCACTGAAAGAACAATCGGATGACATAGGTAAATTTGAAATACTTTAATGACAATTAGATACACAAACAATATATGAAGATGTAGAGGCAGTGGAATGTTGATCTGATTAGGTTTCTGAACTAGTCCTCCAAAAGTCTTACACCCACCATAAGATATAATCACAGAGTATTAGCGTAATTCTGTATTTATTTTGTTTAAAAGAAGGTAACCAAGACAGTGACGAAAAGAAGAAGACATCTTCAGGCAAAGGGTAAAGTATAGAGAAAATAATTAAAAAAATGTTGTAATGTAAAACATTGTTTTACAATTAACTAGTATCACTTACTTCCAAGTTAGTCAACTCAAAAAGCCAAACAGCTCCTTTAACCAGGTAAGCATGGTCCTTGTGATACATTTATCAGATATAGTTATCGGAGAGGATGGATAATGAACGTTTGAAATCAAGAAATGCTTGTTGCTTAAAGTTACATTATGGGAAATAAAATAGAGAGATGGCAGTTCTCACTATAATAGTTAAAACTAGATAGTGTAAAGGTAATTTGCTGAAAATTTCAGTCAAATTGATCCACTATTAACCGAAAAAAAAGCGTTTGAAATTTGCACATAGCCTCGGTCATCATTACTCAAATCATTAATATAAACAGCATAGTCTCGATTATCCACTTGATTGATTTAATTATCAACGGCCATTAAGCGGCATATAGGATTTTAATCCGCCAACATCGAAGGCTAGCCTTGACATCAAGAGTTTATTATGGTCTGGATATGTTAATTAATGTTTAATTGATTATTTAGATAATATTTCAGGCCTAAATAAAGACCTGTAATGAGCAGATTTTGCTCTTGCATAATGCTATTTTTAACGAAAACTTCGAAAAAGGAAATGTTCTTTGCTTTGGAAACGGATTTTTGATTATTTTTTTTTTCTTTTGTAGAATTGAAAATAAAAATAGCGACGATAATGATGGTGATGATAATGATGATAATGATGATGATGATGATATTCAACACAAGAAGATTTGTAAAGCTATTTCGTTGTGCATTTGTTATGCTGCCAATTCCGGTGGTATTGCCAGTCTTACTGGAACTGGGCCAAATCTTGTTGTACGAGATCAGGCAGAAACGTAAGTAAAACGAGTAGGTTCGTAAGCAGTATTACAAGGCTCGTGGTATTCATTGGAATACATGGTAGACGATGGCAATAGAGCCGGATTAAGTCGGGTTTCAGACTTGGCTGCAGCCAGGGGCCCATTATTAAAGAGGTCCCCAAATTAGTTCTATAAATATAACGGATATAATTGGTTATTTTTTATTTTATTTATTATGTTGTATGTTTGTGACACATAAATCTATCTATATATCAATTATCTGACTTCGAAATTCCATTGGTGTAACGGTCAATGAACATAATTAGCTCCCGTTTCACTGTTGATGCAAGGCTCTCTAAAATATTTTCAGCCAAGGGCCCCATACAAGTTTAATTCCACACTGACTGTCGGTGCACCTGAAATTAATTTAAGAAATACCATTTCAGAAAATCCATCTGTATTACCATTCACAATATCCAACTCTTAATTTTTCTCTTCATGGACCATCTATGTTTTTTTTTATTAATGCTAATTTGTCGTTACGAGTCATGTTAGTTTATAATAATGCATGAATTGCAGGATTTATTTTGAGAAGGAACGCAACTCTTACTTGACTTGGTGAAATTTACTGGACAATGAACCGGATAAAAAAAATCCTGGTTACGCATGGACAATAGAACTTTTCAGCAAATGTTGACAACAGATCCACGCTGAAGACTAGGGGGTTCTTGGACTATAATATCATAAGTCTAATTTTCAGTTCTTCAATTGACAGTCTCTGTGAGTGTCGGACATATTAGCGTTTTACGCAGATTCGTTGAATATTGTCTAATCTACTAAATATCTATGCCATCCGATGTTTTGGCGAGTAGATTATAGACTTGGCGCGAGAATAAATATATAAATATTAATTTATGTAACATTTGAAGCCATAAAAAGACTTGGGATATGCAGATTTGTACCTTATATAATGCCACGTTATGGCATCTACATGTAGGTTTTAATAGTATGATTATTATCAACTGGGACATTTTCCCGTTCAAATAAATTGTAACACACCAGATGTTAAATGAATATCCTTCTTCCAGGGTATTTGCTCAATACAATGAACAATCTCCTATAAGTTTTACAAGTTGGATGAGCTTTGGGTTTGCTCTGTCGTTTATATTGATGATGACTTGTTGGGGCTGGTTACAGATTATATATTTAAGATGCAGGTAAACAAATAGTATTCTTTTTTTAACTATATACATATTCCCGTGTTGATAATCAATCAAGAAACTAAATGTAGATACATATAATTGAATGAATATCTTGGATACTGATGTAGGTCGTAACTCTAGTTCATCTACTTGGGGATCTGGCAGTAATTCTAACGGATTATCCAGATTTATTATTACAATTAGCACATTATAAATACTAAACTTCCAAAATCAACTAATATTTAAATGAGAAATTTAAAATTGTAGAACTGCATGTGGTTGTTGTTCAGTAGACCCTCAACGTAAAAGTAATGGCGAAAGAGTGAAAAGGGTCATTCGGGAACAATATGAAGCTCTTGGACCAGTCACGTAAGTTTATGGGGAAATGTACTCAACAAACATAGCTTTTCTATTAACCAACATTAACGTATATTGATGATTGCTTATACCCGCAGTTTCCATTGTTTGGTTCACGTCTGCTACCTTCTGAGTTCCACCACACTTTGTTAGTATGAGTGAACTTAGAGGTCTACTGTAACAGTTGCACTGAAATGTGATACAAGGTCGTATAAAATATAACTTAAAACGTGAAGGAGGTATGAAAGAGTACTCCAAGTTTCTTTATGTTGATTTTATTACTAATAAAATGGAAATATTAAGAATTTTATGCGTACCGTAAACTATTAATGTTTCACTTACGATAAACAGTAAGATACGTGAGACTGTTTATATATGTACTTTCCAATAATGCGCGAGTGTGTGGGATGTTGATGATGAGCTCAATTTGGTTTCAAGTCATCTAGCATTTGACTACCACCAGGCTGTTGGCGAAATGAAATGGGGTTTAACGCCTTACGGTTGTATAGCAGGTTTATTATTAAGTCTATAAGAAGATACAACTTATATACCAAGAACGTATTGTGCAAATTGACATGTGCATTAAATGTAGGCTATTAGTAGGAAACGGCAATGACGTAATCATAGAAATAAAATTAACACACGATAAAAAGAAAATTATCTAGAGGACGTTAACCCCTATTCAATTCCAAGTGTTCCGTCTTTCCTCCAGTCATTAATATTAAAGCTAACAGATAAAATAGATTTCCTAAACTGAATATATCTTTAAAGCGATAAACAAATATTTTTGTTATTTTTTTCTTATGCAGTTACGCCCAGGGTTCTGTGATGTCTCTGTTCCTTTTATTGGTTATATTTTGGATAAGTCGAGATTTAGGTGGAGTTGGCGGCTGGGGTGATCTGTTCAGAGATGAGTAAGTCATCAAATTAATTTTCTATTAAACATGGTGATCATATGGCTAAATGGGATAGACAATGGCTCGCTAGCCTGGAGATCGGGTGTTCGATCCCGGCATTGGCCGAGAAAGTTCATCTCGATTTTCCGGCGTGGTTTCCCCTTGTCAGTGATGCAGAACGGATGGCCTGACAAGGGAAGCTGTCTAGTCGTTCGGATGGGACGAAAAGCCGAGGTCTCGTGTACGCCTTGGCGTGCACGTAAAAGATCCCTTGGCAGTTGGAATTCGATATAAGTATAGGCCGTAGGGTCGCTGCCCGTCCAAAATTTCCCTCATAACACACTGTATGGCCGCTTTCATTAGCCCAGGTTAGGCGAAGAAGAGTAGGACGTTAATCCCCATTTTTATACGCCCACATTTTCATGTGGACGTATATTGTCGTCGCCCCTGTCCGTCCGTCCGTCCGTCCGTCCGTCCGTCCACAATTGTTTGTGAACAGTCTACAGGTCATAATTTTTATCCGATTTCAATGACTAAGATCTCGGTTCCTTTCGATATTGGCATGTATCGGACTGTAACTTCATGGGTTATGGCCCCTGATTGTACGAAAAATCACGTTTTTTAGCTTGTGAACAGTTTAGAGGTCACAATTTTGAACCGATTTGGATGAAACTTGAAATGCATGTTTATAACCCAAAGATCTTGGTTCCTTTCTATATTTGCGCCAATCGGATCGTAACTTCCTGAATTATGGCCCCTGATTGTCCGAAAAATCGCCCTTTTTAGCTTGTGGTCCCTCTGGAGGTCAAAATTGTTATCCGATTTAAAAAACCGTTTGATTATATCACCGTTCCATGGTTATGAAGGTCGAGTTCGAATTTCGTGAAAATCGGACCAAAATTGACGGACAAAATGCCCGCCATTTGTACGCGAATAGTGTGAAAATATGTTAAATCAAGGTTGTGAACAGTGTAGAGGACACAATTTTGAACCGATTTGGATGAAACTTGAAATGCATGTTTATAACCCAAAGATCTTGGTTCCTTTCGATATTTGCGCCAATCGGATCGTAACTTCCCGAATTATGGCCCCTGATTGTCCGAAAAATTGCCCTTTTTAGCTTGTGGTCCCTCTGGAGGTCAAAATTGTTATCCGATTTAAAAAACCGTTTGATTATATCATTGTTCCATGGTTATGAAGGTCGAGTTCGAATTTCGTGAAAATCGGACCAAAATTGACGGACAAAATGGCCGCCATTTGTACGCGAATAGTGTGAAAATATGTTATATCAAGGTTGTGAACAGTGTAGAGGACACAATTTTGAACCGATTTGGATGAAACTTGAAATGCATGTTTATAACCCAAAGATCTTGGTTCCTTTCGATATTTGCGCCAATCGGATCGTAACTTCCTGAATTATGGCCCTAGATTGTCCGAAAAATTGCCCTTTTTAGCTTGTGGTCCCTCTGGAGGTCAAAATTGTTATCCGATTTAAAAAACCGTTTTATTATATCATTGTTCCATGGTTATGAAGGTCGAGTTCGAATTTCGTGAAAATCGGACCAAAATTGACGGACAAAATGGCCACCATTTGTACGCGAATAGTGTGAAAATATGTTATATCAAGGTTGTGAACAGTGTAGAGGACACAATTTTGAACCGATTTGGATGAAACTTGAAATGCATGTTTATAACCCAAAGATCTTGATTCCTTTCGATATTTGCGCCAATCGGATCGTAACTTCCTGAATTATGGCCCCTGATTGTCCGAAAAATTGCCCTTTTTAGCTTGTGGTCCCTCTGGAGGTCTAAATTGTTATCCGATTTAAAAAACCGTTTGATTATATCACCGTTCCATGGTTATGAAGGTCGAGTATGAATTCTGTGAAAATCGGACCAAAATTGACGGACAAAATGGCCGCCGTTTGTACGCGAATAGTGTGAAAATATGTTATATCAAGGTTGTGAACAGTGTAGAGGACACAATTTTGAACCGATTTGGATGAAACTTGAAATGCATGTTTATAACCCAAAGATCTTGATTCCTTTCGATATTTGCGCCCATTGGATCGTAACTTCCTGAATTATGGCCCCGGATTGTCCGAAAAATCGCTTTTTTTCGCTTTTGGTCCCTCTAGAGGTCAAAATTATTATCCGATTTAAAAAAACGTTTGACTATATCACCGTTACATGGTAATGAAGAGGGAGTGTGAATTACGTGAAAACCGGACTAGAATTGACGGACAAAATGGCCGCCGTTTGTGCACGAATAGTGTGAAAATATGTTATATCAAGGTTGTGGACCCTATAGAGGTCACAATTTTGAATCGATTTTGATGAAACTTGACAGGTATGTTTTAAACCCAAAGATCTTGGTTCCTTTCGATATTTGCGCCCATCGGGTCATTACTTCCTGAATTATGTCCCCTGATTGTACGAAAAATCACCCTTTTTAGCTTGTGGTGCCTCTGGAGGTCACAATTATTATATGATTTTAAAAAAAACGTTTGATTATAAAAACCAAACAAATTCTAATGATTTTCTGATAATCCCTAATATGCGACAATTCTTGTTGACTGCCCGGACGATTTGGCTGCTGTGTGGGCGTATGTTTCGTTGCCTGGCAACCTATTTTCTTTCATTTCTATTAAACGTATTGCTTGCAGTATAGAATACAAAAAGATAGGATACAAATTTTTGCGTCTCAGAAAATTTAATTGCATTAATTTAAATGAAAATGACAATATATACAGTGTCATATACAAATGTACACACAGACAACATTTTGACAAGGTTTCTTTATTTTTGTAATTATTGTTCGATGAATAATTAACAGTAATTGTATTTCACAGAACTAGGTCCAGTGTATTTTTAGTCCAATTACGAAATTATGTCTGTGTAACGCAAAACGACATATACGCATATGATTTCAATCAGCGCTTCTCAACCTTTATGATACAATTCCCCACTTGAGAAATATTTTCTCCGCTTTTCACCCCTGGCACTATAAAACTGACTACTAAAAACTGAAACATGCTAATTAGGTATCGTTTCAAACACATATTTAATGAACAGATGCCACGGATTTACACATTAAATGCACAATGGAGATGTCATGACCCTTGTTTAGTGAGCACCTTCTGCTTGGTGTTTTTGAACGAGGGTCTTAAACTAAGCGATCGACGATCTATCTTACCTAGCTGCCTATAGTCCCATTGAGATTAGACGAGGTTACCCACTTCCCGGACAATCAACAGTATAGCGAGATAGGATAAGCCCCATTATACTCAGCGTCGAAATTAATTATGCTTGTGCTAGTCAGTCATTTAGTTTCCGACCATTGGCTACGCGAGTTTGTGGTCGGTAACATTCTGACTGATGGCTCCTGGTCAGGAGTCTGAAAACTCAATTCATGTAAATTCCCCCTATTCACCCCTTTGTGTATAATTCACCCCCGATTCCCCCTTTTTCCAAATTTCACCCGGGCTTTTTGAATTCATCCCTGGGGGTGCACCTCGACCCCGGTTGAGAAGCACTGATTTAAATAATTTGTAAATATCAATTACTGTTTAAACAGTCAATATCGTGTAGTGGCGTTAAAGATGTTTGGACAGGCGTATAGGTTTAATATGACATATATACTATTTTTATTCTGGAGTTTAGTTTATGTTCCAGAAACCGAATATGAATTTCATTCTATATTCAGTACGCTAAATATATCAGATACCATTTTACATTTTTATTTGGATAATAACATAACATTATCTGCTAGATATTCAATATTGAAAGCAATTTTCTTTTAAGTTTCTGTATCAAATGTTCTTTCTTTAGACATTAATACAAACTTACTATGACGACAATCTACATTAAATGCACTACGAGACATAAATCCCAGACGCCCATTTTTTTCAGTCTAACCTTTTCTTCATCTAGTCTACGTTTTCCGACTCACTGCATATTTAGATGGTAAAAAAACCGAATACACTATTTAAAGGAGCAAAATATCTAATATTTAAGGCCTAGAAATTGACACAAATGTGTTGCAACGCGTGTGATAAGGTACATAAACTGATTTACATTCAATCGTTTTTGTTTTACTGTAATTTGTGATCGTTTATGTTCGGCGAATACGCCAGAAGTCTCAATCGAATGGCAATCTCTAGCACCGATAGTATTTATTGCGCATGCTCTCCATATAAGGGTCACCGTGGAATAAGTCTAGCCTTGTTCTTCGATTCCGGGCGCGGTATTTCGGTTTGTTTTATCCGTTCCGTCCTGGCCAGGAGGATCCACGCATGAAGAATCCCAATGGACGACGATGAAGATAGACAGCCAATAACTATTAGACTGAAGACTTGCAATAGAGTACAGAATACAATACTATTTATGAAATAACAGATTAAAATTGGTTAGGACTATTAAACCTTCTAGAACCCCAAACATTTCCGTCTATTTGAATCCATGTCCAAATATAAATGTCGATACGGTAGTCCTTGACTTCTCTATTATGAAATGGCTGCAATAAGCTTCCATACCGAACTCACCACTGTTAATACATTCGTGTCTATCATTATTTTATTTTTGGTTTTAGAAGCGCCATATTGGAATGGGGTGAGAAAACGAACATTAAATACATGACAACACAAGATCTCTTTTTTAACATTTTTTAAGCTGTAAAATGTGTAATCTTGTGTACTGAATATAGCATTTATATTTAACAGTTACGTAAAAGATTCCACGCCAGCCCTTCTACTGGTCATTCTTCTCTTCTTTTTACCGTCAAAGGCCCCAAAAATATTTTGCATGGCAGATAAATATAGTAAGTGCAATTTAACAGTATCTCCCAATTTCTCCTGTACATTAATGTATAATCCACGACCAAAATTTAAGTGCTCCTCAGTCAAAACAACCAGTTGTCAGCAGGCACTCGCATGGGGGGGCATATACATATGCCCGGGGTGACATTACTTGGGGCAGCAAAATATCTAAGTGCATACCAAAATATTAAAAGGTATATATAGCCCCCTTGGCGACTGACACAACAAACCACCGGTCATCACTCCCCCTAAACCTGTGTAAATATGTTCATATTTCAGCAAATAGAGAGGGTAGAATTATGATTGCTCCCATTTAATATTTCTCGTTACCATATAATGATTCTCGATTAAATGAAGAGTTGAAGGAAAGGGAAATAATATTTAAAGATACATTATGGGAGATTAGATAAGGAGTTTACAGTTCTCACTAACAACTAGATAATATCAAGGCAATTTGCTGAAAATTTCAGTCAAAGTAACCAACTATGAACCGAGAATTAGGCGATTGAAATTTCCCCTAGCCTCGATCATCATTTCTAATGTCGGTACGATAAAAAGCATAGTCTCGATTATCCAATATCCAAGTCACGTCTTATATAATGATACATGTATCGTATATCGTAACTCTAATCCTTAATACTGCATTACCTCGTATAATAACATGTTTCTGACAAATTTGTGTAACACTTCAGTGACTACTCGCCAAAATGACCCGTTTCTCTCAGAAAACACAAAAAACCATAAGAAGAATTTATTCGTCAACAAGTACGTTCCAAGCTCCTCCAAAGTCACGTAAAGCACAAAAAGCGGTTACATAGGTCACATTGCCCTTTAAGGGGTTAGTACTTCTGTCGAGCCCCTTTATCAATGTCAAGTTTAGGGATGTAAACTGCATGGCGTATGTCCGTCTCCGATAAACTTCACAATGGGTCGTCCATTCCATTCCATTTCATCTCTGAGTTTTATTTAATAAAAATGCCCGAAATTCCCCTTATATTAAGAGTATATTATTTTCCAATGATAATTTATTACGGTAGTTTAAAGCGAGAATTTCACATTTTCTAAGAAAGTCAAAACATAATTATTTCTGTCTTTTGCTCAATAGGATTTCAATTCACGATTTTACGATAAAAGGCATTATTTCTCACACTTAAAATCATTAACACCGGAAATAATAACACAATTACCTCCCTTGTTTTTACTATCCTTCCCTCCCCCATAGAATAACTATCTTCAAACGTTTGAATTTGAAGTTGAAAATGATATTTTTGCCAATTTCTCAACTGGCAATAGGGAATTACAGGATTAATAGAAATTTTCTTTAACAAGGTAGGGTTGATTATAGATACTCTCTATTTTAAGGCTTTATTTTAATACATTTTGAAAATATGACTTGAAAATATGAAATTCTCGCTTTAATAGCCTATTGATTTTAAATTAGTAGATTTGAATTTTACTTACTATTCTATATAATATTGTTTAAATTGTTAGGCGATAAGGTTGAGACACCGCGGCCACTATTATTATGGAAAGATGTACACGAAAAGTTACCATGGGCTCTATTTCTGTTACTTGGAGGTGGATTTGCTTTAGCTAAAGGCTGTAAGGTAATGTATAAAACAAAAACTGGTGATCAAAATAATATTAAATTATTTCCCGGGCATTCTGTAATTGTGATTTAACTGGTCAAATGGAAGAATCCGTGAATTTAATTTTCCTTGGGATTATACCTCTTTCTTGGAACCTTCATGGATTATGGCCCCTGATTGTACGAAAAATCATGTTTTTAGCTTGTGGGCCTTATAGAGGTCACAATTTTGAGCCGATTTAGATGAAACTTGACATACAATTTTATATCCCAAAGATCTTGGTTCCTGTCGATATTTGCGTCGATCGGATCGTAACTTCCTGAATTATGGCCCCTGATAGTCCGATAAATCGCCCTTTTTTTAGCTTGTGGTTCCTCTGGAGGTCACAATTACATAATATCCAATTTAAAAAAAAAACGTTTGATTATATCACTGTTACACGGTAATGAATGTTGAGTTCGAATTTCTGAAAAATTGCCTGACAAAATGGCCGCCGCTTGTACGCGAATAATGTAAATGTATATCAAGGTTGTGTACCCTATAGAGGTCACAATTTTAATCCGATTTTGATGAAACTTGACATGCATGTATAGACAGGTGTCATGTACGAGGCATTGTAGGCTTCTTGGAAGATTTCACCTGGCTTTAACAATATGTTGTAATTCTGTATATAGATATCACAGAAACAGGCTAACCATATTACTGCGCTCTGATTTCATGATCCAAGTTTTATTTTGCTTATCTAGGATTCTGGTTTGTCTCTATGGATTGGAGAACAGTTAGAGGTGTTTAAAGGTTTGAATCCATATGCAATGTTAATAATACTCTGTTATCTAACTGCTGCTTTGACGGAAGTAACAAGCAACGTCGCTATAGCAACAATTATCATGCCAATTCTGTCTACATTGGTAAGTTTTGCAATAATTTTATGTGACAAAATAAAACCTATTTTTGTCTTTTTATTTTTTAAAACATTTTGTTATTGTATATAGCCATAAAGCCATTTTTTTTACGTAAAGTTAAAAGCCAGGGCCCTGTTTCTCTAAACACTAACTACATATAAAACCCAAACTTTAGTAGATACTTCAATTTTGGCGGGCTAAGCACTAATATTATTCAATCAAATTATTATAATTTGGAATTTAACTTAGTTTAAATTTCATGAAACAGAGTCAAGGTTAATCATAATAAATATCTGCAATTCAATGCCAAATGTAATCTGTAAACCGGGAAAAACTCTTTCAGATCTTGACATTGAAAATCGTTTAAATGCAATATCTATTATCTATATAATAATATTGTTTTAGGCAATCAATACGGGTGTTAATCCACTATTCTACATGATACCAGCAGCTATCTCTGCTTCATTTGCCTTTATGTTACCAGTAGCAACAGCACCTAATGCTTTGGCGTTTTCATATGGCCATCTTAAAATCACAGATATGGTAGGTGATCGTTCGCGTATTTATTCATTTAGTAAATCGTACAAATATACCCCAATCTGTATGCAAGACATGTTTTCCTCCTGATATTATACAACACTATGGAACCAAAATAATTAGTAAATGTGAAGATACCGCTTTAATTTACTTTCACTTTAATGGATACAAATACCCTCCAAAACGTTTGAATCGACGCATGTCCGATTATACAATAATTACTGACAAAACCTATAACAAGCGGAATAAATACGTACCGTGTCGGATTTATCAATCAGACGTTTGACTGGATTAGAGGACATACGGCCAAAGTTGATAGTATTTTTGACACTGGTATACACCTTTCTTACATGTACTGTAGTCACCATCAGGCACGCCCCCTCTATTTTTTGAGGTGCAGTGAACAATTTTTAGCTCAATATATTCTCGCGGGGAAAGGAGAACAAAAATAGTTTAATTTAGAAATCGTAATTTAAAGTACTTGTATGAAATAAGTCCTTGTGGGAATTTTTTCCACTCAAAAATAACGGGCTGGGCTTCGCACTCCCAAGTGAGTGCAGCACGCCCCCTCCCTTTCTGAAAATCCTGGATCCGCCCCTGACCATCCTTGCCTTTGCCTACCTCATTTTCCTGAAGCTTCGACTGCGAGTTTTACAACATCTGGACGTTGCTAGATTACTTTACAATTTCCGAATTTATAGCTACGTTATCTGCAGACACCTAACTAAACAGTAGCGTCCAATCAGAGGTTGTGACATGGCGACCTCCACGGAAACCTTGACATTGAACTTTGCAACTCGATTATCACAGATAGATATTTTAGCTGAAAAGCGCGAGACTTGGTATTCGCGATGATCGAGGAATCTGATAGGCTTACGAGTAAATACCCAATCGAAATTAGTGTTTAGATATGCAGGGTATTACGTGAAGGCCTTGATAAGATGTGCCTCGTAAAAACGATATCAATCCTTCTATTGAAAATGTACTCACCTGTGTTTAAACCACCATCCTATAATTGTGAGAGTGAGGGATAGGGGTGGGATGCCTCATAAGTGGAATATACAGGGTCTCTTTTCAACTATTCCGATACTGCAATGTGGAACTTCGTACCCAATGAAGGTTGAAATATCATCGCCGAGATATCTTTCGCTGACATACCAATATATCTATTTTTTTATTTATTTATTTTTCTTTAGGTGTCTGCTGGATTTGTACTCAATATAGTGGCAGTGCCACTCTTAGTTATGGCGACTTATCTATGGGGTAATGCTGTTTTTGGCCTGGATGTTTTACCACCTGGATTTAAGATGAATGTGACACAAAATGCGGATGTCACAAGTATGTGATGAACAACTGCTGTAATCTTAGTTTTAAAGCATCTATGTTTATTAGTGACTATAGTGTAAGACTATTCCTCTGATATATCCCTCAGAAAAACATTCCGAACAATTATATTCATTGCATAATACCGGTAAAAGGTATTTAAAAAATAAACAATTTATCTGTAGTACACACGCGATCCATTAGCAAGTAATATCCAATGTGCAAATCTATTATGTCCTACTGTTAGAATGGGCATCAGCCGGGGAATATCCCGGTTGTATTTGAATAAACTTTTCCTAGGCAATTAAGGGCGGTAACTATTGGGGTATTTGTAGGAATTTGTTCAAAATAAATAATCAGTTGTGTAATTACCTGTTGAAAATCATTAAACCTCAAAACCATCCGGAACATCACTTCAAACGGAAAGCTGAATTACTTGTACATCTATGTATTATCAATACAGAGAAGGAGAAATGATGATAAGTAAAACCTTGAGGAACTCAATTACGTTTGTGTATTAACAATAAATGGGCAACCATACCAATAATATGGTGTATAAAATAATAATATCAATCTGTTTTTTTATCAATAGTTGGTCAAAGTGTTGGCGGTTTTCGGGGATTTCCCACGGTTCCCGTGCACGTCACATCTCCCATTCAAACCAATAATTGGATTACAGATTATATTGAAAATCAATTGAAACGGTTCCTAGGCAATGCATTCTCTATTCGCAATGAACGAATTGGCGACGTACAGTATATGGACGATTTGCAAGTCGCATTTTATGTATTCTTTATATTTCTGTATATAATTATAATTTTTTAACACAGAGATCATTGCTACGGGAGAAGTGTCACAAACACTGAAATGAACGGGAAGTGGCGTCAAACATGACAAACACGAGTTATCCTTCTATATAACTGACTGAACTCGTGTGCTCAATATGTTACACTGATACAACCTTTAGTGCAAATGTCTGCTTTGGATTTTACGGATTGTCCTCCATTTAATGGACAATATTGGTGTCAGTCATTGTTACATATGTGATAGCACTGGTTAAATACATTCCAAATATAATTTTTTAACACAGAGATCATTGCTACGGGAGATGTGTCACAAACACTGAAATGAACGGGAAGTGGCGTCAAACATGACAAACACGAGTTATCCTTCTATATAACTGACTGAACTCATGTGCTCAATATGTTACACTGATACGATTAATTCATTTTAGGTATAAAATATGTACGAATTGACTCAAAAGATCATAAACAATCAACAAAGGCAATCAACATATTTATTCGTGAAATAAATGTTTAAACACAATCTATATAATATTAAATAAAAGTTGAGGTTAATATTAATATCCTGCTGGTATTCCGTCTTTACGATAATCACAATTTGCTGTTATAGTTCCTGGTTTTAATTGTAAAATACCTTGTACATTAGAACCCCCTGCTATCATTGTTACATTATGACCTATTTTCTTCAATCCTTCAACAACTGCCTGAAAGTGTTATAAAGACCATCATTATCTAATTCAGTATAGCCTGATCTGATACAATATCAAATCAATCGGATTAAAATACACATCTATATTTCCTTTTGTTTTTTATTCTATTGATGGTCTACACTATATGAACATCTGGCAGATTTTACTGAAAGATAGTGTCAGGAGTAGTATGAGCGACTTTTGACGTCAGACATTGATTAACCAATCAGCGTTCACTATTCTAGTTGTTTACCTACAGTTCCGTGCATGGAACTATTGGAACGCCAAGAACTCGCAGTAACATTCTGTTTCATTGGCTAATGCCTCACTTCAACCAAAACGCCGGTAATATAACATCATTTCCAGATCTTGGTGTAGAAATTATGGTCCATGAAAACGAAACGAATGGATCTGTGTTTCAATCAGATTAAAATCAAACGGGGGTTTAACGGCCCATATTTCTGCACAGGCTGGGCAAATGAAGGCGGACACACGCCATAAAATGTTCTACCGGGATCGAACACGGGACCTTTAGATTACAATATTTCTAAAAGAAGACATGTTCAGCAAGAGTTAATAGACTTTAATCTAGATGAATATCACATACCTTAGGATAAGGGTATTCTATCTGGGTAGTTTGAGGTACAAGTTGATGGTGAATTCTTGGAAAATCTATGGCTTGTTTAACACCCCATTTAAACCAAAGGGTCTGTGTTGTTACCTGAAGTAAAAATATTGGTTGGTCACTTGTCCAAAGCAGAAACAAATGAATGGATTGGTGAGTGAAGCTCACAAAACTGTGTATTTTACTCTTTCTTACATCATTTAGAAGCCCAGAAAGATAATGCCCATTGTCTATTACATTTTCGAATTAGGTATGCATAATCTTTGCTTGTGCCAATTTAGATTAGTCAAAAGAAACTTATTAATTTATGTCCATACACCACACAAAAATCGCTAATTTAATACATTGATAGACTGACTTGAATGCATCTTAATTGCATATCTTACTAATGAAACAGCTGTTGTTATCTTAGTTCCGCCTGAAGCTCCCACAACAAGTACCACATGCCCATCTTTACCAACCAGAATCGAAGGACACATGGATGACAGAGGACGCTTTCTTGGTTTTATAAAATTAGCTGGAGAGGCTGGCACACCGAAATAGTTGGTTGTATTAGGAGTAGAAAAATCATCCATCTCATCGTTGTAGATAATACCAGTATCCTCACCAACAACATCAGAACCAAAACTATTAAAGGTTAATAATTATTAAGAACCTATCGAACTTCTACAACTGCCATGGATATTAAGCCAAACAAAATAAAATCCACAGAAGTCCATCTAAAGATATATTAAAGAACACTTAGTATGCTCCAGTGACAACAATAGATGTAAGAAATGGGACAAATTGACCACGAAGTTAGGTAGACAACATTATTCCTTGCCACGTATCGAAACCTCGACTTTTTCACGCAGTACATAGAGACTGAACATTATTAGGATTTGTGTATCATAACATACTAAAGATTGATGGTACTGGTAACAGCTACTGCATCACCTTTTGGTCCAAGAACAGAAAGGTGGGCTGTTCCATGATCTTCAGTGAAATTAAACTCGGGGTGGTAATGAGTAAAATTAAACGTCTGTGTATCTGATATCTCGGCTCGGATATTCTCACCAAAGTCTTTGGAGGTCATTTCTGTTACCAACTGAAATACAACAAGAGCCATTATAAATGTTTACTGGGCAATAAAAATGATCATGGTTCCCTTGACCACCGTCCATCACCAATCTTCACTTAAAACAAAGTGCTACCATATAGCCGAAAAAATTGCTTTGGAAAAATAGTCAATGCAGGTAGGAATTTAGTTCAAGTGAAACCGTGGTCGAGAAAGTTCATCGGGATTTTCTGGCGTTACCAGTACCATCAATCTTGTCAAACATGCATGGCGGATGGAACGAAAAACAGCGCTATAAGAGTAAACCGCATTACGGAGCAATTTTCTTCATAACACACCGTATGGCGTATGTCCTTCTTCATTAGCCCAGTCGGGGCAGAAGAGTAGAGCGTTAAATTGATGATTCCTATTTTTTGTTATTCCGCGTGTTATTTGGGGGTTGGGATAGCCTAGTGGTCTAGAGTGCCGGTCACCTCTGGCTTGCGGCTGTGGTTCCGATCCCTGGTGTGAGCGTATGTGACATGGAGATAGGGGCGCCTTCTCAACCTCGTGGGTTTCCACTCCGGTTTCCTCCCACTGCTAAACACCCCTACGCGCAAGCGAATTATTGAAATAAAATTAAACCATATTTTAGTCCCGAAATGACGTAGTTTGTGTCGAGTCAACGTTAAACCTCATTTCTCTCTCTCTCCGCCTTTAATAATAGCGGGATATGGTTGGGCTGACATCTTATATATTTTAAACGTTTTTATAAACTAAGTGTAGCCCCAATAATACAAGACGCAAATCCCGCACATACGTGTCGTAATCGAAATGGTCGGAAAACTCAGTCGCTGAACTTCTATTTATCGATTTCATCATCGGTACCAATGTTCAGAAAACAGATAATTGGTGCCTTTCAGCTCGTCTGCAGGATTGGGGTTGGGAATTCAATATGGGTCACTTTCCGATTATTTGAACAACCAAATGCTGTATATTCAGGCATGTCATTTATAACGTGAGTGCACTGTAACGTCAGCAGTTTGTCGACGTAACTATTAATCTTAGTTTTGATTGGGTGATAATTATTGATGGCTCGTAACGTGGTGCCGTCCATCATGGTAGTGAAAGTTATTAAACAGAATCAGCCTTTTTTCGTAATTTACTTATTGTGATTAAGCAAGATAGCAAGGCTGGGAAACCTTTTCCTTTAAAATCAATTATTTGCATAATGTCGTATTTGTAATGATATCTTGTTAGCTTTTCAGATTAAGATTTACCTACTTCTTCTATTCTCTGTTTAAAATGATCTGATTCAACAGCAGGATCCCCGAGTGCTGATCGTTTAGCGTAGGCATATTTGAAGGCTTCTATAGTACGATGTGATGTTAGTATCTGTTTTTCAGTTGTAGACAATGTGCTAGCATCCATATTATATCCTTAAAACAAGAAAACCAGTAAACACAAAACTAACAGTACATAAATTAACATATAATACTAAGTTCACATTTTAAAACAAAGGGAAACGCCTATAAGCCGAAAAAAAACAAGCACATAGAGCGGTTACTTTAATTTAAGTTCAAAAAATCAAGAACATAATTGCGGCAATACTTAATATGATATCTTAACATCGAGTACTATGATATTAATTATAAAACTTACCATCAATTATATTTAATACATACTGAAATGGATGGTAGGGTGTGGGATATACCATAATATTTTATAAAACTTACCATCGAGTATATTTAACATACATATGTACTGAAATGGATGGTGGAGTATGGGATATACCATAATATTTATTTTAAAACTTTTAAAACTAATACATACTGAAATTGGTAGAGGAGTATGGGATATACATACCATAATATTAATTACAAAACTTACAATCAAGTATATTTAATACATACTGAAATTGATGGTGGGGTGGGTGGTAGCAAACAGTTGTAAAAACTTACCATCGAGTATATTTAATATATACTGAAAGACAACACCACTAGATGGTGGGGGTGGGGAATAAACCTTGATATTATCATGTATAGTAATAGATACAGAATCTTTTACTTCTGCAACATAATTCTTTAAATCATCTGATGTTATGATGCCACCTAAAACATTGAAATGTACATTTATTGACAGAATGTTATGTCAATGAAGATTTTATCGAAGAAACCATGGTAATTAGAATGCTGTGTTGTGATTAGATGTATGGAATGAATCTATAACCAGAACCCCTTTTACGATAATCCTTAAAATCCACAAATATCTTTCACACTGTTACAAACTTTCTCGAAAATACGAGAAATTTTACAAAGACCCGTACTTTACAGGTAAAGTATAATATAACATATTACTAGCCAGGCCCGCGGGGGGGGGGATGCCCTTACTTACTGGGGAAAGAATCAGTTACCCCAATCGGCGCCTTTGGCACCCTTTTCATTGGACGCAATACGAAACCAACGACCATCGTGCGCTTCTTGCCCACCCCCACCATCTCTAGCTATGTGCCTGTTAGGATTGGGTAAATAATAGCCTTATTGCAGTTATCCAATGACTTGTGGTTTTTAGGGTCATTTTGAACGCTTAACACGAATCCGTCGGAATTTTTCAAGTAATTTTTCAAAACCGGTTCAAAAACTCCGCCAATTATTATCAAAAGCCGTAAATATTAAACTGAAATCAATTTTATTCGGTCAAGTTTCATATTTTGAGCATTAAATGTAAACTCAGGCTAATGGTTCTGAGAAACGTTACAATATACCCCAATTTCAGTCTTTTCGGTTCAAAAGTTCCTACAGTTTCACTGACTACAAAAGTCGTTATCAGAATTGTGTAATCAGATTGTGGGAAAATTCACCGAACTTGATCCATATTATGATGTAGCGTTTTTTACAAAATTTGATCAAAAAACTTCTATTGGTTTGCATGCCACACAACAGGCGAAACAAAAATATCGTGAGCCTATAAAGATTCATAAATTATAGGTAAATGTCAAATTTAACGGAAATCAGTATACTTAAAGAGTCCTACCTGCATCTTGTATTTCTCTGACAATAACATCTGTTAAAGAACCTTGATAGAAAGCCATCACCCCTTCATCAGCTATTGTTTGTAAAGTAGCAGCTAATCGTGGTCGTTTCATCTTTTCACCAACAACATAAAGTTTGTTGGTCTCGGGATTTGTAATCAACTTCCTTTGAACAATAAAAACCCAAGTTGAATTGTTTCAATAGCATTTAGTAATTGAACTAGAGAATGCGGGTCAGAATTCTATATAATACAATTACTGCTTATTACTTAGCTTGATAATGATTAGAGAAGGCTATCCGAAACGTCGCTCAGTAATAAACAGTAATTGTATTCCATAGAATTGTGACCAGTAGAGTTAAATAACAGCAAGGTATTGCTGAACTGAGAAACGATAAAAATGATTATATAATATGAAGTAATACAATTAATATTTACATAAGAGAGGATGAGGTTGTCTTTTTAGCCTCACTAACCATGGCTAATGCTAGCGGAGGACTAACTAGGATACCATCTCTACACAGTTTAATTGTTGGTGCAAATAGGTTCTTCCATGGTAATTTACCTCCTATTTTGTGGGCTTCCCACATACCCATTAATTCTCCAGGCACGGCTATTGATAGGCCACCTGAAAGAAACATTGGTCGAGATCTTGCAGGCTGGGTAACAGCTAGATTGTCATTGGTTTAGGATGGTGAGTAAATGCCAAAAGAACCCTTGATAATTGAAATATTGGCAAAAAATACTGTTGTTCGGTAAACAAAAATTCTCCCATAGTATGCTGGTCGTCATTACCCTGTTCGTACATAAAAGCCGTACGTTAAAACATATTTCATTTCATTAGTGAATCATAGTGACATGGACATGATAGTTAACATGAACTACAGCAAAGTTCCATAGATGATGGAGACACCGAAAATGCCGATTGAAGTGAGGTAAAATGCTTTAAATCTCGCGAATCATAAGTTAGTTCCATTCCCGAATCATGAATTATGATTTTCGATATAGGTAATTAGTAGCTATCAATTATTATTAGAATGGTATACATATATATTCTATGCCATAAGATATAAAAACAATATTGATATAATATCAAATTTAATAATAGAGATACATAAACTTGTGTACACAGAGCTTTATTATTAGTAGCTATCAATGATTACAATGATAAAAATTTGTATAAGTCAGTATATATTGCACATAAGATACAATTACGAAAATAATGGCGCATTTTGTAGACATCTCAAATTGAAAAAAAAATAGAATAAAATAAAATGGATGATAAAAGAAATAAAAATGCCATACGATAACAATCTAAATATGGAAGTAAAGATTATAATAAAATATGACATGAAACAAACAAATTAAAATAGGTAAAAGTAATGAAGCATAAACTAGAACAGCGCCTAAAGCAGAATAAAATCAACTCGGATACATGCATTGAAAGCCATAGTAGTCAACAAAAGGTGTGTATTAAATAACGTTTAAAAATAACGTTTAAAAAAAGAGCGTCTACCATAAGATGTGGAAAGATAAAAAGTTGTACGCAAGTTGCTATTTTGAGATCGGGGTGTACGGGATGGAGTGTATGTAATATAGAGTAAGTAAGTGTAAGTATTTTGAAAGTAACACGGTGTGATAGATCGGTAGGTTTAGTTCTGGTAATGATTTATTCTGAATTTATTATTTGCAGGAAGGTTATAAAGCAGGAAATTACAGTAGTCCAAATGGAACGTAACAAAGGTATTCACAAGTATTTTACAAGTTTTAATGTCAATGAAGTTTCTTATCCGGCCAATTTTATACATTTGAAAATTTATTGATTTACAGATATGCGAGATATGGTCACCCATATTAAATTTACTGTCAAAATAAACACCTAAATTTCTAACATTCTTAGCAGGAGGCACTTCACAACTATCAACTTGAATTTTATCGAATGACAGTTTTTCTAGTTCTTGATTTGATCCAATAATAAGCATTTCAGTTTTATCATCTTTTAGTTTCAGGAAATTGTTTGTCAGCCATTATTGTTTGTCAGCCATTCTTTTATTGCTAAGACGCACTATTCCAGATTGGAAATATATCACTTGAGAGTCTGGATTGATAGCTTAATATAGTTGTGTATCGTCAGCAGTGCTAGTCTAGGTTATAGTTTCTAATAATATTATCTAAAGGTGTAGTGCAGGCTGTAAACAAAGTGTGCCTAATACCGACCATTGTGGAACCCAAACTAGAGATTAACTGGATTTGATTTTGCTTGGTTAATAACAATTTGCTGTTTTCTGTTATAACTATATTAAAATTGATTATGTATGCATCCTAAAATTTCAAATTATTTATAGAGACATCTATTGCAGTAAAAGTTTATATATATATATATATATATATATTCGGTTATAGCGATAAGTAAAATTTTTCCAAAACAAGTTGAAATTATTATACATGTAACATCTTTTAACACTGTATTAAGTGGTGATAACGAGTTAATTACGCTCCAGTTTTATATAAATTGTGTTGAAAGTGATTCTACGGCATCGTTTTAAAATAGTTTGTTTACTTTTGGCAAACATTATGTTTGACGCTTTCTGATAAATTGAACATTTACTCGTAAAACAATTTACGATCTAAAGGTTAAAGGACATGGGTGAAGTTCGCGTCATACATATGTCGCAGATCGGGTTTGATTAAAGTTTGTAGACGTGTGTTTGCGAAGACCAACATGTATTTTCAATAATGCACCCAGTGCATATGTTTTTTATATTCGGCCATGTGTTTCTATATTCGGCAATGTGTAATGTGCGTAAATCATAATGATATATATACCTCCCAATTGTGACATTAATATAAAAACAAACATAGCCGTTATTTATACTGAAAAACTATGTCTTACCCTTTTCAGATGATGCATTTTTAAACATTTCTTTAGAGGCTGCCCCTGGTGCCATCTCGCGAGCAATAATAGTATATACCTTACCCTCATCTCTGTTAAAACAATAAAATGTTATGATCTATGCATAATATACAACATTTAAAGAAATAATAATTGTGTCAGGGGAGTTTGCGTTTACCTTTACTCTTACAAATGAAATCTTTTTTTCCTAATCCCCACCGGGTTTTTAAAATGTGAATGTAGACTATATTTACTAATAAAAGGAACAAATTTACTTTTTGTAAATTGTCATAAAATGACCTCCGCCAATACCATTACTCATAGAATTAGCTACACCAACACATAAAAGAGTTGCAATTGTAGCATCCACAGCACTACCGCCTTGATTCTTCATTATATCACTACAATACAAAAAAAAAAGCTATTAAAAGCGTGAGAGGGGGAGAGAGAGAGAGAGGGGAGAGTTAAAGAGTTTAACTAGTTTATTTCGGGACTAACACACGGTTCAATTTTATTTCAATAATTCTTTAGCAGTTGGAGGAAACTGGAGAACCCAGAGAAAACCCACGAGGTTGGAAAGGCGACTTTTCTCACACGGTAACCATTCGGCCACCCAACCACCCGCATTTTCATACTGTATTGGGGAACTTCTGGATTCTGCTTGCCCTGTTTGATCGATGTTTTATCGAATAGACCTTCAAGTTAGGGCATTCATCAAGAAACAGTTTCCATAACGACTGACACTTTTATAGTCATTTGTTTATAATATAAATGTTAAAAAGATGACTTACATGCCTATAGGAGAACATATCTCGGTATCAGAAGCTACTGCTGCTTGCTTGTAATGTCCTTCTATGGAGGGGGATGGTTTCACTTTAAATTCTTCTGACAAGTTCCGGTTGTCTAAGACAAATCCGGTGGTCGTTGCATAGAAAAAATAGAGGAAGAACGGCAAAAACATCGTACCCATGTTACTGCAAAAGTCAAATGAAAAACATTTCAATTGATTCCAGCGTGTGTATAGTTATGGTGCTTTTGTGACACCAAAAAGTACCCTGGTGAGAAATCACAATTATAGAAGTAGAACTTTGATAAACAAAACCACTGTATATGGAAGGACAACGTAGTCAATATTACTTTGATGTTAGCCGCACAAACTGCTTAGGTCAGCAACTTGAAAGACGTATTTTAGTTTCACAGTGTTAAAATATACAATACTCGTAACACTTCTCCATTCTGCATTTAGCACAATAGACAAATTTTAATGTATAATGGCACTTAGAATATTAGAACATATACCTTATGGGATCTACGAGGAATGTGGTTTGCATACGGAAAAAGTACGAAATTAATGATTATCGCGATCGACCTTGTCATATTTACGATCAATAAAATGAATCTAAATGGGGTTTAACCTCCTGTATTGCTCCGACTGGGTTTATTGAAACAGGCATACGGGTATGCGGAAAATTTGCCCATACAGCAGCGATGTATGCGGCCTTCTCTTGTATCGAATGCCAACTACCAAGGAATCTTTTACATGCACACAAACGTGTACACGGGTCCTTGTCCTTGTCAGAGAAAGAAAAACAATCACAGCCTGGTGGTAGGAAACTCTATAAATGACAGTGTGAGGGGTATTTAAAGTAAACTTCCTGTCTTATACGAATGAACGTTCATTTATCTTTTCAGGTAGGCTACATTTTTAAATATTTTTTTGGCATATATGTTTTAAAAGAGTACAGTATCCTATGAGGGTAATTTTGCCCTATGACCTACTCTTATATCGAATTCCAACGGGGCCTCGGTGTTTCGTACACTATTTTGTATTGAAAAATGTATTCAGTGTTCTATCATCGTGAAAATGCTATTGTGGAGCAATGTTAATTGCAAATTACAAAACTAAAATACGTATATATTTTTTGAAATAATATTGGCAACGTTATTCCGGGACTTTATGCCCATTCGACACAAATTAGGTCATTTTTGGGACAAACATATGATTTAATTTTATCTCAGTAATTTGCTTGTGGGTAGGGGTCTTTAGCAGTGGGGACAAACCGGAGGACCCGGAGAAAACACAGACGATCCTACTCCACGTACAACCGGAGAATCGAAACCGCACCAGTTGACTCAATTACCGACCTTATGAAACAACGCGCACGGTATCCATTCACACCCCCCCCCCATATTAGATAGAATACAATTGCTGAGAACAATAAAACATATATAAATATATAAACCGACCCCTTTGTTATTTAGGTAGAATACTATTACAGTAAACATTAAAACACCAATAATATAAACAGGCTCTGGTGTTATTTAGTACAGGGGGCATTATAACGCCCATGTTATAAAACAGGTCCTTTCGGTATTTATAGAGAATACAACTACTTGGAACAATAAAACATTAATAATATTTCGGTATTTATAGAGAATACAACTACTTGGAACAATAAAACATTAATAATATAAACAGTCTCAACTTACAGTTTTCAATTTAGATGTTTCCTTGTGGCTAATCATCTGTCGATGTGTGCCATTTCACACGAGTGACTTTGATAAGATTGATAATAGTCTTTTTTAAGTAGACATACTATCAGCTAGCATTACAAATATACTCAAATCTGTATCCCGGATTGTGTGAAATTAATAGATATACTGGTTGGCTCAGAATTAAGATGGTTGCCTCCGCCAGCTTACACCCCCCATCACTTATTAATATAATATAATATCTGTGGACATAAACATGGTCTTTTAAAAGAGTAGCATGATTGACATTTCTTAATGAAACAGAAAACAAGCTGTTCGACTCTCGCCTATAAATTGATTTTATTTTACATCACGCATGTTTCACGAAGTCGCGATAAGCAGGCTCCACTTCATTTAATGGAATGAAATTTACCTACATTCACTGATGTAGAACTATTTAGACAAAGGGCGAATATTATCTTGAATTAGATAACTACTAATACATTTACTAGAAAGTTATAACGGGGCTGTTAGAAATCGAACCATATTATAAGAGTTTGTAAATACTAAGAAATGCAATGCAGTCAAAACGCAGGTGGTACAGAGTATAATATTTACCGAAAAACCAAAAAAATAAAAAAGATAGCCAAGCAAAGCCTGGAATACTCCCACGCATTAGGCTAGTTTTGTTTCAACTGCTGTTTCTACGAAAGGAAAACTTGGATGTTGAGTAAATTTGAAAAGGATCTAGGATCCATGAAGCAATCTAATCTCTAGGGTCCAACCTATTATGACACCATTGCTTCCAACATAAATTAATTACAAAAAAACCTGTTAAACGTTACAGCCCCTATCGCACCGACAAGGTGCTCAGCAAAGGGGGCGGGGGGAAACTCAGGAACGGGATGCTGTGGATTATGAATAACGATAGGAATCCCTGACCCAAAGTTTCAAGGCAAAGAATTTTATTAAGATATGGTAAAAACTATAGGGGGTGGGGCCGAATGGTTGGCGTTGTATTAAGGTCTTTCATAATTGAGTCAGCTGGTGTGGTTTCGAGTCCCAGGTTGTACGTGACAAGGAATAGGGTCGCCTGTCCAACCTCTTGGTTTTTTCTCCGGTTTCCTCCCACTGCTAAAGATCCTACGCGCAAGCGAATTATTGATAACAAAATTGAATCATATATTATGTTAGTCCCGAATTGACCAGTCATAACCAGTACAACCAGCTTGAATATATGCCTTTTTTAGGCCAGGGCCACAGCAAACCACGACAATCCCCAAACAAGCGACAGGGGGTTTATCAACAGAGCAGGCGGCAGTCACCCAACGGATTTCATCTTCGGAATTTCCAAGAGAGCAAATACAAGAGCAAATACAGACAGAGGAAATACCAACAGGAGGAGGATCAAAAATGGGACAGATATCAAGACAGGGAATACCAAGAAAGAGATATCAGCAACAAGAGAAACAACTGGGGATATATCAGATTGAAGAATCTCAATAGGGGAACGAACAACGGAATCTATCCAAAAGGAGAAACTAAATCCTAAAATTATTAATAAATCTTCCCATAGTTTTACGGAAATTGAAATTCTACTTTTACAAAGGGGGTTGAAATTCAACTACCCCTAAAATTAATATGTGTGAATTCGAATGTGATATTAAGAATTTCTATCGGAAACTGCGATTGCGGGAAGAATTTGGGGATTTAAATTTTTCTGGAGAGGATTTAGTGCGTAACATCGCGGAAAACTTTAGACAAATACATCGATTTTCTAAATGATTTATCCCTAACCGGAGAAGAAAATTGTGAGAAATGATATCAACGACGACGAGTATAAAGCAACTAATAGCTTACAAAGTAATGATTCTGTTTTCATCAAAGAATCAGCCAAAGGCGAAGCCATAGTTCTAATGAATGTCGAATTCTATGAATCTAAGATCTTCAATATTTTAGAAGATAGAAATAGTTATCTTGAAATAGATTCAAATAGGGACAAAGAGACTTTAACGTTATTTAATATTTTAATTGAAAATGACTTAGATATTAATATTGAATTCACTATTGGAATTGATTTTTTAGATGTTCTCGTTTGGAGATTTAATAATCGAATTGTTATAGATATTTACTCCAAAGAAACAAATACTAAAAACTATTTATCTTATATAAGTCATGTTACCCCCATCATGTTAAAAATAATATACTATTTTCTCTTGCCAGAAAACTATGCACTATATTTTGAGTCGATGTAAGAATTCGACGACTCGATTAATTCAGCTTCAATTTATCTTCTTGGGGGTTTTAATATAGGTATTGAAAAAAGCTAGGGGTCTAACTACTGAAACATATAAGAACGCCAAAAGAAAAGAATAACTCTACTTGCATATACCGATACCTTTATTTCGACATATAATCCTCGACATAAAAAAAAATTTCAACATATTTATGACAATAAGAATGTTCACATTTCTAAAGATAATCTTAAAATTAATTCCAAGGCATAGCATTAATTAATATTAATAGTAAACGTCAGCTCCCCCCCCCCCCAACCGTAAAAAATTACTCACCAGAGCTAAGTTTCAAGCTTCTAGTAATGGAACTTTTTCTACTTCTAAGTGCCATACCCTATTTTATAAATGTTGCCAACATATTATTATTAATACTAAATTCACTTTGTCTAATACTAGTTATACGTTTAGAATTAATCATAACATGAATTGTACTACTAAAAATGTAATTTATGTTCTTATTTACAATAACTGTATGAAGAATTATATAGGGGGTGCGGGACTGAATTACGCACGCGCGGGGGTTTACAAAGTAGGCACTAATCCTGTTTTGAATACTTGTGCTGAGTATTGGAATATTAAATTTAGTATTTTTCCTTTTTATGAAGTCAATATTGACAATACTATCAAGAGAATGAGTATGGAAACATACTTTATTGACCGATTCAAACCAGATTTAAATGTTCAATTTGCCCCTTCCCACCGTGTTAATATTCTAATCATTTTAAAATTAAATCATAATATATCTTTTACACTTTTCACTTCTACACTGTTTAAGGGGATTTAAAACCCTGCATATCTTTATTTCTCTATAATCGGTTTATTAGAGAATAAGGTTGATATAAAAAAAAATACATATTTGATCTATTGACATTTAATTAATATTTTCACTTATGTATGGTTCTATTGTTTAATTATACCAAGGAAGACTATGTAAATTAATGAAAGGTTAAGTTTTATTATAGTCAGATTACTTAACTGGTCTAATGAACGTTTACTTCATCTCATTATTCCTGAATTGGTCACTGTCAAACTATACCAGGTCGACTATGTAGATTAATATCATGTTATATCTTATATACTTTTAACCTTTTGTTGTATGTTACCTAATAATAATATTATTTATAATCCATTGTCATGGAAATCTATTATTCTAAGAATGTTAAATATACAATTTTTTACCTGCTTACCTGGACGTATTTGTTATTTATTTATCTACCGTGTAGCATTTGACCAAGTGGATATGAAATACGAATATCTCGTGTTTTTTTTCTTTTGGGGCAACACGCCGGCTCGCTAGTCTGGAGGTTGGGTGTTCGATCCCTACATTGGTCGAGAGAGTTCACCCTGATTTCCGACGTGTTTCCCCCTTGTCAGTGATGCAGGACATGTGGCCTGACAAGGACAGTTGTACAGAGGATCCATGTACACAGTGGCGCGTACGTAGAAAGATCCCTTAGCAGTTGGAATTCGATATAAGAGTAGGTCGTAGTGATCCTGTCCGGGCGTATGCCCGTCTTCATTAGCCCAGTTCAGAGCAGAACAGTAGGACGTTAAATCCAGAACAGTAGGACGTGAAACCCCACTTCATTATGCAACGAAAGGTGTCGCTGGTAGGCTTGTCAAAGGGGAAACTCTGGAATGGTAGATTGTGGAAAGATGAATTTCGATAAATATAATATGTAAAGAACAAAATTAAGGATTACGTTCTATCATATATTTATAACACATGACACAAGTTATATGGAAAACAAGTTATTTTAACAGTTTAATTCTCGAGACGCTTCGACCAGTGTTCCCTCGTCTTTATCAAGCAAAGAATGACAAACATAGTACAATGAAGATATATATATATATACACAGTATGGAACAATGAAACAATAATACCGAAAGGGAGATAATTAATTAGAAACAATCAATATTTATCTTCGCGATTTCCTATTAATTTATACGGAAATTCATTCAAAGCAATCAATAGTATCAATCTAATTAAAATATAGATCTATATTTCGTTTCGTTTTTATACTTTCGATGGCCTACACTCATGTAGATCTAACAAGTTATTGTGGGAGCTCACGTTCTAACTTCTATGACGTCAGGTATCAAGGACGGGACATTTGACCCGATAACGTCAGTCATTCGATTAACCAATTAGCGACCGCCATGCTTTTTAAAATCTACTTTTGTTTTGTTTTGATTTCTATCCGCTGGTAATATCTACCCACAGTTCCACGCATGAAAAGGTCAAACGGTCGATTCGACAGACCATTTGATTGGCTGACCCCTCATTTCAGGCAGAACACGTGTTAAATAACAAGTCCTCCAGTAGTCTCGGTCACCCAGAACCTCCTAGTCTTCAACGCGCGGAGGGTCTGGGTCGGTTCTCAATTTTTGACGAAAATTACTGGATAATCTACCACATAAAAAACCAAACATTTGGTTACGCATGGGCAATGGAACCTATTGGCTTAAGTATCCAATGAAAGTATCGGTAAGTGCTAGATCTTATGAAGCCGGGCCGATTTTGCTAGATTCTGTAAAGCGTAGTTGAAATATATCCCACAGTTCACTTGGCACATCTATTATTAGAAACAAAATAGAGACGATGAGGAATTAAGAAGATTGTGAGAAGCATTACGTCTGATTCGTGACGAGAGAAAATTACCATTTCAATTGAAACCTTTACAAACAAAATTTTAAAGAGTGCCATCGTTGACAAGCGAGCTGTTTTGATAGATTCAGTACGTGGTAACTTAAAAGACTGGATAATCCAGACAATGACCTATTTTCCGTCAAATTTTGAGGACCCATCCAGACTAATATTCGTAGAATATTTGTATGGATGATAAGAGACTAGTCCTCCAGATCCAAGAGTAGTAAAGACAAGTAAAAACGAAATTTTGAACTATAAAAAACGAAACGAAATTGGATCTGTGTTTTAATCAGATTGTCAATAGTATATAATTGTAGCCTTTTCAGTTATAAACTCGTCACCCAAAAATTTAAATGATAAATCAATGTACACCTGTGTAAGGTTTTCGGTGAATGTCGTCAGTAACCGACTGGCTACTTGTAAAGTGGAATCTCTGGTCTAGCCCTGTACATTGTCAGTAACCTAGGTGAGCCTTTTTATAGTAACACGTTAAATCCCTTTCCAATTAAAATCCCAATATAAAACCTGTATCATATTATTCAATATCAATGTTTTTCTTCTGTTAATATACTTGTTAAACATATAAAGAGTAACTGGGTTTTTTTTCTGTATATTGAAAATCCAGTTACAACACGATGAACGTAGCACACAACTCACAATGCCACATTAGCCGTGGTATCGGATGATCGTATAGCTAACTGGGGAGAGAGTTACAACACGATGAACGTAGCACACAACTCACAATGCCTCATTAGCCGTGGTATCGGATGATCTTATAGCTAACTTGGGAGATAATTCTTTTGATTTCAGAAAGCTGAAGCTACCAAGTAAAACGCTTCAATATACCCTTTCAAAGTGCTTGATTGAAGAGGGGCGTGGCAAAAAACAATCCACAACTGACTCTTTTAATAACAATTACTAAAATTTATCCAGCAAATTTCTTTTGGTTTAAATGGGTGTTACAGTAGTTATTGGCGTGGTGAGGTTTAGAAATTCTGGTTGAACTTGATCAAAATGAAAGAAGGCGTTTCCCCATGTGGCTGTTGCTAATAATAAGACGGGAACAGAAACAATATTCATAAAAAAGCCGGCAAGTACCTGCAAAAAGACCAAATAAAACATCCATTTAATGGCAAGAGGAATATATTATTGTTTCAATGAATATTACAGACTATAACCCAGACGGTAGCATGATACAACAGCGTGTGCTGTTTAATGTGACACAGTATTATGGAAATATAACGTAGTCTCGTATTTCATCTTTTAAAGTCAGAAATTTGTAAATTGCGTGACTAATATTTATGAAAATGAAATGAAATGGTTTAATGAAGACGGATATACGCCATACAGTGTGCAATGAGAGACAATATATAGCCTATTCTTATATCGAATTCCAACTGCCAAGGGGATCTTTTACGTGCATGTCAATGTTTACACGGGAACTCTTTTTTTGTTCCATACAAACGATTAGACAGCTGCCCTTGCCATTCCCTTCGGGAAATCACGTCGGAAAATCCAGATGAACTTTCTCGGCCAATACATCGACCGAACACGTGACCTCCGTGCCAGCAACCCAGCGTCTTACCTTTTTAGTCACCGTGGATCCCTAATATTTATGAACGATATAATAACTGTTACATTTTATTACCGAAATTTATACATAACGATAATTCAAAATTTTATCATTTTACTCAATAGGTAGAGCTAAATATACTAACCATGTCTATAACTCTTACTTGACCATATGAAAACACGATAGCATTAGGAGGCGTTGCTACTGGTAACATAAAAGCAAAAGACGTAGTAATGGCCGCCGGAAACATAAAATACAAAGGGTTAACCTGCATACTCAGAGCCTGAAAATAATTACACAATCAGTGGATTAAATCGCATTAAGCTGTTGTTTATACCCTTGAGCGCAATTTGTAATGAAGTGCAGTGGGGAACGGGGCTAAACGTAGGAGGAAAAAAACGAAATCTGCCCAAATATTATTCCAGCATTAGATTACAAAGGCGTACGACAAACAAGAAGGGGGAATAATTCTGCTCAGTAACTACTTACTAGTCTGGATAATATAGGCATCATTAACGTTGCTATAGCTGTATTACTGGTAACTTCCGTTAAAAATGTGATGATATAACATAATATCATTAACATTAACCATGGATTCAAATCTTGAAAAACTTTTAAAGATGTTCCCACCAGTTCTGACAGTCCAGTTTCCTAAAACAAATAAATAACAAACATTAAATCCGACTAAAATACAGATCTATATTTCGTTTCGTTTTTTTTATACTTTCGATGGTCTCTACTACGGAGAACGCTAGATCGGAGACGGTCCTACGCAAATTGTGACGTCATATGTGAATTGTGGGTTAGGGTAAGGGTTAGGCTTGATCATGGGTTAGGGTTAGGGCTAGCCCTGTTTACATCTCGGGACTTTGACCAAATCTACAGGTCCTAGCCCTTACCCTAACCCTAACCCACAATCTATATATGACGTCATATGTGCTAAAATGCGTAGGACCGTCTCCGATCTAGCGTTCTCCCTCTACTACATGAAGATCTGACCAGTCGTCAGGGTTCATACGAGCAGCTTGTGACCCTTTGATGTCAGACAATGAATAATCAAACTGTGTTGACGTTTCTAGTGGTTTACCCACAGTTCCCTACACAGCACGCCAAGAACTTCCCGTCCATCAATCAGAATGCAGGTTAGACAACAACTTTTCCAGTTCAAAGTGTAGTAAAGAGAAGTAAAACGAAATTTTGAACTATAAAAAAAAGAAACGAAATAGGATCTGTGTTTTAATCAGATTGAACAAACATTGTTTGTCATTGCCAAAGCATAGCAACATTTGTTTGTTCAGATCATATTATATTGAAATAAAAAAAAAACCCACTTCGCTCTTTGGCTAATGTTATACATAAAAGTAATACAATATAACATATATAATTCACAGCCTAAAAGTTTTTTTGTCGTTTGGTCGTACTTTCTATAGTATTTTATAAAATCTGGAATACATTTAAAGTATAAGTATATAATTTTATCATTATGTATATTAATATGATAAGTTATTACCGATGATGCTTTAGCTAAGGCATATCCACCTCCCAATAGAAGATACAATGTCCAAGGCATTTTCTCGTGAACTGACTGCCAAGTTAGTAATGGTTTAATAAGAGGTTTACTTTTGTCTGAAGGTAGAAAACAAATTAATAACACATAAAACAATTTAAAAACAATTCTACAACTGAATGGCTAACATTAATCATGGACCGTATATAAACCATTCTACAACTGAATAGCTAACATTAATCATGGACCGTAACTATATAAACGGTCCATGCTTTAATGAATTGGTAACACTTAATTATATTGAGTCTGCCAACGCTTGGATGACAGAGAACATTGTAAAATAAAAAGAAATGATACGAACACATGCGCAACAACATATCATTTTTTCCCAATAAAATCACACCAAATTGTTATATTGTATTGATTATTATATCTTAAGTTTCGTCTAAATCGGACAAAAATTGGGGGCTGCAAGGGAAACCACAGACTGTATACAATTTACATTTTGTGTAAAAGGCAAAGGCCATAATCCAAGTTTTTGTAATGCTAAGAAGTTGCAGTCTGATGCAGACCAAAATTGAACTTTTTACAAATAATCGGGCCAGATACCTTATTTTCAGATTTGAACGACTGTCACAGTTATCTGCCTCGCTATGGTGGGTGTATGTTTCATTGTCTGATAAACTATGTTTTGAAGAAGACAAAAAATAAATATATCTTTACCTCCACGTTTTCTAAAGCAGAAAACATTTGGTACAGCAGACGGGAAAATAAATAGAAGAAGTCCCATGAAAATGGCGGGTGTGGAATCAGAAACGAATCTGTAAATTAAAAGGAATAATATATTTTATTTAAAGAACAAACAATTGCTTGACTAAACTGTTTGTTTTATGAACGTTTCTAAGTAATATAGATTGACGTGACACAGAACTGTAAGTATATCCTGAGTGACAATCGGTTTCACCAACCTAAGGATGTCTTTTCAAATAGCAATTTAGTGAGATGAAATACGAAGATCAGGTTCAGGGGCGGATCCAGGAATTTTTGCAGGAGGGGGTTTGCCAGGTTTCTGTTACGGAAATCTGGCATCATCGTCTCTAAATTACATAGGCCTACTTACAAATGGAGCTTTTTAAACAGAGAAATCATTTTTATACTGATGTAGGATCACTTTGTGATGTAATTTCATTGATGCAAGGCATTATTTTTTTATGGATCCGCCCCTGAGGTTCGCAGTGCGGAATCGTTTGTCTGTGATTTTTGTCATGTGCTGATGGTAATTCATGCCTGTGCCTCAACAGAGTTTGATTTGGAAAAGTTTGAATTTCATCCTTAGATGGCCATATTCATAAGCTATATTTTTCAGCTACTTTCAACTTACTTAGATTTAAATAATTGTCCCCATCCCCCAATACCACCAAGATCTCTTGTTATCCATAAAACAACTAATATTCCAAAAAACACCATTACCGATATCTGTGGGAAACTGTAATGTAAATGATTATCTAAATTATTTCAAAAAAGTCATGACGTGTGTACTTTATAATTTGAGAAATAAAGAAGTATACGGTGTTACTATGATACGAATTAGAGTGGTTGAATGAAAGAAAAACACAACGCTACTGACTTCCAGGCCCCAAATTCACAAAGCATGCTCAGACTTATGTTAAGAATTAACTGCTCAGACTTAAGATCAGAATTAGCTACGCAGACTTAAGTTAAGAATTAGCTGCTCGAACTCTTAGTTAAGATTAGCTGCTCAGACTTAAGTTAAGAATTACCGTGGATTCAAGTAAATTATATTTGTAGTGTCACGTGTAACCTAAGGGGGTGATACATACTGGAAAGGACAAATGAATCGGTTTCAACAGACATTTGGAACCTTTTCCAATTAAAGCTTTACCGAGGTCAGCATTGGTACCTTTTTTGGGATTGGCGAGTACATTCAATTAGTAACAAAAGTTAAGTTATTTCAATGCATATTATTATAGAGCCGGAGTCAGGCTTATCTGCGACCTAGGTAAGGCCACGTTTTGCATCCTATCTCTAAATCTTGAATAATATAGTTGCCAAATTTAATTCACTAAGTTAGACTCCCTAAAACTGCGATGGATCCCAAAGGTCAACAGTGTGTCTCTGTGAGTTTCGTGCTAAAGGCGGGGGGCTAAGTCGATTTCATTGAAGCACCGACTCTGATTGTATAATACCTAACCGCATAGTTGATCACAAAAATAAAAATTACTATAATTAATATTGAAAGTAACATTAGTAACGCTATGTATCTGAATTTTCAGTACATACAACCATTGTATAACTATAGCATATTACGTGTTTTCATGAATACTTACTTAACGGGGCCTAATTTTTTATATTCGGAAGCAATGACTTCAGCAACCCGATCCCTTCCTTCAACTTTCCTTCTACACGTTGTAAAGCCTCTACAATTAAAATAACATTTTTGTGATCTTATTTATTTATTTCCATGGTCGTCTCGGATACTCTATTTATATTTTGGTATTTCTTTTTTTTTATTAAATCGTTAAAAAATATAATTACCATGGTAATATAACAGATCAGCTAATAATGTATTAATATCACACGGTCAATAAACAACGACGCACATTACCACTTTCCATCAAAGAATGTTTTCTCACAATTGCAAGCATGTTTCTCCATGCTGTTGAACCGCCAGCATAATAAAGACTAAATTTCAAAATGGGGTAATACAGAGGGCATGTACACTACGGACATGAGCTAATACAGGGGGTGACACCACGAACATGAGCTAGAACATAAACTTATACAGAGGGAATTTACATCACGAACATGAGCTAATACAGGGGGAATGTACACCACGAACATGAACTAGAACATGAGCTAATACAGAGGGAATGTACACCGCGAACATGAGCCAATACAGAGGGAATGTACACCACGAACATGGGTTAATAACTTGGGAATGTACACCACGAACATTGGTTAATAAATTAGGAATGTACACCACTAACATGAGTTAATACAGTGGATGTACACCACGAACATGGGATAATACGGTGGGAATGTACACCACGAACATGAGCTAATCACGAGGGAATGTACACTACGAACATGAGCTAATATAGGTCGGATGTACACCACGAACATGAGATAATACAGGGGAAATGTACACCACGGACATGAGTTAATACAGAGAGAATGTACACCACGAACATGAGCTAATACAGAGGGAATGTACACCGCTAACATGAGCTAATACAAATGTGGGGGGGGTGTAATTTTAATTTTAAAAAGAAACTTACTTGCAGCGTAAGAAGAAAATTTGCATCCACACCCATAAAATAATAACAAGTATAAACGATAATGGTAAACCATAGATCATCCACGTACTAAATGTTATTGGCGATGTTAAATTATATTCTCCAAATACACTAAAATAAATATATAATAAATCGTGGTCACATAAAGGGACATAACTCTAAATAGTTATATTGAGATGTATACCTTGTAAACAAATGTTATTACATATTATTATATATCTGTAAATGAAGACTAGCTGGTCTTATGTGTTAATATTTCTGGAACACCCGAAACAATTTCCCACCACGTATGCAGGATAACGAAAACATAAGGGTAATATAGTCCATCAATTGAATTATTGAACACTTCTCCTGTTAGACTTTACCCGGTCGCTTTCATGCGTCGAGCAACTGGTAAATAAAACAGTATGCTTAGGGTATTATTTTTTAGGTATACCCGTCATTTAATCGAAATTAGATTGCCATTTCCTTTCGTCTATTTTTTCTGACATGTGCAGTAAATTGTAATCTAGCCAACATTCTATCATAAATAATGATCTACATAGCCTACTATTTGCACAGACGGTTGTCCAAATGGTTGAAAGCCGTAATATGTAAACCACTCAAAATCAGCACAACTCTGTATACCAACACAATCAATTTGATTAGTCAAAACGTCCATGTGACCTGAATACCAACTTCAAAACATAATTCGCCACATCTTAATGTAGTGTAACATATGAAATGAAACGGAACGGAATTAACATCATTTTTATCAGATACCATTTTCTAATGCTGTTAATAACAGTTGGAATATTCAGGGTGGGGGGTCGCAAGATTCTTGACTTAATTAATTGATTATAAAGAATCAAGTGACAGGTAGTCATGTAATTAGAGATTGATTTAGAGATGCATATCCCGGATTCTTTGACTATGAAAACAATCGTATATTGTATTCATGGGCAGTGCATTTAAAAAGAAAACTACGTGCGCAAATAGTTAGTATCCTTAGATAGAATTTTGAGTGGTTTTATCTTTTATACAATTTTACTTACATATCAGCCTGACCCTTCAAGATTAAATTTGGTCCGGTGCCAGTTAAGCTTCCTATGCCGCCAATATTAGCTGAATAAGCTATAGCTAAACACATACATTTAGCCATTCTAGCATGGTGAGCATCTGTTACCTTTTTATCCGTTTCTAAAACATCACTGGAATTAAATAATCCCAGAATAGTAAACTAAACGCCGAAATAATGACATATTATCAGAATAGTAGAATAAACACTGAAATAGTTCCATAATCTCAGAATAATAGAATAATTGCTGAAATAGTTACATACTCTCAGAATTGAATAAACATAACACTATATCAATTAAATAAATTTTGAAACAATCATTTTATATGAAAATACTACTAGCATAAGCCCAAAGGATAAATTCTAACTGCATTCACCGGAATAGCGCACTCCAGAAATGAGTATATAACTTTGTAACAATTGCCATAATCTCTATCAATAAGATAAACATTTCTATCAAATAATTATATAAACTTATAACAAGAGTATAATTACAATATGATAAACTCTGGAATAATCCTATCAGCCCATGATAGTACCAGAAATTCTGAGATGATCCTTTTATCGTCAATAAATTTTGATAATGATTATTGCAGGTAGACAGGCAGGTAGGCAGACGGTAAAACTGGTTGTTGTTCTTGGTGTTTAACGTCCGCTTCCACCGAAGGTGATATCGCAGACAAGTCTTATTTTTTCCATTTGTATTATCTTAACGCACGCGCAAGGGTCTTTGCTGTAAGAGAAAACCGGAGTGCCCGGAGGAAACCCACGAGGTTGAGAAGGAGCCCCTATCTCCATGCCACATACGCTCACACCAGGGCTCGAAACCACAGCCGCAAGCCAGAGGTGACCGGCCAGCTAGAGGTCGAAGCGCGGCACTCTAGACCACTAGGCCATCCCACCCCCCCCCCCCCGGCCGCTGTACAACTCTTAAATAGTAGGGTTCCCATATGTATATCGAAGGTTATATTTTCACTTTTCAGCATAAAACGTGATCTTTATTAATCACATAAAAAATCTGTATACATATATAATAGGAATCTTTGTAATGACTTAATTACTAATAATAACATAGAAAACATACTTGTACTTTGGTGGTAATTCTCCATTTGGTCCGCCATTTACATCTGATGTAACCGTGACTTCGTAGGATTTAGATTTGTCATTCGGTTCAAGTTCAAGCATTTCAGGATCTGTAATTCAAATATTAACGAACATCTACATTATTAACTGTTAATCCATAGACACAGTCAACGCCGGATTAAACAGCCCCCCCCCACAAAAATCTCAGTCGCACGCATCGAGCATGGTCGGACCGAAGACCCCAACGGCCGGTGAACTAGTGACGGGGCCCCTCCGATGCTCCGAGTCCGGCTTGGTCGTAACGTTACGGCCTCCATTCATCATATCATCGTGGGGGATATAATACGATTTCGAATCAAGTGACCCGTTATTTATCACTGAGCGACATCAAAATTAGGTTTGATGTAGCTCTGCTCACTTACAATGGCAGATTTAACGGGCTCAATGGGCTCCAGCCCCCTCCTCTAGCAATTCCACCTTTTCATTGCACTCGCATGGATTGGTCCACTGAAATAACGCCAAAATGCGGGAGGTACTTCTAAATAGCTCCGACACAAGGTCCTGAAATGCCAGGAAATCACGCTTCCGGCTTCCAATTTCTTAAAGTTTCCTTGCGGGGCTTCTCGCTTTCGGCGCTCGCGGTGGCCGGCTTTGCTGGCCACATCTTCGCAGTCGGTGATCAGCCCCCCCCCCAACATGTTCCATGGCCCCCACCATGGTTAATCAGTGCTCGAATGACGCTTCTGTATCCTCATAACTAATTCTATAAGTTAGAACTAAGAATTCTAAAGCACTTACCGGTTGAATTTCCGTCATCATTTGTAGTGTCTGTTAGTTTTATTTGCTGTAATATGGCTTGGACTATTGGTATCATCATAGCAGTTGTAGCTGTATTACTGATCCACATAGATAAAAACCACGTGACACCCATTAAACCCAATAATAGCCTGCATTAAACAGTAATTATTATTAATAATATTATTATAGTTTAATTAGAAATTTATTTTAAGAATTTACAATGTCACGTTAAAGATGGTCGTCTGTGATGGAACATACTTAATCTCGTACAACCAGCTGGGTTAATCAAAGTTCAATTACAATTTCGTTTTGTTTAGGAATTTTTTCTCATTTTGTCATTATGTAAATATGTTGGTAAATTAAGTAACGAGTAAAATATGTGAGAAGTACTCTGACGACAACATATCCTTACCATTTAGGTTCAGATCCTACTAACATCAACACTTTCAGAGCAATTCTTTTATGGATATCCCAGACTTCAATGGCAACTGCTAAAAGTAAACCTCCGAAAAACAACATGGATGTATCCTGTTTGTTGAGAAATTTTGTACATCAATGCATATCATAATCAAAGATGGTGATAACATTGTAATGTTTTGCTTACATCAAAACACCAACTCAGGGTATAGCATGTACGACAGAATGACATTCAAATGCAGAATGTATAAATATGTTTTGTAATATCTTGAGAACAAGCAGATGATATAATGCTAATATAGTATACAGGATTCACAAAAATATTACAAATTCGAAATTTAATTTCCTTTAGCAAATTTTTATTTATTTGCGTATTATTCTTACATTCATATATACACCAGAGACGGTCTTCGCTGTCAGTAACCCCATCATTGGAAATAGGAATATTGGAATCAATGACGTCACCGCTATTGGTATAACCTCCGTCGTCCAATAAACTGCCATGATAGCTATGACATAAGCACATTTTGCCTCCTGAAGAAAGAAAAGGGTTATAAAAAATGATATTATCAGTCGTTTGCAACATTCATCAAAGCAACGTATATGCCTATTACAATTTCAATATAAACAGTATTATATGTGAAAAGATACTTCCTTAAGTTCACTGCACTCCCTGTGGTAAGAGACTTGGTGATCCAATCACTCCCAGCATAACGCTGAAACGTCATTGGTCTATAGGTTTGAATCAATATTATCAAGTTTCTCTGTAATTAAATCGTATATACACCTATAGGAATAACTTGGTTATTTAAAGACAGACCTGTTTGTTGCGCCAGACCAGAATACTATTACACACGCAGTACCAAGTCATTATAAAATAATTGCCCCTTGTTTATTATTTAACATTTGTAACCACCATACCCAAATCAAACAGGTCTATTAAATTGATTTTATTGTCGTGTCCAATAGTTCAAGGGCTGCTGAAAAAAATTAGACTGAAACAAACTTTTCCACCGACATAACAATCATTGAATAAATCATAGACATAAATCATAGTGTTATTATTGTCTTTGTGCAAGACCATCAATATCACCAGAAATGGACAAATCAGCTGTAGGTCTGTTATCAACTCCAGCACAGATGCGTGGTCTCCACATTTGGGGATGGTACCTCTACGTTTCCCACACTAAAGTAGTGGATTGTGAAATTTAAGCATGGCAGAGAGAGCATTGGTCCATTTTCTGGAAGGTCATCAACAGAAAATATTCACCACAATTTACCTGATGCATGACATGGTTATGGCTGATACAAGATAGAACACTCGACATATTTCCATTGTTGTGAGCATTTCTCACTAGAGGGTGGAGCGCATTATGGGCAACGAGTTAAGAATGACAAAAGTGTTAGATTCCCCACGCCCCGTGACAATCTGCGCCGTTTTGACGCGAATCCTGAGAATTGTAGACCTGTCACACTTCCACTTCCACAAATGAAAAACGAACTAGCTATCCGGTAGTCATTGTCCAAGTAATGATGATGACTTTTTTAGGGTGGCTGAAGAAAATGTCTACCTGACCGGCACACCCTTGAAATATTGTTTTTGAACAGGTGTTTCTTAGATAAGCTTAGAATGTTTCAACAGCCCTCGTATGATTATTTTTGTTTTCAGAAGATACACAAAACCATTTGACAGACTGGCAGTGGCAGATTCACATTACTCAAATGTTACGTCATGGGGTCCTACATGACGTTTGAAACGGCAAGAAGCTTTGAAAATGCTTATGGTTCTCTCTTTGGTATCAGACTGCTCTTTCTCATGGCCTTGGTAATAATCATGGGATGTAGAACAAAAATAAGCCAAAAGGTCACAGTTATCCGATTGACCTCTGGGAGAAGAGGGGGTGGGGGGTTGTCATTTAGATTTCTACTCGATATAAAAGGAATATATAATTTGTGAAGTAGGAGATTTCTTAATAACATATTACTGTTTAATCTTTCCGTCTCGAATATTCACCAAAATATGACAGGAGATATAAATTCAAACAGTCTAGAACCTAAAGGTTCGGGGTGAGAAAACGGGGAATTACTAATAGGTCTACTAACTACAATATAAAGGGGGGAATAATTACACCCCTCGGTCCTTTTGTTGATTATTTATTCTTTATAAATATTCCCATTTAACCGGTGTACATTTTATTCATCGCCACCCTGGCTCACACACAGGCAGCCAGAAAATAAATCCAATTCAAACATCAGTAATACATGCGATTTGATTGGACCAATGGTCCAATATGGAAACGTATTGTGCTTTGTGTGTATATAAAAGTGAAATCGCAAAACATAGTACATAAACAAAATTAATTAAACAATTAAATTTCTTTAATGAAAATAAATCTTTCTTACCGGTACGTCGACAAAATATGGAAAAGGTAACAAAATAATTGGAGTAAGAATGAAACCTATTATATTTCTTAAAGCCCATAACTGGAGTAGTATTCGGTTCATGATTTGCCACTAATTATAACAATTATTGAGGTTAATTGTATGTATATCACTGTAGACAAAGCATTCATAAATTATATGTGTGTGTAATATAATATTATATACTAGTGACTTAGTTTCGTATTTATTTTGTCAGATAGTATGGCTGTTAGAATACAGCTCCTGTGCATGGTTTGTTTGGAGCTATTTACATTATTATTTTCTGTTACCCCTCATAAATTTGTAAAATTATAAAAGCCGGCTTTCGGATTCTTTTAATAGATGATAGCTTTGGACTGTCGGTGTTGGGAGCTGCGGTGGCTGGCTCAGTGAGTACGGCAATGGTTTGCTAACTAAGAGGCCTTGTGTTCGCCCCCTTGGTATTGTCCGGCGTGGTTTCCCCTTGCCAGTGGTGCATTGCGGAGGGGGGGGGGGGGGCTAGTACGGACTCAAACTGATCCCGCAGTGAATATTCGCTTGGCCGCTACAATCAATCTGTTTCACAGAGAATTACTTATATCTCTGTAACAGACGACAGTTCACAACAGGTGCGTTGACTACACGCGCCGTTAGTCATTGGCTGAACGGCTCGTGCAATGTTTACTTAACACCTAACTGCTTCGGGCAAAATGATGCATTTTACTCGTTTTAATACCCATTTACACTAAATAGGAAATATTTTTTAACTCCAAATACTTCAAACGTCTTTATTTATTTTTCTTTTACCTCAAAAAAATGTTTCAGAATTTAATTTGTCGGAGTTAAAAAGTTAATATGCCGTACTCATTAAGCCTCGTCGATGTCATGCTTATCAGTGATTGTAGCGGCCAAGCGAATATTCACTGCGGGATCAGTTTGCGCTACAATCACTGATAAGCATGACATCGGCGAGGCTTAATTAGTACGGTATATTAACTTTTTTACTCCGACAAATTAAATTCTCAAACATTTTTTTGAGGTAACAGAAAAATAAATAAAGACGTTTGAAGTAATTGAAGTTAAAAAATATTTCCTATTAAGTGTAAATGGGTATTAAAATGAGTATAATGCGTCATTTTGCCCGAAGCAGTTAGGTGTTAAGTAAACATTGCACGAGCCGTTGAGCCAATGACTGCAGTCAACGCACGTGCTATGGACACTCATCTGTTACAGAGTTAATTCCTAAGTAATTCTCTGTGAAACAGATTGGTACGGACTGTGTGGTCCCTCAGATGGGACAAAAACCTGAGATCCCGTGTACACATTGCAAGTAAAGATAGATGGAATTAGAAATAAAAGTAGACCGTAGCGTCACTGGCCGGGAAAAATTTCCTTCATTTGCCCAGTCGGATGTTAAACCCCCATTTCCTCCATTCATTTCCTGATTACTGTATGGCTATGAAACCTGACATAAATACGTAAATGATAAGGAATATACGAAATCAAAGTTTATGTTCTTACAGTTAGAAATTAATATGTAATTCTTATTGGCCTTATTTTTAAATCCCCACACTGCGTTATGTATTCAATGTATCGTATGTTGAGGAATTGCCGTCTTTTGTTTTAAGAAAAACACCCCAAAAATCGTTCATCAGTAGATTGGTTCGTTTTCTACGTGCAAAAGGTACAAAGATATACAATATTAGAAAATGACCTCACTAACCAGGGCGTTCACCTTCGACATTTAAAAGAAACAAAAAATGTATTGTCCATAGGACAGGTCGAGTTGAAGCGTTTATTCAACTGACCATTGAGGAAACCATAGTCAATAACATAATATGATGACCAAGAATGGGTAATCTTCACACATTATATATGTTTCCTTGTTTTTCTCTTTTCGCTGTTAAAAATTAGATGTCCTTCATTTTGATCATTTATTCATTCATGCGGAAGAATACAATACATGAAAAGAAATTGATCGTCCTAGAGTTTGCTTATCATTTTACATGCAATATGCAGATATGCATAGATATAAATATTAAATGAAAGGTAATGTTACTCGTTATCGTTCAATGGTCTAGTTCTAAGGATCAAGTTAATCTATGTTAAACGTGATCTCTTTTCGAATGTAGGCTTATTCCTGTCATATTTCCTCAAAGATATTAAGTTTTTTGCGGTTTATTTTCGTAACAAAAAAGAAAGTAAATTAAGAAAATAGGCAGAAATATATATATATATATATTAAAGTAGATAAAGTACAAGTACTTCTTTGTTTACGGTAGATAAATGCATAAATAAAAAAAAAATACGTCCAGGTAAGAAATTCTCCACTTTACTTCATTCTGACATACATTAAATATAAGCTAGCTATCTGCCTTCTATGGGCGTCTTCAGATATTAATAATGTAATATATAAAAACCAAACAGCTACTTTGGTAATTTAAGTGTTTTTTTTCATTTTTTTAAAAAAAAAAACCTAATCTTATCTTTCATTCAATCCCAACTTTTTATAGTGTTGATGCTGTTTCAATATTATTCCTTCCGGTATTTAGTTAATCCAATAAATATTTGATTTAAATGGTTGCGTATAATTATCAAGTCTTTGTTTCGGATTAGTGCCTACTCAGAAATATAAGTAAAAGGACGAAGTTTGTATAAAATGGACTTACCGGTCTGTCTACTAGAAGAGGTAATGGTAGAAGTATTACAGGAGCCAAAAATACAAAAAAATTGTGTAAAGCCCACACTTGGTTTAAACATGACGGTGATTCTGTCGACGTGTCCTCTTGATTATTTGCCTGATGGTCTTGTTCGGGCGGATCACTCATCATTTACTGATCTATTTGAAAGAAACGAAAATAATCAAGGCGAATCGGTCATTTATTTCATTGCTTTTAACTTCTAACGAAATCAGACTATGGCCCTTTTTGCTATCTTTTGTTATCTATTCAGAATTATGGCACAATGAATGAACATTCCTATTGTAACCCATCGAACATAAAATATATTCTTCTGGGAATGTCCGGATAGTAAATCAAATATTAACTTAAAAAAAAAAATTATTTCAATGTCTTTTGCTCAATAGATTGTCAACTCACTATTATACCATTATAGTCATTCTTTTCCGCACAAACAGCTTTCATATCGCAAATAATAACACAATTACCTCCCCTTGTTTTCCCATTCTTCCCCCCCCCCCCCATGCAATAGCTATCTTCAAACGTTTGAAATTGAAGTTGAAAATGATATTTTTGCCAATTTCTCAACTGGCAATAGTGAATTATAGGATTAATATGATTATTCTTTAACAATGTATTACTATTTAAGACACCATCTATTTTAAGGCTTTATTTTAATATATTTTATTAAGACTCTTCCAATGGACACTTTAATAAACTGTACTCTACAGTATGTTTATACAGCGACTTAGATTGCCATCCGTGTCAACTGAGGTAGCATTATTTTATTATCACTTTCATCAAAGAAATAAATGGAATAAATTTTATATAACATTCATTTAAAGCTCCCAATTCATTAGCCAAGTTGGAGCAGAACAGTAGGACGTTAAACCCCATGTCATTTCCATTTAAAGTTATCTTTCTTGATCTATGGTTGCACAGGTGGCGTTTTATTTCTCGTTTACCGGGATTCCAAGTAATGTCTAATGTTAACTAAATTTGTTACTGTATGAAAGATAGGTCTTTATGATAAATGGTTATTTTATAGAATGAGTGTAAGGATAGTTAATTGTCTTGATGTGGTATTTTCTTGAATTCCACCTTTTTTCAATGTGGATTATTAGTTTTCGTTTAAACAGTACCGTATCTAAGGGGGGGGGCAAAGTGGGACAAATGTCTAGCGGCCCCTCACATTTAGCCCCCCCCCCCCCGAATTCTGGGTTATACTAATACTTTATCCCTGACGGCGCAAGGGCGTTTTATAACTGAGGCGCTGGAGGCGCCAGCCTCCACGCGAAAAAAATCAAAGATATTTGAACTTTAGTAAAGAATTATGTCTGTTTTCTATACTTCTTTTGCAGATTTCTTATTCTGCTCCTTTGGTAAAAACTGTCGTGGTTAACTCATTGAAATTTAAATTAATATATAACCTTTTGTTCTGTCAGACACAATTATGTTCAACAAATGTTTCCTTTGCGGGCGTCTAACGACAATTAAGGGTGTCCTTCAACATAGTTCTTTGAGAAAATGAAATGGGGTTTAACGTCCTATACTCTTTTGCACCTAACCTGGGCTAATGGGAGACATTCAAACGTCAAAGATAAGTTAAAACGAATACTTTGATAGGTTATAACGGATACTTTGTGCAAGATTGTAAGAAAAGTAGGCGCCCTTCGTTAAAGCAATGGCTGAGAGAATAAATTAAGGCCCAAGTTAAAGATGCATTATGCAAGATTTAGATAAAGAGCTAGCCATATTGCTATATTAGACGAAAATAGATAATGTAAAATGAATAATTTGAAAATTTCGTTTAAATTACTCTATTGCGAGCAAAGATATTAGCCTTTGAAGGTTTGACAAGACGAGTACAATAATTTCAACCATCGTACTGGTTGTTCGAAGCTGAGTCTCGCTCCTCCATTTTAAGCTTGATTCAAAATATGATTGAACTGTTCTAATCTATTTAATATCGGAGAAACCCGATGCCATCGAGAGTTGACTAGGGCCTGAATAAGTTAATTAATGTCTAATTGATAATTTAGAAAACATTTCAGCCCTAAAGAAAGACCTGCAATAGGCAGGTTTAGCTCTTGCATAATGCATGTTTAACCTTTCTTGTTAACTTATTGTAATAAGTTATTTAATCCCCGTGAAGTGCATACTCATTGAGTATACGTTTGGCTTATATTCGTTTTATTTAATTTGATTATCACTTCTTCAATTTGAATAATGGGAGTTATATGTGTGGATAACAACACAGAAGTAGGCCACAAAGGCATTTCTTGAATCAAAAAATATATTAAGAACTTATACAAGTCAAGCGTATCTTTTATTTATGATTTATTATCCTACATATATCCTGCATACGTTTATTATAGTTATGCACTCTGCTTTCAAGGACTCCAGTCTACTGAAACATCATGGCCCCAGTAGAATCACCATCCACAAGGATAGCTGCTTGGTTGTGTACCGTTGCGTTACCATCAGGTGGGTTTTCTTAAGAGAAAGAGAAATGGGGGTTAACTTCCACTCGAAACAAACGAGATCATTTCGGGACTAACATACGGTTTTAATTTATTTCAATAAATCGCTTTCTCGTAGGGGTCTTTAGCAGTGGGAGGAAAAGGCGACATACCGTGTACACATTGGCGTGCACGTAAAAGATCCTTGGCAGTTGGATTTTGATATAATAGTAGGGCGTAGTGCCGATGTCCGGCAAAGTTTCTGTCATAGCACACTGTATGGCGTGTGTCCGTCTTCATTAGATCAGTTTGGAGCAGAACAGTAGGACGTTAAACCCCATTTCATTTCATTTCATTTTAAAGTATTATAGTATAGTTTTTGTACCTTTAAGATGTACGGTTGTCGCTTATGGGGAAAGATTTTTTATTTATGGGTTATAGTTGTCAGCTGTCTGTTTTGGCATAAACAATCATATTTCAAAAACACGGCCTGCGGATAATGATCAGGGCTTGTGAGTGTGACGTATATAGTAATTGGATAGTGAAGAACTTTCTGGTGTTTGAATATCGAAAATATCGGGCCCAGACAAAGTCTATAAAAATGTAAATAATTCCATTAAGATTGACAGAGTTTGCGTTGTTGGAAAGTCCATTACAACGCTCTCTACTTGCAGTAAAATATAGTGCCCGGAGGAACAAAACTTTATCTGATTGTCAAGGCAAATCCAGTGTCTTCTGTTATACCGTGACAATATCTCAGGAGATCATCTCTCTGCGCGTGCATTTACCTGACCAGAGACATGGTAAGTAATATCCTGCCCCGTCAATGATACCCGTCAAAGGTTTGTATATCAAAGGTCAAAGGTGATGAGAGTCAATGTAAGCAAAATGCTGGAACACGTTGGGAAAACCTTCAACGAAACGTCGCTTTAATTCAAATGCAGCCATATGATAACCACACGTTAGCCTTAAAGTGATTCAAGTATGTGTTCACGAGGTGCTGAATTGTATTTTTGCTTCAATTGTCCTTTAAAAAAGATCGGATCAATATAATTCTCAATTGGGATATTTTATACCTTTTCTTTTTTTTTTTTTTTTTTAAAAACAACGTAGTTTAAAGGAGTCAATTATCTCTAACTCAATATTTCCCGTAATATTCGAATAAAAACACGAAACGTCGCCTGATAATATAAGTATGTTTTCTAGAAGTACGTGTTACATTTTGAATTAATTTAAGTAATATGCCCATTTTGCATCATTATGCTGTATTATTGGGTAGTGTGTCGTGTTTTGGGGGTGGTAATGGGTTGGTATTGGGTAGTATTGGGTAAATCGTCCCTCCATTTTATTACACAAATTGTTTATTAAGTTATTGATATAAATATACTAAACCTCTTTCATAAACTCTTATAAGTATTAGATCCAACATAAAGAAACGGGATCTCTTTGAAAAAGATCAAAATGTGTGTTGGGCTTGATTTATCTAGTGCTTTCTTTGCGATAGGAAAGTCGGTTTGTTTACTAACATGGGTCTCGATTTCTGATTAAAGAAACTGTTGGCTGTTTAAATCAAAAATCGGTCGCGGGTCAAAATCGGATTAATCTAAGGTATAAAGATTTTAAATATCGAAAGAATAATTGAACACCTCCGATTTAATTACACCGACTCTATCATTATTCATACAAATCGTAATGGTGATCGCAAATCCTGTCTTGACATTGTTAAAGAATAAACAGTATCCATATTCATGATACACGCTGCATATAGAATACAAACACATTCACTTGTAAAATTTACAAATAAAATATTCGGTTGCGAAAAACTCGGTTAAAAATACAAGCTACGTTATGCTAACATTAAAGCTCCTTATATGTTATGTAGACATGTACTTACTTTTTGAAGACTGTAGTTATTATAGTAAAAGATCCGTGTTGTAAACAGTGATATGTATATATATGTACTATTAAACAATGAGATAGATATCGTGAGGACCTTTATCTATGAACTCTCTACATGTGGTATTTTGCTTCCCTTTTATACACGTATTATCCCTTTACACCATTCAAATTCATTGAATCGAAACATGATTTTTTTTAACAAGTGAACTCGGTTGTTTATATTTGTTGAAAGGGGGCTGTACTACCATGCCCCATTTTCATTGGAGAAAATGATATATAAAAACAATTTGTATCTTAAGGCATCGAGCTTGATGGTTAACCAGTCTAACGACTAAGCACGAAAATACAGATATATGAAATGGTGTTGAAATCCCAGTATGGCTTTGCCAATGTTTGTTGTTATTGTGAAATTATACTTAGCACATGTTCTCTGATTAATGCTTTTTAATTAGTTAATTTGGGAATTCCCAGTGTTTGTATGGAATCTTTTCTGTAATATTTAAAGGGACAGTCCCGATAAGAACAGAGTCTCAAAAATTAAAGTCCGAGTATTTATGAAATTTATGGACCAAAATATAGAAGCATGGTGTATTTACCTTGTCTCAAAATTTCAGCTCAAAATATTGAGTCGTTTGGACGTGAACGTCAACACTGCTTATCCGGACACGTAACCCTTTTAAGATTTCGGGTCAATTTTTTCATTGGGTGATCTGATAATCGATTCCCGTTCCTTGAGAGGCCTATACAGTGAATGACCCATGTACTGTACTTGATAACAAAAGGTAAATTTCACCTACATATTATTTTTATAGAAAAAAAGGCTGGTTTTATCCAGATACTGTATAATACAATGGTCTCCACTTCCAGATGAAGACTGTCAAGTTTAAGTTATTTACAAGCGCATCACAAATATCGGGTTAGTTGGTCGGCCTTAGGTAATGGGTTTTAAGGGATTTTAACACAAAATTAAGCAGTTGTATTCCTCATAAAGTTATCAGGATTGGCTCTTTAAGGGATCGTTCCCAAATAAATTTAAGTGAATAAGACTGGTTAATTAGAAGTGAAAGATATTTTTAAAATCCATTTTTGTACTCCTGTGCAGTTATCGGAAGCTCTGTGATTCTTCTACAAATAAATGAAATGAAATGGGGATTAACGTCCTACTCTTCTGCAATGACACTTTTGTGAATGAATACAAATGTTCAGTTTTCATGATAGTTAACAAATATATAATAATAAGAGAATATGCTGAAAATGTCAGTCAAATTACTTCATTCTGAGCATAGATATTGGCGATACAATTGTTGCCGAGCCTCCATTGTTATTACTTTACAAAATCTCGAATATTCATTTTTACGCTAACCACATCGACGACAAAACGTATTTCTAAATATATCACAGCCGTCCGATGGCATCGAGAGTTGATTATTGTCTTGGTAAGTTAACTAATGTCTAATTAAAAATTTATATAACATCTATGGCCAAAAGAAAGACCTTCAATAGGCAGATTTAGCTCTTGCATAATGCATAGTGTTAATAGGCCTATCTATATATTTGCTGATGTTATGGTAACGGATAATCGTGATTATCAAGTTACAAATTAAATTCAAGACTGAAATTCCTTCGATAATTTATGCCCCCCCCCTTCAATTTCTAACTAGGTCAATATAATGCTCTGTTGAGTTTGACGTCTGGCCCATTGTCTGGTACTTCTCCTTTAATGACGAATAAAAAAAAAGTTTAATCCTGCAGTGAGTTAAAATAGATTTAATGATGTAAGAAAAAATCTTTATAGGAAAATCTCAAATTAAAAATGATGTATCAGAAGTTGATGTTTTGTTATCTTATGTTTACAAGAAATGTCCCGCTTCACATGGCAATCCTAAGATTTCCGTATACGTATATCGAAGAGTTTACTACACCACTCTATCGAACTTAAATAAACTCAAAAATAACCACTAATAACGTGCTAACGGGAAAATGACGTGGTGGACGATAATAACAACACACTCTCCTTTTGGAAATGAAGTGGGTGTGGGAGTTGGGTAGCTGTTTGGTTAGCACGTGCACACAATATCATAAGGTCGTACATGCGTCCAATCAGAGGTTGTCAATTGGCAATCGTATTTATATCTGTTGAGAATCAAAACCATTCGAATTTTACGAGGTTGATTATGGGCTTGGCATGCAAAAAAATGTCTAATGAATCATTTATGTAACATTTGAGGCCACATGAAAGACCTGCATTAGGCAGACAGAATACCAAGTGCTGTAAACTTTAGTATACATTTTGTTTCTCTTATAGTCAGTCACTCATGTATAGGTTATACTTATACAAAGAACCATAAACATCCTGTAGGATACATCTTTTGTAATATACCCCACATCAGTAAGATCTGTTATCCGATTGTTTATCATTTGTGGAAAGGACATTACCACTCCTCTTAAGGATATGAAGTTCATTAAATTTAAATGTTCAAAATAATACTATAATAAAAGCACGGTCCGTTATAGAGCAAGATTAATATCGGGGATCTGGTTAAGATCCTTAAAACAATTAAAATACTTTCTACATTAAAGGTGTGGCATATGTTATAGGGATGGCTCTGTAAATTTGTAGAATGTAGTGTAAAATCGAAACCTCAATGGAAATAGCCATTTGCCCCTCAAAATGACAACAATTTTGGTAAATATTTTGTTCTGTTCTACGTCTTGCTATTTTTATATTATTATCTGACTCCCGCGCTACACACCCACGTACCCCTTGAAGGCCACGAAAAGCTAAAAACAATAAGAAATCGGAAACAGTGACCACAGATTCTAGAAATGTGAAACCTTTATTTGAAAGTAGTTGTCTATATTCTTTATTCTTGTTGGGGGGGGGGGGGGGTACTGATATGCAGGTTAACGCCACTGTTCTCAACTAAATACATTAGTCCTGAAATGATCTAGTTAGTGCTGTATTTTTTTGTTATTTTGTCCTATCCTTTTCGTAAACTAAGTCATGTGACACCAAAAAAAAAAGAGATTTAAAAGGATTAATTATTTTACCGTAAAAAAAGTGTTTTGAGAAGTATTTCAAGATATGTTTTAGTTCAAATACATCGTCAAATCACCCAGTTTGTACACGGGGACGTATCTTTAACTTTCGTACATATGTAGTTGAGAGATCCGGGACTGCGAAAAGGATACACATATATACATGTACAACATTTTCAAAATATCAACAATTTGCCCTTCCCTGCTCGGGGCCTTTCTAAGAGATTCACTGCATTTAGAACGCCAGAATATTAAAAAAAAATAGTTCACAATTTAGATTAAATTAAACAACAATATTAAGATTAAGGTGAAGTTTGATTGCTTCGCTTACAATATAGAAATGTTCTTTGTATTGAGTTTAAAACTGTATTATGTACATTAATTCAATGCATTTCATTCATAACAGAATATCGAATAGGCATAGAATTGAACTAACGCCAAACTTTTCCTACCGAAATAGAATATTACTGTCTACAATATAAAATTGTAGAGCCTCCCTGGATTTGTCATTGGAATTCGTTGGAAAGTCAGGGGCGTGGTGAGAATGAGTTCATGAGTAGCCATACTCATGCGCCAAAAAGTTTTTGCGCCAAAATCACAATCAAATTACTCAAAAAATGAAAAAGATTTGTAAGTGGAAAAATTGTTTCATCTGACCCAATTAAAAAAATTTTGAAAGAGTCAAGTTGGAAAATTTAATCATATTTTATTACCGTATTTCTTGTCTCGGATTGCTGGAGATTGCGTTTCTGGGCTTCTAATTTTCGAAATTTTCCCGGGGGAGGGCCCCCCGGACCCCCCGCCGCGGGCTCGCGCCATCGGCGCTCGCGGTGGCCGGCTTCGCCGGCCACAGCTCCGCGGTCAGTAAAAGGGTTTTTGTGCCAAAATCTTTTTTGTTACTCATAATTTCTTCTCAATAATTGCCCTCACCACGCCCCTGTGGAAAGTATGTGGGAACTCTACTGTCCCACCCAATCCAGCAATGTTACCCACTACTATAAGGAATCTGTTAGTAAATAAATCCTTATACTACTGGTAACAACGGTAGGCCGTCCGTACCGTACGGTACCATAATATCTTATACTAGTAGATAACAACGGCCGATCACTTAACAAAGGACTGGACTATCTCGTCTTTCTCACTCGGTATTCTGGGTTATCTTTCCCGGACCATTATTTGGCGGATTAAGGCTAAAAGTCAATACCGATAGTAATTTACTCACGAGATTTCCAACTCAAGGACTATGCATGTTTTGACGCCCCCCCCCCCCCAGGGCGCTCGATTTTCTCGAAATAATCCCTGGGGATCGAGTATGGTCTCAAAATTATTTACTTTTAATCCCATTTTAGTCAGTCTTGGTCGATATCTTAGCCGGCAATCACGCCACAAGCTCGAAATTAATAGACACACCTTATTAATATTAGTTCTATGGCATCTAACATGTCAACAAATATCAAGTCGCTACTTGGTCGACAGATCCCCTTTGGGCCTTTTTAGTCTTTAAATGGCAAGTGCGCTATGAAATATCTGATGTGCATTTGTTAGTGAGGTGTCCATTCTATTATAGGCTAGCCCAAAACCTCCATTGCGGCATTAGGCCTTAAGGCCCAATAACGACCAAAAACGTTTTTTTGGTTATAAATCTGCCAAAAACAACCCGAAAGCCGAAATTTTGGGTGCCGAATTGCGCTAATACTGTCCGATCGTGCTAGAAGAGTTCGAAAATCACAGATTTTATTTACGAAAAACGCCGAACTTTTGCATTCAAAAATGACACAAATGTTTTCGCATAAACGAACAGTATCTTCTGAGTTGGTCCGACTACACCCCCCCCCCCATCGATCCTTTCGAGTCACGTGCCCTGCATATTTCAGGCACCGAAAGTTCGTGAAACCGAGCCAAAATTGTCAATTGACCTTGACCTCTTTGGACCCAATTCCGGAACTTGAAGTCAAAGAGGTCTGAAATTTGGGGACGTGGCCCAGAAAGGCTCCACCACAAGGTCCCATAATCTCAAACCCCCAATCGAGGTCCCTTGGGGCTCCGGTGCCCCAAATCGTCCTATTTCAATAATTATTTTTTCTATTTTTTTAGATCTGCCGCTGAACTAGTCTTCGCGGCTATCCCCACTATATCGACCTTTGCGCGTCACACGGCGTCCTTGCAATTTTTATGCGACGACCGGAAGTAGGACAAAATGGCACACAATGGTCACTTGCCCATGACCTTGACCTTTAAAGGTCAAAACAAGGTCACCACGCGACTCACAGGGGTCGATTTAGTTCAAGAGGCCGCGACCTTAAGGTCGTCTGATGCTTTTCGGGATTGGCCAGTTATCTGCCCTTGGACCACATCACTAAAAACCCGGCTATTTGACTTTCTCAGGGACTTTTGCCCAAAAATTTCTTCCAATCGGCCCGGGATTTGTTGTCCCGATCGACCGACCAAACATTTCTTCTTCATTTTTTAAAATCGCCAACCAAAAGTCGTGACCTTGACCCGCTAGGGTCCCCGGAAGTATTTCGGTTTTTGCCCCCTGGGAGCCAATCTAATAAAATCAGGTCTACCGGACCTTGACCTTCCGACATTGCATCATGGCCCACGTGACCTTGGTGGGTCAAGTTCATCTGTAAGGGTCAAGGTCACTGAAATATCTACCTACTCAGGTGCTCCGGGGCATCTGATGGGACCCCCGGCCTACGCAGCAAGTCCAAGGTCATTACGTTTGATGGACATCTCATTGACCTTTGGAATGAGACCTTGACCTTGGACCTGAAATTTGACCTTGGGATCGAAAAAGTCATAAAACTTCATGTACCCTCCAGACTTTCGCCAGCAATGTCAAGGTCAAAGTGAAGGTTTCGACCCACAAGGACGGTGACGGGACTGTCCGTTGGGTCAAGGTCATGACTTTAACTGACATACCCTAACCACGGCGGCAACTTCGGTAAAAGGTCACCTTCAAAATTCACCCGAAGACACACATACTCGTCTGTAAGCGCCCGAAAGGACTCATGGGCGGACTCACACATCTGGTGGGGGGGGGGCAATTCAAGGTCACGGCACTTGCCCCCGAGGTCGATTGAGTTTGAAAGGCCACGAGCTGAAGTCAAGGTGCACTACCCGACTGGCCTTGTGTTTCGCACCAGTACCGGAATAGGGTTGTATGTCAAGGTTGTCCGATCGGGCCGCGACTTGACCCACTAGGTCCCCGGATATTTTCAAATATCCCGGGCCTTGACCTTTGGTCATGTCGACTCGGTGCGTTGGGCCTTTGGGAACACCCCCAGTCCCCCTTGGCATATCAAAGGTCACGCCACGGGATGAACAATTCATTGATCTTTTAAATTTCACCTTGACCTTTGATCTGCCTATTGACCTTGGGGTCGGAACATTCCTAAAACTGCATATGCCATCTAGACTGTAGGGAAATGGGTCAAAGTCAAGACCATGACTCGGAAGGCCTGTCACAGGGCTGTCACGATATATGGGGTTGACCTCGTTTGACCTTTCCTGGGAGATAACTCGTCATCGTTAAAGGTTGTCACTTTTTAGAAACTCTTTCAAAGGGTATACCACCGTGCATGATTAACTTTTGATAAGGTCGGATTTCCTCAAACGACCCGGAATGGCACATGGGCAGGACCGGGGACTGTGTATTCTTGAACTAAATCGACCCCGGGAATACTTCCAGTGGTGTCAAAATTGGCTTCCGGTGACCGGTAGTGGGCGAAATTGATAAAAAAAAATATCTCTATTAACCTTGACCCTAACCATTAAAGGTTAAAGTTATGTCACCACGCGCGTCCCCGGGGTCGATTTAGTTCAAGAGGCCACGAGCTCTGGATCGTGGGTAAAGATCCGGACTGACCCAGACTGCGGACGTGGGTAAAGGTCGTCCGATCGGGTCGGAATTTGGTGACCCGATACATCGACACAACATTTGTTCATTTTTCAAATCGTCAACCAAAAGTCCTCACCTTGACCGCTGTGGGCTCCGGAATTATTTTTTATATTTGCGCTTAGCGAGCCCCCAGATGAGGTCACGCCCACCAAAACTTGACATGCCGAGGTAATGCAGGACAAGAGGTCATGTCCAGAGGTCAAGGTCATCGATTCATTGACCCTAAGCCCCACGGAACATCAAAGGTCAGGCCTCTAGATTGACAGTTTATTGACCTTTCACATGGGAGCATGACCTTTGACCATGATAAACTCTCAAACTTTCTTGTACCGTCTAGACTTTAGCCAGAGAAGTCAAGGTTAAATTCAAGGTCACGTTACGGAAGGCTGGCAACGGGGCTGTCACTTGGGCCCGTTGTTAGGCTGAAAAACAGGCTTCCCGTGGGACTATTGCCTTGAGATGTTCACAGTGCCTTCGCATAATATACAGGAAGAAGTAATTTTAATTTCAGGGTGCTAGCTGCAAAATTACGGAAACGCAACCCTCCTCACTTTGTGAAAAATATGACCTCGGTGTCGATTGAAATGATATAAAAATCAGAGCATTCTAAGATTTTTGAAAAAAAAAATCATTTCGGTAACCTCGGGAAAATGGCCAACCCTCGACTGGTAGAGGCCGGAATTGAAAGTGGATTTATGGAATCCTGTAGAGAGTCCAAACACAGGTACGCAGTGAATTTCAGGCTGATACCCACGTACGGATGCCTAATTCGACCCAATTTCACTCTGAATAAGGGTTCGCACTCAGCTCCCATAGACCCATGGGGATTCATATTTGGCTGAGCGAGGGGCGATTGGTTGAGGTACCTGCCCTAATAGTTTAGTGCCAATCACCCTCTAAAAGGGGTTTGGCGTGGTGATAATCCACCTGAAAACAGGGTAATTAGGGTAAAGTCGATTTTTGGCATTTTGGTACCCCCTGGAAAAAGCCCATTACTGTTCATAATTGCACTTATATTTTCGCTGAGGCGGGAAACGTTGATCGAGTTATTTCCATGTACAAAACATTTATAAACGACCCATGTCTAACTAAAATTGGACCCGATTCCAGTTTCAGTAAATTACCAAACCACGGCGCGCGCCTTGTCATTTCAAGATGATATAAAGAGTTCAAAGTTACCAAATTACCCCTTTTCTATGAGAGATTTAAACTTTTTCAATTTTCTATTTACTGAAGAACGCTTCATCTCATTTTTAAGCAAAAATCACTAATAAACTCTCCTTGTCTTTCCGAAATCAGAGAAGAACCCCGTGGAAAAAGCCCATTGCTCAGCCCCAATCGGTAGTAGGTCAATATAATTTGGAAGGTTCACGGTAGGGGCTCGATTGGCACACCCGGGTCCTGATATTGCAGAAAACAAGCTATAATATATAATGATTAAGCTATTTTAACAATAATCATTAGATTGCTGGTAAGTTGGGGGGTCGGGATTTTGAGGGTAATAACATTTTTAGTCGAAATGGGTGTAGTCGAAATGGGAGTGAACCGATAGAACTGGTTTACCACGTTCCAAATATAATTTTAACACAGAGATCATTCCTATGAGTGATAACAGATACACGGGAGAATTTCTGCTCTATAGAACTGGTTTAACACGTTCCAAATATAATCTTAACACAGATCATTCCTACGAGTGATAACAGATACACGGGAGAATTTCTGCTCACTAATAATTCCTTCGAAGACCAAAAGTTGTTATATAAGTCTGAAAGGATATCGGACAATTCAAAACAGAAACTGTCACTATAGAAAAGAGAACAAGTCCGGACATTACCATAATTATTTTAATAGTATAGAAGGAATAAAAAACAAGTGAAAGTACCACTTTTTCCATTTTTCTCGTGTTTTCACAGGGAAAAGGGGTTTTTTGATGATAATTGTTTGAAAATGAGAAGCCCCGTCTAATCTTTGAAATATAAATGGGGTTGTTCTCTGATTTCGGAACGACAAGGCGGGTTTATCAATTTATTTTTGCTTAAAAATGAGAAAACGCGTTCTTCAGTAAATATAAAATTGATTAAAGTCAAATCTCTGATAGAAAAGGGGTAATTTGGTAATTTTGAACCCTTTTTTCGTCTTTACTATCATTAGAAAAGAGAAAAGTCCGGACATTACCATACTTTTATTAGTATTGCAGGAATAAAAACAAGTGAATGTACTTGTAACCCACTATTTCTATTTTTCTCGTGTTTTCAAAGAGACAACGGGAGTTTCTGGATGATAATTGTTCGAAAATGAGAGGACTTGATCTTTAATTCACAGAAAAGTGAAAATGGTCAAATCTCTGATAGAAATACGGTCTTTTCAACCATTTTTGCATTGAAATTTACAGAAATGGAAATGTATTCAATTTAGGAAATGACACGAGGGATATCTCGATGATAATTGTTTGAAACTGAGAAGACGCGTCTAATCTTTGATATAAATGGGGTTGTTCTCTGATTTCGGAAAGACAAGGAGAGTTTATCTGTGATTTTTGCTTAAAAATGAGATGACGCGTTCTTCAGTAAATAGAAAATTGAAAAAGTTTAAATCTCTCATAGAAAAGGGGTAATTTGGTAACTTTGAACTCTTTACATCATCTTGAAATGACAAGGCGCGCGCCGTGGTTTGGTAATTTACTGAAACTGGAATCGGGTCCAATTTTGGTTAGACATGGGTCGTTTATAAATGTTTTGTACATGGAAATAACTCGATCAACGTTTCCCGCCTCAGCGAAAATATAAGTGCAATTATGAACAATAATGTGTTTTTTTTATTATGTGCTTTTTTTCTAAGAAATCTTCAGGCGTGTTCCCTAATCCACTAAAAATGGACCTGGGTACAGTTTTGACAAAGGGAGTTTCCAAATGATCTGTTTGGAAATGGGGGAGACGCATTCTTCAATTACCATAACAGTGAATTCGGTCAAATTTTTAATAGAAATGAGGTCGTTTTCCAATTTCGGACAAAAATGGGTGAAGTTTGCTCGAATTTCGGAATCTTTATAAATACTCTTTGAATCTTTGATTGCAAATGAGTTGGCCGTCTCAAAAACAAACAAGATTTAGTCATGTCCAGTGACTCCAGTTACGGGTAGAAATGGGGTAGTTTTTAATGCTTTGTAAGAAACGGCTGTCCAGTTCACTAAAGTCCAATCCAGTTTCGGAAAGTGCTGGAGTCACTCTCTTCACCTTCCACCCTTGAGCGATGTCTCTCCCATATATTGAATAAAACCATTAGTATACATTATATTATGTTTTTGGATTCATTATCCCTGTCTGCTGGTCACAGTTGCTCAGTAACACGTTGGCTCAGCCTGGATTTCCGTCGTAGTTTCCCATTGTCATTGTGTAGGACTGAGGGCCTGTTAAGGGACAACATAGTTGTTTGAATGGAACAAGAAAGCGAGGTTCCTTGACAGTTAGAATTCAACGTAAATGTAGGCCATAGTGCCGCTACCGGGGCAAAATCAAAACAGTAGCAGGTTAAACCCCATTTCATTTATCTTTGCCTATACAACCCGCTTAGCGTTTTCATTTCAATACCAGTATACACGTTTTAGTGAAAAAAATATTAGTGACTTTTGGCAAGCGTAAATTTCTGGTCCGTATCGCGTATCCGTATCGATTTTGTGTGTGACGTCAACAATGTTTGTGTATTTCTCATACGTGATACTGCACACGAATACGAGAGCACGTGTAGAACAGCTTTCATACAAAAAAAGCAATCTGTTTCACAGAGAATTACTTACGAAAGCCAAGCGAATGTTCACTGCGGGATCAGTTTGACAAAAAAGGTCTGTATAACATCGTCGTCTTTTTGCTACTTTTAGACGTTGAAATGTTGTGTCCCTTTTTTTTTATGAATACATGTGTACCCTAGAACCCGACCGTGTATATTTGATGCAATTTTGACCATGATAAAGACAGGGATTCAATGATTACTTTTGATGAGATTTTCGCAGAATTTTCATATTTTCCCGTCTGTCAATCTGCATGCTGGCTGATTTACGTGCTAGGGGTATATCATACTTTCTGAAATGATACATTAGTGAAACCCAAAAAAGATTAGACACTAAATTTCTTTTTAAATTTTAAATAGGTCAACCACTGTCGAGCGACTTTATTCCACTCAGGAATTTGTAGGCTAGGCACATGACTAGTACTGGTGTTGCTGTATTAGAACTAAGCTCAGCTCAGCATATGTACACGGCGCGAAAATCTGCCATAACTCTAAAACAACATTGACGCAACGTATCACGTAACGATACGGATGCGAAAAATTCCTCTTGCCAAAAGTCTCTATTAAGCAGCATCTCTTCCGTATCAGCAGTATCATAAATCATATTGGGTGGATCGCGTGGCTAAGTGGGTAAGACGCTGGCTTGCTAGCCTGAGGTAAGGTGTTCGATGGCTGAATTGGCCGACAAAGCTCATCCAGATTTTCCAGCGTGGTTTTCCCTTGTCAGTGATAAAGGAAGGAGGGCCTGACAAGGACAGCTGCCTAGTCATTCAGATGGTACAAAAAACAAGGTCCAAATACACATGCACATAAAAGATCCCTTGGAAGTTGGAATTCGATATAGTAGCAAAATGTCCCTCAATGTGTAGGCTGTAGCACCCCTGTATGGCATTTGCCCCTCTTCATTAGCACAGGTTAGGTGCAGAACAATATGACCTTAAACCCCACTTCATTTATTTTCATGTCATAAATCATATGCGTTCAGTGATCAAATTATATGCTGTTTGGGAAGTCAATCCTGAACTCTTAATGATAAGGTTTTATGCCAGCTACTAAATTTGGCAAAAAAAAAAAGATTATATTTATAAATTTATATTTATTTCCATATTAAAATACTATGTTCACTTTCATTTAAATATAATATGTTATTGATTAATTTCAATATAAATATACATTCCGTTCCACATAATAAAAAGTATACAGTGTATATCAAAAGTTCGAAGGTATGCCCAAAGAAACTGATTTCAACAATGGTTTAAATGACATTTTTAAAGAACTTTTCGATCATCTGGTCAGAAATAACGTCAAGGTATTTACATTTAGTTCTTTGTTAACATAATTACATATTAAGTTGAATATTAATATAATATCACATTCAGTTACAAATTAAATTGTAAAATAAGCGATTTTTTAAAAATGACTAAAATTAAAGTCATCCGAATCTCCTTTAGTTCATATTAAGTTTAACATTAACATAGTAAAACATTCAGTTATTTGCCAGTTATTATAATCATATTCATGAAATCAGATGTTCCAATTAATAATATTTTAGGCATTCTTGCTTTCATTTGATTCTGGTGGATCATTGATGCTTGACAAACTGATCATCTGTTGACTGCCATGTTTTTTTCTAGATGACTTAGGCTTCTTTTTACACTGTAATTAGATAGATATAGATTTTATTTGCTTATTTAAAACACCTTAAATATTAATTACAAATATATGATGGATGGAAAATCGATAAGGCTCCTCCTATCATACACAGATTGGCCCTACAGCATCCAAATATATGTTAGGTAGGTTGATACAAACTAAAAAAAGATAAGGTTTAAAACACGGTTTTTGCTGTTGACATAACTAGAAACTGTCCTATGAAATTTTGATTTTGTCTCTTTATGTTGAAAGCATCCTGAAGATCAACTCATTGGTGCCTTACTTCATCATAACCATTATTAGTGAGGTAACACAGTACGGGTATTCTTAGTTCAATTACTAATGGGCCATGTTAAGCATCATGTGATAGGTGCTCAATAAAGGCCCTAATAATTCAAATACACTTAGGGTCTGACATACTTCTGTCACGCCAATAGTTGGCTGTGATATCTGTGATATAGAACTACTGACTTACTGGTGGATGTCTGGATAAGGATAAATCTCTCAAAATTTTGAATTTCTGTAAAGAAGGGTGGTGCCTTTAGCTGTAAAAAAATTCACTGAATTGTCACCATTCTCATCAAACACATAACATCCAACGTGGTAGTTAAAGTGGAGACTGGAAAGAATGCAATAAAACTGACAAAGATGGAATTTCACAACTTTTGGTAATATTGGCATTATACGTGTTGATCCCAATCACACTAGTTTAATTAGATCATCTGCAGTCTAAATCTCTGCCACATTCATGTGAAGTTTCAGCTTGTTTAAGAAATCATATACTTGTTTCACATAGGCTGATCTTGTATGAAATAAACACATTAGAGGACATTAATTCTGCCTTATTTCTAGCTATACTACCTCTTTTGGAATAGCCATTGCTGAGAGCAAGTTAAAGTTTCCTTTATTAATTGGTTAACACTATAAACTTTAAGTTAATTATCAAGGCTCGCAAATCATGGTTATGCCTATATGACGTCACAGAGTGTTAACGCATTAATTCATTTCTATCAACACACTAATTAATCTCATTTACACTTCAATTAATAAGTTAACTGCTCTCAGTCCTGAGAATAGCTGTTTGGTCTCTGTTTTTTTTTAATTTTCCGTCTTGTTGGTTTGTTGCCACCCTTGCGCTCTGTTTCCAATATAATTCCGAAAAAAAATAGCCATTTTTCATCCTGGAAAACATAAAAATATTCATGGCATTCCTTTCTAATAATGTATCACCGGCATTTACTTTGATTTTTTGTATTTGTTTATGTACAGAAATGGATTACGATATTGAATCAATACTCTTGATACGTTTGGAGAAGAGAGGAAGAAATGGGGTTTAACGTCCACTCGACACAAACTGGGTCATTTCAGGACTGAAATGAAATGAAAGGGGGTTTAACGTCCTACTCTTTTGCACCTAACCTGGGCTAATGGAAGACGGGCATACGCCATACAGTGTGCTATGAGGGAATGTGTACACGGGACCTCCGTTTTTCATCCCAACCGAACAACTAGGCAGCTGTCCTTGTCAGGCCCTCCTTCTGTATCACTGACAAGGGGAAATCACGCCGGAAAATCAAGATGAACTTTCTCGGCCAATGCAGGGATCGAACACCCGACGTCCAGGCTAGCGAACCAGCGCCTTATCCACTTAGCCACGGTGACCATTTCGGGACTAACACAGGGTTCAATTTTATTTCAGCAATTTGGATGCACGTAGGGGTCTTTAGGTCTTTAGCAGTGGGAGGAAACCGGGGGAGTGAGACCCCGGAGAAAAACCATGAGGTTGAACAGGCGACCCTATTCCTTGCCACGTACAACCAGGGTAACAAAAACCACGTCAGTTGACTCAATGACAGACGTAATGATTCAGCGCGCATATGCTAACCATTCGGCCATCCAAACCCATTTGTACCCCCTCCTTTTAGCAATAGTACTAGCAGATTACTACTAACCTTGTGATGATAGGGCATCTATTCATCTATAATTTTTTGGCGTCCTGCAAAAGAGGTTTTAAGAAATGAAATGGGGTTTAACGGGCTATTGTTCGCTCCGACTGGGCTAGGCCTTAAGGATAGCAATATGCCAATAGTGCAATAGTATTAAGGCTTGTAGTAAAAGTAAGAATTAGATTACTACGCCCATTAAAATTTGTGACGACAGGGCATCTATAATGGCCTAACTCCAAGGCCAGTTAACGTTGTTCTTAGCGTTTAACGTCCGCTTCCACCGAAGGTGATATCGCAGACAATTCTTATTTTTCATTTTTATTATCTTAGCGCACGCGTCTTTGCAGTGGGAGGAAAAAAGAGTGCCCAGAGGAAACCCACAAGGTTGAGAAGGAGCCCCTATCTCCATGCCACATATACGCTCACACCGGTTATCGAAACCACAGCCGCAAGCCAGAGGTGACCGGCCAGCTAGAGTTCGAAGCGTGGCATCCTAGACCACTAGACCATCCCAACCCCCCCTCCAAGGCCAGCCTAGACAGTAAAGTAAATAAATATGGGAGGTGCTATTTATTGGTTTGGGAATGACATAATGATACACTATATAACCAATCAAATGCCAAGCTCCCTCAGCTTTTTCGTGAATTATATTCTAGGCTAGTCTAGGCTAGGCCTAAATGTAATTGCTCCTTTTTTTTTAGAACACCAGCCAGATTTAAGGCCCAGGAGTTTACTTTGAACTTTAAGAAGACTATTCATTCCTAATTGATTCTGATACGTAGTGTACTCATAGTCGCCTAATAATTGCACCCTGTTCACGGATGCCTTTCGTCTTTCGACGGACCCGACCGGAATGTCTAGGTTAGCTATGCAGTTTAACCACTACGGTGACTACGCCATCATTAGCAGTACTCACAACTACTAGACTAGAGCCATTGGGGGTATTATCTATGGCCTAGAAGAGTACTGTGAGCCGTCAAGCAGAGATAGGTACACCAGGCCCGATTCGTGGTCGAACCCTAGCGCAGTAAATTAAAATTACATACAATACCATCGATCCAGAATCCTTCTCTCCACTCCAACCTCGCGCCAAATGGTCCGGGAAAGATAACTCACAATACCGAGTGAGAAAGACGAGATAGCCCAGTCCTTTGTTAAGTGATCGGCCGTTGTCATCTACTAGTATAAGATATTATGGTACCGTACGGTACGGACGGCCTACCGTTGTTACCAGTAGTATAAGGATTTATTTACTAACAGATTCCTTATAGTAGTGGGTAACATTGCTGGAACGGGTGACTGTCCAGACATAATTGTTTCCCTCGCATTGCACACATTATGTCCATAGAAATAAAACAAACTTTCCCCTTTGTTATAAACCAAAAGTTCCATATTCCTTTTAGATTAATTACGTACATTAAATAATGAATGTATACAAATATGGTTATTAATATTTTCCTCAGAGTGAAATCTTCTGAACCAATTGTAAAAAAAAAATAATATATCTTGCCAGGTTAAAGTATTGCGGTTTTTACCTGCACTAATGTGAACGTGCTATTATAAATCTTGTTAGTTTTAAAGGGACAATAACACTCTTGCTGGCTTGGAAGCTCCAGAAAATAAATAATAGCCTTATTCTAAGTACTAAGTGTCCTACCTGTTGTGTAAACTATCCATTACAACCTATTTTACTTCTCCAGAAAGTTCGAAAATATTTTAAAATCTAAGTCACACTTGAAAAGGTTTACGTTAGACTTTTCAAATCAATTAGTTGAAATTTTCCAATTTTTTAAATTATGTGTGTTAAGATGAAATTTGTATCATCAATTAATTGGAATATTGTAAAATGATACAATTTGTTGACCAGAATGAAGATTGGAACATATTATTCAGTTACAACAAGAGTGGTATTGGAGCTTTGAGTCAGTTTCTTATTTTGAATGATTACGTTTTTAGTTGCCAGTGGTACCAATGCTAACTCTTATTCCGACCTCGTTTTTGTCATATGCGAATGACTAGAAACTGTTCGTTGCCACTGACAATTTTAAGGTAAAGCACTCAACAGAAGCGGGGTGAATAATTACTCCCTGGGCCACCTGCGGGTCTCTAATTCAAAGTAAACGGGTGATATCTGAAATCTGGACTAAGGTAATGGTAAATCACAAATTAGTTATCCAACCAAAAGGGGTTGTTTGGTTGTTGTTTTGGGGGGTGGGGTGGGGGTCTTGAATTTGGTTATCTCGTGTATAATATGTTATATTGGGTTGTTCCTTGCGTAAGATTATAGATATTTACTTCGTGAACTCATGGACCTTATAAGGTCCATGGTGAACTCTAGATAGCTTTGTACCATTATAGTTACATTTCCAATATAAACAATGCTGGTATATAAGTGAAAAGGGTGGTATTTAATTACTTTATACTTGATGTCATATGACAGGTTATAGTGACAGTCGTCAGCCATGTGACGTGACATCAGTTATACACTGCATTTAATTTAGATATACGGATTCGTTACTGTATAACGTCAGTAATGATTAAACTACAAAACATTCACCACTTTGTTTCATAATATAAATACAGCATGTTATAGACTGTGCTCTGGTTTATATACGTACAACAATTATTAAACCACTTTGATGTTGTTTTTGCGTTCCGTCTTGAACTATTATGTTGTGATTCAAATCTTAACATAAATTCGTTATATACGGAATATTTGTATTCGCGAACAAACCAATCCATGGCCAGTACTATATATATGTACTTGGTAATTTTTTCCGGACGGGGTCGCCTGGTATTCCATTATGAATAATGTTATATTGTCCTTAAATAAACGTTGTTTGTTGTTATTGATGTGTGACACTATAATAATAATAAAAATATCCTTTCTTCTTCGTTGCTATTTTCCATTTAATCTGGTGTGGAAAAAAAGTCGGTTCGCTCAAAAAGTAGGATTTGATGATTTGTGACAGCTGGTTCATTTGTGATTATACGCGTCTACCTTATAATCCCCAGATTGACTAACGAAGTTTAAGACAATAGGACTGCTCAAAGCCAGTGTCAGTATAAAATAGGTCCATTAACACCCGAGGAATAAATTAATTATAAATTATATAAACACTATAAAGTTGCCAAAAGCAGACCCTCGTTCATTGTGTAACAGACCAAAAGAGAACAAATATATTAAAATTTCGAAACCAAAAAATAGCCGACCAAATTAGATTACATAGGGAATTAAAAAAAACACACCTATAAATAATAGACAGGAAATGAATTTGAAACCCAGTAGATTATAATTATAAGAAAGCATTTCTGGATTAAATTTCCTTCAAAATAATAATACTAAAAGAAATTAAGTAATCCATGTGTTTTTGTCATAATACATTTAAGTTTAACAAGTACGATCGTACCATGGACCAGGAACTGGTTAAGTTGTTGGATGAATTTTAAAAATTTAATTCACCAAATCGATGCAGAACTGTTCTCAGAAGAACATGTCAATTTCCGTGTCGATCGGACCTGAATTGACGGAGCTTTTTTTTTTCGAAAAGTGTCGCCCCAAGAGGAAGAAAAAGATGAGTCGCGGTTAGCGACCAGTTCCCCATCTAAACAAATTGAATTGATTATAGGAACTCAATTATACATTTGGTGTCATATATTATTTTAGTTGTATACACACATAATTAAAATTTCTTTCGGTAATATTAGTAGTTAAATTACTACATGTACTTTGGAAATTTTATTAAGTTTCGGCATGGACCTTATAATACATGTTATAAGGTCCATGGTTTCGGCAGTTATGTGTGTCCCAGCTATTATAATCAACATTCATGTATAATCAAATCTGTGGAACATTCGCATTTGGTCGAAATTTCGAATCAAAACGTTTGTGATTTACAAAAAAACAAAACAAAACAGAAACGTCTTATCATTTATAAAAAAAACAAATAAATGTATAATATATAAGAAACGGTCTAGAAGTATTCTTTCACATTCAAATGAAAATATAAGGTATTTATAAGTTATAATTTTACCATTATCTTTCTGAACAGCCCAGTCATTAGGCCTGTGTAGGGGGGCAGTTGTGCCTTAAATAAAGTTCTGTTTTTGAAAGTCAGAGCACAATTGATAATCGTTTTAAAATCTGCTTGGATAAGCAATGTTATGTAATTATAAGGACGCTTCAATCAGAGATATTGGAGAGTTCAATAGAATACGCCGACAGGTGCTCGTCACGTGACTGAACCGTTAACCTTATTATTCAGAACGAGGCTAATTGTCCCAGTTAATTTTATCTTCGGAAGGAGCGTTTCTGCCACGGCAAAATGGCAAATCAACGTAAGTATCTGTTTGTATTTGCATTTGAAACCATACAACTAATTACCAGTCTGATATTTTATGTACTTCAGTTGTTATTGATCAAATTTGGAGGTCCCCACTCGGTCTCGAGTTTTAAACAAATGATTGTGTAAAACGTGGCTAAAAAAAATGCCGGGTCGTCGCCATTTTGCATTTTGTCTGGCTTTGTTGCGACAAAACAAAGGACCAGCTAAGTAAAGCCAAGTAGAGTTGTACCCATTATAAGTTGTGATTCGTTTACGCGGTAGAACTCCCATATCGGCACAAGCGGGTTATTTGAAGAATATCTGCTTCCCGTATTCCGCGCGGGCGTGTAAAACTACGTATGTCACATGTAGCTTCGCTACATTAATACACCATGTCCATACATGTATGTAACAACAAAATAATTTTAACAAGGTGAAGGTCGGCTGTTTTAGACAAATATTTTCTAATTACTTCGAAAAAATATGATAGAGAAAACTTCCTGCCAATTGATACAGGCATTTAGACAACAGTCACAGTGCATTGATGTTTGTGGTTTTATCATTATCATTATTAATATTATCTCCGTCTTGATTTGGCTTTCAAGCTAACTAGGCCTAGAGTCTCTGGAGCTCAATTTAAATTTCTGGAAAAGCTGGCTATTATTGCTTGATTAGATGGATTGTATTATAATCAGTCAATGTTTTGAAGAAGTAATTGACATTTTTGCCTTTTTGAACTTGAAGTCTTTTCTGATTTAATCAGGGATTTTGCCACATAAAACTATATACTATATACCGGTGTACCATTAACCATTTCCCTCAACACTCAATGTTATAAGATGACTGGTAGTTCAAGTGGCTTCCCCTGATTTCATTATGATGCATGAATCTAGTTTTCCATAGTAATTGTGTTGTTTGTGAATGCTATTTAAACGCTTGTTATTTCAGAATATGGGGGGTACGGTGCCACTTCAGCACAAGTAGGGTAAGTTACATTGAATGTTTAACACTGTTTTTACATAGCAATATTAATTTTGACCTGGACTGAATCTCTTTGACTTGAGAATCCAATCAGAATTTGGTACTGTTATTGCCAAAGTAAAGTATATTTGATTCATAGAGTGATTGACAAAACAATGTTTTGTATCACCTGCCTGTCACATCATTACAATTACCATTCAGTCAAGGTCAAAAGCATGGCATTGATAGGGTGCCCCACCTTAAATGAATATCTCCAAATATCTCGACAATTACACCACAATACTGATAAATTTGGAAAGCCTTAAATATGTTTCACACATTTAGAGTCACTAAATAAACGACCATGCTGTACTTCATAAGCTATGATCATTAAACCATACATAAATAATACTGAAAAATGGTTTGGAGTGTCGTCCATAACATCCAGACACTTTTGAGTAAAAGATAGGTTATGTGCCCTTGTTTTGAAATTAGTCTCGCTTAACTAGTCTACCGATCATTCTACGTCTAATTGACGGGTCAGGATAATCAAGACTACTTTTTTACGAAACATGGAAAAAGAAATTGAATTTAGAAGCACAAACATCAGGCAACTCAACAATATTTTTAAGAACCTTGTAAAAGTAAAATGAAACTACTGCTAGTATCATATTCTTGCTGTACGGATGTTGAGTCAGAGATATTATTTGTACTTAACCAAAATATACAGCTTCTAATGGTACAGCTAATTATAAGGCAATTTAAAAAATAAAACGAGCGTAATTTCTAAAGATGTCGTAATAACCAAAAAGTTAAATATTATTGCTATTCAGAATCGTCAACAATAGATTTTTTACGGCTGTAGTAGTGTTTGGTGTTTTGAACATTTCCACATGCTGTTGCTATTTATAGCCTCAACGAGTGCACGAGACTGTTAGAAATCAGTAGTAAGTCATTCAACAAAAACGTGCAGGATCAACGTGTCAAGAACAACTTTTCAGTTGGCACGTGGGGCACCCTAGCATTGATAATGTTACTGCAAAATTAAACTTGAATTTCTGACCCTCTCAAGGTCGCCAAATTGGCTGGTATATTCGAGCCTTAGTCTTGCTTCTCCATTTTGTAAATCAAATCCTTAAAGCCAGTTTGCCATTCTTGATAGAATGGTTCAAAAATGAATTATAAGAAAAGAAAATATTGATTATGGTTTTACATTAATTAATGTCTTGAATATGTATCTTTACAAGTAGGGGATTATTAAAATGGGTCTGTCCATCTGTGTGTCTTTAAGTTGAGCAAGAATGTTCACACTTGGAGGAGTTGTTTATAAGGTGAATTTTCTGCTCAGGGTACTTAAGCAAAGATGATCAATTTGATGTTGATGCTTTGGGACATGATATCTTTGACTTTAGTTCTAATTAAAGGAGCTAAATTGCTAATATTTGTGACCTAAAAAATGATACAAATGAGTTGTAATCCATAAAATAATGTAACATGGATGTATATAAACTGATTTACATTCAATCGTTTGGTTTATTTTTTTTACTGTAATTTCTAATCAGTTATGTCTTAAGTCCCTCATTGCAAATGGTGCTGAAATACATTATGGTGCACGATTCATGTATCAATGATAAAATATTTATTTTGTCTTAAATATTGTAATCAGAAGCCCATCTTTTCTCAGTAAGATTACAACATCAATGTAGATTTAAATTGACAAATAATTAGTGTTATCAATGTCTAAGACTTTGTATGGTATTGAGTTAGAGGCCTGGCTACCTTTAGTAAGAGTGAAGATGAAAGTATTGAAACTTGGTGTATAATTTCTTTACATCAAGACCATGACTAAATTTGGTAATGAGCATTTTCTGTCAAGGTGAATGCAATTACAGAGGCATTTTAGAATTAGACGAATTATACATGTAATTAATTTCTTTTTAAGATATGGAGGAGCTGATCAAGGGTATTCACAAGGGGTTAGTATTTTATTAATTTTTTAGTTATACTATTCATAGATTTAGAGAAAATAATGCCAATGATAATTGATATGCAAACTAAATTTAAGACTCATTTACTAATATATGCCTATGTTTCATAGGGATATGCACAGCAGCAGCAGCAAGGTGGATATGGATATGATCCTAATTCATATGGACAAACAGGTGGTCAAGCAGCTGCTACATCAGCAGGTCAACCAGCTGCTACAGGTTATGATCAACAAGGATATGGACAAACTGGTAAGTACAGTTAAACGGGTGAAGAGTTTTCTATCAACTAATCACAACACTGACCAGTTTCTGTGGTTTGAAAATATTCATGGTGAAACAAAAAATGTGTGTCTAGTCCGTAAGACAATTTGTTGATATCTTTGCAGTTTGATTTCTTGCATCAATCTCAATTAAACATACATTATGCAAGAGCTAAATATGTCTATTGCAGGTCTTTCATTAGGCCTTAAATGTTATTTATCTAAATTATTAGATACTAATTAATTTATCCAGGTCATAATCAACTCTCGATGGCATCAGATCTATCCGATATTAATTTGGTTAGAACATTTCAGAACTATTTTGATTTAAGTTATTTAATCTGTATGTAATAAAATAAATTGCTTTTAGGTCACGGTGGTTATGGACAGTATGCTCAACAACAACAACAACAACCCCAACAACCAGCTGCATATGGACAATCGACACCATCTGTAGGAGGTGGATATGGTGGACAAAGTCAGCAGTCTACCGGCTATGGACAAGGTAAATTTCTAATCTTTTAAATTGTCCATAGATAATATCTTAATAGAAGCATTGTAAGGAACATGTGCTATTTAAGAGATTATTAACCCGTTAAGTGCGTAGAACGTTATATAACAACCTGGACAACTGTCACTCACTGTGAGCAGGGCGTAATATAACGTTTTGGAGGTATTTTCCCCAACCTATTCTTAAAACATAGTTCGTCACTTGCGGGAATCCCTTGAGAATTCCCCCACGATGGCAGCATGTGTAGGACATTATATTACGCCTGAACATTTGGAAAACGACACAACCTCTTTCTGACTAGATGTCTGCTGTTTGAGACAAAATTCTGCGGATTTTGTTTTGTTCCTTCATTCTTTTACTAACTATTTCGATCAAGACCAGCCGTCTCGAAGTTATTTTACGGAGATAACATCTAAGGGAAATAACTGCAATTAACAAGCATGTGGAATGAGACCATAGGCATTATGAATTATCTTCAAATTTACTTTCTTTCCAAGTTTGATTTTCTCTGACACAACAATCAGTCAAATTAATTACACAATGGGGGGAAGTTAACATTTTAAAAACTACACGCTTAACAGGTTAAGTTTGTATTTATGTGTGTAAAATCACTTTATTTAGGTTCATATGGTCAACAAGGTGGATCATCAGGAGGATATGGTCAACAGAGTAATACTTATGGTAGTAGTGATCAGTCTGGGTATGGTGGTTCAGGGGGTAATACTGGAGGATATGGAGGAGGACAGTCTGGAGGATACGGAGGTGGTGGTGGTGGTGGCGGCGGAGGCTCAAGTGATTATGGAAGTGGTGGAGGAGGATATGGAGGTTTGTTTAAATATATTTTTTTTAGCAATTTGAATGTGCATTATTTCCTTATCAATGGATTGAATCATTGAAAAATAGGCCTACTTGATTATTCTGTTTTGTTGCCTTAAAGGTACATTCCCCCAAAAGTATTTATAGAGTAATTATTTCAATAAAAGTATGGCAAAAAAAACACCCGGGGGTGGGGGGGTACTAGACAAAATGTCAGAGTATCACTGTCAACCTTACAGCTTCTAGATTGTCTGGCAGCTTGTCTTTGGGAGTGGTTGTTATTTCTTGATAGAATGGTTAGACTCTGCAATTAAACGGCAGAAAAAGAAGTTGCAGATGATAATCCCAAAATTTACTTTGGCTTCAAACTGTTTTTTTAAACGGACAGTTTGTAACGATCAAGACATTTTTTTGAGAAAAATTATGTTTTACTCAAGTTTTTCTTTTACAATGTAGGACGAAGTAGTGGTGGTGGTGGTAGTGGAGGAAGCATGGGAGGCATGGGGTAAGATCAAAGTTTATTTCTACACTATCCCAATTTACTGAACTCGGCTGATCCAACCCAACATCATACAAATTGGCTTTTAATTCTAAATTCAGCTTTGGCATGACTCCCCCACCCAAAAAAACAAAAAGAATAAACAAATTGTCTTTTGTACTGAATAGCAAAGACAGACTGAACCACAAAAAGAATGATAGTATTTATTAAAATACAAAGTACTGTTAAGTTGTTTTAATTTGAATGTCCGATAAAATCCTCCAGTTCTTATTTTTAAAAGTAATGATTTAAAAGAATTACATAATGAGATGGAAATATCAGCTTAGTGAAGTAAATATTGAGGTTAAGTATAGTTATCCATCTTATTACAGGATAAAATATTTAATACTAAAATAAGTTATGGGTAATTTTGGGGACATTTCTTCAATATGACCATTGATTTAATGTATCTCAATTATCTATACTTGTATTTTAGTTAATATTTGTCATTATGAACCAAGGTTGGGTCCTCAGTGCACAAACAGCTGGGGGTTTATAATGAATATTAATTGATTGAAATATGAGAATATATATATATGTGGTTATATTGACATTCATAAAGTGGTTGTCAATGAAAAATTTGCAATGGTTATCATATTAATGAAATAAGAATACTCAGGTACGACAAATGAAGGTGTCAGATAGGGGGTAAACTGTACCTGGAAAAGGTTAACCTATGGAAGTGTGTACGCACATCATACAAGTTATGTAAATAACTGGTACATGTATCTACAGATAAAATGATTCACTATAGACAAAGTTGTGTGGAATCTGGGAGATAATAAATTGATTGAATGGGACTCAAATGACTTGTGACAGGCATACAATGGAACAGATTTGCTCTCATTGCTTAATATTAAAGGTTTCAAGAATTAAGATGAAGCGAATGGATTGACTGCTATTCCCAGGGGCTATTATTTATTCTTTGTAATGTATTGCCATGTCAACCAAGTCATCTTTTTAAGCAGGATTTTGTTTGTCATCATTGAATCAACAACATACTTAAGGGTTTCGTAATAGCTATACCTAAATATTTGTATATTAAGAAACATCAAACAAATCAGGACTCACTGGACATTAAATTAGGTGTAAAATTAAATATTAGGTGTTGAAATATTTTTATGAATATTTAGTTTCATATGAATTGATCTTGTTATATGGATCATGAATTAAATATATTAAGTTATAATTTTATAAAAGAGGTTTTGGAATTAAAGGGCCCAGGGCTTGAGCATTGATATACTCATTATTGCTCTTGGTCCATTATATAATTAGGTATGTACATGTAGATATCCTAAATAGATATCAGTTACAAGCGATATTGCTGCATTAATTGTTCATATGGTGTAAATCTCTTGATCTGAACAGATTTTCCGAAGTTTTTACTAACGGCATACCTAAACTAATGGTTTTAAACATTTTACATACTGGTCAAATGATTGGTAAGGATAATCTTCATTCAGACAATACCCAATGATTCTAACAAAAAGAACTTTGGGTCATTGGTCCAAAGATTAGTAAACTCCCTTGGCATCTTATTCGTTGGCATATAAAATTCTAAAAGGTTTCTACACCCAGTCCTTTATCTATACATAAAAGAAAAGTACAATAGTCCATATAGAAATTAGTTTTGATTTAAAAATATGTATGGTTTCCAAATTTTGGATTATTTTGAACTTACAGCCAATAGGACATTATCCAAAATATTACAAGTTGTCCTAAAATGAGTACTTTTACAACAAAATTTGCTTAAAAATTATGGGGTAATAAGATAAAGCCCCCTCCCCCCATCCAAATTCTGCAATTTCAAAGGGTGAAATTTACTAAAAGTTATCTCTAATATTCTGAAAAGATCTGATTAGCAGACCTGTGTTGCCAAAAATTGGACCCAAAATAAAAGGTATCGAGAGTCTACAATGTATAATACAGACAAGCTGGTTATAAAATGTTAACATTTATGTTGATGCCGTATATAACTCATTATAATTTTACACAAAAAAACAATACAAAATGAAGAAAAAGGGGACATGGAAATACTAGTCAGTCTCCTTTAGAGGACAAAGATGTTGCGAAACAATCACATAGAGTGGTTTGAATTGCTAAAAGAACAGTGTAATGGTTTGTGGGTTTATAAAATTAGTTTCTGTCCAGTGAGATCCTAGGATAGTTCAATGGTAGAAAAAAGTGGTAGAACTATTTTGGGTGTTCTGCCGTATTTAATCTAAAACACATTTTAAAGATAAAAGTGGCTCTGAGTATCAAGCTTATTGCTAGCTATTAGGATACTTTATTTGATATTGATTTTGGAGAATGAATGCATTGCTATATTAGAGAGTTATATCATTTTAATCGAAACTAGATTTCCCTGGTCTGGTCTGAGGTGTGGAACAGAGGGTCTGTCAGGGAAAAATTGGTATAGCATTGGCAACACGTCAAAGATTCCCGGACAGTTGGGAATCTACTTCAAGAGTAGAGTGTGGTGCCGGTAGCAGGGCAAAATTCCCTCATTACATACTGCATGGTTTATGTCCTTCATTAATCCAGTTGGTGCAGAAATATATAACACCATTTCTTTTTATACATGTATCATTTTCAAATACATTATCTATTAACATAATTTCAATACTGGAAAGAGATTTTGCCAATACGTATGAATTAAAGAATATGAGCAGAAACCGGAATGCACTTTTTCTAAATTATACGCAAACATGTATTAAATATACATCCTGGTATTTAATATGTATCTTATTAGAATATTTTAAGTTAAAGATTTTGGCAAAATGTCTTTAAAAATAATGCTAGTTTCTATCTGTATATTGAAGTATTGTGTTGACATTTTAGTAATCAGACCATTTTATGAAAATCCATAAATAAACTGCCATCGTTTTAACTGGCAGTTCAGATTTTCCTATAACACCAATCAAATATTGTATTGTATAGCAAGCCTGTAGTGAGACAGGGTTGCCATCAATTTTTTAAAAATGTACTTTAACCTACTTAGTTTTGGTGCTATAAATTAGTGAAAGCATACTACATGTATATCAAGTGGAATCAGAATTTAGTGGTACTGAATAATGCATATTGGACATTACTTTATGTGATATATTTGTAGTCACTCAGTAGACTTGAAAGATGTGCTCAGCTTAGACAATATATATTGACAAGTTTGGAGAGCAAGTAAAATTTAGCATGCAGTTTCATTTGATTTCCTACTAAATTTAACAATCACCCTTTCTATAGTTATGAATTTCTGTTTTTTTACTTGTTGCTTGTCATTAAACTGGTGTCACCAAAGAGGTAAAAGGATGTCTGGGACTCTTCTCCAAATGATTTCAGAAAATTCGAGTGTTGCACTATAAATGTATTTTTTCTCTTATTTATTTACTATGTTGGTAATTGTTCAAAAATCAGGGAAAGTAGTGATGTGCATACAGTTCCTTAACTATCATTTATCAAAATTCTTAAAGTGATTATTTCATACCCTAAATGCACATTGCCACTTAACCATATGTAAAAACATTGTATCATTTGCATCCATGCTGTTGTTTTGTTTTATCATTGTATTAACCGTTTATATTTGTAACAATCATCTAAGGTTGGTTATTTGCTTGGATATCTCAGAGCCACACTAAATAAATACTATGCTAAAATGTTGGTACAAACACAAGAAAACTATTGGGTATTACAAACAATGCAGGGGTGATTAAGTATTGTTGGTAATTCTACTATGTTGAAACTAATGGAGATGTAATAACTGAAGTTTGATGTTTTATAATACGTTACAGAGGCAGCCGAGGTGGCGGCTACAACAAGGGTTATAGTAGTGGTAAGTCCGGTCATGGCACCTTGTTGTACCACCGGTTTAATTCTTTTGTATTTTGTGTTAAAAGGGAAGAGCATTAAATAATCTCGACTACAATAAACAATGGGTCACACAAAACAAACATGAAATTACTTTCATGGAATGGTTAACTGGTATAGAATCTCCAATACCTTGTGTAAAATGCGTTTAAATGGAGTTTAAACAAGCCACTTTCTACTAATATTGGAATGCAAGAATTCATAATGTCTTAAATCCCATCAGTTTGATTTAAGCAGTCACATATATATTTTAATTAAATACCTCCATAATTTAAAATATTTTCATTTTCACCAATAATGGGTTGTGAAAATATTCTCTAGGTAGATTTCATATTGTATGCATCCAACCTACATTAACTCTTAAATGACCCAGAGGTTTGACGTCATAACGTCATAAAAACCCACGTCACAATGGTCAATAGTGCTAAAATATAGGTATGCATTTTAAAATCATATCATTAAATATAACAAGTGAAAATAGACTCTGCAAGTAAATGGATGAAATAATCTAAAATACCATTTGCATAAAATATGAATTTTTTATCCACAAAAAAATAATTTAGACATTTCATGCAAAATAAATGTGCCTAACTGTCAAAATGTCAAACAGGAAGTAAACAAATGAGAAAAGGCTGTCTGTTTATAAGGGAAGTAACCTTCATTGCACTAGGAACATTGCATTCGGCTAACTGGTTTTGTCAACAAACGTCGCTGTTTGTACTTAATGGTAACGTCATAGGTGTCGACAAAAGTCGTTGTGGGTCAGTTAAGAGTTGATATATTGTACATGTATCATAATCTTCGACAATTTAATGATACTTGTAATATACCAGGAATAATTAAACAGAAAATTCAATGCTAAAGTTCTGGGTACATATACTATATACCTAGACTAAAAGATTGTCAGGTGTATATAAATTCAATCAGTAATTTGTATTGGACATTTCCAATATAATCGATATGCAAAACATTGAAAATATCAAGGGCTGTGCAAATCGAAATTCAAGCATCTAATTTATTTGCGCTAACTTACATGCTAATTTTCATTAGTTTGTCGGGGGAGGGGGAAAACACACAAAAAACTATGGATCTTATTTCCGTATACCAATGCGAGTTCAAAGTGAACTGCACGTTCCGTCAAAATAAAACCTTAAAGAAGGCATCTAACCATTCAAATGGTACATGTAGATTGTCCGATAGAAATGTGGTATTAAAATGAGGGGCGTCTACAGAATGGGTAAAACAATGCCATCAATAAAAGTAATCTAGTTATAATATAAAGGAGTGCTTGTATCTCTTACACAATACCTCATAAGATATGAGGAGAATGGTTGACATTGGGGGACGTTAAAAAAACGTACTGACATAAATACACTGCATGAGGGTATAAAATACATGTATATATTATATATATCTAGTTTTCTAAAATGGTACTGGCTTCAATCTAGTATGATGGATTACTTAAATTAGGTATATGTAGCCAGTTGGTAAAAAGACTGTTTCATGCAATTGATATTAGGAAAATGCTCTTCCCTGGGATTTCAATACTCGTCGTTCTGATTTTAAAAAAAAGTGAAACAAGGATTAAAAGGGTACTATAAAGTAAAGTGTTAAAATGTTGGGGCTTATAAATATATGGGGTAAAACCAGGTTAAAATATGAAATCTGTTGATAAATGTGAATGGGGGGAAATATTTTATGTACTAACTTAGGTGAGAGTTAAGTACTTTAAATTTCTTTAATCAATTTGTTTTATTGTATGAGATTATTGATCAATATTGTGTATTTATTATAGGTGGAGACAGGGGAGGAGGTGGAGGAGGAAGCACCTACGGGGGTAGGTATTTTATAATTAATAAAATTTTACATTATTTTTGAGGGGTTGTAAATCTGTTTTTCTTTCATTCTTTAAACTGTTTCAACATTTCGTTTTTATGAAGAATGACACTAAATTTCATTCTGATGGTTTACTTTTATTTTGCAGCTGACCGTCAAATGGAGATCCAACAAGACACTATCTTTGTTTCTGGTGCTGGTAGTGATATTACAGAACAGGCTTTAGTTCAACATTTTGGTAGTATAGGTATTATTAAGGTAATAAAGCATTAATTTTACTCCACAACATTTTAGTAAAACTTCTATTATACAGAATATTTGTTCATATCAAATTTGTACAATTACCTTTATTTCACCACTGACAATCCATTAGATCTGATTTACGTTCTCAGCAGATTTTAGTCTGATTGCAAATTTTCTGTGCTGTCTCTATTGTTGGTACCGTAATTGATTTGTTTGTTTTTTAGATGGATAAAAGAACTGATTCAGCTAAAGTATGGATTTACAAAGATAAATCAACAGGCATTCCTAAGGGAGAGGCGACAGTTACATTTGATGACCCTGCTACAGCTAAAGCAGCTATTGACTGGTTTAATGGTAAATTTACATTCTATTCCTTATGTGTTTTTATACATCAATATTTTCTTGTGCTTGCTCTTTACTATATTCAGTAAAAGATAATATTGAATTAAAGTGAGACCTATACATTTTAAGTATTCCCCCAAAGGTACTTCTGTTATGTTTTATTCATAACTTATATTGTTATTCTCATATACATTGGCGTACAATTTACTTGCACAATATAAGCAAACCAACTAAATATTTTTTCAGGTAAAGATTTTAACGGCTCTATAATAAAAGTTGAATTGGCTCAAAGACAAGTTTCTTCTTTTGCTAGTAGAGGTAAGTTGAAGATACAGTTTTATATTGCTCTGAAACATTGAATAGATTTAATGAAAAATCTATCTATGGCATATATCAACTTCTCTAATCTGTTCCGGATGGGTTATTGTCATTGGTTAGATATGATGTTAGGTCAATGTTTTTGACCAGATTAACTGTGGCATATCAAAAATTAAATTATTGATATAAAACAGAAGGAATCTTAAGGCTTAAACTAAAATGCTACTAGCATTAAACCGTTCCTTCAGTGATGTAAACGTTTAAATGCGAGTGTTTGACTGCCAAAATGTAAATCCATCGCAGCAAGATTAGCCTGCATTCTGATCCAAGAGACTAGCAGGATGTGCTCTGGTAGGTCAAGACCAGATTGCAGACCTAAAAATATTGTGATCTGTGTCATCTTCAGTCCTGACTGTATTACTCATTTTGTTTCAAACTGATAGATATGATTCTTTATCAGATAGAAACACATTTAAAACGGTGGGAAGTTAATTCAATAATTAAAGAAGGCAATGAATCTTGTTATATTTATAGGTCGGGGTGGTGGAAGAGGAGGCGGTGGTAGAGGTCGTGGAGGAGATAGAGGTGATCGTGGTGATAGAGATAGAGATGGTATGTGTTGTTCAATACTTGATCATTAAATTAAATTATAATTCTCTGTATTAGTAACATATCAACACCTGAAATTATAAGTTATAATACCATACTCATTAGTATGAGATAAAGCATTATATATTACATAACAATATTGTTGGTAGATATATGGTTAATGTTTTTCTACAATTTGATTTATTTTAGGTGGTGGTGGAGGTGGTGCACCACGACAAGGAGATTGGGACTGTCCTAATCCGTAAGTTATTTTGTTCAAATAAACACAAACAATATCTCCTTTGGCCTATTTGATATGTTAAATTATTTGAATATTTTTCTTTCGTTCAGGAAAGAGAATATTGATAATCTAATTCAGTGCAGATTGTCATTTGAGCATATTACGATAATACTGTAAAACATGAAATTATTGCGAGCATGAAATTATTGCGACAATTGCGAGCGGCGCCCTCTCGCAATAATTTCATGTTCGCAATAATTTCGTGAAAATTTGTTAAAATGTCGGCCATATTGAATTATCCCCCCTTCATTACTCTTCACAAGAAAGAGTCCAAATCAGTTAAAATTTGTTAAAATTATCAAACTCGTTCGTCAGCTTGGAGTTAATAATCAAGGGATTAAATTTAACAATAATTATTTAAAAATGGAGTTTCATAACAGGTATTTAATTTTCTTTGATCTGTTGAATACAGACTCAAAGCCATAATCCTCAATAGTTGTTTATTTACTGTTACTAATGATCACCAATCAACCGATGTTTTGAAGAGCCGACTGTCACCTCAAAATCTACCACATTTTATAGATAGACAAATTTACTAAAAAAAATTATTTAAATTCGCAATAATTTTTTCCCCACTATAGAAATTCGCAATAATTACATTTCGCAATTATGTTTCACCACCCCAACTCGCAATAATTTCATGTCGCAATAATTTTGTGTTTTACAGTAGGTATCTTCTTGTATTGCAAATCTTGTGATCTGTCAGTCAAAATAGCAAATTGTATTAAAATTTGTATGATGTAAAGTATCTTTAAGATGGTTTTGTTTTATTGTTCATCACATATTGAATATATTTATAAGTGAATAATTATATATTTAAGGTTTCGCTAATTTACCTTTCTGAATTGTTTTTCAGATCATGCAGTAATAACAATTTTGGATGGCGCAGCAACTGTAATTTATGTAACACAGCACGTCCAGATGGTGCTGGTGGTGGTGGTGGTGGACGCGGCAGAGGTGGACGAGGCGGAGGATTCCGAGGAGATCGCGGTGGTCGAGGAGGTGGTTTCCGAGGAGACAGAGATAGAGATGGCGGTGGTCGTGGAGGAAGAGGTGGTTACCGCGGTGATCGTGGAGGAGATCGGGGTGATCGTGGAGGAGGACGCGGAGGTGGTGGATTCCGTGGTGGTGATCGGGGTGGACGGTATGTTAAATTGATATTGGTCTGAAATTTAAAACCAGGGGGTTGGATGGCCCCTTATTTATCTCACTGTATCATAAAGCTCGTCATTGGGTTAACTGGTGTGGTTTCGAATCCCCAGTTGTACGGGAGAAGGAGTAGGGGTTGTCTGTCCAACCTCGTCGGTTTTCTCTGGGTTCTGCAGTTTCCGGGTTCTGCAGTTTCCTCCCACTGCTAAAGAATATAACCATGTGACCTAGCTTGTGCTTAAGAACCCTAGGCACAAGCTAATTTTTTAAAGAAAATAAAACCATATGACCTAGCTTGTGTAGAGTGGATGTTAAACCCCATTTCTCTCTCTCTCTCTCTATCTCTAATAAAAGACTTATTTATCAGCTGACAAGACTATTTTTAGTGTATTAATAAAACTCTTTTTTTTTTTTGTATTTACAGGGGTGGAGGTGATCGAGGAAGAATGGATAGAAGACAAAAGCCATATTAAATACAGATATTTTAACATCGCATTCACACCTCATTTAACTTCATATTTTATATCATTTTAGTAAACATTTTTGTAAATCAAGAATGTCTATATTGTTATCATTGTCTTTGTTTTGTGCTGTCGAACTTAAAAGTAAATAAATGTAAATATTGATCATGTCACTTTTTTTAAAACTTGACATTTAGTACGTCACAAATTGAATATTGAGCATAATTTAAGAAGCTCCACAAGCTAAAAATCTGATTTCATACAATCAGTGATGTTCTAGTCCAATAGACACCAATATAGAAAGGAACAGGGATCTTTTAGATAGTGTGGATGTGGGGTCCCAATAGCTCTCTAGTCTGGAGGTTGGGTGTTCGATTCTTGCATTGGCCGAGAAAGTTCATCCAGATTTTCCGGCGTGATGCATGACAGGAGGGCCTGACAAGGACAGCTGTCTAGTCATTCGGAGGAAATAAACGGAGGTCTCGTGTACACATTCATGTGCACGTAAAAGATCCCTCGTCAGTTGGTCTTCGATATAAGAGTAGGCCGTAGAGCTGCTGTCCGGGCAAAATTTCTCACATAGCACACTGTTTGACGTATGCCCTTCATTAGCCCAGTTCGGAGCAGAATAGTGGGACGTTGAACTCCATTTATGTCATTTCGTCAAAATCGGATAAAAATTGTGAGCACAATCCAATGAAATAGATCTATATTTCAGTGTATTATTTTAGATTGCCTTAACCACATGAAGATCTGACCAGTTGTGAGATACCTAAAGTTCCGTGCATCGTTTCATTGGCTAATCTGTCGTGTCAAACAGATGTGGGTTATATCACAACTCGCCCAGATCAAGTGACAACGATATACATCCAGTTGATAGTTTTGTCCTGTTTACAAACTTTTCATTCATATATGCATATTGTATGAAGGCTCAATATTAGGTAATGTCACAATTTTAATCCCCAATTTCATTAATTCTTGCAATTTTAATTTCAAGACCCCTTAGTTCACTAGCTTATTCTTGAGAAAGCACTATATGCTTTTGTGTGGGTGGTCTTCGAAAAACAACAGGTATCAAATATCAACGGCTCTGTTTAAAGTTTTCAGTTTTCGCCAAATACCGTGCGTGATCTAAGGGGGAACCTCTGGGTTAGTGAGTCAGCCCCTTACCTAACTTTTCCTTCCCAGTCAATTTTGACATTATTTTTAAAAAGTGTTTCCAAAAGTCAGCAAATGTAGCGAATATGAATATGACGATGAGCATATCCAGCTTATCCAAAAGGGTAAGAAATGATGTCCTCTAGTAATCCCATTGTCATATTTACAAACTTCAAAAAATTATGTTAAAAACCTGATTGCGTTCACACTTCACAGGGTTTTCAATGGGGTGGATGAATGCTGAATATCGTGAACTGGGGTTCAGGAGGACAATGCACCAAATTTGAAAAGAATCTGTTTAAAACTGAGAGCAAGAAATGGGTTTTAACGTCCACTCCACATAAACGCGACTAATACATGGTTCAATTTTATTTCAATAATTCGCTTGCATGTAGGGATCTTTAGCAGTGGGGGGAAACCAGAAAAAAAACCAACAGCTGACCCTACGCCTTGTCACATACAACCAGAGAATCGAAACCATGCTAGCTGACTCCATGGCAGACCTTCCGCTAGTGAAAATACTGAGACTGGTTGAATAAAAATTTGATGGGATTACTCTATACAACAATCTAAATCTAATCTTGGCATGTTCAAAATAAAATGACAACATTTAGCCTTAATGACAATGTATATATATATATATAGAGTAAAATTTGATGAAATGGACAAGAGATGGCAACACTGCTGTCAAGTAGATTCTGCGGCTTGGTTTTTATACGCCCACATTTTCATGTGGACGTATTATGTCGTCGCCCCTGTCCGTCCGTCCGTCCACAATTTGTTTGTGGACTCTCCACAGGTCACAATTTTTATCCGATTTTGACGAAACTTGAAATATAGGTTTATCCCCATAAGATCTCGGTTCCTTTCGATATTGGCATGTATCGGATCCAAACTTCATGGATTATGGCCCCTGATTGTACGAAAAATCACGTTTTTAGCTTGTGGACCCAATAGAGGTCACAATTTTGAACCGATTTTGATGAAACTTGACATGCATGTTTGTAACCCAAAGATCTTGGTTCCTTTCGATATTTGCGGCTTTCGGAATGTAATTTCCTGAATTATGGCCCCTGATTGTCCGAAAAATCACCCTTTTTAGCTTGTGGTCCCTCTGGAGGTCACAATTATTATTCGATTTTAAAAACCGTTTGATTATATCACCGTTACACCCTAAGGAAGGTTGAGTTCAAATTTCGGGAAAATCGGACGAAAATTGCCATACAAAATGGCCGCCGTTTGTACGCGAATACTGTTAAAAAATGGTATATCAAGGTTGTGGACCCTGTGGAGGTCACAATTTTGATTCGATTTTGATGTAACTTCAAATTCATGGTTATAACCCAAAGATCTTGCTTCCTTTCGATATTTGCGCATATCGGATCGTAACTTCCTGAATTATGGCCCCTGATTATACGCAAAATCGCCTTTTTTTTAGCTTGGAGGTCACAATTATTATTCGATTTAAAAAAACCGTTTGATTATATCACCGTTACATCCTAAGGAAGGTTGAGTTCGAATTTCGGGAAAATCGGACGAAAATTGCCATACAAAATGGCCGCCGTTTGTACGCGAATACTGTTAAAAAATGGTATATCAAGGTTGTGGACCCTGTGGAGGTCACAATTTTGATTCGATTTTGATGAAACTTGAAATTCATGGTTATAACCCAAAGATCTTGGTTCCTTTCGATATTTGCGCATATCGGATCGTAACTTCCTGAATTATGGCCCCTGATTATACGCAAAATTGCCCTTTTTTTAGCTTGGAGGTCACAATTATTATCCGATTTAAAAAAACGTTTGATTATATTACCATTACACTGTAAGGAAGGTTGAGTTTGAATTTCGGGAAAATCAGACCAAAATTGCCACACAAAATGGCCGCCGTTTGTACGCGAATACTGTTAAAAAATGGTATATCAAGGTTGTGGACGCTGTAAAGGTCACAATTTTAATTCGATTTTGATGAAACTTGAAATTCATGGTTATAACCCAAAGATCTTGGTTCTTTTCGATATTTGCGCTTACCGGATCGTAACTTCCTGAATTATGGCCCCTGGTTATACGCAAAATCCCCCTTTCTTTAGCTTGTGGTCCCTCTGGAGGTCACAATTATTATCCAATTTAAAAAAACGTTTGATTATATCACCGTTACACTGTAAGGAAGGTTGAGTTTGAATTTCGGGAAAATCGGACCAAAATTGACAGACAAAATGGCCGCCGTTTGTACGCGAATACTGTTAAAAAAAATGATATATCATGATTGTGGATCCTGTATAGGTCACAATTTTAATTCGATTTTGATGAGGATGGTTGAGTTCTAATTTCGTGAAAATCGTACCAAAATTGCCGGACGAAATGGTCGCCGTTTGTACGCGAATAGTGTAAAAATATGGTATATCATGGTTGTGGACTCTCTACAGGTCACAATTCTTATCCGATTTTGATGAAAAGTCACATTTCTAGGTTGTGTACCGTCACACCATAATCATTGTCGGTTTCGAATTTCATTAATATCAGACTGGAACTGACCAACTAAATGGCTGCTCCCAATACAGTATGAAATACAGGACTTAATAAAGATGTAGGAAAAATCACTTTCGGTATTGCTTGTTCTCTGTCCATCTCTCGAAAATGTGGGCGTATCCTGCCTGGCAGTGCCAGCCTATCTTTGATGTAAAAATACAAAAGAAAAAATTGAAAATTTAATTTTAATGAAAACAAAACCACATAAATCATAACAAGCTTATTGGATAATAATAAAATACAGCTCACACACAATTATCTTGCATACCTCTCGCACTCTAGTAAATACAGTTACATGGTTGAAATAATATAGCTGGATGATCAATTTAAATAAGGAAACCGAGGTCCCATGTACACATTGGTGTGCATGTAAAAGATCCCTTGGCAGTTGGAATTCGATATAAAAGTAGGCCGTAGTGCCGCTGCAAAATTTCCCTCATAGCACACTATGGCATATGCCCGTCTTCCATTAGCCCAGGTAAGGTGCAGAACAGTAGAACATTAAACCCCATTTCATTCCAATAAGGCGAAAATCGTGGTGCAAGGGGAGACAATAATGGTAGTTACCTCCCTTACACTAATAAAATTAAGATTTATTTTTTGTGAACTCACAAACATCTGATCAGTTGTATTGATATTAATAAGCCATTTTGATTTTTTTTGCTAAGAGATGTGGCCATTATAATAATGAGTTTTAGCTGTTTAGTATTCATTTCATAAACACTTATTATATCTTATGTTTTGCTTTTCTAATTACTTTAATCCAATACAATAAACTTCTTCCACATCAAATGTTCACAAAACATCATGCCTTACACCCTCTTCAAAGAGAAGACCAAGATTTCACTGGGAATCTGTTGATAAAGTCTGTTTTCACTATGCCAAATAAAATAACCAAAATGTGAAGAAATACCCCAATAAACTTATCTGAAATTATCTCCAGATTCGATTAATATGGCTACGCCCTCAGTTGCTGTGTATACTAGACAATCAGGTCATTAAGTATATGGGCATAGGTATCCAGGCACATGCTATGGCTGGTACTGTACAAAAACAACTTTGATTATCTTGGGTTAGGAAAATTCATACATGTATATTGTTTGTCTTGTGTTTTTCTATGACACATCACAATTATATCAAGCACACATGCAAAAATATAAAAAAAATTATATAAATATACTTGTACACATTATTTTCTATAAATTTAGATATAAAAGGTATATGGTTTAATATTTACAAGTATAAATGAATTTAAAAGATATAATCAATCATATGCCTATATTAAACATGTATTGAATAGAATTATCCTCAGATATTTCAACCTCCGCAGTCAAATTGTTTTGAGTACATTATTAAGTAAAAGAATTTATATATTTAAGTGACCCTGTAACATAAAACCGACAGATTTTACTATTATTACTACTTAGGAATATGATAATTCAGTTTAATTATACGAAAATGTCCTCTCCTCCTGACCAGTATGGTAGGAGCTGTTGAAAGCTGCTGTGTTATGCACTCATCGATGCTATAAAAGTACATATTTTTGCTGTATGAAAAGTAATGCCATGCAATATATGCTCACATTCTTAAAATAGTGTGTGTGTGTGGGGGGGGGGGGGATGGTCGAATGGTCAGCATGTGCATGCTGTATCATAAAGCCTATCATTGAGTCAACTGGCATGGTTTTGAATCCCCGGCAGTACGTGACATGGGTTTTCTTCCGGTCCTCCTGTTTCCACTATCTGCTAAAAAGCCATGAGCGCAATGAATTATTGATATAAAATTAAACCATGTTAGTCCCTAAATGACCTAAGTTGGTGTCAAGTGGACGTTAAACCCCATTTCTCTCTCCCTCTCGGAAAATAGCGGGACATATAGCTGGGAGTTACGGTTCAACATGACAATGTGTCAATATCAAAAGAAACCAAGATCTTTTGGATACAACCATACCATTTAAGTTTCATCAAAATATGATAAAAATTGAGACCTCTAGAGTGTCCACAAACATGATATTACATACCTTTACACTACTTACATGCAGCAGTGGCCATTTTGTCAGGCAGTTTTGGTCCAACTTGTACGAAATTCACAATAAGCCTTCTTTCTGGTTGGATAATAATTGTGACCTCTAGAGGGTCAACAAGCTAATAGTTAACATGCAAAATGAGCAAATATCTAAAGTAATTGAGATCTTTGGGATATAAACATGTGACCTGTAGAAGGCTCTACACTATTTGCGTACAAAGAGCGACAATTTCCTTGTGCAGTTGTGGTCCGAAATTCGAACTCAATCGTTAATAGTGTGTAATGGAGATACATTTGGGTGCTTTTTAAAAATTAGATAAAAATTGTGACTTCTAGAGGGACCACAAGCTGAAAAACATAATATTTTGTTAACCCTCAGAGGCTTTAATCCAGAAGTTACCAGCCGATATTTGGGATCTTTGCTTTATAAACATACATTTCAAATTTCGTCAAAATTGGATAAAAATTGTGACCTGTAGAATGTTCACAAATAAATTGTAGAAGGACGGACTGGAGGACGATAATATATGTCCACATGAAACAGAATAGAATATCATATGGTACAGCTATTCATTCAAGACAACGTGGTTCCTAATATGTCTAAATCACACATTCTCATACAGTAAAAAAAATATTTAAATATATTGAGCTATAATAAATATTAGATCTCATGTTATAACATTAGTTTCTCTTTCTACAGTCTTTACAACATGCTCTCCAGACACTACATCTTCTAATGATTCTGTACTTCCTAACAAACCTGAAAAAAATCAATCAATTTCCTTTAATAAATGTTAGGTAGTTTTATGATAATTCCACTTGATACATTAAAACCATACTTTCTAATCTAAAATTTTTATAGTCATTATTATATAAATTTTATACAGCTAAGTATCTGATAAATTGTTTTTATTTTGATATTTATCCTATCCTAGTCTCAAATATCCACCACTATTAGATACGGTAAGGGACAAGACTAACAGTAAATGTCTACCAGAAATGAGAATCGCAAACAACATTTTCTTCCTTGGTTGCCATGTTGATTGCTACCTCCACATGAAGATATCATGAAATCATGATTTTTTTTAAATTGTTGCACTTGATGGACATACCAGGAAATTGACCTTCAGGCTTACAAGTGTAATATATGGACCTGGAAGCAAGACCTCATCATAACAGTCTTGGAAATGTAACGTCATATTAAAAATTGATGTGCAGTTGTCCAAGGAACACTCATGTCTCATGTTAAGTTTCATGTTGATTGTACTTGAAATCGCAGAGTGTCGCCTATAAGAACAAAAAGATGAGTCTCGCAGGGGTACAGTTTCTGGTCCAATCAGAAGATAAAAATAACTTGTCATACTAGAAGCAAAAAATAACATGTAATTATAATACAGATATATATATACCTTTTGTTATTCGTTCACATTTTCTCTTATCTTTTTGTATATACATGGCTGTAGCTAGAAAGAAAGCTCCTCCTAGTACACAAACAAATGTTGTAGTAAACAGTGAATATTGTAATGATTTATATTGTACTGGTGTACTTTTAGATGTTGAACCATGTTTCGCTGATATTGCATCAGCAATCTGGAAAGATATAATGGCAAAATTATATATCATCTCATTCGGTTTCTTTTTAAGCTATAGAAAATACCTTCAGCCAAAAAGATAAATCAACAGTGAGGCTGATGTCCTCTGCTAAATCCAAAAATAAATAGATGACAAGTATCGAGCAATCAAACAGATTACTTTTTCTCAGTCTAAGCAGAAAATGTTCATAATCGAATTGTACCACTAGAACCAAAGTTATTGTGTCCCAAAGCATCAACCAATCAAATTGCTTATCTTTGCTTAGCCTAAGCAGAAAATATTCACTTTCGAATTCCATCAAGGCATTCACCTAATAAACACCTACGTCCTCCACCAAGTTTGAACATTCTAGCTCAGTTAGGGGAGTTATTGTGTCCCAAAAACTGTGAAGAACGGACAGACAAACAGACTGACGGATAAACACTTCCAATAAACCTAAACATAAGGTCTTATAATCTACCACTTCACCTAAACAATCACACTGACTAGAAGCACACATTCATTGATCCTGCAACAAAGGTAAGTAAGTAACACGGTTCCAGATATGATAGAATGTTATGTATAAACTTAATTATCAAATGAAATGTCACACAAACTATCGAATCGCGAAAAATACCCAATCATCCTACAGACATGTCATTGATAGATAATTGTCATGAATCATCAAACATTCTAAATTAGTAACATGTCCTCCCACACCTTTCATCACAGAGCATGACGTCCACATTATCAAGACAAACACAGAATTATTAATGATGAATATATTTATGTTCCCAGTGTATAGCGTCATAAACACAAGTTGAGATTTTATATGTAATTTGATAAACACATCATAAATCCTCAATATCATCTTCAAATTCTTCTAAGTGTTAAACACTTCTAAGTGTTAACTTACCTGACCAATTAGATATGGACTACCAGCATCACCAAGTGCATGGGATAACAATATTTGGAATGCCTCTGCTGTTGATCTTCTTGTTGGTATAACTACATACTGAAAATACATTCATACATGTACTATTGGTAGTTAACATTTCTGATTATGAAGTTTACCAAAGATGGGTTTCCAATAAAAAAAATATAGGTTGCCAGGCAAGATACACCCACATTTTGCAAGAGATGGATAGAGAACTAGCTAAAATCAAAAACGATTTTTCATCAAATCAGGGGCCTTAATCCAGAAAATTATGGTCTGAAATGTGCAAATATCAAAAGGAATGAGATCTTTGGGATATAAAGATACATTCTTTGTTTCATCAAACTCAGATAAAAATTGCAACCTCTAGAGGTTCTACAATTTTTGTATTACATATTTTTACACAATTTATGTACAAAGAGCAGACATTTGTTTTTATTGGCCCGCAATTCAAAGTCAACCTTCATTATTAATTCATGGTGGAATAGTGATATATTTAAACGGTTTTTAAAATCATTAGAAATCTATGAGTGGCGGGTAGCCGTCCCAGATTTCTCTATGAAGCTACTAGTTTTGTTCATTTCGAACTCATGAGGCTTAAAATAAATTTTGCGGATTTTCCCATTATATAGTCGTTGTGGACTGGAGCACAAGAAGGATCCAGATGGACCTGTGCAGTGCTGTATCACCAAGCAAATGCATCCGCTTAATGGTGAACAGAGAGACGGCAAAAGAATTGCTGTTATAAAATGATTATTTGCATAGACTCCATCAAGGCATTGACCTAACAAACACCTACACCAAGTTCTAGCTCAATTAGAAGGAAAGTGGGAAAGACAGAGGGGCGGGGGACAATTATTGACACAACATTACTGCAGGGGTAACTAAAGGTTTTATGACTTGCTATTCCCACTTTTTAAAAGTCCTTTAAAAGTTAGTATAGCTAGATGGTAAATATTAAAATCATCATACCAATAACATATCAGCTACTATAGCCCAATTTAAACATAACATAGTCTCACCAATAAATATAAGTATCTGTAAAATAAGGAACAAAAATCACATATTTGATTACAGTATATATCGGAGGATTAGGCACAATTTTGTTTTACCAAATATTTTGTAGTACCGTATCGATACCACATAATGGTCGGCAAAGGCAAAACATTTTCCCAGGAGGTAATCTAGATGAAGTCATGGAATTTTTTGGCCGTTATTTCAAAATCAGTTGACTCAATGGTATATCTTATAGTTTAAGCGCACGTTAAAAAATTCGGCCACCCAACCCATCAGGAAACAGGGAGTTATGAGAAGAAACCCTGTTGATTTCTGCTTTTGAATCCTGAGTATAATTAAGGAGTCATTGGTCATTTATTAATTCATATTGGTTTCATTATATTATGAATCCTTCTCTGAACTAGATAGCACTAATTTCCCTGATCAATTTTGCTAATACACCATAGAAAAATTCATTTGTCTCCAAAAATTTATGAAGAAAAAAGTCATTTAAATTATTGAAATTCAGTTTGAAGACATTTATGTTTGTAAATAAATATGTATAGTTATATAGAAGAAAAAAATCAGAATATTTACCCATGTTGCCATTATGTTATATTGAGACAGAACTAAACTGAAGTAAAGAAATGGAACACAGACTAATATTCCCAGGGCACAAATCAATGGGTCAGCTCTAGGATTGTATACTTTATATCGTCTGGCTGATTCAGCACCGGCAGCTACACCTATAAACCCTGCTGCTACTGTTATAACACCAAATATCAGTGAAACCCTACAATAATATATAACATACACATAAACCATTCAAGAGAGAGGTTAATAAATCAAGTACAGATTTTGTAAAATATTAGGTATTTCAACGTATTCAACCATATAACACAATAAATACAGTTTAAAGGTTGCATGTTTGTAAAAATTCTGATGTGCAATAACTGTAACAAGAGAATGTGACCCGGGATAGCGAACTGAGTCAGAAGTAAAACATATTACATAGGCTAAAAGTATCTTTTTAATGATATAAATGAGAGGTTAAAGTTTAAATTTTTTGTTTTATATTTTTAGCCTATTTCTGCATTTTTGTTAATATATCGTATACAGTGACATACAACTCCAAACTCATTTTGCTGTCACAAGTCACATACATCAACCAGGAGAAAATAATTGGAGTGTGGAACATGCACACCTCCCCCCATCTTTGGATGTGCTCTAACAAATAAATATATTCCAAACACTCTGTAAATAAAACAGAAACCATAAAGGAAACATCCGATCCCAATGTCTTTTGTGTTTTATCTATATATTATACAAACAATATAATGTAGATATATACTAATATTTTTAATTGAAACTTACTGCTCTTCTGATGTTGATTGACCCAGTGTTTCACTAGCATCTAACATGAAGACGGGGGCCCATAATGCTAAAGCTCCAGCTACAAATGTTACACATGTAAATCCAATTGTTGATAATACATAAGATTTACTGAAAAGACAATACAATGTGGGATATTATTCTAATAAGAAAAACAAGCAGTAGCCAAGCAAGATACACCCAAATTTTCAAAGAGATTAAACAGAAAACAAGCCAAAAAAGGTGAATTTTGTACAATAAGGGGCCATTAACTATTCATCTATATCAAAAGGCACCAATATATATAATGGGATATATATAATCATTTTAAGTTTCATCAAAATTGTATACAAATTGTAACCTCAAGTGGCTGTAGATGAACTTTCTCAGCCTACACTAGGATCAAATCTGGCACCTCCAGAAAACCAAGTCAACGTCTGACTCGCTTAGCCACCACAGCTTTAGTAAGTGAGCAAGATACTCATAGATATACTGGTACATAAAGATGAACATTATTAAATTAGATAACAAAGCACAAACAGAACTTGGTAATTAATTAACATCATAATAACAAAGATCACTTACCATTTCACTAATTCTTTGATATCTGTCATAACACTTGTATTACTTAAATGTTCTCCTTCATCAGCCATACCTCTAACTGGTTCTTTACAGAAGATTAGGATTAATATAACACATAATAATCCTAATGCTGGTGTAACCTATAATCAAACAATAATATTACAATATAAATTAAACACATAGAAATACTAGTTCAATAATATCACAATACAACACATAGAAATCCTAATCTAGGTGTTACCAAATTTCATCACTCTCACTCAACTAAAATCAAACCTAACGGGGGGTGGGGGGGATGGATGGCTGAATGGTTAGCATGTGTGTGCTGTATCATAATGGCTGTCATTGAGTCAACTGGCATACATGTATTTCAAATCCCTGGTTGTATATGACAAGGAGTATGGTCGCCTGTCCAACCTCATGGGTTTTCTCCGGGTCCTCCAGTTTCCTCCCACTGCTAAATACCCCTACATATAGGCGAATTATTGAAATAAAATTATATCATATGTTGGTCCCAAAATGACCTAGTTTGTGTCAAGTGGACATTAAACCCCAGAAAATGATCATTATGGAACGTTGTCAAGGTCTGGATTATTGCTCAAACTTTGTCAAGGTATTGTTTTTAATTTATTTACATCTAGATTTCAGGATAAAACTGACTAATTTTAATGCATATTTCCTCCATAGTCAACAATCGAAATACATACACAATATATGTAACCACTGCAGTCACAAATATGGTGGAACAGGTAGAATTTAAGGGGACAGGGGGTTAATGACAAAAAAAATATTTTCCCACATTTCATATTGGCATATAAATATACCAACGCTTGTAAATCTTAAAAATTTCTTTTTAAATTATCTGATGTGGGTCTACCTACATTCATTATTTGTCACAATGAGTAATTTGCTAAAACATTAAATCTCATAAAACCCTGTTAATATGTACATTAATTCTTTTCTTACCCTTAATGCCCACTGCCATGCTCCTAGTAGTTTAGCAACATTAGAACCAACAATATATCCTAACCCACTGAAAAGTGAAAGTAATGTGTATCAATTCTGAAGCAGGAGAGACTGAAGATTCAACTTAGTAAGAGAATTGTTACTGAGTGTTCTGGAAGAGCAAACCTACTCAGTTTCATCCATCATTTAATTAATTATATGGCAAAATTGATTTTCTCAATATTTTCATAGGATAAGGATTCATCTGTTCAATGTTTAGGAGCAGATATTTACATGTACTACACATGGAGTGTGGGTGGCCAATTTGATTTCTGTTTCTACATAAATAACTTACCTTCCTACAGGTATAGCAAAATAAAATATCATTAACATCTTAGTTCTCATCCCTTTAGAAAATAAATCAGCTATAATAGTTGGAGCTATGGTAGAATAACTTGCTTCACCAATACCAACACACCCACGTAGTAATATAAATCCATAAAAACTCTAAAATAAAACAGTAATAGTCTGAGAAATACACAGAACTAGTTACATACATGAATTATGAATCTTTATGTGGAATAAAGATAGGTTGCCAGGCAACAAAATATGGTAGTAATTATCATAAATCATTGCAATTAATAGACATCTTCGTCTCATGACCTTAAACACTTTGTCAATCGGACATTAACTTTAACCTTTAAAGTGAGAGAGAGAGAGAGACATTGGGGTTTAACGTCCACTCGACACAAACTAGGTCATTTTAGGACTAACATATGGTTTCATTTTATTTCAATAATTCACTTGCGCGTAGGGGTCTTTAGCAGTGGGAGGAAACCGGAGTGCCCGGAGGAAACCCACCAGGTTAGCCTTTAAAGTGAACAAGGGTCATAACTCAATACTAAGAAAATCAACAGGATTCTTCATCTCATGATAGATGTAAATCCCTGGTGTCTTTATGTTTATTTGTTATTACTTAAAGAGCACATAAAATGAGAAAACTAAATTCATTGAGCTTATAGACATTGGTTACTATATGCATTTTACGTCAGTTTAACATCGATCTGATGAAAATTAATTCAGATATCGTCACTCAACGTCGCAAATATAGACCTCCCGTAAAAACGACTTGGCCAATTATTGAAAACACTCTTAATCCCCTCAGACGCCAGTGACGTCACAGTGACCGAATGCATATTCGGGATGTTTATTCTTTAATTACCTATATACACCTGGCGTGTGTATTCGTTAACGCCTGACGGATTCCTTAATCCCCCTAATTACATGTAAATAACAATTGACTACGGAATAATTTGTTTTGTAATTTAGAATTTGTTTTATAAAGACAGTTGTTGTAGCCATATTACCCATGTGGTTTTTTTTAATCAGAATAAGCCGACCGTAAGCCAACAATAATTGGCTTCTGATTGAAACAAGATTGGTGTGAAATTGTTATAGCCGGCGCTACGGACATCTTTTAAGCCGATAGAAATAATTAATTGTCGGCTTTTAAGAAATTAAATGGTTTCAAATAATAATCATATAAACTTAGATCATCAACATTTGTATTATTGATCATTTCCTCATACACCGAGCGAAATGGAGGCAGAATATTTGGAGTTATAATGTAGCAGTAGTTCTTTTAGCTCGGGCAGTGTATTGGATACAGATACGTCTGTTCTGGGTTTTGAATAAAACTATTATGAAATCCACACTCGTCATCAATATCCACGGCATGCATTGCGTTGTTCATATCTATCTCAGACATAACCTGTACAAAAATAATGTTTATCGTAATTTTATGCCTAATTCGTATTTACTTTTAGCAGAAGAATAAATGTGTTTTACGATCTCTAAATTTTACAGGGCTTTATCCGCGAAATATGTATGGCTCGGGTCGTTATCAATAACCCCACGGGAAATATATTATTCGATGCTTACCTTTCGTCTTTTCGAGACGGGTAAGGTACTAATAAAGGCTTTATTGAAATCTGATTCATTTTCTTCAATAATGGATGGTAACGGTTGAATATCTATCAGGCGAATCGTAGGAATGGAACCCGGGAAAAGTTTTATTCTCTGTTTGTGTATTCCGAAAACTTCAATTAAGTTAGGTCGCAGCCCATAGCAATCGTTCGCAAAATTTTCACTGCATATCACTGTTGTGACTGTAGGTTGCCAATCAGGATTTGAATTGTTTACAAATGCAATCCACTCTTTCCGTAAGATTTCATCCTTGGGAAATTTATGAAACGCGGGTACGTTATTCCCCTTTTCCTTGCTGGAATTTCCACAACTCTCAATAACATAACGATAATACGGCATCTTGAAATACACTCCGAAATATTCTAGCCACAAATATATAATCTATTACAACTCAAGGCGAGAAAGGTCGGCTTTTGAAAATGCTATGACTTATACAGTATAGTGATATGTAGCTTACGTGTAAAATTACGAGTTAATGATTACGCCAGTCAAATGTTAATTGGACCGACAAATTCACACGTGTTAACTGGCGGTGTGTATACAGTGATATATCTTACAGATAGTGATATATTGTATAGATAATGTGTATAGATTATGTGTAGTGCCTGTGGCGTGACCAGCCAATCAATCGGATAAAGGTTGTAATTGAAAATTTGAAAACCGTTTTTGGCTGTCTGATGTTTAAACGTTAATATCTCAATTGATTTTAATCAGATTGGAGTGAACTTGACGTAAGATGAATGTAGTAACCCTTGGCTATCAATATATATGCAATTAAAAATTATTATTTTATGTGGTATTTAAAGGATTGGCAATTGATAACTTGCCAGGTCTATTAGAACCCAATAACTTTAATTAACTGATTTAAAATAGTTAGAAAAACCAATCAGATCTGAGTAACTATTGGATTATACTATCTTCATATTATACATCTCTACTAATGTTACTATCGCTACTAATATTTTTAACAATGGTTTACATCAACTTACATTTGCAGGTACAAATGAGGATGCCAGAGTAACTAATGACCATAGTGATATACCACAAGCCATGATATATTTCCTTGTATATCTATCTCCCAAATAACCAAATATTGGAGAAAATACCATATATATACAAATAAATGATGTTTGTATTAATCCAGCTTCACTAAATGTCAGATCATAGTATTTTATAACATCTTTTAACACACCTACAAATAAATATAAAATAAATAGTGAAACTACATTAGATCATTCAAGACTATTACTACTCAAATTACATGTACAATAGGCTACATATGTACCGGTACCAATAAATTTCTTTTATTCTAAATTTATAAGATTATACTTAGTGTCACTTGAATTAAGTGTATACATGTAGCACATGTACGTTGGAAAACCAGTAGAAAATATTCCATCGCTCAAAAGAGATTTGTCTTGAAAAATTGGGCTCAGCTATTGATTTATCGTGTATTATGGATATTTAAAACTTTGCGGTTCATCGATTCATTGATTATGGATATTTAAAACTTTGCGGTTCATCGATTCATTGATAACCATAATTACAATTTGTTCATACACTAATATAGGGGTCAAAATCAGTTTAGGCATCATATTGACAATGTAATTAAGAGAACACAGTTTTCATGGGAAACAATCACTACAGAAAAAAAATAGGTTGCCAGGCAACGAAACATACGCCCACACAGCAGCCAAATCGTCCGGGCAGTCAACAAGAATTGTCGCATATTAAGGAATTATCAAAAAATCATTAGAATTTGTTTGGTTTTTATAATCAAACGTTTTTTTTTAAATCATATAATAATTGTGACCTCCAGAGGCACCACAAGCTAAAAAGGGTGATTTTTCGTACAATCAGGGGACATAATTCAGGAAGTAATGACCCGATGGGCGCAAATATCGAAAGGAACCAAGATCTTTGGGTTTAAAACATACCTGTCAAGTTTCATCAAAATCGACTCAAAATTGTGACCTCTATAGGGTCCACAACCTTGATATAACATATTTTCACACTATTCGTGTACAAACGGCGGCCATTTTGTCCGTCAATTCTAGTCCGGTTTTCATGTAATTCAAACTCTCTCTTCTTTACCATGTAACGGTGATATTGTCAAACGTTTTTTTAAATCGGATAATAATTTTGACCTCCAGAGGGACCAAAAGCGAACAAAAGCGATTTTTCGGACAATCCGGGGACATAATTCAGGAAGTTATGATCCAATGGGCGCAAATATCGAAAGGAACCAAGATCTTTGGGTTATAAACATACATGTCAAGTTTCATCAAAATCGGTTCAAAATTGTGACCTCTATAAGGTCCACAACCTTTATATAACATATTTTCACAATATTCGTGTACAAACGGCGACCATTTTGTCCGTCAATTTTGGTCAGATTTTCACAAAATTCATACTCAACCTTCATAACCATGGAACGGTGATATAATCAAACGTTTTTTTTAAATCGGATAACAATTTTGACCTCCAGAGGGACCACAAGCTAAAAAGGGCAATTTTTCGGACAATCAGGGGCCATAATTCAGGAAGTTACGATCCGATTGGCGCAAATATCGACAGGAATCAAGATCTTTGGGTTATAAACATGCATTCCAAGTTTCATCCAAATCGGTTCAAAATTGTGTCCTCTACACTGTTCACAACCTTGATATAACATATTTTCACACTATTCGCGTACAAATGGCGGCCATTTTGTCCATCAATTTTGGTCCGATTTTCACGAAATTCAAACTCGACCTTCATAACCATGGAACAATGATATAATCAAACGTTTTTTTAAATCGGATAACAATTTTGACCTCCATAGGGACCACAAGCTAAAAAGGGCAATTTTTCGGACAATCAGGGGCCATAATTCAGGAAGTTACGATCCGATTGGCGCAAATATCGAAAGGAACCAAGATCTTTGGGTTATAAACATGCATTTCAAGTTTCATCCAAATCGGTTCAAAATTGTGACCTCTACACTGTTCACAACCTTGATTTAACATATTTTCACACTATTCGCGTACAAATGGCGGCCATTTTGTCCGTCAATTTTGGTCCGATTTTCACGAAATTCGAACTCGACCTTCATAACCATGGAACGGTGATATAATCAAACGGTTTTTTAAATCGGATAACAATTTTGACCTCCAGAGGCACCACAAGCTAAAAAGGGCGATTTTTCGGACAATCAGGGGCCATAATTCAGCAAGTTACGATCCGATTGGCGCAAATATCGAAAGGAATCAAGATCTTTGGGTTATAAACATGCATTTCAAGTTTCATTCAAATCGGTTCAAAATTGTGTCCTCTACACTGTTCACAACCTTGATATAACATATTTTCACACTATTCGCGTACAAATGGCGGCCATTTTGTCGGTCAATTTTGGTCCGATTTTCACGAAATTCAAACTCGACCTTCATAACCATGGAACAATGATATAATCAAACGTTTTTTTAAATCGGATAACAATTTTGACCTCCATAGGGACCACAAGCTAAAAAGGGCAATTTTTCGGACAATCAGGGGCCATAATTCAGGAAGTTACGATCCGATTGGCGCAAATATCGAAAGGAACCAAGATCTTTGGGTTATAAACATGCATTTTAAGTTTCATCCAAATCGGTTCAAAATTGTGTCCTCTACACTGTTCACAACCTTGATTTAACATATTTTCACACTATTCGCGTACAAATGGCGGCCATTTTGTCCGTCAATTTTGGTCCGATTTTCACGAAATTCGAACTCGACCTTCATTACCATGGAACGGTGATATCATCAAACGGTTTTTTAAATCGGATAACAATTTTGACCTCCAGAGGGACCACGAGCTAAAAAGGGCAATTTTTCGGACAATCAGGGGCCATAATTCAGGAAGCTCCGATCCGATTGCCGCAAATATCGAAAGGAACCAAGATCTTTGGGTTATAAACACACATGTCAAGTTTCATCCAAATCGGTTCAAAATTGTGACCTCTACGCTGTTCACAAGCTAAAAAACGTGATTTTTCGTACAATCAGGGGCCATAACCCATGAAGTTACAGTCCGATACATGCCAATATCGAAAGGAACCGAGATCTTATGGTGATAAACCTATATTTTAAGTTTAATTGAAATCGGATAAAAATTGTGACCTGTAGACTGTTCACAAAAAAATGTGGACGGACGGACGGACGGACGGACGGACAGGGGCGACGACAATATACGTCCACATAAAAATGTGGGCGTATAAAAATTATTCCAAATGCATGATAATATTGATAATGATGTTTTGACAAGTATTCTTTTATTGTTATCAAGCACAAATGTAAACATGTGGTCAACATAAAATATGAAATTCATACTATTCATAGTGAAACGATTTACAGAGAATTAAAGGTAAAAAAAATAAAAAAAAAACTATATAGTGATTTTTTCCCATAAAAACGGGTCCAATAAAAACTCAGTTTTAAACTGTCATCATAGTGATCATTCTGATTCATGCTGATTGTTCTGTTAACCTGTTATCCAATCGCTAAATGAGTAAATGTCACACAAGGGTGATATAATTATTACCTGCAACAGTAAATCTATCCATATAATTTAATAGATTAATTAATAAAAGTGTTGCCACTGTTATATAGGCGGTCTTTCTGTTGATGCTATTACTATTAATTGTGTCTTGTGTTCGCAATTCAACAGCATCGATCTCTTCATCTTCTGGTAGGATCAGTTGGGTGTCTGAAAAATCAACAGGCATATCTTCCAAATGAAATGTGTCGTCAAAAGGGGGCGCTAACGTAATCATCTGTTGATGTTTTCTGTCATTATCTATCATTCAGTCACATGCAAGCAACAATTTTAGGACGATAAGGATGAAACTAGACTAAGGTCTCGTTTCACAAGTTTTATTACACAGCGTATACTGATGTTTACTTCCGTGAGAACACTTTTAAATTTCCAAATTCGCAATGCCCAAGATCCAAGCGAAATATACAAAACGAATCACTTCTTTTGGATATAATTGTATACACAATAACTATAATAACAAGAATTTCGCGTTGAAAATAATAATATTGCATCTAATAGTTGAACTACAACAGTTTTCGTTATTAATGTATTTGAAATGGAATTTAAAAATGTGTCATTCGGTTTGTTTTATGAATATGTTTGCTTCTCAATTTGTATAAACCACGAAAAATACCAAGGTATGGCATACAGTTGAATCTCTCATTGGATGGGTAATAGACACGACCCACGGAAGCGGAAAGACAAAACTTAACCTCATTAATATAGGTCAATCTCGTTTTCAATGAACTTCGGTCCATGACGTCATTAATGTCAACTAAGGTACTTTTACCATATAAGGAAGGTAAATAGTCTTTTGCGCATGCGTCATTTATCTAATCAAAATAAGAAACATGGCGATCGGGCTGGCTGAAGAGACTTAAAAACCAAGTCTTCCTTAAATTTATCGACAATGGCGACACAAAAACCTGGCGAATGGGTACAGTCGCTTATAACTCGGTTCGACGCACAGGTAAAATGACTGTCGTTTTGTTGAAACACCCGTAGTTTGCTGAAAGATTATCATCTCTGAAGTGTTCCATTTTCCCGACAAAATTTATGAATGAAAATCGCTGCGATAAGGCCCACACAGTTAAAATGTTTTGGGGCTTAAAAGCATAAAAGCAATCCTTCGGCATGAATTATACACAAATAGATTCGTTATTTCAGTTAAGGTATCAATTTCATTCGAATTGTCTCATGAATTGATTTATCATCGAGCAGGATCATATTATATGAAAGAATTTCTCGAAACTGCAAATTATAATTAGCTGATGTCAGTGACAGAGATGGCATAGCTATGACACCATTGACACTGACAGCTAATAGGCTAGTGCATATGTGTGTAAGATACTGTATGTCAACCTTTATTAGAATTGTTTAAAATTTTATCACCATTTTGATACAGGATATGCAAAAGAATGAATAATATTACAAAATTGTATGCTTGATGCTGATGATGTACTGCAGAATATATTCATTTTATATTTTATGGCACAGATTAATAATATCATAAGTCTAAGCTTGTCAGTGACTTTAGGTGTGGATTTTAATCAGTAATTTTGATGAGAAATAAAGTAGATGTTTATTTGGATAATAATTGAAATATTTTCTTTAATGACAGACTTTATTTATCAGTGTGAAGTATGAAATAAAGAGCCTTGACCTTTGCTCCACTCCCACAACTCATGTCTGTCCATAATGACTCTTTGTTGTACTATCATAATGTAGAATAGAAAATATTAGAAATCAGGACACTGTACTCAATATTTGGGACTTATAAATATTGAATACCCCATTTTAGTGAAAATGAAGCGAAAAGTTGCATGTCGTACTTGAACCCAATGGACAGAATGAAACCGTCCAAAACTACCGCTGCATTCTAGACAACCTCAAACCACCAGAGTTATCTGAAATGCTATCTGTTTTGTAGAACTGTATATTAGTTCTGGGAGCTATCAAATCTATTCACATTAGCCAGGCGGTTTGGGTCAATCTAAGGAGCACTACTTTCTTGTTGTTTTGAGCGGTAATGTAGGAGCCACCATGACTCAGTGAATAAGATGTTAGCTTGATAACCTGCAGGTCCTGTGTTCTACATGTATCCCTGTGTTGACTGAGAAATGTCATCAGGTTTTTCCGGCATGGTTCCTCCTCATCAGAGGTGCAAAACGGAGGGCTTTGCAAGAGAGAAGGTATATTGGTTTGAATGGGACACCCCCCCCCTCCCCAAACCTGAGGTCCAGTGTACACATTGGCATGCATGCAAAAGAGCCATGGACAGTTGAAAGGAATTCAATACGAGAGTAGGCTGTAGTACAATGCTGTTGTCCGAACACAAATGTCTTTCATAGCACGGGGGGTTGGATGGCCTAATGGTTAGCGTGCGCACGTTGTATCATACGGCCTGTCATTGAGTCAATTTGCGTGGTTTCGAATCCCCGGCTGTACGTAGCCAGGAGTAGGGTCACCTGTCCAACGTCATGGGTTTATTGAAATAAAAAAATTGGACCATACCATATGTTAGTCCCGAAATGACCTAGTTTGTGTCGAGTATTCTCTCTCTTTCATAGCACATTGTATGGTGTATGCCCATCTTCATTAGCCCAGTCGGAGCAGAACAATAGGATATTAAATTTCATTTCATTTCAAGCTGATATCACAATTTTGTGTACCGACTAAACCCAATGAAGGCTGTTCTACCCAATACTTCCACGCAACTGTAGCGAAATTACATTCATTTACTTGTAATTATAAACTGATTATAGAAGTAACAAGTCATGGAAATAATTCTCAAATTGCCTGGTCATTGATAAGCTCTCAGATAATATTTGTCTTGTTGTTAAAATAGGTGGAAAATTATTTACATGTAAAGGCATATACAGCATATCATTTCATAATATGCTGTATTCATTGATATTTAAATATCCCATGAGAAATCAAAAGACTACACAAATAGAGCACCAAATAAAAGCCTTATGAAGACACAACAATACACATGCTGTGAAAAGTATGGTCACAGAGGTACATGTATGTCAATGTTGGTGTGACTGCTAAATATTACAAATTGTTTTTAAGGCCTATCCATGTCTGAAATTGTTAATAATATTAAAATCATATTTTTGTATTCCTTCAGCTGCCAATAAAGACTGGCCTTCACACCACCCAGTCCATGCAGAATGTGGAACAGAATAAAGAATGTTTAATTAATGTTAGCAAGTACAAGTTCTCTCTAGTCATTAATGGACTTACCAAAACCCTTCAATCAGTGGCTCAGATGGTAAGTACACATAATTGTCCCCTGCCTTTCGAAGAAAGTTGGGGGACTATTAAAATGGGTTCGTCCGTCTGTCTGTCTGTCTGTCCGTCTGTCTGTCTGTCCGTCTGTCCGTCACACTTTTTGGGACACAATAACTCTCTTCCTAATTGAGCTAGAATGTTCAAACTTGGTGTATGTGTTTATTAGGTCAATGCCTTGATGGAGTTCGAAGATGAACATTTTCCGCTTATGGTAAGCAGAGATAAGCGATTTGATTGGTTGATGCTTTGGGACACGATAACTTTAGTTCTGATTAAGTGAGATTGATGAAACTTGGTGTATAGTTTCATTACAGTAATACCTTGACTAAGTTCGATAATGAGCATTTTCTGCTCAGGGTAAGCAGAGCGATACGCAATTTGATTGGTCGAGACTTTGGAACACAATAACTCCCCTTCTAATTGAGTTAAATTGTTCAAACTTGGTGTATATGCTTATTAGGTCAATGCCTTGATGGAGTTCGAAGATGAGCATTTTCCGCTTAGGGTAAGCAGAGATAAGCAATTTGATTTGTTGATGCTTTGGGACACGATAGCTTTAGTTCTAATTAAGTGAGAGTGATGAAACTTGGTGTATAGTTTCATTACAGTAATACCTTGACTAAGATCGATAATGAGCATTTTCTGCTCAGAGTAAGCAGAGCGATAAGCAATTTGATTTGCCGAGACTTTGGAACACAATAACTCTCCTTCGAATTGAGTTAATATGTTCAAAATTGGTGTGTATGCTTATTAGGTCAATGCCTTGATGGAGTTCGAAGATGAGCATTTTCTTCTTAGGGTAGGCAGAGATAAGCAATTTCATCTTAGGTTCATCTTGATTGATGATTTTTATGCCAATACAATGACTGCATTCTCATTCAGTAATGGATTCGACAGTAACAGTGTATCGAAACGATTGACTCGGACACAAGGGCCCTTTCCCTTGGCCAGAGGAGCCCTTTTGTCAAGCGTGGGCGCCCTTTGGTCTGCCTTTAGGGTCCCCCTAACTAGGGTACATTTTCATTTTTCTCATCGGTTTTAGCATTTTTCTTTATAAAACACTTTTGGATGACACTTCGTGTACAGTTTGATTGCTCGATACTTGAAAAAAATAAATGTGCGATTAATTAATATGTGTCATCTATTTATTTTGGGATTTCGGCGGGGGACATCAGCCTCACTGTTGGCTTGTTTGCTTTTAAAATGACAAAAATATAGTTTATTGGCGAGAATATATTTTGACAGAACTTTGCCCTCTTGTAATATAAAACTTACAAATATAGTTCTGCAACAATCTGGTTATATGTTTGAATGTTTGGAAAGATCACTATACTGTTGTGACATAACATATTTTCAAATGGTGGAAATCAATCAACTTAAAAGATGTTAAAGAAAGTTCTTTCCATTACAAATATATAGATATATTCAACTTTATATTTCTCTACTTCATGATTAAACCTTGAGGAAAACTGTTCAAAAATTTCATAGACCTAGTACGTATACATGTACTTATAATAGTATAACACAATTTATATATTATTATTACACTTCCATTATTCTTTGTTATTAAATATTAAAGATGTATGTGCTTACAGTAAATAATACATTTCACATTGAATATTCCTCACACAATATGAATTGTATTTTGTAATATTTTGCATTGCATCTTTGACTGTATTGTTACAGTCCTACCTATATACATGTAATGCTAAATTATTTTATCTGTCCTTAGAGATAGATTCAAGAGTTTCCTTAGATAAAAGTCAAGCACATTTTATCTGAGTATATTTATTTAATGAAGAATTTAGTAATAACTGGTGGATGCAAATTGTTTAAGAAAGGATGAGCACACCCTACTTGTATAGGATACCTGTCATCATCAATTTTATTCCAGCAGGCCTTTTTTCGATTAAATTGAAATATACTCCAATATTATTTATTTCATTTCAAATCCGCTGATAACTTTTCAACATTTTCAATCAATTTTATAATTTATAAGAATTTGTAGAGATTCTATGTCATTCATAAAATCAACAACATAAATATCAACATTTCCTTCCATGTTATTTTGATACTGTAGATCCTTTTTAATAGCTGATTACATCCATAAATACAAAAATCTCACCACTTAAAGTGCAGTTTATTTGTTATCATAATTTGATATGGTTTTCACATGATGATAATGATATGAATTATTGTAAATGTTACACACATGTATTATGATTTGCAATGTTACGATAGTCAGGATTTTCATATTATGTGACAGAAGTGGTATAGAACAAGTGTCCCACATGTTCCAACCCAAGGCTTCAGTACAATAATAGTTATGTTAAAGGTGTTCTAATGATCAGTAGGGATGCAAAAACAGGACTGTTCGAAGACAATTGCTAACCCCTTTGAAAAAATTTTAGGGCCCCAAAAAAGTACTTAGTTGATGTGTTGCTACATTACATTTTTATACATCCACATTTTCCTGTGGATGTATATTATCGCCGGCCCTGTCCATCTCGGATGATCTAGATGTACAGTACATATTGTTGTTGCCCCTGTCCGTCCCAACATCTAATTTTTATCTGATTTCGATGAAATTTGGAATATAGGTTAATATTCAAAAGATCTCAGTTCCTTTCCATATTGGCATGTTTCGTACCATAACTTATGGATTGTGCGACAAATCCGGTTTTTAGTGTAAAAGTATGTAATACCAGGATTGTTGATTTTTGAAAGATTTTGATGAAACTTGAAATGTATATTCATATCTCAAAGAGATTGGGTTCCTTTGATATTGGTTAGTATCGGACTGTAACTTTCTGGATTATGGTTCCTCATTGTACGAAAACTGCATTTTTATATGCCTATATCCAAAGATCTTGGTTCCTTTTGATCTTTGTCGCATGTTGGACAGTAACATCCTGGATTGTAGCCACTGATTGTTCCCTGTCTATCTCATGCAAAATATGGGCGTATCTTAGATAACAATTTTATGTGAATGTTAATATGTTATGAATGAATTCAAAACTACATATCATGTAACTCCCATCTTTAACCTGCTTTTACTTTGGGTGTATATCAAGTTCATTGACCCCTGTGTACGTGTAATCAAATCACCAATCCTTGAGTAATTTTAGCCATTAAAACATATTCGGTATCATCAGATTTGAAGCGCAATTTCAATGCTTTGATATATAATATTAGATAAAGGAGTTTCAAATAAATGTACCACTGTTTTTAAAAGAATGAAAGAGGTCTCTACTTACTATTGCTTCGTATTTCCTTTTTTACTAATACTATTCCATTTTTATATGTTGGTAAATATTTACTATTACTCACAGTCTCCATGTCCTGGTTCGGAACATTTAAAACTGCTAATCTAATTTCTGGTTGTGCCGTTACTTGATAAGATTTCATATTTTTCAATTTCATGCGAAGTCTCTTCTATAAGAACACTTTTTAACAATTTCAAAGTGATAAGATTTTTATGAATGTAAGACTTTTTCAGAAATTAGGTTTTACCGATAAGCTTTCTAAATATTTTTATATCATCCATTCTGTGTGGTGAACAGTAAAAGTACAATCCATTGTAATAAATTATGAGATCTGAGTGATATAAAGATGAACTGAAAAGATAATTCTTCATACACAGCATATAATGATTAAAATTTTGTCATAGTAAAATACCTTATCTATAGATAAGATATTAATAAATTTTCGTCCGATAAATCGTGTAAATGTTACAGATAAAGAAGATTGTAAGAAATTAAGGGAGAAACTAAATTTTATAATTTTACATGGGTACATGATTTACAAATAAAGAATACAAAATGTAACAAGAATATATATATTAGGAGTGGCATCAGATATTTTAGAAAGAGCAAGCATTACACCTGCCATCATCTAGGCCTACATGTACATTTATAAACAAACTTATCAAAGCCAAAGCCATTGGTAATAGGTAGCATTGGTGCCAATGGTTGCTAGCAGAACTTGTAAGTTCACTTGTGTTAGATGTGATGATTTTATCAGATTTGTTGCCATTGTTGCCTGATTTGGTACAGAAGTTTTATGATATTGAAAAATATTGTAGTGTCGTTATTTTGTTTACTTCAGAAAATAATTGGACCAGAAGCAGAAAGGAATTATTTCGAGTCTCAGCTGATTATTTTAGACACTCTTAAAGATGTTCTCAATTCTGTAAGTTATCTTTAATTTTCAGTTTAAATGAGACATTTTGACTCTCACAAGTAAATTGATGATCTTAACTTGTTTTAAAATAACCCTTTTTGCACCTAATTACCCATAATGCATAATGTAAGTATAGAGACAGATCAAGAGAAAAATGCAGGCCTCCGAAACAATAATGTCTCTTTGAATTAGGAATGTAGATCAATTGTAATTCATTTTTCTCCTTTATATTTGTTTAATTCATATATTGTTGTTAGCTTCAAATGCTTCAATTTTAACACTTCAACACATTATACTTTGTTTATAATTGCATGTTCTCTACATACATATATCTATTAGAAAGGCCTGTATCTAAATAATTACTTCCCATATTGTCTTTCAATTTAGCTAAATTAATATTTCAAGTTTTAATGATTTTTTTTTTGACAGCAACCAAAAGATACCTCAAGATATGATGAAGCCATGTATGTCAAATTGTTATTGCCAGAAATTTGCAAGGTATTAAAACATTGATTGTTTCATTGTCATTAATGTTATTTTTTTAACTCATAGAATTTTTTAGTATTTAAGTAATTTCAAATTTATAAAGAGAGGTCAGGAAAACATTGCTCTCCATTGGATGTTACAATTTATAGATATAACAATTCATAAACAAATATCTATTAAAGTGATGCAAGGATTATTTTGAGTTTGGTTTTGTAGGCTGTTCATGGCAGAAAATTATGTTCTTTTTTTTTAATTTCTATGTGAAAAATGATTTTTATTTATTTTGTCATAAAGTAATGGGTAATGGTAATTAATTACTTTCAATGTAATGGGTAATGGTAATTAATTACATTGCTAAAAATTAGAAAGTAATTGTAATGATTACATTTAAAAAGTAATGGTTATGGTAATGTAATTAATTACATTGGCAATGTAATGGCCCCAGCCCTGCTCTCCAAGTTCTAATCTACATGAAGTTTGTACCCAATTTATAATGTAATGATATTAAATATTAGTAATGTAGGTAAATGTTGTATAAATCCTAAATATATGTCCTTGAGAGAAATAATTTATAAATTCATAAAGGTTTATTCATTTCAGTTTTTGAACCACCCAATGGAAAATTGTTTACTAGTCAGTCAACTGAAGAACTTAGCATCTGAAGTTCTATTTGCTCTTAGTTTAAATAATTTTACCGCCGTTTTTAACCGTATCTCAGCGCGGTAAGTATGCTATTTCGATCTGCATGATCAGATATGCAGATTAAAAGCCCATGTGTTTGTATGCCAGAATAGATTTTAAATCAGTTAATAATGTGTTTTTTCGAATATTTTCTACAATGAAAAATGTTGATCTGTTATTTGTCATAAAATGTAATGAATTATATTCTGACTTCAGCAGAGACCACTCGTTTGTCTATTCATGTCTACTCCGTCTGCATCAGTTTTTGATCCAACAGCTACAGATATTTTTCAACTGGAACATATTTTGTTACTCTTTCAAAGAAGTATTGCTGACTCCCACCCATATTATAAGATTTAACGCCTTTGCATTATTGGCTTAGTTGTCAGTCAGGCATGCGCAGAAGGTGGCTTCACAATATCAAGTGCCCTGAAATCTCAATCGGCTTGACATTGGATATTTGAAAGCCAATTGTTTGTAGGTCAAAATATGTATAGTAAAATATTCTGAAAGCCAACTTAAAAGCACAAATAATATTATTTTAGAGATAATTGTTGATATATTGTGTAAAAATGTATTATTGTATTCCAGATTAACAGCCCTAACTAATCCCAGTGATGACCCTTCTGACCTCTCGGATCTTGAACTGATCCAACATATGAATATGGATATTGTACGTCTTACAAAATTACTGAATGGTAAGTCATTATTATGAGTATATAATCTGCTAGTCGTCTTGGATCTTAAAATTTAATCCCATGGAAATGATCGTTTAAATAATTTGTTTTTGTTTTAAAATGGCGTGAGAGGTAGATATTCCAGGAAAAGTCATAGACGTCAAAATAGAATTACATTTTCTAATATTTAACTTATAAACTTTATCTTTTTAAATTGCATTTTGAGTGATTTTTGTTTTTTGTCTGCAGAAGTTGTATCTAAATTCAGAAATCTCAAATCAAAACCAGTAGCTATTACTCTGAGCCAAAATCTTGAAAAGGTTGGTATTTATTTTTATCAAAATATACTCTGAGCCAAAAGTCTTATTGTAATTTTTGTATACATCTAAATTAATGGGTCATTTATTAAGCTTCAGGCAACAAAATGAATTTCGCGGCCATTGTCCAAACAAAAATGGGAAAAATATCTGACTTTTGTGTAATTTACTATTTTGTGTTCAAATACTCATAGGAAGAGTCAGTGGTTTTATTCATGTCTAATGTTCTGTTTGTGTTTTTTCAGGCTATTTGGAATTGGATGGACAACTATCCATCAGAATTTACAGAACTACAGAAAAAACCAAATGATGAATTACAGGATTGCTGTGATAAACTGTTTGAACATTTTAATAATGTTGAAGGTTCGGCGCGAAGAAAGGCTTCTATATGGCCATTACAAATGATGCTTTTAATACTGTGTCCGGTAAGATTTTCCTATTTTTGATAGTGGTGTATGGCATTCCATGATAATTGGATGTTACAAATTGTGTAATCATTAAAACATTATTCACTATTAGAAATGTTTTTACATATTTACTGTTATTGATTCAGTAACCTGATAGATGCATAATATTACATTTAATTATTTAAATAAAGGTTAAAAGTATTATTGAATTGTAAAGATAATGATGTAGGTCAAATAATTTCTTAATTTCGTTATAAAATGTTGCAAATTCAGTATACAGAGCCTTAAGAAAATTATCTGGACTGGGTGATGAATACTGAGCATTCGATAATCGATAATTCCAAACCACTCTGCCTTCATCTATCTTTTATAATAATCTCTTTATCTTTGGTATGCATGTAGTTTCAAATTAATACTTTATTTTCCTTTCCGCCTTGTAGTAATTTTTGATGACAATGAAATGTTTTTTTAATTTAGAAAATTTTAGAAGAAATCAATAATGCAGATACAGGGGCTCCATGCTCCCAGCAGCATATGAAAAAGGTAAGTTAGTTGTTTACGTTTATTTTTAAGATGGTGTATCTAGACTACGATGACTAGTGGACCAGTGTTTGATTATCAGATTTAACCAGACAGACAAATTTAATCTTGACCATGTAAATTCAAGAAGTAATCAAGAACAAAAGGGGCAGAGAACTTTATCAGTATTCTCCAGAGCAAGCAAGATAAATTAGGAGGAACTCTACTCCTGAGAAATCAATGGAGCTGATTTATTGTATGATTTTCACTGCATACATCTCTAAATCAGTGGATTTCTTGTCAGTCTGCAAAGAGTCACTGGTTTATAAACATGGGGACATTGCTCAAAATTTCAAAGACTTTCTATTTCTGGCATTGTTGTTTATTGCTGGTTTCTGTTTTTATTACACAGCTACAGAACTTAATTTTATAGTACTATATTAAAACACTAAAACAACAAATAATAATTTACATTTCTGCCTGAACTATGTCTTCAAATCAATGAATTCTACCATTGCATTTGTCCATAAGAGATCATAGTCTTAACCAGTCTGTGTGAATTTGAACTTGGCAAACACTGATGCCCATTTCTGCCACCAATGCATAGACTTTGGTCCTTGTTCAGTCACACTTTCACCATTCAAAGATGTCAGCTAACATTAATGTAATAACAATAGTGGACCCCGGTTTGATTTTTTGACATCATATTACTATACAGTTGAGAGATATTTAAGTGTGTATTAATTCTGTATTTATTAATTTTTATAACAGAAACAATTTATAGATGAAGTAAAGAAAGCTATAGCATCACATCATGGTACTGGCAGTTATAAAACTTTAGCAGAAGGAGCAGCTGTAACTTGTGTTAGATTGTGCAAAGCTTCAACCTATATCAGCATTAATGACAGACTTAATGTTCTCTTTACTCTTGTACAGTCTGTGATACAAGACTTAAAGGTAATATTCTATATAGAAATTGTGATTAAACAACAGAACTTTTCCCCATGTTCAAATGAATAATTAATTACTATAATCAAATGCTTCTCTCCAAATGACTTATAATATATTGACAATAGCAGGCCCTTATCATTGCAGATATTCTAAGCTTAAAGATGCAATATTTAAGATTTGGATAAGTAGCTGCCCATTCTTAAAATATTAATTCAAACATAGATGGTGAGAAATGGATATATTGAAAATTCATGTCGAAGTTGTGAGTGTCAAGTACAGTGTAATGTTGACCAATTTGTTTGCTTTATTTTCAGACATTGCTGTTTAACCCACCACCAAATAGTAAATCATTTACAAAATCGCAGAGTCTTGTTGGCCAGGATTATGATTTATATATTGATTGTTTTGTGTCTTGTTTCCGTATAACACCTCATAATAATGATGTTTTAAAAGTTTGTATTAATGGTAACTCTCCACCACTATATCATTATGTCCTGGTTAACGCTCTACATAAGATAATTACACAGGTTAGTGTAGAGAATTATATTATCAATCTGTCACTACTGTTTAATAGCTCTTGATCGGGACTTGTTTCTCAGGGAATTCAGTATTTTTCTAGTAAAATTGGGTTTGTTTCTACATACCAAAATTGCCATGGGCCTACTATTACTGGAAATAACCTCTTGATAAATGCTTTTCTGGAAATGCATTTTTAAACCATGATAGATAGATGTATAAATTGAATTGTTATATTTAATAAACAGATATAGAAAGTATGATGAAAACAGAGTTGGTGTGCACTAACTTATATTTTTCTATTTTACAGCCCCAGTTACCATGGTGGCCAAATATAACATTGATATACGGTAAAGCTGGTGAATTACGCTGTATGTTTACAGATACAGTTAATAAAGTAACACAGGGCTTTAGTAATCATTGTCAAAAAATGTCAAATGTAAGTGTAAGTATTTATCCCTTGACAGGGATTTTATGACAGGTTGTAGGATCTTTCTTTATATCTCATTTATTCAATATTTATAGTTATAACATGAATCAGATGTGTCATTGTTAACATTCATTAATTTCAATTTGTTCATTCTATTAGTTTTTACATGAATCAAATATAACATTACAGTGGACTCTGTCACTTCGAACATCGTTCAGGATTGATATAATATATCGGATAAGACAGCATGACGGAATATTGAATTGAAAATCAGAAGTGTAATATTCTTCTGTTGTATATTGATGTTGTATATTTATCACTCAATGAATGATGTGTAATGCTCTAAAATAAAAAAAGCAACATTTCATCACAATTCAAAATGTTTTTAGGAGAAAACAATCCAGTAATAGACATAATGCACAACCAACATTGGCCAAGGTGTGCCGAATGTGATAGAGTCCACTGTACAAACATTCAATCAATTCATTCACTCCCAGTCTTAGACTCACCAATTTATTTAACAATTAGAAATCCAACATGAATCAAATATATTATTATAAACATTCATTCATTCATACATTCATAGTCTTACACTCATAAATTATATTCTTGTTTAATTATATTATAATGGGCTGGACGAATAATAATAACTTTAAAAGTGTTTTAAATTATTATTAATTTTTTTCTTCTACTAATGTATTTGCGGATTTTAATTTGTAAATTCATTGCTGTCATATCTGATTGGAATTACGTATATCCTTGCAATAATAATATTACAGCGGAGTGAGCCAAAAAGGGGTTCCAATGGCTTTAACCTAAGAAAAGTTATTGTCACATATTTTGAAAATCACGAACGAATATCCAAGTATAAATATGATATCTTTTTGTAGCAAATAACAAAAGTTACAAGCTCATTTAAAATGACAAAGACAGCAGATGAAACGTTAAGTAATTATAAACATATCTTATTATGGATTGTTAAACTTATCCATGCAGATCCATATCTTATGTTACATGTAAGTATATATTTATTTTCTATTAAATATTTTATTGTCTCTTAGTCTTAATAAAGAATATGCATAATGATAATCTCATACTGCTGCCAAAACCTTTACAAATATGTTTTAAATATGAGAGTAATCAATAACAATTTCAGATCATGAATTACATGGTTTTATTTTTAATGATATCTTCTTGCTTTTAACAGAATTGATCTGTGATGGAAAAAATTGCAGTCATGTATAAGGCAGCTAATGAAATGGAAATGCTATCAGCCAAATAATTGGCATTTACTATATCCTACATATGTTTTCTTTAATTTCAGAATCAAGGGAAGCCAGGGCATGAAATCCAAAGAAGTACCTTAGAATTAATCACTGGTCTAGTCTCATTAGTACATCAGCCATGGATGACAGACGTAGCACAGAAAGCTATGAAGGTAAGTTATATCAATCATATTATTACAATACTTGTTAATAAGACTATTTTAAGTCTTGTACTTAGTATCCATTTGTGTTTACTCTAAAGCTGAAATAACCAAAAAACCCTTGGGTCGACTTTTTACAATACTTTGCTTCTTTTCTAAATTCTAGCTTTATCTTACTATGTAGAGGAGTGTAACTTTTATTATTCAAATTTGTTAGCAGCACCCGAAGTTGCATGTTATACTATTGATATTAAACAACCTTGTACATTGTCAGTTAATTAATTCAATATATTTTTCTAGGCTTTGTTATGTCTCCATCGACCAGAAAATATTGAATTATGGAATCCAGAAGCTCCAATGAATACATTTTGGGACATAAGGTATAAAAGATATTCAATTTAACTACAATTAATTATTGATTAAAAGTAGCAGATACTGTCAAAAGAATATGTTCTGAAAACAAACATGTGAGGCAGGTGACCTTTAGTGTTTCCACCCAGGAAAATAACTTGCTGCAAGTCAGGTCTGAGTGTTTTTACTGTCAACATTCCTGATAGAATATTTCATGAAGTTATTCTAAAAATTTACTGTGGAAAATTGCATATCTGATTGTATGGCATTTATGCTTACAAAGATTTGCCTGATCAGATTATATATGATTTTAGAAGGAGTTACTTACATTTACAGAGAATTAACTTTTTTGACAACGCGAAGGTGAAAACTTGCTACAAAGTTTAGTTTTGATCCATAGAAAGGATTATTTTAAATATATAAAAAATTACTTATATTAAAGATTTATCTCAATAAGTATTAGATTGTATATGTTATTTTAGCATGTTTTATTTTGTATTGCAGTTCCCAAGTTTTATTTTACATCAGTCAAAGATTAATACAGCACCAGATAGTTAATTATACAGATATATTAAAGTGGTTACGAGATATTTTAGTTTGTAGGAATAGGTTTTTACAGAAATATAGTGCTATAGCTAATATTGGTAGTAATATAGCTGTGTGTATACAAGCCCATATTAAACTAGAGGTAAACATAATTATATTCTTTTCTAACAAGTACTGTTTATATTGACAATATGCATAAAATGTCATGTGTCAACAACATTTAGGGCAGAAAACAACGATTTTTCTTACTCTTTTAGAAGAAAAAAAAACAGAAATAAGGTTGAATTTGCATTATTTGTGTTTCATATGTCAGTATTTTTAGATTGATTTTAGGTTTCTGTTTTTATAATTGATATGACTGATCAAAAGAAATAATGCAGTATCCTCACATTTATCCATGCAACATGTTGTGTGCATGATTCACTGGCCAACTGACACAGCATTTCTCCATTATCTTTCCTTATGTTTCTTTTATTTCAGGTTGTGTTTTTTATGTATTTATGGAGTTTTGAGATTGATGCAGTTTTAACGGCTATGTCATGTTTTCGTTTATTGTGTGAAGAAGCTGATATTCGGTGTGGATCAGATGAAATGGCTGTTACACAGTTATTACCTAATTATAATGTTTATTCTGAGTTAGCCGCTGCTAGTACTGTCTTAACCACAGGTAAGTCTTGGCTGATTCAGAGAGACAGGGGCAGTTCCATAGAAATTACTGTGGAAGGGGAAGCTGGGAAGTGTATCCAATTGCGAGAATCTTCCAGCTTTTAATTTATGCTGTGTATGTACTGATGAAAAATTTTAAACATTCGAGACAAACACAGTAACAAACTATTTCATAGTTTCTAAAATTTTAAACAGTTGATACTTGATTGCCGAAGGAGCTGATGTCCTCTTTCTCCCCATTAGTATCACCCTTCACAGGCTATTATTTCACAATGAAGCAGCTTAATGTGACCAAAATTCTTCACGATTATATCAACAAAACATGAAAATTATTCTTTCAATTAAATTTACACTAAATAGTATTATTTACATATAAAACAGACGAATGTAATAGTAATAGCCGTAATAATCGTCTATAAGATATTCCTAACAAATGCCACACATCATGTTTTTAAGGTCGAGCAGCCCTACAGAAAAGAATAATGGCATTATTAAGGAAAATTGAGGTATCAACACCAGGTAATTCACAGGCATGGGAAGATACTTACAGAAACTGGGAAAATGTAACAAGAAACATAGAATCTTCTCCAAAAAAGTTTGAGGATGGTGGAAGAGAAATAGCTGAAATGATGCGACTAAAACGTAAACCACCTCACCATGCTAATACCGAACATGAACTAGAGGTAGCCTTTTATATTTGTACTTCTTTAAAAACTCAATTGTTTCTTGACTATAAGAGTATAGTAATAAATGTAGTAAATTATCCACATTTTCATTTGATTTATTCAAATATTGAATGAAATGTATGACCTATTTACAGGATCAGTTAAATGAGTGGGCCAATATGACTGGTTTTCTGTGTGCCTTAGGTAGTGTCAGATTATCAAATAAAACATCAAAAACCAGGTTCGACAATTTTATTTTTATTTTTTTCATCTATACCCTTATATATTATTTCTGAAAGTCAGATATCATTTACTTTATCATATCCACTGGTATTAATTGTTATGTAGATAATTTTTTCACTCCAGCAATTTTGGTACACATATTTTTTTCTTTAATTGAAAACTAAAAACTTATTCTAGAACTATATCAATTGTTTTTATTCACGTATTGTTATAAAGTTAATTGCAAAATAATAATTTGGTTTTTGTTTCAGTAACACTAATGCTACTGGTATACCATTTGAGTCTGGTAGAAAGAGTAGTATAATGCAAACAGTAACTACAGAACAATATTGTCCAGTCACTCAGTAAGTAAAAAATTATTTTAGATTTAGCTGCAAATATTTTTTTTTAGTATAATATACTTGTATTCTTTAGTTCAATATTGTATAAAGCTAGGAGAGAATTCTCCTTTTCTCTTGCAATCCTATAGATAGACCAAATGAATAACATGAATAAATTTGTATTTTTTCCCAGGTTTATTGGATATCTTCTCAAGTTGTTAGTATTCCAAAATGAAAAGATTGGAGCCCAGATACAGAAACATGTAAAGGAATTAGTTGGACATGAATTAAATCCTGCATTATATCCAATATTATTTGATCAAACTAAAGTCTGTGTTGATAAATATTTTGATTCAGGTGGACAGGTAAGTTGATTGAATGTATACTTGAACTATTTTGAATATATGTTTTTAATAATTTAAGCAGGACCATTAGTTTTAGATTAATTGCTGTAGGATTTTTAAATATTTGTTTCCAGAAGACTTGCATCATATTTATATTACAGGTACAACCAGTTTATAAATAAATATCATATTTATATAGACAATATTATATTACAGAGATGAACAACCAGTGTATAAAAAATATTATATTTATATTACAGGTTATAGTAACGGAGATGAACAACAAGTGTATAGAAAATATTGTATTTATATTACAGTTTATTGTAACGGAGATGAACACGCAGTGTATAGAAAATATTATATATATATCACAGGTTATAGTAACGGAGATGAACAACAAGTGTATAGAAAATATTGTATTTATATTACAGGTTATTGTAACAGAGATGAACACGCAGTGTATAGAAAATATTATATTTATATTGAAAAATATATTGGAGATGAAAGGCGACCAACCATGTGAATATCTGGGTGTAACAAGTATAGAATCACTTATGCTGGCTATAGTAAGGTAGAGAAATACATTTTGAATCTTTACAATATTTATAAGCACAAAGATGCTCCATGTGGGCTAACGTTTTATTACATGACAACTAGTCTTTCTCTGACAGGTGAGCCTGGCAGATGTAGAATTAAGTACTACTTTACTATCTGTACATTGTGTGATTTTCATAGTTGTATGGTTAATAATGATTTTTTTTAGAATCTGATGATCTCAAAAAAAACCTATTAGATGTAAGCTGGCAAGGAAATAGGTCAAATGGTACTCAAAAACAATGCTATAGATACCTTTTGCGTTAAAACTTTTCTTTCCTGGAAAATTTGTTCTCTGTTTCTTCATTTGAATGCTTTTTAATCAGATATAGACAATAATTGAACTTGATTCATTTTTATACGCCCACATTTTCATGTGGACGTATTATGTCGTCGCCCCTGTCCGTCCGGACGTCCGTCCGTCCGTCCGTCCGTCCACAATTTGTTTGTGGACTCTCTACAGGTCACAATTCTTATCCGATTTTGACGAAACTTGAAATATAGGTTTATCCCCATAAGATCTCGGTTCCTTTCGATATTGGCATGTATCGGATCAAAACTTCATGGATTATGGCCCCTGATTGTACGAAAAATCACGTTTTTAGCTTGTGGACCCTATAGAGGTCACAATTTTGAACCGATTTTGATGAAACTTGACATGCATGTTTGTAACCCAAAGATCTTGGTTCCTTTCGATATTTGCGGCTATCGGAATGTAATTTCCTGAATTATGGCCCCTGATTGTCCGAAAAATCACCCTTTTTAGCTTGTGGTCCCTCTGGATGTCACAATTATTATTCGATTTAAAAAACCGTTTGATTATATCACCGTTACACCCTAAGGAAGGTTGAATTCGAATTTCGGGAAAATCGGACGAAAATTGCCATACAAAATGGCCGCCGTTTGTACGCGAATACTGTTAAAAAATGGTATATCAAGGTTGTGGACCCTGTGGAGGTCACAATTTTGATTCGATTTTGATGAAACTTCAAATTCATGGTTATAACCCAAAGATCTTGCTTCCTTTCGATATTTGCGCATATCGGATCGTAACTTCCTGAATTATGGCCCCTGATTATACGCAAAATCGCCTTTTTTTTAGCTTGGAGGTCACAATTATTATTCGATTTAAAAAAACGTTTGATTATATCACCGTTACACCCTAAGGAAGGTTGAGTTCGAATTTCGGGAAAATCGGACGAAAATTGCCATACAAAATGGCCGCCGTTTGTACGCGAATACTGTTAAAAAATGGTATATCAAGGTTGTGGACCCTGTGGAGGTCACAATTTTGATTCGATTTTGATGAAACTTGAAATTCATGGTTATAAACCAAAGATCTTGCTTCCTTTCGATATTTGCGCATATCGGATCGTAACTTCCTGAATTATGGCCCCTGATTATACGCAAAATTGCCTTTTTTTTAGCTTGGAGGTCACAATTATTATCCGATTTAAAAAAACGTTTGATTATATTAACGTTACACCGTAAGGAAGGTTGAGTTTGAATTTCGGGAAAATCAGACCAAAATTGCCACACAAAATGGCCGCCGTTTGTACGCGAATACTGTTAACAAATGGTATATCAAGGTTGTGGACGTTGTAAAGGTCACAATTTTAATTCGATTTTGATGAAACTTGAAATTCATGGTTATAACCCAAAGATCTTGGTTCTTTTCGATATTTGCGCATATCGGATCGTAACTTCCTGAATAATGGCCCCTGGTTATACGCAAAATCCCCCTTTCTTTAGCTTGTGGTCCCTCTGGAGGTCACAATTATTATCCAATTTAAAAAAACGTTTGATTATATCACCGTTACACTGTAAGGAAGGTTGAGTTTGAATTTCGGGAAAATCGGACCAAAATTGACAGACAAAATGGTCGCCGTTTGTACGCGAATACTGTTAAAAAAATGATATATCATGATTGTGGATCCTGTATAGGTCACAATTTTAATTCGATTTTGATGAGGATGGTTGAGTTCTAATTTCGTGAAAATCGTACCAAAATTGCCGGACGAAATGGTCGCCGTTTGTACGCGAATAGTGTAAAAATATGGTATATCATGGTTGTGGACTCTCTACAGGTCACAATTCTTATCCGATTTTGATGAAAAGTCACATTTCTAGGTTGTGTACCGTCACACCATAATCATTGTCGGTTTCGAATTTCATTACTATCAGACTGGAACTGACCAACTAAATGGCTGCTCCCAATACAGTATGAAATACAGGACTTAAAGATGTAGGAAAAATCACTTTCGGTATTGCTTGTTTTCTGTCCATCTCTAGAAAATGTGGGCGTATCCTGCCTGGCAGTGCCAGCCTATCTTTGAATGAAGGAAAGTTGAAATTTTAAACCATATTTAACATTTTTAATTGTAGATATGTTAGAAATTTAGATTCATCAGTGCACGCCATACAGATTAAAACTAAATTGTGCCAGTTAGTAGAAGTTGTAAGTAGTGACTATTTCTATTTACCATTTATCTTATTTCATATATACAGGTTAAAATTTGTCTTAATTAGACAAATTATGGAGAATACATTTTACCACTTTGGCCCTTTCTTTGTACAATAGATGATGCAGAGAAGAGATGAATTAACATTCAGACAGGAGATGAAGTTTAGAAATAAATTGGTAGAATATTTAACAGATTGGATTATGGGTAATTCACATCAAGTCAATATACAGGGTGATATCTGTAGTATGTCCAGGTATGTCAATAAAGTATAGAAATAACTGCTTTTCTGCACCAAATATGGGCATACAGTGTGATATGGAGGAAAATTTGTGTGGATAGTCGTGCTATGGCTCACTCTTATTTTGAATTCTAAATGTCAAGGGTTCCTTTATGTGCATGCATGCCACAGGTTTTGTGTCCCATCTGAACAAGACGCTGTCCTTGCCAGGTTCTCAATCCTGCACCACGGACAAGGAGAGACATGCAGGAAAGTCCTGGGAAACTTTGTAGGTTAACAACTGAATCGAACCCCCGACGGCCTGGTTAGTGAGCCAGCATGGCTGCCTTGTTAAAATAAACTCATTATTAGCTGTTATAATATGTCCACCACCTGATGAGATGATAGATGTGTTTTTTTAATTTTTATCAATGCTTTAGCTTTATGGATTGTTGTTACAATATACATGAAATTGTCTTTGTTTATATTTATAGAGATTTAGATCAAGCTAGTATGGAAGCTGTAGCTGCATTGTTAGCAGGTTTACCATTACAACCAGAAGAAAGTGATAGAGGTGATCTCATGGAGGCTAAATCACAACTTTTCTTAAAGTAAGTGCAACAGTTTTATTACATTGTAAATTTTGGCATGGACAGAATTGATATATTTAGAGTTGTTTTCAGTAAAGTGATATAATACTAAGTCTGATTTTAAAGGTAAAAACACAGCTTTCTTTGTCAATGTTTAGAAATTTTATTGATGATTTTCTAAATTTTGAATGTGTTAGATTATAATGTTATATTAATGTATTTCAGGTATCTGACATTGTTTATGAATCTATTGAATGATTGTTCAGAAGAGGAACAAGATAAGGCTTTAGATCCAAATAGAAAGAGAAGCATGTCTAACTTAAGTGTATTAAGAAATTGTACTGTTCAGGCTATGTCTAATCTACTCAATGCTAATATAGACAGTGGTCTCATGCATTCTATAGGTAGGTATCATTATAAAACACTTACATATTTACTAAAACTTTGCAGTAATGCAGACTTCAGTTGTAACATGGAGGAGCCTTTTGTCAGCGAATATTCACTTTTGATTTTTCGATTGACATGAGTACTGTTTTAATTAATGATGGTAACTTTCACCTAAGTTCTGCAATCTTTATATTTACAGCCTTGGGATATCACAAAGATCCCCAGACACGAGCAGCTTTCATGGAAGTTTTAACCAAAATTTTACAACAAGGAACAGAGTTTGAAACATTAGCGGAAACCGCATTAGCCGATAGATTTGAAAGATTAGTAGAATTAGTTACAATGATAGGAGATAAAGGAGAATTACCAATTGCAATGGCTTTAGCTACTGTAGTTTCAAATTCACAAATGGTATGTAGAAATGAAGTATCAAATATGTAGCAAAGTATTGATAATTGCTAAACAGAAAATCATTATTTCTATAACTCAAGGAAATATGTATACTATGAGATACTAAAAACTCTATGTCAGATAATGGCTTCCTCAGTATAAACTAAAAAAAAATGTCTGTTTCTATAACTGAAAGAAATATGTATGGTATACGTATAAATCTACATAAGATAAATAGCTTTCTCATTATGAACTAAAACAAGTCTATGCTCTTTAAATATATATATACAACTGGTAGTAGTTTTTATACGCCCACATTTTCATGTGGACGTATTATGTCGTCGCCCCTGTCCGTCCGTCCGTCCGGACGTCCGTCCGTCCGTCCGTCCGTCCGTCCGGACGTCCGTCCGTCCACAATTTGTTTGTGGACTCTCTACAGGTCACAATTCTTATCCGATTTTGACGAAACTTGAAATATAGGTTTATCCCCAAAAGATCTCGGTTCCTTTCGATATTGGCATGTATCGGATCAAAACTTCATGGATTATGGCCCCTGATTGTACGAAAAATCACGTTTTTAGCTTGTGGACCATATAGAGGTCACAATTTTGAACCGATTTTGATGAAACTTGACATGCATGTTTGTAACCCAAAGATCTTGGTTCCTTTCGATATTTGCGGCTATCTGAATGTAATTTCCTGAATTATGGCCCCTGATTGTCCGAAAAATCACCCTTTTTAGCTTGTGGTCCCTCTGGAGGTCACAATTATTATTCGATTTAAAAAACCGTTTGATTATATCACCGTTACACCCTAAGGAAGGTTGAGTTCGAATTTCGGGAAAATCGGACGAAAATTGCCATACAAAATGGCCGCCGTTTGTACGCGAATACTGTTAAAAAATGGTATATCAAGGTTGTGGACCCTGTGGAGGTCACAATTTTGATTCAATTTTGATGAAACTTGAAATTCATTGTTATAACCCAAAGATCTTGCTTCCTTTCGATATTTGCGCATATCGGATCGTAACTTCCTGAATTATGGCCCCTGGTTATACGCAACGTCGCCTTTTTTTTTTAGCTTGGAGGTCACAATTATTATTCGATTTAAAAAAAAGTTTAATTATATCACCGTTACACCCTAAGGAAGGTTGTGTTCGAATTTCGGGAAAATCTGACGAAAATTGCCATACAAAATGGCCGCCGTTTGTACGCGAATACTGTTAAAAAATGGTATGTGGACCCTGTGGAGGTCACAATTTTGATTCGATTTTGATGAAACTTGAAATTCATGGTTATATCCCAAAGATCTTGCTTCCTTTCGATATTTGCGCATATCGGATCGTAACTTCCTGAATTATGGCCCCTGATTATACGCAAAATCGCCTTTTTTTATACGCCCACATTTTCATGTGGACGTATTATGTCGTCGCCCCTGTCCGTCCGGACGTCCGTCCGTCCACAATTTGTTTGTGGACTCTCTACAGGTCACAATTCTTATCCGATTTTGATGAAACTTGAAATATAGGTTTATCCCCAAAAGATCTCGGTTCCTTTCGATATTGGCATGTATCGGATCAAAACTTCATGGATTATGGCCCCTGATTGTACGAAAAATCACGTTTTTAGCTTGTGGACCCTATAGAGGTCACAATTTTCAACCGATTTTGATGAAACTTGACATGCATGTTTGTAACCCAAAGATCTTGGTTCCTTTTGATATTTGCGGCTATCGGAATGTAATTTCCTGAATTATGGCCCCTGATTGTCCGAAAAATCACCCTTTTTAGCTTGTGGTCCCTCTGGAGGTCACAATTATTATTCGATTTAAAAAAACGTTTAATTATATCACCGTTACACCCTAAGGAAGGTTGAGTTCGAATTTCGGGAAAATCGGACGAAAATTGCCATACAAAATGGCCGCCGTTTGTACGCGAATACTGTTAAAAAATGGTATATCAAGGTTGTGGACCCTGTGGAGGTCACAATTTTGATTCAATTTTGATGAAACTTGAAATTCATGGTTATAACCCAAAGATCTTGCTTCCTTTCGATATTTGCGCATATCGGATCGTAACTTCCTGAATTATGGCGACTGATTATACGCAAAATCGCCTTTTTTTTTAGCTTGGAGGTCACAATTATTATTCGATTTAAAAAAACGTTTGATTATATCACCGTTACACCCTAAGGAAGGGTGAGTTCAAATTTCGGGAAAATCGGACCAAAATTGCCATACAAAATGGCCGATGTTTGTACGCGAATACTGTTAAAAAATGGTATATCAAGGTTGTGGAACCTGTGGAGGTCACAATTTTGATTCGATTTTGATGAAACTTGAAATTCATGGTTATAACCCAAAGATCTTGCTTCCTTTCGATATTTGCGCATATCGGATCGTAACTTCCTGAATTATGGCCACTGATTATACGCAAAATCGCCTTTTTTTTTAGCTTGGAGGTCACAATTATTATCCGATTTAAAAAAACGTTTGATTATATTACCGTTACACCGTAAGGAAGGTTGAGTTCGAATTTCGGGAAAATCGGACGAAAATTGCCATACAAAATGGCCACCGTTTGTACGTGAATACTGTTAAAAAATGGTATATCAAGGTTGTGGACCCTGTAAAGGTCACAATTTTAATTCGATTTTGATGAAACTTGAAATTCATGGTTATAACCCAAAGATCTTGGGTTTTTTTTATATTTGCGAATATCGGATCGTAACTTCCTGAATTATGGCCCCTGGTTATACGCAAAATCCCTCTTTCTTTAGCTTGTGGTCCCTCTGGAGGTCACAATTATTATCCAATTTAAAAAAACGTTTGATTATATCATCGTTACACTGTAAGGAAGGTTGAGTTTGAATTTCGGGAAAATCGGACCCAAATTGACAGACAAAATGGCCGCCGTTTGTACGCGAATACTGTTAAAAAAATGGTATATCATGGTTGTGGACCCTGTATAGGTCACAATTTTAATTCGATTTTGATTAGGAAGGTTGAGTTCTAATTTCTTGAAAATCGTACCAAAATTGCCGGACGAAATGGTCGCCGTTTGTACGCGAATAGTGTAAAAATATGGTATATCATGGTTGTGGACTCTCTACAGGTCACAATTCTTATCCGATTTTGATGAAAAGTCACATTTCTAGGTTGTGTACCGTCACACCATAATCATTGTCGGTTTCGAATTTCATTAATATCAGACTGGAACTGACCAACTAAATGGCTGCTCCCAATACAGTATGAAATACAGGACTTAAAGATGTAGGAAAAATCACTTTCGGTATTGCTTGTTCTCTGTCCATCTCTCGAAAATGTGGGCGTATCCTGCCTGGCAGTGCCAGCCTATCTTTAGCTTGTGTACCCTATAGAGGTCACAATTTTGAACCGATTTTGATGAAACTTGACATGCATGTTTGTAACCCAAAGATCTTGGTTCCTTTCGATATTTGCGGCTATCGGAATGTAATTTCCTGAATTATGGCCCCTGATTGTCCGAAAAATCACCCTTTTTAGCTTGTGGTCCCTCTGGAGGTCACAATTATTATTCGATTTAAAAAACCGTTTGATTATATCAACGTTACACCCTAAGGAAGGTTGAGTTCGAATTTCGGGAAAATCGGACGAAAATTGCCATACAAAATGGCCGCCGTTTGTACGCGAATACTGTTAAAAAATGGTATATCAAGGTTGTGGACCCTGTGGAGGTCACAATTTTGATTTGATTTTGATGAAACTTGAAATTCATGGTTATAACCCAAAGATCTTGCTTCCTTTCGATATTTGCGCATATCGGATCGTAACTTCCTGAATTATGGCCCCTGATTATACGCAAAATCGCCTTTTTTATACGCCCACATTTTCATGTGGACGTATTATGTCGTCGCCCCTGTCCGTCCGGACGTCCGTCCGTCCGTCCGTCCGTCCGTCCACAATTTGTTTGTGGACTCTCTACAGGTCACAATTCTTATCCGATTTTGACGAAACTTGAAATATAGGTTTATCTCCAAAAGATCTCGGCTGCTTTCGATATTGGCATGTATCGGATCAAAACTTCATGGATTATGGCCCCTGATTGTACGAAAAATCACGTTTTTAGCTTGTGGACCCTATAGAGGTCACAATTTTGAACCGATTTTGATGAAACTTGACATGCATGTTTGTAACCCAAAGATCTTGGTTCCTTTCGATATTTGCGGCTATCGGAATGTAATTTCCTGGATTATGGCCCCTGATTGTCCGAAAAATCACCCTTTTTAGCTTGTGGTCCCTCTGGAGGTCACAATTATTATTCGATTTAAAAAACCGTTTGATTATATCACCGTTACACCCTAAGGAAGGTTGAGTTCGAATTTCGGGAAAATCGGACGAAAATTGCCATACAAAATGGCCGCCGTTTGTACGCGAAGACAGTTAAAAAATGGTATATCAAGGTTGTGGACCCTGTGGAGGTCACAATTTTGATTAGATTTTGATGAAACTTGAAATTCATGGTTATAACCCAAAGATCTTGCTTCCTTTCGATATTTGCGCATATCGGATCGTAACTTCCTGAATTATGGCCCCTGATTATACGAAAAATCGCCTTTATTTTAGCTTGGAGGTCACAATTATTATTCGATTTAAAAAACCGTTTGATTATATCACCGTTACACCCTAAGGAAGGTTGAGTTCGAATTTCGGGAAAATCGGACGAAAATTGCCATACAAAATGGCCGCCGTTTGTACGCGAATACTGTTAAAAAATGGTATATCAAGGTTGTGGACCCTGTGGAGGTCACAATTTTGATTCGATTTTGATGAAACTTGAAATTCATGGTTATAACCCAAAGATCTTGCTTCCTTTCGATATTTGCGCATATCGGATTGTAACTTCCTGAATTATGGCCCCTGATTATACGCAAAATCGCCTTTTTTTTAGCTTGGAGGTCACAATTATTATCTGATTTAAAAAAACGTTTGATTATATTACCGTTACACTGTAAGGAAGGTTGAGTTCGAATTTCGGGAAAATCAGACCAAAATTGCCATACAAAATGGCCGCCGTTTGTACTCAAATACTGTTAAAAAATGGTATATCAAGGTTGTGGACCCTGTAAAGGTCACAATTTTAATTCGATTTTGATCAAACTTGAAATTCATGGTTATAACCCAAAGATCTTGGTTCTTTTCGATATTTGCACATATCGGATCGTAACTTCCTGAATTATGGCCCCTGGTTATACGCAAAATCCCCCTTTCTTTAGCTTGTGGTCCCTCTGGAGGTCACAATTATTATCCAATTTAAAAAAACGTTAGATTATATCACCGTTACACTGTAAGGAAGGTTGAGTTTGAATTTCGGGAAAATCGGACCAAAATTGACAGACAAAATGGCCGCCGTTTGTACGCGAATACTGTTAAAAAAATGGTATATCATGGTTGTGGACCCTGTATAGGTCACAATTTTAATTCGATTTTGATTAGGAAGGTTGAGTTCTAATTTCTTGAAAATCGTACCAAAATTGCCGGACGTAATGGTCGCCGTTTGTACGCGAATAATATAAAAATATGGTATATCATGGTTGTGGACTCTCTACAGGTCACAATTCTTTTGATGAAAAGTCACATTTCTAGGTTGTGTACCATCACACCATAATCATTGTCGGTTTCGAATTTCATGAATATCAGACTGGAACTGACCAACTAAATGGCTGCTCCCAATACAATATGAAATACAGGACTTAAAGATGTAGGAAAAATCACTTTCGGTATTGCTTGTTCTCTATCCATCTCTCGAAAATGTGGGCGTATCCTGCCTGGCAGTGCCAGCCTATCTTTTTAGCTTGGAGGTCACAATTATTGTTCGATTTAAAAAAACGTTTGATTATATCACCGTTACACCGTACGGAAGGTTGAGTTCGAATTTCGGGAAAATCGGACGAAAATTGCCATACAAAATGGCCGCCGTTTGTATGCGAATACTGTTAAAAAATGGTATATCAAGGTTGTGGACCCTGTGGAGGTCACAATTTTGATTCGATTTTGATGAAACTTGAAATTCATGGTTATAACCCAAAGATCTTGCTTCCTTTTGATATTTGCGCATATCGGATCGTAACTTCCTGAATTATGGCCCCTGATTATACGCAAAATCACCTTTTTTTTAGCTTGGAGGTCACAATTATTATCCGATTTAAAAAAACGTTTGATTATATTACTGCTACACCGTAAGGAAGGTTGAGTTCGAATTTCGGGAAAATCAGACCAAAATTGCCACACAAAATGGCCGCCGTTTGTACGCGAATACTGTTAAAAAATGGTATATCAAGGTTGTGGACGCTGTAAAGGTCACAATTTTAATTCGATTTTGATGAAACTTGAAATTCATGGTTATAACCCAAAGATCTTGGTTCTTTTCGATATTTGCGCATATCGGATCGTAACTTCCTGAATTATGGCCCCTGGTTACACGCAAAATCCCCCTTTCTTTAGCTTGTGGTCCCTCTGGAGGTCACAATTATTATCCAATTTAAAAAAACGTTTGATTATATCACCGTTGCACTGTAAGGAAGGTTGAGTTTGAATTTCGGGAAAATCGGACCAAAATTGACAGACAAAATGGCCGCCGTTTGTACGCGAATACTGTTAAAAAAATGATATATCATGATTGTGGAGCCTGTATAGGTCACAATTTTAATTCGATTTTGATGAGGATGGTTGAGTTCTAATTTCGTGAAAATCGTACCAAAATTGGCGGACAAAATGGTCGCCGTTTGTACGCGAATAGTGTAAAAATATGGTATATCATGGTTGTGGACTCTCTACAGGTCACAATTCTTATCCGATTTTGATGAAAAGTCACATTTCTAGGTTGTGTACCATCACACCATAATCATTGTCGGTTTCGAATTTCATTAATATCAGACTGGAACTGACCAACTAAATGGCTGCTCCCAATACAGTATGAAATACAGGACTTAAAGATGTAGGAAAAATCACTTTCGGTATTGCTTGTTCTCTGTCCATCTTTCGAAAATGTGGGCGTATCCTGCCTGGCAGTGCCAGCCTATCTTTTAGCTTGGAGGTCACAATTATTATCCGATTTAAAAAAACGTTTGATTCTATTACCGTTACACCGTAAGGAAGGTTGAGTTCGAATTTCGGGAAAATCAGACCAAAATTGCCATACAAAATGGCCACCGTTTGTACACGAATACTGTTAAAAAATGGTATATCAAGGTTGTGGACCCTGTAAAGGTCACAATTTTAATTTGATTTTGATGAAACTTGAAATTCATGGTTATAACCCAAAGATCTTGGTTCTTTTCGATATTTGCGCATATCGGATCGTAACTTCCTGAATTATGGCCCCTGGTTATACGCAAAATCCCCCTTTCTTTAGCTTGTGGTCCCTCTGGAGGTCACAATTATTATCCAATTTAAAAAAACGTTTGATTATATCACCGTTACACTGTAAGGAAGGTTGAGTTTGAATTTTGGGAAAATCGGACCAAAATTGACAGACAAAATGGCCGCCGTTTGTACGCGAATACTGTTAAAAAAAATGATATATCATGGTTGTGGACCCTGTATAGGTCACAATTTTAATTCGATTTTGATGAGGAAGGTTGAGTTCTAATTTCGTGAAAATCGTACCAAAATTGCCGGACGAAATTGTCGCCGTTTGTACGCGAATAGTGTAAAAATATGGTATATCATGGTTGTGGACTCTCTACAGGTCACAATTCTTATCCGATTTTGATGAAAAGTCACATTTCTAGGTTGTGTACCGGCACACCATAATCATTGTCGGTTTCGAATTTCATAAATATCAGACTGGAACTGACCAACTAAATGGTTGCTCCCAATACAGTATGAAATACAGGACTTAAAGATGTAGGAAAAATAACTTTCGGTATTGCTTGTTCTCTGTCCATCTCTCGAAAATGTGGGCGTATCCTGCCTGGCAGTGCCAGCCTATCTTTTTCTTTGATGTCCATAGCAGTTATATCTTATAACAACCTCTCGTGATGTCATCAGAGGTTGATATATTCGGTTCTTATCAACCGCTGATGACGTCCTGAAAGGTTGATATTTCATAAAATTTTATTCTTTTGACAATAAAAAAAAATTGTTTTGGTACAGTTTGTAGCATTCAGGACCTAAATAGACGGCGTACTTATCGGCTTATTTAAATCGGTTATCCACACTCCAGTCCATGTCTAAGATATCTTTCAGAATTTTCTTTCTGCCCAAATCATTTCTGTTTAGCAATGAAAGTATTTATCACCCAAGAGTTCCTTTGTAAAGTATTTTTGGCTTTGGCTACAATCCACTCAAAACAGTCGCTCAAATCTTTCTCTGAACATACCGAAAAGTAACCTTCAGTCACGGTTCATGGTCAGAATTATCGGAAAAGATTGCCTTTTGATCCAAATTTTCTTCGGGCTTTGTATAGATCCTCATCACAGTTGCATTCACATCTATTCTATCGTCAATATGATGACTAAAAAGGATTGATTATTCGTCTGACTTCGTTTTACTATCCATTTTGTGTTAGCTTTCTTCAGTTCAATTACTACAAAATGGCGACGTATAAACAAACACGTCACGTGCTGTCGAGCAATTAACCAATCACTATTGCCTTTTTTTTAAGAAGAGTCCATTAAATTTAAGGGTGAACGTTGTATATGTCAGATATAAACCTACTCTCCCTCGGATTGATATGATAGAGAACACTTGGGCTGCGCCCGCGTGTTCTCTATCATATCAACCTCGGGTAGGTTAATATCCTATACATAATTCTAAATCAAACTCAAACAAAAAATCCCTTTCAATGCAGTGTAGGTATGTATGTCTGGCAGATGACCTTTTAGATTCACCATATTAGTTTTTATGGAAAATGGTGGATGAATTTTTTAGTATACACATATTTATGGTGAAACATTGAAGTTTTTTGTGATTTGCCATGTTGTAAATGAGAGCCTAGGAAGACATTCTGTTCGAGGATAGCTTTGTTATATATATGTTTTATTTACAGGATGAGTTAGCTCGTGTGTTTGTGAATTTATTTGATGCTAAAAGACTTCTGTATCAGTTGCTGTGGAATATGTTTATGAAAGAGGCAAGTTCTACTCATTTTTCATTCATTGACTATTTTAATGATGTCTTCAATTACAAACTTATTTCAATTATAATAGGTTAAATCCCCTGTTCTAAATTAAATGAAATTAATTGATTCAGGAACTACTTTGAAAATGTTATTCCATCACAATGTACCCAACTAGAATATTTAAAAATCAGACAATTTTCCCTCTGCTTGTGAATCCATTGAAATAAAACACACATGAATTTATGACCTTCAGTCTGTGTGCTGATTACCGTCTTCTATTAGCCCAGTTTAGGAGCAGAACAGTAGGACATTAAACCCCATTTCATTTCAGTTCACAGGTTAAATTCTTAATGTATGGTGTCATTTATTGCTTGTACTCATTGATAAATTTAGATGGTTCATCTGATATGCAAATTTTTGCATAGCATTATCAAAACCCTGATTAATTGTTATTTGTAGGTACTTTGCATCTCTATATATGTGCTACCAGTATTATTATTATTGAAGTTACTGATAGAACTTGTTTGAGCATGTATTTACATTTTAGTACTTGCATTGAAAAAAAAACACTCCTAGAAGAAGCCAGACAAAATGACATTTTAAACATGAGAGTTTTCCATTCACCATCTGAGATTTTGTTTGGTATTAAATTTAGGTTGAAATAGCTGATTGTATGCAGACATTGTTTAGAGGTAACAGTCTAGCTAGTAAAATCATGGCGTATTGTTTCCGATTCTATGGCCAGAATTATTTGCGTGAGTTACTACAGCCGTTAATAATGGAAATGTTTATGTTAGATGCTGAACATAGAACAATATATGAGATTGATCCAGCACGGTAAGTAAACTGCATTTATTTTTAATAAGATAATATGTAATTGTTGAAATCTATAACTCGTCTTCACATTTATTTTGTATTTCATATTTGTTTTAGTCCATGACCACAGTTTCTTCTGCAAGAAGGGTATTACCTCTTCTTGTTGTCTTATATCTCCAGGTTGTTGTCATAGGCATTGATAAACTATGGATATTAAGGTCAATTTCCATCAAATAACTGTGTTTGTACCAATGAATCACTGCACGATTGTAGAACTTGAATTACTTCTCAATCAATTGCAGTTCCAACATTTAAAAAGTTCCAGGCATATAATCATGCATCTTGAAACCATGCAAAGGGACATTTAGATTAAATAATATTTTCCAAAATGTCCCAAATTTACCTTTTATTTTTATGAATTTCTTCTCTTGAGAATTACAAGTATTAGACTGTTTTTTGTGTTGAATTTTTCATTATGAAAATTTTGTGAGATATATAAAATATTAAGTACTTGTGAAGAATATTAAAATGGCTCATTGCAGTTTAAATGTCTATATATTCTAGATTGGAAACAGGTGAAAATATAGATGAAAATAAAGCCAACTTATTGCTTGTTACACAGAAAGTTTTTAATGCTATTGTTGATTCAGCACCCAAGTAAGACAAACATTTCTTTTATTGTATCAGTTTTAATAATTAAGAAATTATTTTCTACATATTAAGATTAGATAAGTTGATAACATTTCATGAAAAAGTTAACTTTGGTGTTATGATAATTTCTATATTAAAGTGGCATAATGGAAGATTAGATAAAGAGCTGACATTTCTTGCTGTAGTTAAATGATATAGATAACGTAAAGAGAATATGCTGAAAATTTCATTTAAATAACTTCATTCTGAGCCGAGAAAATCTCATTTCACTAACACTGTAGCCTTGATTATCATTGTTACAATAATAAACAAAGTTGATTATCCATTTTTACAATTAATCATCAACAGTCGTTGAACCGCAGATCGGATTCAAATCTGTTTCAAATTGGACCCATCAGATGGCATTGATAATTGATTATGGTCTTGTCATGTTAACAAATGTCTCATTAATAATTTATATAACATTTAAGGCCTAAAGAAAGACCTGCAGTAGGCAGATTTAGCTCTGGCGAAATGCCTGTTTAAGTTGTTTATCTTTCTATACATTTGAACTCTGTGTCAGCTTTTAACCATTATTATATTATCAAATATATTTATATCGAACAATAAGCTTTTGGTATATTTACCATGTACTGTTATTTATAATTAGATATCTTTGATCAAGTATTTATACCGTGTCATATTCAATGCAGACATGGCATTTTTAAAAATTCAGTTGAATAGAAACAAGACAGTGCAGAGCAGCACTAGCTCCCTAATTACCCTAGCAAACTTCATAAGCAGCCTAATTACGATGTTAAGAAAAGAATATTTTTGTTTTAAATTGAACCAATTTACATAGATTTCCAGCCAAACTCCGCACCATGTGCCATTGTGTCAATCAGGTTATCAGCTTAAGATTTCCACCAGAGAGTACAGCTATCACGGCAACAGGAACTGTTATTTTTCTGCGTTTTTTCAACCCAGCGCTAGGTAACCAAACCTGCTCTGCAGTAAAGCAGAAAGAATGTAGACTATTGGCCCTAATTCACTCTCATTGCTTTCATCATTATATTCTGCTTCACTTATTTATCATATGGTTGTTCTTAGAGATGCAATAATATTTTAGATGGAGATTCAGTATTTTTTCTTTAGATCTTGAAAATGCTCAGTAAGCATTTTTAGATTTAATTTGGCATTAATCAAATTTTTAATGGAATCGTTCAGATAAATCTTGATTTAGATCAAATTAAGATTTAAACATGTTGAGTTAAAATATGAATCAGTACATCTATAGGAATTCTCTATTCTTACAAGTGATCCATAAATTTTCTCACTTAAAAACACCCAAACATTTATTACAATAGATATGGCGTTCATTTGCTTTATGAATAAGTGATTTTGTGAACTTTATTTCTTTCTTTACTTAATGTTTCATCTGCTATTTTCGATTATGACATGTTTCTAAAGTTTTAAGAATATTTTATTATTACTCGAAAAATACTAAGCTCAACCATATTTCTAGTTGTTTGTTATGAATCACTTGTATATTAATGATAATTGATGGTAAATACATACTTAAATGTATACATATTCTATGCTTCATCCTAATTCACCATAGATCTAACTTTTGCTTTTTAAATGATTATGAATTTACAGCAAGATGGCTGCCTCTTGAAACCAGCATGTTTCATGAAAAATAGTCTAGTTTTCATCAACATTTCTATCTCTACTACATTTCACCATCGTCATGAGTTACCTAGCCTAGTGCCTTTATTATTCCTAGTTGATGGTTGCAAGCTGTACTGACTGTTCTGTTGTATAGTAGCAATTACTGTGTTAAATAACACAATCCAACTCATAATTGTGTTTAGTCACATTGAGTTTAATCATATTGGTCCCGAAGAGCAGTCAGTTACACATGTACCTGGAGAATGTAAAGAGTATCATTATAGAATCTAGGTTAATGAAAATATAGATCTGTATATATGATGCTTCAATTGAACAAATCTTTTACGTGGCTTATATAAAAGTTCTAGAATTTTTCTAATGGTTGAGTTAATGCAGAATATCGAGGGATAGTGAAGTGTAGTAGAGAAGAATGCATGTCTACCATATCATGAATTGATTGACTTGCAATCCATGGCCACAGTAAGACTGAATAATTTCAATATTTGTCAGGTTTCCACCCAAATTACGAAGTATGTGTCATACACTGTACCAGGTTGTCACTCAACGCTTTCAACAAAGTAGTGCCGACAGTGTGTGGACTGTAATTGGCACTGTTATTTTCTTACGCTTCATCAATCCTGCCATAGGTAACTGTCTGCGAGACTTTATTCTACGTTATTTTATTTTTGTTTTGCTTTGTGCCATTTTCTTTTTATTAATTTTATTTTTGCAATTGATTTGTCTTACTTGAAGTATTTTTCACAGCCAAGATACAAAAGGAAAAATTGTGATACTTATCAAATCTGTCAGCATGTTGTCGACTGTGTGTGATCAAAATTAATCTAGACCTGAAAGAGTATTTACATTCGTCTAAGTTCAATACTTGCATATTAAAAAGAATGGAAACATTAACATGAATGCTGTATTTTAGATAACTAAGTGCTAGTCGTAAAACAATGAAGTTTGAATTTTAACGCTTGTGCTAACAATTTAAGAAATTCCTTAATTCGCTTTACCTAACCAAAATTAGTTTCCCTCTTTGCCATGCAATTTAAATATTAATGATATTATAAAAGACTTAAACAATTTATGTTAAAAATGGCAATTTCAGACTTCAAAATGAACTTTCCTGTGCATGATTTCTTTTCATTTTTCTTGGACATTTCAATAGAAACTAGTACAGGACTCTACCTCTTTGCATGGGAAAAATATAGAGATTAGACTATTTTAAGAATCTTTTACATATGTAGCTTACAAAGCAGAAACATTTAAAATATTTTACAATATATATGTATAATATAGAAAGGTAATTTTCGAAATGTAGATGTTTTAAGTTCTGACAGTAATATAATATATTATTGGATATTTTAATTCTTTTATTAAATATTTATATGCAATGTAATATTATTATATTAGTGTCACCCTACGAGTCAAATATCGTAGAAGAAGAACCCACACCCAGAATGAAGCGAGGTCTAACATTGATGTGTAAGATAATGCAGAATATAGCCAATCATCTTCAATTTACCAAAGAACAACATATGACAGCCTTTAATGAATTTTTAAAGAGTAATTTTGATGCAGGTAGACGGTAAGTCAATTAATTTTTTTTCAAAATAGTGAAAATATTTAAGAACAGACATATTTTTAATAAGAAAGATTACATCTCTTCTGAAATATCTATAGAATAGTGCTCACACTTTTACTTTTCACAGAAATCAAAATATGGATGTAAGAATTTTGGTATACGTTTGTTTGAATGGAATATTGTCATCTATAAAATGTTGAAACAAAGCTATGCCATTGTACAGGTATATTCAAATTCTTTTACATATTTTGCAGGTTTTTTACGGAAATAGCCTCAGACTGTGAAACATTAGATACAGGAAATCACAGCCTTTCTTTTATAAATGATGCCAATGTTTTAGCTTTACACAGACTTCTGTGGAATAATCAGGAGAAAATTGGAGACTATTTATCAAGTAGCAGGTAGGGGGATTTGCTCTATTTCCATCAGAAAAAAATAAATATCATTTTAGAAGTTGAGATAAGACACTTAAAAAGTGACACAAAAAACCCCAATAGTAATATATTATGTAAAAGGAATTAAATAATTGTTGCAGATATCTTTAGTGATAGAGTCTTCGTTTGATTCATTTCTCAAATAAAACTGATTTTATGTACCATGTCCAGATATTTGCAAATACCTGTCCAGGGGATATATATAAATTGTTTTTAAAATGCTGAACATTCAGAATTGACATTTATATGGTTGATATTTTGTGTGTGTGTGTGTGTGTTTTCCTTTCCAACATTTAGCTTTCTTTCTGATGCAGATTCATATTTCATAAGTTTGATTAGGCAGAGAAGCAGAACTATCATGCATGCAATTTGAGCTTTCTTTTATAAAGGTTATGTTAAAGTCTTGTCAAAGTTGAATATAGTGAAGAAAATGAAAAAAAAAATGTTCACTTCTAAAAGATTTCAGGCCATTTATAAAAGGAACCTCCAAAATGTACATGTTTCAAATGTAACATTTTTCTGTAACATTTGACCTATCATCAACCTATTTTAGATGCCTTCCTACTTTCCTTTTTAGTTATTCTGAAGCTTTTATTTACATAAAGCTGTATTTATTTGGCAACCAACTTTTTAAAACATGGCTATAATAGTTAATACCCTGGATTTTAAAACCATATCCCCTCCTGTCTTGGCTGACTAGAAAAATACCTCTTGGCACGATTCTATGACAGTGGGAATTTTAAAAAATGTACACAAGATCTTTGCAATATGAGGAATTGGTTCCAAAGAAATACAGCTTTCAGGATAGTTTTATTATTTTAGAAAATCTATACATTATCCATAAAACAATTTTCTACTGACCTATATATATTTATTAAAGTTGCTTACTCTTGCAACTAACCTTGTATGTTCACACTGAGGAGTTATATTAACCGGACAATGCAAATCCTCAAAGTATGCATTAAACTGTGCATGAATAAAAATTGTAACAGCAGATTCTGATATGAGGTTCTACAATGTATATGTATTTGCTAAATCATTCATCACTTCCAATTTTATTTTCTCTGTTGTTCTTGCTGTAAGTATGTGATCCGTGTGCCAACATGAATTTAAACATGCACAGCTGTATGTATTTATGGAACAGGACCTCTTTATAAATGTCAAAATGAAGGCCGAAAGATTAGATGCATTCTTTTTTTTTCTTTTTTCTTTTTATTTTTAAAGTGAATAGTGATTGAATGGCTATGCTCTACACAATTATGTTTTTATTTCAACAGAAAGTCATTCTGCTTTTATTTCCTGGACACTTAAAAAAAAGATTAATTGTGTCTCATTGTTTAGTTAATCAATTAACATAGTTACAATTTATAATGTAGCAAAATATCAGCATGGAAATTTGATTTTCTAAACCATTTTCCTGCTATTTTTAAATGGCATATACTAAAAATACAAAGTCACCAAATGTATTTAAGACCACTTTGTAGTGGATAGACAGACCAGTCAAATTTTCACAGAGGTTTGAAAAAATCAGTTTTCAGATCTTTTATTTTTCTTTTCAGTATATATGTAAGTCTGTTTTAAAGATGCATTATAACTATTATCATTATGCAAAGGAAAATCAAATTTAAAATTTTAAAGCAAGTGTTATTTCAAAGTATTCTCAAATCTTGGGGAAAAAAGATGGGATAACTTTCTGTCGTAAATGATGTAATTCATTAAAATATTTGCAATTTTTTAAATAAAAAAATACATCAATAAACCTAGTACTAAGTATTTTATATGTTCAATATTTGCGTATTTTGAAGAGAAGAAAAAACATATAAAAACTCTTTTCCTTTTTCTAAACAAAACCCCATAACATTTGTTAAATACGCTCTGGTACACTTTATGTCATCAGATCAAACCATGTTATTATTATATAAGTCCCAGGTTTTTATATTTCCACATTAAATATGGATATAGTTGTCATTTTTTCTCCATCCACTATTTCTTGTGTCAACTTAGACCACAAAATAACAAAGATTTAGTTTCAAATTGATGAAATCTTGTGAATGTAATACAGATATTACAAAAACTTAGCAGAGGTTGTTCATTCAAATATTATAAAGTACCCTCTCTATTTTTCAAACTAACTCCAAATCAGCTTTGAAGAATTTAGTTACCTTCTATTCACATTTTGGCCAGTAAAGCTTTAGATAGTACTCATTGTGGTTTTGTTTGAAGTTGTTCCTGCAGGATTTATAATTCTTAATGAATTAATGAAATCTTTTAAAATCTGTGGAAGTTAAAATTGAGTCCTAAAAATACTGTTATGTAATATATTTACATATGGTGGTCTGAGATGAATGCCGTTTGATTTATGAATTTTGCCACTAAAAATTGTATAAAAACTTGCAGCCAAATTAACAAAGCTAAAAGTGGTTGGAAGAGGTTGCTTTACAAATAGTTAGATGTCATAAAATAGCAGACATAATTAGATTACACATCAGATGTAATCAGATTGCACATCAGATATAATTTTATTACACATCAGGAATAATTAGATTACACAATAGACATATCAAATAACACATCAGACATAATAAGATAGCACATCAGACATAAATAGACAGAACATCAGACATAATTAAATAGCACATCAGATCAGACATTATTAGATTATACATCAGACGTATGGAACATTATGTTACATAAACTGAATTAGTTTAGATTAGACAATTTATGAAATTATTTCCTGCATCTGAACCGAGATTGATGCATTGCATATTCCATTCAGATTATTCAGTTCTCGAATCTAAACACAACTTTTTATTATTTACCTTATTTTTTTTGTAACACACTGGAACTGAAACAATGGAAACAATTATTTTCAAATAGAAGTAAAAACTGAGTGACAGCTTTATAAGTGCTTTCCAATTGTGCATTAGTTGTAGTATTTTATATAAAAGAACACTGTATTAGATGGATGTTATCTTTATCTTGTAGTTTGGAGGTACACACAGAAAACTTTGTGTGCGAGGCCGGGGATGGTCCTCCGCGTCTGTATGTATACTAACCGTCTTCTATCTGTGTAGTTAAATATATAGATATATAAATATATATTAATGTATGGTTAGAAATTGTTGTATGTATCCTAGTCTATATAGATATTAATATCTTTTTGATATTTATTCATACTAATCTTTCTAATTTAATCTTTGTCAGTGGGATTCTGTCACCTAATGGTTTTTACTACACTATGACTTTTAACTCGAGTTTAAGCACACAGGACAGTAGTGTACAGTGGGTGCTTATAGTATATACTTTACTCCCAGATCCATACTTCTCTTATGGCTTTTGTCATGTCTTGTGGGGTTGTTTGTCAGTTGTCATTGTATATGGTGCAGTACACCTGCATTTCTTGATAACTATGACTCAAACTTTGTAGAATAGTAGTGTTGAAATTCTACACTTAAAAGCAACAAAGATAAAAAAATTTAAATATGTTCATCAAACTACAAAGTAAAAATGTGTGTATGCAATTGGAGAAAGTATAAAAATTTCATTGTAATAGAGAGATCTATGTTTGGCTAGCAATTAGTTCCAAGCACGTTATACAAAATATGGAGAAGTTCTGCATTAAGAGCTCCATATGATACATTAAAATATACAGGATATTTAGATTTTAACATTGAAATGACAAATAGTTAGAACTTCATTTTTTCAGATATTTGGAATCTTTTAATTCTGTATCATTAGTTTTATTGAGAATTATAAATTATAGTAATTTAGACCCTTAATTGATTATACTTTAATATTAATAAGGTGAAACTGACAAAGTCCCACTTTCAATCTCTCATTTCTTGCATGTGGCGCATAAGTTTTTATCATAATATTAAATTATGTAAGATATTCAAGGATAATACCAATATAGTATGAAAATTAAAAATTAAAAGGTTAACAAGAGCAGAATACGGTACCATTGTAAAAACTATATATAAAAGATATTTGTGACGATTTAAGTTTAAATTCTTGCAGTTCTACATGCTTCATGTTCTCCACCATCAAAGTGGAAAGGGATTCTCACAAACACTACAGACCAGATAGCTTTCATCTTTTTTAAAATGAAAAGTGTATTTCCATTTGTCTATTGTTTTTAGAACCCAAGGCATGTTCACATTCTTATTGGGTGTTTTATGGTATTAAATTTATGATCCAAACAAATTGTTATCATTTAAATCCAGTATTAAATAAAACCTTCCCTGTATGCATCTACTTATTCTTTGAATGTTTATTCACAAGGTGCTATTCTGTAGACTTTTGCACATTTTAAAATTTAAACACATCAAAAGTCTATCTTTTTTTTGTTAATTTAATAGTTTACTATCAGACGTCATACACAGTGTGCTTATTTAAGAAACAGTTATTCTTACTATGAAGAGCGATAATAGATACGCAGTCGACTTTTGACTGTCTTTTTAATCCCCCAAAGACTGATTGAAGATGTTAGTTGAACCCAAATATCCACTGAAGAATAATTGCAACCAATTCAGAAATGTTTGAAAACATACAAATTAAAAACTTTTCGTACATCACCTCTTACACTTGGTCAATTTTGTGCAGCCATGAAAATATCACAAGATAAATCAAAAGTAGCCAAATTGGTGATGCACTCACAGTTTTTTCTTCAACATTTTCATACTCTTTTATTGTATTGTGGTTAATGATATATATTTAGGTTCAGACTTAAAAAAAAAAAACTATATTGTCATTGATGATACGTGTTTAAACATTTCAAAATTGAATTCTCTCAATTCCCAAAATAGTGGCCATTAAGTGAAAAGGGCTGGTTAACCACATCACGATTCTACTGAAACAACCTCTTTGGTCAGGAGTAACAGGACTACATTCTGCTTACTTGATTGCACTTTAGAACATTCTGGACTGACCATTAAACATCCCCTTTGAGGAATTTTAAGAGAACTAAAGGTCAACTTTATACCTCTTGTTGCTCTCAACTTCAATTCATAATAATAACTGATTTCTTTGTTTAAGCCACATTGACCTCCATGTAGATGTTACGGACCAACTAAAGCTAAGATCACTGATTTAATATTTTATTCGCAATTCTGTTTAATTCGTGGACAGCAATATTATCTTCTATTGAAATCTGACTACAAAAACTGTACAATCTGATTAAAACACAGCCATTTAATTTTGTTTTTTAGAGTTCAAAATTTCGCCTTTCTTAATTTTTTGTCTTTACTACACTAGGATCTGGCAGAATGGTTATCATTGAGGTGTTGTGGATGATGTGAGGGATTATTAGTCAATGAAACCCTCTGTTACAGCGAGTTTTTGTCGTGAAGTGCACAAGACTTTGGATAAACCACTACGAACATCAACACTGATTGATTAATCAATGTCTGATGTCATAAGGTCAAAAGCCACTCGTATGATACTAGGCGCGGTTCATATCTTAATGTAGTGAAGGTCATCGAAAGTATAACAAAATGGAACAAAATATAGATCTGTATTTTAATCAGATTGTAAATTGTGTAATCTGACAAGTTTCTAAGTTGATGAGATATTATGTTGTGTGGTGTTTTATTGTTATTTTAGTGTTCATGTTGTGGTGATTTTATTTACATATTGCTTATTCTTTTATGCAAGTATTAAATATATGGTGAATGGTATATTAAACATGTTTATTGTGCACACTATTTACTATATTGCCATATTTCACTTTTTTCTAAAATTTAAGTAAAATGAAGTAAAATGTTAATGACTTAAACTTTATGAAATCTTTTTGTAATGGTTGAGGTTGAAATCTAGTTCTTGAATACGTAATCTAAATTATGAAATATTAAAAAATCCTTTATGAACTATTTCTTTACTTATTTAAGGAGCCATTATATTTTTCATCAACAAGTTCTGAGAAATGTATTTAATTTCAGGGATCATAAAGCAGTGGGCAGAAGGCCTTTTGACAAAATGGCCACCTTATTGGCATATCTTGGACCTCCAGAACATAGGCCTCTAGATTCACAGTAAGCACTGTACTTAAATCTATAATTGTGAATACCATTATTTCATAATACCAGCGAACAGTAGGATGTTAAATCCCATTTTGTTTCATTTTATGTCATAATACCAGCATAGTGCGACAAATCTTTAAGATTTCAGAATGTATCAGCATAGATTCCATTTTATAATTTGTTGTATATCTTTATTATTTAAACTTAATCAATTTCTGAAAAGTAGTTCCATTAAAAAAACTTGAAATTTGAAATGTGTTATTTTGAAATAGGGTATTTGCAATATGGTGACGGGGAAATAAAATATAACCACTTGCTGAATATATTTTCCTTTCCAGCTTATTTAATCAAGCTTATAGCAAACTACTTTACCCTAGTACGGTATAATGGTCTCTTACCATTACTTTCATTTCTGTATAAAACAAACTAATTTCTTTTAAGATGAATTAGTTAAATATCATTTCTTTTCATGACACATTAACCTCAACTTTCATATTTTGACCCCTGTCATTGACATTACATCTTCATTTTGTGTGGTGTACAGGTGTTTGTGTGGTTTTTATTTAAGTTGTTTAGGTCTGCTTTTAAAATATTTCAAATTTTTAAATAAAGTTAAAATGTTTTTCAGATGGAGCAGTATGGATATGACAAGTACTAAATTTGAGGAAATAATGTTGAAACAAAACATGCATGAGAAAGATGAATTTAAGTCGTTAAAGAATCTGCATATATTTTATCAAGCTGGTACAAGTAAATCAGGCAATCCTGTATTTTATTACATCGCTCGTAGATACAAGTAAGTTTAACAAAACTGTATCATCATTTTATTTTCTTCTCTCGGTAATAATCATTAAAATATTAAAAGTCTGTCAGAAAGTTTAAAAACAAAGTTAAAAGAAATGCATTAATTGAATCAATCTAATAACATAAAAGAACTAATTTATTTTGTTTCGTGATTGAACATGATTTTCGCTATTAAATTTTGTTTTCAGCTTGCTTACTGATTTAAGATTTACTGAGTTTATCTCTGTTTACGTAAAAAATTAAATTTTGAACAAAGCCATATTGCTACCTTCAAAGTTATTTCCTCTGTTATTTACCTATCATTGTTCATTCTGGCATAAGAAAGAAAACTATCAAATTTCACAACGTTTGTATTTAAAATCTTGTGGGATTGCTCATTGGAAGATTTTGCCGAGTTATTTTCCTGTTATGCTCTATGGGATTTGTTCACAGTGAATTTAGATTTAGCTGGTGGGTGTGTCTCAAAATAATCTTCATTCGATATTTGTTTAGTTATGCTATTGTTCTATTATAGAGTTGGTGAGATTAATGGAGATGTATTAATATACCACGTTCTATTAACATTAAAACCATTTTTGCATAAACCATTTGAACTGGTCTTAGATTTTACTCATACATGTTCAGAGAATAGATTTAGGGTAAGTCATTTTCATGTATTTATTATTTTCTGCCCTTTAGCAATGAGTGACTGTGCGGTCTAACATGTGCGCTTTAGATCATAAGTTCTGTCATTGAGGCAGACATCATGTTGAGTGAGTAATATTGTGAATCATTTAGTCTTCCATGGCTGAACCTGTATGTAGTGGATGTTAAATACCCTTTATCTCATTTTCCTTTTAGTTTGAGCTAGCCGCCATTATGTTGGTCATTTACTAGTTACCACACTCTTGAAACACAATAGCATCATTTACAGTAAAATGATATCAAAGCTAAATGCATGTTCAGTTGCCGTTAATACAAAAAAATACTAAGTTATCTTATGTAATCAAAAACTTTGGTTTTGTAAATAAAGAGTAAATATATAAATGCAATCTATTTTCAGACTGAGTTCTTGACCAAATGGTTTGTAGTTATGCCTGAAAGTGTGTATCAGAATATAGTGGCAGCTTATATCTATAATTGTAATTCCTGGGTTCGAGAATATACAAAATATCATGATAGAATCTTAAGTCCTTTAAGAGTAAGTGTGATCATGAAATGTGTGAAAGACAAAAATAGACCAATTGCATTCATCAAAGAAAAACAACCAAATTAAATGCGATTGTTATATGTTTATAGCAGGGCTCTCACTTTGACCACTATTTGCCTGCCATTGAGTCTACTGGCGTGGTTTCGAATTCCCGGTTGTATGTGGCAAGGAGTAGGGTCGCCTGTCCAGCCTCAGGGTTTTCTCCGGGTACTCTGTTTTCCTCCAACTGCTAAAGACCCCTACGCGCAAGTGAATTATTGAAATAAAATTAAACCATGTGTTAGTCCCAAAATGACCTAGTTTGTTTCAAGTGGGTGTTAAACCCCATCTCTCTCTCTCTCTCTCTCTCTCTCTCTCTCTCTTGTCCACTATTTGTTTTCCTTAAAATGGTTAGACAATGGTTTTTAAGGTGTGACAATTTTTAGCCTTACTTCAAGTACTTGTAGATATAACCGTACTGAGATCCCTGGTGTATACTATAATATAGTATCCAATGTTGTTCAGGTGGGGGGGGGGATGGCCTAGTGGTCTAGAGTGCCGCGCTTCGACCTCTAGCTGGCCGATCACCTCTGGCTTGCGGCTGTAGTTTTGATCCCTGGTGTGAGCGTATGTGACATGGCCATAGGGGCCCCTTCTCAACCTGGTGGGTTTCCTCCGGGTACTCCGGTTTCCTCCCACTGCTAAAGACCCCTACGAGCGAGTGAATTATTGAAATAGAATTGAAGCCATGTGTTACTCCCCAAATGACCTAGTTTGTGTCGAGTGGAAGTTAAACCCCATGTCTATCTCTCTCCCAATGTTGTTCAACAATAGTGTCACAGGGGTCAAAATTCATGATATTGGAACTGAGGCAGTTTTTTAAAAAAATGCCACAGTAATCCCTTCTTCACTACGGCAGTTTTTGTGTACACTACGGCAAAACTTTCATTTGACTTTCATCACTACCGCATTTTTTTAAACTGATAAATTTGATTAATAAAGATTATAAATAATAAATAAACTATAAGTATATATGTTTTCATTGGTAATGTGTGTTTAGTATATTATTATAACAGTAGGTCACCACAAACACCCTAAAAATGTTTAGGACTTTACGTCAACCGCAGTCAATATAAATATCGTAATAAATCCGTTTTATTTCTCCGAAATTAGGAGGTATAAAATTATTGCAAGCCCGCGAATCTGCTTTGGCTCAGCGACACGAAGATTCGTGCAATTCTATATAATCCGTATCTACGTGAATTTCACCAAATATAAGTAAAGTATCATGGCACGTAACTTGCGTTTTAAATGAATACTTCGTCGTTGAGGTGTGGAATTCCGATTGTAAAATATCCGTATCGTAGTACCATAATTTCATTATCGAAAGACAACTTCACACCCGTGCATGACATCATTAAACGAACATCATGCGGTGGACATGTAACGCCCCCTGGAATACCTTTCTTACATTCCGTCTATATTTACGGCTTTATGCTAAAAATTATATTTGATTTGGTCATATTTTTCCAGTAAATTCTTCATAGCCTTTATTTCTGTAAATTGATTTGTACTTGTTAAATGATTAAATACGCCAGACAACGAGCCGTGTCCATTTCCATTCCAGTAGAAGTAGGTCAGATGACTGGGGGGGGGGGGGGGGGGGGGTAAGTGTTTTATTTATTTTGATATAAATACATGTACTTCATAATGCTATAAACTGACGAAAATATGCGTAGATCGTGTACCGTATAGGCTATCCGTTTCATGGGCATCTGAATGAACGACTTGTATTATCGGTATCTGCGTACGTGCACCCGCTAATGTGATGTCAGGTAAATAGCCAATTCCACACCGTTCGATCTATTTTTAGTAGCTATGACAGCTGTGTGGTTCAAGATTTAATTCGATAGAAAAACCCAGGAAAGAAACAAAACAATAAATTATTATTTTCTGTTATGCCGTGGATTACGCATTTGTACAACGGCAATTTCAGTGACGACTACGGCAAATTGCCGTCGTCATAATAGTCATATTCTTAAATAAAATACCACGGCAAACGATGCTGTAGTTATTATTCATTTTCTACGCCAATTTCACTAAATACCACGGCAATTGCCGTGGGTGCCGTCGTGAATTTTGACCCCTGGTGTCATATTATTTTTGCAAATATCTATTTAATGCTGTTTATTTCTATTCAGTTTAAGCATAATATATTACATCAAATAGTATTTTCAATGTTCTTTGACTTATGATAAAGGCTTTGTATTAAATTTTTCAGAATAATCGTAAGTTGATATTTATTGATCATCCTGCTAAACTACAAGAATATGTTGATATAGATCATCAGAAACTACCTGGGCCTACAGTGGCATTGGAAGAAGATCTTCGTGTCTTTAATAATGCGCTTAAACTCTCCCATAAAGATACCAAAGTTGCTATTAAGGTAACTGTATTATGTACTAAATAATTAGTAATAAAACCACCGTCCTAGTTGAAAACGGAGTAATAAAACCACAACAATAGTAACAAAAAAATGAACCCAATTAGAAATATGGATTATTAAACAAGGAAAGTATTTTGACTTGAAATCCTGTGCATTTTGGAATGAATTTCATTTTACAAAATTTGACAATCAAATGAAATTAAACTGTAATTAATCTTTAATTTCATTTATTTTCTATATTGATGAAGAATTACATGGATTTGTGTTTCAGGTCGGCCCAAATGCCATTCAAGTAACATCATCGGAAAAAAGTCGAGTTTTAAACCACAATGTATTGTTAAATGATGTTTATTATGCTGCTGAAATTGAAGAGGTAAGTAGTTATTTTGTTATTTTTGTAAAATAAATTTGTTCTTTTCTTGAGATATTCATTGTATTGGTATATGATTCATGTGAATTGAGACTATGTCAGTATAGTCCTAGACTTTAATTCACACATTTACTAAGATATACCAACAGAAAATTTTCAAGCTTGGTTCTCACTTGTTGGGGTTGCCAAGGAAGTCAGATCACATAAAAAAACACAGAGGTCTTAGTCTTCCCATTGCCGTGCACATAAATGAAACCTTGACTGCTAGAAATCAGAAAGTAAAGATCCAATTTCTTCTTTTCTCATTCACCAAGTAACCATAGAAATAAAATTACCTTATTAGATGCAAAATAAACAGTATTGTGTTGGTAAAATGATCATTACTGCAACACGTGAAGTTCTGGTGTATTTTATTTGATTTATTTCATTATGAATTCAATATGTTTTTTATGTATTATAGGTTTGCCTTGTAGATGATAACCAGTTTACATTAACGATAGCTAATGAAAGTGGTCCGTTATCATTTATCCATAATGACTGTGATAATATAGTACAAGCTATTATACATATTAGAACCAGATGGGAACTATCTCAACCAGTAAGTATACCATTTATAATATAATCATGTACAACTGAAAATTCTTGTTTAAGGCAGTAAGAATCAGAAAATATGTATATTTTCTATGTATTCATCGTAAATTATCAAGAAATTTATGGAAATATTTACCCAATTAAAATTGTATCATGACATAAAAACTTATGGTTTCACTTTTTAGGATACTGTTACTGTCCATACAAAGATAAGACCTAAAGATGTTCCAGGCACACTTCTCAATGTGGTATGTACATTACATATACTAACATGTATTAGCTACATATATACATGTACACCATCAATAGTTTAAAAAATATTTTCTTATCTTAACATTACCTGTACTTGTATTATCTGTTTCTGATTATTATTTCAAAATGACAGATTATATGATGTATATATACATTTTATTATATCAATGTGTTTTCATTTCAGGCATTGTTAAATTTAGGTAGTTCTGATCCAAGTTTACGATCAGCTGCATACAATCTGCTCTGTGCTTTAACTCAGACATTTGATTTAAAAATAGATGGTCAGCTGTTGGAAACCAATGGTATGTTTAACAGCTTATTAATATTGTTTGCAATATTGAAAATGATTATAGTTTCGTTTCTTGAAACAACGCAACTTATAGGCTGCTGATTGATTTTAGTACAGTTACAGCCGGGCATGATAATTTCATGTTGTGGTTAAGAGGGTTATGAATCTTTAATGTCAATCTGTAGTATATCCCAAACAGATTTTCTTATTTTACTAATTCACGCATGGCAGGCTGTCCACATTCCTTAGATTGATTAGTCCCAAAATGACCTAGTTTGTGTCGAGTGGACATTAAACCCCATCTCTTTCTCTCTCCTTAGATTAGCAGTGCACAATTATTTCCTTAGTAATCGAAAAATAGACTGCGCTAGTTTGCCATAACAATATTGACCATGGCAGTCCTTTGTTGTCAAAAAATTACAAAGTATGCCTAAATATGACAGAATTACTTGTGGATGACAGGTTTCATTTTGTTTTCAGGTCTCTGTATTCCTGCTAATAATACCATTTTCATCAAATCTATCAGTTTTAAATTAGCAGAAAAAGAACCACATTTAACCCTAGAGTTTCTGGAAGAATGTATACAAGGTTTTGGTAATTCTAACATTGAAATGAAGCATTTGTGTTTAGAATATATTACACCATGGTTGCCAAATCTAACCAGGTAAACTAACATTTTTAAATCATAATGGAATTAATTAGGCACAGTTGCAAGCATGCTTAGTCATGATTACTTGTCTTGATAATCTACCAGATCTCAAATATATTAAGTGAATACTTTTTGTGCTTGTTCCAAAAGAAAAGTTACTGCCCAATTTTGACCAAGTTCTCTGGTTTAATACTTTAAAACTAAACAAACCTGAACATAGGATAACTGATAAAATAAAGATATACAATATATTTGTCCAGATCTTAACAATGTTTGATTGGAAGTTAAAACTTATTTTCTTCCATCTGTTACTTACTTACCTTAGATTGTGTATTTATAGATGTAGATGTAACATGAAATAAAATGATATTAACTTTTTATTGTTATGTTTGATAGATTCTGTAAACACAATGATGAAAATAAACGTCAGAAGGTTGCACTCATCCTTGATAAACTTATCACCATGACAATAGAAGAAGTAGAGATGTACCCATCTATCCAGGCTAAAATATGGGGTAATATTGGACAAATAGCAGATCTCTTGGACATGGTGTTAGATAGTTTTATAAAGGTTAGTGATCAATTACAATTAGTATCCCAATATGATAATCCGAAATATCCAAGACTCATATCTTGATTGAGAAATTTCATTCTTGCTCTGCCTGGTCAAGAGTGCTGTCCTTGACCTTGACAAGAAAAGTGTCTAGTTGTCCGAATTTGATGGTAAAAGCAATGTTTCCTTTTGAGATTGACAGTGTATCATGGTGCATAAAAAAAGGGTAATGCAGGAATTCTGCTTCTTGGACATGTTTCCTCACACTTGGTATGAAAGTTCTCCAAGGTCATTATATACTTTATGTTTATATTATAGAGAAGTGTTACTGGAGGTCTGGGTTCAATACAAGCAGAAATAATGGCTGACACAGCTGTAGCATTGACATCTGCTAATGTTCAACTTGTATCAAGGAAAGTCATCGGTAGATTGTGTCGTGTAAGTATACATTAAGGAATTATATCTTATAATTGTTTCATAGGATTGAATTCATTCTTTTATACCAAAATATAGCTTGAATTTATATTCACATTCATGAAATTGAATATACCAGAAGCAACCAGTAAAATAAATTATCACTGAAGTTGTTTGTTTTCAGTTAATAGACAAGACGTGCACATCTCCAACACTTACATTAGAACAACATCTGATGTGGGACGATATTGCCATCTTAGCCAGATATCTACTTATGTTGTCATTTAATAATTCACTTGATGGTAAGTAAATTATAGCTACCCCAAAGACAATATGAATAATGAAATGATTTTGAAACAGGATTTGCAAAATATATATGATGAAGAGAGCTGAAGTTTATTTGGCCTTGTCTTGACACAAACAGGTCTCTGCTAAATTTACCAAAATCTAATTATAAAATTATGATTTGAAATGCTCTGTAAATATAATTCTGCATAGTGTATTAATTTCAAACTTGAAAAACTAAATCTGAGGTTTCAACAAAGTAGGACTTCAAAATAAGAGGAATCCTATTATTAATATTATAATTTTTACTTGCATTTTTCCTTTCTCTTTCAGTTGCTAGTCATTTACCATTTTTATTCCATATTGTAACATTATTAGTATCTACTGGTCCATTATCATTGAGAGCTTCACATCATGGTCTGGTTATAAATATTATTCATTCTCTATGTACATGTGCTCAGCTTCATTTCAGTGGTATGTATTTATAACTTTTTCAACAGAATACAAATATGCTGAATCTACATATCTGTGTGTATTTCATTCTATTCCAACTCAGAAATCATGTAATGATATATAGAATAAATTTTGCTAATTCTTAAAACTGTAGAGGTGATTAAAACTGTATTATGTTATTTGATTTAAAGAATTGTTATGTTTGTTACTTAGGTTTAACGCTTCTTGTTTTCAGAAAGTACCCTTCAAATTCTCAAACTGAGTTTGGCTGAATTCTCATTACCTAAATTTTATCAGTTATTTGGCATCAGTAAAGTCAAATCTGCTGCCGTCAGTGCTTTCCGTACCAGTTATCGCCCAGGAGATCGCTCTTTTACCATGGCACCTCCTGAAAATGAGAAAATGCATCTGAGTTCATTAGAAGCAATTTCTGATGCCCTGCTAGAAATAATGGAGGTAAGAATTAAAGACCAGTTATATGATGCAGCTAAAGACACTAGACCCAAAACTAACCGAGCCTCTCTTCTTGAGTTTTAAAGCAAGCAAGTAAAATTCCATATATTAATAGCTAATGTTATTTATCAGTAACTCTCTTTTCTTACTATTTAACAGGCCTGTATGAAAGATATACCACAATGTGATTGGTTACAACAATGGACTGACCTCGCCAAGAGGTAAAATATTACTTATATTCTGTCCTTTATTTATTGATAAGAGCAGCCATGGTGGCTAAGCGAGTAACATGCTAGCTCAGGCGTGGTTTCCCCTTTTCAGTGGTGCAGGGCGAAGGGCCTGACAAGGACAGCTGTCTAGTCATTAGGATGGAATGGAAAACCGAGGTCCCGTGTTCAAATTGGCATGCACTGAAAAGATCCGAATGGAAATTTCTAATGCGTCATTCTTGGTTGGAAAATCGGACAGCTGGGACATATACGTTATTATATTCAGGAAAACTAGGCATTCGGGATCAAAGAGTTAACCGTAAAGATGGAAAATCAAGACTTTGTTTATTATCATAACAATGACAATCGAGGCTACAGTTTTTTTTAAATTCAGACCGAAGTAATTTGACTGAAATTTTCTATATATTCTCTTTACATTATTGATTTTAAAACTATTATTGTGAGAACTATCAGCTCTTTATCTGATCTTCTATAATGCTGCTTTAATATATGAATGGCCAGTTGAGAATCTCCATTTCAAATTTGAATTAAAATGTATATGATACTCTATTTATTTTGTAGATTTGCATTCCAGTATAACCCAGCACTACAGCCTCGAGCTATTATAGTATTAGGTTGTATCAGTAAAACTGTTACAGACTCAGAAATAAAACAATTACTCAAAATAATGATGAAGGTCGGTATAGATTGATGTAAAAGTATTTATATTCATTTCTCAATTTTCCTTGCTAAGATATTACTGACCCTGTACAAGGTTGATGGGGGGACCTTTCTTAATAATTAACGTCTTGTTGATTATTCAGATGGATTATACATATCCTGCAAAATCGATCAAAACCACATGTCTAAATATACAAACTATGAAGTTGAATTCAGCAAATAAGTGGGCTCAGCACATAGGAAACTTGACAGGTCTATTAGATGATACTATTGGTTGGCAGTACTATGAATATAACATTAAAGATTTAAAGTGTTGGCATTATTAAAAATATTTGGTTTAACAAATGGTTTCAGGCTTTAGAATCTTATACAGATCTGACATTAATAGAAGCTGTAGTGATGTGTTTAACAAGATTACAACCATTACTTAGATCAGTAAGTTGTCCATTTTAGATATTTAGATTGAAAGAAATAGTCATAATCCATCTACACAAAAGTCATGCATTGAGTTGCTACTTGTCCCCCACCATTTATTAATGAACTTTAGGCTGCTGTTAAAATTGGGTCTCTACCGTCATTCCATCCTCCCATTTTACTGTTTGAAATGCAATAATTTTATTTGTAGTAAACAGATTTTAATAAAGTTTTGATGCCCTCATAAGCAGTCTCTTGTCTAAGTTTAAATATCAATGCCATCTGCATATATTTATTTTTGTTCTGAGAAAATCTTTCATTTCTATACACCCACATTCTTATGTGAACGTATATTATCGTCACACCTGTCCATCCACAGTTTGTGGATGCTCTACTGGTCAAAATTTTTATCCAATTTTGACAAAACTTAAAATATAGGTTTATCACCCAAAATCTTGGTTCCATTGGCAGGTATCGGAAGGTAACTTCCTGGATTAGCTACCCTGTTACACCATAATGACTGTTGAGTTCGAAAATTGATGGTCCTTTTATGCAGATAGTATAAAAGAATGGTAAATCAAAGTGGTTTTGATGAAACTTTAAATTTATGTTCCTTTAGATAATCCTTAAATACTTACAATTGTATTTTCAGGATTCTCCTATACACAGGTTTTTGTTTTGGGTAGCTATATCTGTATTACAGTTAGACGAAGTATCTCTGTATGCCGCTGGTTTATCATTGCTAGAACAGAATCTACATACATTAGATAACATCGCATTGTTTGAACATCAGGTATATAATCATAATAGATACATTATTATAGTATTCTGTTTCTTAAAAAAAAAATTTTAATAACAAGGGCTGTGGATGCCTTGGAATATTTGTCCACATCATGATAAATTTTCGTCATTGATTTCTTGCCAACTACATGTATAGTATGTCATGATTTATCATGAGCATTCACCATCACCCGATGTTTGAATTCACTGTATCATAAATGCTTTATACATTTATATTGAAGGTTTTTCTGAACAATGTGGAAACTTGAAATCAAAAGTTATTTGTTTTGTACATTCTCAGAGTTTAGAAGAATGTGTTATGGGTATAAGAGAACCCCTGGAATGGCACTTCAAACAATTAGACCATGACATGGGTCTTGGTTTTATTAATAACTTTAACTTTGCTCTAGTCGGACATTTACTCAAAGGTATACAAAATTTACACACATTTTTTTTTTTTTTTTTTTTTGTTACATGTGTATGTAAATAATGATATCAGTTAACTTGAATACTATCATGGACACTGAATTAGATAATGAAGTTATTTTTGATAAACAACCTTTTCTCATCATTATAGCTTTGATTGAAATAAATGTTTAGAATTATTGAGTTATTTATCAGTTGAAAATGAGCTGTTAGTTACATTTACATTCTTATCTTTATTATTCCTAGGATAATATTTATTTTATTAATATATATATTTGTAGGTTTTCGTCATCCATCAGCTACTACAGTATCTCGTACTATTCGTGTTCTACATCAACTGTTAAATATCACTGTTAAACATACAAATAGAGATAAATTTGTTGTTACCATACATACTGTACCATATTTAGCAGGTAGGTTATGTAAAAAAATCTATTATAAATGAATAGAAATGGGGTTCGACTTGTTTTTTTCTGCATCAACAAGGCAAATAAAACCGAACCGACCTATGTCATATGGTGTGCTATATCAAAATACTATAACCATGTGTTATTACACTGAAAGAAGAAAAGGAAGAAGAAGAAAAACAATGGTAGTCAGTCGGACAAAAGAACAACGTCTTTTTTGTTTGTTGCTTGGGGAGTCTATGTGCAATATGTCTTGATTGAAATGAAAACTAACTTTCCATGCTTAGACTGCAGTATAATTGCGACATTTTAAAATATAAATTCCAAGAGAAAGTAAACTGATGGTAATTAAAAAGAATTAATTGTTGTTTCGGTAATTCTATTTTTACAGCGCTTGTGTCCGTGTCAGAAGAAGTCAGAAGCCGATGTCATTTAAAGCATCGCACACCAAATTACATGATCTCAGAATCCACATCAAATGACAGTCTTAATGCTGAGGTAAATAATGCTGCTCAAGGCACATCTCCTATTACACCTCCTGCAGGACCTACACCTTCACAGGTCCTACCACCTCCAACCAACACCCCTCGACGACAGAAAAGTTGGGACCATTTAGATCAAAACGCTGTCAATTCTGCCAAATTACAGAAAGGTGCTCAAGTTAGTCAGAGTCAGGTAGTACTAGTTTATGTTTTATTTGTTGGTTTATGGGCTATATGTCTTCAATATTTTAAAATTCATCTATTGTTGGTAGATCCTTAATTAAATCCTTTATAGTTTTTATCTACAAAGTGACACTATGTCCTATGCCCTCAAAAATATATCGACTGTTTATATACAATTTTCTGGAAAATATTTATCAAAAAACATTCAGTTCTTTAAAGTAAGACACAGTAGATTAACAGACTCAAAGTTAAAGTCAGTATATATATATTAAAAAAAGTCATTGTTATTTCTATAAGCTTAGCTAATGATATTTTATGTCAGTACAGAATTTGTATTATTTAATACAACAGCTGTAATAAAATTTTGAAATCTGGTCACTGATATTTTCATTTGCATAGTGTCACTTTAAATATCCCTGTATCTGTATGATCCAATAGATATCAACCTTGCACTAATACACCTTTTAACCTTCAGCTTCCTGAAAAAAATAGCTTCATATTTAATACTGCACTACTCATTATCATTGATTGAAGCACGCTCTTTCTATATATATTTTCTTTCAGTTGGTAAATTATTATATATATCTTTATATGATTATTGAAATCTAATTCTTGAGTAATTCAAATGTTAATGCAGATACAATTTTATTAGCTGTTCTTTTTTTGCACGATAGAAACGTTGCTAGGTAATCGTAGAAGACCTATGTAAGGTTTCTTTGTAGTTTTCATCAAGAGGGTAGAATTGTACATTAAAAATTCTGTTTCATTAATATTTTCTGATCACCGTCTTAGTTATAGATCCTGATGTCAATATTGCTTTAGTTAGTACATTGTCCAAAAGTAAAATATATTTAAATAAAATAATCTTACTGTTTGGATGCTTTCCCATGATCAAAGTTGTAGGCTTATTGATAAAACTAATTCTAGGGTAGATATAGATAGAACTGCCATTCGAGGATAAACCTTTTATAGGAATATCATTCTAGGATGAATATCTTATTGATAGGACTGTCATCCTAGGATTAATATCACCATATCTATATATATGATATACTCATTTATAAGATTGCCACCATGAGATAAATACCATTGTATTGACAGGACTGCAATTCTAGTTACCTGTTGTATAGGACTGCCATTCTGGGATAAGTATAGGAGTGCCATTCTAAAATTATTATCATCCTAGATTTAAAAACTGATCTCCAGTTACAGGACTGTTATTCTTGGATAGGTATCATATTGGAGTGCCAGCCTATATTTAATATCATCATATCGATAGAACTGCAAGTCTGTGTTAAACATCATCTTATTGATAGCCATGCAATTGTGGGATAAAACTTGTTCAGAATTTCAATCATTTTACTCATAGTGATAGAATATAGTCATCATATTATCTTTAAATACAATTTTAAAGTTAAAGCCATTGCTTCCATGATGGTTAAGTTATAGATATACAATTAATTAATATTGAGATTGTTAATTATGCACAGTAATTATTGTTCGAATTCAAACAAAATAACCAGTTTTGCCCTAAACCAACAAATATGATTATTCTAGTCTTTACTCTGAAAGGCTTCCAAGTACCATTTCTTTCCATACCCATATTTTATAATGCTTTTGTTTTTATATTGTTCATTTTGTGATTATATGTAAAAAGTGTAGCCACATCTTTTCTTTAATTTATTTCAAATACTTTAATAAAAATGTTCGAAGAATTACTTAACCATCACACAAGTATTTTGAAACTATACACAGAAACTTAAAAGGATGTATAGCTCTAACTCCGTATTATCCTTATATCCGACATTAAAAATTGGAATTAACCTTCCTTCAGTATTGGTCCAATTCAATCAATATTGATGGTTATCTTACTGTGAAAATATGGGCTAGTGATATTCAATATTTATTAAATTAAGATACAACAAACATTTTGAAATCTCTTCTCTTCATTGGGTTTTCTAAGGTCTCAATTACCATTTATCATGATAAGGCTTGGTGAATAAAGGAAAACATTCCTCAAATCAATGCAGAAGTAATTAAAAATGGCTGATCCACTAACAACAATAAGATAAACTTTTTGACTGGACTAACCAGGGGCAAATAACAATAAAGGATTAAAATTTGAATGTAAATCAGTTTATATTCATATTACATTAAGATGTGCTTTTCCACCCATCTTTGTTTATTTTAAGGTACAAAAAATATAGAGCTATACACCCTTTAATATTTCTTTTTCTCTGTAAGGCCATATGAATTTTTAAAAAATCAGGTTTTCAGATACCACTGTGTCACAAAAATAGGTCCACATGATAAAAGCATTCTCTTTGATTACTACACATTTATATTTCTCGACTATAGAACCCTGATACTTATGTTATTGACAGTCATAACTTGCACACTGCAAGTTCAGCTATTCATGACACAGGAAATAGTAATTATGTTAGCAGTATGAATAAACAGATGATGAGATAACCACACAATCCTTTGACAAATTAAAAACCTGTCAATCCATCTGATGTTTTGAAGCATTATCTCCGAGAATCAGAATGAAGTTATAGCTTAAATATATAAATTCTAGATAAAGCTACAGGTTAATCTATAGACAATGCATACATAGTTATAAAATTGCTCACAAGTGATCATAGTTTTACATAATTATCATCCATAAAAGAATTCACATATACAACTTCTGTATAATGCATACATAAACACATTGTAACTAAGATAGCAATACATGCATGGTTAATGAATTTTTGATAGTACTAGAGTAGTGATTACACTTATTTTTTTGTTTATTAATATGCTTATTTTATTCTCACTGTTCATAAAAGTAATATATCTTTTGTTACAGGCAAGCAGTCCAAAATTTTGGAGAAGTTTAGACTCCGAACCTAATGCCCGACCACCATTTAAAGTGCGAAGTAGTTCTGTTCCCACTCCAGGAACTAAAAAAATAGAAACAGCAAAAGTTATTCCCCAACCCCGAAGTGGTCGCAGTTCAGTGTCCAATGAAAATAATGTCCTTTTAGACCCTGAAGTTCTCAATGATTACCCTACCCAAGCTTTGGTTTTAACTGTCTTAGTAAGTAAAAAAGAACAACCGTGGAATCTGTCATTTCCGATATCGTAAGGGATCATTCACAATGATTAATATCCATTTTTATATGCACAAATGGAAATGTGGTTGTATATTGCTGTCTCCCCCCGTCCGTCATCAACATTTATCATTTGATTGTTTTGAAATTGATGTATGTTGTTTACATTACTGAGTAGAAAGAATCCTAATTATTTTCAATAATTTTTGTTAACTTCTCCGGGAGTAATGACCCTTGTTTACTTTATTGGACCTAGTGAACAGTCTAATGACCAAAATTATCATTCGATCTGTATGAAATGTATACATATCCTTTAAATTAGTGAAATGAAGAAACCTATTGAATTTCTGTTAATTATGTCAAGAGTTTTGCTACTTGTTTCGCTTTGTCGAACCCTGTGAATGTTGTAAGTTATCATCCAATTCGTATGAAATTTATTATAAAAAGTATTATTTAAATAGTGAAACAAAGAAACCTATTGAATTTCAGTAATTTCTGTTAAAGGGTCAATAACATTCTTGCTGGCTTGGTAGCTCCAGAAAATAAATAATACCCTTATTCTAAGTACTAGATGTTTAAATGTCCTACCTGTTGTGTAAATTATCCATTACAACCTATTTTACTTGTCTAGAGGGTTCGAAAATATTTTAAAATCCAAGTCACATTTGAAAAGGTTTACGTTAGACTTTTCAAATCAATTGGTTGAATTTTTCCAATTTTTTAAATTAATGCTTTTTATCGTACTGACTTCTGTCATGGTGATCGAGGCGAGGCTGAAATTTCCAAAGCCAATATCTCGGTTTATGTAGTGGATCATTTGACTGAAATTTGAGGGCAATTTACCTTTACATTACATGGTTTTTAACTAGTGTAGTGAGAACTGCCAACTCTTTATCTAATCTCCCATAATGTGTCTTTAAGGCCCTTGTTTCGGTTTGTAGAACCTTTTGAACCCTCAAACGACGAAAATTATAATCTGATCTGTATGAAATGGTCTTATAAATGCCCCCATTACCTGCAAACGAATAATATGCGTCAACCCTTTTGTCTACCGATTGGACAATTTAGCAGCTGTGTGTGAGAAAACTCTATTGTCAACCGCTCGAATGATTTAGCAGCTGTGTGTGAGAAAACTCTATTGTCAACCGCTCGAATGATTTAGCGGCTGCATGTGTGCACTAGTTAAGACTTTGAACATGTTTTCAGATGACTTTTGAGACATCTTAATTCATGTGGTCATAATCAGCAGAGACTGACATGGTTATAATCTCATGAATAATTGGTTATTGCTTGTCAATCTTTTATCGGTTAACACCCACCGATTAAATTTCAAATTCCAGTATGTAAATTCGATGCAATTTGTGTGACAGGACCGCTAATTGATGTCCTAATCTGTAATATTCAGAATACAGGTTGAAGCAATAAGGACAAAAATTGGGTGATAATGTATGTCACAAAATACTGGTGTATTCAGAAGCCGAATGTGACAGATTCCACTGTATCATTTTAATTTTAGTCCTTTTCATCATAACAAATACCACTGTAGATAGGAAAAACAAATCTTTTGAATCTTGAAATATCAGATTATTTTGCATTTTTTGTTATCGTTTAACATATTAAATTTTGGTGACAAATGTCATCCAATTACTACCCAATATCATGGTGTAATTTACATGTTCTTTACTTACAATTCTTTCTTTTTTTTTTAGGCTACCCTTGTTAGAAATACAACAGATGAAAATGAAACTAGAATTTTATATGAATATTTAGCTGAAGCTTCTGTTGTGTTCCCTCGTGTTTTTCCAGTCATGTTAGTATACACATGTATGACATAAGACTTTAAATGTAAAGAATAAGTTTTCTGGGATAATGCTGCACATATATTGTTTTAAACTATAACACATACTTATGGAATAACAGTTACTGATTTATTTAGGCGACGTTTCGAAGAGTATTCTCTCAACGTTTTCAAGCTTGAAAACGTTGAGAGAATACTCTTCGAAACGTCGCCTAAATAAATCAGTAACTGTTATTCCATAAGTATGTGTTATAGTTTATTGCTCTTTCCAGTTACTAAATGCCTCTTAAAGATTATATATTGTTTTATTGCTTGTTAAAAGAGGGGGTGGGTGGCCGAATGGCTAGCGTGCGTGCTGTATCATACGGCCTGCCATTGAGTCAACTGGCATGGTTTCGAATCCCCGGTTGTACGTGGCAAGGAGAAGGGTCGCATGTCCAACCTCTTGGGTTTCCTCTGGGTACTCTGGTTTCCTCCCACTGCTAAGACCCCTATGCGCAAGCGAATTATAGAAATAAAATTAAACCATATGTTAGTCCCGAAATGAGCTAGTTTGTATCAAGTGGACGTTAAACCCCATTTCTCTCTCGCTCTCTCTGTTAAAAGAGGAATGAATTATGATACGAAAATTATACAGTATCTAGAAGCCGTGGTTACTCTGTGAGTATGATGTTGGCTCGCTAACCCGGAGGTCTCATGTTCAGTCCAAAGGTTGGCCAAGAAAGTTCACCAGGATTTTCCAGTGTGATTCCCTCTTGTCAGTAGCGCAAGGATTAACATATAGTCAATCGAAAGGTACATTGGCATGCAAGTAAAGGAACCCCATGACAATTGGAATTTGAAGTAAGAGTAGGCCGTAGCACAGCTACCTGGAAAAGATTTCCCTCATTGTAAAATGTATGGTGTAGCCTGTGTTCTTTACCCCAGTTGATGCAGAAAAGTAGAATGTCAAACTCAATTTCATTTCATTTGTACATGTACAGTATTAAAGTTTTGTGGCCGTGTGTTGTTATTTGCTTGATAATATACATTATTTTTGTTTTTCAGTCACAGTTTATTGGATGCTAAAATAAATAATGTATTATCACTGTGTCATGATCAGGCTATATTAAATGCAGTACAGAGTATTATACAAAATATGATAGCCTGTGAAGATGCCACACAATCTCTTTCTTATTTACAAAGTAAGATTCTCTAATAGTTATCTGAGATACTTTATTAAGGAAAAGTTTGTTTAAGTATGCAAATCAAAAATCGTTATGCGAAAAACTAACTTAATCAGTTAGAAATTGTGAGCCATTAGGAAAGGATTGCCAAAACAGTTACAAAGATTACATAACTCATTTAGAGAGATTGTCTCCAATTTTTCATGGAGTGGTCTAAATGACATGACTGTTATATACTTTGCCAAAAGGTATATTACTCCCGTCTTCATTTTTCTATTACTCTGTAACATAACAGCAAAAAAAAAAAAAAGTTTCTACACACTCGCCTGGCATATAAAGCTGTATAGTTGAGTATAAATATGGCTGATAATATTTTCAATATTATTAATGAATTTCTTTAATTTGCTTTTCATTCTTCTAGGTATTGGGTTTGGTGGTTTATGGAGATTTGCAGGAACATTTACTAAGGTATTTCTTATTAGGGTTTCACACTGCGTAGCTTGTGTGAAACACTATTGTTTTTGTTAAAATTATTATTCTTATTATTATTATTATTCAGATTCCAATTTGAATAGATCTCAGCAACTACGTGTCGCATCGTTACGATTTCTTCGGTTTTACTAGGAAAGTGGGTGTGACTTAGAGGATAAAGCTATTTTGAACGTTCTGCGACAATGCGAAAAGTCCGAAATCACCGAAGTTATCGTTTTTGAAAATATTGCAGTAATTTTAACAATAATCGTTGGATTTTAACTTTCGATACATTTTGGCATAGCCTGAGACAGGGCACATAGCTACGCTACTTTCGATTTTTGATTTTCGGCAAATCTTCGAAGATATTAGGCGCCAAATTTCGAAAATTTAAAATTTTACAAAAAACTTTTTTATTTATGAATATTTTTTAGTCGTATTATGCACAGAATTAAAGAGTCATCTGACTAGTGCAAAAATGTTAAAAAATTTTGTCTCAGTAATTTACCTTGGCCGCCATTGGCTAATTCAGTTTTTCAGTCCTAGATTAATTTTTTATTGTTCGATTTGTATAAAACAAAGTTCATATGCTTTGTTGTATCAATTGTCATTTTTTTTATTACCGAAAGTGTTATCTGTCGGCACCGGAAGTGGCATAATTTTACCAAAAACTACAATTTTGACAGTTATTTTCCTTCTTCGAAAACAAATATTATTTTTTGGAAAAATTATTTGACTCAAAGAGTGTGACCTTTCAAGGCGCAAAAAATGTAGGAAGCAGTTTTTTTAATTTCGATTTCATTTTCGAGCAAATTCGATTAAGAGGCTAAAAATGGTGTAAAATTGGCCTATTTACAACCTATTCAGGCTTTTCAGATTTTAAAATATTTCTTCGTAACTTTTATAAACTTGTAGCTATAACCCATACGAAGAAAATGTATGTTAAAATTCGTTTGTAATATAAGCAGTTACCAAGAAATGGGCAGTTCTGTACAAGACACTGTTTTCGTTATTTTGCCTGTAAAATAGTCAATTATGATTGGATTTTTATAAAAGTGACATCATTTGATTCACAGAGCACGTAGCGTCATATCAAGTTGATTACAATTTAAAATTGACACCGGAAGTGACATCATTTGGTCAAAAAATGCATTTTAAACTTTTTTAAATCAATGTTTTATTCAACCAAGAATAACTTAATATGTATTTATAATTTTAACTTTTGGTTTAAATTCACATATAAACAAAACTCATATGGTCATATAGATATCTTAAAATGGTTTCTAACTTGTTCGGTTGCCGAGAAATAGACGGTTTTCTACAGGTCACTTTTGAAGGTTTCGGGGCCATAAAAGTGTCAATTATTATTCGATTTTCATAAACGTCACACCATGTTATACCTAATGCCATTTGGGATTTCATACAAGTAATTTAAGATTTTCATTATCACCGGAAGTAACGTCATTTTGGCAAAAACTGTATTTTTAGCCTCCAAAACAGATATTTTATTCAAATGAGCCTGTTTTGAAATCTTTTTCAAATTATGGTATTTGATGCCAATCAACAAATAGAATGAACCCATACGATCATACAGATACCACAAAATCGTTTCTAACTTGTACGGTTGCCGAGAAATAGCCGATTTTCTACAAGTCACTTTTCAAGTTTTTTGGTCTTTAAAAGTGGCAATTATTATTCGATTTACATAAAATTTTCACTACATGATATCGTATGCCATTTCTGATTTCATAAAACTAATTGAACATTTGCATTAACACCGGGAGTAATTTAATTTTGTCAAGATCATTTACAAGTAACAAATGTATAAAATGAATTGATATTGCTGGATTTTGTTGATTCTGCGTCCATTTTATTTGTGTGCAATGTTAATTTGGAAACCTGTTTAGTGGTTTCGCTGGTACCGGAAGTGACATATGTTCAAGGGTAACTTGGCACCGGAAGTGATATGCTTAAGAGTAACTTGGCAACAGTGAAACCCGTCATTCCTGCATGCAGGTCTAGTTATTATTATTATTATTATTATTATTATTATTCAGATTCCAATTTGAATAGATCTCAGCAACTACGTGTCGCATCGTTACGATTTCTTCGGTTTTACTGGGAAAGTGGGTGTGACTTAGAGGATAAAGCTATTTTGAACGTTCTGCGACAATGCGAAATGTCCGAAATCACCGAAGTTATCGTTTTTAAAAATATTGCAGTAATTTTAACAATAATCATTGGATTTTAACTTTCGATACATTTTGGCATAGCCTGAGACAGGGCACATAGCTACGCTACTTTCGATTTTTGATTTTCGGCAAATCTTCGAAGATATTAGGCGCCAAATTTCGAAAATTTAAAATTTTACAAAAAACTTTTTTATTTATGAATATTTTTTAGTCGTATTGTGCACAGAATTAAAGGGTCATCTGACTAGTGCAAAAATGTTAAAAAATTTTGTCTCAGTAATTTACCTTGGCCGCCATTGGCTAATTCAGTTTTTCAGTCCTAGATTAATTTTTTATTGTTCGATTTGTATAAAACAAAGTTCATATGCTTCGTTGTATCAATTGTCGTTTTTTTTATTACCGAAAGTGTTATCTGTCGGCACCGGAAGTGGCATAATTTTACCAAAAACTACAATTTTGACAGTTATTTACGATCTTCATAAACAAATATTATTTTTTTGAAAAATTATATGACTCAAAGAGTGTGCCCTTTCAAGGCGCAAAAAATGTAGGAAGCAGTTTTTTTAATTTCGATTTCATTTTCGAGCAAATTCGATTAAGAGGCTAAAAATGGTGTAAAATTGGCCTATTTACAACCTATTCAGGCTTTTCAGATTTTAAAATATTTCTTCGTAACTTTTATAAACTTGTAGCTATAATCCATACGAAGAAAATGTATGTTAAAATTCGTTTGTAATATAAGCAGTTGCCAAGAAATGGGCAGTTCTGCATAAGTCACTGTTTTCGTTATTTTGCCTGTAAAATAGTCAATTATTATTGGATTTTTATAAAAGTGACATCATTTGATTCAAAAAGCACGTAGCGTCATATCAAGTTGATTACAATTTAAAATTGACACCGGAAGTGACATCATTTGGTCAAAAAATGCATTTTACACTTTTTTAAATCAATGTTTTATTCAACCAAGAATAACTTAATATGTATTAATAATTTTAACTTTTGGTTTAAATTCACATATAAACAAAACTCATATGGTCATATAGATATCATAAAATGGTTTCTAACTTGTTCGGTTGCCGAGAAATAGACGGTTTTCTACAGGTCACTTTTGAAGGTTTCGGGGCCATAAAAGGGTCAATTATTATTCGATTTTCATAAACGTCACACCATGTTATACCTAATGCCATTTGGGATTTCATACAAGTAATTTAAGATTTTCATTATCACCGGAAGTAACGTCATTTTGGCAAAAACTGTATTTTTAGCCTCCAAAACAGATATTTTATTCAAATGAGTCTGTTTTGAAATCTTTTTCAAATTATGGTATTTGATGCCAATCAACAAATAGAATGAACCCATACGATCATACAGATACCACAAAATGGTTTCTAACTTGTACGGTTGCCGAGAAATAGCCGATTTTCTACAAGTCACTTTTCAAGTTTTTTGGTCTTTAAAAGTGGCAATTATTATTCGATTTAACGTTTTTATTTATAAATATTATTTAGTCGTGTTGTGCACAGAATTAAAGAGTCATCTGACTAGCGCAAAAATGTTAATAAAATTTGTCTCAGTAATTTTCCTTGGCCGCCATTAGCTAATTCAGTTTTTCAGTCCTAGATTAATTTTTTATTGTTCGATTTGTATAAAACAAAGTTCATATGCTTCGTTGTCCCAATTGTTATTTTTTTTATTACCAAAAGTGTTATCTAGCAAATTGGATTAAGGGGTGAAAAAAGGCGTAAAATTGACCTATTTACAACCCATTCAGGCTTTTCAGATTTTAAAATTTTTTTACTTAACTTTTATAAACCTGTCACTATAATCCATACGAAGAGAATGTATGTTAAAATTAGTTTCTAATATAAGCAGTTGCCGAGAAATGGGCAGTTTTGCATAAGTCACTGTTTTCGTAATGTTGCCTGTAAAATAGTCAATTATTAATGGATATTCACAAAAGTGACATCATTTGATTCAAAAAGCAAGTGTGCGTCATATCATGTTGATTACTATTTAAAATTGACACCGGAAGTGACGTCATTTAGTCAAAAACTCAATTTTTAACTTTTAAAATCGATCTTTTTTTCAACCAAGAATTATGTCACATGTAATAATAAAATTAACTTTTGGTTTAAATTCACATATTAACAAAACTCATACGGTCAAATAGATATCATAAAATTGTTTCTAACTTGTTCGGTTGTCGAGATATAGGCGATTTTCTGAAAGTCACTTTTGAAGGTTTTTGGCCCATAAAAGTGTCAATTATTATTTGATTTTCATAAAATTTTCACCCTTTGAAGCCTAATGTCATAGACGATGTTATAAAACTAATTTAACGTTTTCATTATCACCGGAAGTAGCGTCATTTTGGCAAAAACTGTATTTTAAGCCTTCAAAACCGATATTTTATTCAAATGAGTCTGATTTGTAATGTTTATACAATTATGATATTTGATTCCAATCAACAAATAGATTAAACCCATACGGTCATATAAATACCAAAAAATGGTTTCTAACTTGTACGGTTGCCGAGAAATAGACGATTTTCTACACGTCACTTTTCAAGGTTTTTGGTCTATAAAAGTGGAAATTATTATTCGATTTACATAAAATTTTCACCATATGATGCCTTATGCCATTTCTGATTTCATAAGACTAAGGGAACATTTACATTATCACCGGAAGTACTGTTATTTTGTCAGGATCAATTACATGTAACAAATGTATAAAATAAAATTGCTGGATTTGTTTGATTCTGTTTCCATTTTATTTGATGTGTGCAATGCTTATGTGGAAACCTGTATATTGGTTTCATTGGTACCGGAAAGGACATATGTTCAAGGGTAACGTAGCACCAAAAGTGACACAAGTTCAAGTTCAAAGGTAACATGGCAAAAGTGAAACCCGTCATTCCTGCATGCAGGTCTAGTTAAAATTGATTTTGTTAAGAAAATTTTATTAAAATGAAATAAAAAATTAAAAGCAATATTTTTATGAAGTGCATTTTTTTGTCCGCCATGTTTATTAAGTGAACTTTTTTTTTCTGTAATTGCAGAATGCTGGTAGTAGTGATACACCTCAGTTATTTGTCAATTGTCTGGAAAAGGCCATGATGGTGGAATCGTGTCTCCCTGGTGATGACCTTGACATTCTTAACCCCTATCCAAGCAACCTTGGAATCTCATCTAATTTAAACCTCTCAAGCTCCATGTCAAGCCTGAGTGTCAGCAGCATGCATTCCCCAACTGATAAAGACAATCATAATTCCGACAAAAATATTGCCAATGGCAACCGTATGCGACACTCCTCAGCTAATAACTTGCCACCCAAAAATAGAACCGGAAGCTTTAAACAGAAGGAGAAAAAGAAACTTGTTGAGCAGGCAGAATAATAATGTGGTTTATGTTTTGTTTACTTGTTGTTTATCAAGAAGAAAGATGGTTGTTTTATTGTTTACACTGTCAATGACGCTAGTTTAAACACCCATGTGTTCTTCAAAAACTTTTATTCAGTTAAAATATCTATACGCAATCGTTGCCAAAAACTCACTCATCCTGTTATAAACTTTCAACTTAAAATGACTTTGTTGTCGAAGTATCATTCAAAAGTTAGGTGTAAATCTTTTTAATGGTTATGTTGTTATATGGACTTTGTATATTATACCTGGTTGATCTACTTTCATTTTTGTCAAATCATACATATCAAATTTCAATTAATCATTTATATTCTGATGTACAAACTTCTTACACTGATATTGTTATACACGAATTTCATCATACAATATGAAAAGCGCTATCATACACACATACATACGCAGAAACTCTATATTCCCTAAAGACAATTCAGATGGCATTATAATAATATTATTTTTGTGTCGTTATTAAGATTATTAAATGTTTTATCCAAGTTTTTGCCTTGTGAAATGATAAAATGTGTTGTTGATTATTGTTGTTAGCTTATTGAAGTCGGCTTTGTTATGTTGTATTTAAATGAATATATATATATATTTTTATTATACAGTTATTGGCTGATTGATGGATATTAGTACCTACCAAACAAAATGGCTGTCAAACCCTTTTTGAAATCTTAAACTAAAAATTACCAATTTTAATTGGTGCACTTTGTGAAGAATGTTATTCTAATCTGAATTGAGCAGGTTTATCAGTTCATAAATCATTGACGGGAGTTATAATATCAAAGAGTCCTGAATAGATAATTTTCTCAAAGAAAGGATTTTGTTTTCAAGAGGTCAATCAATAAGTGCACTTTTTACAGTTTGAGTGCTTATTTGGTTTATTTATTTAATTATACTGGATTGGTCTGTATTAACTTGCATACAAACTGAAAACACACAGTTTCGTAGCAGCTAGTAGTTTTATCAAAATCCACATGCTGTTTTGTTTGGAAGGTCTTTATATTAATAAAACCCTTTTTAATGTAAAACCACTTTTCTAGATATATGTTTCATATATCTATTATCCGATGTTTCTTTTCTTTCTAAAGATTATTTGGTAAGGAAAATTAAATAACAGATAACAAGAATTCAATGCATTATGCACAGTTAAGATATTTGAATACAGTAACAAACAATAACATTGGAGATTAGATGTGTTGCCAGATCACAGGGACCTGGTATGAGAATAATGACAATTAAAATTAATGATATCCTTATCATTCTGTAAACTTCATTTTAATGCTGTGCTTGATATGTCCCAAAACAAATGGTCCCAGAACCATTTACAGCGCAACTGTTTGCCTTTTGATATTCTTTTAAATATACATGTATTACTCTTTTATTGAACATATTAAGTTCGGAAGAAAAGAGTTAAATATATATTACATAGACTGAAAGTATCAAAAGATTCTAATGTTAATATAGCCCATTAGAGAACAAGATATTTTCAAAACTTATGTAGGTCTATTGGTGTATTATTAAACGGGTCATGAATTATATGTGTATATTGAATATACACATCTTAAAAAGTTTCTGATAATTATTAGATATTCTATAATATCATTAATAATTCTACTCATCACAATACATACAAACATTCTATAATTTATATATTTCATGACACAATATAATTGTAAATAAAATATAAAATTTGTATCAATTCCAACATACATACATAACATGTTTTAAAAGAAAAATGAAATATTATTTTTAATCAGTAATTATATATTAATTTAAAAGTATATACATATACAACAAACATTTGTTGAAGGAACTAGGAAAATATTTAATGTAAGGAAATGTTTCCACATATAATGTGGTTGTATATTGCTGTCACCTGTCTCTGTCCATCTGTCAGTAATTCAGATTCCTTGTTGTTAGCAAAATATAGGCAACAATTGATATATTTTGTTTGTCATACAAAATTAAAGATTCTATTAATTCTCAACAATTTTTAACAATTGCCTCCTTTACTACAAAATGTGGTTGATAGAACTGTATAAGCTGAAATTATTAAACGTGTAACCCTGAAATTTATACTGGTTGCCTATTGATTTTCAAGACTTTTATAATAACACTAAGTTATTCCCCTTTAGCACCGTCACATGCTTGAATATTGAAATGTGTATGCTTGAACAACATCGCTGCTAGTGGCTGCATGTTTCAGTACGTGGCAATGTATGTTGGTTTTTGTTCAAAGTATATAAAAACTTTTAAAAGACTTGCAAACAATTGTCAGTTAAGTTACAATGTAAGCTATAATTATACATTAATTTATGTCACCGAATACATCTTAATGGGATTAGATAAAAGTAGAATAGACTATTAATGTCCTCTGCTCCTTCTTAAATAGTTTGTCAATTTTTTCTAGATCTCTCTTTGTTAATAGGTGGAAATAGTGAAGAATTTGGACAAAAGAGTGCAATTTTTTGTAGTATTTATATTGAAATATAATATTGTTAGAAATTAAGCAATGCTTCTTAGTGTAGATCTATTATTATTTTTGAACAATACATTTTTAAAATTATTATGATATGTGATATATATTAAATTATGTTCTTAGATTATCTGATCATTTATAGTCACTATGTAATATACTTATTATATACATTATTATAATATCAACATTTTTAGAAAACAAGTACCTCATGCCTTCAAAATATTTAATATCATAAATCTTCAAAACAACCATTTTAGTCAAATCAAAATCTTTTTCTACATTTTTCTGGCAGTTTTTTTTTTCTAGAGTGCCATATATAAATATATTGGGAAATACAGATTATGACTGATTTACTATGTATATAATTCTCCTCAAATATCTTTCAGTCAAGCTGGTCATTTTCATGCACAGGATAATGCATTTTCTGTTTTAATTCAAATTGTAAAATCTAAGACAAAGTATAAAAATTCTCACTAAAATTTATTTAAAAAGAATTGCTTAAAAACAAAACGGAATACAAAAAATATGGTTGCTCTATTAAAAGTTGATCTGACTTTTAAAAAAGACCATAGTAAACAAGACTCGTGTGTGGACACCCTACATTACTCTTGTATATGATTTGGATAAAAGCTTGCCTACTGTATTCAGATCTATAATGAATTTTACAAAAGGTCTGGGAATTTTAATATGTATTTTCTGCCATGTCTTGGAGTTAAGAATATTTGAAATTTCAAGCTATTTATTTGGGTATCATCTCATCAATGTTTAACTATGTTATATGAACATTGTTTTTAGTGCATAATGTAATCATTGTTGTATTGGAGTTGTATTGGGCCATTTTCTTGAGTCACAATAAAGCACCATATCAACCTATATTTTTGTTTGATTTTTTTTTATTTTGACTTAAATGAAAGTGACTGTAACACTGATCCAGTGGAGGAAGCTATTTGGAAATTGAAGACATCCTGAAAAATTGAATATAAATGACCCAAAGATTTTCCTGATTTGATCCTCACATTTATTTATGGGTTTTCTTTAAGAGGTTATTCTATAGAGAGAAAGTAACAGAAGAAATTTTTGGATACATCTTTCACAATTTTGCATACATTCTAAGATGTTGTTCAATAATAAACGGAAAGATGGACACGCAAAACAAAAATCTCCAACATAAACAAGAGCTACGGTGGTTCAGTGAGCACCACATTGGCTCGTTAACCTGCAGGTTTTGTGTTGATCCCTGCACCACTATCAAGTGGGGGGGGGCAGAAAGTCCCAATGACATGGTCAACACAGGGATCGAATAAGAGACCTGCAGGTTAGCGAGCCAACGTCTTGCTCATTGGACCACCGTACCTCTTGTTTATGCTGTAGATTTTTGTTTTGTGTAGTGCAGTCCTTGTGCACTTACTAATTCAGAAGCTGTAGTGGGATCTAATTGTTTAATACATTTATTTTTAAAAGTCCTCTCTAGGAATGTTTGGCTAGTTGTAATCAGGCACCTTGTAGAAATTAACGATGGGATGGTCAAATGAGCTTTCCTAAATGATATCTACTCTTGAAATTAGCGACAAGATAAACAAAATATAATTTGTCATAAATAATTAGTTTTCTTCGACTATAAAATAATCGTACGTAAGTAACGTACGAAAATTATATCTGCAGGTAGGGTGAGTCTCATAGGCGTACGGGCTCGATGATATATAGTTAGGGGGACAGAACCCAAAATGCCCGAAAAGATTAAGGGTTCACAGATAACGGTGCTAGCGGAGCTTACATTGTATCCCCCCCCCCCCCAAAGAAAATTTTGGAATATTTGACGGCTGAAAACACATTTTCTTGCGATTTCCGCATGTGAACAAAGCAAAGTCAAAACGGTCTAATACTGTCTAATAAAGTAATAAAGGTGGCTGACTCTAATTCCAATCAATCGTTTACAGTCCACGAAGACGGGACCGTTTGGAGAAAATTTTGAAAATTTAACTGCAACAAATGCGCTTTCCTGCTATTCCCGCCAGTGAATACAGCAACTTCAATTTGGTCCTATATAGCCCCACTGGCTGACCCGAATTCTAGACAACCAATCAATTGTCGCTGAGTTTGGGGGTCTTACCCTCCCTGAGAAAATTTTGAAAAATTAACCACGACAAATGCGTTTTCTGCTGTTCTAGCCCATGTAAGCGACTCCAAAAGTATCCAATGGATTTGTACCCGAAATCCCACTCTGAATTCCAACCATCCGATCAGACTGTTGCAGCTGCTTTCACAAATAATATCAGATGCCCGAAAAATCTCGTACAAAGTAGAGTAGCTGCAGACAAATTTTTTTTAATCCATAGTCAACTCAGGACAAATTCGTGGTATTCAAGTAAAAGAATAGTAAAATTAGTGTTATTTTAGAGCTCGATAACAGTTAGGGAAGTAAAAATAGAAATGCCCGAAAAAATCGGGTTTACAGACAGCCACGCTTGTTTCCTCGAGAGGCAAAGGAGTGGAACAGACCTTGTATGGACCCCCAAGAAAATTTTGGAATATTTGACGGCCGCATACGCGTTTTCCTGCTATTTCAGCCCGTAAACTTAGTATTTTATAGATTTGCTTTGCCAAGTAAATAAAATGTATTTTTATTTTCATTTTACCCGTCTGCCCAAAAAGTCGGCTTGCCCGAAAGTTAGGGGGGGGGGAGACAGGTGCCCCCCCCCCTTCCCCCCTGGCTCATACGCCTATGGTGAGTCTGTCGTTCAGATTGTAAAATAATAGGATATTATGACGTAAACAATGTGATAACGTCATACAATCAAATAACGTAAATGATAATCAGTTTTCTAAGAATTTTCTTGTAGAAAGCCACACAGATTTTTCTTTTTCAGAAAAAGTAGCTTTATCAAAAATTTCATTATTTTGTTGAACAGTTCAAGTTAATCAAGTAAGTGAACGCTAATTCTCGATAGTCATCAGAAACATTATAGTAAAATTTTAGAAATTACAGGTGAAATTACGATAAGATTAAAATAGGCTTCATATGGAATGGTCTCATAATTTACTGTTTTCCTTTTCTAAATGCCAAATTTCTGTTTCTCCGTATAGGTAGTACAATGGATAATCTGCTAGACTTGAATAAATTCATGAGCAACTTCGCTTCAGTGATGAAAGAATTAACAGAATTGAGAGGTATATATTTTAAAAATCCCGATCTATTATTAAACATTAATAATTGTAGATATATTTGCTTTCAAAATTGTCAGACTGGAACTGTAAAATGTTTTTACACTTGCATTTTAATTTATTACGGAAAGAGTAAACTGCCACGCGCGGGACACCCATGATCTGCTAAGATTAAAGAACATATTTAGACTGAGTAAATACAGAAAAAATCTGTGAGAGTGAAATAAATAAATCGGTACAGTATATAATCCCTCCTTTATGACACCATTAAATAGTTTGTTGGCAGATTTCAGTTCTTCCTTTAACATGAACATAACAAATTTTTGATTACAGTTTTCAGTTTAGACCCTTAGCTAGAAAGATCCCTCTAAATAAAATAATGTCTGACTTTTTTCATTATCCAAGAAATAAAATAAGCTTAGATAATTAAATTCCACAGTAAACTTTCAGGAAAATCTGACGTTTTAAGTCCTAATAATATATGGTTTTCTATTTTATCAGATTCTCGGCTGTTTGTGTCTGACAATCCTAACAACTTACATGAAAAGTCCAAGAAACATGATTATTCTATGGGCGATTCTTATTTCCACAATAGCTATAAAGCAGCAGTAGAAAATACCGTTGGAAAGGGAATTCAAAATCAACAGTACAATTATCAGGATGTTGGTGCATCTGTGGAGCTTCGGCAGAATAGAAGCTCTTTTCAAAGAAGTCAAAACACATCCGATGGCGCCTTTGTTAGTCTGGAAGAACTTCATCAGGTTATTCGGAAATTAAAACCAGTTCACCTATTTAGAGATATCAGTTCTAATGTACAAGGATGTCAGCCATGGAAGGCAGCACCAGACCACGGAGTACCTAATGCCACCAGTGCGACCAGGAATCGCGGTTGGAGCAAATGCAACATTTCTTCTAATGATCCTAGACGTTCTGACGTTCCTGGAGATGTCATTGTCCCTCTTTCAGAACTTCAAACAACAATACAGTTTTTAAACCCAGTTTTGAAAGTGAATGTAGCGATTGAAAGTAATTGGAATCGACGAATGAATAGTAACTGCACAGTACTTCAAACAGATAACAATATTTATCATGGTGATTTTAAGTCGAAAGTCTTTTCGGTAACAAATGAAGAATTAAAAGATAAAAGAGATAAGTATGAATGTCATAACAAAGAGTTACAACTTCGTATACAGAGTCTGAAAAGCGTTGGAAATGTTTACTATCCGCATCTGAAAACAACCTTTTACCATGATGTTAAAAAACCAAACAATGATACATTGACGAAAGAAGCAGAACAAATCATCGAAATCCAAAAGGCAAATGAGCTTGATCACACTAATGATGAGATCTGTAAAGTTGAGATTAATGAAGCTGATGTTTGTATAGCCATAAAGACCAAGAAACGAAGCTTTTTATCAGTAAGCTATTTGTAATTTCTATGAAACCGTGGTTGGTAGGTAATGTGGCTAACTTTTGATTGGATTTAACATTATTAAGTTCAGTTTAAAACGCGATGCTTAGCTCGGATCCGAATCCGATTGCCTGTGACATCACCCTTGCCATTATCACTGAAATGAAATGAAGACGGGCACATGCCTTGCAATGGGCTATGATATACATTTTGCCGGGATAGCGGCTCCACGACCTACTCTTATTCCGAATTGCCACTGCAGTCAATGGTTCTTTTACGTGTACGCTAACGCGTACCAGGGACTCCTGAGTTTTTTTTTTATACAATCCGAACGACTACATACTTTATTTTGCAAAACTGACACGGGGGAAACGACACGGGAAACCTTCGAGTGTCTCGGTCAATACCAGGATCGGACGCGCACCGTTCCTCCTTGGTCACTGTGGCTTCAATAAGTACGCCTACCGCATAATCCGTATAGATTTTATACTATACCATGCAGTTTTTAATTTCAGTTGTTACTAGAGTCGAGGGTTCTGCTCTATTATTGTGCTCAAGAATGTTTTTGGGTTTGTTTTTTATAAGTTTGATATATATTTTTTTACAGAGATTAAAGTTCTGGAAAAGAAGTGGAAAAGAAAGCAAGCACACGACAAGATTAAGTGCAGTAATGACAAATAACGGTATGTTTTTATCTACTGTTTGAAGGCATTTAATAACTGAACACAATGTTTCTCCTCGTACACTATTCTTTATATTGACCATACTTGAGAGAGCAAGTAAAATGCTTGGAGGCCGATACAATAGAAAATGTGAAGTAAAATATGAAGGAATATTTATGCAATACGCAAATATTTGTTTGAAGAAAATTATATTTCACGATTCCTAAATATTTCTCTTTTCAGGACAGGAAACTTCGGAGGTGTCATCAAAAGAAAAGAACCCATCATCATTTTTTAAATTGTCTTCCGTTTTTTGTTGTTGTAAGTGAAAGACCTGTCTATAGAAGATGAAAAAAAGAAATAAACAGTCGCGCTTCGTGTTTTGCAGTGCTACACAGCAATATACTTTTAAGTGCAATATTATAAGTAATTGTCTATCTAATCATAAAAAAACCCAAAAAAAACCAAGGGTCTTTAAGTGATTAACCCTATTTCTATACCTTATTACCATGTGGACGTATATTGTCCGCGCCCCTGTTCGAGTCAGAATTTTAATCCGATTTAGACGTGTTTTGATCGGCTCGTAACTTCATAGATTTTGGACCTGATTGTACAAAAAAACGCGTCTTTAGTTTGTGGATACTCCTGAGATCACACTTTTGATTGTGTTGAGTGGACGTTAAACCCCATTTCTCTCTCTCTCTCTTACATACTTTTGATGAAAACTTAAAATGTATATCTATAACCCCATGTTCCTAAAAAACCTTGATAAGATACATGTCGATGTACTCAGTTACTCAATACAGCAATATTATTTTCGACATTACGCCCATTACTGTATGCCCCCTTTTGCGTCAAAGTGTACACCGGAAAAATAATATAATTATTAATGAATACCCGACCCAAGGGATTTATGTGCCTAAAGTAAATAATTGCTACGGACTATAAATTATGTCCGGAAAAGGAATACCGTTATGTTTAATACAACAATAACCGAGAGGTTAACGTAACTATAAATAGTACAGTATTATAATTTTATTTCCATAATTCGTTTGCGCATTGGGGTCCTATTAGCAGGAAAGGGGAAACCTACTCCTTGTCACGTAGCCAACAAGCTTGGAATGGAAAGCCTGCCTTTTGTGCAGATAGAGTTCGCTTAAAATCCAGGGGCCTATTTCACGAAATTTTAACTAAGATAAGATCCCAATTTTAGTAACTTGATTGGTTAATATTAGATTGATTTTAGTGCTTAGCCAATCAAAATTGAAGTATCTACTAAAATTGGATTCTATCTTAAGTTAAAATTTCGTGAAACAGGGCCCTGGTGCCTATAATAGGCAGAGATGTGTATATAAGGGGGAGAGGCTGTTCAACCATTGTGGGGGCCCTGGAGCCTTGACAAATGCCCCCGCCCCCAATCTAACACAAGTGTCCAGAACTTAGGCAACATTATTTCACACTCGTGAATGTAACTACATCTACATCAAACCTAAATTAAAATCGGCCGGAGTGAATTTTTGTCGGAACCAAAACGTGAAATATTATTATACACACCAAATTATCAAGTAATTATAGTCTAGGGGCTAAACACCGAAGAATACAGGTCCAGAAATCAAAGTTCCTCGATTCTCTAGCTCAGCAAAAAGAAAAATCTATGTTCGGAGATTACCAGTGACACTTTTAACAGGTTCTGAATTCAAAGCTGATCAAGGTAGTCCACGGTCCGACCATACTCATATCGCCTTTCTAGAATCTGTGATTTTGTTTTTGGGTGGGGAGGGGACACCTGATGCCCCGTTATTAATTCTTCCCAGGGTTTGTGGGTGTATCATGACGTCTCCGCATAATTGGCCCCCACCTCCTCGCGGTACTACCATACGAAAAACCGTATAAATGGTTCCACTACTGGTCGTCTTGCTCCAGCCACAGAAGTGGGCCTACCTTTGAGAAAGTTTTGTAGTCATTTAATTGACTACAAAACAGTTGGGCAACTGGTCTAGAATTTGCTTCATTTCCAATTACACTGACCCCAAAACTGTACTGTATATAATAAACTAATTCCCATTGAAATAAAAGGTGAAACCTTACTGTATAATTAAATGATTTGATTAATACCCAACTGCAATGCGAAATTTCTGTTCATTTTAAAAAGACCGCCGAACAAGAATCGCGAGATTTTATGTCACTCGAAAATACAGAAAAACTGTTGGGTAAGATCAGATTCAATCTTGAATAAGGTTAAGATTTCAGTGTACACTCCACTCGAGATTTTCACTATTTGTAACATAATTTCTCATTCAACAATGATGATATATGTGTTGAAAATTTTGCAATTTAGCCTTACTTGCGCAAAGCCGCGAACAGTGTATCAGTTGTAGCCGTGAATAAGAATTATCACGACTACAAATATTGCAGCTTGTTACAAGGATCTCTTATAAGCCGGAGCGTCGCTGTCATATTATACTGCTGAATCCGTGTCCATGTATTATACTATATTATATTATGTTGCATTGTAATTAAGATCAACGTTTAATTAGCAGGCCATTGCTTGAAAAGTACATAATCTATAAAGAGCAAACTGTATTCAAAGGAGATTTTTTTTAAAAGTTTTAATGATTAAAGAATAATGAAAACTTTAATGGAGTGATCTGTGTCCATAAAATGAGCGTAGAAAATAAAGATTTAAACCGGAAGCACGTGTTGACTTGCAAAATGAAAGTATTGCCTTGATATTATGTGAGAAATAATAATAAAAACAAAACTACGATTAATGCTAAGCTAAAATAATTTTTTCTGTCTGGCAAAGTTTGAGTAAGTAGTTTGAATAGAGTCTTGGTATTATTTGAATGTTATTCGTTTATTATTTTGCTTTCCCCCCCCATAAATAAAAATAAATGGTCAAAAAAAAAAAAAAAAAAAAATGACACTCACACTCGATCATCATTTATTTTATAATTCCGGACACGTTTCTTAATTATTATTTTTTTTATTATTATCATAAAGAATCGATAAGTAAAATTGTTCATCACTCGGATTATCAAACTTACCATCTCCTGCATGAGACTGGGGAGGATTTTTGCAAGGGTTGTTGGATGGGCCAAATATCGACCTCCATAATGTCATCCATGACCATGTGTAAACAATAATAGACAATCCAGCATGGCTTGAATTACTCAGAATTACTGTCTGTTCCAGGAGAAACCCTGATTCTAAAATTCCTTGCCATGTTATCAGTTTTTGATTTAAAGGCAAAGGGCCAAAACTTGGTTGGTGGCATCTACTGAAATTATGTTTCATTCTCAGAACATAAACATTACGAGTGTGCTGTGTAAAATGGGACACTCGCATTTCGTGTAAAGGGTGGACAGTAATCTTCGATGTACATTTGGTTAGAATTATTTGGTAATGAAAACGTTGCCCAATTGTTGTGTGGTGGTTTTTATCTCAATTTAGCTGATACATCAATGGCCCTTGTAAATAAATGAAATGGGCTTAACATCCTACTGTTCTGCTTTGCTACTGAAAACATGGGAAACGATTTTCTTACTTTGTTTCCCCCCAGATGCCATTTAACTTTTTCATTAATTGTATTCGAAGCATTTATATGTAGGCTTGATAAATATATGTAAGATTAACCGAAAATCCATGAATCATTTTGAATTTTGTGGAAGTCGCTTTTCAAAAGAATACGATATCTAAGACCCTGTTTCCTTTAGATATTCACACATACTGGACGGTAATCTCATGGCCATAGACCCTTGTACGAATAATTACATTTTTAACCCCATATTTTCATATCAACGTATATTGTCGTTGCCCCTGTCCGTCTGTCCTATATTTCACAATTTGTTTGTAGACAATCTGGGTTTCTTTGGATACATGCGCGTATGAGACCCTAACTTTCTGGATTATTATGGCCCTTGTGTGTACAAAAAATCAGGGTTTTTTTGTAGCTTGTTCTCAGTCCATGTGAGTATATCTTGCATGGCAACAACCTGTTTGATATGTAATCTCATGATTATCAAGAATGTTTATGAAAAAATATCTAACATTGTTTTACAGATTTCAATAATGCCACGAAAGAAAATAGATAACCGTATTCGTGTTCTGATTGAAAATGGAATGGTTACTAAACATAGAAGTATGATAGTAGTTGTAGGTGATCATGGCAAGGATCAGGTACTTGTATAGTGATGAAATGTGAAAGAATTACATTTATATGCCTGTCAAGTGAGATGACGATATGTTAGACAAAGATGTACTCAACCTTTGAATTAAACATGTGAACAAATTTCACAGATTTCTTGTATGTATAGCTGTCTTTTGTATGTATAGCTGTCTCAATTAGCCCAGATAAGTAGGGCGTTTAACCTTATTTCATTTGAAACTGTAAAATACAGTATACAGGTTTCTTTGTGGGCTATTTCACAGAGGTAATGTGAAAGTCTTCTTCTAACTCTGTGTAAGATGACTGACCTTTATAAGTTTACATGTAGTCTAGGTGTTACATCACATGACATGGTATTGATCATTGCCATTGGTTTCAATACCGGGAGCGCATTCATTGTTTACATCAGACATAGTAACATAAACTGGTTTGGGCAGATTGGTGCTTTTTATCATTTTACGCCTCTATGTACTATTTTATGTATCCATTTACACTACATAGGAAGACAGAAGTATATTTTTTATCAAGATATACTTTAAACACTTTTATTTTTTTTTCTAATGGTTTGAAAAATGTTTTAGGATTTATTTTGCAAATGGAAAAACGTTAATATCGTGAGTTGTGAGCTAATTAACCTATGTCATCCCTCTCAGTTTGTAGATGTTGATGACAGTACTTTATTTTATAGGTTGTTATTCTACATCATATGTTATCTAAAGCAGCTGTTAAAGCTAGACCATCTGTGTTATGGTGTTATAAAAAAGAACTTGGATTTAGCAGGTATCGTATATATGTGACTAAAAATTGATTTTGATGGAAGAGTCGGAGTAGTCTAAGGGACAATTCTCTAGACTCTCCACCAGATTGTGCTGGGTAAGGCAAAAAAAGCCTTAGGAACTTTTCATGCCTGGTTTATATATACAGCATTTGCATGACTGAAAAGGAGAGTTGCTTAATCATTCAGATGGAATGTAAATGTTAATGTAAAAGAACTCTTTGACAGATGGAATTGGATCACCAGCGAGGGTTGTGTAAACATTACAGAGGGAAAAGGAATTTCAGATTTGCAAAAATGACCCATGCTTTGACATTCTGCTCATGATTGGTTAATTCCCAGTTGATTATTGGTGGAGGACCAAATGAAAAATCTTTTTTAATACACTGAAATATTTCTTTTTTTTATGTTTTTAGTCTTTATACTTCCATGGTTATGCTAATTTTGCGTGTATGCAGTATGATTTGTTTTTCATCTACAGATGGTTAGCACAAAGCTTAGAATGTGGTTGTGTTGTGTTGTCTTCTTACTAATAATGTTAATGTTTTCACCCTATGTAGCAACAGGAAGAAAAGAATGAGACATCTGCAGAAGAAAATTAAAAGTGGGAAACTTGATGTAAAAGAGGATGATCCATTTGAATTATTTGTAGCAGCCACACAGATTAGATATTGTTATTATGCTGAAACACATAAAATATTGGGTAACACATATGGAATGTGTGTGTTACAGGTTCGTATTACTCATATTATACTTCTGTGATTTGAAACTTCCATATTTCAGACTACAGGTTTTAAATTTGGTGTGAAGCATTGTGGTCATAGGGGGATTCCACGTCAAGTGTACACAAGGTTCTGACATGACCATCACAGATTTTGATGATTTTTGGTGTGCAAGTTAACCATGACGAAAAAACATGATGTGCAAAATTTTAGCGCTGGGAGCCCCATGGGGCCCCATCAGGGGCATTCCGAAATTTGGGCCTTTTCGGCTGACCTTCAAACTTTGAAAATCCATAACTTCGTCCCTAGTAATACTACTTACATGAAATTGGTATCAAATTGTTCAGAAAATATGGATCTTTCTAAAGATCAGGAGCACAAACTCGACAGAACAAAACCCAGGCAGATGTTGTTGACCTTGACCTTGGAACCCACGCCCCCGTAAAGGGGCAGCTTCGATTTGGCCAATTTTTCGTGTGAACATTGCCCCGCCTATGATTAACGAATACACAAAAAATCAAAATGGGATCTCCATGGGAACAGATTTTAGGAGCCGGTCAAGTCAGGTGCTACACAGTTATTCAAGTGCACACGACCTTATCACCACGACATGACGTAGTAACAACAAATTCGTGTGGGGAAAAATGTGGTTCTATTTTCGAGGTGCGATAAAAATTTGAGGTCTGTACACTATTAATGGGTCGTCCAGTGACAAGATAGGTTGCCAGGCACTGAAAAATACGCCCAGCTAAGTCGTCCTGGCATCAACAAGGGTTGTCGCATATTTTTACTTTTGTCAGTAAGGAGAAAGTTTACAATGCATGAAAATCTTATTACTAGTAATAGCCCATTAAGTAATGGTTAGAATTCGTCCACAAGATATTTCAAAGTGATCAAGGACCATAACTCTGGCAGTAATTATGACCTTAAACAATGTGTATAAATTTAAAGTCAATTGCATTCACAAAATATTTCAAAGGGATCAAGGGCCATAATTCTTGCAGTAATTATCGGATATCACTGAAAATCAATAGTCTTCTTCGTCTAAACACTGTGTATAAATTCAAAATCAATCGGATATTAACATTAGCATTTCGAGCATCCACAAGATTTTTCTAGGCCATTACTCTGGCAGTAATTATCGAATATCGCTGAAAATCAACAGGTTTCTTCGTCTGATGACCTTAAACACTGTGTATACATTCAAAGTCAATCGGATATTATCTTTAACCGCTAGAGCATCCACAAGTTTTTTCAAAGTGATTAAGGCCCATAACTCTGGCAGTAATTATCGAATATTGCTGAAAATCAATAGGCTTCTTCATCTATTGATCTTAAACACTGTGTATAAATTTAAAGACAATCAGATATTAACTTTGGCCCATAAAACATCCACAAGATTTTTCAAAGTGATCGAGGGCCATAACTGTGACAATAATTATTGGATATCGCTGAAAATCAATAGGATTCTTTGTCTCATGACCTTAAACACTGTGTATGAATTTAAAGTCAATCGGATATTAACTTTAGCCTCCAGAGTGTCCACAAGAAAGTGTGGACGACGGACGGATAGACAAACGGGCGGACGGACAGGGGCAACGGCAATATATGTCCACATTTCCATGTGGGCGTATAAAAAACAGAGAGTACAAGTTATCATAGTGGAATTAGTGATCAGAAGTCAGCTTGCACAAAACAACCTACAGTGAATTCGAATAAAATCGACGTCTGTTTTAGCGACCAAGATGGACTTCATGTCCATCAAATCTGTTCCCATGGAGATCCCACTTTGATTTTTTGTGTGTTCGTAATATATAGGTGGGGCAATGTTCACACGAAAAATTGGCTAAATCGAATCTGCCCCTTTTCATGGGCGTGGTTTCCAAGGTCAAGGTCAACAACATCTGCCTGTATTTTATTCTGTCGAGTTTGTGCCCCTGGTCATTAGAAAGATCCATGTTTTCTGAACAATTTGGTACCAATTTCATGTACGTAGGATGACTAGGGGCAAAGTTATGGATTTTCAAAGTTTGAAGGTCAGCCGAAAAGGCCAAAATTTTGGGATGTCCCTAAAGGGGCCCCATGGGGCCCCCAGCGCTAAAATTTTGCACATCATGTTTTTTCGTCATGGTTAACTTGCACATCAAAAATCATCAAAATCTGTGATGGTCATGTCAAAATCGCCCAAATTTTGTGTACACTTGACATGGAATGCCCCCATAGGAGAATAAACCCTGTCGATATTAAGCGTACTTCTAGACATAATAGAATCTCTAATTTTTAGCAAAGTTTTTTTTAAAATTTGGTATGAAGCATTAGGTTGATGAGCATCCTCAGTATCCCCACTATACCCTGGGTATGGGGTATTCATAAACTGGTCCTAGTCGTATTGTTTACGTTCACAACAATATGTTTGATATTCACCACATTATAAGCATAAGTCAAGCTGGCATGGTATAAGAAAATTCCTGGACGACTGTGACTGCAATGAAATCACGTGATTGGTATAGCTAATCTAAGCCCTTGGCAAGTAACATAAATTGAAAGTATAGTCTATTTTTTGTAATTAGGTTACTGTGGACACTGATCCATTTCTTTTGACAAAACAACAAGCATTTTTTCTCTCCTAAAATATGCAGGGTGTTGGATGACCGAATAGTTCACATGTGCACGTTGGATCAGAAGGTCTGTCATTTAGTCAAGTGGCAAGGTTTCAATTCCCCACTCTTGTAGGTGACCAGGGGTTCTCCGGTTTCCTACCACTGCTAAAGAGCCCTTTGCGCAAGCAAATTATTGAAATAGAATTGAACCATATGTTAGTCCCAAAATGACCTATTATCTATTTCATTACAGAATCAATTTTTGACATTTTATAATTTTGCCTGTTTTTATTTCAGGATTTTGAAGCTTTAACTCCAAACTTGCTAGCTAGAACTATAGAGACAGTAGAAGGAGGAGGATTAATTGTTATTTTATTACGGACCATGTCATCTTTAAAACAACTCTACACAATGACCATGGTAAAATACATTTTATAATTACATATGTGGTAAAAATTGTATTTTTAAATGTAGCTAAGTCTCTAAATCAACACCATCTAAAATCTTCGACATTGAAAACATTAATTATTTGATTTGTCAATTTAAATCAACATTGGTGTTGTGATCGTATCTGTATGCAATATGACAAAATAAACATTTTACCATTGGTACACAAATCGTTGCCATTGGATTGAGACTTCTATCATATTTTGCCAAACATAACTGATTTGAAATTAGAGTAAAAACGGAAACGATTGAATGTTAATCAGTTTATATACTTTCATATTATATAATTATTATATGCATTGCAACCCATTTTTTGTCTATTTCGAGGTCCCAGATATTAGCGAATTGGCTCCTTTAAGATACATAATGTAAGATTTAGATAAAGAGCTGACCTTTTACTGGTTTAGTTTAAAGATAGATAATAAGAAATGAATATATTGTAACATTCAGTTAATTTTCTTGATTCTGAGAGAAGTTAACTGTGTTTTGACAAGATATTCTTGATTGTCAAGTACCATTACTACGATAATAAAGGAAGTCTTGATTATCCATTATTATTATTTGTTTGTAGGATGTCCACTCTAGATATAGAACAGAAGCTCATAATGATGTTGTATGTAGATTTAATGAAAGGTAACAATATTAAATGTTTACTTTTTACGCTTTCAGTACAGCCATTGACTTCATGTTTTACATGTACATAGATCTGATGTAGAAATTACAAAGTTGCCATTTGAAAACAGCAATATACTTTACTACGCTCATAACTCAGATATTTGAGTTTAATTCTTTTTGACCAAGTGATATTTTCCTTTTCCTTATACAATACAGAGTTAAAAATATCCTTTTCAATTTCAGGTTTTTATTATCATTAGCATCATGTAAATCTTGTATGGTGATGGATGATCAGTTTAATATATTACCAATCTCTACATTAACATCAAATATAGAACCTGTCCCACCTAAATCAGCGGTAAGTATATATTATGTGACCCTCATTTATTATTATCTTCCTCTACTGGCTGCAATTGTTTTACTAGTCATAGAGAGGAACCCTATCAAATAAATTTTATGCAGAATTATTTATGTGTATTATACGTCACCAGATATATAACATGCACACACTCTCTGATTCTGGAAATGCAGGAAAAATTGATATTCCCCTATATAACATGCACAGCACAAGGATCACACACTCTATGGTAGGGTGACCCGCCATAAATGAATATCTCCATATATCTTGACAATTACACCACAATACTTATATATATACCAAGCCTTAAATCAGTTTCGCACATATATAGTCACTAAATAAACGGTCATGTTGAACTTAATAAGCTATGACCATTTAACCATCTATAAATAATAGACTGAAAAATGTTTCCGAATAGCTTCCATAACATCCAGTCACTTGTGAGTAAAAGATAGGTTTTGTACCCTTGTTTTTGAAATTAGTCTCACTCTCACTTAACCAGTCAACTGACAATTCTACATCTGATTGACATGTCAGGATAATCAAGACAACTTTTTTACGAAACTTAACAGAAAGAAATTGAATTTAGAAAATGCGCACATTAGGCAGCTCAACAATTGTTTTAAGTACCTTGTAAAAGATAAATGACTTACTTCAAAGATATTATTTGTACTAAACCAAAAGATGCCGCTCCGTATAGTTAATGATAAAGCAATTTAAAAACTAAAACAGATGTAATTTCTGAAGCTGCTGTAATAACCAAGAAACTAAATTTTACTGTTATTCAAAATCGTCAACAACAGATGATTTATGGCTGTAAAAGTTGAAAGATTTGTAGAGTATTGCATGTGGGGTGGCTATTTATAGTATCATAGAATCCAAAGCTGATAATTGTTATACGGTACTGAGGAGTGAGCGATCATCAATTGACAAAAGCGTGCACATTCATCGTGTCGAGACCAACTTTCTGTAGAGAAATTTAAGTGCATGGGTCAACCAATCTATGGACCTATTGGAATGCCAAAATTTGTGATGTATTTTCTTGTACAATGTTGATTGTTTACAAGAAAAAAGTTTTTATATGTTTTCCGTCTGTAATATTTTTTGTATATTTGTCCCCCGCCTTTCCAAGAAAGCAGGGGACTATTAAATTTGGTTTGTCCATTTGTCTGTCTGTCTGTTCGTCTGTCCATCACATTTTTTGGGACACAATATCACTCTTTCTAATTGAGCTAGAATATTCAAACTTGGTGTAGGTGGTTTTTTTTAGGTTAATGCCTTGATGGAGTTTGGGGATGAGCACTTTCAGCTTAAGGTAAGCTGAGATAAGAAATTTGAGTAGTGGGACATGATAACTTCAGTTGTAATAAAGTGAGGGTGATGAAACTTAGTGTATACTTTTATTACATCATTACCTTGACTAAGTTTGATAATGAGCATTTTCTCCTCAGGGTCATACTCCGCGCAGCGTTTCGTTTGATTAGAGGTAATCCCACTACACACTGCTATTATGAGTGGATATTGTTTTTTTAAATTTTGATTGGTCAGTAATCCGACTACCAACCAATCACTAGCTGCACTACAAAAGCTTTACATTTAAAACGAGTGCCAATATTGGACCAAATATAGTACATAACGTTACATCATGGCTCCCGATTTTATTATTCCTAATTAACCCGTGCATAGCAGAATACTGCAGTAGAACTAATTGCGTGACAAACGAGGCTATCAAGTCGAATGAAATGTAAACAATACTGTTTGGAAACGAACATACTTTCACCGTTTTGAATACCTTAAATCACTGTCCAAAGTTTCAGGGAAGACCCAGATTAAACGAAGGACTGTCATGTTGCTGTACTTAAGTGATAGCTTTCATTGAACGGAAAGAATAGACTCACTCCCGCATAAGTTCAAGAAACAGACGCTATTTCAGCAATGGCCAGAGAGGGATTTCTCGGGCCATTGCTTCAGGAATATGCCTCAGGGTAAGCAGGGCCATAAGCAATTTAGTTGGTTGAGACTTTTGAACACAATAACTTTAACTCTCATTCTAAGTGAGTTAGTATGTTCATACTTTGCAAAAGTGTCTATTAGGTGAATGCCTTGATGGAGTTCGAAGATGAGAATTTTCTGCTTAGGGTAAGCAGAGATAGGCAATTTGATTGGTTGATGCTTTGGGATACGATAACTGTAGTTCTAAAAGTTATATAAATCATTAATTAGACATTTTCTCACATGCCAAGCCCATCATTAAGTCTCTAGCACATTGGATGGTTTTAATGTTCAATGGATTCAAACAAGATTGCTTGTTAATAATTTGACTTTGTTCATTATTGTAGCAACAATAGCATGACAATCGACACTACACTGTTCTTCAAATGGCTATAACTCCACTCAGAATGAAGTAATTTGTCTGAAATTCTTTTCTATATCTATTTTTTAACTATTATGGTGAGAACTGTCAGCTCTTTATCTAAATCTTACATAAGGGCAATGCATCTTAAAAGAAACATTTGAATTTAGATATTTCAACTAAATTCAAAAAAATTTTGTTCTATCATATTCATTGGTATGCCAATGCCTTCTGATGTTTTTTTAAAAGAAATAATTAATTGTCTCTGTAATGAACCATGAGAAAAGGGTTAATATTGTGGACATTCTTATTTCACGAACAAAAGTTGTTCAGTGTATTGATAAGCTTACCCTTCACTGTTGGACAATTAAGGCCCTTGGGCCTATTGTTATTTCTATTGTCTTCATGTATATATGTATCAACCCCTTATTGAAGACAATTTTGTAGTCCCTGTTCAGAATTTAGATAAATAAAGTTGCACCCACCTTTAAATAACTTTCACTCAGTAGGCATATATCCTGCTTGCTTGATCCACAGCCTTTTATTGTCATTAAAGTCTTCTTTCCATCCTCTTTACTTGTCAAAGGTGACCTGGCAAATGAAACAGGCTAGCAGACGTCAGTTTCATTGGGTTGTAGAGGGGGCTAACTCCAATTGCTCATGTAAAGGGGGGTAACTCTATTTTTTTTATTTGTGGTCTTGTTATTACAAAAAAATCTTGTGACTGTTCTTCCATAGTGTGCATATATAAAATCATTTATATTTTTAAGAATATTATTTAATTTTGAATTTCAATGATTACTTCTAGACCTTTTACCATTGACAGATTTGAACATTCTTGTCTCAATATTATGAATTTGTCTTTATGAGTGTCTTTACACAGTGTTTATGTTCATGAAATGAACAAGTCTAGAATTACTAGAGTTATTACCCTTGATCAGGATTTTAAATCTTGTGGGCGTTCTAGTGGTGAAAGTTTCTTTCTGATTACTTTCAAATTAATCCACAGTGTTATGTGACAAAACATATTAGTTTCAATGATTTCAAATAACTTGAACAGCTTGATCATTTTTTTTGAAAAATGATGCAATTACCCTGCAAAACAGTAAATATATGTAAACCCATGCAGATTCATCAGACAACTTAGTTGCTATGTGTGTCCTCCCACTGCTTAACACCTCTACGCACAAGCGAATTATTGAAATAAACCATATGTTTGTTCCGAAATGACCTAGTTTGTGTCGAGCGGACGTTAAACCCTATTTTTCTCTCTCTCTTTGAACTTGCACAATAGGTAATAAAGAAGAACTTGATTAAGTCACAGATACATTTTTACAGACTAGATCAATAATTATTTCTCCTTTGATGTATTTTCTGTGACGTCCTTCACATAACAATAGTGAGCATATTTTTCATGCCTGGCAATACTATGTTATAAACATTCAAAAATTAATATTTTTATTGTGTTTTCAAGGATGATCCAGTAAGTCCTAGTCAAAAAGAATTACAAGACTTACAGGAATCACTACAAGACACTCAGCCTGTTGGTGCATTAGCTAATTGCTGCAAAACTTTAGATCAGGTATGTTTATAGTACTGTACCTGAATAAGTTTTATTTAAGATATATAAGACAGGTTCTAGTATTTCAGTGTTAACCTAAAATAACAAAAATATATTTGATTTTGATATTCCAATATCCTTAAATTACTGATCTAACAGACTCAAAATAAACATAGATTTATCTAATATGAAAGATCCATAGCCTGGCTCATCGTATTTTCTTTCTCAATGCTACAGGTTTATATATAAGTTTATTTATTATGTTGTCAAATCCAGAAATATTGGTTTGATCTTCAAAGAACTAGGTAGGATTACTTAATAAGAATGAATGATTGAATGATTAATTTTATTGGCTTATTTAAAGTACAATTGTTTATTTCATTAATAACAGGCTAAAGCTGTGTTAAAGTTTGTAGAAGCTATATCAGAGAAAACTTTACGATCAACAGTAGTTATGACAGCAGCTCGAGGACGGGGGAAATCAGCAGCTTTAGGTATTGCTATTGCAACAGCTGTAGGATTTGGGTATGTATTTATCTTGACCTAACATTGATTGATCACTATTGTTTTGTTAAATGTGAATATATGTACATTTTTATTTTTAAAAAACCCACACATTTTCTTTGGGTAAATTTATGCTTTCATCTCTCAGCTAATGTGTCTGTTTTATATTTCAGATATTCTAATATTTTTGTAACGGCTCCCAGTCCAGAGAATTTGAAAACATTATTTGAGTTTATATTTAAAGGTTTTGATGCCCTTGAATACCAGGTAAGAAACATTTAGGTTTCCTACAACTATTTAAACAGTACCAATGAAAGAAATGGTATCAAAATATATAAAAAAAGGAGCTTTTTATGATGATTCTGCATTGACTAGACTATTTCAAATTGTTTATTTGATTGTAAATGTATAATTATTTTTATTATAGGAACATATGGATTATGAGATAGTTCAATCTACAAATCCTGATTATAACCAGGCTGTTGTTAGAGTTAATATATTTAGAGAACATAGACAGACAATTCAGGTACATTTTTATTCCTGTATAAAGTTGAGAAATGAACATACTTCTATTTCATATATTTATAAACAAGAATAAGACACATTGTTTATGTACATTATAAAGTGGCATTCGATGAAATAGTTCTATTTATTCTTAGAAGATCTACAAACATATTCAGTGAAGAAATATGCAAAAACTGAGTAAGAATTTATATCCACCAATCACTACATCTGGAATATGTTCACCATGTTGGATTACTTCACAATTCTGCTTGCCGTGATAAAGTTTGATTGTTGACCACTTTGAATTCCTTGTGAAATATACTGAATCCTCAACTGACCATTCCATGATGTCACTCATGTATTAATGCAGCCAGAAGTACTTTTGATTTTAGCCAAAATAAAGTGTTTAATTTGGATGATATTGATGTGACCAGCTGTGTACGACTAAAACAAAATTTCAAAAATTTGAAGTCTTCCTGGCTGATTATTGCCCAAAATCAAAGCGGTCTAGCCATTTCAAGTTAGACATGGATCACAGTAATATTCTGACCTGATAATTCTGTTGAAATAGCCTCATTATATATATATTACATATTTGTATATTACAGTATATTCATCCATCTGATGCTCACAGATTAGGACAAGCTGAATTAGTGTGTATAGATGAGGCTGCTGCCATACCATTACCTTTAGTTAAAAATCTTCTAGGACCTTATCTTGTTTTTATGTCTTCTACTGTTAATGGGTATATATTTCATTATCAATGATATGTGTCATAAAATTGTTAGTTTGTTGTGTAAATCAGCAGCTTAAGAACGGTTTGAAATAAAGTTGCTGATCCCCACAGCGTTGGGATAGTACCTAGAACTGTGAAATATAGATGTCATTTCCATATGAACATGAAAAGTTTCAAATCTAGTTGATGACACTATTAAGTACTTTCATACTTAATAACTGTCCACTAGAGCTCTAATATCAACCATTCCGGTCTATATTGTGCTAAATTGATATACATTGTCGAAGGTCAAAGAAATACAGAGAACTTGAATGTCTTATGATTGGTTTAGCGATAAAATGACCTTAACCTTTTATTTGAGATATGCAGAATACACAGCACATGCATGTCTAAACCAACATATGCCCCTAACATCGATAAACTTACCGATTTGAAAATATTTTGCCTTAGGTAAAATTTATTGCTTTGAACAATTTTTAAAACAAAATCTATTAATGGCATAAAACTCACCAGTAAAAGAAGTGGCTATGTCATGACTCAGTCCCCAGTGTACATTCAAATTTAATCATGGTAATTTCGATTTGACTCAGAATGCATTGTTAACTAGTAGATTGAGACAACGTTTCAGATAGGTCTTTTTAGCAACTAATTATATCCGTTTTGTTTTAGTTATGAAGGTACTGGAAGATCTTTATCGTTAAAATTAGTCCAACAGTTACGTCAACAATCAGCCACGTTTGGTGGAAATAATAAAGAAGTTCAAAAAGCTGTCAGCATGACGTCTGCTAAATCTGATAGTGGAGTATCAACCTCAGGTAATGCAATATTCCTTTTATTAAATTTTATATCAAGGCTAATATTTGACGTTATGGTCTGTAATAGTAATAGTGCAGGCTTCTGATTTAGCCATTGTTATTCATTGTCTTCCATACTCAAAAGATTTACAAAACGCTTATGTTGGGCTCCAATAAATACTTTTAGCTATTGCCACCTGTGATCATTTGTGGATGTTATCATCTGGTGTTTATATTAGCACTAGGAATGAATGATTTCCAATAATTACATCATGTAATATGTTGCCCTTGTAAATGAGCAAGTTAAAGAAAAATATACAGTGGACTCTGTCAAATCCGACATCGCACGGGATCGTTTCAATATGTCGGATGTCACAGAGATCCGGAATACCCAGTTTTGTCAAAACCGGAAATATTGTAACTTCGTTCGAAAACCGGAAGTATTATAATAATTTTGGTTCGAATCACCAGAACGTTATTCCATTTAAAAATGATAAACTTTTCTGTACATTCAAAATTTTCTAACATTAATATTTATTTCATTCAACATGCGTAGGCATTTTGAATAGGTTGAGTTTCTTGTACGACCAAACTTGTGGGGAAAATTCGTAGATATCCGTGAGTATTTGTCACAATTACTGTCTTACAAGAGATCATAAGATTATCAAGGTAATCAACAAAGACCTACACGATAGCGAGTTTTAATCTTCCCGATAATTGATTGGTGGTTGCTTGTTAATCTTTTGTCGCTTCACACCCATCAAGTTTTAATCTAACAAGCAATTGCTTGACACCTACCGATTTAAGGCCGGATTATACGGTGACGATTCAATGGAAATTATAATGACGGGACGGCTGATTGTTGTCGAAATCCGGAACTGACAGAATCCGGACTTATCAGATTTTTTGGGGCTGAAGTAATAAGGAAATAAATCGGGACATGAAAATCATGTCGGATGTCACAGAAATCCGGAGTGATCAGACATCGGATGTGACAGAGTCCACTGTATGTTGAAAATTATCTATTGTGAGCATATGTTTCCTTGCCAGCCAACCTGTCTTCACTAAGTCTATTGCTATGGTCTTTATATTAACTAAATTTTGATATTTAAAATCAGTTTTACACATTGCAGCATTGTACATGTATCTAAATGTTTTTCTTACAGGTCGTATACTACATGAAGTAGTATTAAATGAATCTATAAGATATGCTGATAATGATCCTATAGAAGATTGGTTATATAAGTTACTATGTTTAGATGCTACAAATGTACCTAGAATTATATCAGGCTGTCCTTTACCAGAATTATGTGATCTATATTATGTAAATAGAGATACACTATTTGCTTATCATAAAGCTTCTGAATCCTTCTTACAGAGACTCATGTCTTTATACGTATCCTCACATTATAAGGTAAGCTCCAGTTAAACTATGAAAGAGATAAGCGATATCAGTCTGGATGTTCAATTGTTTAATTTGGGAAGTCATTTATGAACATATCTTAAAGTAATAGTTTAGTTTTTATTGTGAAGCAATTAGGAAAGCTCTTTTGGATTTTCAAATATTGAGAAAAGAATTCAAGCATCGGGTCAAATTTATTTGGTATTAACATATTTGTTTAGTGGATATATAAAACAATGTGGAATATTTTGAATATTATGATGAATGAATCACAATAAGCATTATTTAATATTTTCCATATTGAGTGATAATAACATACATCTGATGCAGTAAGATCATATTTAACACTATTCTGTATATTCTGTATAAAGTCAATTTGAATTTGTTTGTATGTAATATGTATTTAGACATATATATTATATTTTGTTGACAGAATACACCTAATGATCTACAGTTATTATCTGATGCTCCAGCTCATCATATTTTTGTTTTGATTGGTCCTGTTGACCCTAAACAAAATTCATTACCAGATGTACTCTGTGTATTACAGGTAATTAACAATGAATAAGTTAAATCAGCAAAAAAAATAACATTTATAGGAAATAGATTAATCATATTTTTGGGGGTTTACGTGTGTACTATAAATACTATTAAAACCCCAATTTTATTTCACATTGGGGACACCCTGGATGTTTGTTTTGTCTCGTCTAAGAAGAGAACTTTTTCTGAGACAACTACAAAAAGACGTTTTAATAAGCTTATCTGGAAGTGTTACCAATCAGTATCTCTTGCTTGTCATGCTGTGCGATCTTCAAAAATGGTTTGTTATGTTTTATATCCTATAGGTATGTTTAGAAGGTGAGATCAGTAAGAAGACAGTTATGAATAGTTTATCGCGAGGTATGAGAGCATCAGGTGATTTAATACCATGGACAGTATCACAACAGGTAAACATTTTATATAATATGTACATGATATATATATGAAAATGACCGCTAGTGTTGATTATCCCAAATGACTCCCCTTGGTTTACCTGAGCTTAACAAAATACGTGCATGTATTACATTCAGTATCAACACATGTACATGTATTAGATTGTTTAAATAACAATGTGTGCAGTATAAATATACATATTATTATTATAAACATTTTATCTTATGACTTCAATCAGCCAAAAAGCTGAATATCAATAGAGAAACTATTGCATTATTACAGTCCATTTTACTATTCGTTTTATTGCTATTAGTTTCAGGATCATGATTTTCCTAGCCTGTCTGGCGCGAGAATAGTTAGAATAGCAACACATCCAGATTATCAAGGGGTTAGTAGTAATGCATATTGTATGTTTTTATACGCCCACATTTTCATGTGGACATAGTATGTCGTCGCCCCTGTCCGTCCGGACGTCCACAATTTGTTTGTGGACTCTCTGAAGGTCACAATTCTTATCCGATTTTGACGAAACTTGAAATATAGGTTTATCCCCATAAGATCTCGGTTCCTTTCGATATTGGCATGTATCGGATCAGAACTTCATGGATTATGGCCCCTGATTGTACGAAATGTCATGTTTTTAGCTTGTGGACCCTATAGAGGTCACAATTTTGAACCGATTGTGATGAAACTTGACATGCATGTTTATAACCCCAAAATCTTGGTTGCTTTCGATATTTGCGCCCATCGGATCGTAACTTCCTGAATTATGGCCCCTGATTGTCCGAAAAATCGCCCTTTTTAGCTTGTGGTCCCTCTTGAGGTCAAAATTATTATCCGATTTAAAAAAAACGTTTGATTATATCACCGTTATATGGTAATGAAGGTTGAGTTCAAATTTCGTGAAAATCAGACCAAAATTGACAAACAAAATGGCCACCGCTTGTACGCGAATAGTGTGAAAATATGTTATATCAAGGTTATGGACCCTATAGAGGTCACAATTTTGAACCGATTTTGATGAAACTTGACATGTATGTTTATAACTCAAAGATCTTGGTTCCTTTTAATATTTGCACCCATCGGATCGTAACTTCCTGAATTATGGCCCCTGATTGTCCGAAAAATTGCCCTTTTTAGCTTGTGGTCCCTCTGGAGGTCAAAATTATTATCTGATTTAAAAAAACGTTTGATTATATCACCGTTACATGGTAATGAAAGCTGAGTTCGAATTTCGTGAAAATCAAACCAAAATTGACGGACGAAATGGTCGCCGTTTGTACGCGAATAGTGTGAAAATATGTTATATCAAGGTTGTGGACCCTATAGACGTCACAATTTTGAACCGATTTTGATGAAACTTGACATACATGTTTATAACCCGAAGATCTTGGTTCCTTTCGATATTTGCGCTCATTGATTCGTAACTTCCTGAATTATGGCCCCTGATTGTACGAAAAATCAACCTTTTTAGCTTGTGGTCCAACTGGAGGTCAAAATTATTATCCGATTTAAAAAACCGTTTGAATATATCACCGTTACATGGTAATGAAGATAGAGGTAAAATTTCGTGAAAATCGGACCAAAATTGACAGACAAAATGGCCGCCGTTTGTAGGCAATTAGTGTGAAAATATGTTATATCAAGATTGTGGACCCTATAGAGGTCACAATTTTGAACCGATTTTGAAGAAACTTGACATGCATGTTTATAACCCACAGATCTTGGTTCTTTTCGATATTTGCGCCCATTGGATCGTAACTTTCTGAATTATGGCCCCTGATTGTACAAAAAATGACCTTTTTTAGCTTGTGGTCCCTCTTGAGGTCAGAATTATTATCCCATTTAAAAAAACGTTTGATTATATCACCGTTACATCGTAAGGAAGGTTGAGGTCGAATTTGTGAAAATCAGACCAAAATTGACAGCTGTTCTTGTCAGGCCATCCATCCTTCATCACTAACAAGGGAAAACCACGCCAGAAAATCTAGATGAACTTTGTCACCCAATTCAGGGATCAAACACCCAACCTCAAGGCTACCGAGCCAGCATCTTACCCACTTAGCAACATGATCCCCAGTCTAATTTGAAGCCTACTGAAATGAACCTTTATAACCCAAAGATCTTAATTCATTTCGATATTTGCACATATCAAATTCTAACTTAATGATGTAGGAAAAATCACTTTCGGTATTGCTTGTTCTCTATCCATCTCTCGAAAACGGGGCGTACCCTGCCTGGCAGTGCCAGCCTATCTTTAGTATTGTGTATTTTATTGTTTGATTTGGGATCAGGCTATCAAGCTATCAAAAAAAACAAACTTAGTGGGTATTTTTTAAATTGTGATTAAAATGAAGGATATGAAAAAAAACCCTTTCATCAATCTAGCTATATGGAAGGTTTGTTATAGAACTGAGGTGGTAACCATCGTCGTGTAAAGCACAACCGTGAATGTTTGCTTAATGATAAAGGGGGATGAGATTTGGAAATAAAGAAAATGACTTAAGGAATGGCACTGAAGGCAACAGAAAAATTGACATGTGACACTTGATCTATCTATGTTAATAATAAACTGTAGATTTATCCTTTTTTGGCTGTAAAAAAGTAAAAAATAAAATCTTCACTTCCGACAAGGAACAAGGAGATTTTTTAAAAAATGGTCTAATGTATATAATTTAATAGTTTTGTTATGGAAATCTAGTTATCAAAGTTTCGAAAGACAACATAATGTATATTTAATAGTTTGGTTATTTGGAGGTCTAGTTATGAAAGTTTTGTAAGGATGCTTTGTTATAAATAATGTATATTTTACAGTTTGGATATGGAGGTCGAGCTATGAAAGTTTTACAGGATTATTATGAAGGTAAAATACCAAGTTTAACAGAAGATGGTTCTAAAGAAGAACAAGATATACCTACTGTTGATAATGAGGTAATCTATCTATAATCTCAAAACATACTAATAGTGGCTTATAGTAAACCAACATTGTCATATCCTTTGAACATTGTACATCATTTGATTGTTGAGTTCTGGATATTTTTATAAATTCAAATATCAACCAATAAAGTACATTTATTTCTTGTCTAGATTAACATTAAAAAGAAAGTGAGTTGAATATTCATATTGGCTGAAAATATTTTGATCAATTCAATTTTCAGCCAATCATGTACATATATTACTGGTTTGTTTAACGTAGAACTGGTTAATTTAATGCTTGTCTACGATATCACCCACGGTGGAAGTGGGCGTTACACTCCAGCAACGAATGAACAAATGAATTTAATGCTCACAGGATGAACTACCCATGTTTGAAGACAAGACGAGTGATGAATTTACTTGATCAAAATTACTTTGTTTAGAGTATTTTGGAGAGTTGCTGTTTCTTGAGACAAACCATTTGGTTTATTTAAATATCATTTAACAACCTCGGATATCAAAGTCTGTTGTACCTGTAGCTCAATAAAGAATGAGTAATTTCCTAACGTTGAGAAAGTTCTCTTGATAGTATTGTTATTTCTGAGAGTATAAAATAGAGGTTTTTTATGCAGGACATAAATATATTAGAAGAAAGATTAGCTCCAAGAAAAAATCTACCTCCGTTATTATTGAAGTTGAGTGAAAGAAAGGCAGAGAGATTAGATTATCTTGGTGTATCGTATGGTTTAACATCAGATCTTTTGAGGTAAGTAGTTATACAAAAACAAGTCAAAATCAAATATAGAATTTGACTACTTTGGCTAAAAATTATATTTATCCCAAAATTATTCAGATGGATAAATTCTAAATACTAATTCAAAATATTGTTTCAAACTGGCCCACTTCTTGCTTAGAAAAATCTAAATAATTTTTATATCAGTTCTAAACAAGCCGAATTACTGTTTACAATATCATTGTGCTATTGGCTTTATTAAACTGTAATGTAAGTCATCGATTTTTACAAACAGATAAAAGTATATCACTTATTTATTTTCAGATTTTGGAAAAAAAGTGGTTTTGCACCAGTTTATCTTCGACAAACACCGGTAAGTCTTGAAATGAAGTTTGATTTACTATGATTAAAAAACATTATCTATGTTATATAAAAGAATGTAATATATTATATCTCGGGATATCCTTGGAATTTGGGAAGACAAGACTTATGAAATGTAGATTTACTTTGTCACAAGTTATAGCCTTATGTTTTTGACTCCCAAAAAAATGTTTAACACTGAACAAGCGAATAAAGATGGTGTTATAAAAGCAGTAGAAACTAATTATAATGGAAACTACAAATGGCCAAATCATCCATTAGGAAAAATCAATTGGGATAATATTCATAATAATATTGTTTTTGTTTGAATATGTTTGATTGTGCATGGTCTTATACTCTGTATTTGTTGTTTGTTTTGAAACATTGTCCTTATACATGTATATTTTGGTATTAAACAACATCTTCTCTCCAAATAACAGACTAGAGAAAAAATTAATAAATTGTTTTAAATTTTTTTCTTCTCTCTATTTTACAGAATGAATTAACTGGCGAACATTCTTGTATTATGTTAAAAATTCTTAACACTGATGGAAGTATACAGATTAACTCTGATTGGCTTCATCATTATTGGAATGGTACACATATATGTCATTATTTTGTCAACAAAACATTTGATAGAGATATTAAATTAAACATTCTGTCATTGAGAATTGGGTAATAAAGCTTGTCCCAACTGAATATGAAAAAGCCCCACCAATCAACATAGCTAAAACATCTATTATTGGGAGTGGCAGAACTGTAATATAACTATATTCTTTAATTATTTGATTGTAATTCTGCCAATTGAAAAGTCCTGTCCTCACAATTGAGCTTCACTAGGATTTTGAGATTTTGATAAATATTGCTGAATTCATGAACCTGCAAAGTCAGTAATAACAAGAATTTAGCACACTTGAAATGTAAAGCACAGGTAATAAATATTTACCTTCATATTTACATTCATTTTATTTTATATTTTCATATAGATTTCCGGAGGAGAATGGTTTCATTATTATCATTCCAGTTCCGTAATTTCAAACCAGCAATGGCACTAAATATTCTCTCACAAAAACAGTTCAAACATAAAGATCAAAGTAAGTTGGATTATCTACGTATGAAAATAGACTTTTCTTGTTTTTAAGTTAATTTTAAATTTTATTTCAAACTTGGGTTATTTTGTCTTTCAGGAGAACTTTCTCGTAGTGAATTAGAGATTTTCTTTACAAGTTATGATTTAAAGCGTTTAGAATTATACTCACAGAATATGGTGGACTATCATCTTATATTAGATTTATTACCCTGTATAGGTCGATTATATTTTCTAGGAAGAATACCCATTTCACTCTCTGTAGTTCAGCAGGTAAAAGACATTCACTTCGTAATATATGAAGCTTCATGCCTGATTATTATGGATGTAAATATTTCCATGCATGTGAAAGACTTTGTCTTAAGTAATCCTGACCAAAGTCTCAAAGTCCTAAAAATCATATGCCTATATTTACAGTGATAAAACGAAACCCCAAAATAATCACTTTTGTATCTGTGTGAAGGCATATTAACATGTAGTCTTGTAATGACCAACAATTCAATTTGGAACCTTTTCAGAGGACTATGGGTTTCTCTCTCTTCCTTCCTTGCTCCCAGTCACATGTCAGACTTTTTGGAACACATAACTGTTGTAAGAGAAGATTTAATGTTTATATTTCTAGGGTATATTATTAGGTCTAGGATTACAATATAAAACAGTAGAAGATTTAGAGAAAGAGATAGATTTACCTGTCAGTCAGTTATTAGCTCTATTTCTTAGAATTATCAAGAAAGTGGTACAGGTGAGTTAATATTGTACATTGTATAAGAAAAATATCAATCAATTATCAGTCTCTTTCCTTTTATTTAAAGGGGGATGGGGATAGCCGAATGGTTAGCGCTGTATCATAAGGTCTGTCATTGAGTCAACTGGCGTGGTTTCCATTCCCCCATTGTACCTGACAAGGAGCAGCGTCGCCTGTCCAACCGTCAGGGGTTTTCTTCAGGTACTGCGGTTTCCTCCCATTGGTAAAGATCACTACATGCAAGTGAATTATTGAAATAAAATTGAACCATGTTAGTCCCGATTATTTAAGAAATTATCAGATCTCATCTATTAGTAAGTGCAGGGGGACTACACTACACATAAACAAAACTGAAATGACAAACCTGCACACAAAACACAATCTACACAGAAACTGCAAGCAATAAACAACTAAAATATCAAATCAGGTGAATGGATCCTGAGGTCAGCCATAAGCGTCCACTGTGCTGAACAGGTCCTGGTGTGTAATGATGCAGGTTTCACTCAAAATAGAAAAAAACAAAACAATGATTTACAAGAAAGAAGCAATATTCTGTTGTTAGGTTAACACTAAAAAGTGTAGTGTAGGTCAACCAAAATCATAGAATCAAACTGATCTCTTGTTCATATGATAAATTTTAATCGTGAAAGATTATGTTATTCCCTTTGTTATAAGGGGGGTTGGATGGCTGAATGGTTAGCATGTGCATTCTGTATCATAAAAGCCTGTCATTGAGTCAACTGGCGTGGTTTTGAATCCCCCGGTTGTACATCACAAGGAGTAAGGTCGCCTGTCCAACCTTGTGCATTTTCTCCGGGTACCCTGTTTTCCTTACACAGCAAAAGACCCATAGCGCAAGCAAATTATTGAAATAAAATTGGACCATATGTTAGTCCCGAAATGACCTAGTTTGTGTCGAGTGGATGTTAAACCCCTTTTCTCTCTCGCTCTTTCCCTTTGTTATAGTAATCCTTGAATAGATAACTGAACCAACCACTTACAGGAGCAACGGTCAGCCTTCTGTGTACATCAAAATATATTGATGATGAAACTTGATAATATACAGTATTTTAATACTTTATAATTGTTTTGCAGGTTTTTAATGGCATCTTGGAACAAGAAATAGCTCAAGAAATGGTGAAAGAAAAGAAGATAAATATGAAACCAGTTAAACAGAGTTTAAACGATGACCTCGTATGTATATAATACAGTTTTTTTTTGGGGGGGGGGGGGTAATTCTGATTCTTCTGTGTATTAAAATACCTGATATTTTGACAGGGTGAATTGTAAATAATAATATCACTGTGACTTTTGTTTCTATGAAAATCGCAGGCTTTAGGTTATTATCATTTGAACAATGTGGTGATTTAATACAGAGGATCGTGTGTGGTGACCCTTAATATACATTGTAGACTTGTATTGAAATTTGTAATATGCTTTTCTGCACTAATTTGATGGTTTTTCAACACAAATTATAAGTAAAATGATTGATATTTATTCTTTATGATATATCTTATTTAGATGGAAGGAGCTAATGTTGTCATGGACAGTGAAAAGAAAAAATTTGAAAAATTATTAAAAGATGATTTAGGTGAATTTGCTATTAAAGGAAGTGATAAAGATTGGCAACAAGCATTAGATGGTGGGAACAAAGATAGACTAAGTATAAAAAGGTATATTGACTATATATTACATAAACGACGTTGTATATTTCACTTCAACATTTAGGGCTGTTTCTATGCAAACTTTAACCTGGCTTATGCAGGGCTGGTTCACTTACCAGGAAGTTTTGGGTTTCATTTCAGTTTTGGCTTAAAATATGCCATCAGATTTTCTCATGTCAGAGGTGCAAGACGAAGGGTCTGACAAGGCAAGAATCTAGTCGTTCAGTTGGTACGAATAACAGGTCCAACCCTGGACATGTTGCTCCGCAAATAAAGGAACCCTTGATAGTTGGAATTTGATATATAAAGAGTAGTCACAGAAGGCAGTCTGGGCTAAATTGCCCTCATAGGACACTGAATTATGGTGTATGTCCAACTGCAATAACCCAGTTAGTGTAGAAAATGAAATGCTATTTCCTTTCAACTCTTGCTGAATCAAATGATCGTTCTGTATTTCTTGAAAAATGTTATAATTGTAGTGCTTTAAAAAGAAAACAAAATATAACAGAGGATATAAAACCTAAAGATTCACATGGCAAAAAGAAGAAATTCAAGAAGAAAAACAAACAATGATTGGTGAAATTGGTGTAAATAGTCTTACATAAAGGAAAAGTGTGAATGGACTTGTTTAATATGTGAGGCGATATAAGCTTCTTGTTTTGCAAAATCTTCCCAAGAATCAATTTTCATGAAAAGAAATTTAATAATTAATTGTTGAAAAATTAAGATATACCAACTGTGGTCTTTTCTATCAAATAAAATTGATATATGCATTTGCAGAATAATATAACTGGAGACATTTAATAAACTTCTTCTTTTAAAAATTGTGAAATGTTTATGCTTTGTCTATACAATAAATAAGAAAGAACTGCTGCTGTTGTAAAAAGCGAACTATTACATTGTATATTATATGAATAAAAAGAAATATAGCCATAAAATTTATGTTGTTTGTTGTCTCTCTTATTACCATGGATTTCAAAATTTGATATATTAATTGTAAGATATATTTCATAATGTATTTCACATCTGACCCCAAAGTATCATACACCCAATATAAATAATTCATTACTGGTGTGACAAACTATTTTTTACACAATAGTCCAGCCAGCATCTCGGGCAACAATTGTGTCAAGGATTTGTATCATGGGCTAGTAAATAAATATATAATGTCCATAATGTCCATAAAGCCACCCCCAGGCTATACATTAAAGGAAACTGGACCATAGATTTCACCAAAAAAAATAGCAAAAATAAACACAGGGCAACCATATCAATACTGAACTGTATCAATTTTCATTGAATTGTATTCTAGCGATTTTCCTAGCTGATAAAAGGCTACTTTTGTTTTAGTTCCTTTAGGAACTGTCTTTAAGCGGACGATGTCCACTGACATTTCCTAGTAGACTGGTGGCCAGTCTTCTCCACACATCAAAAATTGGCCAGTCCTCTCAAAAAAAAAAAACGAAAAAAAAACGTAATCTCTAGAGACTGGGCAAATAGAGCTTCATTCTCATCTAGTAGGTCAATCTGCATTATGTAGGTCGTGTGACGTCGTGCACGGGATTACTGCATTTGCACTGGCAAACTGGTGTAGGTGCGAGATGTTTGTTGTGGATAACAGTTATTGTTATTTAGTGATACTTTAACGATCTAAGAATTTTGTTGACGGACAATATCTGTCGAATGAACGGATACAATGTATGGGATGAGGTGAATGAACATAAATTATTACACACGACATCATTATAACAACTTAACGAAGCCAGTTCATGCGTATCGGGACGAAGCCGAATGGGGAATGGAAACAAAAACGTGACATCAGCCCGCAGACGGTTTCAGCATGACTGCTTTGCACTCCATTCGAGACGCATGATTCATGAAGGTAAATATCGAACTTAATTTATCTTAGACATCACATTTACAAATTCGTGTCACGTGACTCGGGGCTTGCTTGACAACTGTCAATCATTCCAAATAAGGAACAACGTAAAACAGGACAAGAAACGCCCATTTTATTGTGAAGCTCGCAAATTGTCCAGTCTCTGGTGCTGGTTACAGGTTTACTCAAATTTTTTTTTTATACAAATGGAAACGAAAGTGTTGGTTTACTAAAAATTACTACTTTTATATAAATCGAAATGTAAAATAAATAGAAGAGACTGGGCCAGTCTAATTTCCTAGCTGCAATATGAAAATGCCGCTCTTCCCCACCTCTGCTCTAGAGCTATTTGGGAATCGGTACCTGTTATTTTCCACCTTTATTCTACTTTATTCGCCAAAGGAATCATTTTTTGCCACAGCTGATTTATAATAATTCAACAATATTTTCAGATGAGTCATTGCGAGTCTCGAACATGCAAAAACCGTATGATTTCGTCGCTAAATTCTACTTGAAACGGAGTTGAGTTATTATAAATGTCTGTCAAATATAGTGAGAAATGATTACTTTTGGCGGAAAAAAAAGAATCGTGGAGAGAAAAATAGAAGGTTAGGGTTCTAAAACAGCCCTAGAACAGAGGATGGGTAAGAGTGGTATTTTGTCGTATTTTCAAATTGCAGCTATATAAGGCCGGATAGCTACTGCCAAAAGGAACGACGTGTACTTTTGTTTCTATACCTAAGTTCAAAACCTTCACAAATTAGCAAGGGCATTAAAAAGTGTATGTGTTTGGTTATGTTGTTACCGTTGGTTATATATAACATCTGTTTTAAGGGCCAATCCCGATATTTTTTTGTGGAATAAAATTGCTTAATTTTGTGTTAAAATCACTGAAAACCCTCTACCTGAGGGCCAAGCAAGTAACTCATATACGTTTGCAAACAAATTAAACCCGACAGTCTTCATCTGAAAATGGAAGCCGTTGTATTATGCAGTGTCTGGATAAAACCCGCCTTTTTTTAATAAAAATAATGTGTAGGTGAAATGTTAACAGCAAAAAAAGGGAATAGATTATCTGGTCACGCAATGAAAAAATTGACCCGAAATCTTAAAAGGGTTACGTGTCCGAATTAGCAGTTTTGACTCAATATTTTGAGCTGAATTTTTGAGACGAGGTAAATTCACCACGCCTCTATATTTTGGTGCTTAAATTTCATAAATACTCGGACTTTAATTTTTAGGACTCTGTTCTAATCAGGATTCAGGTCACCATTGTAATCCGATTTTGACGAAAATTAAAATATAGGTCTATCTCCAACAGATCGGGTTCCTTTCAATATTGGCATGTATCGGACCATAACTTCTCGAATTATGCACCCTGGTTGTACAAAACAAATCACGTTTTTATCTTGTTGACCTTCTAGAGGTCACAATTATTATCCATTTAAAAAAAAATCGAACCCAAACTGTCGGATAAAAATATGGTATATGGTGGACCCTCTAGAGGTCACAGTTTTGATCTGATTTTGATGAAACTCCAAATACATGTTTATAAACAACAAATCGTGGTCTCTTTCGATAATAGCGATTGGATCGAGACTTCCTGAATTATGGTCCCTGATTGTACGATAAATCGCGTTTTTAGCTTGTGGTACCTCAAAAGGTAACAAATGTAATATTTTGGCCGCTATTGATAAAAGAAACGCTCTTGGCCGACATCAACGTTTGGTCCAGTAGCTGCACAGAACTATTAGATATATCCTAGCCCAGCCAATGACACTCTTTTAAGGAAGTGTTGCCGCCCCCCCCCCTTTTACTAGATATACATATACATGTACTACAAAGCATATCCAAATTGAATTGAATATTGGCAAGAGCGGATTTTTTTTTCAATTTCATTTTTAAATAATTTTATCAATTTTTTTAATAAAATTATTTAAATTTCTGATGTGATGTACAAAATATGCATATCTATAACAAGTCTTGTCGGTCACATTTTGCCGCTATTGATAAAGGAAATTCACTTGACGTTGATAAGTAGGACTTATTCAATACAATTTCTTGTTTTCATTAGATTCAATCTGATTAAAATACAGATCTAAATTTCCTTTCTTTTTTTATACTTTCGATGGCTTAAACTACATGAAGATCTGACACGTTGTACTGGAAGGTCGTGTCAGAGGTTGTAAGAGCGGTTTTTGACCCATGACGTCATTCATTGATTAGTCAATCAGCGTTGACTTTTCTAGTGGTTTACCCACAGTTCGGTACACGACACGCCAAGAAGTCGCCGTAACAGACTGTTTCATTGGCTAATCCCTTACTTCAACCAAACGTGTTTTAATCAGATTGCGTCTAGTCTGCCAAATATGGACCTTCCAGGGGTAAATGTTTTAATTTTGTATGTGAATAATGAAACTCAATGTTACCTGGCGACTATCAACCTGCGTCATACAAATACTGTATGTTATAAACCCTAACAAGAAATCAAAGACGAGTGCATAAACTGAAATGCTGAATCGTGGAAATGAAATGAGGTTTATCGCCCGACTTCTGCATCAGCCAAGTTAAAAATGCAAATGGAGAGTGTTATGGGGTGATTATAATGCTGAAAAAGGAATGACATATTATTTCTCCCAGCATCTGAGCTCCAAAAGGTCGTATACAAATGTGAAAATAAATATCCACACATATCTAACCACATTATTAAATGCGTTGCGACCCATTTGGGTAATAATTTCTAGGTCCCAAATATAAGCGATTTAACTCCTTTAAATTTCGTTTTTACTCAGATGTTAATATAATTTATGCAGTTGATAACCTTTTTTCTTAATAAGTTACCCCCAAACCACGGGCACCTCTCGCAGATGTGCCATGCTTGCGCCATGTGTAACCCGCCACTGGTTGTCTGAAATTTGGAAACTGACTATACTTTTAATCTATAGGGATTGTGACGGATCTGTGAACAGACGTCATCTTAATTTATTTACTTACTATTTTATGTAAATGTAGATTTTATGTATCTTCAGTGCACCTTTTGTCACTTTAAAGTAATGTTATATGGTCAGACATTTGGATTGATAAGTATTTCTTAGATAAGAAGATAGCATTTTAAGAAGACGAAAATGGTGGTTGTAGACCTAGTTAAGTTTTTGTTCGTTCTGTTCCAAATTAACATAATTGAAGGTAAATTGAGTTTCATTATTAATAATAATGTAAATGCGAACTATCGTAATGGTCAAACCGAAACTGGACACTACATCTCTGTTAAAATTCCGGTTCTCAATATTTCATTGTTGTGCCACCACAGAAAGTAAATAACAATTAGGTAAGTGAAAAGAGGATTAGTTCTTTTAATTATGTTAGATTTCAATGTTTTGTCGACAAATATATGTTTGTGGCACTATGGTTGTTGTGACTCCTTTTTCTTGTATAGGGAAATGGGAAATTGTGATAGAAATTGTTTTAATCTTAGACCCCTAACCCTGAAGTTATAGGTTTTAATCTTGCATTCCTGACCCTAAACCTAACCCTAAAAAAGCATGCTAGAGGGTTTTTCACACTACCTCCAGGGGCGGATCCAGGAAATTTTTGCAGGAGGGGGTTTGCCAGGTTTCTGTTGCGGAAATCTGCCATCATCGTCTCTAAATTACATAGGCATACATACAAATTGAGCTTTTTAAACAGAGAAATCATTTTTATACGCCCACATTTTTATGTGGACGTATATTGTCGTCGCCCCTGTCCGTCCGTCCGTCCGTCCGTCCGTCCGTCCACATTTTTTTGTGAACAGTCTACAGGTCACAATTTTTATCCGATTTCAATTAAACTTAAAATATAGGTTTATCACCATAAGATCTCGGTTCCTTTCGATAATGGCATGTATCGGACTGTAACTTCATGGGTTATGGCCCCTGATTGTACGAAAAATCACGTTTTTTAGCTTGTGAACAGCGTAGAGGTCACAATTTTGAACCGATTTTGATGAAACTTGACATGTATGTTTATAACCCACAGATCTTGGTTCCTTTCGATATTTGCGCCCATCGGATCGTAACTTTCTGAATTATGGCCCCTGATTGTCCGAAAAATCGCCCTTTTTAACTTGTGGTCCCTCTGGAGGTCACAATTGTTATCCGATTTAAAAAAATCGTTTGATTATATCACCGTTGCATGGTTATGAAGGTTGAGTTCGAATTTCGTGAATATCGGACCAAAATTGACGGACAAAATGGCCGCCGTTTGTACGCGAATAGTGTGAAAATATGTTATATCAAGGTTGTGGACCTTATAGAGGTCACAATTTTGAACCGATTTTGATGAAACTTGACATGTATGTTTATAACCCAAAGATCTTGGTTCCTTTCGATATTTGGGCCCATCGGATCGTAACTTCCTGAATTATGGCCCCTGATTGTCTGAAAAATTGCCCTTTTTAGCTTGTGGTCCCTCTGGAGTTCAAAATTGTTATCGGATTTAAAAAAACGTTTGATTATATCACCGTTCCATGGTTATGAAGGTCGAGTTCGAATTTCGTGAAAATCGGACCAAAATTGACGGACAAAATGGCCGCCGTTTGTAAGCGAATAGTGTGAAAATATGTTATATCAAGGTTGTGGACCTTATAGAGGTCACAGTTTTGAACCAATTTTGATGAAACTTGACATGTATGTTTATAACCCAAAGATCTTGGTTCCTTTCGATATTTGCGCCCTTCGGATCGTAACTTCCTGAATTATGGCCCCTGATTGTCCGAAAAATTGCCCTTTTTAGCTTGTGGTCCCTCTGGAGGTCAAAATTGTTATCGGATTTAAAAAAACGTTTGATTATATTACCGTTCCATGGTTATGAAGGTTGAGTTCGAATTTCATGAAAATCAGACCAAAATTGACGGACAAAATGGCCGCCGTTTGTACACGAATAGTGTGAAAATATGTTATATCAAGGTTGTGGACCTTATAGAGGTCACAATTTTGAACCAATTTTGATGAAACTTGACATGTATGTTTATAACCCAAAGATCTTGGATCCTTTCGATATTTGCGCCCATCGGATCGTAAATTCCTCAATTATGGCCCCTGATTGTCCAAAAAATCGCCCTTTTTAGCTTGTGGTCCCTCTGGAGGTCAAAATTATTATCGGATTTAAAAAACCGTTTGATTATATCACGATTCCATGGTTATGAAGGTTGAGTTCGAATTTGGGAAAATCGGACCAAAATTGACGGACAAAATGGCCGCCGTTTGTATGCGAATAGTGTGAAAATATGTTATATAAAGGTTGTGGACCTTATAGAGGTCACAATTTTGAACCGATTTTGATGAAACTTGACATGTATGTTTATAACCCAAAGATCTTGGTTCCTTTCGATATTTGCACCCATTGGATCATAACTTCCTGAATTATGTCCCCGGATTGTCCAAAAAATCGCTTTTGTTAGCTTTTGGTCCCTCTGGAGGTCAAAATTATTATCCGATTTAAAAAAACGTTTGACTATATCACCGTTACATGGTAATGAAGAGAGAGGCTGAATTACGTGAAAATCGGACTAGAATTGACGGACAAAATGGCCGTCGTTTGTACAAGAATAGTGTGAAAACATGTTATATCAAGGTTGTGGAGCCTATAGAGGTCACAATTTTGAACCGATTTTGATGAAACTTGACATGTATGTTTATAACCCTAAGATCTTGGTTCCTTTCGATATTTGTGCCCATCGGGTCATTACTTCCTGAATTATGTCCCCTGATTGTACGAAAAATCACCCTTTTTAGCTTGTGGTCCCTCTGGAGGTCACAATTATTATCTGATTTAAAAAAAAACGTTTGATTATAAAAACCAAACAAATTCTAATGATTTTCTGATAATTCCTTAATATGCGACAACTCTTGTTGACTGCCCGGACGATTTGGCTGCTGTGTGGGCGTATGTTTCGTTGCCTGGCAACCTATTTTTATACTGATGCAAGGCATTATTTTTTTTATGTAGCTGAGCAGGCTGGGGGGGGGGGGTGGACCCCCCCCCCCCAAACCCCCCTCTGGATCTGCGCTTGACCTTGTGCTTTGGAATTGCTGTGCCTCTATGGTCGATATGGCTCTTTTACATATCACTCAGTACAGTAAGAAGTGTAATACCATGGGTCTTTTTGTCTGACGTGGTGAGCGGACATGTACCAAAACCGGTCGCCACATCCTACGTACGACCCATGATCTTTTCTTACTACATATTTTCGTTAGCCTTGTGATCGTCTAGGATTTATCTCTGATCGTCTTTTCGTCTCCTTCACGTTGTGTGTTTCTTCTTACTGGTTTCTTAAGACGTTTGTCTTCTTCAGTTATAACAATGCAACAGTTCGTTTTTACCTTTTTATGTAGCATAGGTATACATACAAGCATAGTACATATTACAATTATAGTCAATACTAACTAAACTCTTATCAACCTCTAGTCAGCCAAACTCACTAGGTGAGTTTTCTGCTATCTAGGAACTCAGATGGTCATCTCTCTCAGGAATCTAAATGCCTTCTCAACCTAGACACCTTGCGGTGTCTAGGACTCTTAGATGGTAACCCTCTGGAATCTAATCGAAGTCTGCTTAATTCTCACGAATATCCTAATTTTGTATCAACTGGTTTTGGACATTCAATTATCTAATTGGTCAAACATGATGTAAATAATTAGAGAGATTGGTTAATTGAGCCCAATGACGTCAAAAACCCACCTTTATATGGTTATGGAAATTTACTCGAGAAATTACGCATGAGATATCTGTTATCATGTTGTTGACATATAGAACCAGCTATGTTTTGTTTCTATAACCCTTTTTTATATAACAATATGTCAATCAAATCTTAGTTGATTTCAGTACACACCTGCATATATGTGAATATGTCAGAAACATAAAACTATATCTTATCTCCTCATTCAATGTCACCACGACTATATTGCTACATTACTTCCCCCTTTAAGAATATAGAATATAGATATTCTAATTATGCACGCATCAGGAAAATATAAATGATTACTATACTATAAAACAGAGCTTGTGAAAGAAAAACACAAATAATCAAAAATCAAAAATCGCATGCAAAAACTATCTCAAAGTCCTATGAAAATTCACTAAGCCTAAACCTAAACACAGAAAACACAAATTGTCTTTTTTAAATCTTCAAGTGTCCTAATTTCAAAACACTATAACACATCGCTTCAAATTTTTAAAGTTCTGTTTCACTTTAAATTCTGTCTCCGGAAATCTCAATTTGGTAAACTGGTAAACCTCTGTATGCCTCTGTAGTTGTCCTTTTCAGCTACCATAGATAGTGTCAAGTCGAAAACTTTCTTTTTTTTTCTTTTAAGATTGGCTTGTACAATCTCATTCGTCAATCAAATATGTCATTGCCATCAGACCAAGAACTAACTATTACTATATTACTATTTTTTTAAAACTTTAGTTTAATTATTAACCTAACATTATTATTAATATATTATTTCGAACACTTATTAGCAAACCTTACTCTTAATTACAATTAAACTTTATTTAACTATTAAGCAACTTTGATGTGTCTCTTTAATTATAAATCTCCAAATTAACTTTGACCTCGTGACCTGAACTGAGTAAGCGAATAGTTTATAATTTTATAATTGCGTTTTCATTTTGTAATTTCCATTTGTGTTTTAGAATTCCGTCAAAACAATTTTATAATTCACCCGTCAGTAATGTGACCTTTTTTGGACCTACTCATTTATAATTTGTTTTTATAAACATTCCTATCAGACTGACACTGACACAAGCTGAGCTCAAACTTATGACAATACCAGTGTTACATTATCGAGAATGTCAATCAAATATGGCCAGTATATGAACGACATCCCATTTTATTTAATTTATCTTGAACTATGCCCCCAGTGAATGACTGCATTTTCATCAACCCGAACATTAATCCATATTTATAAACATGACATTCCTAGCTTTTAACTACACATATAATACTATATCCAATATATATTATATTCTATATACATTAACACAGGCATTAGAACCTAGTGTTTGTAGTAATTCCACCTAATGTCAAATTACACATTCTAATCATCGCGTATTATGTCGACAGCGTATAACAGCAAAAATATAGTAAACGTAGCCTATATATCACGTTCCTAAGCAAAAATTTAATAACACATAGTTAATAGTTATATACGGACAAAATCTACCGCATATCTACACTTTTCTAAAAAAAGTGTCATATTCGTACATTAACCCTGTATAAAACTCGCATTAATGACTTTGCGATAATCTCACAATTTAACGAGCCGTTAATTTCAGTTTTTTCCCAAGGAAAAACTATACCCAAAATCCCTAAAGTTAACCACGTGGGATTTTAACATAACCCAACTTTTTCATTCAAAAGTTAAATTATTTAATTTTGAAACCTTGGACTAGAGCTTCAAAATTACCTTACTCTACTTATCTAACCACATACATGGACGACACAAAACACAGACGATAGCACTTCAACCCTTTAGTCAAAAATTGAATTACCCACATTTAGCCTAACTCGACTAAAATCCTAATTCTTAAGACTTTGGACAATGATCTCAAAAATTATATTATATACGAAACATCGAAAAATACAGATTAACGAATCACAGTAGAAAGCACGGCCATCTTGAAAACTAGAGTTAAACACACACAAACGTCATGCTTAGATCTGCCGTCTTACCACTGCAATCCGGAGACAACATTAGTTCCTATTTTATTCCTATTCCGTTTCTTTATCATTATTTATTATTCCTTGGTTATATTCCCTCCTCCGTTTTTTTTTATTTTTTATTAATTCGTAGTTATATCAAAGAAAATTTTGTTTGTTTTAAAACCTACTCCGTAGAGACTCTCTTTAACTTTAATTATTCGAATTTACTACAGGTCACGTTAACCTGATAATATACATACCTAACTCATGACATTATATTGTTTACTAAACCTATCAATCAAAACTTATAAATGGATATAATGTATTTCCTACAGTTAAATTTTAACAATTTAGTTTCTAATTAGATTTTTAAACTTAAATTAATATTATTTGGTCTTTTAACAAATGTAACATATCTAATTTAACAAACAAAATGTATTTACCAAGATCTTTGCGAATATCATCCGATTTCTCGTATTTCAACCAAAAATTCTTCTCTGTTGCTGGATTCTTCTTCTATAGTAACTTCGTAACCCAAAGGTCGAAACTTCAGCACGGCTCCAAATCAAATATTTATGTATTCTTCTTCTAAATGTCTTCCACCAGAATTTTACTGCCAATTTTTTCTACCAGAATGTTCTCTTTTTTCACCAGAATTTTTCTTGTTGCAGCCTACCCAAAAGGTCGAAACTGTTACGGCACCAAATCGAATATGTAATACCATGGGTCTTTTTGTCTGACGTGGTGAGCGGACATGTACCAAAACCGGTCGCCACATCCTACGTACGACCCATGATCTTTTCTTACTACATATTTTCGTTAGCCTTGTGATCGTCTAGGATTTATCTCTGATCGTCTTTTCGTCTCCTTCACGTTGTGTGTTTCTTCTTACTGGTTTCTTAAGACGTTTGTCTTCTTCAGTTATAACAATGCAACAGTTCGTTTTTACCTTTTTATGTAGCATAGGTATACATACAAGCATAGTACATATTACAATTATAGTCAATACTAACTAAACTCTTATCAACCTCTAGTCAGCCAAACTCACTAGGTGAGTTTTCTGCTATCTAGGAACTCAGATGGTCATCTCTCTCAGGAATCTAAATGCCTTCTCAACAGGACTCTTAGATGGTAACCCTCTGGAATCTCACGAATATCCTAATTTTGTATCAACTGGTTTTGGACATTCAATTATCTAATTGGTCAAACATGATGTAAATAATTAGAGAGATTGGTTAATTGAGCCCGATGACGTCAAAAACCCACCCTTATATGGTTATGGAAATTTACTCGAGAAATTGCGCATGAGATATCTGTTATCATGTTGTTGACATATAGAACCAGCTATGTTTTGTTTCTATAACCCTTTTTTATATAACAATATGTCAATCAAATGTTAGTTGATTTCAGTACACACCTGCATATATGTGAATATGTCAGAAACATAAAACTATATCTTATCTCCTCATTCCTTGTCTATAATCGTTAAAAACAATGTCACCACGACTATATTGCTACAGAAGGCAGAGCAACCATAGTGTCTAGGCTGAGGAAAGAGTGACATCAACTCATATATTTTATATGGACACTCAACATATGTACTAACCAGTGACCAAATACAAATACCAAGGGAGTCGGATCAAACATGATTGCCCATTCATAGTACGAGATAATGATAGGCATGTGATATCACAATTGATACTTTGCTTCAATGAAATTGAATCGCAATGTCATCGTGTTAATCCATAATGAAAATTGACGTCGAGCAGGATGTTTGATTTATCTCTTTAATAAGCTCAGTGTGTAGGTAGATTCATTGTTTCGTGTACCGTGCAAACCCCCCTCCTCCAAACAATTCCTGGATCCGCCCCTGAAGCGTGGAATTTCAAATGTCGCATTTGCTACAGGGACTAATATTGGAGATCTAAGATCTAAGGGCTCTGAGTCTGGCACCGTGAAGTGTTTGAATATTATCCAAGAAATAACACACCCTTTCTATACGCAGATTTGGTCTATATAAATTATATGAAAACTGACCAAATGGAAAATATTTAGAATTTTTTTTTCTAAATTTATAATCGTAGAGTTTTTGATTTACAGGAGCATGTAACGGCTGTTCAGACCTACATGGGTAATTATAAATTTGTTATCATTTATCTGTTGTTGACTTGGACTCTGGATATAGCCATATTATAATTAATCAATATATTTGAGTTAATACATAGGGTCCACACGTAGTTTGGGCATGATAAACGTCACACTGTCCATCCGACCGCTACCAGTTGCCTTATAACGTAATAATCCAGCGTTCTCCGCGATTCCGTTCGAGAAGTTACCCCCCCCCACACACACACACACGCGCCTCGCTTGCCAAATAGTTCTTAACGGATTCTTTCGAATTTTGTGTGAAGCATTGTGGCCTTTATTCTAGAGTAACCTTATAAATATTTTTTCAGGGGGGCATTTGTTTGTTTACATGATGATTATATTCTACAGTTTTTAACATTTGGTTTTCAAATATTGGGGTCACGAGTGAATGGATCTTTGGTGTGGCGAATTCTATCGATATTTAGATTTTAAATTGATGAAATCATGTAATATTTCAAATTAATATTTGTAGGTACCAGGTTATTCATTATCACGAATCAAATGATTTAATAGAAAATCCAGGCCGAGGCTTCTATGTTCAATTTGAGACGAAAGCCAGTCCGTTTAATCCATTGACAGTGAGTGTATAATAATTATCATCCTTTATATTATGAAACAGATAATCGTGGGTGATGGCATATTCCTGAAGCAATGGCCCGAGAAATCCCTTTGGATTACATCTAATCAAACGAAACGCTGCGCGGAGTATGGGGTGATGGGTGACAATAATATGGGTACAAATTTAGACTATTCAAGACATCCGCCGTGTTTCTACTCCGACATTCATTCTAAATTCCACAATCCGCAATAAAGCACATAGAAAATAATGTGTAGAGGGAAATGGGGATTAACGTCCGTTCGACACAACCTTGATCCTGGTTCAATTTTATTTCAATAATACGGATACGCTTGCGCGTAATACGTCTTTAGCTTTAGCAGAAGGATGAAATCGGGGGACCCGGAGCCGAGATAACATAAGAGGTTGGACAGGTGAACCTGCCCTTCACGTACAAGCGGTAAATTAAAGCCACGTTACTTGATATACCTTATGATCCAACGCGCACACGTTAAACCATGCGTCCACCCAAATCACCAATAATTTAACGAATCCTTACCCATTTGAGAATTAAATTACAATACACAATTTGCAATATCATCAGTGTCAAAGAGAGGGGTTGTATTTTTAAAAATTCACCAGTGTCACAGAAATTAAGAAATGGAATGTTTAATCGCCCACGTTGATCCTCTATCAGGGGAAATTTTATCCGGACAGCGGCGCTATGGCCTCTTTTCCTACGTGTACACGCGACCTTTGATTTTCGTCTTAACCGGTAACCTACTATAGACGCTATCCTTTCCGGACTAACATATGGTTTCATTTTATTTCAATAATTCGTTTGTGTGTAGGGGTCTTTAGCAGTGGGAGGAACCCGGAGTACTCGGAGAAAACTCACGAGGCTGGACAGGCGACCCTATTCCTTGCCACGTACAACCGGGGATTCGAAACCACGCCAGTTGACTCAATGGCAGGCCGTATGATACAGCGCATGCACGCTAACCATTTGGCCATAACATCACTAGAATCATGTTATAACGAACATCATCAGTATGATAATTCATAATCATGTAATACATATCACCAGAATCATATAATCATAAATTCAGAACCACTCCATAAACATCACAGAGATCATGTCATAATTATATTTATCATCAGAATTATAATCACAACATCGTTATCACATGTTATTAATCACATTTTAATGAATGATATTGATTGAATAGATTAAAAACATAACAAACAAACTACAGAATGATAACAAATAATCTTTTCGTGTTGTTTATTAATTTATTTACAGGTACATTATCTGGACAGCGTGCGAAATGAAAAACATCTAAGTCTTATGTTGAGAATGTATGTTTTGAATACGTTCGTTGACTCTCCATTGTCTAGCAGCTTTTTACATCAAGTCCGAACTGATATGGAAACAGCGCGAACAACAGGGTGGAGTGTTATCTTGCGTTATTCTTACACAACTACACAAGTATTGATCATTTTTATCAGTTTTAAAATAATGTTTAAATTAATTTCTTGTTGAAAATGTTAATGTAAGAGTAGGACTGATTTGCCCGATTCAAGTACAAATATTAATACTTTTTATAACAAAAGTCTCCAATCTCATTAAAATACAGATCATATTTCGCTTCGTTTTTTTTTATACTTTTGATGGCCTACACTACATGAAGGTCTGACAAGTTAAAGTGGGAGTTCACGTTAGCTTTTGACCTATGACGTCAGATATTAATTAATCAATCAACGTTGACATTTCTAGTGGTTTACCCACAGTTCCATGCATGGCACGCGAAGAAGTCGCCGTAACGGACCGTATCATTGGCTAATCCCTCACATCCCCCAGAACACGTCAATGATAACAACTCCTCCAGATCCCAGTGTAGTAGAGTCAAGTAAAATGAAATATTGAAAAATAAAAACGACACGAAATAGGATGGGTGTGTTTAATCTGATCGAAAAGCCTTAGTCTTCTTTTGGTTCCAAACGTTTTGATAATGATTATATTACCCGAAAGATGGCAAACTGACTTTGATATTTCTATTTTAAATTTTGCAGTCATCAAGATTTGTTAATATTAATGTCCAGTGCTTGTTGATTTAAAACCTTCAGACTATTTTCAGAGACCATCTGCACCGTATGGCGATGCTACTAAAAATGTAATCCTGAACCACATTCAACAACTAGGTCCTATCTGGAGAGACTTTCAAGATGTGATATCTGTTATACAAGCGGGATTTATAGGAACATGGGGTAAAATGCCGTAATTCCTCAACTGCGTGCATGCATGCAATGACTCATCTGTATTATTCTGAAACTATATTTTGTCTCTTGTCTAAATAACATTTGACGATAGTATTGGACATACATGTGATGACTCGTCAATAATAAATAAAATAAAACCAAGTACGAACAAACCATTAGTCAAAATTCGAAGTCCAATAAAAACGGTCGAGGCAAAATAGTGTAATCAGCAAATGGACTGTTCACCGTGTACAAAATACACGACAAACAGTGGTAACAGGTGTGAAATAGCTCTAGCGGTAGTTTGTCGCATGTCTAAATAATATGATCCACTTTTGACGATTGTATTGAACATGCATTGAATGAATGTTATTATACAGTATCATTTGTTATTCTTGATAATGTTTATATATTCAGGTGAATGGTTTTATACTACATCATTTGGTGATCCACAACATCCTTCAAGTACTGGTCAAAATGGTTTATCCAATGAACACTGGAGAGATAGAAAGGATGTCCTGTTTGCTATCCTACATGCAGCCCCAAAATCAATGTACATATGTTAAATTATTAGCTTTTTACGTCAGTTTTAGAACATATACTTGAAGAAGAAATTAAATATCCTGTAGTGATTTCATTATTCAGAATGAACCAAAAATAGTTAGCGCAAGAAAAGTTATATGTATTTAATTGTAAAGAGCACCGCGGAACAACTTATTAGCTAGAATACAAAAATAACATCAAGCTGAAGCTAAGTCTTATGCCTAAAGATTTTCGGTTCTCTTTCTAACAAAGCGTTTCAACCACAAAAATACAAAATGACAGTAAGATATATGTCCACTGTTTAAGTTGCATGGGGGCACATAACACCCGCCCTTTTAGTGTCCACCTCCGTATGGGTTTCAAAAATAGAGCATTATGTCATTACTTTAAAGCTGACCGAAAGCTATTACTTTAATATAAAATACTCGCTTCATCGAGTTTACTTCTAGCGTTGATAGTTTTTATAATCTGCCTTATTTTATGTTTTACACAGATCTGTGCAAGTAAGAACACCCCTATACAAGACAAGGTTCTTTGGAGAATCGGCAACCCAGGCTTCGGATGTTAGGGACCAAAAAGATAAAGCACGAACAGGTGAGGCTTATAAAATAATCTTTTGTTGGGGATAAAATCGATTCAATTAACGATTTTACGTAACTATTGTATTATTTTTGGTATCTGTTTCTAGTTGTCCAGATTCTCTCAAAAGTTGGCTACAAGATTTTACTGGGGTAAGTATAAAAGGATTGAGGATTATGAAATTATATTTATATTACAGGTCACCATAATGACTGTTTTCTGAAATCTGACTTCGATGCGGGAACATATGTAGACATTTTGAAAGATAAAGCCTATCTGGCTGCAGATTCAGCACAAGTACCTGTGGGTGGCGAAACCTGTGGTCGTAGTTCGCGCAGTAACTGTAATACAGCAACAAAAGAATTGGAAGAATTTCACTGGTCCTTTATTAATAGCCAATACCACCCAGATGTCTTGAATGATTGGAAGAGTCAAGGCTGCTATGGTACTATCGAAAAACGTCTTGGTTACCGACTTATTCTTATAAAGGTAATGAAGTATTATATTTATACCCACTACTTGATAACATAGTTTAATACTTAGCTGCCGTGTGCGGTTCGTTGTCTGACAAACTATCTTTTATCGCTTGCTCATAGGGGTCTTTAGCAGTGGGAAGAAAGTGGAACATCCGGAGATAACCCACTACGTTGAACAGATGGCCCTACTCCTTGTCGCGTACAACCGGGGAATCCAAACCACACCAGCTGACGGAATGACAGACCTTATGATACAACGCGCACCCGCTAACTAAACTATTCGGCCAGTCATCCCCTGTATGTGGATATTCGGCGCTCCGTTTTACCTTTCGTTCCAGAGTTACCCCCTTCGAAGAACTTGCCATGCAATATAGGATACATTTTACCAAACTTGTGAACACGATAGAGCTTTTATTTTTTGAAGGAATAAAAGATATTCATCAAATCTGTTTTTTGGGGTGATAAGCTATTGTCTATGGCTATCATATTTTCCGTACCTAGGTTATGTTGGGGGTATTTCCACGCTTTGTGTGGCCATATTTAATCTAGCTTTGACATTGGCTTTATCATCCTATTTGGAATCATTATTTTTAAACATCATTTTAACAAATGATTCAGTCAAATTTAATCGGTCACAGATTTACAGTGGACATGCTCACACTTTCTGAATGTTTGTAATTTACAGGGGGAATTCCCAAAGACAGCTTACCGTGGTAATACTTTGTGTTATAGAATAACATTAAAGAACAGTGGCTATGCAGCACCTTATAAGAAATGGACTGGTCACCTTTTATTGCGTTCCAAAACAACGTAAGCACATTTTAATCAATCATTTCCATAATTGAGTTAATTACATAGTCATAAGTGCAACCAAAACTCCTCATGCAAATAATACGCAGGAACAAATGTTTCAGAAAAACTAAGCACATTTAAAGGCAGATTAGGTATACCTGCCCTGTGCACGACAACCACCTGTTTTATAGTGATAGTTAATTTGCGTTTTTAAACATTTAAATAGTAGCCTACACCCATTCACTTTGACTTAGTTTGTAAATTTATTACAGACTGAGGAACAATTTTCAGTGTAGCCTGCTTTCCAATTCATGGTAGTTTAAAATATGATTGATCAGAGGTGTTTGACTTTCAGAGGAAAGTATTACTCGGGCGATATATCCGATGGTTTATCCAGGGTTTGGTTCCCAAAGGAGGGAACTAAACATGTGTTTTCAGGCGAAGTGAAAGTTTCAACTACTATTCCAGCTGGACATTATGACGTATGTTGACGATTTCTTTAGTAACTTTGATGTTTCAGTGTTGAAATCTCCACTGATACATTGAAACAAAATCTGAAAGCTGCTGTTTTGAATTCCTTCCCATAAAGGGACAATGCATCATAAAATGTCAATATTGATTTTGTTGCAATGTGGCGTGCAGCGGTGTGGCGATGTTCGGATTCACTCCCAGTACCCCCCCCCCACCCGCGACTCAATTATAGAGCCTAAGAAGGTAGCTTGAAATGTTTAAAAATTTTATTTCATAATCTGGTTGGATTCCCCCAGGGATGAATACCCGGGACGACAGCCCCGCCCCTGACCTGTTACTGCACGTTACTGTAACGGATAATCATTTAAATATAAACGTAAAATACCTGTAAAACAAATTAATTTAGTTTCTATTGTTTTGTAGCTATATATAAGTTTTGTGGAGGCTTCAGCAGCTAATAGTGTTAATTATTATATTTTGTTTAATAATGAAAATGTACCAAATGACAGAACGGGTCTCAACTCCCTGCTTGCTTCTATAGAGGTGGGTATGATATGATGCGTTTATTAATTCATAGGGTATGATGTAATGAACTCACTGCCAATATCAGCCTTTGCTCAACTTCATTGCACCATGTAATTTTAAACCACATGTCCCAGAAAAGTAAGACTTTAAACCTCATTTCAATTCAGGTATGATAAGGCATTGGTGCGTTCGTTAATCCAAAGGGCATAATTTTGAGCGCGCAAAACTGTAATGAAATCAATGTCAATGCCACCCTGTACTCAATGTGATTACATGATCTAATTTTAAACAACACGTTCAAGAAAAGTAGGACACTAAATCCCATCTCAGGTTATTTCATTTCCACACGTTCATATTATATGCTCTCAAATAAATGTGTAGTAATTATTACAAAGGGTTAGTGGATCTACATGTATTTTACTATTTTATAAATTTAAGATTTCTAGTAGGAGCAGAATCGTAGCATCTACGTGTGAATCTCTCAAATCATGGCATCCCCCACCAGCTGGAAGACATTCTCGTATTCTAAAACAAGGTATCGATTTTATTTCATAGTGTTTCGTCAAATTTTAAAAAAGGTGTTTCAGCTTATAATTACTATAGAGACGACCCCTGACACATTTGTATTGTGGTATGTTACATTGCCGGACAAACCATTTTATATTTTATAGGTTCTGGCTGTCAAAAAATAACGGTACCAAATGGCTCGTTTGAAGATGATAGCACAGATTGGCAGCAATATTCTGGCGGTTTTCAATACAGCAAAGCGCAAGCCGAGTCAGGTCAAAGGTCAATCAAAGTTTCAAATGGTGGAGCCTCTCATAAGTTCACATTTTCGTCTGCGTAAGTGATGTATTTTAGTATCGTGTCCATACAATTTTAGTATCATGTCGAAATGACAATGCATTTCTTCGGTAACGTTTAAGCGCAAAGCCATGTTCGCAGATAAACAAAAAATAAGCACGGACATGAAAATCTTGTATTGTTAGTGGGGTTTAAATGCTACGTATTTAATTTCAGTATTTTAATTGGATGTATTCACTGTATCGGTCAAACTAGTCTAGGTCTAGAAGAATCTTCTTGATATTTTTAGTCACGTCTCCCCGAAAAACTGTGCCAAATCGGATAGTAACCAAGTTCCCATGAATGAATTAAGTACTTTTGATTCGAAAGTAAAACACGATTTTCTACCTTACATCAAGGGTGATTTTTTAAAAATTAAATATATATTTTCAGTATTACAAAATTCACTCTTACTGGTTACAGTAAATTTATTGGAAATCCACGAACAGCCACTGCTGATTATAGCTTGTATTGCGATATAGAGGTAATAATAATAAATTCTCTAGAATCGTCTTAACTAGATTCAAATATTGTGACAAAATAAATCATGTGTAGGTATAATATTATGTCATTGATAGATATTTCACAGATATAGCTAAAGATACATTAGTGAAGAGTTTAATAAAGAGTTGGTCCTTCTTGCTTTAAAAAAATCGAAAATAGATAATTAAAAAAAATGAAAATATTGAAAATTTCAGCCAAATAATGCATAGTGCATAAATTTTTAAATGGCGAACCGCTCTAATATAGTTAAAATCGCGAGTATCTGATGCCATCGAGAGTTGAGGTGTGTTTAATGTTTGGCAATCTGTTTCAGAGAGCTGATGGATCTAACCTCTGGGGACAAAATGCGCCATTCTCAACAGAGAATTCCAAGTGGCATCAACGCATTCTTAACGTACATGTCGCTCAGGTATTTCATTTTCTACAGTAAATCATTTTTAAGAGATTTTCATATGCGATTACAATATTCTCTTTCAACGATGGCTAAATTCTAATCAGTATAAAAGGTGTAGGGTGAGTAAAACACACCAACGCCACCCATTGGGTTTACTCAAATGTTTTGATATAATTTATTTTAATTGGAATGAATCCCAGTCGAGGTATTATCAACCATGGATATTTTTATTTTATTTTCTTCACTAAATGTTAAATAACCAATTTTAACATGGATATTGTCTAACAAAATACCATATTTTTATACGCCCACATTTTCATGTGGACGTATATTGTCGTCGCCCCTGTTCGTCCGTCCGTCCGTCCGTCCACAACTGTTTGTGAACAGTCTACAGGTCACAATTTTTATCCGATTTCAATGAAACTTAAAACATAGGTATATCACCCTAAGATCTCGGTTCCTTTCGATATTGGCATGTATCGGACTGTAACTTCATGGGTTATGGCCCCTGATTGTACGAAAAATCACGTTTTTATACGCCCACATTTTCATGTGGACGTATATTGTCGTCGCCCCTGTCCGTCCGTCCGTCCGTCCGTCCGTCCACAATTGTTTGTGAACAGTCTACAGGTCACAATTTTTATCCGATTTCAATGAAACTAAAAACATAGGTTTATCACCCTAAGATCTCGGTTCCTTTCGATATTGGCATGTATCGGACTGTAACTTCATGGGTTATGGCCCCTGATTGTACGAAAAATCACGTTTTTTAGCTTGTGAACAGTTTAGAGGTCACAATTTTGAACCGATTTGGATGAAACTTGAAATGCATGTTTATAACCCAAAGATCTTGGTTCCTTTCGATATTTGCGCCAATCGGATCGTAACTTCCTGAATTATGGCCCCTGATTGTCCGAAAAATCGCCCTTTTTAGCTTGTGGTCCCTCTGGAGGTCAAAATTGTTATCCGATTTAAAAAACCGTTTGATTATATCACCATTCCATGGTTATGAAGGTTGAGTTCGAATTTCGTGAAAATCGGACCAAAATTGACGGACAAAATGGCCGCCATTTGTACGCGAATAGTGTGAAAATATGTTAAATCAAGGTTGTGAACAGTGTAGAGGACACAATTTTGAACCGATTTGGATGAAACTTGAAATGCATGTTTATAACCCAAAGATCTTGGTTCCTTTCGATATTTGCGCCAATCGGATCGCAACTTCCTGAATTATGGCCCCTGATTGTCCGAAAAATTGCCCTTTTTAGCTTGTGGTCCCTCTGGAGGTCAAAATTGTTATCCGATTTAAAAAACCGTTTGATTATATCATCGTTCCATGGTTATGAAGGTTGAGTATGAATTTTGTGAAAATCGGACCAAAATTGACGGACAAAATGGCCGCCGTTTGTACACGAATATTGTGAAAATATGTTATATAAAGGTTGTGGACCTTATAGAGGTCACAATTTTGAACCGATTTTGATGAAACTTGACATGTATGTTTATAACCCAAAGATCTTGGTTCCTTTCGATATTTGCGCCCATTGGATCATAACTTCCTGAATTATGTCCCCGGATTGTCCGAAAAATCGCTTTTGTTCGCTTTTGGCCCTTCTGGAGGTCAAAATTATTATCCGATTTAAAAAAACGTTTGACTATATCACCGTTACATGGTAATGAAGAGAGAGTTTGAATTACGTGAAAACCGGACTAGAATTGACGGACAAAATGGCCGCCGTTTGTACACGAATAGTGTGAAAATATGTTATATCAAGGTTGTGGACCCTATAGAGGTCACAATTTTGAATCGATTTTGATGAAACTTGACAGGTATGTTTTAAACCCAAAGATCTTGGTTCCTTTCAATATTTGCGCCCATCGGGTCATTACTTCCTGAATTATGTCCCCTGATTTGTACGAAAAATCACCCTTTTTAGCTTGTGGTGCCTCTGGAGGTCACAATTATTATATGATTTAAAAAAAAAAAAACGTTTGATTATAAAAACCAAACAAATTCTAATGATTTTCTGATAATTCCTTAATATGCGACAATTCTTGTTGACTGCCCGGACGATTTGGCTGCTGTGTGGGCGTATGTTTCGTTGCCTGGCAACCTATTTTTGTTTTTTCGTTCATTTGTAGGGTATGAAATCTGCTAATTGTTACGTGTTGTACAGAAATCAGAATTCAGGAGAAGCATATTTTGACCAAATTGAAATGTGGAAAGTTGATGAAAACACGGATTTTTCTACTTGTAAAGTTTAAACTTTTCAATAAACTGAATACAATCTAATGTTTTCATTTTTTTTTATTTAATTGAATTAATTACTTCCTGTATTTATACTAACATTTTTTGTTGCTAATTTACAATATGAGTTAAATATCTTCTTGAGTTCTGCTGTCTATATATTATTAATCTAATCTTTATGGGGAGGATGAAAAATGAAGGTAGGTGTTGGGTTAGTATATGATATGATTCTTATCGCTCAAATAATAAAAAATCATACTATTAGTATTATTTGTGTTATTATCACCCTCCGTATTGTTTTTAACATCACTAGGGGCGCCTTCTCAACCTCGTGGGTTTCCTCCGGGTACTCCGGTTTCCACCCACTGCTAAAGACCCCTACGCGCAAGCGAATTATTGAAATAAAATTAAAACCATGTTAGTCCCGAAATGACCTAGTTTGTGTCGAGTGGACGTTAAACCCCATTTCTCTCTCTCTCTCTCTCTCTCTCTCTCTCTCTCTCTCTCTCTCTCTCTCTCTCTCTCTCTCTTAGTTTTCTTTGTTCATTTATACGGTATGAAATCTGCTAATTGTTACGTGTTGTACAGAAATCAGAATTCAGGAAAAGCATATTTTGACCAAATTGAAAGTTGATTAAAACACAGAATTCTCTACTTGTAAAGTTTAATCTGTTTTGTTACCGATAAAGTATTTCGATATAGTGCTGTGTCTTTGGGGGATTTTTTAAAATCTCCAAAAGTGGTGCGTGGGAAGACAGCATACGTGCACGATTGCATGTTTTATAACATAGTCCTGCTATATAGGCTATCTGCATAATATTTTGATTATATTGACATTCTTTTCACCTTTAGTATTGCATATAGGCTATACTGTGTATTCTGTTTCTTCATATTAAAAAAATGGATTTATCTTTGCTAATTATTGTCGACGTGCATCGGCCAATAAGACCCGCTCTATAGAGACGACCCCTGACACATTTGTATTGTGGTATGTTTCATTGCCGGACAAACCATTTTATATTTTATAGGTTCTGGCTGTCAAAAAATAACTGTACCAAATGGCTCGTTTGAAGATGATAGCACAGATTGGCAGCAATATTCTGGCGGTTTTCAATACAGCAAAGCGCAAGCCGAGTCAGGTCAAAGGTCAATCAAAGTTTCAAATGGTGGAGCCTCTCATAAGTTCACATTTTCGTCTGCGTAAGTGATGTATTTTAGTATCGTGTCCATACAATTTTAGTGTCATGTCGAAATGACAATGCATTTCTTCGGTAACGTTTAAGCGCAAAGCCATGTTCGCAGATAAACAAAAAATAAGCACGGACATGAAAATCTTGTATTGTTAGTGGGGTTTAAATGATACGTATTTAATTTCAGTAATTTAATTGGATGTATTCACTGTATCGGTCAAACTAGTCTAGGCCTAGAAGAATCTTCTTGATATTTTTAGTCACGTCTCCCCGAAAAACTGTGCCAAATCGGATAGTAACCAAGTTCCCATGAATGAATTAAGTACTTTTGATTCGAAAGTAAAACATGATTTTCTACCTTACATCAAGGGTGATTTTTTTTAAATTAAATATATATTTTCAGTATTACAAAATTCACTCTTACTGGTTACAGTAAATTTATTGGAAATCCACGAACAGCCACTGCTGATTATAGCTTGTATTGCGATATAGAGGTAATAATAATAAATTCTCTAGAATCGTCTTAACTAGATTCAAATATTGTGACAAAATAAATCATGTGTAGGGATAATATTATGTCATTGATAGATATTTCACAGATATAGCTAAAGATACATTAGTTAAGAGTTTAATAAAGAGTTGGTCCTTCTTGCTTTAAAAAAATCGAAAATAGATAATTAAAAAAAATGAAAATATTGAAAATTTCAGCCAAATAATGCATAGTGCATAAATTTTTAAATGGCGAACCGCTCTAATATAGTTAAAATCGCGAGTATCTGATGCCATCGAGAGTTGAGGTGTGTTTAATGTTTGGCAATCTGTTTCAGAGAGCTGATGGATCTAACCTCTGGGGACAAAATGCGCCATTCTCAACAGATAATTCCAAGTGGCATCAACGCATTCTTAACGTACATGTCGCTCAGGTATTTCATTTTCTACAGTAAATCATTTTTAAGAGATTTTCATATGCGATTACAATATTCTCTTTCAACGATGGCTAAATTCTAATCAGTATAAAAGGTGTAGGGTGAGTAAAACACACCAACGCCACCCATTGGGTTTACTCAAATGTTTTGATATAATTTATTTTAATTGGAATGAATCCCAGTCGAGGTTTTATCAACCATGGATATATTTATTTTATTTTCTTCACTAAATGTTAAATAACCAATTTTAACATGGATATTGTCTAACAAAATACCATATTTTTGTTTTTTCGTTCATTTGTAGGGTATGAAATCTGCTAATTGTTACGTGTTGTACAGAAATCAGAATTCAGGAGAAGCATATTTTGACCAAATTGAAATGTGGAAAGTTGATGAAAACACGGACTTTTCTACATGTAAAGTTTAAACTTTTCAATAAACTGAATACAATCTAATGTTTTCATTTTTTTTTATTTAATTGAATTAATTACTTCCTGTATTTATACTAACATTTTTTGTTGCTAATTTACAATATGAGTTAAATATCTTCTTGAGTTCTGCTGTCTATATATTATTAATCTAATCTTTATGGGGAGGATGAAAAATGAAGGTAGGTGTTGGGTTAGTATATGATATGATTCTTATCGCTCAAATAATAAAAAATCATACTATTAGTATTATTTGTGTTATTATCACCCTCCGTATTGTTTTTAACATCACTAGGGGCGCCTTCTCAACCTCGTGGGTTTCCTCCGGGTACTCCGGTTTCCACCCACTGCTAAAGACCCCTACGCGCAAGCGAATTATTGAAATAAAATTAAAACCATGTTAGTCCCGAAATGACCTAGTTTGTGTCGAGTGGACGTTAAACCCCATTTCTCTCTCTCTCTCTCTCTCTCTCTCTCTCTCTCTTAGTTTTCTTTGTTCATTTATACGGTATGAAATCTGCTAATTGTTACGTGTTGTACAGAAATCAGAATTCAGGAAAAGCATATTTTGACCAAATTGAAAGTTGATTAAAACACAGAATTCTCTACTTGTAAAGTTTAATCTGTTTTGTTACCGATAAAGTATTTCGATATAGTGCTGTGTCTTTGGGGGATTTTTTAAAATCTCCAAAAGTGGTGCGTGGGAAGACAGCATACGTGCACGATTGCATGTTTTATAACATAGTCCTGCTATATAGGCTATCTGCATCATATTTTGATTATATTGACATTCTTTTCACCTTTAGTATTGCATATAGGCTATACTGTGTATTCTGTTTCTTCATATTAAAAAAATGGATTTATCTTTGCTAATTATTGTCGACGTGCATCGACCAATAAGACCCGCTCTATAGAGACGACCCCTGACACATTTGTATTGTGGTATGTTTCATTGCCGGACAAACCATTTAATATTTTATAGGTTCTGGCTGTCAAAAAATAACGGTACCAAATGGCTCGTTTGAAGATGATAGCACAGATTGGCAGCAATATTCTGGCGGTTTTCAATACAGCAAAGCGCAAGCCGAGTCAGGTCAAAGGTCAATCAAAGTTTCAAATGGTGGAGCCTCTCATAAGTTCACATTTTCGTCAGCGTAAGTGATTTATTTTAGTATCGTGTCCATACAATTTTAGTATCATGTCGAAATGACAATGCATTTCTTCGGTAACGTTTAAGCGCAAAGCCATGTTCGCAGATAAACAAAAAATAAGCACGGACATGAAAATCTTGTATTGTTAGTGGGGTTTAAATGCTACGTATTTAATTTCAGTAATTTAATTGGATGTATTCACTGTATCGGTCAAACTAGTCTAGGCCTAGAAGAATCTTCTTGATATTTTTAGTCACGTCTCCCCGAAAAACTGTGCCAAATCGGATAGTAACCAAGTTCCCATGAATGAATTAAGTACTTTTGATTCGAAAGTAAAACACGATTTTCTACCTTACATCAAGGGTGATTTTTTTTAAATTAAATATATATTTTCAGTATTACAAAATTCACTCTTACTGGTTACAGTAAATTTATTGGAAATCCACGAACAGCCACTGCTGATTATAGCTTGTATTGCGATATAGAGGTAATAATAATAAATTCTCTAGAATCGTCTTAACTAGATTCAAATATTGTGACAAAATAAATCATGTTTAGGGATAATATTATGTCATTGATAGATATTTCACAGATATAGCTAAAGATACATTAGTTAAGAGTTTAATAAAGAGTTGGTCCTTCTTGCTTTAAAAAAATCGAAAATAGATAATTAAAAAAAATGAAAATATTGAAAATGTCAGCCAAATAATGCATAGTGCATAAATTTTTAAATGGCGAACCGCTCTAATATAGTTAAAATCGCGAGTATCTGATGCCATCGAGAGTTGAGGTGTGTTTAATGTTTGGCAATCTGTTTCAGAGAGCTGATGGATCTAACCTCTGGGGACAAAATGCGCCATTCTCAACAGAGAATTCCAAGTGGCATCAACGCATTCTTAACGTACATGTCGCTCAGGTATTTCATTTTCTACAGTAAATCATTTTAAAGAGATTTTCATATGCGATTACAATATTCTCTTTCAACGATGGCTAAATTCTAATCAGTATAAAAGGTGTAGGGTGAGTAAAACACACCAACGCCACCCATTGGGTTTACTCAAATGTTTTGATATAATTTATTTTAATTGGAATGAATCCCAGTCGAGGTATTATCAACCATGGATATTTTTATTTTATTTTCTTCACTAAATGTTAAATAACCAATTTTAACATGGATATTGTCTAACAAAATACCATATTTTTGTTTTTTCGTTCATTTGTAGGGTATGAAATCTGCTAATTGTTGTACAGAAATCAGAATTCAGGAGAAGCATATTTTGACCAAATTGAAATGTGGAAAGTTGATGAAAACACGGACTTTTCTACATGTAAAGTTTAAACTTTTCAATAAACTGAATACAATCTAATGTTTTCATTTTTTTATTTAATTGAATTAATTACTTCCTGTATTTATACTAACATTTTTTGTTGCTAATTTACAATATGAGTTAAATATCTTCTTGAGTTCTGCTGTCTATATATTATTAATCTAATCTTTATGGGGAGGATGAAAAATGAAGGTAGGTGTTGGGTTAGTATATGATATGATTCTTATCGCTCAAATAATAAAAAAATCATACTATTAGCATTATTTGTGTTATTATCACCCTCCGTATTGTTTTTAACATCACTAGGGGCGCCTTCTCAACCTCGTGGGTTTCCTCCGGGTACTCCGGTTTCCACCCACTGCTAAAGACCCCTACGCGCAAGCGAATTATTGAAATAAAATTAAAACCATGTTAGTCCCGAAATGACCTAGTTTGTGTCGAGTGGACGTTAAACCCCATTTCTCTCTCTCTCTCTCTCTCTCTCCCTCTCTCTCTTAGTTTTCTTTGTTCATTTATACGGTATGAAATCTGCTAATTGTTACGTGTTGTACAGAAATCAGAATTCAGGAAAAGCATATTTTGACCAAATTGAAAGTTGATTAAAACACAGAATTCTCTACTTGTAAAGTTTAATCTGTTTTGTTACCGATAAAGTATTTCGATATAGTGCTGTGTCTTTGGGGGATTTTTTAAAATCTCCAAAAGTGGTGCGTGGGAAGACAGCATACGTGCACGATTGCATGTTTTATAACATAGTCCTGCTATATAGGCTATCTGCATAATATTTTGATTATATTGACATTCTTTTCACCTTTAGTATTGCATATAGGCTATACTGTGTATTCTGTTTCTTCATATTAAAAAAATGGATTTATCTTTGCTAATTATTGTCGACGTGCATCGGCCAATAAGACCCGCTCTATAGAGACGACCCCTGACACATTTGTATTGTGGTATGTTTCATTGCCGGACAAACCATTTTATATTTTATAGGTTCTGGCTGTCAAACAATAACGGTACCAAATGGCTCGTTTGAAGATGATAGCACAGATTGGCAGCAATATTCTGGCGGTTTTCAATACAGCAAAGCGCAAGCCGAGTCAGGTCAAAGGTCAATCAAAGTTTCAAATGGTGGAGCCTCTCATAAGTTCACATTTTCGTCTGCGTAAGTGATGTATTTTAGTATCGTGTCCATACAATTTTAGTATCATGTCGAAATGACAATGCATTTCTTCGGTAACGTTTAAGCGCAAAGCCATGTTCGCAGATAAACAAAAAATAAGCACGGACATGAAAATCTTGTATTGTTAGTGGGGTTTAAATGCTACGTATTTAATTTCAGTAATTTAATTGGATGTATTCACTGTATCGGTCAAACTAGTCTAGAATCTTCTTGATATTTTTAGTCACGTCTCCCCGAAAAACTGTGCCAAATCGGATAGTAACCAAGTTCCCATGAATGAATTAAGTACTTTTGATTCGAAAGTAAAACACGATTTTCTACCTTACATCAAGGGTGATTTTTTTTAAATTAAATATATATTTTCAGTATTACAAAATTCACTCTTACTGGTTACAGTAAATTTATTGGAAATCCACGAACAGCCACTGCTGATTATAGCTTGTATTGCGATATAGAGGTAATAATAATAAATTCTCTAGAATCGTCTTAACTAGATTCAAATATTGTGACAAAATAAATCATGTGTAGGGATAATATTATGTCATTGATAGATATTTCACATATATAGCTAAAGATACATTAGTTAAGAGTTTAATAAAGAGTTGGTCCTTCTTGCTTTAAAAAAATCGAAAATAGATAATTAAAAAAAATGAAAATATTGAAAATTTCAGCCAAATAATGCATAGTGCATAAATTTTTAAATGGCGAACCGCTCTAATATAGTTAAAATCGCGAGTATCTGATGCCATCGAGAGTTGAGGTGTGTTTAATGTTTGGCAATCTGTTTCAGAGAGCTGATGGATCTAACCTCTGGGGACAAAATGCGCCATTCTCAACAGAGAATTCCAAGTGGCATCAACGCATTCTTAACGTACATGTCGCTCAGGTATTTCATTTTCTACAGTAAATCATTTTTAAGAGATTTTCATATGCGATTACAATATTCTCTTTCAACGATGGCTAAATTCTAATCAGTATAAAAGGTGTAGGGTGAGTAAAACACACCAACGCCACCCATTGGGTTTACTCAAATGTTTTGATATAATTTATTTTAATTGGAATGAATCCCAGTCGAGGTATTATCAACCATGGATATTTTTATTTCATTTTCTTCACTAAATGTTAAATAACCAATTTTAACATGGATATTGTCTAACAAAATACCATATTTTTGTTTTTTCGTTCATTTGTAGGGTATGAAATCTGCTAATTGTTACGTGCTGTACAGAAATCAGAATTCAGGAGAAGCATATTTTGACCAAATTGAAATGTGGAAAGTTGATGAAAACACGGACTTTTCTACATGTAAAGTTTAAACTTTTCAATAAACTGAATACAATCTAATGTTTTCATTTTTTTTTATTTAATTGAATTAATTACTTCCTGTATTTATACTAACATTTTTTGTTGCTAATTTACAATATGAGTTAAATATCTTCTTGAGTTCTGCTGTCTATATATTATTAATCTAATCTTTATGGGGAGGATGAAAAATGAAGGTAGGTGTTGGGTTAGTATATGATATGATTCTTATCGCTCAAATAATAAAAAATCATACTATTAGTATTATTTGTGTTATTATCACCCTCCGTATTGTTTTTAACATCACTAGTTTTCTTTGTTCATTTATACGGTATGAAATCTGCTAATTGTTACGTGTTGTACAGAAATCAGAATTCAGGAAAAGCATATTTTGACCAAATTGAAAGTTGATTAAAACACAGAATTCTCTACTTGTAAAGTTTAATCTGTTTTGTTACCGATAAAGTATTTCGATATAGTGCTGTGTCTTTGGGGGATTTTTTAAAATCTCCAAAAGTGGTGCGTGGGAAGACAGCATACGTGCACGATTGCATGTTTTATAACATAGTCCTGCTATATAGGCTATCTGCATCATATTTTGATTATATTGACATTCTTTTCACCTTTAGTATTGCATATAGGCTATACTGTGTATTCTGTTTCTTCATATTAAAAAAATGGATTTATCTTTGCTAATTATTGTCGACGTGCATCGGCCAATAAGACCCGCTCTATAGAGACGACCCCTGACACATTTGTATTGTGGTATGTTTCATTGCCGGACAAACCATTTTATATTTTATAGGTTCTGGCTGTCAAACAATAACGGTACCAAATGGCTCGTTTGAAGATGATAGCACAGATTGGCAGCAATATTCTGGCGGTTTTCAATACAGCAAAGCGCAAGCCGAGTCAGGTCAAAGGTCAATCAAAGTTTCAAATGGTGGAGCCTCTCATAAGTTCACATTTTCGTCTGCGTAAGTGATGTATTTTAGTATCGTGTCCATACAATTTTAGTATCATGTCGAAATGACAATGCATTTCTTCGGTAACGTTTAAGCGCAAAGCCATGTTCGCAGATAAACAAAAAATAAGCACGGACATGAAAATCTTGTATTGTTAGTGGGGTTTAAATGCTACGTATTTAATTTCAGTAATTTAATTGGATGTATTCACTGTATCGGTCAAACTAGTCTAGAATCTTCTTGATATTTTTAGTCACGTCTCCCCGAAAAACTGTGCCAAATCGGATAGTAACCAAGTTCCCATGAATGAATTAAGTACTTTTGATTCGAAAGTAAAACACGATTTTCTACCTTACATCAAGGGTGATTTTTTTTAAATTAAATATATATTTTCAGTATTACAAAATTCACTCTTACTGGTTACAGTAAATTTATTGGAAATCCACGAACAGCCACTGCTGATTATAGCTTGTATTGCGATATAGAGGTAATAATAATAAATTCTCTAGAATCGTCTTAACTAGATTCAAATATTGTGACAAAATAAATCATGTGTAGGGATAATATTATGTCATTGATAGATATTTCACATATATAGCTAAAGATACATTAGTTAAGAGTTTAATAAAGAGTTGGTCCTTCTTGCTTTAAAAAAATCGAAAATAGATAATTAAAAAAAATGAAAATATTGAAAATTTCAGCCAAATAATGCATAGTGCATAAATTTTTAAATGGCGAACCGCTCTAATATAGTTAAAATCGCGAGTATCTGATGCCATCGAGAGTTGAGGTGTGTTTAATGTTTGGCAATCTGTTTCAGAGAGCTGATGGATCTAACCTCTGGGGACAAAATGCGCCATTCTCAACAGAGAATTCCAAGTGGCATCAACGCATTCTTAACGTACATGTCGCTCAGGTATTTCATTTTCTACAGTAAATCATTTTTAAGAGATTTTCATATGCGATTACAATATTCTCTTTCAACGATGGCTAAATTCTAATCAGTATAAAAGGTGTAGGGTGAGTAAAACACACCAACGCCACCCATTGGGTTTACTCAAATGTTTTGATATAATTTATTTTAATTGGAATGAATCCCAGTCGAGGTATTATCAACCATGGATATTTTTATTTCATTTTCTTCACTAAATGTTAAATAACCAATTTTAACATGGATATTGTCTAACAAAATACCATATTTTTGTTTTTTCGTTCATTTGTAGGGTATGAAATCTGCTAATTGTTACGTGTTGTACAGAAATCAGAATTCAGGAGAAGCATATTTTGACCAAATTGAAATGTGGAAAGTTGATGAAAACACGGACTTTTCTACATGTAAAGTTTAAACTTTTCAATAAACTGAATACAATCTAATGTTTTCATTTTTTTTTATTTAATTGAATTAATTACTTCCTGTATTTATACTAACATTTTTTGTTGCTAATTTACAATATGAGTTAAATATCTTCTTGAGTTCTGCTGTCTATATATTATTAATCTAATCTTTATGGGGAGGATGAAAAATGAAGGTAGGTGTTGGGTTAGTATATGATATGATTCTTATCGCTCAAATAATAAAAAATCATACTATTAGTATTATTTGTGTTATTATCACCCTCCGTATTGTTTTTAACATCACTAGTTTTCTTTGTTCATTTATACGGTATGAAATCTGCTAATTGTTACGTGTTGTACAGAAATCAGAATTCAGGAAAAGCATATTTTGACCAAATTGAAAGTTGATTAAAACACAGAATTCTCTACTTGTAAAGTTTAATCTGTTTTGTTACCGATAAAGTATTTCGATATAGTGCTGTGTCTTTGGGGGATTTTTTAAAATCTCCAAAAGTGGTGCGTGGGAAGACAGCATACGTGCACGATTGCATGTTTTATAACATAGTCCTGCTATATAGGCTATCTGCATAATATTTTGATTATATTGACATTCTTTTCACCTTTAGTATTGCATATAGGCTATACTGTGTATTCTGTTTCTTCATATTAAAAAAATGGATTTATCTTTGCTAATTATTGTCGACGTGCATCGGCCAATAAGACCCGCTCTATAGAGACGACCCCTGACACATTTGTATTGTGGTATGTTTCATTGCCGGACAAACCATTTTATATTTTATAGGTTCTGGCTGTCAAACAATAACGGTACCAAATGGCTCGTTTGAAGATGATAGCACAGATTGGCAGCAATATTCTGGCGGTTTTCAATACAGCAAAGCGCAAGCCGAGTCAGGTCAAAGGTCAATCAAAGTTTCAAATGGTGGAGCCTCTCATAAGTTCACATTTTCGTCTGCGTAAGTGATGTATTTTAGTATCGTGTCCATACAATTTTAGTATCATGTCGAAATGACAATGCATTTCTTCGGTAACGTTTAAGCGCAAAGCCATGTTCGCAGATAAACAAAAAATAAGCACGGACATGAAAATCTTGTATTGTTAGTGGGGTTTAAATGCTACGTATTTAATTTCAGTAATTTAATTGGATGTATTCACTGTATCGGTCAAACTAGTCTAGAATCTTCTTGATATTTTTAGTCACGTCTCCCCGAAAAACTGTGCCAAATCGGATAGTAACCAAGTTCCCATGAATGAATTAAGTACTTTTGATTCGAAAGTAAAACACGATTTTCTACCTTACATCAAGGGTGATTTTTTTTAAATTAAATATATATTTTCAGTATTACAAAATTCACTCTTACTGGTTACAGTAAATTTATTGGAAATCCACGAACAGCCACTGCTGATTATAGCTTGTATTGCGATATAGAGGTAATAATAATAAATTCTCTAGAATCGTCTTAACTAGATTCAAATATTGTGACAAAATAAATCATGTGTAGGGATAATATTATGTCATTGATAGATATTTCACATATATAGCTAAAGATACATTAGTTAAGAGTTTAATAAAGAGTTGGTCCTTCTTGCTTTAAAAAAATCGAAAATAGATAATTAAAAAAAATGAAAATATTGAAAATTTCAGCCAAATAATGCATAGTGCATAAATTTTTAAATGGCGAACCGCTCTAATATAGTTAAAATCGCGAGTATCTGATGCCATCGAGAGTTGAGGTGTGTTTAATGTTTGGCAATCTGTTTCAGAGAGCTGATGGATCTAACCTCTGGGGACAAAATGCGCCATTCTCAACAGAGAATTCCAAGTGGCATCAACGCATTCTTAACGTACATGTCGCTCAGGTATTTCATTTTCTACAGTAAATCATTTTTAAGAGATTTTCATATGCGATTACAATATTCTCTTTCAACGATGGCTAAATTCTAATCAGTATAAAAGGTGTAGGGTGAGTAAAACACACCAACGCCACCCATTGGGTTTACTCAAATGTTTTGATATAATTTATTTTAATTGGAATGAATCCCAGTCGAGGTATTATCAACCATGGATATTTTTATTTCATTTTCTTCACTAAATGTTAAATAACCAATTTTAACATGGATATTGTCTAACAAAATACCATATTTTTGTTTTTTCGTTCATTTGTAGGGTATGAAATCTGCTAATTGTTACGTGTTGTACAGAAATCAGAATTCAGGAGAAGCATATTTTGACCAAATTGAAATGTGGAAAGTTGATGAAAACACGGACTTTTCTACATGTAAAGTTTAAACTTTTCAATAAACTGAATACAATCTAATGTTTTCATTTTTTTTTATTTAATTGAATTAATTACTTCCTGTATTTATACTAACATTTTTTGTTGCTAATTTACAATATGAGTTAAATATCTTCTTGAGTTCTGCTGTCTATATATTATTAATCTAATCTTTATGGGGAGGATGAAAAATGAAGGTAGGTGTTGGGTTAGTATATGATATGATTCTTATCGCTCAAATAATAAAAAATCATACTATTAGTATTATTTGTGTTATTATCACCCTCCGTATTGTTTTTAACATCACTAGTTGTCTTTGTTCATTTATACGGTATGAAATCTGCTAATTGTTACGTGTTGTACAGAAATCAGAATTCAGGAAAAGCATATTTTGACCAAATTGAAAGTTGATTAAAACACAGAATTCTCTACTTGTAAAGTTTAATCTGTTTTGTTACCGATAAAGTATTTCGATATAGTGCTGTGTCTTTGGGGGATTTTTTAAAATCTCCAAAAGTGGTGCGTGGGAAGACAGCATACGTGCACGATTGCATGTTTTATAACATAGTCCTGCTATATAGGCTATCTGCATCATATTTTGATTATATTGACATTCTTTTCACCTTTAGTATTGCATATAGGCTATACTGTGTATTCTGTTTCTTCATATTAAAAAAATGGATTTATCTTTGCTAATTATTGTCGACGTGCATCGGCCAATAAGACCCGCTCTATAGAGACGACCCCTGACACATTTGTATTGTGGTATGTTTCATTGCCGGACAAACCATTTAATATTTTATAGGTTCTGGCTGTCAAAAAATAACGGTACCAAATGGCTCGTTTGAAGATGATAGCACAGATTGGCAGCAATATTCTGGCGGTTTTCAATACAGCAAAGCGCAAGCCGAGTCAGGTCAAAGGTCAATCAAAGTTTCAAATGGTGGAGCCTCTCATAAGTTCACATTTTCGTCTGCGTAAGTGATTTATTTTAGTATCGTGTCCATACAATTTTAGTATCATGTCGAAATGACAATGCATTTCTTCGGTAACGTTTAAGCGCAAAGCCATGTTCGCAGATAAACAAAAAATAAGCACGGACATGAAAATCTTGTATTGTTAGTGGGGTTTAAATGCTACGTATTTAATTTCAGTAATTTAATTGGATGTATTCACTGTATCGGTCAAACTAGTCTAGGCCTAGAAGAATCTTCTTGATATTTTTAGTCACGTCTCCCCGAAAAACTGTGCCAAATCGGATAGTAACCAAGTTCCCATGAATGAATTAAGTACTTTTGTTTCGAAAGTAAAACACGATTTTCTACCTTACATCAAGGGTGATTTTTTTAAAATTAAATATATATTTTCAGTATTACAAAATTCACTCTTACTGGTTACAGTAAATTTATTGGAAATCCACGAACAGCCACTGCTGATTATAGCTTGTATTGCGATATAGAGGTAATAATAATAAATTCTCTAGAATCGTCTTAGCTAGATTCAAATATTGTGACAAAATAAATCATGTGTAGGTATAATATTATGTCATTGATAGATATTTCACAGATATAGCTAAAGATACATTAGTGAAGAGTTTAATAAAGAGTTGGTCCTTCTTGCTTTAAAAAAATCGAAAATAGATAATTAAAAAAAATGAAAATATTGAAAATTTCAGCCAAATAATGCATAGTGCATAAATTTTTAAATGGCGAACCGCTCTAATATAGTTAAAATCGCGAGTATCTGATGCCATCGAGAGTTGAGGTGTGTTTAATGTTTGGCAATCTGTTTCAGAGAGCTGATGGATCTAACCTCTGGGGACAAAATGCGCCATTCTCAACAGAGAATTCCAAGTGGCATCAACGCATTCTTAACGTACATGTCGCTCAGGTATTTCATTTTCTACAGTAAATCATTTTTAAGAGATTTTCATATGCGATTACAATATTCTCTTTCAACGATGGCTAAATTCTAATCAGTATAAAAGGTGTAGGGTGAGTAATACACACCAACGCCACCCATTGGGTTTACTCAAATGTTTTGATATAATTTATTTTAATTGGAATGAATCCCAGTCGAGGTATTATCAACCATGGATATTTTTATTTTATTTTCTTCACTAAATGTTAAATAACCAATTTTAACATGGATATTGTCTAACAAAATACCATATTTTTATACGCCCACATTTTCATGTGGACGTATATTGTCGTCGCCCCTGTTCGTCCGTCCGACCGTCCGTCCGTCCGTCCACAACTGTTTGTGAACAGTCTACAGGTCACAATTTTTATCCGATTTCAATGAAACTTAAAACATAGGTATATCACCCTAAGATCTCGGTTCCTTTCGATATTGGCATGTATCGGACTGTAACTTCATGGGTTATGGCCCCTGATTGTACGAAAAATCACGTTTTTATACGCCCACATTTTCATGTGGACGTATATTGTCGTCGCCCCTGTCCGTCCGTCCGTCCGTCCGTCCGTCCGTCCACAATTGTTTGTGAACAGTCTACAGGTCACAATTTTTATCCGATTTCAATGAAACTAAAAACATAGGTTTATCACCCTAAGATCTCGGTTCCTTTCGATATTGGCATGTATCGGACTGTAACTTCATGGGTTATGGCCCCTGATTGTACGAAAAATCACGTTTTTACCTTGTGAACAGTTTTTTAGAGGTCACAATTTTGAACCGATTTGGATGAAACTTGAAATGCATGTTTATAACCCAAAGATCTTGGTTCCTTTCGATATTTGCGCCAATCGGATTTTAACTTCCTGAATTATGGCCCCTGATTGTCCGAAAAATCGCCCTTTTTAGCTTGTGGTCCCTCTGGAGGTCAAAATTGTTATCCGATTTAAAAAATCGTTTGATTATATCATCGTTCCATGGTTATGAAGGTTGAGTATGAATTTTGTGAAAATCGGACCAAAATTGACGGACAAAATGGCCGCCGTTTGTACACGAATATTGTGAAAATATGTTATATAAAGGTTGTGGACCTTATAGAGGTCACAATTTTGAACCGATTTTGATGAAACTTGACATGTATGTTTATAACCCAAAGATCTTGGTTCCTTTCGATATTTGCGCCCATTGGATCATAACTTCCTGAATTATGTCCCCGGATTGTCCGAAAAATCGCTTTTGTTCGCTTTTGGCCCTTCTGGAGGTCAAAATTATTATCCGATTTAAAAAAACGTTTGACTATATCACCGTTACATGGTAATGAAGAGAGAGTTTGAATTACGTGAAAACCGGACTAGAATTGACGGACAAAATGGCCGCCGTTTGTACACGAATAGTGTGAAAATATGTTATATCAAGGTTGTGGACCCTATAGAGGTCACAATTTTGAATCGATTTTGATGAAACTTGACAGGTATGTTTTAAACCCAAAGATCTTGGTTCCTTTCAATATTTGCGCCCATCGGGTCATTACTTCCTGAATTATGTCCCCTGATTTGTACGAAAAATCACCCTTTTTAGCTTGTGGTGCCTCTGGAGGTCACAATTATTATATGATTTAAAAAAAAAACGTTTGATTATAAAAACCAAACAAATTCTAATGATTTTCTGATAATTCCTCAATATGCGACAATTCTTGTTGACTGCCCGGACGATTTGGCTGCTGTGTGGGCGTATGTTTCGTTGCCTGGCAACCTATTTTTGTTTTTTCGTTCATTTGTAGGGTATGAAATCTGCTAATTGTTACGTGTTGTACAGAAATCAGAATTCAGGAGAAGCATATTTTGACCAAATTGAAATGTGGAAAGTTGATGAAAACACGGACTTTTCTACATGTAAAGTTTAAACTTTTCAATAAACTGAATACAATCTAATGTTTTCATTTTTTTTTATTTAATTGAATTAATTACTTCCTGTATTTATACTAACATTTTTTGTTGCTAATTTACAATATGAGTTAAATATCTTCTTGAGTTCTGCTGTCTATATATTATTAATCTAATCTTTATGGGGAGGATGAAAAATGAAGGTAGGTGTTGGGTTAGTATATGATATGATTCTTATCGCTCAAATAATAAAAAATCATACTATTAGTATTATTTGTGTTATTATCACCCTCCGTATTGTTTTTAACATCACTAGTTTTCTTTGTTCATTTATACGGTATGAAATCTGCTAATTGTTACGTGTTGTACAGAAATCAGAATTCAGGAAAGCATATTTTGACCAAATTGAAAGTTGATTAAAACACAGAATTCTCTACTTGTAAAGTTTAATCTGTTTTGTTACCGATAAAGTATTTCGATATAGTGCTGTGTCTTTGGGGGATTTTTTAAAATCTCCAAAAGTGGTGCATGGGAAGACAGCATACGTGCACGATTGCATGTTTTATAACATAGTCCTGCTATATAGGCTATCTGCATAATATTTTGATTATATTGACATTCTTTTCACCTTTAGTATTGCATATAGGCTATACTGTGTATTCTGTTTCTTCATATTAAAAAAATGGATTTATCTTTGCTAATTATTGTCGACGTGCATCGGCCAATAAGACCCGCTCTATAGAGACGACCCCTGACACATTTGTATTGTGGTATGTTTCATTGCCGGACAAACCATTTTATATTTTATAGGTTCTGGCTGTCAAAAAATAACGGTACCAAATGGCTCGTTTGAAGATGATAGCACAGATTGGCAGCAATATTCTGGCGGTTTTCAATACAGCAAAGCGCAAGCCGAGTCAGGTCAAAGGTCAATCAAAGTTTCAAATGGTGGAGCCTCTCATAAGTTCACATTTTCGTCTGCGTAAGTGATGTATTTTAGTATCGTGTCCATACAATTTTAGTATTATGTCGAAATGACAATGCATTTCTTCGGTAACGTTTAAGCGCAAAGCCATGTTCGCAGATAAACAAAAAATAAGCACGGACATGAAAATCTTGTATTGTTAGTGGGGTTTAAATGCTACGTATTTAATTTCAGTAATTTAATTGGATGTATTCACTTTATCGGTCAAACTAGTCTAGGCCTAGAAGAATCTTCTTGATATTTTTAGTCACGTCTCCCCGAAAAACTGTGCCAAATCGGATAGTAACCAAGTTCCCATGAATGAATTAAGTACTTTTGATTCGAAAGTAAAACACGATTTTCTACCTTAAATCAAGGGTGATTTTTTTTAAAATTAAATATATATTTTCAGTATTACAAAATTCACTCTTACTGGTTACAGTAAATTTATTGGAAATCCACGAACAGCCACTGCTGATTATAGCTTGTATTGCGATATAGAGGTAATAATAATAAATTCTCTAGAATCGTCTTAACTAGATTCAAATATTGTGACAAAATAAATCATGTGTAGGGATAATATTATGTCATTGATAGATATTTCACAGATATAGCTAAAGATACATTAGTTAAGAGTTTAAAAAAGAGTTGGTCCTTCTTGCTTTAAAAAAATCGAAAATAGATAATTAAAAAAAATGAAAATATTGAAAATTTCAGCCAAATAATGCATTGTGCATAAATTTTTAAATGGCGAACCGCTCTAATATAGTTAAAATCGCGAGTATCTGATGCCATCGAGAGTTGAGGTGTGTTTAATGTTTGGCAATCTGTTTCAGAGAGCTGATGGATCTAACCTCTGGGGACAAAATGCGCCATTCTCAACAGAGAATTCCAAGTGGCATCAACGCATTCTTAACGTACATGTCGCTCAGGTATTTCATTTTCTACAGTAAATCATTTTTAAGAGATTTTCATATGCGATTACAATATTCTCTTTCAACGATGGCTAAATTCTAATCAGTATATAAGGTGTAGGGTGAGTAAAACACACCAACGCCACCCATTGGGTTTACTCAAATGTTTTGATATAATTTATTTTAATTGGAATGAATCCCAGTCGAGGTATTATCAACCATGGATATTTTTATTTTATTTTCTTCACTAAATGTTAAATAACCAATTTTAACATGGATATTGTCTAACAAAATACCATATTTTTGTTTTTTCGTTCATTTGTAGGGTATGAAATCTGCTAATTGTTACGTGTTGTACAGAAATCAGAATTCAGGAGAAGCATATTTTGACCAAATTGAAATGTGGAAAGTTGATGAAAACACGGACTTTTCTACATGTAAAGTTTAAACTTTTCAATAAACTGAATACAATCTAATGTTTTCATTTTTTTTTATTTAATTGAATTAATTACTTCCTGTATTTATACTAACATTTTTTGTTGCTAATTTACAATATGAGTTAAATATCTTCTTGAGTTCTGCTGTCTATATATTATTAATCTAATCTTTATGGGGAGGATGAAAAATGAAGGTAGGTGTTGGGTTAGTATATGATATGATTCTTATCGCTCAAATAATAAAAAATCATACTATTAGTATTATTTGTGTTATTATCACCCTCCGTATTGTTTTTAACATCACTAGGGGCGCCTTCTCAACCTCGTGGGTTTCCTCCGGGTACTCCGGTTTCCACCCACTGCTAAAGACCCCTACGCGCAAGCGAATTATTGAAATAAAATTAAAACCATGTTAGTCCCGAAATGACCTAGTTTGTGTCGAGTGGACGTTAAACCCCATTTCTCTCTCTCTCTCTCTCTCTCTCTCTCCCTCTCTCTCTTAGTTTTCTTTGTTCATTTATACGGTATGAAATCTGCTAATTGTTACGTGTTGTACAGAAATCAGAATTCAGGAAAAGCATATTTTGACCAAATTGAAAGTTGATTAAAACACAGAATTCTCTACTTGTAAAGTTTAATCTGTTTTGTTACCGATAAAGTATTTCGATATAGTGCTGTGTCTTTGGGGGATTTTTTAAAATCTCCAAAAGTGGTGCGTGGGAAGACAGCATACGTGCACGATTGCATGTTTTATAACATAGTCCTGCTATATAGGCTATCTGCATAATATTTTGATTATATTGACATTCTTTTCACCTTTAGTATTGCATATAGGCTATACTGTGTATTCTGTTTCTTCATATTAAAAAAATGGATTTATCTTTGCTAATTATTGTCGACGTGCATCGGCCAATAAGACCCGCTCTATAGAGACGACCCCTGACACATTTGTATTGTGGTATGTTTCATTGCCGGACAAACCATTTTATATTTTATAGGTTCTGGCTGTCAAAAAATAACGGTACCAAATGGCTCGTTTGAAGATGATAGCACAGATTGGCAGCAATATTCTGGCGGTTTTCAATACAGCAAAGCGCAAGCCGAGTCAGGTCAAAGGTCAATCAAAGTTTCAAATGGTGGAGCCTCTCATAAGTTCACATTTTCGTCTGCGTAAGTGATGTATTTTAGTATCGTGTCCATACAATTTTAGTATCATGTCGAAATGACAATGCATTTCTTCGGTAACGTTTAAGCGCAAAGCCATGTTCGCAGATAAACAAAAAATAAGCACGGACATGAAAATCTTGTATTGTTAGTGGGGTTTAAATGCTACGTATTTAATTTCAGTAATTTAATTGGATGTATTCACTGTATCGGTCAAACTAGTCTAGGCCTAGAAGAATCTTCTTGATATTTTTAGTCACGTCTCCCCGAAAAACTGTGCCAAATCGGATAGTAACCAAGTTCCCATGAATGAATTAAGTACTTTTGATTCGAAAGTAAAACACGATTTTCTACCTTAAATCAAGGGTGATTTTTTTAAAATTAAATATATATTTTCAGTATTACAAAATTCACTCTTACTGGTTACAGTAAATTTATTGGAAATCCACGAACAGCCACTGCTGATTATAGCTTGTATTGCGATATAGAGGTAATAATAATAAATTCTCTAGAATCGTCTTAACTAGATTCAAATATTGTGACAAAATAAATCATGTGTAGGGATAATATTATGTCATTGATAGATATTTCACAGATATAGCTAAAGATACATTAGTTAAGAGTTTAATAAAGAGTTGGTCCTTCTTGCTTTAAAAAAATCGAAAATAGATAATTAAAAAAAATGAAAATATTGAAAATTTCAGCCAAATAATGCATAGTGCATAAATTTTTAAATGGCGAACCGCTCTAATATAGTTAAAATCGCGAGTATCTGATGCCATCGAGAGTTCAAGTGTGTTTAATGTTTGGCAATCTGTTTCAGAGAGCTGATGGATCTAACCTCTGGGGACAAAATGCGCCATTCTCAACAGAGAATTCCAAGTGGCATCAACGCATTCTTAACGTACATGTCGCTCAGGTATTTCATTTTCTACAGTAAATCATTTTTGAGAGATTTTCATATGCGATTACAATATTCTCTTTCAACGATGGCTAAATTCTAATCGGTATAAAAGGTGTAGGGTTAGTCCAACGCCACCCATTGTCTTTACTCAAATGTTTTGATATAATTTATTTTAATTGGAATGAATCCCAGTCGAGGTATTATCAACCATGGATATTTTTATTTTATTTTCTTCACTAAATGTTAAATAACCAATTTTAACATGGATATTGTCTAACAAAATACCATATTTTTGTTTTTTCGTTCATTTGTAGGGTATGAAATCTGCTAATTGTTACGTGTTGTACAGAAATCAGAATTCAGGAGAAGCATATTTTGACCAAATTGAAATGTGGAAAGTTGATGAAAACACGGACTTTTCTACATGTAAAGTTTAAACTTTTCAATAAACTGAATACAATCTAATGTTTTCATTTTTTTTTATTTAATTGAATTAATTACTTCCTGTATTTATACTAACATTTTTTGTTGCTAATTTACAATATGAGTTAAATATCTTCTTGAGTTCTGCTGTCTATATATTATTAATCTAATCTTTATGGGGAGGATGAAAAATGAAGGTAGGTGTTGGGTTAGTATATGATATGATTCTTATCGCTCAAATAATAAAAAATCATACTATTAGTATTATTTGTGTTATTATCACCCTCCGTATTGTTTTTAACATCACTAGGGGCGCCTTCTCAACCTCGTGGGTTTCCTCCGGGTACTCCGGTTTCCACCCACTGCTAAAGACCCCTACGCGCAAGCGAATTATTGAAATAAAATTAAAACCATGTTAGTCCCGAAATGACCTAGTTTGTGTCGAGTGGACGTTAAACCCCATCTCTCTCTCTCTCTCTCTCTCTCCCCCTCTCTCTCTCTTAGTTTTCTTTGTTCATTTATACGGTATGAAATCTGCTAATTGTTACGTGTTGTACAGAAATCAGAATTCAGGAAAAGCATATTTTGACCAAATTGAAAGTTGATTAAAACACAGAATTCTCTACTTGTAAAGTTTAATCTGTTTTGTTACCGATAAAGTATTTCGATATAGTGCTGTGTCTTTGGGGGATTTTTTAAAATCTCCAAAAGTAATGCGTGGGAAGACAGCATACGTGCACGATTGCATGTTTTATAACATAGTCCTGCTATATAGGCTATCTGCATAATATTTTGATTATATTGACATTCTTTTCACCTTTAGTATTGCATATAGGCTATACTGTGTATTCTGTTTCTTCATATCAAAATAATGGATTTATCTTTGCTAATTATTGTCGACGTGCATCGGCCAATAAGACCCGCTCATTCTCTCGATGATCGAAAATGACAAGCACCACAATGCTCCAAATTTCTCAATAAAGTTTTTTTCTCTCCACTTTATAGTTTTGAATTAAATCGTTAAATGGCCGAACCATTCGAATCTACTTAAAATCGGGAGACATCCGATTCCCTAGAGAGCTGATTATGGTCGAATATGTCAATAGAAATCTTCTTAATAACTTATATAGCATTTAAGTCCGAAAGAAATACTCGCAATTAAATCGGCAGATATAGACGGTCCTTCAACCTACGAAGTCGGTTAAATTTCAGCATGTTATTTTGTTTTTGTGTGTCGACTTATGGACCCTCGAGGTAATTTAAGAAAAAAAAATTTCCCCATAGTAAGACACCATTTGTTCATCCCAAAATATAAGACTATATTTAGGTTATGACTTTTATTGACGGTCCAGTAGAAATTAGTCCGAGTGTTTGGCGGCTACAGGACGATTTATCATCCCTGCTATCGATAAGATAACGAAATGAAATAGGGTTTTCGTCCTACTTTTGTGCACCGACTGGGATTGTAGAGACGGGCGTACGTCATACAGTGTGTTATAAGGGATATTTTGTACGGACAGCGGCACTACGCCCTTCTTTAATTTCGAATTCCAACTCTCAGCCTGGATTCGTTTACATAACCTGTACGCGTGATCCCGGGTGGTCTCATCAGAACTACTAGACAGAAATTGCCCTACAACATCAGATTTGAATCCATCAACACCTGGTTATTGACCCAGACCTTAACCACTAGGGTACGGGAACTCCATGATAGGACAGCAAATCAAAGCATGCTATGCCGATTTTGTGTTGGAAATAATACACCACTGTAATCAATGGATAATCGCAGACAATAATCGTTATTTTGGGCCTGGGGCCTATTTCACGAAATTTTAACTAAGATAAGATCCCAATTTTAGTAATTTGATTGGATAATATTAGATTGATTTTAGTGCTTAGCTAATCAAAATTGAAGTATCTACTAAAATTGGATTTTATCTTAAGTTAAAATTTCGTGAAACCGGGCCCTGGCTTTATATTAAAATTGATTTCCATGCCTATACATATAAGGCCTAAATGGTACCAATTAGACGAGGAGATCTAGGCACAGAAATATCAAAATAAGTAGCCGAATATGTTTAGGTATTATCTAAAACGACTGTGTAAATTTACATATTTCAAATTCTAAATAACGTACAAAACTTATACACAGAAATAGTGAGAGAAAATAACGCCGCGAAGTTTTAAACGTCACAAGAATAATCACACGACGTCATAATCATAAACCGAGCCGCTTTTCTAGAAGATCGGAAGTGTTTCCAAATTTGGTCCTATTCATGGTAAGGAATTTCAGATTTTATTTAAATTTTTACTCAGCTTGTTACACACAGGTTAACCAAATTTGGCTTTCTGACAGACTGATTATTTTCGTCGTTTTTAAAAAGATGTTTGTCTGTAAACCATGCATTTTACATCCTTTTATAAAGTTTCTTATTCTTGATTTTTTCAATTAGAAGCACGCAAATATATAATTCTTGATAATTAAGAATAATGACTTCTTATTTCAGGAATTTATTTTCTAAGAAAATGATGCCTTTTAATATGGGTGAGCTACTTCTATTTGGATTACAATATCAATTCAATGTATCTATTATTACATTTGTATCCATTCATTTAAAAATATTTTCCGCGGATACCCATATCGTTTCGGAATTATTCCTAGTAAATAAGTCAAATTACAGTAAATAAACTTCAATTAAATTATCAATCCATTTAGAAACGTAGAATAAATAAATGAATGAATGAATAAATAAATAAATAAAATTTGGTTTAACTTAAATTATCAATGCATTTAGAAACGTAGAATAAATAAATAAATAAATTGAGGTCATGTACACAATACAGTGTGCTATGAGGGAAATTTTGCCCGGACAGTGGCGCTACAGCCTACTCTTATATCGAATTCCAACTGCCAAGGGATCTTTTGTGTGCACACCAATGATTACATGGGAGTGCACATAAAAACTCCTTATAGGGACTTCGGTTTTTCGTCCTATACGAACGACTATACGGTGTCCCTTGTCAGACCTTTTTTCCTGCATCATTGAGAACCATGCTGCCGTGACGGAAATCCCGATCGGCCAACGCAGGGATCGAACACACGACCACCGGGTTTGCGAGCCACCGTCTTATCCACTAAACCTCCGTGTCCCCCTCCCAAATGAATAAATAAATGAAATGAGTAGAGAATAAATATTAGCCATGGGGGTGGTGGCGTCCACTCAACAAAGCACAGTTCATTTTCGGGACTAACATGTCTCAATTTTATTGTGCGTCTTTAGCAGTGAGTGGAACCGGCAAATCGATAGGTGGCTCTATTCTTTGTCACATATTATAAGACATGGTGATTAATTAAGTATCATAAGATATTGATGAATCTTATTTTAAGATCAATACATTGTATTTCGACAGATAAATCTGTCAAAGGAACAGAAGATGGCGACAAACCTGTTACCGCCATTGAGAAAAACCAATTGGCTAAACCAATTCCAGTTGGCATGCCACTTGGAGGAAACCAGAAATTTCAATGTGGAGATTCCCAACTTACTACAAAAACAGATTTAAAAGATGTTCTGGAAGACGAATCTGAACAAAAACCACCAACAACTATTAAAATATTTGATAAGAATTGTCATCCATATACAGACAATGATAAAGATTCTGATACCAGCTACGACATTCCTGGAAGCGAAGTGTCAGATGAATGTGGAGAAACAATATCTATTAATCATTTAGATGTACTACCACGAATATGTACAAAGAAAATACAATTCAATGAAAGTGTAAGTGTGGCAAGATACGAAGATTTATCTGAAGAAATTGTTCCACTGGGTACTGAAAGTGATCGTAAGTAAAATGTATATTTATCTCTACCAACCTCACTATTTCATGTATATTGTGAATGGGGAATACCTGTATGTTTACCAACCTGGTACAATATTGTGGTATCCTTACATGTAAGAATACAATAATTAAATCCAGTTTTAATTTTTATTAAAGCCACAATATGCCACGATAAAAGTTAAATATGGAGTTGAAGCCCATACACAATCGAAATTACTTCAATTTTAAAGAAATCGTGTCGAATATTGATTCCAATCTATCAAATTTAAATTCAGTTATGGGCACTAGTCGACCGATTCCACAGTCGCCATCTTTATGTGTCTCAGATAGATAGGCCTAATAGTAATAATAGTTATTATATCCACATTGTGCAACTGCCTTGTTGTACCTTTAAGAATGTATTCTGTTCCAAATGATTGTTAAATAATGTTTTTACTTGTTTTAGGAGGACCAGTCCCATTTACAAAGAAACCATTGTTGAAACGAATACGCCGGTTTTTCAGATTCCAACTTTATAGATTTGTGTTTTGTTGCTGCCCATCCCTTATGTACGAAGATACAGATGATTTAGATGAGATTTAAAATATGTGAAACGCTAGAGACGGAGAACAGCGCCGTCTTAACTTGTCTACCGTAATTGGTTAAAAACGGTGCGGCACCGATAAAAGCTGTACAAAAATTTAAACATTCAAATTGTACACACAAACATTTAATGTGGACGTATATTGTCAGTTCACTCAGTTGGCCGTGGGTCTGTTCATTGTCTGTCCACAATTCGCGACAGTATTTTTCAAAGCTACTGTCCATTATTCAGAAGGAAGTACCCTAAGGGGGATTTAAGGAACAGCTGGCTTCTAGCCCGATTTATAGCTTGTAAACGTAACATAGGAATTCTTTATTGGATATTCAAAACTTATTTGGATTTTTTGAAACTTGCTGGGCGGAATTAGTTGACCCAAGATCAGTGCCGGATTAAGCTTGTGGTGGGGGGGGGGGGGGGGGGCGGGACATACCAACTGTGCGTGGGGGCCCATTGTTTTTGTTCGTAGTGACCGCGGATCGTATATTAGTATTTACTCCACCTCCTTGAGTGTCTGGGGTGTTTTCCTCCAGGAATTTCTTTTTAGATTAGGATTAATTTCAGTGCATCTGAGACAATTTAGGTAGCGATTTCATTGACGTTTAGAATTCGTTGACAATTTGAGTATTTTAAACAGACTCTTTCTTACGATGTTTTCATTTACTTTATGTCAGTGAAATTATTTTTGGTGACCTAGAATTGTGGGGGGTCCCTAAATGTGGGGGGTCCGGAACATTTGTCCCACTTTGTCCCCTAAACCCGGTACTGTCCAAGATAAAGCTTGTAAACGTAATATAGGAGTTATTTATTGGATTTTTAAAAACTTGCTGGACGGAATTAGATGTCATGCATTTTGAGCTTTAGTACAGTTGTCGCCCTACACAACGTGGATTTATAATAATAGTTTCTTTTAAGTTTCGCAGATCATTAAAATGATGGCCAGTAAGGATAAAATCAGTGCAAGGGCGGGATGTAATCGGTTTATGGTAATATATAAATTGGTGGAAATTATATTCTTCACCCCATATTCGCCGATTTAGTTATTACCCTAACCGATTTTATTCGGTTCCTGTGCCGATCTTATCTAGCAGCATCGGTTTTAGTGACAAATGAAACTTGAAAACTAAGATTATGATCATTGGGCGCTTCTGTAGGTCTATAAATTATGTACAATTAATTTACAAAAGTGATATAAGCATGCAACAGTAAATATAGTGCGAACATTGGGTCATATTGGAGAAGGAACCCTGCCCTGTCGAAATTCAGCGTACGCATCCTTATTGAGTTCCAGGAGTTACCCTCCTTTTCCGAAAATCTTGCTAACACTATAGTGTACCGTTTTTAACGGGATTTTCCTCAAATTAGGTGTGAAGCATTGGGGTCATGAGAGGGCGAAAACCTTAATAACGCGATTGATACTACTAATATTTGGTTTTTTTTTAAATTTGGTGTAAAGCATTTGGGTCTTGAGCGTTCTCCGGCCTTTTCCGGAATTACTCCACTTTCTCAAAACCTCGTGAACGTGAAAGAAGCTACAGTTTTCAACAGTTTTATTTTCTTTTAATTAAATGTGAAGCCATGAGAGGGCGTGTTTACGTAATTGATACTATATGTATATATTGTTTTTCAAATTTCGTGTGAAACATTCGGATAAACACTATCAACATTCAGCATTACCCTCCCTTTTCCCCGAGTTAACCCCTTTCCAAAAACATTGTGAATGCTTTTTCCCTCTCCAAAGAGAGCTCATACCGATATTTAGCGTTTCGAATCACCCACTTGCCAAAATCGTGGCGTGAAGTACCCCGCGTATTATATTTCGGAATTAACTGATACTATATATTGTATTTGTTTTTCAAATTTCGGATAAACACTAACAATATTCAGCGTTATCCGCCTTTTTCCCAAGTTACCCCCCCCCCCCACTTTCCCAAAACATTGTGAATGCGATAGGAGCTGTGGTTTCCCTCTCCAAAGAGAGATCATACCTTACCGATATTGAGCGTTCCGAGACCTTCCGAACTACCGTGCACCATTTGCGGAAAACCTTGCTTAAGAATGATGCCCCCTTTTCGAAAACATTGTGAACGTGATAAGGGCTACAAAGTTTTTTGTGAATAATTATCTAAAACTGAAAGGACGAACACTATTGATTTTGAAATTTTGTGTGAAGCGTTTGGATCGGATCGAATGAAACTTGTTGATTATTAGCACTCAAGAACTTCTCTTCCACAATAGAAATTAGATTTCTTTGAGATTACATTTGGTCAACATCCAATCTGTCCTTTGGGATGAACTGTTGTTTTTGTCCCGAGACATAGCTGCTGTGTGGGCGTATATCACATGGCTGTGTTGCCAGATACTTTTACATCGCAAATTCAGGTCAAATGTGTTTCTCACCGAATTTATCTATGCAGTACTGATTCTTTTCCAAATACGGTAAACGGGTTAAGACGGTGTGGAAATGGAGGGTTACAGCTTGTTAGAAGATTCAAAATACATAGTTAAGTTGATCAATATCCCTCAGCGTAGAGTTTACCTACTCAAAAACTCTTCACCACAATCTTGTATATAGAATTTATATTTCGATGAAGGATTCTTAAAATGTACAAAATTAAAATATGTCGAAAGTAAAATACATTATGTTGAAATGCTCTAATCTTGTTCTATTTTTCAATCTTTTAATTTAGTTTTTATTTAGTTTTTCATCATGGCAGCGGAAGTTGCCAAATGTTTATTGGCTATAACTTCTGACCCTACTGTATTATTTTATGTTATGCAAAATATGGAAGCGAAAACGACTTGACGACGTTGACTCGCTAACATGGGGGTCCTGTGTGTGATCATGGTGTTGGTCTAGAAAGTTCATCCGGATTTTCTGTCAGTAGTGTAGGACTGTGTAGTCGATCTGTTGGGACGTAAAACTGGGATCTTGTGTGCACATAAGCGTGCGCGTAAAAGAAATCTGAAGCTGTCCGAGTAGAATTTCCCTCATAGCACACTGTCGTATGCCCGTCTTCATAGCCCAGTCAAAGCTTTTTTATTTCTGACCTACAACAATGACATTTGCATTTTAATTTTACTTTTATTTCCCTCAAAATTTAACTTATTATATACATATGTTGGAAAGGAAAGACAGCGGCTCCCCCAGTGGGGGACGCTATGCGAAGCCAATGACCAACGTGCCCATATCCGTATGGGTGCCCCTTAAAGCTCACTGACATTGGTTTGTCACCACAGACAAGATTATTGAGGCGCCCAACCAATGTCACTTGGTTTTATGGGCACTAATCTTGTAGTATATAAGAGACGCCCAGTAATGAAACACACGATTAACACCACAACTTAATTGATGGGCCGCCCCAAACGGCGTGATCTGTAGGGTGCTTTTTCTCTGAAAGATTAACACGTCTGATCCTAACCCGAATCCAAGCTTTTCCCTTTTCTCATAAATTATTATGTGTATGGTAAAGTCGTATTCCTTCCTTCAAATATCAAAATATCAGAACAAGCCCATATCGCAAATTCAACCTCAAAATTGAAAATTTCCGTCATTTTCATAGTCCCTCTCCTGAGATGCGAATCCTATAGAGAGAGCATAAGCCCTACACAGGGGGGATGCGCGTCAACGCTGCAAGTGTATGTACATCGCCACCCCCACCAACACCCCTATTTGGGCTAGCTACAGGCCTGATATCACTATGTTAGAGCTCAGATTTGGTTATTAAGACTATAGTTGCTGGATTCTGGCATCGCATCATTTAATTACTGGTTTGTATATTTAAGATATGGATGGAGTCAACGTATTTTTCAGGTTAAGGAATAGAAATTACAGGGGCGGATCCAGGAATTTTTGCAGGAGGGGGTTTGCCAGGTTTCTGTTACGGAAATCTGCCATCATCGTCTCTAAATTACATAGGCATGCATACAAATTGAGCTTTTTAAACTGAGAAATCATACCTTTAGTCTGTGTGGTTATGTGACTCTAACCCTAGATAAAGCTACGTTTTATGACTTGATACTCTATGAGAAATGATACCCTAAGATAAGGCTAGGTTAGAACATTTAGCTTACTTTCACAGAAAATCACATTTGATAAAATTATATGCATATAATTTGTATACATGTAAACAAAATATGATTAAATACAAACAAACAAACAAACAGAACCTGGCGAGGGCACTATGTCCTCTCTTAATTCGAATTCCAACTGTGAAATCGAGATTCGTTTACATAACAATATGAACGCAGGATCTCGGATAGCCCCATCAGAACGACTAGACACTATCCCTATTTAGCCCTCTACCATACACCCAATCACAAAGGAAAGAAAAAACACGATGGAAAATTCTACAGAAATTTCCCAAAGAACAACAGAATCGAATCCCGGAACTCCTGGTTATAATCCAGCGCCTTAACCCAGTGATTCTCAACCAGGCGCACCACGAAAGTTGGAGCGGCACACCAAGAAAACCACGTGATTCCAACTGGGTATTCAGTGGTGTCTGCTGTTCATAGCTGTGTTTTTCTTTATTTAGTTTGAGTCATTCTACGTTTCCATGACTAGTCTCTGTCTATGGTTGTATGTCGTCTGACTTACCATGTTTTTGTTTTGCAAAATTCAGTTATTTTTCATAGATATTAAGCCAGGTGTGCCGCTATTTTTTTCATGTGTTCCAGGGTGTGCCGTTGGGGAAAAGGGTTGTGGGCCACTGTCTTAACAACTCGGATAATGGATTACTCCGATAGGATAGCAAATCAAACCACACCGTGCCGATTTTCTGTTGGAGATAATATACAACTATCAAGGAATACTGACAGACAATAATCGTTAGTTTGCGCCTGGCTTCATATTAAAATTGATTTCCATGCCTATGCATAGAAGGCGAGCAGAGCTAGGCACAGAAATATTGAAATATTTGCTAAGCCATTATTTAAAACGACTATGTAAATTGTTAAGCCATTATTTAAAACGACTATGTAAATTTTCATATTTCAAATTCTAAATAACGTACAAAACTTATACACAGAAATAGTGACAGAAAATAACGCCGCGAAGTTTAAAACGTCACAATAATAATCACATGACGTCATAATCATAAACCGAGCCGCTCTTCCAGAAGATCGGAAGCGTTTCCAAATTTTGTCCGATTTACGGTAAGAAATTTCAGATTTTATCTAAATTTTTACTCAGCTTGTTACATATAGGTAAACTGAATTTGGCTTTCTGACAAACTGTTTAAGTTCGTCGTTTTTAAAAAGATGTTTGTCCGTAAACCATGCATTTAACAATATAATTCTTGATAATTAAGAATAATGACTTCTTTTGTTGTTGATTTCAGGAATTTATTTTGTAAGAAAATGATGCCTTTTAATACGGGTGAGCTACTTCTATTTGGATTACAATATCAATTCAATGTATCTATTATTACATTTTTATCCATTCATTTAGAAATATTTTCCGCGGATACCCATATGTTTCGGGACTATTCCTAGTAAATAAATCAAATTACAATATATAAACTTCAATTAAATTATCAATGCATTTAGAAACGTAGAATAAATAAATAAATAAATAAATAAATAAATAAATAAATAAATAAATAAATAAATAAATAAATAAATAAATAAATAAAATTTGGTTTAACTTTGCACTCTTCTGCTCTGACTGGGAAAATGTACACCATGCAGTGAAATATTATGAGGGAAATTTTGCCCGGACATATCGAATTCCAACTGCCAGGGGATCTTTTGTGTGCACATAAATGTTTACACAGAGTGCACAAAAAAACCTTACTTACTTACTTAAGCTGGTGGTTTTACGTCCGATTCCACATAATTGATATCGCAGACTAGTTATAGGACAGCCGAAGCTTCTTTCTGTTTTAGAATATCATTGCTTGATAAAGACGAGAGCATCCTCGTCGAAACGTCGCTTATAGTATCAAACTCAGTAATAATAATTGTGTATCCATAAAATTGTACCTTGTGTTAATGATTTTGCAATCTTTCCATTTGCGGCCGTAAGCCATGGATTAGGTTTAGTGGGAAGGTCTTTCCGTTATTTGCTTATAAAAACATATTCTTTGGTGGTTGTTTCATATAAAAATATAAAGATAAGAGAATAATATGTCTGTTAAGGAATTCCAATCAACCGCCAAATATTCTACGCACAATATTCTACGGGACTTCGGTATTTATTTCAATGCGATCGACTATACGATGTCTCTTATCAGGTCCTCTAAAATGAATAAATGAATGACAGGAGGGCGGGGGGGGGGGTATTAACGTTCACTAGACAAAAATAGTTCATTCCGGAACTACATGGCTCAATTTTATTTCAAGAAGTCGCTTGTGCGTCTCTAACTGTAGGAGTAAACCGACGGACTTGGAGAATCCCCAAGAGGTTGGATAGGTGGACCTACTCTTTGTCACATACTATTAGACATGGAGACCAATTAAGTATCATAAGATGTTGATGAATCTTATTTTAAAATCAATACATTAATTCATCATTACATTGTTTTTCGACAGATCAATCTGTCAAAGGAACAGAAGATGGCGACAAAACCGTTGACGCCATGGAGAAAAGTCAGTTTGCCAAACCAATTCCAGTTGGCATGCCACTTGAAGGAAACCAGAAATTTCAATGTGGAGATTCCCAACTTACTACAAAAATAGATTTAAAAGATGTTCTGGAAGACGAATCTGAACAAAAAACACCAACAACTATTAAAATATTTGATAAGAATTGTCATCCATATACAGATAATGATAGGAATTCTGATAACGGCTACGCCATTCTTGGAAGCGAAGTGTCAGATGAATGTGGAGAAACAATATCTATCAATCATTTAGATGTACTACCACAAATATGTACAAAGAAAATACAATTCAATGAAAGTGTAAGTGTGGCAAGATACGAAGATTTATCTGAAGAAATTGTTCCACTGGGTACTGAATGTGACCGTAAGTAAAATTTATATTTATCTCTACCAACCCCACTATTTTATGTATACATGTATTGTGAATGGGGAATACCTGTATGTTTACCAACCAGGTACCATATATTACAATATTACAATAAATCCACAATATGTCACGATAAAAGTTTAATATGGAGTTGAAGCCCATACACACTCGGAATTATTTCAATTTTAAAGAAAGCGTGTCCAAAATTCATTCATCTAAATTCAGTTATTGACACTAGTCATTGATCCCACGCCGCCATCTTTATGTGTTTTAGAATAATAGTTATAATAATTCTTCTATATATTTTGTACATATCAACGTACATGTATTAGTTTATTTTTGTGATATAATTAGCCTATGTTAAAGAACTGCCTTGTTGTACATTTAAGAATGTATTCTGTTTCAAATGATTGTTAAACAATGTTTTTACTTGTTTTAGGAGGGCCAGTTCCATTTACAAAGAAACCATTGTTGAAACGAATACGCCGGTTTTTCAGATTCCAGCTTTACAGATTTGTGTTTTGTTGCTGCCCATCCCTTATGTACGAAGATACAGATGATTTAGATGAGGTTTAAAAGATGTGAAATGCTAGTGACGGAGAACAGCGCCGTCTTAACTTGTCTACCGTAATTGGTTAAAAACGGTGCGGCACCGATAAAAGCTGTACACAAATTTAAACATTCAAATTGTACACACAAACATTTAATGTGGACGTATATTGTCGGTTCTCTCAGTTGGCCGTGGGTCTGTTCATTGTCTGTCCACAATTTCTTGAGAATATGCGACAGTATTTTTCAAAGCTACTGTTCATTGATTCAGAAGGAAGTACCCTAACGAATTTCAATATTTTTAACATTCCGTTGGCATTTGGGCTTTTAAAACTCGTGAACGCTATATTATATGACGTTATTTTGATTATCAGTGGGATTGTTCATTGGGGGTTTTAAGGAACAGCTGGCTTCTAGCCCGATTTATATTATAGCTTGTAAACGTAACACAGGAATTCTTTTTTGGATATTCAAGACTTATTTGGATTTTTTTTTTGAAACTTGCTGGGCGGAATTAGTTGACCCAAGATCAGTGCCGGATTAAGCTTGTGGGGGCCCGGGACATACCAACTGTGTGTGTGTGTGGGGGGGGGGGCTATTGTTGTTTGTTCAAATTGTTCGTATTGACCGCGGATCGTATACTAGTATGTACTCCTTGAGTGCCTGGGGTGTTTTCCTCCAGGTTTTTTTTTTAAATTAGGATTAATTTCAGTGCATCTGAGACAATTTAGGCAGCGATTTCATTGACGTTTAGAATTCGTTGACAATTTGAGCATTTTAAACAGACTTTTCCTCTTATGATGTTTTCATTTACTTTATTTTAGTGAAATTATTTTTGCTGAAACTTATTTGGATTTTTTAAAACTTGTGGGGCGGAATTAATTGTCATTCTGAACTTTAGTAATATGGGAATTCTTTAGTGGATATTTAAAACGTATTTGGATTTTTTAAACTTGCTGGGCGGAATTAGTTGACATTCATTTAGAATTTTAGTACATTTAGTACACGGCTGGGATTTATAATATTAGTTTCTTTTAAGTTTCGCAGATCATTAAAATGAATGACCAGTACGGATAAAATCAGTGCAAGGGCGGGATGTAATCGGTTTATGGTAATATATAAATTGGTGGAAATTATATTCTTCACCTCATATTCGCCGATTTTGTTATTACCCTAACCGATTTTATTTGGTTCCTGTGCCGATCTTATCTAGCTGCATCGGTTTTAGTGACGAACGAAACTTGAGAACTAAGATTATGATCATTGGGCGTTTCTATCGGTCTATAGATTATGTACAAATGCGATATAAGCATGCAACAGTAAATATAGTGCGAAGCATTGGGTCATATTGGAGGAAAAACCCTGTCGAAATTCAGCGTACCCGACCTTAAGTTCCGGGAGTTACTAACCTTTTCCGAAAATCTTGCTAACACTATAGTGTACAGTTTTTAACGGGATTTTGTTCAAATTGGGTGTGAAGCATTGGGGTCATGAGGGGGCGAAAGCCTTGTTAACGATATTGATACATTTGTTTTTCAAATTTGGTGTGAAGCATTCTGGTCATGAGAGAGGAAGACTTATCACAGCGTTGTCCGGCATTTTCCGGAGTCTCCCTCTTTCTCAAAACCCCGTGAACAGTTTTGTTTTCTTTTAATTAAACGTGAAGCCATGAGAGGGCGTGTTAACGTAATTGATACTACATGTATATGTAATGTTTTTTTTCAAATTTCGTGTGAAACATCCGGATAAACACTATCAACATTCAGCGTTACCCGCCTTTTTCCCCCGAGTTACCCACCTTTCCCAAAATATTGTGAATGCGATAGGAGCTGCGTTTTTGCCTCTCCAAGGAGAGGTCATACCTTAACGATATTGAGCGTTCCGAGGCATTCCGAACCACCAACCATTTGCCCGCAAATTATGTTTCGGAATTACGCCGCCTTTCCGAAAACATTTTGAACGTGATAAGAGCTACACAGTTTTTGTGAAGCATTATATAAGACTGAGATGATGAATTCTATTTTTTTTAAAAAAAATTGTGAAGCATTGAGATCGGATAGGGTGAACGTTGTTGATTATTAGCACTCTAGAACTTTCTCTAGTTGTTTTTGACATTTTTTCCTTGAAACATAGCTGCTGCGGGGGGCATATATCCACGTGACTCTCATGTCCAGATACTTTTACATGGCAAATTCAGGTCAAATGCGTTTTTGCACCGAATTTATCTATGCAGTACTGATTCTTTTCCAAATACGGTAAACGGGTTAAGACGGTGTTAGAATGCCTTACATAAATTGATCAATATCCCTCAGCATAGAGTTTAGATATTTAATTAATGTATTCCCGCCATCAAAAGTCAGTTAATCCTCTTCAGCTCAATCTTGTATATAGTAAATTATATTTTGATGAATGATTCTTAAAATGTAGAAAATTAAAATATGTCAAAAGTAAAATAAACTATGTTGAAATGATATTGTTCTGTTTTTCAAGCTTTTTATTCAATGAGTTTTCCAGCATCTAGTTGAAGTTGCAATTGTTTAATGGCTATAGAATAGGCTCAAAACTCCAAAATTGTATCGGGTTGCTTCTGGTTCTGAAACTACTGTATTTCTGTTATACAAAATATGGAAGCGAAAACGACTTGGGTAAGGATCTGTGGTACTATTCTTTATCTACAAAAAGTCCACATAAAATGAAAAACAAAGGCTCTGTCTAGTTGCTTATAAGTGGGTGTCGATTTGTTTGATATCCGAAAAGATTTTATTTACGACCTGAGCTGCCGGGGTTCATTGAGTAGGATGTTTGCTTGCTAACTTGGAGGTCCTGTGTTTGATCATGGAAGATAATTGGGATTGTCTGGTATGGTTTTCCCTTGTCAGTAGTTGATCTGCTGGGATATAAAACTGAGGTCTTGTGGCACAGTATATTAGCCACTGTCCAAGCAAAATTTCTCCCATGGCACACGCCCATCTTCATGACCCAGTCAAAGTCGAAATAAGGATGTTAAAATCCCATTTTTAAATTTTATATTTGACCTAAAACAATGACATTTGAATTTTATTTTTCATTTTATTTCCCTCAAAATCAACAAATTATATACATATGTTGTGTAGTAAAGTAAAGGGTATATATAAAGGTTTATTTAAAGGTAAAAATAATTTATATTTATAGTATATAGATACAGTATATTATATCATAAACACAGTATTATAATAGAGACATAAATACAAGGATGAATCTTAATTAAATGTCAATTAGCACTAATGAATATAGATTGGAGCTAAATTTACAATACATGTATGACAATTCTAAGAAATACCCAATGTCTTGACAGAATGTGATATGAAAAGGCATTTGCCTAAGATTTTAATTAAATACAACAAAGTGGATTCATTTTTTATGGTCTCCACAGAATGTGATATGAGAAGACATTTGCCAAAGATAATGAATTCTATTAACATGGCTAAATTCTAGAACCACTCCATGTGACAATTTTCATAGTTCCACTCCTCAGATGCAAACTCTAGGGGAGAGCACCCTAGACCCTTCCCTGGAGGCAGGCGCATAAACAGTGCATTTTTGGAGCTAGCTACAGGCCTGATATAACTAAGGGTTAGTTGACAGATTCTGGCATCACATCATTTAATTACTGGTCTCTACATTTATAATATGGGTGGAGTTAACATATTTTTCAGGTTACAGAATATAAATCATATTATTGCATACAATACCTTTAGTCTGTGTGGTTATGTAACCCTAACCCTAGATAAAGCTAGGTTTTAAGACTTGTAAGTCCGAGAAATGATACTCTTAAGATAAAGCTAGGTTAGGACATTTAGCTTATTCACAATGAAAATCACATTAATTTGATAAAATATGCATATAATTTGTATATTTGTAAACAAAATATGATTAAATACAAACAAAACGAACAGAACCTGACAAAATAAATAACAAATATACAATAATTATGTCTACATTAAACGTTCTACACTAAATGTGTATAATACACTAATACTACCATATTCCACAGCCAACTACTGGTTCTAACTTTAAATCTCATAATTAAACAACTACTAGATGATTCCTCATCATGAAAAAGTTTTTGACAAAAATTCTGCATTATGGTTTAAAAATAAATTAAATTATTTCTATAAAATAGAATTTAAATTGACTTCTCAAAATAAAAGAGATCATTTAACGTATGTATGTCTATGCACCCCACAAATATGGCTAATTTTCAACAGATCACAATTTTCATGATTGTTCTATTTAAAGGGGAATTATATGGGAGATTAGTCAAAACAGTTGAGTTCTTGCTGTAATAGTCAAATTTCAGTCAATTTGCTCATTTCTGAACCGAGATATTATCTTTTAAATTTTAGACTAGCCTCGATCATCATTACTAAAGTCGGTATGCTACAAAACAAAGTCTTGATTATCCATTTTTAAGTTTAATTATTTTTCAAAACATGTATTCCAATCCTCTAAGTATCCCAGACTAGCGATCGCCTTGACAGTTGATTATGGCCTGGATAAGTTATGTTATAATTTAAAGACCCACAATAGGCAGATTTAGCTCTTGGATAAGGTATGTTTAGCTACTTTAAGTTAACCTTATTTTAATAAATAGGAAGGCACATACAATAAAGAAGATGGAAAATCAGTATTGTTACAAAATTAATTTTAACATTCCCGTGGCTGGGACAGATATATTTAACAGATGCAGTTGAAATTGTAAAATAATTTAATCTATGTACTAATTCTATTCATTGCCCTATGGTGAGTTGAAAATACTATCATGGTGCTCTCCCAATATTTATATGACTTAATAAACCTCTATTATATATTATTTAATTTTTATATTACATGCTTAAACCCCTAACGCCCATTATAACCTATTTTATTTTAACAAAAGATGATACCATTCAACTCTACTCATATGAATATAAAATCTATTCCTAGAGTAAAGTGTTCTCCATATCAGTATAGAGCCACAATGAGAATATAAATAAGTGATATAAATGAGATCCACACAAATTCCATATCAAGATTTATATGATATGGTTTCATACATACAGCCCATACGCAGGCATTACAAAACAAAATATATTTGTTAACTACTTCACAAAATCTTTGTTTTTAGATAACTTACACATTTGAACACCATATGTAATAATTTCATAAGATGGCCCAAAAAACATGCTGTGTAATAATTAAATCATTTAACTTATTGTTAGCTTGTGAAGTTACAATTTGATTTATCATGGTCAATACATATGGTATTTTCATAATATAAGAATATCCCACCAGAAGCACTGGTGGTATTAATGGACGCAGTCATTTTTCTGTGTTCATATTCCCTTGGGGAGCCTCGTCTTCATTAGCCCATCCCGAGTGGAACAGCAGGATGTAAAACCCAAATTTCATTTTATATACATGTACCTTCATAACATTAATTAAACACCGTCAAATAGAAAATTTTATAATTTTAAGATCATTTTCCGATAATTTGTGAGAAACGACAAAATTATATGAAAATGTATCTATATTGTATGGTCCGTGATACATATTATATCATGCTTTCAGATAGAAATTAGTATAGAGGGTTGAAAAGATAACCTAATTATGCTCTAGGAAACATCTTTAACAATCTTATCTAGCCACAATACCACAAACATAATAATGTGGACATGTCCACTTTTGTACGAGGTAAAGATGCTTACCGTAATTAACTAAACTAAATTAACCACAACACAGAAAAACACAGTCCTTTATAAAACTCTTGTCTACATGTGTTTTTGCATAAATTTTAAAAAAGAAAGAATTCAAAAATAAAGTTACATAATAAACTGCAATTTGATTTTACTAGAAATTGTGACAGAAGTATTTATAATTATCACATAGGTCCACAAAAACGTCAGCAAAAATAATTGTGTAGATACAAAAATAAAGGCAGATTACATATATTTGATAAGGCAGATTAAATGAACATTGTGTTCTACCACTGTCACCAACTCTTTCATTCTTCTCAGACATATTTAGTAGCCAAAATTGCATCCAGTTATTATTTACAAAGAAAAAGAGAACAGTGTGATACAACCTTACATATTTATAACTTGATTTACTTATTTAATAATAGTACCTGTATTTTTCCTAATTATGCTTAAACTAATCCACATACTACCTGTATGTACAACAAATTATAAAAAATCTAATTTTTGAAAAAATTAAAGTTGTTCAATTCCTCAATGATTTCTATTTTCAACAGATAATTACATCTACTCTTTTAAATCTATAGCAATAAAATTCAGCATCTTTTTTACATGTGAGTCAAACTCAAGTTAATCTATATTTTTGCCAGGTAAAATTTTTGCCATCTGATAGGATTCAATGATAATTATTAGGACAAATCTAGATTTGTTTATTTAAATCTTTCTCTCAACATATATTAAAGATATCAGACCGGAAATGTATAAGCAATAATAAGATAACAACAAAATACTGTCCATATGCAAACAGGTTTCTTTTAAAAAAAATAGATGACACTAGAAAACATTGCACATATACAAAATGAGGAATGTTACTTTGCGTGATTTTTGAAAAATAGCAGGAACAATGCAAAAGCAATCGATATCTTTGTTAGCATTAATATTCATGCCATTAATAATTAGACTAGTAAAATTTGCATAATTATAACAAAAGCAATAATGCTAGATACAAGGAAATAAATGATATAGCAACTGTTATAATGACTGATTAAATAAGAAATGGTGTCCACGATTGTTTTGTTATCTTGACAAAACATTAACCAAGGAAATCTAAACTGAGATTCCCATTATACCCAATACTTTACTGCTACTTGTTTTAATTTCCCACTGTAAATATTCCCGTTTTAAGAATCTGGGAAAACATGAAACTTCCCCTATAAGTAAACATTTAATCCCATATTTCCCCCTTGAAATTATTCCTCTTGTGCACCTTCTGTTGATATGGAAGCTGTCTCTGTTGTTAAGGAAGCGAATGTTGTATTAGCAACAGTTCTAACAACTTGCTGTAGTTCATGTACCTCTTTTTCTATATCACTGAAATAATAATACAGTCAGGTTAAGCTCGTCTTCTGTTGTTGAAAATGCAGTCCAGATATAACCCTATCAGCACCATACGCAGTTTAATCCTTGGGTCATAAATCAGTAAATATAATATGTTATTTCTTTTGACCAAAGGTTTATTAACACTGTATCATTTAATATAATATACTCCACAGGTCTAAGTCATCAACAGTATTTTATTTCACATGTTAATAATTACTCAATATCATATTAATGTTAACAGGAAATATAACAAACTTTCGACAGATAACAAATCACATGAGAGAGAGAGAGAAATTGGATTTAACATCCACTTGACATAAACTAGGTCATTTTGGGACTAACATATGGTTTAATTTTATGTCAATAATTCGTTTGCGTGTAGGGGTCTTTAGCAGTGGGAGGAAACCGGAGTGCCTGGAGAAAACCCACGAGGTTGAACAGACGACCCTACTCCTTGCCACGTACAACCGGGTTCAACATCATGCCACACAGTTGACTCAATGGCAGGCCATATGATACAGCGCACGCACGCTAACCATTCAGCCATCCACCCCCCACCCCCCCCCAAATCACATGAACAAAACCCTGTACATTACCATTTAACAATCAAATCCCAGCAGTTTTGAAATCCATAGAAATAATTAGTGATAAGTCTGGAACCAGCAGTGCATTAGAAACTTTAGAATTGTTGTGTTTATATGCTATATAAATGTTGATACTTGATATATTATTATTATAACTGTCCACTAACCTGGCTGTTTGATTAGAAGTATGTATATTAGTTGTATGTACTTCCATTGACATCTGTAAACCATTGATCTGAGATTTTAATGATATTAAACATGACTGAAGATTGTCTAAAGGCCTAAAATACAAAAATACAAAGATACAGAACACGATAAAGGTGCATGTATAACAACAGAACACGATAATGTATATGTATACAACAGAAAATGATAAAGGCATATGTATAACAACAGAAAATGATAAAGGTATATGTATCACAAGAGAAAGTGATAAACGCATATGCATAACAAGAGAAAATGATAAAGGGAACAAGAGAAAATGATGATGGTAGAACAAGAGAAAATGATAAAGATACATGTATAACAAGAGAAAATGATAAAAGTATAAAAAGAGAAAAAAGAAATAGTAACACAGTGTTTCATCAAATAAACAAGTTACTGTTTTGTAAAAAATCAAAACACACTCTTCTTCGAATTAACTGCATAATCCATGTTTGTTATTGATTTTCGGCTACTTTGTTTATTCACAGTATCAGACTGTTTAACAGTATGGAAAGAGAATTACCTGCTTTCTAACGTCCTTATAGCTGTTTGTTCTAGTAATGTTTCTATAGCATCAAAATCATAATTAGGTTCAGGTAATACCATAGCATCTTCCATATTAACCTGTATACCCTTCTCTAACATTAAACCATTTTCTTTACTTTCTTCTATACACACACTGTCATCCTTTACTTCCATACTTGAGTCAATGCTCTTCAATTTATCTTTCTTGGAATTCAACTTTTTGGTTAACTACATTAATAGAACATATTTCATTAAGTATAATTCAAAATATACAAAGTAGCTCAAAACAAGGTCAGGAATGGAATGAAGATTAATCCATACTTAATTTAGCTATTCTATGGAAATGCAATATGCAGCGAAATTAATTTGACCGGCAATGTATGTTGTAGATAGATGTATCCAAGCTACAATATTTTGCATGTGACCAAATTTTCATCCAGAAATTTATGCATGTGTTAGAATTTTCAGTTATACATTTGAAATGCCCATTGGATAATGAACGGCAAAAAAGGGACAATTTAAGAGACAAGGGAGAGAAATATAGTTGAAAAGTCAACTCTAGACAAACTTGGTCCAAATTTATTTCAATATTTTGCTTAGGGGTTGTTGAGGGAGGAAACCCAAGAACATCGAGAACCCCACAAAGTTCGAGATGCGACCCTACTCCTTGTCTGACTTAATGACATACCTTACGATTTCACATACAGGTGTTAAACTACTAGACCACCCAATTTAAGAGCCTGGTGTACGTATTTCACACTGATGCATCTAGTTATCAGTTGCTTTGGAAATAAGTTTAGTTCCAAACATTACCCAATAGTTTCGAATTTCACCCCAAAATATCTATGCATTTTACTCTATGTCTGAAAGAAAGCTGTAATTATATACCTTGTGATACTGAACTGAAGACTTTAAGGCACTGCGTAGTTCAGTCACCCGCGATTTTTGGTCAGTTTTCTCTTTTTTGGCACCTGAAAGTTCTTTTTGTAATTCTTCTATTTCTAACTGTTTGTCCTGTAGATCAAAATATAAAACATAAAATCTGAAAGTTGGCATCATCTGTTATGTAAAAAAAAGCAAAACGGCTAACAAATAGACAGAAAGAGAGGCATCGATGTGGGAGTAATATGTCATCATCCTGTTTAGTCCGTTGGTCAACAACTGACTTGAGTACATGATTAAGGCTCCTTTTTTCTATCCAAAATTTGTGAGAAACATTGACAAACACATCCTGTTCCAGATTTTCGCCCCGTTTCTGATATCTTGTGAACATTGCAATAAAGGCTAGACAGATGATTTTAGAATTTGTTGTAAAACATTGAAGAATGAATATACATTAACATTCTGTGATAATAAACAATCTTACTTTTATAGTTTGTCGTAGAAGATCAATTTCTGTCTGTTGTCTTTTTTCAACTGATTTCACCTGTTCATGTGCAAATTCTACTTCTTTATTCTTCTGACTAATCTGCCATTCTAAACTCTGTAATAATAATGGAAATAATAAATTGTTTATGTTAATGCTTACTATTATAATCAGGAATTTTTTGTGTTTTTGACTTTATATTTAGCTTTTTGATAGATTGAAATTACACCTCTTTTTCAAGAATTCTTGACAACTTCTAAACAAATTCACTAAACACTACATGCACAGCATGCAGCACATTTCTAGTGTCAGAAGACACTTGCAAGATTCATTTTCTTAACAGAACAATCTTTAGCAACCCAATTAAATGTCAAACAAACCTCCATTTGTTCATGTATTAATGGATTTCTAGCTAAATTATCTGCTAGCTCTCTCTGTACATGTTCTAACTCTAGCTGAAGACTCTTCTTCTCTGACTGAAGAGCTTGGACTTCTGCTTTGTGGGCAACTGAGGAGTCTCTATTGTTATCTAGCTCTGTCTGTAATTTCTCTACTTCCTGCTCATGAACCTCCACCTGGTGTTTCAGTAATTCTTGTTCTCGTTTAAATTCTTCTTGGTGTTTTTTCAGCTTTTTATTTTCAGTAATTTTCACACCAATCTGGAAAAATAATTTATTTTGTGAATTTAATTCAAAACCAAAGTTGAATTTCTAATCAGCAACATTGGATTTTGTACAGAAATTTGAGGTTCATTTGGTGAAACATAAGCTTTGAGATAAAAAAAAAAGTTTTTACAAAAAGGCAATACACTACACTGATGTAACTTCAAAACAAACGACATTGAATTAAGATTCATTACGGGAAATTAGATAAAGAGCTGGCAGTTCTCACCATGATGGTTAACGTAAATCAAATTGATCCACTGTGAATTGAGAATTTTGCAATTGAATTTTTCGGCCTAGCCTCGATCATTATTACTAAAGTTGGTACAATAGTTTCGATTATCCATGTCATGATTAAATCATGAATAAAAGTTGAGTAAAAAATCGGATCCTAATCCAGTAATATCATAGGCTAGCGACGACATCGAGAATTGATTATGGTCTGGATACATTAATTAATGTCTTATTAATAATTCAGATAACATTTCAGGCCTAAAGAAAGACCCGCAATAGGCAGATTTAGCTCTTGCATAATGTATGTTTAATTAGATGGAAAATTAATCAATACTGTTTGTCTACATTAAATTTATGTCCCTTGTTTTTTTGAAGAAATTTTATTCATTTGTCTTTAAATCAATGACGTCATTTTAAATCTATTGTTATCTACCTGTTTTCTAAGGTCTCTCTGACTGTTCTTCTCTTTTTGAAGGGTCATTTCTAGAGTTTGTACTCTTTTAAGGTAGTCTTCAGTCGACATGTCTTTATCTTTATTAGAATCTAAGAGATGAGCTTGTAATTCAACAAGGCTAGATTCTCGTCTTGCCAATGCCTCTTCCAGCTGACCAACATGTTGTTTTAAAGATGTATTGTTCTGTATCAATCCTGTAAAACATCCAATAATAAACTCTATCTAGTCATGTATTATAAGGGGGGAGGGAATGGGGGGATTAACATCCACTTGACACAAACTAGGTTATTTTGGTACTAACACATGGTTCAATTTTATTTCAATAATTTGCATGCGGATAGAAGTAGTTAGCAGTGGGAAGAAACCACACCAGTTGACTCAATGACAGACCTTGTGATACAGCGCACACATGCTAAACATTCGGCTACCTAACATCCTCATGTATTAAAACATATAATATACACTTCCCACTCCCAGCAATACCAAATTGAACAGACCAGTAACTGCATAAGTATTTTATCATTATCCCTTTCTCAAAAACAGGATAATTAAAGATAATACGAAAACTACACTTGAGTACATAGCCACTGACCTATACAGATCTGAAAGACTATTTCAAACTATTTTGAAAGTCTCAGAGCCTGGTTTGCTTTGAAGACTACAAACAACGATTTATAAATAGAATGAGCTTAGGCTACTAAAAATGATTGTTGATAAACAATAAGTGCTAAGACTAAAAACAATGATTGTTTATAAACAATAAGTGCTAAAACTACAAACAATAATTATTTATAAACAACAAGTGTTAAGACTACAATCAATGATTATTTGTAAGCAATAAAGTCAAAATATAACTTCTAGAATCAAGTCAAAATTACTCAAAAGTATAGTGAATGGAATTTTGTGTGCCTATCAACCAAATTTACTGTCATACTTCTGAGTAAGCTTATCATCACTTTTGCCAATCTTGACATGGCTGCCAATAACTGTCCAGAGTAATTCCCCTTGGATAGCAATTAATTATCCAATTTAAAGTTCCATTCTATGCTATCAGAGGGTAATTCTGACCCAATATTAGAAGAGCGAAACCATGACTTTTAGCAAGAAGATTGCTCTAACAGCAAAAGGGACATTCTTCAACACAGTTGTAAAATCTGAAGAATCCAATTTTTCACACAAGTAGGTTTAAATAATTATTTTTTAAAATTATTTAGGATTTTTCATTTTTCTGGAGCCCTTGAACTAAAACCAAAATGTTGAAATAAGAAACAAACGTAGAAATATGTAAAAAAAAACCAAGAATGCAGGAATCAAGTCTCTGTGACTAAATCGTAATTACGACATTATAATATGTTTATCCATATAATATTATTATCACAGAACAAAGCACTTGTAACAGATCTTCATTTTCTTATATTAGATATAATTTAAAAATAGAAAGAATTTCATCTTTGACAGCAGCATTACAAAGTGGAAAAATTCTTTTCTCTAATGCAGCCTTGGATTTCAATATTGATTATTTCATGTATATGATTATACTTTATAAACAAGGTTGTTTGGTATATAGATTTCATAATTATGATGTTTTACTGGAATATTAATCAATAACATGAAATGGTTAAATCTGGTTCATCCACAATACAAACCTTCTAATCTTCCTCTTTCTTTTTCTAAATCTAAAGCCAACTGTTTATTTAGTTCTTCAGTTTTTACAGATTCTGCCTGTTCTTGTTTAGACAGATCTAATTCTTCTACCACTGTAGCTAACTGTTGTTGTAGTTCTATTATTTCAGAAGTTTTAGATTCTTGTAAAGCCAGTAGGTAATTCTCTAATTCTTTTATTTTCACTTGTGCAGCATTTAATTCACTTTCTATGGTCTAATAATAAGAAAGATGCTCATTTGTATTGGTAAATGAATGGACTGTATGCAGTCCTTCATGTTTATAAAATTGTTCGGGAGCCATAAAAAGCTCCTGGTACCTTGCATGTATGCAGTTTAAAACTAAACAAAAGCTGAAAGTAGTTTATTAATCTCAATATTTAGGAGAGCGATTTAGCTAATTTGCAGGAGTCTTTAATGACTCCTATAAAGGAATGCCGACGTTCGTTGAAAGGAGCAGGAGCAAAAGCTCCCCTTAAACATGAAGGACTGTCTATATGTCTCATTAATACAATACATTGGTCAATTTGAGACTAATATACAGTAATTATTTCTATCTTAATGGTTAATGTACAATTGTTAGGTGGGGATGGCAGAATTATGCCTGCACAGCAGTTTTTATGCTTAATTTTCATTGAATTCCTCCTGTCAAGGGTTCTTTTACATGTATGCTAATGTATACATTGTTTAACTTCTGTGTTTTATCCACTTTTCTTGTCAGCCCACATGTACTACCACTGACAGGTGAGAACCGGGTTTGAAAACTTCTGACAGTTTTTATCGTGCAGTACCAGGTTTTAAATGCAGGACATTCGAGTTGAGAGACTAGTGCTCTACAACTTGACCACAGCAGCCACTGTATTAATAAATGCATGATCTAGATTATTACAGTAACAATGACAGGCACAGATTCAGGCTTTGTCAAGCACAAAACCTCAGGTGCCTGCCATTTTGTCTGGCACTGATTTGTCTTTTTTGTTGATATTTTTAATACATGTCTTGCACTAAGTTGAAAATGTCAGGTACTATTTCATTGATAACATTTTGTCAGGTACGTCTAAAACTGTAATTTCTAGTTAAAACAATTTCAGTCAGTGAACAGACACCATAAAATAAATATCCACAGTATCTATATCACTGACGCAACCTATGTGTAAACTTCCCGAACAATTTTTTATAAAAAATACTTTTCCAATGGAGAAATTCACTCAGTTTTTGTTCAGCTCAAACATTACGTAAAAACAACAATTATGCATAGATTACATTATGTAATAAATAATACTAACCATAATTTGATTTCTATACATTTGTTGGTTTTCTGTTGTACTTTGTTTATATTTCTCCTGTGTCTCAACAAGTTCTCTTTCAAGTTGCTGTTTCTCAGCCAAAGTTTCCCGTAATTTTTTACTTAAAGCTTCAACATTTTCATCAAAAGTTGTCTGACGATCAGTTAGTTCATTCTGAACTGCTAAAAGATTGTCATTAAGTTTAGAAATGATCTCTTTAGCTTCTGTTCGCTGGAATGCCAGGTTATCTTCAAGATTCACAATTTTTGAGTTTAGACCAGCATTTTGCGTCAAAAGTTCTTCATATCTATCATTAGAAACACCTTCAATAATAACACTTTTCTGCTCATTGACAGACTGAAGTCTTTGCTCTACAGAAAGATCGATTGTACTCTGTTGTACAGATAAAGAACTAGTCCTTTGATCGACCTTTGGTTGTTGACTAGAAAGCTGATTGTAATTAGAGCCACCATCACTATCAGACAATTCAGTTACTGAAGAATCGTTTAATGGCACATCCATGACAACATCAGGAATATCTGTTTGGTTCGCAGCTTCAGTTGTATCTATGAAAGTTTCTGTTTCTTGTGTCTTTTGGGAAACTGTGTTGACATCAGGCTTATTGTCAATATTAGTTTGGGTGAAAGACTCGGTTGATGGTTGTTTTTCAGTGGTAGCACAATCTGCATTTGAAACAAATGTCTGTGCAGATGATTCCACAGTCAAACATTTTTGTACAGCTGAAGTTTGACTCTCCAAATCAGTCTGAACCAAACTGTCTGTATTGATGGATGCATCTTCACAAATGATTTTGGCTTGTGGCTCTGCTTGAATTTGTAAGGTTTGTGTCGCGGTTTCAGTGTATGGATGTTTTTCAATAACATCTAATTCAGAAGCAGCAGTTTCATTTGATGTTTGAATTGAGGAGTCAGCAGATTCAACCACGATTGTTTGACTCTGTATATCTTTTTGTTCCATTTTGTCAGTGTTCATGGATGTGTCTGTAGAAATTATCTTTGGTATTTCTAAATCACCAGCAGATCCATCTGTAGATTGGGTAGAAAATTCACAGGAAGACAGCTGAACAACACCATTACTACTAGTCACTGAAGTCTGTACTGAGGAATCTACTGAAGCTTGTTTTTCTAAAAGTATATGTGTAGTTTGACTTTGATTATCTATTTGTTTTATCATTTCAGTATTAACTGACACATGTTCGACAACTGTTTCTTCTTTCTTGGATTCTTCAAGGGTCTGTGTGAAAGCCTCAGTTCCTGGTGACTTTTCTATGGTATCACTATTGGGAGAAGTTGTTCCAATTGATGTTTGCACAGAAAAATCTACAGATAGTTGTTTTTTAACTTCTGTAGTCTGACTTTGGATGTCTTTTAGTTGTGGTGCTTCAGTGTTAACAGACACATGTTCCAGAGTTGGCTTAGGTTCAAAATCTAAATGTGTGCTTTCATTTGTTTGTGTAAATGTTTCTGTCAACATAATATTATCCTCTGCACCATTTACTTCAGATACAGACATTTCAACAGTTGCTTGTACCGAACAATCCACAGACGGACATTTTTCTACTTCTGTTGTTTGACTTTGGATATGTTTTTGCTGCAATAAATCAGTATTTACAGACACATCCTCACACACTACATTAGGTTCATTTGTTGTTTGAATTTTACTGTCTACAAGTTGAACAGTCTCTGTATTAACAGATGATTCAATCTGATCTGGTTTTGACCCCCTTTCATCTACCGTTTGCATATCAACATCTTTCTGTTCAATTTTCACTGTGTTCACAGCTATTTCTTGAACATCAGTATTTGTCCTAGCCTCTTCCATTTCAGTCACACATGTATGGGTCAGATCTGTTTGCTGTTCTTGTGCTAAGAATTCTTTATTCGCTGCCTTTTGAGACTTTTCTTCTGCTTCTGCTACTTGAACTTCTTTATCTTGCATATCATTAGAGATGGTCAAAGCTTCTTCTTGAACACTTTTGATTTCACTGTGCTGCACCAGATGGGCTTCCTCTTTTCTGTTGAGTTCCTCTTGTAGCTGTTGTTGCACCACAACCAGCTTCGATTTAGTTTCCTGTAACTCTTCCTGCAACTCAACTTCTTTAGCTTTCTGATCAGCACTTTTTCTTTCCCCAGTTTCTACAATATCTGATATTTGCTTCTTCAAGTCTTGTATCTGAGATTCCAGCATGGACTTTTGGACTTGGATTTCATTTAATGATGATGCTTTAACATCATAGTCTTGATGGATTGTATCATAGCTTCTTCTTTTAATCTCTAATTCCTTCTTCGTTTTTTCTAATTCAACATGGAATTCATTCTTCTCTGTTTTCACAGTTTCCAATTCATTAACCTTTTTACTTAGATCTTGTCTCATTTGTTTAAAGCTTGTCTCAACCTTTCCCAAGTTTGACTTCAGAACATCAAGAGCATTATCAACTGCTGCCTTTTCTTTCAAAGCTCCATTTAATGCTATTTCTGCTGTTGCCTTCTCTTCCTTTAATTTCAAAATCTCTGTATCTTTTGCAAATATACCATTTTGAAAAGCTTTTAATTGGGTTTCCACTTCAATCATCTTTTGGTTTAGTTCCTCAACAAGACCATCTTTTTCATTTATCTTTTCTTGGGACAGAGTTAACTTTTTCTCCAACTCAATTTGTTTATTTTCGAGATTTAAGATGTGTATTTGTTTTTTCTTTGCATCTCCTTGGGCTCTTTCTAATTGAGATTCTAGGTCTACAGTAGCTTGCATCAAATAAGCTAATCGACTGTGTTCATCTTCCACCGTTTTACATTGTGAATTAAATGAGTCTTCAATCAGATTCTTTTCTCCTTGCATTTCTCTAAAAGCTGCTTCCCTGTCCATCATGTCAGTCTGGATTGCTTCTAAATGTTTTGCCAACAATTCCTTTTCTTTTAAAGCTCTTTGTTGAGATTCAGATAATTGTTGTCTGAGTTTTGTATTTTCCATTTTTAATCTTTCAACTATCGAACATTGTGAAACACTTTGTGCTTGTATTATTGTCAGTTCTTTTTGTAAGCTACACCTAACCTCATGAGCTAGTTGCAATTGTTGCTGATACCATTCCTTTGCATTAATCAGTGCAGTGAGATCACTTTTAGAAATTTCTGCATCAGCATCAGCTTCTGATTTTGCCTGTAGAGTATTCTGCACCTCAACATAAAGTTCAGCTATCTTATTTTTTAAAGCTTGTATTGTCATTTCCTTGGCAGACAAGGTGTCTCTTAATTCTTTCATTCTTATATGAAGCTTATCCATGGCATCTTGGGTGACCTGTAGTTCTGTTTGTAAAATTTTTGATTCTTGTGCTTTTTCATCTAATTGTCTTTGTGTTTCTGCCATGGAATCTTCTAGTTGTTGTCTCGACTGTCTTAACATCTCCAAATCTGCCTTCAACGCTGCTTTTTTATCATCGTTTTCAGGTTTGATCTTGGACAACAGTTTGAGTTTTAGGGATGCTAATTGTGCTTGAAGTTCTGCCCTTTCCTGCAGGTTTGTGTTGGATTCCTGTGTAAGAACTTCAAGTTGACCTTCAAGCCTTGCTTTATCTCGTAAAACAGTATCTAATTGATTTCGAATAGCCTTACTGTTTTCATCTGTAGCAATATGAGGTGCAGGTCTTGGCGTTTTAGTGAAAGTAAAAGCAGGTTTTGGAATATTGGTAAAAAGTGGCCCTAAGGGTGGGAGAACAAATTCTGTTTTAGATGATTCTTTCCCATTTGGGGTTGAGGTATAAGGTTTATCCAGTCCTATTCCTGAATCCTCTCTCTGTGGTGCATTTTGTACTATGTCATCACTGACTATTTCAGGGGACTGGAATTCTGCGAGATCAACATTTTTCACTGGTGGAAGTGACTGAAGAAATGTCTGGGTGTCTGTCACTTGATATTGCTCAACCAGTTTCTCTCTTGATTTTTTCTTTGTTATCTTATCATGAATACTTTTATTGATTTCTCCCCCAGAAGAATCTTTAGGTTTGACATTTTGTTTTTCTCTTTCGGTTTTCTCTTTACTTCCAGACTTCTCTTTAGTTACTGACAAATCATGTGCTGGTATGCGGATCAACTCCCTTGGTGAGATGCTGTCAGAAGATTTATCTAAGTCCACAGAACTGGTATCAATTTCAAGTCTTGGATGATTCTTAGCAATGGCCACGCTGGGGAAAACCGTTGGCTGATCTGGTTGTTTAGGTGTTCCACTGTCATTGTTTGGTGACATCATCTGAAATACAACAGACAAATAATAATTAGTAACATATAAATTTATTGGTTTTATTATTGTTGTGGATTGTGTTAAAGATACATTTTGTAAGATTTAGATAAAGAGCTGTCCGTTCTTTCTATAATAAGTCAAAAATCGATAATAAAAAATGAATATATTAAAAACATCATTCAAATTATTTTATTCTTAGCAAAGAGAGAGAGAGAAATAGGGTTTAACGTCCAATCGACACAAACTAGGTCATTTAATATTTCAATAATTCGCTTGCGCGTAGGGGTCTGTAGCAGTGGGAGGAAACCGGAGTGCCCGGAGGAAACCCACGAGGTTGAGAAGGCGCCCCTATCTCCATGCCACATACGCTCACACCAGGGATCGAAACCACAGCCGCAAGCCAGAGGTGACCGGCCAGCTAAAGGTCGAAGCGCGGCACTCTAGACCACTAGGCCGCTTAGCCTCACTTTTCCACTTTTAAATTAAATCATTAAATGGTTGAAATGTTCTATCTCGTTAAAACCCAGAGCTAAGTCGTCCGGGCAGTCAACAAGGGTTGTCGCATATTGTTTCTTTTATCAGTAAGGAGAACATTTACAACACATGATAATCTTATTACGAGTAATAGCCCATTAAATAATTATCAGAAATGATTAGAATAGTTTTGATGGTTTGTCTCAAGGCCTTTGTCCACAAGATATTTCAAAGTGATCAACTGCCAGAAATTATCAGATATCACTGAAAATCAAATAGGATTCTTCGTATCATGACCCTAAACACTGTGTACAAATTTAAAGTCAATCGGATATTAACTTTAGCCTTTAGAGCATTCACAGGGTTTTTCAAAGTGATCAAGGGTCATAACTCTGGCAGTAATTATCAGATATCGCTGAAAATAAATAGGCTATTTTGTATCATGACCGTAAATAGTGTGTATAAATTTAAAGTCAATCGGATATTTAAAGTCAATAGGCTTCTTCGTCTCACGACCTTAACCACTGTGTATAAATTTAAAGTCAATCGGATATTAACTTTAGCCTCTAAAGCGTTCACAAGATTTTTCAAAGTGATCAAGGGTCATAACTCTGGCAGTAATTATCAGATATCACCGAAAATCAATAGGCTTCTTCGTCTCCTGACCTTAAACACTGTGTATAAATTTACAGTCAATCGGATATTAACTATAGCCTCTAGAGCGTTCACAAGATTTTTCAAAGTGATCAAGGGTCATAACTCTGGTAGTAATTATCGGATATCGCTGAAAATCAATAGGCTTCTTCGTCTCACGACCTTAACCACTGTGTATAAATTTAAAGTCAATTGGATATTAACTTTAGCCTCTAAAGCGTTCACAAGATTTTTCAAAGTGATCAAGGGTCATAACTCTGGCAGTAATTATCAGATATCACCGAAAATCAATAGGCTTCTTCGTCTCCTGATTTTAAACACTGTGTATAAATTTAAAGTCAATCGGATATTAACTATAGCCTCTAGAGCGTTCACAAGATTTTTCAAAGTGATCAAGGGTCATAACTCTGGTAGTAATTATCGGATATCGCTGAAAATCAATAGGCTTCTTCGTCTCACGACCTTAACCACTGTGTATAAATTTAAAGTCAATTGGATATTAACTTTAGCCTCTAAAGCGTTCACAAGATTTTTCAAAGTGATCAAGGGTCATAACTCTGGCAGTAATTATCAGATATCACCGAAAATCAATAGGCTTCTTCGTCTCCTGATTTTAAACACTGTGTATAAATTTAAAGTCAATCGGATATTAACTATAGCCTCTAGAGCGTTCACAAGATTTTTCAAAGTGATCAAGGGTCATAACTCTGGTAGTAATTATCGGATATCGCTGAAAATCAATAGGCTTCTTCGTCTCACGACCTTAAACACCGTGTATAAATTTAAAGTCAATCGGATATTAACTATAGCCTCTAGAGCGTTCACAAGATTTTTCAAAGTGATCAAGGGTCATAACTCTGGTAGTAATTATCGGATATCGCTGAAAATCAATAGGCTTCTTCGTCTCACGACCTTAAACACCGTGTATAAATGTCAAGTCAATCGGATATTAACTTTAGCCTCTAGAGCGTTCACAAGAAATTGTGGACGATGGACGGACCGACAGACGGACGGACCGACCGACAGACGGACGGACGGGGGCGACGGCAATATACGATCACATTTCCATGTGGGCGTATAAAAATGGATAATCAAGACAGTAATGATGATTGAGGCTAGCCCCATTATTCAATCACTAAAACCTTGTTTCATAGTGGATCAATTTGACTGAAATTTTCAGCAAATTGTCTTTACATTATGTAGTTTTTAACTATAATATTGAAAATTTCCAGCTCTTTATCTAATCTTCCATAATGTATCTTTAATATCTAATGATTTGTATAGCATTTAAAGCCTAAAGAAAGAATCGTAATGGGCAAATTTTTAGTTCTTGTCTTGAATAATTTACCCAGGCTGAATAAACCTTATAGTACGGTGCAGAAAAAGAGACATTAAACCTCAGTTCATTTCGTTGCAGATAAAAATTTAAACAAACCTGTTCAGAATGAAGACTAGATGTTTCTGATAATGATGACACGCTACCATTACTTTCGGATTCTCGACGTAATTTCCTCTCTGCCTCCGCTACAATTTGTGCTACTACATCAGGAGGAGCTGGGATGATGTTACTATTACCTATAACAAATAATGATACATGTATATTGTCTGCGAGAATCCGTTGATTACAAAAAATATTTTATGGAAAATTGAGTTTAAAGACTAATTTTCATTAAAATATTTCAGAGTTAGAGCAAATTTTGCTGCATATCTAAGAATTTGGAAAATATTTTAAACAAGACTCTTCCGAGTTTCTGATTAACTATGACAGAACCCTTGCACAAATCAAATTCTGGGTTACTAGACCTGATAAACCAAACCATTAACCAACATAAAAGAACCTACCAATAACAGTTCTCTGTAAATGTAGAGCTTCAGCTACCGTATCAAAAGAAGAATCAAGTACAGGTGTATGTACAAGTCCTTGTTCATCAGTATTAGTTTCCATTTCAGTTGGCATGGTTGTTTTCAGGGATGTTGTTAGAAATGTTCTGATTTTTCTTTTCTTTTTGGTAAAAGGTATATGCTGGTTGGCAGCTAATGAATTAGATGATATCTGTAATACACCATGTAAATACTGAACAAATTAATTTTTTCTAAAAAGTAACAAAATTACTACATTGTATATGAATTGTTCTGTATGTGTCTTGCAGTTCAGTTTTAATACATTGAATAGAGAGAGAGAAAAAAATAGGGTTAAACGTCCACTCGACACAAACAAGATCATATCGGGACTAACTTCTGGTTTATTTTATTTCAATAATTCGCTTGCGCGTAGGGGGTCTTTAGCAGTGGGATGAAATCGGAGGACCCGGAGAAAACCCACGAGACTGGACAGGCGACCCCAGTCCTTGTCACGTACAACCGGGGATTCAAAACCACACTAGTTGACTCAATGACAGGCTTTATGATACAGTGTGCACGTGTTAACCATTCGGCCATCTCACCCCTTACATTTGATAATATTTGTTCTCTGTGTCCTATCGTACAGTTTTTACACTGTCTAAAATTATTAGTATACATGTACATCTACTATTACATGTAGTATACATTACCTTTGCTATTGTAGAGATGTCAGTTACAATTGGATCATGTTTGACTGGTGATGTAAAATTAACATCAGCATTTATAACAAAATCATCAAGTGATGTACTAGGTGATGCACCAGTATAATTATACCAATCTGTCCTAGAAGTTTTTACTACTCCACCTCTACTTGGAACTTGAATACCAACAGCCTGGGTAGTAAAATCTGCAAAACAAAAACAAAAAAAAAAAAAAATTTTACCAGTTTACAATATGAAAGAGAACAGTATGAAACCGTAGTCGTAATAATTTCACATCAACAAAGCTTTTACCTGTACAATGATCCTACATCCATAGTCAATAACACAGGTTAAGTTAACTGCAAACCTTAATCCCAATTTGGTATTAACTACCTGAAACTCTCAGTTTTCATGTACAGCTGGCAATAAGTTCCCAAATTTCTTGCTATGTAAATGCTTGGATAATCATGTTTTATACATGCCAAGTTGTCAGTGCTCTAATCCATTTAAATCACGGTCATCCAATGGTCATAGACTTGTCAAGTTAATAAAAATCTAAATAATATTTATATAACATTTGAAGCCAAAAGAAAGACCTGCAATAGGTAGATTTAGATCTTTAACGTCCCAGTTTATATTGTAAAACTGTACACCTGTGTCCGACGGTGCACATTAATGGGTGTTTTTTGGGGGTCAGTGCACAGTAACAAGATACAGAATACGACACGAGTATAAAAAGATTTAAGTTAGCTTACCTAGACCACAAGTTGTATATTTAACATTCTGATAATCATTTCTATAGATGTTAGTTGCAGGTTCTTTTTCATCAGATCTCTTTGAGTCGTAGTTACAGTTTATAACAGCATCAAACGAATCGAATAGTTGATTAGGATTTTCTTCACCCTCTTTAAATGTGACTTGCTGTAGAGTCAATTTAAATGGCTCCATATAAAATGTGAACAACTACCATTCTCTTTCATCTGCACCTGAATCAGTAAATACATGTAGCCATGTTATAAGAACAAAAATCAATACATCAACACTTAGTCTGTATCACCCAGTCATCAACAATATAATGAATCTGTAGCCTACTCAATGTATGTATAGAGAAACAGATTTTTAATAAGCTATATATAGTAGACATTGAGGAAACTTACGGTCAATATAATTACCACTCACATACTGGTACATATAGTTATACAATACTTTACATACACTACAGGCTTTTAATGCAGTACATTACTTGTATACATGACTTCTGCCTTTTGTCCCATCCAAACAACTACACGCTGTACTACTCTTTTTTGAACTGAACTGTCAGGAGTTCATTTACTTGAAAGTCAATTTTCAGTCCATCCTAAAGACTAAACACTGTACTCTGGCAATGAAGACAAAAGAAATGCCTAAACTTATAAGGGTATTAGTTAAGATTAGATAAAGAGTTGACAGTTCTCACTATACATGTAATACTAAAACATTAATAATAAACACAAAATATGCTGAAAATATCAGTCAATGTGCTTCTGTCAGAACAAAAATATTAGCCATTGAATTTTACTGACTTTGGTATGATATTCATTTTCACGTTAAATTATCCATAAATAAAATGTATTCAAATCTAGAAAATATTGTAGGCTAACGATGGCATCGAGATTTGATTATGTTCTAATATCTAGCAATACTTTAGAAAATATTTCATCCCTAAAGAAGACCTGCAATAGGCAGATTTAGCTCTTGCATAATGCATGTTTAAATGTTTATTTGGGGAAAAATGATTTTAATCCCATCAAAGATAAATGAAATGAAATGGGGTTTAGCGCCCTACTGTTCTGTTCCAAGTGGCTAATCAAAATGGGCATACACCACACAGTGTGCTATGGGAGTAATTTACCCGTACAACAGCTAATGCCACCTCCTACATTTATTTGGAATTCAAATGTCAAGGGATCTTTTACGTGTACGCCAAGATATACAAGGGACCTGCTATCCGAACCACGATACATTTTCCATGTCCAGACCCTCTGTCCTGCACCATTGACATGAGGGAGACACATCAGAAAATCCTCATGAACTTTCTTGGTCAACGCAGCGACATCAAGGTTAAAAAGCCAATGTCTAAATCCTTAAGGGATTAAAAATCATTGACAACTGATAAAATAAGGAAAGTAGTTAGTTACATGTACATGTAAATCTTCCTGCATATAGTACTGAAATGTACAGTACAAATAAATTAAAACCAAAATGAGACTATGACTTAATTTTCATAAAACTGTACCTAAATGATCATCTTTACATCCAAATAATCTAATTCTGAATAGAGTTTTGGTGATGACACAGACCTTAAACAAACTTCATGGTAAAATATATTTTATTAAAGCAGGAAATTAGATCGTGGTACACACAATGTACAATGTACCAATATAAATAGTTAGGTTTAAACTGGTTTTTTTCTTAACTCAACCTACATGAATGTAAGTATGATAAAATCAGGTGGGCTTAAAGTTCTACTTTTCTGCATCAAAGTACATCAATAACTAACAGTGTACTAACTCCTTCATGTTGTTTTTTTCTGAGAAAGTACCAGTTGTTGGTTTTTCATCTCAGTAACAACTTTCCTAACAAAAGGTCTCTTTGGTGAAAAGTATATGTACAAGACTGTATTTGTAGAATAAGGAAAATGACTGAAATTCTAAAAAGATTAAGTCTCCAGGTTTCGAAATACTGATACATGTATATAGTTAGTTTGTGTATTAGATTAGATAATCCTCCCAACAAAAGGTCAGTGTTTTTCGGACCCTAGACTACCTGATGTTTTTTATAATACTTTTAAAATGAGAGCATATAACTGACTGCCAGTTACATAATGAGATATATTAAATATAATATTGTTTATTATATAAAAACATGAACAGTATGTTTGAAATTGTAAAGCATCAAAGACCTAAAATATAATATTGAGTTCGCTCTGCTTTGAACTTGGCTGTTTTTTATTTGTTTCAATCTCTTTGTTGGAAATATTGTGTGTGAAATATGGAGAAAGGGAGCTTATTGGGTAAGATACTGAATCGCTAAACAGGAGCTCTTGTGTTCACTCGCGGTGTTGGCTGCAAATGTTCATCTGGAATTTCCTGCCTGGTTGGTTACCCTTTGTCAGTCGTGGAGAACAGAAGGTGCGAAAAACTGAGGACCTAAAGGAGCCCTTTACATTTGTAATACGAAATAAGAGTGTAGTACTGTTGTCCTTGATAAAATTCTCTGATAGCAGAAGCAGATAAGAAGGATGGTACACCCCTTTCATTTCAAAATAAATGTTGTTTCACACTTATTTGGTTCATAACTACATAACTCTGAATGAAACCTACTATTAATGGCATATATCCATGCATCATTCCTTTCTTAAACTACCCCCGAGAATGGGGTGACTAAGTCAAAGATTAAGTACAAGTCATCGTTCCAGAATATCACATTTTAGAGTACTTTCGAGCTATGATTAACTCAACGTTTAGGCTAATCAAAGTTTTAAAAAATATTATTTCAAAATTTAGTCAGCTTTCCAAAATATGACTGGTCAATAAATTGGAGATTAAATCTCCGATTAGCACTAATCTTCTTTCGAAAATATGAGCCTGAATGCCTACCAAAATAAAAAAAAAATGTCAATAATGGATATTTGTATTTTGCAAACTGTTATTGTCATTTATATCTCCTGGAACATTGCACAACTACCAAATATCCATACTTTGAATCAAAAATAAACCCAAAACATGGTAAAAATTCTGAGGAAGGTACAGTTTCCCTGGCCACTTTAATTGTTTATTGACATGGTAATGCTTAAACTGGTGAGTGAACAAACAGAGATTATAGATCAGAGTCCCTGTGGATTGAACTGTAAGCTTCAGCTTATAGTATTAGGGTAGTCAGATCCTCTCAAAAATTTGGGACAAATGTTGGCTGAGAGTTTCAGAAACTATAGGCCTACGTTCTTCTCCAAATTTTGAAAAGCATTATTAAGCAATAATAAATTAGACATAATATCTGTAAAACAAATCCATTGATATAGCTTTTCAACTTTATTATACTGATTCACTGCCACTGCTAAACATTTATTATGTGCTCTGTCACTACTTTAATTCTAATGAAATTAATAACATTAAAATCTTAACCTGAAAACATTGTTCTATCAAGCGGAAATGAAATGGGGTTTAATATCCTACTGTTCTGCTCCGAGCTGGGCTAATTAAGACAGGAGTAAACCATACAGTGTGCTATGAGGGGAATTTTGCCTGGACAGTGGCACTACGGCCTACACTTATATCGAATTCCGACCATTTAGTGATCCTTTACATGCACACCAATGTGTACACTGGATCTGGATGAACTTCCTCAGCCAATGCAGGGATCGAACACCTGACCTCCAGGCTAGCGAGTCAGCGTCTTACCCCATTACCCACCATGACCCCTAGCCCTAACTATCATGCACAATAGTCTTCAGCCTATTTCTGCCGAGGGGCTATTTTGTAAATCAACCTAATAATCTATCAAAAAGAAGTTTGGATGTCGGCTGACTTTAGAACTTGCTCTGAAGAAATGAAATCCTTACGAGAAATGTACTGGAATCATTGGTAAATATCACCTGATTGCAAATTCTATGCCTAATGCCTACAACATTTTTTTAATGAACTTTATCTTTATAAACTCAAAACGATCAACATGTCACAATTATATGTATACTCTGAGTCATCCACAAGCAAAGCCACCCACGCCCACACGAAAAAATCTGGTGAAGTTGTCCACACCATACACCCGTTGGTGGAGTCGACCAAAAGACTCAATTTTGGGTTGTAGAAATATGTTGGTGAAGTCAACTACACGACATAAGTTTACTTTCAGGTTGTAGAAATACGTTGGTTAAGTCGTCCAGGCGACATAGTTTATTTATGGGATACAGAAAATATTCTTAATTTTATATTATTTTGTATTGAGTTCTGCTTTATCATCCTTAACGTACAAGCTATTTCTTCCATAAAATTAAATTTTGAAGGAGTCTTAGGCCCTAGTAGCCTACTATAGTAGGGTGACCTGTGTACTTTACAGAAAGTTGGTCTCGACACAGCTTATGTGCACGTTTGAGTGGCTGGGTCTCGAGACTATGAATAGCCAGCGGTGGAGTCTATGAGACTATAAATAGCCATGCACGTGGAATTCTCTACAAATTTATCAACAATAACACTCGTAAAAAATCTATTGTTGACGATTTTGAATAGCAGTAAAATTTAGATTCTTGTTCATTACAGATGCGTTAGAAATTACATTTGTTTTATTTCTAAATTACTTTATCATTAACTGTTCCGTTAGACGCAGAATCTTTTGGTTTAGTATGAATAATATTCCTGAAAAACTTTCGTCAGCAAGAACATGATACTAGCAGTAGTTTCATTTTTCTTAAAATATTTGTAGAGTTGCCTTACGTGCATATTTCTAAATTCAATTTCTTGTTCCAGCTTTTTCGTAAACAAGTAGTTTTGATTATCCCGACCTGTCAATCAGACATAGAATGGTCGATAGACTGGTAAAGCGAGACTAATTTCAAAACAAGGGCACGTAACCTATCTTTTACTCAAAAGTGTCTATGGGTGACACTTTGAGCTAGTTTTCAGTCTATTATTATTTATAGATTAAATGGTCATATCTTATTAAGTACAACATACATGTAATCGTTTATTTAGTGACTATACATAATACATGTGTTAAAGCCCCAATAACACTCTTGTTGTAACTGAAAAATATGTCCCAATCTTCATTCGGGTCAACAAATCGTATTATTTTAGAATATTCCAATTAAATGATGATATAAATTTCATCTTAACACACCTAATTTAAAAAATTGGAAAAATTCTACCAATTGATTTGAAAAGTCTAACGTAAACCTTTTCAAATGTGACTTGGATTTTAAAATATTTTCGAACCCTCTGGACAAATAAAATAGGTTGTAATGGATAATTTACACAACAGGTAGGACATTTAAACATCTAGTACTTAGAATAAGGGTATTATTTATTTTCTGGAGCTACCAAGCCAGCAAGAATGTTATTGTCCCTTTAAGCTGATTTAAGGCTTGGTATATATATAAATATTGTGGCGTAATTGTCGAGATATTTATTTATGGTGGGTCACCCTAACTGTAGTGTGGACGACATCACCAATGCCTTAAGTGGTGGACGACTCCACCCACACACGGGTGTGGGTGTGGATGAAACAACCATCATGTGGACAAGTTGACTGACAACCCTGCATTTTACCTATTTTTAATTGCATAGTGTCTATAGTATAGCATGGTGTTACTGTATATCTGATAGTGATAGAAATTCAGAATCCTTCTAATTGTGTGTGTCAGTGTCATTATTATTAAATTTTATTCTGTGGAACTGGAAGAAGTCTGAAGTATCACGGTGTCATCACTTCAGGCAATGTTGATAAATTTTGAAAATAAAAGATTCGAAAAATAATAAACTCTTGCAGTTTTACTCACCATTACTATTTATGCAATATCATGATTTCTATCTTTTGGGGAACTGTAAGTGCAAAATGATAATGATAATATTTTGGTAAACTTGCTTAGTTCCTTGCCAGATTAATCCCGTGTGGAAACGCGAGACTATCGCGTGGCAAATTTTTTAGTGGAGTAACCTCCCTTTAACCGGCAAGTCGAAATACACTAGAAGCAAAATGTCGGCGATAACATCGTTGAATCCTAAGGCCGAAGTAGCTAGAGCCGCGCAGGCTTTGGCTGTAAATATAAGTGCGGCTAAAGGTCTGCAGGATGTTCTTCGAACAAACCTGGGACCGAAAGGAACCATGAAAATGTAAGGAACTTATCCGTTTCTTTGACATTTCATCTCAACGAAGTTGGAATGTTCTCGAAACCGACTCGCTTCAACTTGCTGAAAGCACGTGTTGTCGACTGCAGATTCACTATTCTTTATGATGTGTTCAGAATGGGTCAAACCTTTAGTCAATGATTTGGGCAACATCTGTCTCAATATATTGTGTAATTAAATAAACTAGATAATTTAAATTCTTACATTGATTTATGACCTTCCAAACCATTTATACAATAATAACTTATAAGCACGCAGAGTGAGAGACCAGTCCAATGTAATTGTAAAATGTCAGAATTACTCGATGATCTTATAATTATTCTGTGTGAGATATTTCCCAATAATGGCAACCTGGCTCTATTGCCACAGATCACCGAACTTTTGGATTTATGTGCAGTTTCTTTAGGAAATGTCTCTGAGCAAACTACATCAATTTTATTTTTCACCTTGATTCTACTTGACACAGAGCAATCAGGCAACAGTCTTATGTACCACACGTAGTTCAGCTCTGAACAGTGTCATTAAACTTGCCCTGTACATCCAGGAACCATCGTATTGAATCTTTGTCGATTTTACTACTGCCAAATGCCTGTCTGTCATCTATGAATGCCTATGAATGCCTAAACAATGTAAGGAACATTTTCATGTAGCGAGAAAATAAGACGTTGCTTACTTCGCTAGCGTCAATATGTGCAACACCACATGCTGTTAAAAATACGTTCCCATCTGCTAAACGGCTTGCATACGTCATTCAAATCTAAATACAGGGTAACACACAAATTTACATAATTCGGCCATTATAAGACAAAACAAAATTTAGGTTAGCAGCTGAAACAAAATTCAAATATGCTGTGGCAGATTGGGATTGTCGGCTTTTACCATGGTTTTGCCCTTGGCCGTGGTTAATTTTGAGTGCTGAAACATCATATATATTTAGTTCAACCTATTCCAACATGTTGGTTGTCTGGTAGATTTTGTTAAATGTGATTTTGGATAAAACTGTTTTATCATTGAATTTTCTAGAACATGCATGTGGAATTAACGCACACCTTGCAGCTTGTGAATATTTTGTCCGCCAAAAATTCATTGGCAATTTGCATTCAAGTAGACCTGATTGAGAGGTTTATCACTACCAGTGAACAAAACCTTTCGGCACCTGTGATGAATAACCTGTATTGTCAGTGATAATAGAATAGATTTTGTTTATATTTTAGGTTGGTATCTGGTGCTGGTGATATAAAACTAACAAAAGATGGAAATGTTTTATTACATGAAATGGTAGGTATTTTCAATTAGAATAATGAAATATTTTGTAGCCTAAAATGATAGGTATTTTCAATCGGAATACCATATTTTTGAGGGAATTGTGCGTATGTGTAGATAGGCACAGGGGAAGTGTGGCAGAGAGGTGTTTCAGGGAAAAATAAAAGTGCATGGTTTAGGTGTTCCCTTCTCCAGCAGCATCATTTGAAATCTGTGCTATACATTATGTGACTCAAATCCACCTGCGATTTCCAGTAACTGGGAAAAATTTTACTCTTTTCAGTCATAATAATTACCAACACTTAGCTGTATCAAGCTTTATATACATATTTCTTTATGAAATAAAAAGCTCTATATACTGAAATGTTTCATGACCTGAAACGTTGTCCTGATGTTATTTTAAGATATAAGTTTATTTACTTCAGCAAATTCAACATCCAACAGCCAGTTTGATTGCTAGAGTAGCTACAGCTCAAGATGATATAACTGGAGATGGTACAACATCTAATGTTCTTATTATTGGGGAGCTATTAAAACAAGCTGATCTCTATATCACAGAGGTACGAATCTTTGTAATTTTTTTGTGGAATTTAATATCCAAAAAAATATTTAATGTAATTTCATTAGGCCGACCTTAAAATTTTCTTTTTCGCCAGATCTGACCCACAATCAGACTGACCTTAATAATATCCTTGTTTCACCAAACCCCTTTTGTCACCAAACTCAACCCTCAAGAGAACAAGGGTCGATAGATCCTATTTTTTTTTCAAGATTCAGAGATCTTTTTTGACAGCTTGACCTTTTTCTGGGTGGAAACATTTATCTTCTCTACTTGTGGCCACACAAATCAATACCAATGACATAATTTTTAATATGAGACCTGACTCACACAAGTTGTCACAAAATTTAAGTGTGAATTGTTCCTTCATTTTACTTAATGTACTTTTAATTAGTTCCTAATGAATCAAACTGTGCAATAGTACAAGAAAATAATGTGACATATTTCATGATATGCGTTAAGAAAACGAAATCAAAATATCAATGACACATCCTCCATTTTGGATCCAATCCATCAAACGATTTCAATGAAAACAATTCTCAGATGAAGTTCAGGATAATTTTTTACCATATATGCTTGTTTTTTTTCCTCTTCAGGGATTACATCCAAGGTTAATAACTGAAGGATTTGAACTGGCGAGGAACAAAGCTCTTGAAGTAAGTATTTGATTTAAACAATTAGATACACCCAGGTCGTATACATTGTATCACTTGTTAACCCTGGAATAACTTTCTCCAACAGAAATACTGTTTTGACTTGTATGCATCCTGCACAGTTGAATTTGTCAATTCCATTGTAGTTTGATCAGAAATCTAATCTTTTCACATTTTTCTAGGTTTTAGATGAAGTCAAGATAAGTAAAGAAATGGATAGAGATGCTTTGATACAGGTAGCCAGAACATCACTACGTACTAAAGTTCATCAAGATTTAGCCGATCTTTTAACTGAGGTAATGCAAAGTACTGTATTTTTTCGGTGTATATGTTAATACTGGCTTCCCTGGAAGTCAGGGACATTGTCTTGTACTTCACATTGACTTATATATCATCCTGAAAAAATAATTTTCAGTTGCCAACTGTCAAGTGACATCATCTGCTAAATAATAGCACTTGTTTGGTACAGTATTAGTATTTAGTATTAGTTTGAAAAACCAATTATGCATAGACACCATGTAGAGTATTCATTTTCTATACACCCACATTTTCATGTGGACGCTTTTTGACATATCTCTGTCCGTCCACAATTTGTTTGTTAACACTCTACAAGACACAGCTTTTATCCGATTTGGACGAAACTTGAAATATAGGTTTGTCTCCAAAAGTTCTTGTTTCATGGCGATATTGGCCCATAACATGACCCCGGATTGTACATTAAATAACGTTTTTAGCTTGTCACAATTTTTGTCTGGTTTTCTTGAAACTTGAAATATATGTTCATGTCCCAAAGATCTTGGTTCCTTCCAATATTCACGCATAACTTTCTAGAAATAGACAAAATCTCATATTTAGTAATTTATAGTATTGTGCTTTACCCCAAAAAGATATCTAGTTTGTCAGGAAATAGAGTAATCTGATTCAGGAGGAATGTTTTTAGATTAGGTTTTATTGTCAAAGGCTTGTGAGAAACTGACTGGACACAAACATTACAGTTACCTAACTTAGTTCAGATTTCAATCAAAAGTGTATATTTCTATACATTATGTATTACTTGTTTTATGTATACATTTAAATATTATTATAAAAGCAGTCTGTCTTGGTTTTTACTTGTATAAGTAGAATAAAAAGAAAAATATTGATATTTTTCAGCATGTTGTTGATGCTGTGTTAGCTATAAGAAAACCAAAAGAGCCAATAGATCTTCATATGGTAGAACTTATGGAGATGAAACACAAGACCGATATGGACACCATGTAAGTTTTACAACTATTGGAAAGACTGTTTTGAACATGTGTAATATAGTTCAATTTTGTATTATTGATAAAAGATATAAATAATATGGGGTTTAACATTCTACTGAGCTAATGAAAACGAAACAAACTACAAATTGAAAATATGAACTATACTCAAAGGATGATTGAAATAATTCTTTCACCTCAACTTAATTTTTGTCCCCCGCCTTTCGAAGAAAGTTGGGGGACTATTAAAATGGGTTCGTCCGTCTGTCTGTCTGTCTGTCTGTCCGTCTGTCTGTCTGTCCGTCACACTTTTTGGGACACAATAACTCTCTTCCTAATTGAGCTAGAATGTTCAAACTTGGTGTATGTGTTTATTAGGTCAATGCCTTGATGGAGTTCGAAGATGAGCATTTTCCGCTTAGGGTAAGCAGAGATAAGCAATTTGATTGGTTGATGCTTTGGGACACGATAACTTTAGTTCTAATTAAGTGAGATTGATGAAACTTGGTGTATAGTTTCATTATAGTAATACCTTGACTAAGTTCGATAATGAGCATTTTCTGCTCAGGGTAAGCAGAGCTATACGCAATTTGATTGGTCGAGAATTTGGAACACAATAACTCTCCTTCTAATTGAGTTAAAATGTTCAAACTTGGTGTATATGCTTATTAGGTCAATGCCTTGATGGAGTTCGAAGATGAGCATTTTCCGCTTAGGGTAAGCAGAGATAAGCAATTTGATTGGTTGATGCTTTGGGACACGATAACTTTAGTTCTAATTAAGTGAGATTGATGAAACTTGGTGTATAGTTTCATTATAGTAATACCTTGACTAAGTTCGACAATGAGCATTTTCTGCTCAGGGTAAGCAGAGCTATACGCAATTTGATTGGTCGAGAATTTGGAACACAATAACTCTCCTTCTAATTGAGTTAAAATGTTCAAACTTGGTGTATATGCTTATTAGGTCAATGCCTTGATGGAGTTCGAAGATGAGCATTTTCCGCTTAGGGTAAGCAGAGATAAGCAATTTGATTGGTTGATGCTTTGGGACACGATAACTTTAGTTCTAATTAAGTGAGAGTGATGAAACTTGGTGTATAGTTTCATTATAGTAATACCTTGACTAAGTTCGATAATGAGCATTTTCTGCTCAGGGTAAGCAGAGCGATACGCAATTTGATTGGTCGAGACTTTGGAACACAATAACTCTCCTTCTAATTTAGTTAAAATGTTCAAACTTGGTGTATATGCTTATTAGGTCAATGCCTTGTTGGAGTTCGAAGATGAGCATTTCCGCTTAGGGTAAGCAGAGATAAGCAATTTGATTGGTTGATGCTTTGGGACACGATAACTTTAGTTCTAATTAAGTGAGAGTGATGAAACTTGGTGTACAGTAATACCTTGACTAAGTTCGATAATTAGCATTTTCTGCTCGGGGTAAGCAGAGCAATACGCAATTTGATTGGTCGAGACTTTGGAACACAATAACTCTCCTTCTAATTGAGTTAAAATGTTCAAACTTAGTGTATATACTTATTAGGTCAATGCCTTGATGGAGTTTGAAGATGAACATTTTCCGCTTAGGGTAGGCAGAGATAAGCAATTTGATTGGTTGATGCTTTGAGACACGATAACTTTAGTTCTAATTAAGTGAGAGTGATGAAACTTGGTGTATAGTTTCATTACAGTAATACCTTGACTATGATCGATAATGAGCATTTTCTGCTCAGGGTAAGCAGAGCGATAAGCAATTTGATTTGCCGAGACTTTGGAACACAATAACTCTCCTTCGAATTGAGTTAAAATGTTCAAAATTGGTGTGTATGCTTATTAGGTCAATGCTTTGATGGAGTTCGAAGATGAGCATTTTCTTCTTACGGTAGGCAGAGATAAGCAATTTTTGGATGACACTTCGTGTTCAGTTTGATTGGTCGATACGTTTGAAAAAAATAAATGTGCGATTAATTAATATGTGTCATCTATTTATTTTGGGATTTCGGCGGGGGACATCAGCCTCACTGTTGGCTTGTTTAAGCTTTGTTCTGCTTTTAAAATGAATGCTTTAATTTTTCTTACTATATTTCACTTTATATTGAGTAGGGTAGAAGGGAGGACAACTATGCTGGGTTACAGTGGCCATGAAAGAGCCAGTAGAAATATTACGAATCTTGCAATAACCCTAATAATTTATTTTGTTATATCAGTCTTGTTCGTGGTATTGTTATGGATCATGGTGCCCGACATCCTGACATGAAGAAAAGAGTAGAAGATGCTTTCATCTTGACGTGTAATGTGTCCCTAGAATACGAAAAAACGTAAGTATACAAGCAAGGGATTTACTATAGAACATTTGCTCTTCTCAAGGATGGGGAGCTTAGATGGCCGAATGGTTAGCATGTGCATGCTGTATCGTACCATCTGTCATGGTTTCGATTTCTCGGTTGTACGAGTCTTCCGGTTTCCTCCTAATGCTAAAGACCGCTACGTGTAGGCGAGTTAATGAAATAAATAAGTCGGATTGGACCTGATCTTAATTACAACCTGTTCTTTTCAGTGAGGTTAATTCAGGCTTTTTCTACAAAACTGCTGCTGAAAGAGAAAAGTTAGTTGATGCAGAAAGGAAATTTATTGATGATCGAGTTAGACGTATCATTGAATTTAAGAAAAAAGTTTGTGATGGAAACAACAAAGGCTTTATTGTTCTCAATCAAAAGGTAAATTTCATAAAGAGCATGAAAGAGATTTATGTATTTATTTTATGCTGATATTAGAACATTCCTCAGGTTTTTTTTTGTAAAAAGAAATTATTTGTGATCTCTCTTCCAGACGTTTTATTTGGTAAAATGTATATAAATATTAAAACTATTTTGGTTTCCTTTATGACTTTTAAATAAAATTTGTTTATTTTTTTAGGGTGTTGATCCTATGTCTCTAGATATGCTGGCTAAAGAAGGTATTGTAGCTCTCCGTAGAGCTAAAAGAAGAAATATGGAAAGGTTAGTATGTCATATTGATAATCTATACAAATATTGGAGCTGATAGTTCTGGCAATGATAGTTTAAAAATAGTTAATTAAAAAGGAAATGTGTTGAAAATTTCAGTCAAATTACTTCACTCTTAGGTTTAGTTATCGATGGTACAGTTGCTACCGTTGTTAAGATAAATTAGCAACTGCAAAACAAATTTAAATCTAATGGATATCGGAGCCCTCCGATGGCATGGATGGTTGATTATGGTCTTGGTAAGTTAATGTCTAATTGATAATTTATATAACATTAAGGCCTAAAGAAAGAATTTTTCAACTGAATGAATAATGCCCGTTTAATTAAATTGTTTCTTATAGATTAGCTTTAGCTTGTGGAGGTATGGCTGTTAATTCAGTAGATGATTTAACTCCTGATGTATTAGGACATGCTGGATTAGTTTATGAACAAGTACTAGTAAGTTTATAACACACTAAACTTTTGATCAATTTGAATTTGATAATTGTCCGACTCTACTGATGGTGCAAGAAGTATATATTTGTACAAGAGATAAAATTGGGTTTGAAGTACCTATATACTATTAAACCCCATCAGGTGCATGTTGAATTGCCCAATATTTAACGTTTTCAAAACCTGACTATTTTACGGAATCAACGACATCTAAACTTTGGCACTTCCAATTTTATTTTTGTTTTACTAAATATCTATACATTATAATGATTGATATATGTTGATATTGTAGGGTGAAGACAAGTATACATTTTTGGAAGATTGTAAGAATCCATTGTCTGTTACTATTCTCATCAAAGGACCAAATAAACACACCTTGACACAGATTAAAGATGCTGTCAGAGATGGGTTGAGAGCTGTCAAAAATGCCATTGAAGATAGTAAGTAAATATAAAAGTTCATTACAAATTATTAGTTACTTTAGGTAAATCTCATAATTAATTTCTAAGAAATTCAGAAAAGTAGATATTTGTATACTTTTACATATTTCTGTAAGGTTCTCAAGTAGTCCTTTATTTGTGATGATTTATAAGCTGTAAAGGGTAATAGTTAAGCTTTCTTGAATTTTAAAATGTTAGCTAATACCATCTTTTTTTCTTTTAGCCTGTGTTCTGCCAGGTGCCGGAGCTTTTGAAATTGCTGCTTACCAAGAGCTGATGAAATACAAGGACCAGGTGAAAGGACGAGCTAGACTAGGTAGAGTTTAACTATGATATCTGAATGCTAAGATGGGAGTGTGAAAAATAAACAAGATTTTAAAACTGCAGCCCTTTACCTGTATTTGAGATGGCTTTTTAGCCAAGCTGTATTATATTAGCAATCCTAACATATCTTGGGGGTGGGGGTGATGGCCGAATGGTTAGCATGTGCGTGCTGTATCATTTAGTCGGTCATTGAGTTAACTGGCGTGATTTCGAATCCTAAGTTGTACGTCCAACCTTGTAGGTTATTATCCGGGTCCTCCAGTCTCCTCCCTCTGCTAAAGTCCCCTATGAACAAGGGAATTATTTTAATAAAATTAAACCTTATGTTAGATCCGAAATACCTAGTTTGTTTTGAGTGGACGTTAAATCCCACTTCTCTCTAACATATCTGCTTTTAATAGCCGGTTTCAGATGATTTAGGTCATGTGTATTTTTATTGAGATTTGAAGTTTCAAGAACAAACTCAGGCATAATAAATTGCTTATAATTAGCTTAAATGCTGCACTGCTCTTGCATAATTACTAGTTTATATTAACCAGCCTTGACAACATATTAATATTGTGTTTAGTAGATTTGAATATCGAGGAGAGGATCTTTGTTTTAGGTCATGTGATCAGTTATATTCCAATCTTTTTTGTCTACTTGATAAATCGACTGGTTTTTTTTTATACCTAATCAAAGATTTAAATATAAATTGACACACTGTAAGCAGTAGCATTGTGTATAGTGTTAATTGTTACAAAGATTTTATTTTTAAGCAACAATAATTACTGGTTATTTCCCCTTTTCGGAAATAATTTCTAGAAGAGTTATTTCCTTTTACTCAATGTCAATAGGCACCTGAATTCAATTCAAAACACTCTTTAACAGCACTCTGATTTCTTTACATTTTCAGGTGTTCAGGCTTTTGCTGAAGCATTGTTAATTATTGTGAAAGTTTTAGCTCAGAATTCCGGTTTAGATCCTCAAGAAGCCATTGTCAAATTACAACAAGAATATATTTCTCCTACTCAAGCTGTTGGTCTAGATATAAAAACTGGTAAGATTTAGTGATGTATAAAAAAAGTAATAAGATATGTGTTAAGCCAAGATTGAATATTGTCAACGTACAACATTTCTGGAAATGAAACCTTCGAGTCTGATGTCATACGGGGGGTTGGGATGGCCTAGTGGTCTAGAGTGCCGCGCTTCGACCTCTAGCTGGCCGGTCACCTCTGGCTTGCAGCTGTGGTTTCGATGCCTAGTGTGAGCGTATGTGGCATGGAGATAGGTGCGCCTTCTCAACCTCGTGGGTTTCCTCCGGTTTACTCCCACTGCTAAAGACCCCTACACGCAAGTGAATTATTGAAATAAAATTAAACCATATGTTAGTCCCGAAATGACGTAGTGTGGGTCAAGTGGACATTAAACCCCATTTCTCTCTCTCTCTCTCTCTCTCTCTCTGATGTCATACATTGTCAATAACAATTATGAAGGTTATGTACTTGATAAATTTTCCATTTTCAACCGGATGCCTTCATAAGTTACTTCCCTGACCTGCAGGAAATATAAACACATAGTAGTCATTGAGGATGTTTTTAGTTCTTTTAAAAATAAAGTGCCTATTGACAAAAAAATTCGCAATTGCTTCCAATTTTTTTCAGCCAAAATGGATAATAATTTTTATATAATGTTTAAATTTTTTCCCCTATTGGCTTGAATATTTTATTTTCTCAAAATGTGTGATAGATAAAATTTAACACTTTAATATCTTTGGCTTATTATAAGACAATTACAGATGTATTTACAACACCTTAAAAAAATATGTCTTTTACCAAAATACATTAGCCTGTTGTACGTGACAAGACGTCGTGTTGTCTATCCATTTTCTAATTTCCTCCCACTGTTAAAGACAACTACATGCAAGCAGATTGTTGAAATAAATGAACTGTCGAACATTTTGGTTATTTCCTTTTTTTTCTGCCAGTACACAATATCAAATTTTAATTGCCACTTTAATATTTGTATCTCAAATTGCGACTTTGGCGACTGACAGCATGAGTCCTGCTGCTTATTGCAGAGCAACATTCAACTAAGCTTCTATAGACTTTATCAAACAATGCTACCTGTATATTTCAGTTAGTTTATTAAATGCCATTACTAAGAACATTATTTTTTGTCCCCCGCCTTTCGAAGAAAGTTGGGGGACTATTAAAATGGGTTCGTCCGTCTGTCTGTCCGTCTGTCTGTCCGTCACACTTTTTGGGACACAATAACTCTCTTTCTAATTGAGCTAGAATGTTCAAACTTGGTGTATGTGTTTATTAGGTCAATGCCTTGATGGAGTTCGAAGATGAGCATTTTCCGCTTAGGGTAAGCAGAGATAAGCAATTTGATTGGTTGATGCTTTGGGACACAATAACTTTAGTTCTAATTAAGTGAGATTGATGAAACTTGGTGTATAGTTTCATTATAGTAATACCTTGACTAAGTTCGATAATGAGCATTTTCTGCTCAGGGTAAGCAGAGCTATACGCAATTTGATTGGTCGAGAATTTGGAACACAATAACTCTCCTTCTAATTGAGTTAAAATGTTCAAACTTGGTGGATATGCTTATTAGGTCAATGCCTTGATGGAGTTCGAAGATGAGCATTTTCCGCTTAGGGTAAGCAGAGATAAGCAATTTGATTGGTTGATGCTTTGGGACACGATAACTTTAGTTATAATTAAGTGAAAGTGATGAAACTTGGTGTATAGTTTCATTATAGTAATACCTTGACTAAGTTCGATAATGAGCATTTTCTGCTCAGGGTAAGCAGAGCTATACGCAATTTGATTGGTCGAGAATTTGGAACATAATAACTCTCCTTCTAATTGAGTTAAAATGTTCAAACTTGGTGGATATGCTTATTAGGTCAATGCCTTGATGGAGTTCGAAGATGGGCATTTTCCGCTTAGGGTAAGCAGAGATAAGCAATTTGATTGGTTGATGCTTTGGGACACGATAACTTTAGTTCTAATTAAGTGAAAGTGATGAAACTTGGTGTATAGTTTCATTATAGTAATACCTTGACTAAGTTCGATAATGAGCATTTTCTGCTCAGGGTAAGCAGAGCGATACGCAATTTGATTGGTCGAGACTTTGGAACACAATAACTCTCCTTCTAATTGAGTTAGAATGTTCAAACTTGGTGTATATGCTAATTAGGTCAATGCCTTGATGGAGTTCGAAGATGAGCATTTTCCGCTTAGGGTAATCAGAGATAAGCAATTTGACTGGTTGATGCTTTGGGACACGATAACTTTAGTTCTAATTAAGTGAGAGTGATGAAACTTGGTGTATAGTTTCATTACAGTAATACCTTGACTAAGATCGATAATGAGCATTTTCTGCTCAGGGTAAGCAGAGCGATAAGCAATTTGATTTGCCGAGACTTTGGAACACAATAACTCTCCTTCGAAATGAGTTAAAATGTTCAAAATTGGTGTGTATGCTTATTAGGTCAATGCCTTGATGGAGTTCGAAGATGAGCATTTTCTTCTTACGGTAGGCAGAGATAAGCAATTTTTGGACGACACTTCGTGTTCAGTTTGATTGGGCGATACGTTTGAAAAAAATAAATGTGCTATTAATTAATATGTGTCATCTATTTATTTTGGGATTTCGGCGGGGGACATCAGCCTCACTGTTGGCTTGTTATGTAGTCTCATGGACACAATACAATGTCAATAGCAAGTGAACTATTATTTAACACAAGTGTTCTAATATATTGATTATTTTGTATTAAAGGTGAAGCTATTATACCAGCTGACTGTGGTATATTTGATAATTATAGAGTTAAAAAACAACTTCTGCATTCATGGTAAGTATCAAATGTTTGAATAACCAGTGAGTTATTCATATTTCATGTGTATTAAATGAACAAAAAAATATTCAGATTGGGACCAAAGAAATGGAATACATGTGTACGATTACACAAGGCCTTGGTTCTTGGAAATCAAAAGCAACTGAAAACAATGAAGGGAGTCATGATGGTTAAGTGGGTGAGGTAACTGGGGGAGGATCCAGAAGGGAGGTTTTGGGGGTCCGAAACCCCATCCCGCTCAGCTACATAAGTAAAAATTGAATGCCTTGTATCTATGAAATTAAAACCCAATATGATCCTATATCATTACAAAAATGATTTCTCTCTTTATAAAGCTCTATTTGTACGTATTCTTATGTAATTTAGAGATGATGATGACAGATTTCCTTAACAGGAACTTGGCAAACCCCCTCCTGCTGGCTCACTAGTCTGGAAGTTGTGTGTTTGATCCCTGTATAAGCCGAAACAGTTCATCAGGATTTTCAGACAGGGTTTCCCCCTTGTCACTGTTGCCGAACATAGGGCCATACAAGGACAGCTGTCCAGTCATTCAGATAGGACAAAAAACCGGGATCTTTGTGTATATATTAGTTTACATGTGAAACATCACTGAGCAAATTGAATTTGATATGAGTAGATCATAGTTCTGCTGCCCGTGCAAAATGTCCTAGAAAGCATAGTTATGCCCATCTTCATTAGCCCAGTCGAAGCAGAACAAGGACATTAAACCCCATTTCTTATTGTTATCATCGAAAACAATCTCTAAATGACCAAAACTTTGTATTTACAAGATTTTAAACCTCACTGACATTTTGTCCATTGTATATTTCAGTTCTGTGATCGCCACTAATCTTTTGTTAGTAGATGAGATAATGAGAGCTGGAATGTCATCACTAAAAGGAGATTAATATATCTTTTATAATAGTTTATATCATGTTTATTTAACTTGTGATCATAGTTATCATGTATTGTCTAGTGCTATTTACAACAATCTTTTCTTAATTATCATACCAATATTTAAACATGCATTTCATGAATTAAATGCCCACATTAAGTGTTATCTTGCTTTTGTATTTCTGTATTAAATTTCCGAACAAAGAATATGGAGTTATGTTATTACAAACATACTAGAAACTGGAAACGTCTCCCACTCTGATGATAAACATTGTGTTAGTGACCAAATTAAGATATTTTAGTCTCAAAATCATGAATATTCACCAAACCTGGCAGATATTTGTACGGTACCCGACCACACAAACTATCTGGATGTCATTCATTACACATGTTGTGGTGCTGAACAACTCTGAAGCAAGTTAAGGTGGCACAAACTTTTAAGCTAATCTAGCCTAGTTGGGAGGCGTGGAATACCACACCTACGACCAGATATCCAGCACTTGCTTTCTGGTAATAACGGATATGATGCAATATAGTAGATACTGTGTACGCTTATTGGCTAGACTGACCCCCTGCTCTATTTTGAAGGTATCAATGTGTTCCTTTATTCTGCCAAGCTTCAACCTAATATTCCACCATCAATGTCAAAAAATGAAGCACAAATCCTTGATGCTAAGGGAGTGAATTTCTATAAAAAAAAAAACTCAGCCACGGTCCCAATGTGATTTTCCAAAGAATACAAAAATGATGACCGGACCTAAATATGGACAATCTTATAAATTTTTGGACCATCCATAAAATGTTCCGTTTGTCAAAAATGACCCAACTTTTATTTATGTAGTTCGGAAGGTCTGTCAATTAAATTAAATCCTAATGATTTTTTATTATTATCTAAAAGGACATTAGGTAAGATTTAAGAGCTGACAGTTCTCACTATAATAGTTAAAAATAGATAATGAACACAAAATATGCTGAAGTTTTCAGTCAAATTAATTCACTCTGAGCCGAGATATTTGCCATTGAATTTTGGGCTAATCTCGGTCACCATTACTGACGTTGGTATGATAAAGTTGATTATCCAGTTTTACGTTAAATTATTCATCCAAAAATGTATTCAAATTCAGTATATATCACAGGCTAACGGTGGCATCAAGGTCATTATGGTCTGGAGAATTTAATTGTCTAATAATTTAGATAACATTTCAGGCCTAAAGAAACATCTGTAATAGGCAGATTTAGCTTTTGCATAATGAATGGGTTGTTACTCGTAATCAGATTTTTTTAGTGTGTTGTAAATGTTTTCAGTTATTGGCAAAAGAAAAGAAAATATGCGACAACCTTTGTGTCCAGACGACTTATCTGCTGTGGCCGTACGTTTTGTTGTCGCATAACCTATCATTCCCGAGGCCCTGTTTCCATTGGTTTTATTTGTGGTAAATTTTAAATCTTTTAACGTGTTTCAGGCTGGAGCCTTCGCTATAATCAATTTCGGCATCTTGCACCGTACACTATACTGTTATTTTGTTGTTGATTATCCATCGTCTGTCCTTATATCTTCTATACCCACCCGTCAGTATGTGTTAGACTTTAACCAGGTAACCGTGTTCGTTACGTGCTTTCACCGATAAAGTTCATCAGGATTTTCCGGGCGTTGTTCCCACTTGCCAGTTGTGTAGGACATAGCGTCTGCAATAATCAATCGGATGGTACAACAGCCGAGGTCCCGTGTATATATTGGCGTGCGCGTAGAAGAACCTTTGGCAGTTGGAATTCGAAATAAGATAAGACTAGACCATACCGCTGCTGTCTGGGAGAAATTTCCCTCTTTGGCGTAAGCCCATTTTCCTTAGCCGAGTCGAAAAGAACAGTCGGGCGTTAAACCCCATTTAATTCCAAAACCAACCCACGAGTTTAGGATAACCAAGTCTTCTGACTGATTTTTGTCGGGGACAGTTATGATTCAGATCCAATAACGAGAAAAGAAATGTGACCGAATGTACAATTCATTTTGAATTCCTAGGTTATGAACTCATTAAAAATGAAATCAGAAGCTACAGTATAAGAATTATTTGTAAATATACAAAATATTAATAAATTATGTATAAAATAGTTCTATAATGCAGGATTGATAAATTTGTTTATTTTATTAGCATCACTGACGGGATTTTGATACATCTCCGCTAAAAATTTATTAGTAAATGCACAAAATATTAATAATTTATGTATAAAAATATTTATATTATATAGGATTGATGTATTTCTTTATTTAGCATCGCTGAAGGGTTTGGGATCCACCCACTCGTATTTCTCTGTTGACCTTTGCTCAACACATGTCCCCCACCTGAAATGAACAAAATATATTTTTAATATTTGATGTTCTTGTCCAAGATTTTAAATATTTTATATTTTAGAAAACAATCATTAATGAAATTCTTCAGGTTGTGTCATTGATAATACACAAATTTTGGAACCCATTAGGGTGCTCTAAGGCCGATTGTAATATTCCTGAATTAGTTCTTTTGGTTCCTGAAACAACTACCGCGAGCTTTAGAACATAAGATACGTGGAGTTACAACGGGATCAAGCAAAGTGAGATCGAGCCCATTACTGACGATTTGGGGTTTGATATTGTTGACCCTTGCGCGCATGGTCACAAGTTCTGTCATTGAGTCATGTGATGTGGTTGTGATTCCCCGCATTTATATGACAAAGAGAAGTAGGATCGCCATGTTCAGCTCGTGGGGTTTCTCAGGAACCCTCGGTATAATCCAAGCCAACATAGAATTATATTGGCAAACAAACCGACTTTCACTTTATGAATGGAAACATACCATGAGCGACTAACACATTCTAGAACAGTTTCACCAGTAGATCGAATACAATCTATTGCTAGCAAATCAAAGAAAACATATCCAACTTGTGCCGCTGCTTCTTCTTCTTCTCCGTTTTTCACAGCTTTTAAACAGTTGTAAAACTTATCATCACAAGCACAGTCGTTACTGAAAATATATTTTAATATCAAACGATGTCATGTAACATTATTAAGGTGAATAAATTTAACACACGCTAGACGTTAACTAACCCCCCCCCCTCTTTCTCTCTCTCTCTCTCTCTGTATCGTCGGTGGTGTTGAACGTATTGTCGGGTAAAGACAGTGTCAAATGGAAGGAAAAACTATGTAAAGATTCATAGGGGTACGGGCTACATGAATGTTGAGGGAGCAGAGCCTGAAATGCCCGGGCGTCGAAGGTGTGGAGCTTACAGTGCCCCACCCCACCCCCACTTCCCCGCCTTCACCTTCCCCCAAGAACATAAACATTTGTCAAATTTGACGGCCGCGTTTTCCTGGCGCGAATCGTGATAGTGGAAACCTAGTATTTAGACGGCTGTATTAACATCTATTTCCATCGTAAAGCCTCGTATAACAACTTTTCCGAATCAACGGATTTATCAGTGAGCAGAAATTCGCCTGTGTACCTGTTATCGCCCGTTACTTGTGCTTCGTTTGCTTTCGTCACTTTCATTTCTTGAAATCTTCGTCACGTATCTATCGTAGCAATGATCTCTGTATTAAAATTGTATCTGGACGTGTTTAACCAGTTCTATCACATGTGATAATGGTAACAGTCTCCGAAATAAAATTCCCCTTACGTATTAAATTTGAGCGCCAAATTATAGAGGAATGATGTATTAACACTACTTTGTTTAATAATGTCAGCTCATAATATTGAGTCGGTTGGTGGTGAACGTAAAAACACTTAACCGGATGCGTAACCCTTTTCGGGTGACCTGATAATCTTTTGCCGTGCTTACAAACCTATAACGGTAAATCTCGTTGATCTTTGGGGTATATATTCTATGCCGGGAATAACTTGCGGTCGGAAAGGCGTGGGCGGCTTTGGGTAGGTGAATTTGGGTTTATTTACTTCAGTCTTACTTTCCCCAGCACAACCCCAGTCTCGTACTTTATCCTACTATAAACCACGTGCTGTACTTGATAATGAAAGGTAAAATAAAAGTCTGGTTTTATCCAGACCGTATAATACAGTTTGGAACACCGATCTCCATTTCCAGATGAAGACTGACGGGTTCAAGTTGTTTGAAAAGGCACCACTTATAATGAGTTCGTTGCTCGGCCCCATGGTAGAGGATTTTATGGGCTTTTAACTTTTAACTCACAATTATGCAGTTTTATTCTAGAAAATATAATTGAGATTGGTCTTAGAGCGTCGTTAGATATGTAAAAATTATTAATTTGTGAGTAAGTATGTCAATTATAATATAAAGTAGTTATTTGCTCATTTTGAGCGCACCCACACACTAGGCTATATCTCGGGGCTGTGTGTGTGTGTGTGTGTGTTGGGGGGTGGGGGGGGTGAGGTAATAGTAGGTATATAATACACATATAAAACAAATACCAAATATAATATATTTACTTTGTCCATAGACCGTAGTTGAAGAGACCATATTTACTTTGTAATCTTTCAATTTTGATTTTACAGTGATCGTGTTCGCGACAACAAGAATCAGTTGCTACGAGTTCCCCTAAATCACTACGTTGTTCAGCACCATTGCCAGCTCCACACCATATTGTTCCTTAAATATAAACAAACGTATTATTATAATAATGCGATTTGTGGACATCCAGAGAGGACTGTTGGAATTATAATCTGTGGTCCACACGATCCCCATACTCCGCGCAGTGTTGCGTTTGATTAGAGGTAATCCAACTACACACTGCTATTATGAGTGGATATTGTTGTTTTAAATTTTGATTTGTCAGTAGTCCGTCTACCAACCAATCACTAGCTGCCAATATTGGACCAAATAATTATGTTTACAACGCTACGTCATGACTCACGATTTTATTATGCCTAATTAACCCGTGCATAGCAGAATACTGCAGTAAAACTAATTGCGTGACAAACGACGCTATCAAGTCGAATGAAATGTAAACAAAACAGTTCGGAAACGAACATACTTTCACCGTTTTGAATACCTTAAATCACTGTCCAAAGTTTCAGGGAAGACCCAGATTAAACGAAGGACTGTCAAGTTGCTGTACTTAAGTGATAGCTTTCATTGAACGGAAAGAATAGACACACTCCCGCATAAGTTCAAGAAACAGACGCTATTCCAGCAATGGGCAGAGAGGGATTTCTCGGGCCATTGCTTCAGGAATATGCACGATCCCACGTAGGCCTAGTAATGTTTAGAAAATTTTCTTGGTGTTCAATTTGATGGATATCTTATTTTGGCATCGAATAACAAACGTGCAATGCCAATCATAACATGTATGCACCTAAATGAGCAGAAATATTGTCTCGGGAGTTATTGTATTGATCAATTCCCCAAACCTCTTGCAAAACTGGGCGATGTCTCCACTCCGAGCCACCCACTCCCCTTCTCAAATCCTGAACACGCTTTGCATTGGTAAGTACAGCATTCCCAAGGGTTGGGTACTAAAGACATTGTCAAGAAATACCTAATTACCGTCAGGTGTGTGTGTGTGTGGGGGGGGGGGGGGGCTCACGGGGCAAGGTTCGCGGTATCCAAACCTAATAGTGGACTGAAAGCACGTTGGTATGTCGGCGATTTTAATACCCCAGATATCTATGAGATTTTGGAGAAGAACGTTTTGCATAAAAGAACGTGGATACCCTAACCTTGTTTTCTTCACTTCCAGTGGGCCCCGAGTCCCCTAGCCGACTCAAACACCCTTGAAGGGAAACATGAAATGGAATAGGGTGGGTTAATCAAGAATCGCATACGTTAATCAGTGTGCTACGGTCTACTCTTATATCGAGTTTCTCCTGTCAATGGATACACAGGTCCCTGGTTGTTCGTCCCATCCGAACGACTAGACACCATACTTCCTGCATCATGCTGGAAAATATCGGGAAACTTTGACGACTAACATCGAGGTCGAACCCCGTGCACTTGCACACTACATGGCGAATGCCTGTCTTCACGAGTCCAGTAGGGGCAGTAGGGCGCTAACCCCCATTTCATTACTTTCCACTGTTGAATGATACGGATGGAAAGGATAGAATCAGACTGTTCTACCGATTGCGAGTATTGCAGTGATTTAAGCGAGGATGAGTAAGGTAAATATAAGATGTTGAGCAGGAAAAATATGTGAGCACCAGAGAGCTTTTAGAAACATTTTGAACTCCGATGGTTGATTGTGTGTGGCTGTATATGATTTGTGTTCATATAAAAAAAACCACAAGATGATGGATATCGCCAGGGTGGTTATTCTTGTTTTAACACTTATTTTGCCTTGTGCGTCGAATTCTTCTGGGGATGTCCTTCAAAACAAAGCCCGGGAGAATCTGTCACAAATTTTACCCGAATGGATAACCAGAAAATGACTATGGCGTTCATCTGAAATATTTATATTCCACCAAGAACGCCAAGGTGGCAGTATCCGATTATATATAATCCATCATAACTATGGGTGAATTATAGTTCCACGGAGCTGTTGCCGGACTATAAGTTTCAGAGATATTTAATTTGTCTTGATACTATAAATGTGTTATCTCATTTTTTTCAAGCCCTAAATCTTTTCATGTGAACATTAATTAGTAACAATAATGTATTGGAGTCTACCTGGGTAACGAATAAATCTTTTTTTTCTTATAAGCCTTTTGGCATGTTCTTCATCTTTGATGTGCTGTTTGATATGTTTGCTGCAGGCGTCAACCAATTCATCAAATTTTTTGGCACTAATTACAACAAGATCAATGTCCTTGTTATAGAACATATTGTTTAGATGAGCTCTACAAATAAAATTTGTTAAAAATATAACGAACCATTTCACTTTTACTGTAAAATATGATGAATGTCCAACGAAGGCATATGCAATACAGTTGAGTCCCATTTTTTACGGATGCGATCGCGGCTGTATTTTTGATTGTCGCGTAAGCAAACTTTGGGGAACAGTTCGCTCGAACGATTTTCCTTTGCCAGAGTGCAGTAATTGTGGTGATCCTATCATATTATTGTGGTCAGTCATAGACTGAAGCGTAGCTAGTAGGTGGGGTGGGGGCAAGGGAGTGGCCCTATAAAGCCGATTGACATTGGTGATGCTAGCGGTCTTGTCATACACTGTGGTCAGTCGCAGCCAGCATAAAGCCGAGTGATATTGGTTGGTGCGGTGCGTAGTGGGTGAGTGGTTTTGAGAGTGAAACCCGAGTCTCTCTTACTACACCATATCGCACGTCTTTCGGGTCAAGAACTACATAACTAACAGTAGCCTACATAAAATATATTTTTGTTCTCGGAAGAGTAAGCACGCCCGTCACTGTTTATTAGACTTGGTGTGACTTAGATCATAAAGGCCAAAACTGATTGTTTGCGTATAGCCTTGGGACAACACCCACTTGATTCACCACTTATTAATCCACCGAGTTCATTGGACCATATTAAGTTAATAAATAAATATATTAATAAAAAAGAAATGTAAGTAGGAAGGCTAGGGGATTGTACCGAACTAGTCAATCTAGTAAATTTTTACTTATACATGACGTTTACGAACGGAACCCTCAGAACATAAACTCGGTGTGATAGTCTACATATGGAAGCCTAAAACTACCATTCATAGTTTCACTTGACGCCCACTAAATCATTTCGAGACTAACATGTGATTCAAACTAGGTCATTTCGGTAATAACGTATGATTTATTTTTTTTAAAATAATTTGCTTCTGCCTAGGGATCTTTAGCAGTGGAAGAAACTGGGGAACTCGAGGAAACGCACGTGGTTGGACAGGCAACCCGGCCTACTCCTTGTGACGTACAACCATTCGGCCATCCACATCCATCCCCACACATAAGACGCTGGTTCGTTAGCCTGGGGGGTCGGGTGTTCGATCCCTGCATTGGCCGAGAAAGTTCATCTCGATTTTCCGGCGTGATTTCTCCTTGTCAGTGATGCAGAAGGAGGGCCTGACAAGGACAGCTGCCTAGTCGTTCGGATGGTACAAAAAACCGAGGTCCCTAGTACACATTGGAGTGCACGTAAAAGATCGATCCCTTGGCAGTTGGAATTCGATATAAGAGTAAGCCGTAGCGCCGCTGCCCGGGCAAAATTTCCCTCATAGCACACTGTATGGCGTATGCCCGTCTTCCATTAGCCCAGGTTAGGTACAAAAGAGTAGGACGTTAAACCCCATTTCATTTCCATCCCCACACTCATACAGACACACAAGTGCAAGCGAATTATTGAAATCACGTGTTAGCCTCGAAATGATTTAGTGGGCGTCGAGTGACACCGCCCCCCCCCTCTCTCTTTCTCTTAAATTTACGTTTAAAGACCCCTATAGGCAGACGCGAATTATTAAATCATACGTTATTCCCTTGTTTATTACGGGGAATAGAAACCACGCCAAGACGGTATACAACCAAAATGCAAGTCGAAAATAAGAAATTAGGAAATAATGATTATTTATTAATTTCCTATTTTCGCGTTGCATTATGGTTTGGTATGCGTGTTGTCGCCTTCTTACAGACATCAATAATTACAAAAATATGACTAAGTCGAAAGTCGCCAAGACGGTATAGCCTACAAGCCAAAATGCAAGTCGAAAATAAGAAATTAGGAAATAGGCGCTATTATCGCAGTGTATTATTTCTTAATTTCCTATTTTCAAGTTCATTTTGGCTTGTATACCGTGCTGTCGCCTTACATTTTGTCTTAACTTCTACCTTTCGACTTTGGTGTTTTTTAGGGGCGAAAAGTAGAAATTATATGAATGGTAGTTAGCCTATAGGCTTCCACGCTACTATGATTCCCTGAAAGCACCTCTCTCTCTCTCTCTCTCTCTCTCTCTCTCTCTCTCTCTCTCTCAGGGTAGTTTGGCTTGGGTATTGCTGTAATTACTGTACGGATTCTGGAGATCCCGTGCTCTATCAAAGTGTTGACCGAGAAAATTCATCGCGAATTCCGTCGTAGTCTTGGTGTAGGGCAGAGGGTCTGGCAAGGGACATTGTATAATCGTTCGGATGGAACAAAAACGATGCCTGGTGTAGGCATTAGCGTGAACAAAAAGAACCCTTGCAGTTGAAATTCGACATAAGAGTAGAGGATAGCGCCCCGCTGTCCGTGAACAAATTTCGCTTGCGTCACACTCGTATGTCCATCTTCATTAACCAATTTCATTTCATTACTGAGAGAATGAAATGGGATTCAATGCGCTCGACACAAACTAGTTGACTTAATGTCAGACCTTCTAATATACAGCGCGCACGTGCTAACCATTAAGCCATCCAATCCCCACGCTTAGACAGAGGGTGGGGGGGAGCAAACAGAGACTGAACACAGACCAACACGATTTCTGAATTAGCAAAACTCACCTATCACTACGAATGTAACATTTCTCATCTCTGTTACCGCTTTCGTCTATTTCAAGTGTTCTCTTAGTATCAGAAAAAAAATAGACTTTAGCAAAGGCAATACCTAGAATACAGTACACTAACAGTGTCCGAAACAGCTCCATTTTAGCGAAGTGTGATAAGGCGACTGACTTTAAGTCTGTATCTGTTATATCTTTTGTACGTGTAAAAATGGGTAGGCCAGACCATTGAACCGAGGAAATTTGTTTTTAAAAAAAGGAGAAAAAAAGATATGTATGAGCATGACCTATTAGAGACGTAAGAAAGCCCGTATACAGGGTAGTCTTTATAATTCAAGTGGGTTGAACCTATAGAAAAATCGTGGTTTAAAGGGCGGATCCAGGAATTTTGCAGGAGATGTGTTGCAAGGTGCCTGAGACAATTGATTTTTGTTTTGCTGCCTCGGGAAAGGGGTTCTTCCCGCCGGCCTAGATTTTGCGTGAATATGTTTGTTTTGTTAATTTATAGTTTACTTTTATCTGACATGTACGTACATCCATTGGCTGTATCTATTGATTGGAGTGATTTTGTTTCGTTCGACTACAACTTTGACCAATCGTCACCCTCGTGTACTAGATTTAAAGCATAGAAATATGAATTTATTTAACGAACAAAACGGGGATTTTTCTGTGATATGAAGTGGAAACACTCTTTTATGCTTTATTCCTTGATGGGTATAAAGAGGTTGTGATCACTGAGCCAAGGAAACTAATAAAATTGTATTTTTTTTATAACCTACCAAGAAAGTTCTGTACTTTATGTGTAGGATATTTTAGCTTGACCCGGTTCAGCAGAGTAAAAGATTTATTTTCTTTGCCTACGTCTTTTTTTTAAAAAAAATAATAGTTTTATTGAATTGACAGTATAGTGTAGATTCGTTAATAGTTCATCAAATTGTTTTACCACAGTCAGATGAAATGCATAATATAGACTGTGTAATAAACTGCACAAATTATATAAAGAAAGACTTTCCTGATCTTCGTTATTTAATCATACAAATTACCTCGATTACCCCTATGTAATAATTTGTCATAATATTCTCTTTAAAAAACTGAAATACGACCGTTAGTTCTATAATGGCTATACAGTATGTCACATAATACAACGTATATTTTATCTTGAAACTTGAAATGACAAAGGACGGTTTTATTGAAGGAGCGGACGCTGATATATTTTATTTGTTCAAACTCAAACGGGTTAATTCTGTGTGAACGGCTCGTTTCATAGTAATATAAAACTATCCCAAGCTCTGGTACCTGTTGCAGATATGTTAACTTTTAGTTCCCATAAATCTGCGTGGAATTGCTATGTATGAATTGACCGTAACCTCCTTGTGACTACTTTCGAGTTACTCATTGTTGAAACTTAGGCAAGATTGTTTACTTTGAATATTCAAAGTAGCCATGTCTCTAACTTAATATCATCAAAAATCTTCAACATTGAAAACACGAATTATTTGTCAATTCAAATCAACATTGATGGGAAATGATGGGTTTCTGATATCCAATATTTAAGACAAAATAAACATATTACCATTTGTACACGAATCGTGTACCATAATGCGTTTCAGCCCCAGTTCTAGCAATAGACTCGAGGAACGAGGCTATAAACATTGCACCAAATCAAACGGCGTATGTAGACTGGATTAACCAGACGCTAGAGACTTGCATTCGATTGAGATTTTTGGCTTATTTCGCCGAGCATAGCTGATTTGAAATTAGAGTAAAAACGGAACCCATTGAATGTAAATCAGTTTATATACATTCATATTACAGTATGCGTTGCGACCCACTTGTATCAATTTCTAGGTCCCAAATGTTAGCGATTTAGCTCCTTTAAAGCCACTTTTGTCAACGGGCACCCTGTAAAATATGGGAGCGCCCCTTTAACAATGTTATGAAAACCACGAAGATCTTATAGATCCTATCAATAACTCTATATAGTAAACAAGGATGTGTATCAAGCTGGAACTAATTTCTCGACCATGTCAATGACCCGCGGGTGTATCTGAACGTATAATTATATGATACGCATGCCTATACTTTCCACAACATCAGCATGCCGAATTTCCTTTTCGCTGATTTGACACTATTAGCATTATTTGCTGGTTTAAATGAATTTAGAATAGTCTTCATTACATAGTAGGCCTAAATTTGGGTCACAGAAAATCGAGTCGAAAAACCGACTGATCTAAAATTGATGTCATCAAGCAAAAAGTCTCAAGAAAATTCACCTAGTAAATTTGGGTCACTGAAAATCGTATCAAGCAAAAAGTTTCAAGCAAATCCGCGTTTGATAATTCCAAACTTAAAATCTATCCAGTCTATATACCTTGAAATTAAGATGTGGAATAATTAGCCATTTTTAAATCTATACAGTGTAATGGGATGGGTGCCACAATAAATAGATGGAACTCATTGATTACTTGCACATTTTATCAATACATGAGGCACCGACTTACTATATAGTCAAATTGCTTATCATTCTACTCAAGCTGGGTAGACAATGCAGTGTAACGATGTGAGGCACCGTAACCTTAGTTGGATCACTCGCACTAAATTATGGCTTATCTCTGTTTATCTCTGTTATGGGGGCTGGGTGGAGTGGGCACACCAGAAATGGCCGAACAAATTCCCGTTTACAGACGGCGGCGTCGTGGGTCGTCGGCGCGTGGCGAAATCTCGAGGCTTACCGCGAGGGGCCTCCCCAAGAAAGTTAAGAATATTTGATAGCCGTAAACGCGTGTTACTGTTATTCCACTCGGTGAATACAGCAACTTCAAAGTGGCCCAATGTACTCCAGTTCAAACTTAGGTGACTGTCGTGGATTCCAAACAACAATTCAATCGTCTAGCAGACTGCGCCAGTTGTGAACTGATCGTCCTCCCCGAGAAAATTAAACCGCCGCAGATTCAACCCAAATCTCACTATATAAAAGTAAGTCTGAATTCGAATAACCCAATAATATTGGGCTCCTACAAGCACAACCATTGAATGAATCATAGATATAACTGTCATAAGAGCTGCAACTGTAGTGTTGTTATGGTCTTAGTACTAGACCATCTTGTAAACCACCACTATGACTGTGGCTCCGAACACTGTTCGGAACACATTGACCACATCAACCTTACTCACTCTATTTGACCTCGTCAGACATCAAACGTACTCACGCTATTTGACCTCGCCAGATTTCCGCCTGTTTCCAATAATGAAAAAAGATAGTCAGTCGTCAATATCTTAGTAATGATGACGTCATATAAGTTGTGAACATTTGGGGTGGGGGTGAAAAAAGGTCTTCCTGACTGCATAGGCGTACGGGGAAATTTTTGACTGGGGGGGGGCGGTAGTGGTTGGTGCCCAAAAACTAACGGACCGAGTACCGGTTATATTTCCGATCCGAATGCTTCTAAGGGCCGTATGTAGGATTTTGAAAGTAGGGGTGAAGCAGAGTGGTGGGAGGGGGCGTCAATATAATGCCCGAGTTACTGAGTGCGGAGCGGCGACACCAAGACATCACCCCCTTCCCCGAATATTTTAAAAATTTAACTGCCGCAAACCCGTTTTTGACGCACTTTGAGCCACAATCCCGTGTGTCAATTTTGGTGTCGCTATTTCTCATTTTGATGTTAAACACACCAGAATAAGAAACTTCTGGTCCTGTAAACTAGAACTAGTCGAAACACCAATAAGGACATGTGCATAGGGCGAGCAGAACGATAATCTCTAATAATGTCATTTGGTGGCCGATAAGGTCCTATCAAATATGGATAGGGCGACCAAAGCGAACTCTCTAATGTCATGTACATGTAGTTGGACAGCCGCTGACCCAGAAAGGGGTGATAGGAGGTGTATTTCGCCTATGGGGGTGGCACCTACGTCTGGGGTTCACCCTCAGAAAATTTTGAAAAATAACGCTGCTGGATACTCCCTTTTCGGCCACTCTTTGTATTTTATATGGACGATTTTTTACATAGACGGCAGATTTTTTTTAAGAGAGGCAGTTGCTCCTAATGCCCCGCCCCTTGGATCCACGTATGTGGTGGCGCCCCATAGACTACACATAGGTGATATAAGAGTGTGAGCGCCCTTAAAACCCACCGATTGATCAGTGCCTTAAGAGCATCACTGTGTGATCATAACCATGTGTATTATTTTATAATTTTGAGGAGTTGTCAAAGTTTTTGAGGGGGCGCCTAGTTTTTCTGGGGGTGCAATGTACCCCCAGGACCCCCGCTAGATGCGGCCCTGGTGCTGCTAAGGGTGTCTGTGATTTTTTTTTTGCAAAATCGCGTATGAATAAATATGCATTTTAAGTCATTCTGAGGAGTTTTTACCAAATAAAAAAAAGTTTAATTTTTATTTGAAGGCCCGTGACAGGTTCTACAATAACTCTTTTGCTATGAAAGTTCTTAATTTCTAAATCTTCAATAAAAGATAACTTAATTTTATTTACTTGTAATACACACAACTAAAACAGTTGTTAATGTAACTGTAATTCGTGGCTTACTGTACTCCAAACGATAGAGGGTTCGAGTCTTAAGATTTCTCTTTACATGTCATTGCCTAACTATAGACACTCTGAATTTAAATTTGCTGTTATATTGCACACATTTAAGAACACAATTTTTTTTTAAACAACTGTTACAAAGTACAATTTTGTGCCCAAATTTTCCCAGTTTTTGGTGCCCCCCCCCCCAGCTCGTACGCCTATGCCTGGCTGGCATGCCATGCAGGCCCTGCAACATCGGTGGTTAATGTGTGTCGCCCCCCCCCCCCCCCCTCGATTGTTAGGTAGGTCATGAGTCAGACTGGGTCACGCAGAAAAATTGTACGGCACTCTAGGTCAAACATGAAAAAGGTGGTCACGTAAGACCACATACTACTATAGTGGTACACTCTAGGTTGGTCACGCTAGGTCACACGTGATTTGTGGGGCTGTATGTGGGTCATGGGTCAGGCTATACTCTATACTCTAGGTGAGTTATTCAGCACATTTTCGTTAAGAAATATAGTTTGAAAACATCCCAATGCATGTTGTTAACATCATCTCATGAAATCTATAGCCTAATATTATGAGTTTTCTATATATACTGGCCCACACAGAGTTCCCTAAAAATTATATCCGTGGCCTAATCTGGCCATGACTCACCTACAGTTCCCACATAATATTTTTGCGTGACCCGGTGTGTGCCCACAGTAGGAGCACCATGGGATCTATGAGTGACAGTCCAGAGTAGCCCTGAGCACAGTGGGGGGCACAGATTGAGTCTTGGGAAGACCTAGTGGGATCTATGCGCCCAAATGTACCAATCCAAACTGGCGTAGTCTGGGAAAACTAGAGGCTTGGTGTTCTTCAGTACCATTTATGGTTTTTTTTTTCCGTTGTGTTTTTTCGGTCTTAATGATTTTCGCTATTCAGTTTTTTTAATTTTTTTTTTTTCAGTAGGCCTAATTATAAATCAAAAAATATTGTTGGCGTATTTTTCGGTTTAATTGTTTTCAGTATTTTACTGATTGTTTTCGGTGTAGTACATTAGAAAACTCTAAATGCAATTTTAAAGTTAGGTTTCAAATTATGGGGGTTTTTTCCGATATGTTTTTCGGCCTTCAGTGATTTTCGGTATTTAGGACTTTTCAATTTTTTGTTCAGTGATTATTATAATTATATATCAAAAAATATTTTTTTGGTATTTTTCGGACGACGGATCTTCATTAGAAAACCCTAAAGGCAATTTTACATATTGGTTTCAAATTACTTTTAAAATTTTGTTATAAAAAAAACCCAAAAAAACTTAGACACTGTGTATGAAGTCAAGATTTTTTCACAATAGTTTCGTTCCGCGTTCCGCATTCTTTTCCATATACCGGAAATCCATATACGTCACTGCAGATATCGGTCGACAGAAACAAGTTAACAATTCAAGGTGCGTTTAATGATTCAGTGTTAGGTGAAAATAACAGAATTGTCCACTTCTTGCAAAACTAAGAAGAAACCCAATGACTTTAGTTAGTCTAATATGCATATTTTCCATATCATTTCTTGTGTATTTATTTCCATTTGGCCAAATAATTGTCTTAGATACTTCCTTCCTGCCGATTCATGGGGGCCGACATTTTTGATAAACTGAAAGTAGTAGATTTTTGGGCCGTGTAAGGCTTCTTAGCTTTGACGTCGTCTAGTAGTTCACATACATTATTAACCACTGTATTACGCCATAGAGTTATATTATATAACTGTATGTATTACACAGAAAGCGAAATAACTAGTCATTTAGGATTAGAGAGTCCCCTGTGATATTAGCCTACAACTACAATGGCTACAAGTTATATAAATTCTGTTGTCTAATCTGTTGTGACTCACAGAAAAGAAAAGTAGTAGATAGTAGATGTCTCTTCTCGCAACTAGTTCAGCTCTGAACTTGCGTCTCATTACACTCGCCTTGTACCTTCAAGACCATTCTATTTAATCCTTGTCGAAAAACTTGAAACTTCCAATTTAGTTTCATCGGCTTACCTAAATTTGGTTTCGTCTTATATATTGCCGAGTTACGTAATATGACTTGGATATTTATATTGAAACAACTGATTGCTTGGTTTACTAGTATTTTGTTTAACCCATTGAAAACCATTTAAATTATTGGAGATTTATATTGAAATAACTGACTGCCATCACTGATTACTCGGATACCAGTATTTTGTTAAACTCATTGAAAACCATTTGAATTTTAAAATGTCTTATTTCTAAAGGACAGGTGGACAGATCTGTAAAATAAAATTGGAAAACAATGTAATTTATACATTGCTGATGTAACTGTAGCAAAGTCATGTCAAATTAAACATGAAAATATGAACAAAACTGCCTGACAAAATTTCCGCTCCTTGTACGTAAGTGGTGAAAAGTATGTAAAACTAAGGTAGTAGACACTCTCGAAGTCAAAAAAATTTTTTCCGATTTAAATTGTATGGTTAAAAGATCTTGGTTCGTGTTGATATTTGTGCATATCGGATTGTAATCAGGCTAAAACATCATTTTTCGTTCAATCAGGGGGCGTAATCCAGAAAGTTACAGTCTAATATGCAAGCACATAAAGATATTTGAATTACTATCACATTTCAAGTTTCATCAAAATCGAACAAGGGGGGTTGGATGGACGAATGGTTAGCATACGGGTGCTGTATCATACGGCCTGCCATTGAGTCAGCTGGCGTGGTTTCGAATCCCCGGTTGTGGCAAGGAGTAGGGTCGCCTGTCCAACCTCGTGGGTACTCCAGTTTCCCCCCACTGCTCAAGACCCCTACGGGCAAGTGAATTATTGAAATAAAATTACACCATTTGATATGTTAGTCCTGAAATGACCTTGGTTGGTGTCAAGTGGAAGTTAAACCCTATTTCCCTCCCTCAAAATCCAACAAAATTGTGTAATCTACAGGGCCACAACCTTGATATACTGGAATCACATGGCTAAGTGGGTAAGGCGCTGGCCTGGTGGTCAGGTTTTCGATCCCTGCCTTGGCCAAAAAGTTCATCTCGATTTTTCGGCATCTTTTCCCCTTGTCAGTGATGCTGAACGGAGGGCCTGACAAGGCAGCTGTCTAGTCGTTTGGATGGGATGGAAAAAAACGAGGTCCCATGTACAAATTGGAGTGATTGTACGAAAGATCGCTCTTTTTGGCTTGTTCTCTATCCATCTCTTGCAAAATGTTGGTGTATCTTGCCTGGAAACTGCTTGTTTAACTGATTAACAGCTAATAGATCTCTTTAACACCAACTTGAAACTGCAATGTAGACAGGGAGAAATGGGGTTTAATGTCCACTTGACACAAACTAGGCCATTTCGGGACTAACAAAAGGTTTTTAAATTTTATTTCATTAATTCGCATGCGCGTAAGGGTCTTTAGCAGTGGGAGGAAACTGAAGTGCCCAGCGGAAACCCACGAGGTTGAGAAGACGCCCTTATCTCCATGCCACATACGCTCACATCAGTGATCGAAACCACAGCCCTAAGCCACAGTGACCAACCAGCTAGAGGTCGAAGCACTCTAGACCACTAGGCCATCCCAACTCCCTGCAATGTAGACAGCCCATACTACAGGGTCATTTAACAATATCTTTCTGTGGGTATTTTTCAGGGTGAAAGTTTAAGAAAATGAGTTCTGAAGGCAAGAAACATGGAAAAAAGCGTCCAAAGTCATACTATAAGAAGTGTGCGAATGTTAAACGTAAAAGACTAAACATTTTAGAGGGTGGATTGAAAGGTTTTATCATTACTTGTTGTGACAGAGAGAAGGAAGCAACAAGAGAAGCATATGGCATTCTCAACGACTATGCTGATAAGTTATATGGACCAGAAAATTTCAAAACTGATGCTCCCAATGATGGCGGTGAAGAAAATGAGGACGAGGATGAGGATATTGAAAAGGCCATGACAAAAGAAGTTGGTGCAATTAAAGAAACAAAAGCAGCAGAAAGACGATTTCAAAGGCTTGAAAGCAAGACAAAGAATTGTATTTTTATCAAGACCACTCTAGAAAGCCCTACAGAACTCGCTGAGAAATTATTTCAAAATTTATATGATACTAAAACTCAGAGGTCAAGGTATGTGATGAGACTTTTCCCCGTTGAAGGAACATGTAAAGCAGTTCTAGATGAAATAAAAAAACTGGGAGGAAATTTATTTCAAAAGTACTTTTCAACACCATATGGTGAAGGCATGTCGTTCTCTATAATATTTAAGGCCAGGAATAATAATAATATTGGACGTGATAGTGTCATACCAGCGTTAAGCCATCTTGTAACCGAATTAAATCCAGCACATACAGTTGAATATGATAATCCAGATTGCTTAATATTTGTTCAAGTTTTGTGTACAATTTGTTGCATTAGTATTTTAAAAAGTTTTAAAAAATTCAAGAAGTACAATCTTCAAGAGATCGCAAAAAATGAAGAAAATCTTCCATCAAATGAAATGCAAGCCTCAGATTTAAAGGCAGATACAGAAAATCTGTCCAAAGACCAAATACAAACTAATAATGTGGATGTACCTGACAATATCAGTTCAACCACAAATGATAATGAAACTACATATGATAATGAAACTACAAACGATAATGAAACTACTACAAACGATAATGAAACTACTAACGATAATGAAACTACAAATGATAAATTAAAGTGCAGTGACACATCTGAAAAGCTAACAAATATTATTGAAAATAAAGAAGTAAAAGAAACATCAATGGAAAAAAGGGATGTTAATTCAATAGAATAAAATATTTACCTAAAGTTGCCCCACAATGATCTTTTATACATTGACAATGACATGTACATTGTATTGTTTAATCAAACGGAAAAAGCATCTGATTCTAATATCAATATTTTGTTCATGTTCTATTTAACACAACTACAATGAATACAAGAGTATGGGGCACAGGAAGAGGGGAAATAGATTACAACAAACTGCCTGGTAAACAAAATGGGGGAGGTGGGGACTGATTTTATTATTAGTAGGTACCATCATTACCTAAAGATAGGTTGCCAGGCAACGAAACATACGCCCACAGCAGCTAAATCGTCCGGGTAGTCAACAAGAGTTGTCGCATATTTTTACTTTTTTCGGTAATGAAACATTAATAATACTCTGAAATCTGATTAAGATTAACAACTCGTGAAGTAATTATCAGAAAATCATTAGAATTTGTTTGGTTTTTTTAAAGTTCTGGCCCATTCTAACGCTTAGTATACGAAACATTTAAAATCATGGATTTAGCTGTTCAGTTATCAAAATTCATTGAAAATCAATATACTTGTTTGTCTCAAGACCATAAACTCTGTGTATCAATCTGAAGTCAATTTGATGATAAGTTTGGCCTCTAGAGCGTTACAAAAGATTTTTCAAAGTGATCAAGAGAGATATCTCTGTCAGTAATTATCGGAATTTGCTGAAAATCAATAGGATTCTTTGTCTCATGACCTTAAACACCGTCTATAAATTTAAAGTCAATCGGATATTAACTTTGGCTTCTAGAGCGTCCACATGATTTTCTGAGGTGATCAAGGGCCATAACTTTGGCAGTAATTAGGGGAAATCGCTGAAAATCCATAGGCTTATTCATCTGATGACCTTTAACACTGTGTATAAATTAAAAGTCAATCGGGTATTAACTTTAACCTGTAGAGCGTGCACGGACTGACAGGGGCAACGACAATATACGACCACATTTCAGTGTGGGCGTATAAAATTACTATTTTGTTGGTGTATGGCCGTTTTCCGACAACTACTGTTCAATTTATGTTCTTTGTGGAATATCTGTACTCCTAAACACTACAGTACTTGGTTAAGTAATTAAGTACCCATTGACAACATGTATGACCCCTTCCTCCAAAATAATATTACATACATGTATCCTTGGTATTTGCTAAAGATCTGTTAACTTCCACTAGAAAATACACTAATCATTTTTGTGCATGTAGCATAAAGTGGTGTAACATGCAATCGTTTATTGAGTAAAGTGACATGGCTTCATTCCCCAGTTTGTATATGACAAGGAGTAAGGTTTGTCTATTAGGAGTTTTCTCCAGGAGAGTGATTTAGCCGATTTGCAAAAGAATTTAATTACTCCAGCGATGAAAGTCAAGGTGCGTCGAGAGGAATGAAAGCACACCTTACAAATCATACATGATAACGAGTAAGGTTTGTCTGCCACAAGTTTTCCTCAAACCCCCCCATCCTCCGAAATCGAGTGAATTATTGCTTTAAAACCATGGATAAGTCCTGAAATAACCTAGTTTGTGCTGTGTGTTGATCTTCATTTCTGTAATTAACATTTGTTTTTTGGACACACATTTCATCATAAAATCTCCCACAACACCATTTTACATACAGCATATTGGGGGGTGGGGGGGGGGTGGAGCATATTAATAAAACTCAACACTACATTTTTTTCTTCTTTATGCAAAAGCTACATATATCAAATATCCACAAAAAGAGCTTAAAGTAAATATATCTGAAAAACATTTACATTCTATATAAAGATTTGTGTCATAAGAGTTTTAAATATTCATGGTTTTGTAAATATATAGAATTACATGTAGTTAAATAAAGCATATTATGATATGAACACATTTACATTATACTGATTTTATGAAGCATGGTACAAAAAAAAGGTGTTTATTTCAAGCATGTTATATGAACACATTTGCTTTTATCAAAGATGGGGGCGGACACATAAAAAAAATTGTAAAACAACAATTTTTGTGAGAAAAGTGTCATGGTCGTGTGCTTTATCGTCAGGCAGGGAGATGGGATGGGCAACCTTTTTTATAGACAGATGATATCACATTTAATGCTTTGCATCAATGAAATTGAAGTATATTTAATTCAAAACAAAAATTGAGGTCAAACTAGGGTGTTGGATTTTTCTCTTAAAAAACAGCTCAGTGTGTATGTACCGGTATGCCTACATAATTTGGAGATGTTGGTGTCATCCCACATTGTCAACTGTCAAATTTCCTTACAGAAATCTGCCCCCCCTTCTGCAAAATATTTTAGATGTACCCTGGTAATGGCAAACCCGCCCATGTTATGTCTCGAGACAGTGGGTTCAATTTGAGCGAAAAAAATGTCTATAGTTAGTAGTGGAATCTAGAAGTATTTTGTTGGTTTACTGTTATGTTCATATTAAATGGTGACATATATAATATGACGATAAGGACAAATACAATGCCCAATACATTGATGCAATACATGCAATATGTAGAGATGCAATACATATAGTCATATAAAGCAACTGAAATAATATGTAAATACAGGACAAATATAACGCCCAATACATTGATGCAATACAAAATTGAAAAAATATGATGTATAAAGCAACCGAAATAAACGATTCTCATCTGTTGTAAAATAGTGTACCAATTGAATTTGAGAACTTCAAAGATATGTTAGTAATTGTTTCACCCAAATCTGGTGAAGAAGCACCAAGCTAATCCAAACCAGATACTGAATCAAACTAATTTTTATGTTGAATACATACTTCGTATCACATGATATGTTAACATTGGCCTCTTGTTAGCAAATTTGACAAAAGGTCATCAATAAAGGTGTGCTAATTAATGCCATTGATCATCATTAACTGTGATTCACCTAGCGAGCATGTACAAGTTAAAAATTCTCTTGTGATTCTCCTAGCAAGCATGTACCAGTTAAAATTCTCTCGCGATTCACATAGCGAGTATGTACCTGTAATTATCTATACACCTCATTAAACAGACCTACATAAACAAATAAAGTAATACCTAACAAGTAATAAAATGCTGTTATAACTCAAGTTATAAATTATTTCAAAATCAAATTTTAAAACGTACAGACTTCTTATCTTACAGTGTGTGTACAAAAAATACACATAACAATTATAACTAGAAACCAAGAAAACAGATATGGTGGATATTAGCTGAGTTTTGTAAAATAATAAATTATATATTTCATTTAACAGAAATACAATCTAAATCATGATCAACATTTTATAGGTTACATACAACTATGCACAAAAAAGATACAAAAAATACACAGACTATCGTTTCTTGGTTAAAAAAAAAAAAGTCATTTCAAATATAAAATATACAGCGTCAATATAAAGCTTTAATTTATTAAAATCTATTTGTAACTTAAAACTTGAATGAAAGGTAACCATAATAACAATTCGTGCCTAAGTCTAAACTTACCATAATAACAATTCATGACTAAGTCTAAGTTAACCATAATAACAATGTGTGACTAAGTATGGTTACAATTTTAAGTTACAATCAATTTTAAGAGATTTAAGCTTTCAAAAATAATGACCCAGAGTTGTTGAGATTCTATAAAAAAACAAGTATCTAAGCTCCTCTATCAGGGTTAACATTCTTTATAAAAGACAGGTTGTCTGGCATCATAACAAAGCCTGCAGAAGCTAAGGAGTCTGAAGCAGTTCATTGAGGTTGTTGCATTTATAGGCAATTAGAGTATTTACAAGACATTATAAAATGATTATGGGCAACAATCCATTAAATTAATTATTGTTAATCTTTCAAATGTTTCATTAGTAACCTTCCTAGTGCTAACATAAAAAGCATATAAATTTCAAGTCGATCAGATAATAATTTTCATGGACTGAGCATTCATCAGATTTTTCACAGCAATCACTGATCAAGAGCAATAAATCTTAAAATAATAACTGGGCAGAAGTGATAACAATTTCCAGAGAGGCTGTGGGCAGATAACATAGTGTGAATAATGAAGGAACAGAAGACTTTTAATAGCAATTTATATTGTACTAAATCTGCACATGATGCATTCTGTGAGACAGCTCAATAGCACCAGCTTCATTATTCAATACATCAAAGTGATTTGTCTTCATCTCTTGATTTCAAGAAGCTTGTTGGTTATTTCACATTCTTCAAAAATTATTTTTTGCTATTTTTTTACGTAGAAAATACCAGATGTAAGCAGGATGTAGATAGGTACATAAAATCATCACACATATCAGTACATTTACCTACAAATAAAATTCATATATATGTATAAGACAGTAAAATTAAGAATATATATAATATACTAACTAGAATAAAATTGGAAACATATAATAAACTATAACACATACTTATGGAATAACAGTTACTGGTTTATTTAGGCGACGTTTCGAAGAGTATTCTCTCAACGTTTTCAAGCAAGTACAGTAACAGTGTCAAAAAGTCAACCATATCCACCCTCGCCCGTCGAGCTATCAATATATGTGACGACAATTCCCTCCCCAGTGAACTCAACCACATAGAAAGTATACTAACCAATCTAAATGACTATCCGCCCCAGTTAGTTAAGAGCACTATAGAAGAAACTAAAAAGAAAACCAATACCGAACAGCCCAAGCCAGATAAACCGCCTATACGAATAACTATCCCGTTCCAAGGAAAGTTATCCTACCACATTAGAAGGCTTCTCACAACAACAGGTATCCAAGTCATTTTTTCAACAGGACGCACACTCAAAGACCACCTGAAAGCTAATGGTAAACTCCAACCAACTATTCCACTGCCGCCCAAAGGATGTGTGTATGAAGTTGTGTGTACGTGTGACAGCGTCTACATTGGAGAAACTCGACAGCCCTTACCTAAAAGAATCGCCCAACATAACTCAAGGTCCTCCACAGCAGAATCTGCAGTTGCCCAACACCTTCAGTCCAATCCAGGCCACAAAATCCAATCGTCTAAGCCCCTAGCGCTGAACCAACACAACGAAAAGACGCGGAAAATCATGGAAGCAATACATATCAGAAGATCCAAACCAGACCTCAATCGCGACACAGGAATATTCCTCCCAAGAGCATATGATGAAATAATCCTAAACTGAAGTGTACATGCCTAGACTCTCCAACGTGCTTAAGTTTATTTTATTCGCGAACAGTGTGTATTGCTTGTGGAAATACTTGTTACCTAATTGTTGATCTAAATTCAATGGGATGTATAGGACTATAACTATTTAGAAGCCTGTGAATATGACTGAGGTGTGACTCTCTAATATTTATCATTATACCCATTTAATTTTGGTTCTGCATTTGAATTATCCTTTAGTAACCAGTTTACTGTTTTCTTGTATTCAACTTAATAAATGTATGTGCGCCAATAGGAAGGAGGAGTATGGGACTAGTTAAGAACTTTAATTACTTAGGGCATGTGGTTGTGCTGCTTTGTGTGCATTTTAATTTTCATAATTTACCATAAACTTCATTATGTCCGATATATTTGATCTGGAGTTACTACTTCTCAGGTGTTTAGTTTTATGTATGGCTTCTCATTTATTTGTTCTTTATGTTGTTGTTATTAACTGTTATCAATCTGCTACTATTCCTTTGATGTAAGGTTTCTGATTTGCCATGATTGGTTGTTTACCCCTATAATTACTTATTAATACAGCTAATGTTAATTAATTAATCAGTGAGTGGTCTCACTAATCATGCATATGCACCTTGCCTTTGATATGTTGTTATTATGCCTTTGATCTTGTTGTTGTCATGCATGGCTTCTGAATTGTTGTTATTGCTTCCCTATATATAATTGCCCTACACATTTGTTACTGTACTTGCTTGAAAACGTTGAGAGAATACTCTTCGAAACGTCGCCTAAATAAATCAGTAACTGTTATTCCATAAGTATGTGTTATAGTTTATTGCTCTTTCCAGTTACTACATGCCTCTTAAAGATTATTGGAAACATATAATAATATACTAACTGGCAGTCAAATTTAGAATACCGCCCTACTCAGTGAAACATGTTTATTAAAAAAATATTGTAATTTTTTACATTTCACATTCTGAATTTCAATAACGTTCTCCATCATTACCCAATGAACAATTTCAAAAAATTTGAAAAAGAATTTGTCAATATATAGTTGACAAGAAAAGTGGAGAGATATACAGATAAAGCTAATATTACATAGAAAAGATAAATAAACTCACCACAAGAGGGTCATTATCAAATGGACCTTGTATTAATAAAAACAATGGATACTGCAGCATTCCAAAAATCGCAGACACAGTCAAGCTTATGCCCACTAATTTACCAAAGTGTTCTGTTGGAAATCTGTAATGTCAAAAAGATGTGTGTACTAAGGATTCTAATCAAACATTTTGGCCTACCGTACTTTTGATCATCCTTGGTATCCCCAGCGGTCTCATTCTGTTATATTCCCTGGACTTACCCATGGGGTATTCACACATTCAAATTATCTGCCCTTGATCGTCTTAGTCTCATTGTTTACATTCACAATAATATGGTGGGGTTTTCGATTGATTATGAAAAAGTTTGCAAGAAATTTAATATAAACAAAGAGGTGCACACAGAAAGATCTCCTAAAACATCTCTTTGAATAGCGAAAATGTCAAAATGGGCGGTGGCAAGTCGTTATGTTACCAAACGTATCTTGTTATTGTTTGATAAATATAGCACAATCATCAAGGGCAGATAATTTGAATACGTGTCTCCCCCAGGGATAAACACAGGGGTTAGTGGAGTGGAATGGAATGCGACAACTGAGGATACCGAGGATGACGTGTGATTGAATTTCATCTGTTAAGTGTTCTTTTAATGGCACACAAAGAAGAACAAGAGTGGACGGCAGTTTTGTTTGCCCATTCAAACAAGAAGACTGACCAGGAAAAAAACATTTTCTGCCTTGGTTTGCTCATGCAAGTTGCAATGATCAGCATGACACGTTATCTGTGCCACAATGATACATAAAGGATATAGTTTAAAAATGAAAACTCCTCTGTTATATACTTCTATTATTTGTCTTGTCCTATTAACAAATAAAAACTTACGCATTTGCTATAAAAGCATTATTTGGTCCATAGAGAAAAGATCGATGAAAGGTATGTAGAAGACAAGTTACATATTGAACTTGTAAAACTGGTATTGTCATGCCAATAGATAACAACATTGCAACTGTACAATTCATCAGAAACGAGGCAATTGAGGCATGGATTCGTTCTGGAAAATAAAAGAAAAACCAAATGATTAAATATAAATATTATTACTGGTACATGTAGTCAAATAAGCAAGTTTGGTCCAATGATGTAGCCTCGTATATCATCTAAATGATATTAACTTGCATTTACAATCAATTCTGACAAAAGTCACCTGTTTTGTTTTTTCAACATGGAGGATTTATTGTCCAAGATGTAATTTCAAAATTAATCTTTAAATACCATTATTTTGTATCTATATATTATGAAACTTACTAGTTTTTGAGAACAAATAAAAAATAAACAATTACCATATTTTCTAATGTTGTTATAATTTTGTTTGATCTTTCTATCCATAACACAACCACTAAAAGCTGCTGTAAAAATACCAATGAACTGTGTTGATGACAGGAACGATGTATAATGACTCACTGAAAATATACAAGTCCAGACGGACAATTCTAAAATTAATCTATGCTTTGGTTCCCTGTACAATCTTTTATTACTGAATTGGGCTTCGACATACACGTACATGTAGGTAGGATATAGCTAACACTCAGATTGTGGTATTGTAATTAAAACTGTGCTGATGGCCTTGTTGTTGGAATTAAAGCTGCTAATTGCTCAGAAGAACTGCTTTTGTGTTTTAAAGAATTGACTACCAGTAATCAGATTGCATTAGGCCAATTAAAATGTGAATTTGAAGTTTCATCAATCCATTATAAACTGGAAGTAAAGTTTTGAAAATGTACCAATCAGATAAGAGCAGATCCACCAAAATACGTATATAGGTTTTACTATGTTTTCAAAGAACCCACCAATTTCAGTGTATTCAGCTGATGTATCATGGCTTGATATACACAACAGCTCTATCAATGTTCAAAGATTGTGACGGAAATAACCTAGTCTTTGGTCTTAATTTTCTTTATGCTTAAAGCCAAACACAGACAAAATAAAAATGTTTTGCAGCACCAATCAGCGATCACATACATATCACATGTGCAAGAAAGTGGTGGGAACCAATATTCATATTCATATATCTTGTTGACATTGTTAGATTCTTTTACCCTAACAAAAATTACATACCATGACTGTTTATAACTTGTTAAAATAGAGTACTGTGCAAGGTAGAAACTATGAATTGTTCACAAATAATTTAGAACACTAAAGGGAGATAATCATGTTTACAGGCGCTAGCTGTTTATTATCAATTTACAAAAATCTTACCAATAGATTTATCACCACAGGCTAATCTCGTCATCCACGGATTAAATACACCAATAAACATCCAATTACGTAATCTTTGAAAACACATCCACATAAGATCCCACAAAAACAGGGGAGACAATAACATCTTACTGAACTTCGGCACCATGACATTATCAGGATTTCTTTTCTCATCTGCTTTTGGTTTGCTATCACTCTTGTTGATATTTTCCTCTACTAATTTACATTTTCCTCCATTTAATTCAATTACTTCTTTTCCATCTTTACCATCGAATTTAACAATATCGTTCTCAATTACTATTTGCTGCGATAAAGTATCTTCATATACCATGACGCTTCCAAATTCATCCATGGTCAATTCTTTGTTCAAGGGTCTAGAAATACCTTCATTCTCCAATGTTACTGACTTCTGGCGTACAAGGAGTCTATAAATGAATGGTTTGTATTTGTATTTAGTTGGTTGAGGCCATGGTAGTCTGTATCTAGGCAGTAGACAACAGGTACCAAACGTGACAACCAAACAGTATACAATTAACATACAAATAAAACATGTATTCGGACTTATTCCACTGTTCTCATACGCCAACTGAAATCAAATAATACAAATGAAATTATGTGCAGGGAAATAATGAATTGAAATTGGGTTTAATAAATTACTTTTCCGTAAAAAAACCAGGCTAATGATCACCAGGCCATAGATGTGCCAGGCCCTTTATCCTACATCTTTAATATGGGTAACTTAAGCTGAAAGAACCTGAGGAACAACTGGATTAAATCCAGGACAGAGCCAGTCAGTGAAACAGAGCCATAATCTCCAAGACACGATGACTCACAGAAATGACAGGTGGAAGTAGGTCTTCAGAAGTTCAGAGGCAAGGTTTAGGTATGGCAATGATGTTCAACAATAAATTAAGCATCAGAAACCTAGCAGAGAACCAGTAGGAAGTATATTTATACTCAAGACAACAGAAGACAGAACAATCTAAACATCCCCTGGTTTACTCTCGATGGCCTCCTTTGTCTTCACTGTGAATGTCTTCCCAAAAACAGATGGTTTCACAGGCTAATCTCCCACATCAATCAGAATGTGGGTTATATAACAACTCCAGTGTGTTTGAGTCAGATTGTGATGTGATCAAAGTAAATGTATTTTAAATCTATTGTTGAAACTTACCTTGAAGAAGAGTAAAATGGTAGAACTAACATCATATGAGCCACATAAAATAGCTATTAACATCGAGCGATATGGAGGTATTAGATTGGCTACCTGTATGTTGGTGAATAGAACCATATAACCACCAAATGTTATTAATATAAAACCTGGATATAACAACACTCCACTTTCTACAATAAAAATACATTATCATTACTAACGAGTCAACGACTTATCATCTATTTGGTAATTGTGATGAAATGAAATGGAGTTTAGAGTCCTACCTTTCTGCTTCATCTTGGGATTGAAGACAGGCATAACCATGCTGTGTGCTCTGAGAAGAATTTTACCCAGACAGTGGCGATACAAATTACTCTTTTTATCATGTGTTTGTGTACACAGGACCTCATTTTATTGTCATTACATATCCAAACAACTATACAATGTTCCTTTACATACTCTCCATGCTTAACTACTGATAAGAGAAACAATGCCACAAAATCTAGAAGAACATTCTCAGCCTGGATCTCCAGGTTAAAGAGCAAGCAACATACCAAATGAGCCAACATGGTTATAGAAGGTGTCTGATCTGAATTTTCAGATACCATTTTTAAAATGGCTTGGATCAGAGTCAATTTTACAAAATTACAATTCTCCAATATTTACATTATTTGAAAATACATAATACTTTAGATCATAACTAATAAGAAATATTGACGAGATCAGACAAACACTGTGACTAATAAAATATTCCTACCTGGTTTGACAACAATTAAACATAATAAACCTGGTATAAAACATAACCTGTAATAAAAAATGTTTATATTTTTATAGGCTCACTGATTCATATTTCAGATCGATTAGGTTTTAATTTCTTGGGGTAACGCATGCACATTGCATCATAAGGTCTGTTATTGAGTCAAGTGGTGTGGTTTCAATTTCCCACTTGTACGGGGTTTTTTTCCGGGCCCTCCGGGTCCTCCAGTTTCCTTCCACTGGTAAAGACTGCTCTCACGTCAAAAGGCAACACCTTGTAACTTACGTTTTTCTTATTTTGAGAAAACAAAGGAAAATATAATGAATGAATATTAAACCCATTGAGTTACTAGGTTCTTCTGTGGTATACTAGGCAAATAAAGGAATTTTATAGGTTGTGTCATAGGTGTAACCACTTACAAAATCAAAAGACTGGAATATCTAGTACAACAACAGGAAGCACATACCATAGTACATGTAACTACAAATTTTGTCCTTACTTGGTTTTGATAAAAAAAAAGTGAGTTACTAGGTTTTGACTTTTGACGGGAGTGCTATCGTCCCGATATGACCTGGTTTGTGTCAAGTGGATTTTAAACTTCATTTTCCTCTCACTTTATTTCTTGATTCTACTTGTTTGTGAAATGAAATGAAATGGGGTTTAATGTCCACTTTTCTGCTCCAACTTAGCTAACAAAGACAACTCCTTATTGTTACCACTGCAAAACAATTTAAAGGTCTACATCAAGTTTCATTTGGTGTGGGAAAACCACCAGCGTTTCAACAAATAGAAATTTGTTTGAAATTTCAAATTTATTAAATGAATAATAAATGATTTTAAATTTGGATGGTATTGATTACGACATAAAAATTTGCAGAGAAACTTTACTAACTTTAGCCTACCATTTCACTTTGAGCCAGAGAGCTAGCTTTATGTTGAGTTGCACAAAACTGGTTGAAATATCCATCAAATCATGAATATGCGTAACATTCATTTAATGACTTTTTGTCATGTATATCGCACCATAACTCAGTCCCTATTGTCCAGACTCTCACAGTAGAGTGTATGACTGACCCCATCCTTGACTGTGAAGAAGAAAAAGGAAACTTACATTGAGAGTATCCGACAGGCTCTTGTACCACATTTATCGTAGAAACATCCACTAAGAAAACATAGTGCCCCAGTAATAAACGTTGATAAAGTAAATATCAGATTGAATTGTTCATCTTGTTCTCGACAATTTGATCTCATCTCAATGGCTGCCAATTTGTAGCGATCTTCACATGACAAATCATCCTTCATCACAGAATCATTCCCATAAATTCCCACAGTGACAACTTCGTTATTCAACGAATATTTTGAACTGTTTGGAAAAGTTTCATTTAACTTTGTCCCATTGTTATTCTGTGATTGGTTGAAAACTGGACACAAATGATTAAAGTAGCCTTGATCTTTGTAGATATAGACAATGTTATGCCATCCAAAGATTATTCCAGCAAATGTCATTATTTCAAAACTTGCCCAAATTACTGCTAACAAGGAAATACAATCAACACCTTTTACTGCCATGGTCAATTTTCTACTTTTCATATGTTGATAAAGTAAACTAGTCTCCAATTGTATATTAAACTTGTGTTTAACATTCCCTTCCACTAGCAAAGATAACCCAATATTTAGTTGTTTTTACAATAAAACTATTAATTAAACTGTATTTATTGTATTTGGTGGTTGAATTCAATGAAAACACTAATTTCATGGCATATTAATTGACTGATAAAAGTAAGCCCTGGTGTGAACACATATAAATTAAGATTCCAAAGACTTCAACAAAATAACTCCTTATGATATGTGGATGAATATCAGCATTGAAGGATGGAAATAGTTATACAGAAAATCAATATCCACACAACAACACTTGACAATGTACATCTATTACATATCAATTGAAATATTTAATCTTTATCAACTAATGGTTGTACTACATTGTAAAAACGTGCATATAAATGAATAATATTGCTGACAGTTATAATGAGGTCTGTGTTATTTATCAAATTTATTATCTGTTTCGAGACATTACTAACATGTGTTGACTGGCCTTAAAAATATTTTTATATTGTTGAAATGCAGTGATGTTTGTCATAATAAAATTTCCTTTTTAATCAGTAGTTTTGTCTCATGTTTAAAATGACTTAAACTGCATTAAAGCCATATATTTAAAAAAATATTATATTTGCCTATAATTAAGAAACCGATCATGCTTATGATTTTGAAAATAGATCAATCCAAACTTTCCTTCAATTATAAATTCTTACAAAAGATGTCTATTATAGCAATCAAGTACCTTTAAACAAAAGATAAATTTAGATATATAAAACAATGCTCTTACTTACAAAACAATATTCATTTCTTTTTTCATTCATAAGTACCTTAGGACTATATTTACAATTAAATATAAAAACAATACTATTAACTTTCAACAAAGTCAAATAAGAATTTTGATTGATATACGTAAATATATCAAATATACATCTTACATTAGATAAATAACTAGGATTGTTTATGACATCAACAGATTTAAAAAGCTATGAACCGTATTACTAAATTAGGCCTAGATATAAATAATAAATATAGATACAATCAACAGATTTATTTATGTAAGCTACTGCAATTCAATATAAGTGTATTACGCTCACTATGTATCCAACAATGGAGTGTAACTATAGTAGATCAAACTATTCACGCATGCTTCACTTCGATTTTAGCATTAATTCACATGATTATTTTTGTATTTGAATATAAGAACACTATAGGCAAAATAACATTGGGTGCCAAAGCATGTGGTAGTAGAAGAAATACCTCCAATCAACAAAGCTGATACATGTTTTGATGATGTTTTGCTATTGCTCACTGATCCATTATCTAGACTGACGCAATTTAACAAAACTAAAATTTATGTAACTTGCTTACAAATCCTGGAAATCCCAATCACACAACTCAGTATCTGGGGTTGTTGAATGGGCTGCTTTAGCTTCTGATACCATATTTTGGACTATCCTTTTCTCCAATCACAAGATTCATCTGGCTGTTTACTGTAGTTTGGATAATAACTCGTCTGAATTTGGGATATGTTCAAGGCACAGAGTTACTGTTTAATACGGATAAAATAACTTTAGTTTCGATTGGTAAATATAATCTTGATGATCTTAACATATGATTTACCCTCACTGGCATTTGAACAGTCACCTTGATACAAGATTTCTGTACCACTAATAAACTAGATGAATTTTAACACAAAATCACTATTCATATGTAACCTTGATATAAGATTCTAGTAGCACTAAACCACATGAATGTTAATACAAAATCAAAAACTTGAGTCAGGTACAATATTTTCGGACTGGATACTTCAACCGGATCTAAAAGCCTTTACGTAATTGATAGTTACTAAATGATGTGACAGCTTTTTGAAAGATTGCTATATAATATATCACCTAAAGTTTGGTATAGCTTTCATATATTTGTGATATCCTGCTGCAAAATTGTTGTACCATGAAAATATCATTCAATCATTGCATGTCATCTAACTCGTAGTACTGCTGCAGGTTGAATATATACAGTTTATCTATACAGCCTGTTAAACTGGAAAAGAAAGTAATAATAGGATGACTGAGAATAGTTGAAATAACCTTTGATCCTGTTTATGCATTCTTTGTATATTGAGCTATAAAATTCATAACAAGCTAATATTATTATACATACATATACATGTGTATACAACTAGAGATTAAAGAGAGGATGTGATAGGAGATCAAATAATCTCTACTGTCAATGATCTTTTGTCTATGTCAATATGTAAATATCACCATAACGTTAAGAAGGGGATAAACTGCCTGACATAGTGTCTTCTTTTGAAGTAATAGGAGCAAATTTAATTACTGAACCTCATGTTTATAAGGTGTTTTCGAGGGGATGAACTGGTTGACACAACAAGGTGTCACAGTGTACCCTAAAATCTTTAAGCATGGCATTCACAGAAACTCAGGCAATCTTTTCACTTCTCCATCTATTCAATCAAACACCTATCAATATTAACTTGTAAAATTCAAGCAAGAATCTTGGGGATGCTTCGTCTCGAGCTTGTTTCAAGATGATATACATGTTCGATTCTATGAGTGTAAATTCTGGGTCTGGCGACGTGCAGGCACAAACAGAGAAATTTGAGTAGCTAAACCGGTTCTTCCTGTAACTAAATGAGCCATGTAGTCTAGCACTATGGGTAATGATGATGTCCCCTTTCAAAAAAGTGAAAAGTCCATTTTAGACATAGGCATTGTGGGTTTTTTGCCATTAGCAAAAATGTACTACTTTTACCAATAAATCAAATTAAATTAAATAATTCCCGCTCAACAACGTTCAGGGTTGAGATACACTTTATCAAACCGAAACGTTATACTGATCAAATTGACAAAGTGTATCTCAATTACAGATTAAACTATCATCACTTCTACCAAGTCTGTTGTGCTACTGTTGAGCGAGGATTCTTTAATTTATATATTTTACTCTCCTGCCCCGCCGGTATCTCTTTTTTGATCCAGTATACACGCAGGTGTATCAGTTTGTCCAGCTTGAGTCACCTTATCACAGGTGTGTTGGCGTACCTAATAATAATTTGTTGAGATACAAGCTATAAGTACAATTAGTGGAAGAAATTATGTCCTTTCCTAAGTAAATAAAACATTTTAGTTCAACATTTTGCAGAAACATTCTGTCTCAAGGGATAATTTCTGTGTAATCCTTGTTTTGTCAGTTTGAGTCAAAGATCACCACCTCTACGTTTAACTTTCACTGAACAAAATTAATTACAAGCCCGAGGCGTTCAAATTTTCTTTCAGGAAGAGCTGTCTGAGAAAACCCTTGAGGTATAGAGTTCAATAAATACATGTACCGGCGTCACCATTATCTTTCATCTGAATACAAATATGTGTGATTTAATGTTTTTTGTCACGTGTGAGTAGTTGTGTGCATGAATTACATTTCATTATTACAATCTTAGCAGTCATTTCTAATTATGTATTGCATTTATCTTGCAACATCCCTTACCTTGGGTACAATACTACAAAATATTAAAACTTGGCAGAGCGATATCACATTTTGACTCAGTATTCTGTTTGGCTCAATTTGACAATTTAAGAGTTATTTATAAATAAAAGCAAATACCTTAATGAAAATACAGTCAGTAGGTCTCCAGGGCATTATTTTGAAATGCTTCGCTTATATATTGTATTTGTAATTGCAGTGCCAACACACGGATTTGTGTTTGAGTAATAACAAACACCAAATACTAATAGACCTTATTACGTAACAAATTTTGTCATATGATGAGAGTAGTATATCCGCTCCGACTTACACATTGTACACTAGTGCATATAATAATATTTGCTCATTACATCGTCTAGACTTACACAAAGTTAACAAAGGAAGAGATGTTTCCTTCTTGATTACAGTTACACTTACAGGGTCAGTCAAGCAAAAAATTATTATTAAATGAAATGGAGTTACCTCCCATACACTATTTGGTTACATCTGTCCATAGAACTATTTAGTTCTATAATCTGTCCAAGTGGCATTGGCTTTGGCCAGGGCAGAACACGTGGCTTGTTTTCTTATTGTCATCATTTTTAAATTGCCCCCCAAGTGTTAATTATGGAAATTGCACCCCGTCCCACGTTGTGAATCACTGGTTTATGTCAATCTGTCAATGTTCAACTAATACTAATTCAACTAAAAAAACCCACAGTAGAGTTCCAAATATACACTGAAATGAAATGGAATGGGCGGTTTAACATCCAACTCTTGTGTAGCAACTTGGACAATTGAAGACTGGCATGTACGTAACTGGGAATTTTCCCAGGAGAGCAACGTTTCCGTCCACTATCCGTCGAATTGCGATTGGCTCTTTTCCCCCTGAGCCAATGTGTACACGGGTCCTCGTTTTTGAGAGAGAGAGAAGAGAGAGAGAGAGAAATGGGGTTTAACGTTCACTCGACACAAACTAAGTCATTTCGGGACTAACATTTGGTTTAATTTTATTTCATTAGTTCGCTTGTGCGTAGGGGTCTTTAGCAGTGGGAGGAAACCGGCGGACCCGGAGAAAACCCACGAGGTTGGACAGGCGACCAGCCTATTCCTTGCCACGACCACTCCTCGTTTTTGTGGCACCTATAAATGCTATGCACACTGTTCCTTGTAGGCGCCCCTTCTGCACCACTGACACGCCAACACCTGGAGCGAATCCGATGTCGCCTATACCTTGAGGACAGACCGCAAAACATTCAGTTTGTAACATTCGTCGGCGTGGAACATCAGCGAGAGAATTTGGGAAAACTTGATGGCCGTGAATAATACAGTAAATTCAGTGTGATCCAATATATAGTCTTAAAACTTATCTCCCTCTATCAAGAATTATTTCACAATTGTTCCTCATTAGTGGTGCTTGACTGTCAGTCTAGAACGTATATAACGAATTGGCACTTTCCACTATAATAGTTAAAAACTAGATAAATTTTCAGCAAATTCCCTCTATCTAGTTTTTAACTATTAAAGTCAGAATTGTTAGCTCGTTATCTTATTTCCCATAATGAATCTTTAATTGTGAATTTATCTATTTTTTAAAGGGCAAATCCCGATAATATTTTGGATAATAAAACTGCTTAATTTTGTGTTAAAATCCAATAAAATCCCCTACCTAAGGGCCGAGCAACTAACTCAATACACGGGATATGATATCAAGCAACTTTATAGACCCTTCAGTCTTCATCTGCAATTTGAGGCCGGAGTCAAAGCTGTATTATGCGGTGTCTGGATAAAAACAGACCTTTATTCTATAAAAATAATTTAGCTTTCGTTATCATAGCACATGGGTCATTAACTGCATAGACCCCGTAAGGAACTGCAATAGATTATCAGGTCACCCAACGAAAACAAACGACCCAAAATCTTGAAAGAGTTAGGATTACGTGTCCGGATAACCGGTTTTGAGAAGTTGACGTCCTAACGACTCAATATTTTGAGTTGAAATTCTGAGACACGCCAAATGCACAATTTCGCATACATAGGACTTTCATTTTTATTTTAAGTTGAAATGCACCATTCCTCAATATTTTAGCGATTAAATTTCATACATACTAGGATTTTTATTTTTGAGACTCTGTTCAAATCGAGATGGTCCCTTTAAGTAAAAAAGGGAAAGTTTTAATTTTTTGTATGTCAAAATGTTCACAGTGAACCGTATACAAGCTTCAGATAGTTTGATTTGTATTGTAGAGCGTTAAACCCAACGAAAGTTTGGAGAAAAATTTGGAGCGGGGCAAAGAGAAGAAGTAAGAATATTTAGTGGTCTACATCGAAATGAATAGTCTAAAAAAGAGTAATTCCCCCTTTACCATTTTGTCACGAGGAAATCATTTTTATACGCCCACATTTTCATGTGGACGTATTATGTCGTTGCCCCTGTACGTCCGGACGCCCGTCCGGCCGTCCGGACGTCCCTCCGTCCACAATTTGTTTGGGAACTCTCTACAGGTCACAATTCTTATCCAATTTTGACGAAACTTGAAATATAGGTTAATCCCAAAAAATCTCGGCTGCTTTCGATATTGGCATGTATCGGATCAAAACTTCATGGATTATGGCCCCTGATTGTACGAAAAATCACGTTTTTAGCTTGTGGACCCTATAGAGGTCACAATTTTGAACCGATTTTGATGAAACTTGACCATGCATGTTTGTAACCCAAAGATCTTGGTTCCTTTCGATATTTGCGGCTATCGGAATGTAATTTCCTGAATTATGGCCCCTGATTGTCCGAAAAATCACCCTTTTTAGCTTGTGGTCCCTCTGGAGGTCACAATTATTATCCGATTTAAAAAAAACCGTTTGATTATATCACCGTTACATAAGGAAGGTTGAGTTCGAATTTCGGGAAAATCGGACCAAAATTGCCATACAAAATGGCCGCCGTTTGTACGCGAATACTGTTAAAAAATGGTATATCAAGGTTGTGGACCCTGTGGAGGTCACAATTTTAATTTGATTTTGATGAAACTTGAAATTCATGGTTACAACCCAAAGATCTTGGTTCCTTTCGATATTTGCGCATATCGGATACTTCCTGAATTATGGCCCCTGATTATACGCAAAATCGCCTTTTTTTAGCTTGTGGTCCCTCTGGAGGTCACAATTATTACCCGATTAAAAAAAAACGTTTGATTATATTACCGTTACACCGTAAGGAAGGTTGAGTTCTAATTTCGGGAAAATCGTACCAAAATTGCTATACAAAATGGCCGCCGTTTGTACGCGAATACTGTTAAAAAATGGTATATCAAGGTTGTGGACCCTGTAAAGGTCACAATTTTAATTCGATTTTGATGAAACTTGAAATTCATGGTTATAACCCAAAGATCTTGGTTCTTGTCGATAGTTGCGCATATCGGATCGTAACTTCCTGAATTATGGCCCCTGGTTATACGCAAAATCCTCCTTTCTTTAGCTAGTGGTCCCTCTGGAGGTCACAATTATTATCCGATTTAAAAAAAAACGTCTGATTATATCACCGTTACACCGTAAGGAAGGTTGAGTTTGAATTTCGGGAAAATCGGACCAAAATTGACAGACAAAATGGCCGCCGTTTGTACGCGAATACTGTTAAAAAAAATGGTATATCATGGTTGTGGACCCTGTATAGGTCACAATTTTAATTCGATTTTGATGAGGAAGGTTGAGTTCTAATTTCGAGAAAATCGCACCAAAATTGCCGGACGAAATGGTCGCCGTTTGTACGCGAATAGTGTAAAAAATATGGTATATCATGGTTGTGGACTCTCTACAGGTCACAATTCTTATCCGATTTTGATGAAAAGTCACATTTCTAGGTGGTGTACCGTCAAACCATAATCATTGTCGGCTTCGGATTTCATGAATATCAGATTGGAACTGACCAACTAAATGGCTGCTCCCAATACAGTATGAAATACAGGACTTAATGATGTAGGAAAAATCACTTTCGGTATTGCTTGTTCTCTATCCATCTCTCGAAAATGTGGGCGTATCCTGCCTGGCAGTGCCAGCCGATCTTTTGTTTTTGTATTGCTTTAATCGGATGTACTAGTAATTATCATTGTCATGGTGGGTCAAGTCTTTCAAAAAAAAAAAAAAAAATGGTGACGGTGTGTTGTACTTTTCGGTCGAAGCGTATTTCCTTTTTAAAGAATTTGTTTGCGGTATATACATGTATATAATTAAAAATTATTAATTCGGGAAATTGATGTGCACTACACGTATATCATTATAGTATAGCATGCTATGTTTGTTAAAGTATATCATGCTATGTTTGTTACATATTGGAATCAGTCCAACTTCCCGTATAAAGGTGATAAGTTTCCGAATCAAAAAATATACCTCCAAGCATTTATCGTCTTCGCAAACTGTTACCAAGTCTAATTGATGGTTCTAATCGCCACTCGGGTTATTTTTGTCTTCTCTTATTTGGGATAGTTCGTTTGTGACCGTTATCACCCATTCATGTTCTCAACTTGACCAAACTCACTGGAAGCCATGGGGTTTTTCTCGGCGTATTTGAACTTGTTAGTCTTAAAGGAGCTAAACCACAATTTTGTAGGCGCATAGAATTGTACACAAATGGATAGCAACGCATATTATAATGTATATAAACCGATTTACATTCAATCGTTTCGTAATTTCTAATCCGTTATGTTCGGCGAAATAATTGAATGACAGTCTTTGGCGTCTGGTCATTCCTGTCTGTACCGGAAGTATTCTCCTACGAGGAATATGTTTAGCCTCTTTCATCGAGTCGCTTCATACATCTGGCGCTCGAAAGAATTCGTTTTCATTTTGTCTTAAATAGTGGATACTAGACGTCCAACTTTTAATTAAATTGACCAATAAGCCGTGTTTGCAATGTCGAAGACTGTAGATGATGTCAAGTTAAGGACTTGGCTCCTTTAAAGTATGCTACTTAGAATATATCCTTTAATGCTATTCATTAGTAGGAATTACTAAAACTACGGTATTAATCGAATACAAAACTTTTGGTGCACTGCTGCGATATCCAGAGAATTTAAACACCGTAACAATAACTGCTACAAGACAACACTACATACATAAACTGGTCACCAGACACCCAAGACATACACACGGACACAAGCATATATGATTTTATCCGATATTTTAAGAGGGGGGGGGGGAATAAAAAACATACACCGGAACAAATATAATAAAGTTACGTTACATTATATTCAGCAAAGTGTGTATTAAATATAACATAATAGTGGGTGTCGTGAACATGACATGTTATACTTATTCATCTACAACTCCCGATTCTACTTCACATTTCAGGAATTCACTCAGCTTACCCTTATTTATTCCACAATCCTTTATTCATTCTACAACCATAATACTACTTCTCGTTTTAGGAATACACTTTGCTATAATACTATGACTGATCACATTCCCTGGTATACGTTGTTTAGTGAAACATGCAAAGTGAACACTACAATTTAATCGCTTTTGATATCGAATGAATGCTTCATTTGATATCAGCAACGCGTTTGAATAGTGTTTTATATCTAATATAATATCACGTGTCATACAATTATTAAAAGAAGGTATACTGAAGAGAATTATTCTTAAACATACATTATGCAAGAGCTAAATCTGCCTATTGCAGGCCTTTCTTTAAGCCTGGAATGTTATATGAACTATTAATCAACTATCAGTGCCATCTTTGGATTTGAATCTGATCTGCCGTTTAACACCCACTGATGATTAAACACAAAAATGGATAATCGAGATTTTGTTATTATCGGGACAGCGGTAGCAATGACAATAGAGGCTACGAGGTTAACGCGGCTTAGAGCAAAGCAATTTGAAAGTTTCAACATATTCCCTTTATGTTATCTCGTTTTTAACTTTTATAATGAGAAATATTAACCTTCAAAGATATATATTTAATTTTATTCTGTGGTGTTCCTTTATTTGTAAAATAAATCCACGAAACGTGAATGGACTAATCTTTAATGTCGGAAAGGAAATAATAATATGTAGCTTTTGTAGGTAATACGAACACTAGACAGAACGGACTCCGGTATTTCATTATATTGTGTATAACAATATAAATCAATAGGTCTGGATAATGGAGTATAACGAGTAGTAATCATCAAGTCGTTATTATACAGAATAATGCATATAATAAAGAAAAACTAAATGACAGAAAATTACTCGTTTTTCCTCTGTAAAACCTGTCATTTAGACTTAGGTCAGTTCGATGACCAGAATTTAGACGCTACCAAGCTCTGCTAACGAGCTCATTTTATCCTAATATCATCTTGAACATTTGATAACGAGGCTAATCGCTCCCGCCACAATTTGATGACAGAAATTAAGGGTTGTTGCACGTGAAGGCAATAATAGTTATTACGTTCTGCTACTCGAGCAACGCAATGAAGAACCACTTTTTAGATGCAATTGATCAAAACTTTCTTTAATTCCATTGAGAATCTATCAAAGTTTTTTTTTCTTTCGTCCCGTTCTTCATTATAACAGATCATTGCATACATTTATTGGCATACTGGAGAGGTTCCGATTTGTCTGGAGATGGGTTTGCATCTTATATTTTATAGGGAATATACATATTGCGAGTTTGTCCATATCAAATTCAATAGCGTTTCACGTAAACGCTAAACTATATCTACTAAGGTATGGTGTTATTCTTGGTACGTAAGTTTTACATAGATGCATAGTTTTATTTGTAAAATAACGTAGCGTCATACTATACGTTCTGAGAGAATGTTGCTCTGACAGTGGTACTATGGATAACTCTCATCAGATTCTGTTATCTGCACGCCAACGTTCCCGACCCGCGAAACTGAGAAAGGGAAGGGAAGCGACTGGGATAGAAGCTCAGACCCCCTTCTACTAAAAATAGATCCCTTATGATTTGAAATCATGTGGGTTTCTCTAAATGACGACCACACACGCAATTATGGAGAAAAAAACTTAATAGCACAATAATTTCGTCCCTATCATTCTTAAAGGGTACGACGATTCTTCATAACTTACATGAACCCACTTGATCTGACCCAAAATATTCTTTGCTCTTTTTTTTGTTTTTTCAGTGAGATTCGATACTCTGCCTGAACATATGCTTAACCTATCACTTCCGGTACAATGAGACAAAATTGAGGTCTACTATTCGAGAAAAGTTATGCTACTGCACGTGGGGTTACATCAGATGTATAGATATGTCTGACAAAAATGGGCCCAAGGGAAGTAATTGTTTAGACAACAAATTTGGAAAGCTGATGTTATTGGTATTTTAACACGATAAAGAACAAAATACCACTGCCAGCTTTCATGTTCAGGTTTCGTACTTTGTGACTGATAATTCTAATGACGCACTTCCGGTTTACCATTGACGAATTTAAGTTAATATCTACAAGTTCTGTGTGCGGGAAATACGTGAAAATTTCTCTTTATTTTGGCGAGAAATCAATTTATCATTTTATGTACTCATCCCACGCCGTGTAAATATTCTTCTGTTTCACACCAGCAAGTTAGACAGCAACCCATGCAAGAGTTTCTGATAAAAATCACTGATAAAGAAAAAATACAAGACATCCATGCGAGAGTTTATTAACTGTCGATTTTTTTGGTGTGGAAAAAATCAACCGTTATTAAAATTCTTTTATTCGCAATTCTTTACCGTGTTAAAAGAAATCGGTCATTTTAATATATCTGCTATTCTGTGATAGTAGGCGGACTGTATAGTTTGTTCTTGATTCGATAAACCATCTAGAAATGATTTATTTCTCTAAAATCATATCAATAGAACACAAAATGAGTTATTGGCTATATTATTTCCAAGTATGGAGAATAATACAGCTTTTTTTTTAAAGATTGGCGAAATGATTACTGGCAAAAACAGGGGGCGTATTAAATACCATGCACCTACATAGCATTAGGTCCAATACCCCCCCCCCCACACCTCCTCTATATACACCACTGAATAGATCATGTTATAAAACAAAGTACAAAAGACGTATCTGGACTATTGGCCATGGTCACTCAGGTGTTTTCCTGGCCGGAAGTCTTTACTGGTAGGTTTGTACCCACTAACATGATTTTGTGATTGGGCGCTTTGGTCTCAATCTAACCTTAATGATATTCTGAACGGTTTAAGAGACATTTCGAAAATTATCACGCAGATGCTTCAGATAGTTATTCGTGGAGAAGCCGACCATTGTTGTTGTTGTCAAAATCGTTAAAAAGACAGTACCCCCGTTCTCGTGTTGACGTTATTAGTAACGGTCATGGCGATCAAAAAAAACAAAAACCCCAAAAAAACCGTATATGCACTTAGCAGATTGATCCCATTGAGTTAAGAAAGTCTTTAAATGGTTATAAGATAATAACCGAATGCATTAAGTTTTAGCGCCATTTGATGCCTTGGGGTTATAATTTATTTCAAAATATTAACTCTTGTAAAAAGTAAAATTCGCGTCGGTTCTCTTGTTATGCATTATATTTACTCGTTTGGTTTTGAATATATTATATACGATTATCCCAGTAGTGCCCAAATTCTGGCTATAGAATATCCACCGTTAACCATTTTGGATATCTGATTTCCACATAGCAGTTGTTTTGTCAATGGAATCCGATTGTATTTCTTCTACCGTTTTATCTTCTGCAGTAGTAGACGGAAATGTTATAAAGCTGTTTTAATGCAAGGGAGGACCTCAGTATACCAAGATTAGCCCTCTATTTCCGGTTGATAATTATATATGCGCTTAAATGTTAAAATGTTATTACTGGCTGACAGATGACATAATTCATGTTTAACGGCTTTCAAGTGGATTCTCTCTACAGGCATTTATAAACTATTTCCAACCTTTTGTTAAAGAGACATTGATGTCAGTTAATACCGGTGTGCTATAATAATGTTCAATCTAAAGTAAAATAGTCCAAAATGCTATATATCTTTATAAATAAAGAGAATGGTATATGATATTTGATTATCACGGAATTATATACCAACAATTAAGAAGGCAGAATCATCCAACATACTATCGAATCTCAAACGTCACCGCAGAGAGGGATTTAGATAGGCTATCCCTATTTTCCAATCCAAATTCAGGTATTCGGACTCAAAATATTTTTCAAGAGACGTTATAGAAAGTTCTAATTCTTACGATTAGCATTATAAGAGATAGCTTCATTCAAGATATGTATTATAAGGGTTGACTTTATTCAAGATAATTATGCGTTATAAGGGTTGGCTTTATTCAAGATAGGCATCGTATTTTTAATTCTCTTTTCAGGTATACTAATTGTTATATCTGCCTATGAATTATACATTGAATAATAAATATGCTTCCAGTGGTCTAATGCCCGTATTTTTGAGTGTGTTAGAGAGGGAGAGAGAAATGGGGTTTAACGGCCACTCGACACAAACTAGGTCATTTCGGAACTAACATATGGTTCAAATTTATTTCAATAATTCGCTTGTGCGTAGGGATCTTTAGCAGTGGAGGTGGGGGCGGAGAACCCGGAGAAGATCCACAAGGTTGGACGGGCAAGCCTACTCCTTGACATGTACAACCGGGGTATCAAAACCACGCCAGTTGACTCAATGGTAGACCTTCTGATGCAGAGCGCACACGCTAACCAGTCGCCCACTTTGATAGATTTCCGCATAAGTGATTAAAATAATTTAATAGAGTTATATCCATAGATCTGTTCTACTTTTCTTTATGCAATTTCTTAACTCAATTTTTATATAAAACAAAACCCAAATCATCATTCTAAACAGTTTTATAAACCTAAAGAACATTTCTGATGTCGTTTCAACTTTATTAATTAGTTTGCTTTTGAACAATTTATTAAATCACGATGGGAAAGTACACTTTTCATTTTGTTATTTGGTTAGCTTTGGTTGTATGTTTTCCATCTTAAACATATTACAGGTTTCATGTATGTAGAAATAGCTCTCAAATTAAGTTTCTTTTTCCATTTCTAAACATTAAAATTGAAGTGATGGCATTTGATTGGCACTTGGGGCTTATCATTTCATTTGGATGTGATGTTAAATTTTAATACACATTTGACCTTTGTAAATGCTCACAGTGCGTTAAGGATGTTTTATGTAAGATCAAGAGAGAGAGGGGGGGGAATTGGGTTTTAAGTCCACTCGACACAAATTAGGTCATTTCGGGACTAACAAATGGTTTGATTTTATTTCAATAATTCGTTTGCGCGTAGGGATCTTTAGCAGTGGGAGGAAACCGGAGTATCCGAAAATCCGAAGAAAACCCACGAGATTGGACAGGCGACCCTACTCCTTGCCACGTAAAACCGGGGATTCGAATCCACGTCAGTTGATTCAACGGCAGGCCGTATGATACAGCGTGCGCAGGCTAACCATTCAGCCACCAAATCCCCGTAAGATCAAGGTAACGGGCTAGACATTCTTCATATAATAGTTGAAAAAGATAATGAAAAATAAACACATTGAAAATTTCATCCAAATTACTTTATTCTGAGCGAAGTTAGGACTGTTTGAAGACATAGTGTATATCGTTCTTAACCTCGATTGTCGATTTCATGGTTAGATTTTTATGTCTCACCAATGTTTAAATCCAATTGATTCTCGGCCATCCGATGTTCTAGAGAGTTGATAATGGGCTTGTCGAATAAAAAATGTTTCAATAACGATTAATATGTAAGGGTTATCAACTGAGACAGAGGGGTTCAAGTTAAATGAACACCCGAGCTCGTGCAAAGTTGTACACTGAGAACGCGCAGCGTTCGAAGTGTTCAATGCACGGGCGCGGGTGTTTATCTAACTTGACCCCGAGGTCAAAGTTGATAACTGACTTACACACTGGATTCTTTGTATAAGAAGTTGAACGAGTGAATGAAAATGGACGAATACGAGAGAGACGCATTATTATCACAGACCCTTTGTCACACACAATTGTTTTACCAATTCGTCTATAACAGGTACCAATATGCTTTATTTTGCACGTCATATATTGTTGTTTACTCAGCAAATTGGGTAGTGCTAAAAAACTGAATATGTGTATACCGGTTTATTTACGATGTATACAAATCAGATTATTCAAATGTCAGGTTTTTGAAAATTTTTTTTTAAGAAAGTTGGATTGGTATAGGGATAAATGTCCGAATGGTTAGCGCTTGTGCGTTGTGTCATAAGGTCTGCCATTCAGTTAACTGGTGTGGTTTCGATTCCTCGGTGATACGTGACAAGGTGTAGGGCCTCCGGTTTCCTCCGGCTGCTAAAGACCGCTACGTTGAGTGAACGTTAAATCCCATTTCTCTCTCTCCTTATCGACAAAAGAAAAAATATGCAACACCCTTTATTCACTGTAATATTTAATTTGTGCGAATGGGGTATGCTGCATTGACTGGGATACGTTTTACATTCGCGAATTGTCAGCCACAAACTATCCATGTGCGAAAAAAAAAATATCATGTGTGATGATGTAGGATTGGTATTTTACAAGCTGACAATTATCTAAAACAAATGTTGATAACCCTTACGTACATGTATTATTTATCTTTTTAAAATTAACACGGTGTTTCTTGTTATTGGTAATACACAGTGCACGCACGAAAATGCGCGGTTGTCTGTTTTGACAATCACCGGGTTAGTATGTTGGGGTGTTCATCGGGGTGTTCATTTATATGAACACCCACTTTTCCTCAAATGATCACCTGTGTACGTGCTAAAACAACACAATACAGGTTGGTCAGTAACTTGAACACCCGAGTGGGAACAAAGGGTCCAGTGTGTAAAACATTTGAAGCCAAAACAAAGACCTGTAATAGGCAGATTTATTCACCTGTGTGAGCCGTTAATCTTTATTCACCAGTATGTTAAGCTGGATTAAACGTTAGTCGTGATTGACCACAGATCAACTGTCAGAAGTTAAAATTACTAATGAATGATTTGCTGCTGCTCCCGACTGCATCGGGATTTGTTAATCTGTAATTAAATACAAGTAATTTTTGAATTTGTGGGAATTAATTAAGTACCTGTACCTACCATTAAAATACGTAATTCAAACAGGTGACGGCTTTGTCGACGATACCACCTCTTGTGGAAGTGGACGGTAAGACGAAGGTTACAGCCACTTTATAAATTGACGAGGTGTTAAGCTGTGCACACCAATACACAGGATCAGATGAATTCAAAAACCCAACCATCGCATTGAAGAAGTTGACATTCAATATCACCTCATTTTATTTCTAGATTATTTAATACGAACACAGTTTAATAAACGTATAATATCGTCTGTAAAATTATATTATATATCACTTTATCCGCGATCTACTGAACTATAGAGTTACAACAAATGCGAATAAAGGGGTTTTTAAAAATTCTCTTTATCGCTTTTCCACCAAGCCAATTTTCTAGTGAGCAGTGTTGACAGAAATTGACGGCTTGGTTCAAGTCATTCCATTAATTCGACATTTATCACGAGTGAAGTTGAAAGAAGCTCCTTTCTTTTACAGTAGTTATTTACCGCTGTGTAAATACATTGTTTAAACGATGATTAAAACGCTATTTATTTTCTACACTTTTTGACCCAAAACTCGTCAAAGTCTGATAAATTCGACTGCTGTTCGCCTAACTCCCTGACTTATATTGCCCTCTATTTACAGTCTAAATCAGCTCGCTTCATCTAGCCCAACATGAGACCTATTTCGTGTACAAATTTTGATTTATGTTGAAGGAAGCTAAGCGAGAGATTTGGGCCTCAAAGACGTCGATGGGATTTGAACTAATTAATTATCTCTCATGCCTGCACAATTTCCCTAAATCGTGCCGAAGAATAAAGATGTGGTGATTACGGATTCTTTCTACTTATTGATTAAGTGTAATTAAAGCTTTTTCTTGTTTTTATAAATACCCTGTCTTGAGATAAACGATTTAAACAATTATATAGCAATTACTTGAAATGTTGTCTGGGATTAAGTCTAGCACAAACTCTACTAAGCTTGTTTTTATTTCAAACCAGAGCTAAATAACTAGGTCACGGAAGTATTGTATTATACTCTGCTCGTCTGTCTGAAGGGTAACTTAACTTTTTTAATGGAATTCTTTTTGTTGTTGTTGTTGTTGAGCTGTCTCAAAAAATGTTTTTACTGCAAAAAATTAAAATACTTAAAGCACAGTGCCACGTTATCCAACAGTAGCATGAAACCAAAGGATATGGTTATAACCCACGAGGTTGAACAGGCGACCCTACCCCAAAAGCGGGCCATTTGACTTAATGACATACCGTGTGATCTAGAGCCCACGCGGTAAACCATTCGCCCCACCCCTTCACTCCCCTCCCCTCCACCCGGTATTGTTGTCAACGTGGCTTGCAGACACTGCCGGGTTTAGACCAAGAGCAACTCTGGGCTATTCCCCATCCTCAAGACTATAGAGGGAGATTACCTCAAAGATTGTTTGTGTCAATTGAATTTAAATTTCTAGCGTCTAGTTATTCCAGTCTACATACGCCGTTTGATTTGGTGCAATGTTTCTAGCCTCGTTCCCGAGTCTCTTGCTAGCACTGGGACTGAAACGCATTTTGGTACACGATTCGTGTACCAATGGTAAAATATTTATTTGTCTTAAATATTGGATATCAGAAGCCCATCGTTTTTCGGTAAGGTCACATCATCAATTTTGATCTAAATCGACAAATAATTTGTGTTTTCAATGTTGAAGATTTTGGATGATGTTGAGTTAGAGACTTAGCTACTTTATCTTATTTATCCATATTGGGCAAATAATTTGTAAGGAACCCATTGGTAGGCCGTCTTATACAATGTCTCATTCATTTACGATCTTCACATAACTAACGATTTCGGTTGAACAAGTTTGTATGTCAGTAAATAGTTTACAGAACTAAATAAAATATATTTGGTAGTATAGCCTTCGAGAAAGCTCTGGCTGACGGAACGATATACAGACTCTGGTACGTATAAAACATAATTGCATTATTTGCTCGACCCACAAAATCGATATTTCGATTAAGGTGCTTCTTAATTGCATTATTTTCGAAAGGCTCGGTAATTTGATGTTAAACTTTCAGACATGGTAATTGGGTCATTTCTTCACATTTTGGCATTTGATTTGCATAATTAAACTAAATGTTATCAATGGATATCGTGTGAAAACTGGTATAGTGAGAACTGTGACTGTTCGCTACGGTACGCTGAACATCCATTCCCGCGGCGTGATGGTCGAAGGCGGAGTGAGGTCGGGTGAGGTCGGGGGTAGGGTTCTAGCGGACAAACATTTATGCCCTTGAGATCATAAAGTTTGTCATCGGGTCAAGTAGCATTGTTTCGGTCCCAAGAGTAAGCATGACAAGGTGTAGTCTAGCCAGTCTAGTAGAGTTTCTCTGGCTCCTCCAGTTTCACCCCACTGCTAAATAAATGCAAGCGTTTTATTGAAGTAAAATTTAACATTCAATTTGTTAGTCTCGAAATGGCCTAGATGAGTCGAGTGGACGCTACACACCGTTTCTTACTTCAACTTCTAATCCCAGTTGTACATCGGCATTACAACGCTACAAGTTTCTTCTAAATATCTTTTTATTAAATTAAACGGGACTAGTATTAGCGGCGGTAGATACATTACACATAAAGTGTTTGTTTTTTCAAATGTTGACAATTTTACAATTTAATAATACTTTTTTTTAATAAATACCAAACCTTTTGGTTTATTAATTTCAGATGAATTGATTCAGTCATGTTAATTTCGCATGTTATTATGTATTTTTCAAATAAATGATGTTCTGCTTTTTTAATTTTCCCAAACACTTTAAACTAAAATTATTTGAATTTCAATTCAGTTATTCTCATTTTCTTGATTATTATTAAATTTTATTATAAATTATGTTGATAATTTATTAGGAATTAATACATTTTGTAGAATGTCCACCATGTCTGGTAAGATCTACATGTACATTTTCTAGGACTTCAAGGCACAGATTCATGGCCCGTTAGTTGGGGAAAAAGGGGCTTGGGTGGATGGCCGAATGGTTAGCATGTGCGCGCTGTATCATAAAGTATTTCGATTCCCAGGTTGTACGTGGTAAGGAGGTGGGTCGTCTGTCTAACCTCATGTGTTTTCTCCGGGTCCTCCGACTTCCTCCCACTGCTAAAGACCCTTATTGAAATAAAATTGGACCGTATGTTAGTCCCGAAATGATCTAGTTTGTGTCGAGGACGTTAACCCCCAATTCTCTCTCTAAAACTAAGGCATTGGGCAGGGATTATAGGAACTGGAATAACAAAAATGGACGTGCTATATTTGTACTTATGGGCATGTCCGAATTGATGACGAGAAAAGCTATACTATAATATATAAACTGTCATAGATTAGTCGAAGCAACTTAAAGAATCGAAAAATTGAATTGTGTTTGATAGAAGGGATTTTATTATGTGATGCATACTGTTACTGAAAGATGTGTTATTCATTATATTATACCTGAAAGTCGTATAAGTATGAAGGGGGTATTAAAAATATATCAACCTTCATCGTGTTTTAAATGATGCATGTAATGAAAATAACATCATAATTAGCCCCATATTATTCTTGTTTCACTCTTCTTATTTAAAGGGAGATTTTACGGAAATATTACAAATCAGTCGAAATCGGCAAAATAACATGCCTGAATATAACTGGAAATAATGTTTCCAATGTGCGAACAACAGGTATCGGTCCCTTTGTTCTATTTTCAATTGAATATATTTAAAACATTCGAGTACGAAACTAACTATAGAAAAATCTATTGCCTTATGAAAACAATCTCCACGTTATTTATAAAAAAAATAATATCATAATAATAAAAATTTTTGATTGATATAATCCAAGATATAAAGCATTTTTAATTCACTGTCGAAGGATCGTAGAGCATTTTATTCCAGCACTAAGGAACGAAATGACGTGATGCGTTTTGAAAGGAATACTAGCAACGCCCAGTGGAGTTGGGTACGAGCTCGGGGACTATAGCAAGCATCTTGTGCCTGGATAAACTCCACGGAGTGACCACTTCCTATTATCCTTTCATTTTGATAGTTATGTTGCTGTGTTTTAGTTACCTCTTCACAAAATGCGCAAAAGCTATCAAAAAGTCGCATTTATCTCTCTGGTGACTCCTATAAACTGTTTTTGTCCAAAGAGTTCTCGATATCTTGGGATGAAATTTCGAAACAAGGTAAATGGGGACGTCTCCTTTAAAGTATAATACCTATTAACAATTGCTGAAAGGTTGTTTTGGTTTCCTTATTTACAATATATTTGTATTTAGAAAAAGTAAAACCTATGTTTAAAGGGTCTATTTTTATCATTATAATGAAGTCAACCGCATATCGTACCGCTAGCTAATTACCAAATCGTTGAAAACTTCTAAGATATGTTCTACGTAGGGGTTATGAATGTACCAACTGCACAAGCAGTTGATGTGTTGCATATGATTTACACGTGTTGTGTTCTACAGGTGTACAGGAATGACTGTTCCATATATATTATTATAAGATTATCATGTATTTATTTTATTTTTCCTTTGATACCAACGCATGGCGGAAACACATAAAAAAAAACAAACAAAGTTTCCGTGATAAATTGGAGCACAAATGCACAATTCGTTCCTCCGTTCAACTGGATATTTTCAAAAAGGAAGCAGCGATCCACTCATTCTAAAATAGGTCACCTTGATAACCCATTGCTCTCAAACGTTTGAAGACAAGCTTAGGTCAGTGTCATGGTTGTTTTGGGTACTTCCGGTGTTGTGTTTTGGTCTGGAATCCGTTTTCTTCTCGTTACTTTTTTTTCTCTAAAATTGCCTATTTCTGTCAATTGACCCGGTCACTGTGATGTCCAAGTGCTCTCAAACTTTTGAATACCAGATAAGGTTTTGTTTTTGGCTTTCATGGTGGTTTGATTTGGTATCCAATCTAGCGCGGTGCCTTATTTTTTGAGGAAAAAAAGACCTTCCTATTTTGTAACTAAAGTGGTAGATATATAAGATACAATAAACCCTAATACATCGAATTAGGCCCAGTGATAATAAGTTTAAAAGAAAAGTATGTAAATAAATATGAAATTCGAAACCAAAACAAAGATTTTCACTAAAAATAAATACTTGCTGAAAATCTCACTGGCTGACTATTTCATAAAAACAAAATTTATAAGCGCCGTGATAAATCAATCCTCGTCTGTAATAAAATAGGCCCTGTAAGTACACATACGAAAACAAATATGTAGAGAGTTCACTTTTGGTAGTACCATATAATGGTGTCGGTGAACACACCTTTCCACGTTTATTTTTATTATTTCGCAAATTGAACAACACAATGATGTTTTATGCCTGTAAAAAGTTGTTTAGAAAACACACGTTTTTCGCCGACAAAATACTTCTTTGTTTATATATTTTGGAAATGACGCGTTTCTACGATGGGTGATGGTATTAGATTTATACCTAAATAGTAAACCGATTTTCAACTTCTTTAAAGGGGTACTAAGATAAGATAAAGCTGACAGTTCTCGCTAAAATAGTTATAAAAAAATAGATAATAAAAACAGAATATGCTGAAAATTCCAGTCAAATTGCTTCACCCCGAATCGAGATATTAGCAATTCAGTTTTAGGTTAGCTTCGGAAGTCATTACTGACTTTGGTGCGATAATAAATCAAGTCATGATTACCCACTATTACGTTAAATTATCCACAACAAAATTTCTTCAAATCCACTAAATATCATAGGCTAACGATGGCATCGAAAGTTGTTTATGGTCTGGATAAGTTAATTAAAGTCTTATTAATACTTTAGACAACTTTTTAGGCCCAAAGGTAAGACTTGTGTTGTCTTGGAACAGACGCTATGGTTATGAAGTGTAGTATACGAGGTGAGGTGTTTTTATATACTTTAAGTTTACCCGAAGCAAATTTACTAAACTCTCATAGCAGTTATTGTTTTTTAGGCATATGTCTACATTGGCGGTCAATTTACATAAGCATTACAGAAAAAAAAAAGATATTTAAGGTCAGGGGACTAGCATGTACGGATCAATAGAGGTCGAACAGGCGACCTCACGCCTTGTGATGTACAAGCTGATAATCGAAACAACGCCACTTGACCCAATGCCAGGCCTTATGATATAAAACGCACGTCTGAAACCACTAGACAAAATGATAATCGAAACAACGTAACCTGACTCAATGGCAGACCTTATGACATAAAGCGCACGCCTAAAACCACTAGACACCGCACCCCTTAAACATTACAGTGTACCTTCCGATGAGTAGCTATCTAGATTAATATTATCGTGCTACCTGGATCAAAACTGTTGCGCCACCTGGACACCTGAATCAAAAATATCTATTCATAAAGATCACAAATATATCCATAATTAATTAAAATCAAGCGCATTACAGTAACAACAGCACAGACACAAACAGATTATTTGCTGAAAATATTATGTCAAGAAACAAACAATCAATAAACGAAATCCTAAGTGATTCCTCTAAAATATTTATAAAAACCGATATCATACCCATTCACATTTTTTTTTCAGTGAGAAATTTTTACCACACACTGTTTAAAATACAACCGATAAATCACAACAAATAAGATTATTAACTTATTAAAAGCAAACGTGGAAATGATTAATCTCCAAAACAAACATCCATCGTGAGATGTCGCTAAAATAAAACATCAACGACAAAAAAAACATCACCAAGTTTCTAAGAAAATAAATGATTTGAAGGCGCCATCCGTCTAGAGAGCAGCTTCTCCAGAAACGGCATTTTAATAGTCTGTGACAGAGACATAGGAGAAACAAAAAGGTGATGAATTCTTTTAAAGATGGCTGTATTATAAAAATGATTGCTAATGCCAAAGGTTGATAGCAATGAACGGCTCCCTTTTCTACCAGAAGAGATTTATCTTAGTTATAAAGACATAGTAAATTGCTACCATTTATTCTGATATCAGCGTTATTCATACTTCTATTCTTCTGGAGTTAGCTCGTGTAGTCAAAGTCGGTAGCTTAGATCGACAAGTACTTACTAATATTAGACCCTTCGAATATTTTAACCTTACCATATCTTTCGAAATACACAGTTTACAATAATTTAGATAACTCTTTCGAGGATATTGTTACTCAAAATAAACACCGAAAACAGACAGGTTAAGCATCGTCAGGTCTGGAAGTTGACGATCTGCCTAAAGGAACGACACTTTATGTATATTAGCGAGGGTTAATATATACACTTTATTCAGGGAAGGCAGAGCAGAAAATTTGCGAAGGATGGGGCCAGCCAAGGCATCTGACTAAATTAAGATGTGTTTGCGATTCGTTATTCATTTTTCTTCGCTTCCTATTTCGTATCTTATGATTTATCGGATTTTAAATTTCACTTAACATGTGACAATTTCTATACACGTGATTTGCAAAAGGTCAATGAAAGTGCCAAGACATTGTCTACTGATCTTTATGAAATCTAATCACTAAACAAATCGTGCATGTCAGAACTGACATCAGTCATCTGAAATCAAGTCGCTCTGTAGTATGCTAGATCTTAGGGACTGTAGACAATCCGAGCCATAGAAAGATATAAATTGAAGTATACTGTAATCCAGGACAAAAAGGGGCTTGCAAAGTAGACGTGGTCATACAACCTTTATCAGTGTCCATACCACGGGGTTAGTTTTACTCTTACCAAAGTCCAAACTATCCTTCCATTTAGCTATAATGACGATCAGTGTGTTATGGATATTGTTTTAGTCTGTCTAGAACACCAGAATCTCAATTTGGAGGGAAGTTTACATAGCTAAAGATTATAATTTATGATTTTGTATTTTTCTGAACTCGGTCATGTCCATAAAGACATTATACCGGATGGTATCATGACCAGTACCATCTCGTTCAAGATATCAGTAAACACAAACCTGCCATGTAGTAAAACATTCAAGTTCATTCAGGACAAAATTCCTAATACCGGAAGTGCAAGAACACCTGGCCTCGGTTTGATATTTGTGTACTTTAAAATATATCGCCATATTGACATAAACAATAAATAGCTTTTTACAATTTGAAATGCTAACTGTATTCTGAATGTCAAATGCATACAAATAACATTTGTTTTATTTTTTAAAAAAATGAATTTGAGTTATCGTAAACGAAACGATAAATCTATCTGAAAAGCTAACTTTATTCTTAAAGTCGAATGCATGTTTTGTATTCCAAGACTTCCCCAGCACCAAGGACTTAATTAGCTACAGTCACTGATTATATTAATTAAACATGGTATAAGAACGTGCTTTACACCACTAATATTAACTGGACAAATAAATGTAATGAAAACTGGGGTATATCGTTCAAGCTGAAGATTATTGGCAGAATCTGAGAACATCTACCACAATAATATGATGGCTTCATTCTTTTTATAATGACACGTTTTCTGTCTTTTATCTCTAACTGTAGAAAGAAAAGATTAAGAAAGGAATCCCCGGTACCATGGTTCCATAGTTCCTATAAGTCTGTTATTATTAATCCTACCAAATCCACCGTAGAATATTGGTCATTCTTATAGAAAATATTGTATCCGTTATTACGTTCAGGCAAGATAAATGTAATTGACTACAGATGAGTTTGTGTGTGGAAATGAAAATTATTTTCACTTTGGACCAGCGCACATGTCAAGTACTGATAGTTTGTAGCTGGTGACCTGCTGATCAGTGACCGGCAGGTCAGTGGTAGGGTATGAAACGAAAACGTGGCGTGTACAAGCCGTCATTTAAAAATTAAAAAAAATGCGATCACTTAAGAATTTGTCTTTATTTTAACCAAGTCTAAAAAGTCGATGTTCCGTTAAAATCTAGTAGACTTATTCAATTTTCTAAATAAAAGCTAAAGTAATTTACAGTGATGAAATATGAGTCTAGCAATCTATCTTATAAACGATGTCATTGTCCCTTTGGGACTAGCGACAGACGACTACGGCTCTCCATAAAAAAATCAGATCGAATAAAAACAAATGGCCTGAACGCTAACTTTTTTTAATACCTGGGATTTAAGCAGATTAAATCTGGCTTTAAAAATAGACGGATGAGTCTAGGATTATGACAAGGATTAGAATCAGATTATATAAGATCATTCTGAGCAAGCCTTGAAGTAAAACCAACCGAATACCACCAGCAAAGTCGTTTTGTGCAGATTAGAGTGGCATGCAACTTTTCAGACCACTTTCATAAGTATTTCCCTCAAATGGGTTTAGAGATAAGGGACGTAGGTCCACCTGTGAGCTTGTATAAAGATTAACAAAAACGTTATACGTAACTCCACAAACATGAAATATTTTCGAACGTGACAAATACCATACTTCAGTCATTTTGAAACCAATATGCAGCGGTTACTTTGTTTTTCACGTGGCCCCACTGTTCAAGTGGCGGCGTCTGTCGCCGGTGTTTGGAGGGGCGAATCTTGGGCAATGTCCAAGGTAAGGAGGCAAGGCAAAGGCATGAGCTAAAACTATAGGGTCTACCTCAGAAATTTATGAAAAATAGACCGGATATCACCCCTAGTGAAAGTGGACGTAAAACTCCAGTAACGAACGAACGGATGAGATAAATAAATCTAACCAGATACCGTCTGTCACCTCACCACTACTTCATCATGACCGCCAAAGTAGCAAGATCATGAGGAGGGTATGGGGACCTATCCAAGAAAATTTTGAAAATAAACCGGAAATGCAGTATTTACAGTTTTCAGGCACCGATTGCCAAGATAAATAGAGTTGATCTAGTTTATCCGACCAGAGAGGAAAGTTTCAAACGAACGGACTTGGTATAGGGGGGATCAGTGGTTTAGGGGGATAAGGATCACTATGTAGTCCTTCGAGTGGGATGGAAACCAGGCTTCCGAGTAAAGGTGGGTATGCACGTAAAAGGACCCTTGTCAAATTTCGATGGAGAGAAAGTGGAAACGTATTGATTACCCCGTTTGATGCTAAACACAATTTCATTTTATTTTACGTGAGCGCATGGGCTTGTGTGACATCCAAACTTTATTTGCTAGTCTAAAACTACCACCCTTGGCGACTGAGAACCGTGCAGCAAATATAAGAGTTTCCGAATACGAAAAATGAATCACGAAAACTGACTATAATTATGCTATTTTCATTTTGAGCACAGACGGAGCAGTGTTGGAAGACCATGCCAGAATTTCCCTTTCTTTTTTTTGTTTGTTTGTGCGAGTTTCTGTATTTTTTTATAACGAAGTAAGATTTCGATGAAATGAGAAAGAAAATGAAATTAGATGTAAATCCTGATTGACAAGTTTCTCGGGATGAGACTCGATTCTTTTTAACAGATCAGAAAAACTTCGACAATACTCATCCATTTTCCAATCAAATAATTCTAAATAAACAAATTGAAGCTTGATAAATGTAGAAATTATTCGCCAGGCAATCTCTCCACAAGCTGATTAAGCAAGAATCCTCGTCCTTGGGCTGACGGTTAGATGTGTGCGGCTGATTACAGCGGTTAAAGTTAGTCTAAAATCCGTGCCTGGATCACAACCGAGTGGAAGCGAAATTCTACGTTAATTAATCGGTGGCTCGGGGCAGTTTTTTCTGTAGCCCTCTCTTATAATTTCACATTATACTGATCCGATTAAACTTCAATATGAACCTTCTACTGTCATCCTCGACCTTCTATGATTTCACTATTTTACGTTTCAGGGGAACTATTTGCCGACCTGTTGACGAAGCAGTTTGGACACATACAGAAGAATTGTATAACATGTCTGGTTGCATGTATAAAGAGTGAAAACAGGTGGTCGTATGATGAAATAATGGAATTTTAATATCCCTATGAGACCCAAGATAAGACTTTTGATATTTTAACAACTGGTCAGTAGATCTGATAATTAAGCAAACCCTGTGGTATTTCGCTTTAATATCCGGTACACGACTATGGAAAAGATGAAAATATTGCGGTACATTCTATATGCCGAGAAAAAACACAAGCAAAACTTTTAATAACAATATGTTGTAGTACGTCCAGTTTGAAGCCAATACAACATTGAATACATTCTGTATACGACAATGGTAAGCAAAAAACATGCTAGTGGGTCGTTGTACACGTGCGTGTGGTCAGCATCCCGTTATATATTCCATCATCATCATCATCATCATCATCATCATTCAGTTTATCTCTTCTTCCGCAAAGACTAAAACGTAGTAAAATATAGCCTACAAATTATGTGTACATACAATTGAGATTACATATAATAATGCAATCTATGCATATAAAGCTTTTCTTCGTAGTAAAGAAGACTATTAAGTAAAAACTTGTAATCGAGAATGTGTAACCAGACTGAATTAGGTAAAATGATAATAAGTCAAGCCGTCCACATGAGTATGTATCTATTTAAATCATGTCAGTAAATTCAGTCTACTAGAAGAGATAATATTAATTCGGGTCGCTTGACTAATCTAGGATGATAACCAGTCTGGTTAAGACAGTTAGTTGACACAATAAGTCTAGAATACTGACAACTACATACCGCACAATGTCTTGTTTTAAGACACGGCAGTTGCTCCAGTCGTCGGATTTATTGACAGTACATCTCAACGTAACAAATATTTATAAATTAAAAATAATTCGAAACGACGGCTAGGGAGTTAAGCCCCTTTCCATATCAATCCATTTTTCTATTAATATAAATTTGAAACAAGTATGCTCGATTGTTTTTAGAGATCGAACTACAATATACAATCTATAGACCCGATTATCACATTGTTATCTATTCGTCTAAATAATCAATCCATTTAAAAGATTTGCCGAAATATTCGGTATCAAAGGGTTTGATTGGTAGAATGCCATGGAGTCTACCAATCACATTCTGCCATGGGCGTCACATATGGGGGGGTCCGGGGGGTAGGACCCCCCCCCCCATTTGTTTTCCTGGGGGGGGGGTCTGAATATACTTGGACCCCCCAAAATTTTGCAAAGTAAAGTGCCCGAAATCTAATAAAACACTAATTTTAGGACTGGAATAGCAGTAAAACGCGTTTGTGGCCATCAAATATTCCAAAATTTTCTTGAGGTGTCGAAGAAAACTGGCCGCAGCCCGTAAACCTGCTTCGGGCATTTCTAGTTTTTCTACCCTAACTGTCATCGAGTCTAATAAAACACTTATTTCACTTTTCTTTTAATTGAATACCACGAATTTGTACTGCGTTGACTATTGATTAAAACATTTTGTCTGGGGCCACTCTACTTTGTGAATGCAACTGCAACAGTGTGATTGGATGGTTGGATTTCAGAGTGGGATTTCGGTTACAGAACCATTGGATACTTTTGGACTTGCTCACACAGGCTAGAATAGCAGAAAACGCATTTGCGGTGGTTAAATTTTCAAAATTTTCTCCGAGAGGGTGAGTCTCCCATAGCCCGCGACGATTGATTGGTTCTGGGCAGCCAGGTAGGCTATATTGGAACAAATTGGAAAAAGTGTTTGCAGCCGTCAAATATTCCAAAATTTTCTTAGGTGGGGGTACGTAAGCCACGCTTCTTCGCCTCTCGGGGAAGACCGGTGCCAATGTCTGTAAACATGATAAACATTGTATTGGTGTGATGTTAATAGAAGACTGAGACTTTAAACAAAATTTATGGGGGTACCCCCCACCCCGTTGCGGACCCCCTCAATATATATTTCACGGCTACGCCCCTGCATTCTGCACATTACAGACACTGACCAAAGTCAGAAATGTCTCTAGGGAAATAAAACGGAATGAACTGTTGGTATAGTTCTAATAGAACTGGGTAAAATATGCAAGAGTTTTGAAAAAATCATAATCCTCGGCGGGTATAAAATGTTATGGTTCATGGGCGCTGCAAACCCGTTCAGCGAACTATACTGAACACGTTTGGAAGAATCTGCCTTACCGGTGCTAAACATATATATATATAGAAAAGCATCACCGATGACAAGCGACTTAAATGAGTTAATCCTTTTTGATTTACGTCTAGATAAAGCATTATCAAAATTAGATAAAGCATTCAAAAGAATAAAGAAATAAAACGATGCCTAACGTCCTATTCTCAACCGAGATAATGAAGATGGACATGTCCCCATGCAGTATGCTATGATGCAAGGAAATGGGCGCTTTCACCCAGTCACCGTCGAAATCCAGGTTTGTCAACACCGAACCACATCACCTGCTGGTTAGTGAGGCAGCTCCGCACTCACTGAGCAATTGTGGCTTCTAAAGAGTAACCGGAACACCGTTTGCTCGCAAGTATCAAGTTTGGCTTTCTGTGTTGAAAAGTAAGTTGGTATACATCTCAACTTATATACATACAATCTACTCAATGGTTCAATGCATAAATATGCATCTTTTTCTGCAGCTTACTTGTTAAAGAAACGTATGTTTTTGTTTATAGTTGGTTTTGGTTTAGTACAGTTAGTATTTATACTGTCGTACAGTTTGTTTTACCACGTATTGTTTAGTCTTTATCAATCTTCACCACATTGTCCACAATCTGTAATAATATTGCATTTTCAGACATCCCCTTACATCTTTCCATTTCGAATTCTACTCGTAAAGAATTTCAAAATACCACACAAATCAATGAGATCCTTTGTAAATGTATACTAAAATAATTGACTATTATAATTCAAAATTTTACGTTGTAACATCTTTTTTCCAAAACTGTACCATAATGACTGCTATTTAATATGTATGCGGAGTGGGCACCGGTATGATTCATAGAAAAACAAAACAAATCAACACAACAATTGCAAAGGATTCGGCTGTTAGAACCGTATAATGATGAGCAAACGCTAATATTTCAGACTGATCGTCGAGTCCTTGTTTCTATAAATAACATTTTCACTTTTTACAACAATATTTGGATACGAATCGGGTCATTTAAACTGTTACATTGGTTTCTAAGATTAATTCCTTTATTTGAAATGAAGACTAAATCGTCCCCCAAACAGCTTTCTGGTGATCCATCCTGATCAGAGTTAATTGTAGGTGTATATTCGCGTTTCAGTTTAGTTCATTCCAATTTTCCATGTAAACGAGAAGATTATACCTTTATAAATGCCATTAATCCACATATTAATATATTATGTATTGTTTAATGGTCGAGAGCGAGAGATTAAGCAATATTTTGTAACAATAAGCTCGAGACCATTAAACGACTTAAAATACAGACACTTCGCACGTGCTTCTACAGTGAAATACGCCACAGTCCACGATTTCACTAGTATAAATAATGTACGATTGGCAAGTTGCCCGTACGGTTATTTGAAATAATGGTACACGAACATCAAAGGGTGACGTCACATCTGTATTTTAAACGAATTTAAAAGCGAAACGAAAGATGGGGTAATTAGGTAGACTGTACTTATTGATTCTCACTTAAGATTTTATCTTTATTAACGCCCTAAGCCACATATTAATATTATACGAATTTAACCAAGAGTGTCTAATTAATAGTGAAATGTATAGTTGATAACATATTAATCTGTCAGTACCTCTGTCTTCCTGGCAACTCAAAACAATGAAATAGGAAATTATACATTATAATGCTTAAATCAATTAAATATGTATTAGCTATCATATTACTAAATTGAATTGGAATATATTCTGATCAGTGCTTCAAATATAAGACAAAATTCCCAAGTTTCTAATCTTACAAACGGTAGACCGTGCCCCGAGCTATAGACTCGTTATTTCAATGGCCACAAAACTGACCAAATTCAGTCAGTTTCCTAATATACGTCGATGTCCACTTGTTTCCGTCAGTAAAAGTTAGTAATACACTTGTCATCTGAAGATGCATTATGGTGATATTTTAACTTTAATAATGAAGGAGCATTGTGGTGATATTTAACCATAATAGTGAAGGGACATGGTGGTGATATTTAACCATAACAGTGATGGGACATTATGGTGATATTTTAACTTTAATAGTGATGCTTGAAGGAGCATTGTTGTGATATTTTTACCATAGCGAAGAAGCATTGGTTATATTTTAACCATACAGACAATTATATCGAATAAGCAATTGTCTATGAGTTGACGAAACAATATCTCAAATTTAACCTTTTCGTATGTCTTTCTATAAATTTTCCACCAAATTAAAATATATCTTTATCAAAGTGTACACGATAGATGCGAGTATCGGTTCAGATATATATGGCGGAATCATGTTCCCTTTTACTTTATATAAAATACAGAATCTGAAAGATAGAATGCTTGAATCTGATACCGTGTCTTTAACGTTTTCTCTTTTAATTTACTTGTATAACTGATTAATGAAAAAGAACGGAAATTGAGTTGCATGTACAGAGCTTGCCAATATGAGAAACCACGTCTTCTTGAGATCAAGAATCTCTTCAGATTCCTGAAAGCCCAGATTACCAGCGCTGCAGTTTCATTTTCCAATTCCATTAGCAGACTTTAAACATTTCTGATTTTTCAATCCACGCAATTATAATTCTTATCTTGGTAGATGAACTTCTTTCATTTTATCCTAATAACCAATTACAAAATTGAATTGCTCTGCCAACATGGAATCATAATATATCAAAAAATTTTATTAAGAACAAGAAACTGAAATTAAGTATCGTATGATCTGTTCCAGTTAATATTAACAAAAATCGACACTATACAGAGATTAATATAGCAAGAGAATCTGTACTATTACTTTAACTAACACACCGATTACGTTAATACCCCCATGTGCCAGAACAAACATTAATGTACATCTGAAAGAAAGGAAATCAAGTCTTCATATTTGTAACCCACTTCTCAAGTTTATATGCTACTATCGATACCAAAGGACAGTCAAATTCCATATATTCAGCGTAATTGTATGTTGAAATCACGTTCGAAATCCACGATATCAAATTATATACTTTAACATTGAATATCGTTTTTTTACTAAATATAATGAAAGGTTTCAAATATTTTTATGTCCTTTTAATTTTGAAATATATTATATACGACCGTCTTGCACGTCTGTCTGTCTGAAGTAATATATAATAACAATGTCATAAAAAGCTTTTTTAAAGATCAAGATATACCTAGATGAGAATAATTATGGGGATATTTTCAAAGTTGTTCGATCCGCTTTAATAGCTGTCCAAAGTAAATGTAGACCTATGATTGACAAGATAGGACACTGCGACTGGATTAGGGCATGTTCTGTGCATCACATTTGCTTTTATATTGGAAAGAAATATAGATCAATTTTAATTGGGTGTAATAAGTCCTCACTTATATTAGTGATTATTAACCAAAACGTTTTTATTCTCAAAATTCATGTCTTGTTAGAGAGATAAAAAATGCCTTCATTTGATACGAAATGTTAGAATTTGAGAATGGTGGAATGATTATTAGTTGCAGGAACTCTAGCCTGTAGGGGGTCTGTATTATTATTAATTAAGCAGTAATGATAACTTGAAATACCCCTCCGAGCACAGATTCAGTTTAGTCCGTCACGTGACCAGCTTATTCAATTATCACCCGCAATTGATCACTGCCAAGTCTTTATTAGTATTGATCTGGGCAATCTTGAGATTGAGCAGATAGCCCTCTTCTATTTTGACTGGGTTTATCACTTGATCTAATAGCACGAAAGGTTACCAGAAACTATAGCTGAAATTCTGATAACAAAATCTGCGAAGTGTTCGACAGTACTGGAACCGTTATCGATGCCGAACTGTACAAGAAAAATCAGGCAGAGACGGAAATACGTTCTATAGAAAGAACAATGTTTTATAAATGTCAAGTCACATTCAATTATTTACTTAAAGGAAAGGTTTATGCAACCTTTTCTGATCTAAGATTGATCTATCGTCAAAGACATGTTGCTGCACTTGTACATTATTCTACTTTCTGAATACAACAGTTAATTTATACTGTTCATCTATAAAACCAACTCTATCAAACAAGTTAATTTTTACTCGGTCTACAAAACAAATAGAAAAAAATAAGAAAGTCCGTAATGAGTCATGATGAACTATTATTCATTAAGTGTTGCTTTCTACATTTGGAAATCCGATCATGCCACCAACCTTGTTGCCTCTGTGTTATTATTATATTTAGAATGTGTTAAACCAGTACCATCACATATGTAATATGGGTGGACACCTACATTGTTTTTTAAAAGTAACAAACAGAAATTGTAATAAAGTTCATTATATTTTTGAACTTCCAAAATATGTTACTGATTACCAAGATCATGTCTCTCTTTGTAATAACCTAGATTTTAGGAGTATTTTTAACTTGTGGGAATTAAAATTGTTGTTCATTTGTTATTTGTTCAGACCATGTATCTCGGATCATCTTACTTAACAAAGAATAACTCTTATTTCAAAAATATATTCCCTTTGTCTGTGGTATATTATTAAGAAACGGAAATAGTTTACTTTAAAAACATACAAATATATTATTCGCTCTAAACGATAAGAAAAACTAAATATAAACGTAGGATAACAAAGTAGAAAATAGACAATGGGAATGGAAATGGCAAGTTAAAGCAGCATGGGGCAAAATGTACGAGAGATTAGAGTCCGAGTTACATGATGCTCTATTAAAGATATGCCTTACATCACTATACTCAATTTGTTTCATTTTAAACAAAGCCAATTAATATAGCAGTGCTATGTTCGTGTGCAGATAACTGTTTCTGCTCAGCTTAATGTCGCTCGATAAAACTGTGTATAATGTCTAGATTACAGTTCTGACATTTGGAAATCCGTGAAGCTCTTATGATAATAGCGCATGCAATAGTTTAATCCCCACAAGTGCTGGCGCCTGGCTTGTGTCACTGCCATCATGCCCTAAACTACAGATCAGTGAAAACATCTTTATGGTTATTCTAATCCTCCGCATATCATTCACGATTCTACAGCATTCATCAGAGAGCAATCGTTACGTCAAATAGGTTTTGTGATATATAGGTTTCTAACCATAACTCTTAGGTCATACGTGGACGCAGTGTGGATCTCAGTGCTGTAAGGTAACCGTAAAAGAATACCAGGTACTTATTCAACTGTTTATATTATGCAACCATATTAAAGTAGTCCCAGAACAAGAATAGCTCTTTTTCATATTTTATTATCCAGCTCGTTTATTTATATAAGTAAGTAAAACACAACCGGTTAGAATCCCCAAATGAAGTCACATTATGTGTTTTAGAGAAAGTAATTAAAAGTTTAGCCTGTATACTTACTCCTAAGCTATACAACTGAGGTGGGAGAGTAGGAGAAATATGAGGATTTACGTCCACTCGACGACACAAACCAGGTCATATCGGAACAAATAAAAGCTTCAAATTTATTTCAATAATTCGCTTGAGTGAAGGGTACGTTGTGAGAGGAAACCGGAGGACCCGGAGCAAACCGACGAGGGTGGATTCAAAACCACGCCAGTTGACTGGTTGGCAAACCTTATGATACATCGCACAATAGGACTTTGATAAAGTGATTGCTTAAATTTGTTAAAAATAAAACAAAACAATTTACGATGAATGAGAATGATAATACAATCTTATTTACTATTCGTTCAAATATTTCTATTCCCATCATTATCATTGTTGGGTGAGGTTAGTTTTAGTCGACAGGTGAATATTTATCAGTGTTCTAAGATTACCTTTACACAAACTATATATACACACTCACACGATGTACGTACTGTTTATTTTTAGTGGTAACAGCAGATGACCTCCGTAACTCGACTTCTGATAGACCAAAAAACTCACAACGAATCTACCCTGACTATTCCGGCACATTTACTCTACACGGACTAGTTTTCTTTCGCTATCCCTCCCCGATGTATTTTCTTTTTTTTTCAATTTTGATAATTTCACCCTTTTAAAAGTTATAAATTCTCAAAAACAATGTACTGACATCAAATGACGTAATGTTTGGTACAAATGTATGTGTACACGGAACAGCAATTAAAATTACACGGCTGAATTCTGTAAAAGGTCGAAGATTCCCAAGACTATTTTATACCGGTTTATATATTCCATCAAAAGGGTCGCGGATAATTCAAGATATCAGTAATTTGTACAGATAAACGGGTTAACAAGAACATTATTTGTTTTTAATAACAGGAATGTTTTCTAAGTACATTGTTAAAACAGCCTATATGTCTCTCGAAAAAAAAAAAATAAACTGAGACAAAACTAAGAAAAAAATAATAAAACAATTTGATTTACTAGAGACCGCCAAGGGCTTTAAGATTTATATAAATTTCAACCTGTGGTTTTTACAGATTAACATGGCGGGTATTTTCCCGCGGGTTCTGTTTTAACTAGAAACCCCATTCGATCTTCTACTTTCAATCAATCACAGCCGACAACCTGCAGGCTATTGCTATTTGTTTTCATTCGGTTCTTCCTATTATAACCCCTACTGGGCGGTCGACATCATGCCGTTCCTCATTTCTGTATTTTTTCAAATTCCTTTAACCGCAAAAATCTGGTGATTTTCACATGTTTTTACTCCCTGTAGATACGAATGTCAAAAGAGATCTGTCATGGTCGGTCGCCATCTTGTATCATAGTTGTTAATTACATACTCGAGCTGCATATCGTCTGCTTTCAACGTCTGCTTTCTACACACTTAAATAGCTTGAATATCCTTGCTCTATATACTTGAATTGGTTGATATTTTGTCGATATACGTTATAACTTCTGATCGACTGGATGTAGGAACACTTAGAATCTAATAATACAACTAAATCCTCCCGGTCTCAATGTCTCTGGGTGTACTTGTAGAACTGTTTACATTTCTCAAGAAGGCATTGTGTATCATGTAATTCCTCAAGAGATCATCGACAAACTGTTGCCAATATTTAAAAACTTAATTAAAGACAATCCGATTCCATGTACAAACACTCACAGAAAATTTTCCAACTGAAAATTTGATGTTATGGACATTGTGTGTAAATATTACGAAGTGGGATAAGTAGGGTTTTTAACATGGTAAGAATTAGGTCTATTAATTAGAACATCACCATGGGAATTCAAGGGAGGTGTTTTCTATTTCCGAAACGAAATATGGATAATAGTGAGAGAGCTACCCGAAACCAACACTAAGAAAATGCTCAGAAAGTGGCACGAGTAACCTAAACTTCCGGAGATATATTAATAAAGGCATAAAAAATGAAGCAAAAAGCAATGACAAAATGTTTTAAGAAGTAAATGTTTATCGACACTGTACTGATACTGAATGTACTGTTTGTGTAACATGCAGACTGTTATAATTAAACGGTTATCAACACTGTTCTGCTACTGAAAGTAAATTGGGATAATAAATATATTACATGAAACATTAAAAGGAAAAAAAAACATGTTTGATGACTATACGACCATGGTATAAACTATTCGTCATTCAATTCTCAGTGATGAATATATACAATAAAAGCCTATCAAGAAGTCCAAGACTATGTTTATGAAGATAATAAAAAAAATTACTTCTCGAATTAGCATCCCTCAAAAATTCCAAGGTTCGATTTCTTTAAAAGATATATTTCTACAACAAACCACTATTAAGAAGTCCCGGCTCAGTTTCTCTCAAAGTTATGCTTCTACAATTATACGCCAATCAAGAATTCCAAGACTAGGTTTCTTTAAAAATTTATACTTCTACATTAAACGCCAATCAAGAATTCCAAGGCTAAACTCCTTTCAGTTTTCATGTACGTGTATATGACTTATTTGGGGTTATTTTATCTCGTTATATTCCTCAAGTGAAATTCTTTGACGCAAATATTCTATTTTACGTTTTATGAATTGCCAAAACTTTCCCATTCCATCATTTGTCACGTGCTTACGAATAATAAACGAATATTGAACTATTAATCTTTAATAAAACACAATTCTTAGTCTTCATAGAGACACATGAATGGAGGAAAAAAACCAACAAAACATTACTGTAGAGGAATAACTACAACCTTCAGTGATTGTGGAAAGGAGAAGAAAGAAACACTAATTCAGTCCATTAAAAGTGAAAAGAAAGTCAATTTGTGTTTTCTCCGATTTAATTGATGGAGCAATTGGTTTTAACAAGTTCCCTCTTTCATCATTTGTTCTCAGGAAAATAAACCTAATATTTTTTTAAGCCATTAATGGAAATTTTCGCATGTTTGACGAGAGATATTTGGTATAAAAGAATGGACTTGTATGAGTTTAGCATCACTATATTCAGTTCGTTAATAAATCATACTTTAACCCTCTGATGTGTTAAAATAACAAGCGATATAAAAACGGATGGAACAAAATTTGAAGGATGTGGTAATTTGATAAAGAGTGTTTAAAAAATTGACTATTATAACATGCAGTGTTCAGAGCATTATTGAATTATTGGCTTCATTGACAATAAGATTCCATTCAATTGTGTTTCTTGATTTGGATGTAACATTTTACAACTTTACAAAATCAGTCAAAATGCTGTCAAAATAAGCGGGATTATGTTTCGAGTGCTTAAAAGACCAGTCTTTTAAAGACGAATATAGACCTTTAATTACTGCGGCCTTCGAATTTCAAGCAATCTGATTAAAATACAGAACCTCATTTCATTTCATCTTTTTATATACGTTCGAACGTTCTACTACACGAATATCTGAACGGTTGCAGTAGGAGGTGGCGTCAGGGGCCATTCGATTAAACAAACAGCGTCGGTGTTCCAAAATACAACTTTTTCTTTGTTTTGTTTTCTATCGTTGTGAATGTCTGCCCACAATTCTACGCCGCATCGCTGGTTAAGAACCAATCGGATTAAAATACAATTCTATATTTTTTTTATATTAAACTTTCGATGGCCTCTATTAGTATATGAAGGATTTGACCAGTTGTGGTAGCGAATCTTCGACATCACCCAGAACGTGAGGTTTTATTTCACAACTCTTTCAGATCCTGTTGTAATGAAGACAAGTTAAAGGGAATTTTGAACTATAAAACAGGGGATCTGTGTTTTAATCAGATTGGATTTCAAGTTTCTTTTACGCCGATAAACCTGGGTGTTTCGATTGTACCATCCGAGCGAACACCATACTTTCATTGAACTTTGATGGATGCATAGTTAATCAGGATGGTGATCAGGGTCTGGCGCATTGGCAAATCCTCGAGGATATTTCCACGTATTAATACGACTCGGGTGTATGACGCCAATAAATAATATAAACGGGTTTCTTAAGATTACATGTACGACATAATGTTTGTGTGCTTTATATTTTTAAAATTTTTGAAGAAATAGACTGAATCAATAAAGTTCAATTCATTTTCAACAATTTAGAAGAATAATTTCGTGTTTAACAAGTTAATTTATCATTTAAGATAAGATATGATTCGATCTCGATCTATCATGATTGAGCGAATGAGCTGTGCACGGTTGTAGTATTCACCAACTTTAAAAGAAATTTAATACTGTCTGGTATAAACTGGAGTTCAGCTGTGGCAGAATGATGGGAGTTATCAACAAACCGTTGGAAGTATATATGTATTGACCAGTAACAGACGAAGTGGATATAAGTATATAGATCTAGTCTAATGTAAACATTATAATCTCTATAAGAAGTTGATATCTGCTGGAATCAGGAACCGTTATATCTGGCCAGTTCTCATCATTATATTTAAAGCCATAACAGACGACTATTCCTACATTCTGCTTTGTTATAAGTTCCTGATTATCCACTAAATCAAAATATACCGAACAAATTTCTTCACAATTCACACTCAACAGATGTTTCTTTAATTTGTAGTCGAAATGAATATCTTTGCATCACTTTATCAAAGAGAAGAAAAGATCTAGAAAATATGTTTGTGAAAACATTGGTTAAATGTGTGTTCTTGGGAATAGACATGTATTACGGACATGCTCTTCTTAATACAGAGGCATTGCATAAAAATTCCATGAAGGTTAAAGTTAACGTCAGAATAACATACGAAAAAGATGAGGGCGATGCTTGATAGACTAGTTCTACTACTGAAATATCTTCAAGTTCATTCCAATAGTTGCCCCGAGATAAAACGAAATGGCACCAACTGATGCTTGACGTCAATTCTAGTAACTCTAGATATCGGTGCTTAATTTCTTCGTCTATCTTGACTGTTTCTGGTTTACAATCGCTGGCTTAAAGACACATTTAAGAGAAGAGTTCTTTAAGCAGGAATTGGGAGGATAAAAATATATAGATGCCTGCTAGATATCAGGTTTATATTTACACGGTGATTATTGAACAATGTAACTTACTCAAGTACTGACACATTTTATAAATTACACAAATCAAATGTAATGGTTTTTCGGTTTAGTACCCTTCAGCCTGATTGAAAATCTAGACAAGATTTTGACCCAGATCACAATTACTGGTAATAAAAAATAGCCCCGTGGGTAATAGCAATAGTAGTTTCTCGGAGTTTTTCAAAAAAAGTTGAATAAGATACATTAAAGCACCCCTGCTCGAAAGTCAATCGAGGAAAAGGGAAAATAAATGATATTTTGATGGCGGAATTATCGCAAGTTGTTCAAATGCCGCATACAGCTTCTTAAATTTCCTTGAGTTATTTTTAAAAAACGAGCTGTCTATGTCAAATTCTTTATGGTTATTCATAGAAAAAAAAATGTCTATAAAGGTTATAGAAATAGTAATTGTATATTTTGCAATCCGGATATGCTTATGTTATTAGACCCACACTATCGCCCTCCTAAACAATCAACTTTTACAACTTGTTCCCAACACCAAACTCTACCAATAAATCTTCTTTTCTATACGCTAGTGCAGTATACTTTTAGATATCTGTAGAATGCTGAAGATGACGATTGTATGGTGATGTAATGTACTTATTAAAATAAGTACATTACACCATGCACCATCCTTGATATATTTATTATCAAATTCCTACAATTGTCATCTTCAGCATTGTACAGATATCAAATTATTGGTAGCAGTATAAACAACAAACTACCCACCATCCACACCAGCACCAACAATAGGACAGCAGCATAAACAAGAGCCATTCCATCATCCACAACATCACTAACAACAGTAGTACATCAGCATAAACAGTAACGTCCACACCTACATTACCGAAACCATACACACCATGAGCAATGAAATAACAATATTATCATTATTCTCATTTTCATTTGTTTTTTATTGTCTTCATCACTAAAATCATCCATAACCTGAAAAAACATCTTCATTCCTCTAAAGACGCCCAGCGTCATTACCACTACCATTACTAGTAGCATCATATATCTAACAATGTTTATCGAAGATATTAGATTTTAAAACAAATGCATAAGGTCATCCGTAGCTGATACAACGAATGCATACCATCCTTAACCTGAATAACCCCCTTCTTCTAAAGACACACGGCGCCGTCATCCCTGACAGGACCAGTAGCGCCATATTCAATACCTAACAATGTTTATCGAAGTAGATATTAAAACAAATGCATAAGATTGTCCTTAGCTATACTGATAAAACGAATGCATACCATCCGTCACCTGATTAACCATCGTCATTCCTCTAAAGACACATGGTGCCATCATCACTAGCAGAGCAGTAACATCATACCTAACATTGTTTATCGAAGATGGTAGATGTTAAAACGAATGCATAAAGATGTGATTAGTTTTAGATGTAGATATAAAGGTGTATACGAGGTGATTATAGACGTACAACAAGTTACACCACCATTTTTACCAGTTTGTTTATACAGCTGGTCACCACGTCACTATAAATATATAAGTATATACAGATCTGGCTAAAAATGGATAGACCATATGAATATAAAACAGTTTTCTTTTCGATCTGTATCTCCAATTAACTCCTACCTTTAAACGCATTTTTTACATTGTAGTATTTATATAGTATTTGTCAAACTCGACTACAATAATAAACATTTAGATTAATGTATTTTGATCGTCGGAGTCTTTGATCTTAGTTCAAGGTTTTATGTAATGCAAATGTTGTTTCTTTCTTTTGTCAGGTTTAGGGTTGACAGTATTAGTTTTGAAAATCATGTATTTAAAAAAAAAACATTACGTTAATTAATAATATTACCCTATTTTTTACTTTTAAGTTATAACTTTTTTGAGGAATAAAAATCTTCTATTTTTATAAACATGTCCAATTAGTGAATCTTTTGTTTTTGAAACCTGTCCATGTGTACATATTACATTTATCTATACATAACATAGCATCGTAATGAGATATTGGGTTACAATGTCAATTATATTAAAAAAAAGTTGTCGATTTAAACCTTTATGTAACGTGGTACCTGGAGACTTTCCTGGGGATATGTGTGTGTATCTGCACCTAAATTGATGGCAAAGGGTGTTATATAGATTTATTGCAGGTAGCTAAGAGTCTGGAATGAATAGCTAATCTGTCCGATTAGACAAGAAAGAAAAGATACAGCATTGTTGATCCTAAAACATTTATTTAATCTGTGCTATAAAAGAGAAAACGAGTGGCAAACATGTATGTGTGTGGTTGTGTTCGAGATGGTTTGTGTATGTGATTTTGTTTAAACTACATGTAACACTTTCTTAACGAAGACGGAAAGGGAAGCATATTTTGTCTCCAACTCCACATTCCACGATATAATCAGATTATGTTTCTTCTCCGATTGTAGGTGGCGAGGAGCAGAGTCGCCTGTCCAACCCCGTGGGTTTACTTCAGGTCCTTCAGTTTCCGCCCATTGTTAAATACCCCTGCGCGTAAGCTTACGGTTCCCCAAAACGAAAAATGACCCAATCTGCACAGTTACCGCAGGGGACACGCTTCATATTTTTGTATATGCCCATAAACGGGTTTACTGGATGACATATTTAATCGAGAGTGGTTTTTATTTACAGGTTTAAGAAGGTGTCAGTGGTGTTACACGCTTTATATTAAGGCAACCCACACATGCATTCTAAAGCTCCAAAAATAAAAGGTAGGTTGCCAGACAACGAAACACACGGAAGGGGCAGATGATCTCATTGTTATTCTTTTGTAGGTAATGGACGAATTTACACAAATCTGAAAACTGAAGTTATTAAAAATTGAGGACAAGTAGACGATAGCCATAGCTGTTCGGGTTATCGGAAATCAAGGAATATCAGTAAGCTTAAACTTAAATACTGTGCACACATTTCAAATCAGTTGGATGATAACTTTGGCCTGTAGAGAGTATACAAGATTTTTTAAAATGACCGTAGACAATAACCCCGAAAATAGCCATCAATATTAAATATACATAAACTTCGTCTCACGAACAATTATAGGATGAATGTGTATAAATTTCGCCTCTAGAGCGCTCACAATGAGTAATGGACAGACTGGCAGCCAGATGGGGTGACACGTATAAAAACTGAAGGTGCAGATATAGAATACAACATGTAGGTCTATATAAAATAATAATTCTCAAATTGTAGGTGAATACATCTTAGGATTCAATATTAAGCATAGTGATACTTCAAAACCCTCGAATAAAACCATGTTTTACTTTTCTTTGAAATTAGTATTACAAATCTACATTTGGGTGAGAAAAGACAAATTTTTGCCAGTTGTTCCCATTTGGTGCTTGTATTTAGAACTTGTAGATGGTGGTCATTTAATATTCATTACATCAACCATATTCTTTACTTGAAATCGTATATTTAGCACCTTGTAGCACAGCGTGTTATGTCATCAAAGGTTGATGAGTATACTAAAATAACGTTTTATTGACGTCATCATTTTAGTTGATAACGTTAAAAGCGTCATTGGCAGTCTATTTAAACACATTAGTTTTAAACAAACTTATTTTAAACTTAACACAAGCCAACATTAACAAATCTTTAAATATTAAACAGGATTCCAAATATATGTTGAGTCATACATTAAATTGCAGTGAGTGTGTTCCTAGATTCATGATATTGCTTCGTCTTCCCAGAACATACATCGGTGGAGCCTTTAATTTCGTCCCGGTAATTCCACATTGGAGTAATTGGACTCACTTTGGCACTTGAATTGGTATTGCCACATGGTCGTTTAGATGTTTGCTGTACATTTTTTTTTATCGTATTTCAGTAACTAGTCTAAATCCTTACATTTGAAATGTGGTATTCGTGTATAAAACTAATTGGTCCTCAGGTCAATGTTTAAGAGGTTGATAAATAGTGATATATTTTCCCCTGTCTACCAGTTATATCTATTATTGATGGTGACTGATTATTCCTCTTGTTCCATCCGGCTAAACAGTGCAACCTCATTTTTGAGATTTGATCCAGTCACCGAATGGCTTTCTATAAGCCGTATAAACTGTCGACATCCTTTTCACTTTAGCTGCAATATATTAGATAAATCGCGAGGACTTTATTACGTTATTTCATTACCCAAGTCTCCTTTCATCACCAGTAAAACCGTTCGCTTAGAAATGATTAATGATCCGCGATGAAACCCGTCCACCGTCTCAACAGATAAAAATCCATTTTCACAGATTTGGTACTAAAATGTCGACAAGAATGGTTGATTTACCGCTCCCATGTGAAATCACACCGTCTTGCATTTGTTTAACTTTTGCAGCTCGTGTCTCATGGCATCGTTAACGGGGGCGGGAAATGATAGATGATCAGCTTCCCATGCGCATAACAATCATTTCCGTTTCTCAACGCGATTTGGCGGTAAAATGGTATGCGACTGACATTTGAATAAAATGTCGGGGCCTTTTTCCCCTTGTGGTCATATGGTTTCAGACCACCAAATATTTCGATGGATGGATTACCCTACTTTATTTCCTTCTAAATATGTTTTTTTTTTCTCTACATTTCCAGGCTTACCTACTAAAAAGCCTTTTCGGTTTTTGTTGAGCTTTTTTTATTTGGTCTAAAATATTACAAAACGGGTTGAATTTACATTTTCTGTCAGGGTTAAGTGAGCTTGATTTTGAGACGAGTGGGTAACAAAGTTGATGTTGGTTGACATGGTGCGCGTCGTCTAGATTTCCAAGGTCAACCACGTAAAAATGTTTGGACAAAACGATGCCACGCGCTTCTCCGTCTGTGGTAAAAGAAGAACCCAGAGAAAATTTAGGTAAACGTTATTTTTCTGGCTAATGAAGCCGGGTAAAGTTAGAACTCATGGTCTAATTCCTGTCAATGATTACCGGGTTGTGACTGATATAAATTGTTAAAAGTTGCAATGTTTTAACTTCAGAAAGGAAATTCAAAATCTTTGAGGAAAAATGTGATTTTATTAAAATGTATGCGTCTGTTTATTCTTTTTTTAAAATTTAATTACAGTATGACCAATTAAAACAAACACCCCTCCAACGCCTCCGAAAATGTCAAAGCAGAACGGTAAGAATAACTCAGATTGCAAGCATTAGCCATTAAACAACAGCTATTAACTATTTTATGCGTCTGTTTTCTGTACTTTCCTTTCGCAGTTTCAAATTTCCATCTTTGCGGTCGTTATTCAGTCATGAAACGTGATATGTTGACTGCTATTTTCATTTCTAGTCTTCAGACATAGATTATGAAGACATTTTGTCCGACTCGTTTCGGTCTTAGAAACTGAATTTAATGGCGTCCTTCAATCATCTTGACGACAATGATCATGACAGAAGATGCATCAGACTTGAATACGTGATTGTCAAGTGAAATTCTGTGAATAGTTTGTTTATTTATGTTCTGTCTGGTAGATCACGTCTTTAAAGGTCGCGTCTCTTCCGTTAGAGGTCGGGTTATTTGCAGGAATCTCATGGGTTTAACGTAAACTGATGCCATAGACCGGGTAGGCGCCAGATCATTGAACTCAATTTAATATGTAAACCTTCCTGGGATTTCACTAAGACACCCCTTCTCTCGTCTTCATATTGACAAAAGGTTAATCTGTAGGAGTCAAGATTTAACACAAGTTTTAACAAAATAACTTCAATACTTGTTACATATATATACGTATTGTTGGTGAGCTCAGGCCCGGATCCAGGATTTTTTCAAGGGGCTGGGGGCATGCATTAGAGCAAAGGGTAATACGGTGCACCCTTGCATTGCTGGGCGGAGACAATGCGAAAATCATGTTTATATCGTCTATTAAAGAGCAGATATGTGAACTGCAACAGTAACAAAGCAAACGAAAATGAAAATCAACTATCACTGGGGCTGACCGGGGGTGGGGTGGGGGTCACGCACCCCCGGGCCACCCCCTGGATCTGCGCCTGTAGCTTATAATATCACAAGAAAACTGATCATATTGGGAACATTTGACTAGAGAGAGGGAGAAAAATGGGGTTTAACGTCCACTCAACACAAACTAGGTCATTTCGGTTTAATTTTATTTCAATAATTCGCTTGCGCGTAGGGGTCTTTAGCAGTGGGAGGAAACCGGAGTGCCCGGAGGAAACCCACGAGGTTGATGCCACATGCCCTCACACCAGGGCTCGAAACCACAGCCGCAAGCCAGAGTTGACCTTGACCGGCCAGCTAGAGGTCGAAGCGCGGCACTCTAGACTACTAGGCCATCCCAACCCCCCTGAACATTTGACTAGATCATCTGTTTAACCTACATGTATTTATAACACAGGATTAAAAAATACTGAACCATGGATCCTATTTCTTCTGTTTCACTTTTTCCCTCAGTGCTTGCCATAGAACTAAGATAAAATAAAACTTTGACCTGTATTTTATTAATCAAATTGAATATTTTTACAGCACACTTCTTGCAACACGTATTCATAATATGGCCTGTCCATCCTATTCAATTACCATTAATCCATATGCCGCCAATTCATTCCATAAATGTGAAGATATCGCATTGCAATTATTTAAGAGTCCTTGTTCAAATCTTCAACCCTTTTTTCATGCCATTTTGCATGTATGGCGAAAAAAAAAACTAAAAATAAATTAATCTGACTACTCGATATCTAATCCATATCAATTATGGCCCACTATTTGTAAGAATTAAGAAATTAAACTTAAGAGACGGAAAGTCGATAGCAATTGATAATTTCCGTAAGTAAAATCCAATCGACCATATAACGAGGGAATTATTTGCTATGTTGGGAATATAACATCACTTAAACATCTGAAATTATAAATAAATTTGAACTGTTTGAAATCGAAGTTAAATATAAAAAAAAACGAAAAAAACTTGAAGGCTTATTTAATCAGAAATCAATGAGGGCTAACAAGAGTCTTATCGCCTGTGTAATCAAACCCGGTACATGAAACAGAAATTAACAACTTCTGTTATGGTAGTTAGTTAATTTCAAATGGAATCTTTATCGCGATGTTTGCACTAAACGCCTGGAAATGAATCTCTGCCTTTTGATGGATCGTTTTCATCACTTTTCAAATCCGGACTAATAATGCTTCCTATTTGTCACAGAACGATGATATGTACTCACTAACTTCTTCAAATATGCATTTCTTTAGATTGTGAAAATCATTTCATAAGTGATGAATACATTTCATACATCTCAAAAAGTTCTCAATTACTTCATACAAATCCCAATCAATCGGATAATTGGAGTGTTTCGGGTGTATGGAAATCATTTTTGCCGCTCTGTTCTTCAGTTATGAAGAGTCCATTCTAAGCGGGGTAATTATCCCTATACAAGACAACCGACTTATTTTCCAGTCCTAATTGCTGCAAGGCGTTACAAATCGATAATATTAACGATTATCATTACTTAAGCCATCAAGTGATTAGACAAATTATCAAATCAATAACAAGCCTTATAATTTAGGTTTATGATTTAATAAAAGCTACAGACTTACAGGTATCTTGGACAAGAAGTATACAAGTAGCTGGAACCCATGAGGTTACCATTCAGAGAAAAACATACAGGTTTCATGAAGAATATGGCACTGCATATCTTGTCAAAATCCTTAGCGGGTGGCGAACACCACTCTTTCTAAAATACCAAATACCATTTCTTTTTCTTCATATTTCATATGTTATATTATGCTTTTGTTGTATTTGGTTGAATTACTATCTACGTTTCATGAAGAACAGGTTATCCGATGTCACGGTTTGTCTCGGTACCCGGTTTGGATCGGTTTCTTATTCCTTTGACAATGAACAAAAATAACATAAAGTAATGTTAAAGATTGGACATAAATAATATACATGGCGTTAGTCAAAGGACTTAGGTTTACCCAATAAAATATATAACGTCATGTAACAGAATGGACATAATATGGGCCTCAGATGACTCAATAATAACATAACGTAACAGTTTGTGCATACATGCCATTACTCAATGGACGAAAGTTGACCCAATAATAAAACGTAAAATAAATAAGACAGACAACACTAAATAAAACATGTATACCAGTAATCAAAATGTGGGTTGCTGAAAACTGTCTATTGCAAGAAACTAAAAATCGGTTATTAGTAAACGGGCTCCATATTAAAACTAGGATACTTATAGTATAGATACGTAATACTACAACTGTAATTCAAAAGTAAGGATGATTTATAGGTCGATCCCTAACGTATATGCGCAAGTAGCGGATGTGACGCAAATTCTGGAAACCAGCTATTGTTACTGGCTGAAGAATAGTGTGGCTGGCAGTGTGGAATACATGTTTCGAGGACAGTATTGCAACTGACTTCAAAATAATATACCGGTATAAACATATTTGTTTCGGTTTAAAATATCATCAGCTCTGTGCATGCACCTATATTACGACAACACAAAATTTGTGAGACGAGCTTACATTACCAAAATGGTCGCATTGGTCTGCCACTGAAAAGGTCGTCTTATAGCATACTCCGCGTAGTGTTGCGTTTGATTAGAGGTAATCCAACTACACACTGCTATTATGAGTGGATATTGTTGTTTTAAATTTTGATTTGTCAGTAGTCCGTCTACCAACCAATCACTAGCTGCCAATATTGGACCAAATATATTTACATAACGTTACGTCATGACTCACGATTTTATTATGCCTAATTAACCCGTGCATAGCAGAATACTGCAGTAAAACTAATTGCGTGACAAACGAGGCTATCAAGTCGAATGAAATGTAAACAATACTGTTTGGAAACGAACATACTTTCACCGTTTTTAATACCTTAAATCACTGTCCAAAGTTTTAGGGAAGACCCAGGTTAAACAAAGGACTGCCATGTTGCTGTACTTAAGTGATAGCTTCCACTGACCGGAAAGAATAGACACACTCCCGCATAAGTTCAAGAAACAGACGCTATTCCAGCAATGGTCAGAGAGGGATTTCTCGGGCCATTGCTTCAGGAATATGGTCTTATAGATGATTTGAAATTATTATATATATCTAAACATCTAGCTATATCTATTAGTATATTACAATATGAGTACTCGCCTAATAGACATGCACTAATAGTAAGTGCAGCGTGACTGCACCACACACAATTTACACAAAAACAAATGCACGGACAATAAACAATACGCAGAAATCATAAACAAACGAACATATCAAATTAAGTGAATGGATCCGGGCAACGCCGGATTAACCATGGGGCACCATGGGGCACAGGCCCCAGGGCCCACCACCTTTGGGGGCCCCCCACAAAAATCTCAGTTGCGCGCCTCGCGCATAGTCGGACCGAGGACTCCAACGGCCGGTGACCTAGTGACGGAGCCCCTCCGATGCTTCTAGGGCCCTCAATCGGAAGTCCCTGGGCCCCCCTCAATCCATGGTGTGTTGCGATCGACATCCGAGAATTCGGTGATGGGTGTAACACATGTTTTTTTTTATTGTCGTGTGATCGTCTATCGGACCGACCATCGTCTAACTCGAATTATCGTATAACTCGAACTAATTACACGTCCCCATCATTTCGAGTAGCGCGAATTTTGCCTCAGATTGATGTACGATTGTATATGAGCTGTAGTTGTTGTTGTTGTTGATATTTGTTGTGGGTATAAGCTGAATTTGATGAGATGCACACCATGATCACACGAAATATTCATATTTCTTGAAATCTCGTATTACCATTTTGCCTCAGATTGATGTACGATTGTATATGAGCTGTAGTTGTTGTTGTTGTTGTTATTTGTTGTGGGTATAAGCTGAATTTGATGAGATGCACATCATGATCACACGAAATATTCATATTTCTTGAAATCTCGTATTACCATTTTGTTTGTCAAACATCGAGTCCGGTATGGTCGTAACGTTACGTCCTCCATTCATCAAATCATCGTGGGGGTATAATACGATTCCGAATCAAGTAACCCCGTTATTTATCACTGAGCGACTTCAAAATTAGGTTTGACGTCGCTCTGCCCACTTACAGTCCCCTCCTTTAGAAATGTCATCATTTCAGTCGCTCGCGGTCAGTGATCAGGGGCCCCCCACATGTTCCTGGTCCCAGGGCCCCCACCATGGTTAATCCGGCGTTGGATCCGGGGGCTAGCAGTGGTATTGCAAGAGAGCACAAAGTCGACCATATACATGTTAGCGCTCTAACTCAGTAACCACGTCTGGTCACATCCGGAACTTGCGCGTAGACGTAGCGGGAAAACCGACTTTCTGTCACATACAAAATCGGTAGACGGCAGCATTGTCCTCAAGTACACCATGCTCATTAGTGCTAGCATAAGTGATGTTTTATTGAATTTAATTAAACACTGATGGTCCTCAATATTTATTTTAAAATAAAAAATCCCCAAGGAATTTTCATGGTGTATTATTTATTTCTAATCTATTTTGAGTAAACTTATGTATTAATGAATTTGGTTCGAGGAAAAGAAGAGTCTTTATCACTTGATATTGGGTAAACATTTGGATTTGTTTTACTACATATTTATGGCAAGGCAGTGGTATTCATACTCGATATGAATTCTACAATAGTATACATTAGTAATGGACATGTATTAATGAAGGATATTGAGCGATACGGCCAGTCTGTAAAGAGCCATGGTATATTGGTTTGTTAATGACCAGGGGGCTAATAAACCATCTCATACACTACTCATCATGACACAGACTTGCTTCCAGGCTAACTAAATACATGGCATCGGTGGCGGGAAAGAGTTTAATGCCTGCTTCAGGCCACATTTACAATAAGCAGCTTTTATTCCAAGTTTTGTTTAAGGCTAAATTCATTACATGCACAGCTGGTGCGAGCAAACATGAACAGTTTGGTTGAAATATATCTTAACGCATGCTGTTAACAGACGATAATATCATTTCTATAGAATTCATGTCCAGTAGTGTCATTCTAGGTCATATTTATCCAAACACTTTTTATTCGGATTAAATAGAGCCATTTCATTTTCTAAGTGAAAGTATCATCCTTGATTTTAGGTCACATTTTCTGATAACTTTATCCGCAAGCAAAATCTTTATTACTGAAAAAAATATTAATGACAAATTGATTTAAGGGGGGGGTATTACTTCTTTTGTGTTCTGCGAATAGTGAAAAACAAATCGCCAATGCTGTATAGAATCAATAGATATTATATTTGCCGATAGTTCTAATCAATTAATAATTCTATTTCGTATTTCTTTGAATTTCCCCCTTATATGTAACTGGAAGCTTAAGACGATTTTAGATGGAATGTTTACTAAGATTTTTCTACAATTTATATAGTATAAATGAGCAATTGTTCGGTGCACGTAATTGAAAGAAAAAAGCAACTCATCCTCTACCAAAATTTAAATTATATTTATAAAATGTAGATATCCGGCAAGTCGCCCATAAGCTTGTCCCAAAGAAGCGGAACAATGATAACCAATTGCAAGTGTAGAAAGGTTGAATACTATGTATATTAATCCATGCAGACAAATAACGCAAAGCCATTTTTTTTTTTTTTTTTAAAAAGAACAAAAACGTTTGATACGTTCTTGCATCAATAATAGTAACGCTGTGTCTAGGTTTCATTGGCGCAAGAACTGAAATATTTTATGAGGGAAATTTGCCAGGGGCAGCGGTGCTACAGCCTACTTTTATATCGAATTTCAAGTCTATATACTTTCTCAAATGATCGCCACGATTGCCGGGTCACTCAAGTAATGAATATATGAAATTTGTTAAATCCGCTGATCTAACGTCTAATTGCACGATTTAATCCAAATTAAAAATTATTATTCAAATTGATTAAGAAAGCAAAATAAAATTGTAAATGGTGGATGGATTCGATCGGATTATAAACAGCCCTACCAAAAAATAAAAGATTTAAACGAAAATTATAGTTGGCGAGGTCTTGCATGGCCTTATCGTCTGAATAGGATCACAAATGTTGATTTCTTTTCAATTCCTTACATCTGCTGAAATACTGAACAAAAGTGAACCATTTGTGGACAGGTATTTCTTTTAGAGATTTAACTTTTACAGTACGAGTATTGTGGTTTGCAGGAGAATATATACTAAGCAGCAAAAGAAACGCCAGATTGGTATGTTACTCTGAATAGAGGCATTGCATAAAACTTGCCAAATAAATGTTTTTATTGTTTATTTGTGATCACATCTCCACCTTTACCCGAGGACTAAAGCCCCTTCCCAAACATAGAATTGAACCCAGCAAGTTTTCTCAAAATCGCAACCTGACTTCTGACTTGATAATGTGTTCTCCATGATTTTCATGTATCTCTTGCTGCACGTGCTGTGCTGTTTACCGGGACAAGCCCTATAAAATGCACCCCATACCTGGCTGAATCATTCACACTACAACGTCAGCAGCATGCCATGACAGCTCAGAGGAACCAGGCGCTTAGAAGACTCGACGCTGACCACACTACCCACGCCTTTGCCGATCGCTTCCAGGTCAATGTTCAGACTACGGATGATCGCCCCCTAAAGGGTTACCGCAAGGCGACAAGACCGCCATGTTGTGCAACAGCATGTGTAGAATCCCTTCACACAGGCACCTGAGACAGCACGTCAGACAGTGGGAACACACGGAAGACCCATCAGTATCGATACAGTGCATCGACGTCTCACCAGAGAGAACAACCATTGCCGCTGACCTTAACTGTGGACCGATCCTCACCCCTCGCCATCGACATTAACGTCTACAGGTTGCCAACCAACACCAGAACTGCCGACACAGGCAATGGAGAACTGTTCTGTTCATAGAATGATGAGACTGTCGGTATTGCATATCAACTGCAGATGGCAGGAGCAGAATGTCGACGTTATTCTGACTAATGGGGGAGATAGAGAGAGAGATGGGGTTACGTCCACTCGATACAAACTAGATCATTTCGGGACTAACATGGTTTAATTTTATGTCAATAATTTGCTTGCGCGTAGGGGTCTTAAGTATAGTGGGAGGAAACCGGAGTACCAGTAGAAAACCCACGAGGTTGAACAAGCGACCCTACTCCTTGCCACGTACAACCGGAGATTCGAAACCACGCCAGTTGACTCAATGGCAAGTGACATTAATTTCTTTTTTTAAAATTAAAATTTGACTAAAACGTTATTTTATCTGTTTTCAAATGTTTTCAAATGTTTTCCTTTGTCACATTTCTGAGTACTGGAATCGTGGAGATATACGATCAAGGGGTTGGACACGAGCACCACCAAACCTCTGCTCATCACTGTGTACATCTCATCTGATCGTAAAGATCTATATAATATCCGAAAGATCTACATCCCCAATCCCTTCATGATTTGAAACACTTCCGAAGGACCTATTGATCTATATTATTAAGTCGAGATTATACCAGAACGTTAAATACAACAACAAATATCAGCTAAGTTCATATAATGGATGTTGAGCTGTATAGAAATCCCCCCGTGGATGACATATATTGTGTTAAAAGATTAACTACTAACATGTTTAACACAAGAGGATTAGACTCTATTACCTGGTCTTATGATATGATACTCTACCGCGATATTTAATACACCACTTAACGACAAACGACAGTCACATTAACGGACAATAACACAGATCCATGTACAGCAGTAAACTGTTTACTGTTTAACAGCGGTAATGTGAAAGCCTTCATCAACCACTGGACAAGATGACCGAACTTTTAAGGTCACTACCAGTATAGCCAACTCTACGTGTGCTGTAACGTCATTCATACAAACTGATCCGGACAGAATTGGATAAGTTTAGTTTACTCATATACCCATTTACACTAAATTGAAAATATAGATCCTGTCCATTTATACTCCAAATATCTTTATTTTCTTTCCTTAATAACTTAAGAAATGGTTTTAGAATTAATATCGAGAGTTAATTAACTCGCCCCGATGTCATTCCTATCCGGCCAAGTGAATATTTACTGCTGGTCGTTTTTTTACAGTAGTGTTTATATGCCATGGTCTTACAGGTCCCCGGGTTTTCTCTTGGTTTTAAATAATTGATTGCTCATTAAGTGCTCATTTGTCTGGCGGCAATGCACCAAATCCAAGAGTCCCATGGCAATTATGGTCATTCGGAATAAAACAGCTGAAAGTTTATTTCAGAATGAAAAGTCTATTCAGATACTGCAGCCCCTTCTGGGAGGACTGGAGCAACGAACTTCAAGTTCGTTGACAGTCTTAGAGGACCCATATGTTATCTCTGCAGGACTGTATATAATCTCTCGTTTTGAGATCGATTAGTTTGTATTGTGTATGTGACAGGGGGTGATAATCAGTTGACAACAACAAGTGTTAACAAACACCAGGGTTCACCACCTTACATCACGACATCTACACAGCCTTAATACGACATGTCGTAAACTGTTGTCGTGACCATAAATCTCTTGCGTTACTTGCTGTACTTTCATAAATCTAGACAAGATCTACTTGTATGTCGACATATATATGTATATTTATTTTTGAAAGCAGGTTACTTGTAAATTCTGGATTTGAATAGCGTGCAGAAAACGGACAACATTAAATTTATCAATGAATACAATTTTGGGTGGTACAGAGTGATCCCAATTGAAAGACATCATTAACTACCATCGTGCACTCGGCGGTGATTTATTTAATCTTTAATGTCTAATACCAGGTGGGCCCGGTTCGATCCCGGTGTTGGATGAAACAGTTCCTTAGGATTTCCCAGTGTGATTTAATCTAGTCAGTGATGCGGGGGGGGGGGCTGGCGAGGAACAGTGTTGACTCGTTTGGTGGGATAAAACAACAAAGTACCGCTTGAACGTCGGTGAAGAGTGGTCAGAAACGCTGCGGTTTTGACAAAATGTCCCCCATAGAACACTGATGATAGTATGTTAAATCACATTTCTAATGCCATTTTGCAATTGAAATTGGCAACATCTATTTACTCTGGTTATCTTCTTTCTGGCATTTGCAATAGGATATTTCAGAATGCTTTCGTTGATGATTTCTATTTCCGGTTTCAGAATCCAATGTAGCAAAATAAAACGAAAAAGAAAATGTCCGTTTCTTTTCAAAGGTAATAAGTCCCTACAACTCGTATTCTATTATACAGAAAAAACACGAACATGTCCATCAAATAGATTTTCCATTACCGACATCTTCCTAGAAAATTAAGTGTTATTTATTTAAATGAGCCATGTCGCTACAAAGTTAACATAAATATCAAATAAAAAAAAATCAAATTAAACGTGCTCTGTCGGCATTCCTCGAAATTCCACTGAATTTCACATCTGAGAATTATCGAAGGTGGCTGATTTAAAGCAATTATCCGAAACTTGGTTTGTGTTGATTTGCATCTTAAATATAAATAAAAGGCAATTAGTCAAAGCTAAAACCGTGTTTGCAAATATTCCAGCGTTTCTTGTCCTGCTTATGTCAACATGTAGAAAGAATACGGTACATGCTACTCGGTGCCTTTAAGGGAAATAATAGCCTAGACATGGTAATATCAAACCCACGTTTATCCAATAAGAGATCACCTATCAGAGTATTAATTACAGATCACGTGATCAATAAATATAACCAATCAGTAAATCGATGAGTATTTTAATTAAACGTTGACGTCGCGTGTTCTCGAATAACAAGACTTAACGAGATTGTTTCTTGGTTGACCCCAATATAAACCGAACTAAACTAATTACTTGTGATATTAAGAAGGAATGGACTCGAACTGTGGCTATAATAACCAAATATATAGAATAGTGTCCTCTTTATTAAACATCACAATGGCTGTTGGCGAGAATCTAGCCACCTTCCATAACGTTACTAATGAGATTAGTCATAAGACGAGAAAGATTGCCGCAATAATTAAACCGCCTCATGTCCCACTCGTATTTTAATCACTCAACTTGCCTGACAGGTGAATTCAATTATTACGTGAGTCGTGAAACAACTAAAATTCATTTCCTCGCCAGTAAATTTTGTTTAGGGTTATTATTGTTATGACATTATCATTACAAGTCTAATGTTCACACATACACTACACAGTCCTGTATGATTTATTACCATTGGGATGTCTGATCATGTTATATATAACATTACCAAATCGCAATTAAATAAAACTAATTAGCGATATAGTGATACTAATCTCCTAGCAAAAAGAGTGGACATCTATATCTATATGAGAGGTGCATGTTAAAGTTAAAAGGGAGATGTGATCGGAGTCTATGATCTAGCGGGAAGCTTCGAATGCCGAAGAAAAGTGCCCAGTCCAAATTGAAGACTGACATTCAATTTGGACTCTTGGCGTATTACGCCGAACATAACTGATTAGAAATTACAGTAAACACAGAAACGATTGAATGTATTACAGTATTACACTCGTTGCGACCTCCTGTTGCAGTTGACAAAGAATACAGATACAGCTCCTTTATTACATAATTGCAGTTTATAAAGTTCCAGGAAGATTTCTTATCATAGAGTAAAACTCCGAAGAGGATTATTGAAACGAGATAAACAGTATATCCAATCCCAAACATAATCTATGGTTTCTATAGTTTCATAAAAAAAAAGCAATGTCAACGACTCACCCACCATACTCCTGGCAGTATTTCGTTTGATTACACCTAATCCCACTCAAACGCTGCTGTAACGAATGTAAATTTCTGTTCCAAATTATGACTGGTCAATAGTCCCATTATCAACCAATGTCTAACTGCGTAACAATATTATTCGAGTTTAAACAGAGCTCCAGATATGTTTACATAACGTTACCAAAACGACTCATTGTAAACTAAACGGCTTGGAGCCGAACAATACTTTCGCCGTTTTTAATATTAATCGAGTTTAAATAGAGCTCCAGTTATGTTTACATAACGTTACCAAAACGACTAAATGTAAACTAAACGGCTTGGAGCCGAACAATACTTTCGCCGTTTTTAATACCTTACATCACTGTCCAAAGTTTTAGGGAAGACCCCAGATTAAACGAAGGGCTGCCATGTTGCTGTACGGTCACATTAAAATTGATTTTGAATTTATTATTATCAATTAAGATTAAATTTGTTGATCCCTTCATAAGAGTCTGAATTAAGGCGCCCTCAAGCCAATATATTTATTAGCGGGAAACGTAGCTTGAACACAATGCTTTCATATCACTCTTGGTATTCAAGATAACTCTCATCTCAGATTGGCCATAGCCTTTGGTTATATTATTTATACCCATTCCTTCTATCTTAGCAAACATAATTCACTTTATCAATAAAAATATTCCCAGTAACTGATATCACTAGTCACATCAGAAGAACAAACAAAAAAAAAATCTTGGAAAGGAGGTTTACAAAAGCCGTTAAAGATACCCTTGACACCCATAGACCATTGTATCTATATTGATGCCAAGTCTGTTATCATGATTTGCGAAATGGCCAATTCCAATTCCAGAAAATTGAACGAGGTAAAGCAATGCCTTAGTTAAGTTACCAAATTTTCATCAAGCTAACAGTATGTAATTAGATCTTACGGATTATGATAGTCAGTCATGTGAGGTAAATTGAGGTGATGTGTTCAGCAATCTGTTGTTATTGTTATTACTGTGTAGAATTCATCATTTGTCCAAACCATTTAACTCACTTGCTAATACTTTCATTTATACACAAGATGTTGTTGGTGCCGTTATAAAGTCAATGTTGAATCTCGTCTATGGATCCTGTCCGCCATGTTGGTTTTTCATTAATCAACAAGCCAACATCCTGTCTATTTGATTGACACGTGGAATGATGGGTAATCTTCTGCTTCGACAACTGGCGCTATTAATAGAATACTAGTTAGATACCCGATCCTCATTTTAACCAATCAGAAACTTGAATCATATTACCCATATTACCTTGCGTAATCTATCTTACAGATCTATCTACCCATCTGTCTTCTTTAAAGACGTTTAATTGGCTTTTGGCACTCGAAAACTTTTTTTATCCCATTTTAAATTTGATTGTTTTTCTTCACCTCAGACAAACATTCTTCGCCCACTGTATAATGTTTTTCTGCGATTTTTGTAATAATATACCTTTAAGATATTTTTAAAACGACATACCCGTTTCCCTCTAACAAACAGTCCCAGAATACTCTAAAATAAAAAAAAGAGCACTTGTTGTCAATTTAACGTCATCTAATACAAGTATAATTAAAATTTGTCTTTTGTAGTAGATCACATAGTTCAGTTTTAATTCTAGAATGTATAATAACATTTCTAAAATATATATAACCCCCTCTAATATATATAACCCCCTCTATATATAACCCCCTCTAATATATATAACCCCCTCAAATAATTCTTCAAAAAAAAAACCAAGTGGATAGTTGTCTCTCATATATTTTGCCTGGGAAGCATTTACATTAACCTGGATCTGAATGAACCTTCTGAAATCTGGTGCCAAACGAGCCGTTCAGGAGACAGACTATTCTTGGTTCCTACCAAACATCCAATGCTTTTTTCTTTTTCTCACCAAGCCCACGTGTTACCTTCTATCCGGTAGTTCTAAAATCCGATAACGATCCCAGTTTTGCCCAAGTAAGTTCATCAGGACGGGTCTGACTTGGTTTCCACTAATTGTCCTTGGTACAGGAAAAGAACCCTTGGAAGTTGCAAACTATATGGTGTATGCCCGTTTTCATTAGCCCAGTCGGAACAGAACAGCAGGACGTCAAACACCATTTCATTTCTTTTTCATTAAGTAACAATTGTTTACATATTGTTTATTTAATATAATTATTTGAAGAAATAGTTGTCATGAATGATGTCAACGACGGGAACGCGTGGAAGGGGGTGGTGTATAATTGCACAATAGTATAATAAAGAACCAAGCGGGGCTACAGAATAGACGAGCAAAATCTTGATCTAAAACCTTATTCTATTAAAAACAGTAAATTGTACTGCCATATCAAATCGATTAAAAAAGGTTTGGTGTGGGCGTCTTTACACTCGTGTTACCAGACATAATGCCTACACCACCCTTGACTTTAAGAGACAATATCTCTTTCCCATGAATTTGCAGGAATTTAATAATAAATCGAGGCTGGTGATATCTTATAAATGAAGGTGTTTTAATCTATCTTTCGTATGTTTGGTAGTTTTAATCACGAAGTTGACACTCCGAACTTATTACATCCAATTTATCGCTTCCCTGAAACGTGTATCTAAAAACAGTAGCGAGAATTTGTGTCTGGCTGTTGATAGCAGGTCTCTAAACACCATGAAATTACTTGCAATTTCATTTCCCGTCATGTTTTTCAGGCCATTTCCTAATTACCCATGTTCTTAACAATACCGACAATCATTTTTCAGACGATCCGCAACTCTTGTCTGGTCCGTATTGCTGTAATTGTATCAGATTCTCTGGCACTTTCCTCTTGCAGATGAAAACACAACAAAGCTGGCCTGGAACACAGATCGCCTTGTTTACCTTTCATTAAAAGAGAGGATTATACGCGGTGCTTTAATTAAGTAACCGTCCGCATTCCGTGTAGTCGATCCGTATTTCTTAAGGAAATCAAACCGTGGAAATGATAAGAGTAAATAGTCTAGTATTTATTTAAGATACTAAAAACATCTAAAAGAGTAATCAGACAATAAATGTTGGCTTAGTTCACACTAACTTCTATGCATGTTAATGAATCGAATGAATACGGTTAGGACTTAAAACCAACATGGCCTAATTTCCTTTCTCAATTTAACAGAAGTCGCCAGAATCTACCCATCTGTTTTGATTCAAGTCGAATTCTTATTCTCTGTCTCGAGTTGTCTGGCCGTGTTGAACAGGGTATGGACATTTCCTTATATTCCATGCAATGTAAATTGGCAAGATTCATAATTCTGTATTCTTTAATATTTGTTTGTCTTCTTTATGTGAGCTTGCCTACGCTTAATGAACTGTATTGAAATAGAGACGAAGAAATGCTATGCTACGATTGGTGCACGTCTCCGGGTCATCAGTATTTACTGAAATGAAAGAAATCGACCATATCATATAGGAGCAGGCTGAAAATCTGCAAAATAAAATGATAATACAAAAATCTGAATTATATCTAAGGTTATTTTTTTCAAATATTTGTAAGATGTGATTTGGTGGTTGCATCAAAATCATTGGCATTGTAGCTAATGGTATAAGAATGGTTTTATTCGCAACCACAATAGAGTTAAGCCAGGCTGACACTTGCACGACTTTTGGCCACGATTTTGTCGTGCCCATCAATGTCCACTTTGACACGAACTGGCACGACGAGTTCACGCATAGTTTGCGCATTGCTTACGCTCTTCCCGCATTGGCACGACGAGTTTGCACAAATCGGACGGTGTCGTGCCGACTCGTATTGTGCCAATGCGTGTCACGGAATCCTGCAAGTGTCAGCCTTGCTTTAGTGTTTGGTTACTGAAATCCTAATAAAGTTTGGCTCGTGATTAAGCTTTGGGTTTAGGGTTTAGGTAATAAATTTATCGTAAATAATGTATCTAGGGTTACGGAATATTCGTAAATACACTATTTTTTATTCGTAAACACCGTGGTTACGGGGTTATCTTTATTCATAACAGCGTGGTTACGAATAACACTGTCCACAATATTGTATCTAGGGTTAGGGGAGTATTCGTAAATACGCTATTTTTTATTCGTAAACACTGTGGTTACGAAGTAATCTTTATTCGTAAACAGTGTGATTACAAATAATACTGTCCACAATTTAAATGTGTTTTTGAGATACATAAATGAACATTTCTTTTTAATCGTTTTATTGCATTAATCTCATTTAAAAATCTTAATTCTTAACTCGCTTTTTGTTTACATTTTAAAATAAAACAAGAAATCAATTCAATAGTCTCACGACATTGCAAAATTTATTTAGACGATTAATGAAAGAAAGGACCGCAAAAACTCCTACAGAGATTTCTTGAAAATAAAAAGCAAATCCATCATGCCTTGTAATTGTTGAAGTAAATACTGAAGGTGGCAATAGTTTCTTTAATCGCTCTACGATAAATCAAATAACCATTCGTGTTGATTTTGGCCACAAAACTGTAAATAACTGCGAAGGAACATAATTTGTTTAACTGTTTTTTCTCCTTTCCAATCTGGGTTGGAGATATATTAAAAGGTAAATCGTGTCTACGGCTTGCTGCGTATATTTTCATAACAAGGGGGAGATAACCAATAATTGAAATATCAGTAAGTCTGAGGCTATGAGGTTTATTAATATATTATCAGAACCTTTAAGATAACGATAGGTGTTATTCACCCAGATGTGAGGAATCATATTTCAACTTGAGATTAGAGATGCGTGTGTGAAAATCTATGAAATCATTAGCAAAATATCCCCTACAGTTTATAAAGATCACGAAATTTTATATATAAAAATACTGTAATATCCGTTTTTATTTTCAGCTTAGAAACATTTACTGCATTATATGTGACGTTAACTTTCTTTGTAACTGCGACCTCATTTAAAAAAACAAAACAAATTTAACATTTGATGGCGCTTGCAGAAAAAAAATGTTCTTAGTCGTTCGGATGGTACAAAAAAAGAGACCCCATAACCATTGGTGTTCACGTAAAATAATATTTGACAGTTGGGAATCGGAGAAGAGTACGCGGGCACGTCGTCGTCTAATCCCCCTGCAATTGCCCACATAAAACACGATAAGAAATAAGTAGGATTGTTATGTTATAAATTACATCCAAAATAAAAAAAACAGTCGATGTCCATGAATTTGTCTGAAGTGTCATTTTTTCAAAACCAAAATAAATTTTATGAGGTAAAAGACATTACTTAATTAATTCTTGAGGAAATTTACCGTTTACACAATATGGCATATTTTCGTAGATTTTATCAACCATTTTATATACTTAAACATTAAAATAAATATTTTTTTATTAATGTTTTAATTCCGAATATGGCAAATCAATAAATGTCATCATAAAACGTCACAAAAATAAAAAAAATCACGAACCCTAGAGAACGAGAAATAAAAACAACCTTATTTGCTTCTTTACTTAATAAAATCATCACGGAACACGAAAAAACTATATCAAACTAAAAACTAGAAGGATAATATCCTGAGAAATTTTCTTTTAATGGTTTTCTAATACGAAACAGGAAAAAATAGTTATTGAATTTCTCAATATCAGCGAACCATATTTAATTCAAAACGCTCTCAAACTATTAACGAGCTTATAGAAAAATGATAAAATGAAATATTCGCAGTTAGCTTTAATATCGCTGGCAGCAGAATCAAAAATGAAACTAGGCTTTGAATAAATCTTTTTAAATACACGGTGGCGTGAATTTCAAAGAGTTAATAACAAAGTGCACTTTGAGAAAATTATAGATTCCATTTAGTCAAGTAAGATCGTCGCTATCTTAATGTACGTGCAAATACGTTTACAACAGATAAGGGAATTGACTAAAACCTATATAAAAACTAAAAGAAGAGACGGTTAGAGTAGCGGATGGTTTGAAATGGTAAACCGTTTGGAACACACTGCTCGCTATCTATAATCATTAAACGTTCTGGCAATTTTACTAAAACTTTACAGGCAGGGAAATATTATTCCAACTCCTTTTACCCAAATAGGCACGGAGGAACTAATCCATGCATTAAATGGAATTCGTTGGAGACTTTTGTCTTGGGTATTCGAGTGAAACTAATGCCAGAACGATCAATAAAGAACACTTCTGGTGAATTGCAACTTCTGAAACTCCGCACAGACAATAGCTGCAATAAAGTGGAAGCTTAATTAGGCGCAACTGGGCGATTTATCAATAAATGAAGCCAAATGGAGTAGTGTATCTGTGAAGATGCCTGTTACTGTAAGAGTTGTGGAGTGGTGCTAGTAGAGAAGGGGCGACACAGACAGATGTCAGACACAACGTGTTAAACAACACTACAAACCATACTTCATATAATATAACACATCAAAAATCATACAGTTTACATATAAAGGCACAATCTATCACTTACGTCGACAAAAAGAAAACCACTCCCCATCACCATCTTAGTCATTTAAATTGGATCTGCACATAAATCGTTTAATTTGACCTGGCTACAACCCGTTACTGCCAAGTCGCAAGTTTTACTCCTTAAATGACAAATATTTATATTGGATTATTTTCTTTATAAAATAACAAACACAGTGACTTGGCCTTCTATAAAAGCAATGATTTCACGTTGAACACAACATTACGATTGGGAAATTGCATATCTTTCAATCAACTATAAGCAAAATCGGCCATAATGATTATCGTCCTTAAAGACACTGATTCACAACATAATAAAATCCAATTTTCACAGTACATGTATGTAGACATGGAATCTACATAGAATCTGTTTTTAATTCGCCGAAATCCTAAAATATTGAGTAGAGCGATTCTAGTTATAGAGTCCAAAATATTTAGAATAAATTTCGGTACAAGTACACTTGGACGAGATGACACAATGACGTCCATCTTGATAAAATGTTATCGGCTAACTCGAATAATTTGCTTGATTGCGCAATCTGATAATTTGTTGAGTTTTAAGGGTCAGGGTTAGAGTAATCCAAGCTCTTGTTAATGTTTGATTGCACAATCTAGTACTTTCTACGATCGTCGAACATGTTCGCGCAGCCCTTTTTATTAGATTAACGAAGATAACCCCATTGACGATGGACGTGTGCGTAAAAAGGCAAATGGCGGATCAGGGTTAAAGCAACATTAATTCTATTAATGTCAAATGATAGTTCAGGCGGCTACTTCAATTTATCGATGATTTGATATTGTGACCCTTACATTCACATTGTCGAATATTACGTTTTCAAATAAATCATTTTATGACACAATTTTTATAACACGATCAAAATTGGATACATTATATTATTTTCAGTCAAGTTAGTTACGAGTATTGTTCATGTTGAGTATGCTTAATAAATGTTGAACAATCGATAATTATATTTTTTTGGTTAGGCAAGTAAAATGAAGTGTTAGTCATTGTTCTTGATTAAGCATACACTAGCCGCACTGATTCGGTAATCAGGAGGTCCGTGGTTCGAACCTGGTTTTAGCTGAGAACGTTCTTCGCGATTTTTCCAGCGGTGACAGGACGGAAGAACTGACAATGCCAGTGTTTAGTCGTTGAGATGGGACAGAACCCCAAGGTCCCCCGTTGGCGTGCACGTATAAGAGCCCTTGACAGTTGGAATTCACAAAGACCTCCAGAAATCTAGTTTATTCATGAATAAAAAGAGCTACTCATACCAATGTAATGTTGCATGCAGTAGAGAGACATCACAAATATTTTACTCATAAAACCATAAGAGATATGCTCCGTCAAAATTATAAATAGCTAAATAAAAAAAACTTTTATTATTATCTTACTAAAGAGATCCACGAGCCTTAGCACATTATATTTAACAATAAGCACATAAATATAAACGTCGCCATTTAATGTTACACAGAATAACATAACGTCAATCAAAAAATGAGGACATAAATCAATGACGTCATCAACGCAAATAACCAAGATGCTGATGTACGCGGATGCAGGGTAATCTAAATAAAGTTACAGATAAAATGCTTCTGGTTTTCGTGGAAAGATTTGTTAATGTAGAAATTGAGAGATGTAAATAAATAAATCAGCATGTTATATGGTGTTAATTGCTACACAAAGAGAAATGATCTGTTTGTTGCGTTGATAATTATCAAAATTCCGCATACTAATAAATCTACAGTATTTCTTCGTCCTGATCAATCAAATCATCGGCAATCGTGGTGGGGGGGTTATATTTACACTCACTGCATAGTGTTTATGCGTCAAGTTTCACATCGTACAAGAAAACTAGTCCAAGTTACCTAGCAGTATTATTACGGCCGATCGGTAGCATTTATTTTGGTGAGTGTGTGTTTGGGGGGGGGGGGGGGCAATTGGTTCAGCGAATGTAGCTGATTTGTATTTTTTTGAATAAAGAGTTTATCTCTTCTGTTTTTTTTTACATATTTAAAATGTCTCCCTTTCTCTAACTGGGCCCTATACTTTAATTTTGGAGGCTTACATACTAAAATTTAAATGTTGTCATACCTTTTTTTAAACATTTTTTTTTTAAAATGCCAGGTTCTTCGAAATTGTGGTGCCATGTTGTCCCTCAATTGGTCAGTCAGGCAACTATAAAATAGATCATGCATTCATAACATAAAACTTAAAATTAGATAACTCATAAAAAGTAAACGTGTATGTTATGACGTTTTAAGTAGTTAATTATTAGTAATTGGTAACTTAATCGGGAGTAATACACCGTTACTAGAAAAAATACGGTTTGCCAGGTACACACAGACGGAAATAAGATTAATAACTTGTTTTTTACATCTGACATAAAGCGCCCTCTACATTAATTGCGTTGCGTTAAACATCTACACATTAATTACGTTGGGTGGAACTTGCCGATTTTTCTTATTTCTTCGTAAAAATGTGAGATTGCAATTAAATGGGTCGGATAGCAGTGTGAGTTGTACGCAGTACATTATATAAATATGTTGATGACAATACCAGATGTCTTGGAAATGTCGTATCCGTTTATGATGTTTGGTTTTGTTGGTAGAAACATCAACTAGTACGAGTAAACTATCAACATTGTACTTAATTATGTAATAGTATACAAGTATAGTATACACTATAGTACACTAGTACCTCTAACAGTTATTTTTATATCTCATTGACAGACATGGAATGGAAAAAACACATGGTTGAACGCACACTAGTCCTAAGATCATCGCCACTATCACTGGTATATATTTAAACAATCACGGCCTAAGGTGTATCTAGAAAAAGTTTTTATTTATCAGGGTCTTTTTTTATGATAGGTGTCTTCTATGTATCACTACGCGTACGTTAAAGGAGAGATCGATATTACAAGTTTCTACCATCGCTACTTCCGGCAGTGGAGTCTGCGCAGTTCGTAGTGAAATGGATTCTGGTACAGACTCGACATCACGTGTCTTTAACAATGACATCACGGAGGAGTTCAAATTGAACGTTTTCAAGCTGTAAATTGTGTTTCATAGATTTCATTTCATTTCGTGAAAATATACTAAAGTAGAGCGGAAATGGTTAGAAGTTCCAATTCTTCTAAAATATGAAAGTATAACGTTGCCAAAAGTCTGAACATAGACAACGTTTTAAAATACATTTTTCAATGTACTAATGTCCCGAAGTACCAAGCTCTTACATTCTGATGAATGAAACAACTTTGAATTAGCTACTTTACATTTTACACATTAGATTATGCACTTTGCATTGTCGACCTACGCATCTGCGACTTCGCATCGTTGAGCATATACCTTATAAAAAAGAACGTATTAAAAAATGTAGCCTCTATCGCGTTCGCAAACCAATTGTTGAAACACGGACGAACAAATAAACGGACCGACGAGCAAGTTGACTGAAATGAATGCGTATATAGAGTAATAATTATCACATTAATATTTACAAAATATCGCAGTATCAAATTCAATCAATTTACACTCGGGTTGAAGGAGAAACTAAAATACTGAATTATTCAATGTAAACACATCTCCATCTTGTTATCGCCATTTTCTCATTTGCATAATTCAACGTTCACATATTTGCTATAATCTTCAAATAATGAATATGCCTTATGAGTGTTAGCATGCAATGTAATTAAGAGCAGCATACCCTTTAAGTATTTTACCTAAACAATGTTATAGAATAAATAAAAAAGCTTATGATTAGCTATTTTTGATGACTTGGATCGTGATTATACTCCCGCATTATACTGATTCAGCTGATTCTGATGATAATGACAACGGACTGGGCAAACCGAAATTAAATCGGGAATTAGAATTATATTATCATTATAATAAAGTCCGCTCCTCATTATCAACAATCTAAATGTGGTATATAGATTAAAGTACAGGAAATTGTGCTTTATTAAGTTGAACTTTAAGAACTTTATGTATATGTATGTCAGAGACCGGGATCTAACCGTTAATGTATTGTGTGTTTATGGTGTGTTAATGGTGCCAACATGCAAACGAGAGATGTCATTACAATTTTGCATAATTTTAACATATTTTTACAACTGTGCCTCCATTTCTAAGTTATAGGGAGAATCATACACAAAAAGTTATAACTCCCATGTCAGCTTCCATTAAGGGTTTCTTATTTGTGTAACCTTCAAGCTATTGTTCCATACATATCATTGATTTGCCTTTGATTGATGCTTCCATTCTTTGCTGATTTAACCTTTTATGATGTTACTTTCTGAGCTGGAATGAACTTAAATGGAATATGTTTATTATATTTTGCTGCTGAAATGCAGTGTCGATGACATTAAAGTTACACTGCTAAGGAGTCCTTCACACGGCGAAACCTTGAAGTATGGGTGAAACGAAAACGTCTTTGTACCACTTTTCAGATAACCTTAACTTTAATCCACTGACGGACGCTTCATCTGGTGAATGTCCTTGTGCAGCTTTCATCTACAAAACCCAACTCTTTACTTGTTATTAGAATATCTTTGACCATAACCAAATCTGTATTTGCTCATTATGGTTCCCACACCTTGATCAGTATACAAATATATTCCTACCATGTGCACGTATTGGAATTATCTGTCTTGGACTGTGATGATGAGATACAAACGAGATTTGTGGTTGTATGATTTGTGATTATTTCGTTTATATGACGGTTATTTAACGAGGTAATATAGATTTATGCCCCGTGTGATTGGTCATTTCACAGGGCAATATAGCCAGATAATGACCCGCTAGGCTATAAATAAACGGGAATATCGCATCTGGTCAGCCAATAAGTATTGGTCACTTGCATGGTACTTGACCTATTTAGTGGCGATTAATAAAGAAGCTGCAGGTTAAACATGTGATTATTTCATCTATAAATAAAGTCAATCACTGTTTTAGTCATCTGAAACTGGAATGTAATCTATAGGTGTGTTCTAGTACCGCTGTGTTTGACCGCTGTGTAAAATGCTACTTGTCTGTCATATGACGGGGGGGGGGGGCGAAGGTCAGCACGTGCGCGCTAAATCATAAAGTCTGTCATTGAGACAACTAGCGTGGTTTCCATTCACGGCTTGTACGTGGCAAGGAATAGGGTCGCCTGTCTAATCTCATGGGTTTTCTCTAGGTCCACCAGTTTCCCCCACCGTTAAAGATTCCTACGCGCAAGCGAATTATTGAAATAGAATTAAACCATACATTAGTACGAATATGATCAAGTTTATTAAAACTGTCCCCTCCCATCTCTATTTGTCAAGCTGTCTTTTGGCATTTATCGTTTTTTAATTGAACAGTATATCATAGCCTCATTTTCAGTTTGGACTTCAAGATTAATAACGTATTTCATAATAGATAGCATTCCTGTAATGCTTTGGAATCATTTCTTTCAGTAGAGCTCATTATCAATGTTAAAGAGTTCCAGGAATCTCAGTTAAATAATAATCAAGGTGATCGTTTATGATTTTATTTAAGAAAAAAAGATGAAACATAAGTGTTAAAAGCGCTTGAGGGTGTTCGCTATTTTCATCAACATCGTGGGTGAAAGGTGGGCAGATTATATGTAACGACGATATTGTTGAAATAAATGCAGCGAAAAGGAGATAACAGCGAATGAGTATAATCTATCACGTATCTAATCGGTTAAATCTACACCTTCCCTTACACAGGTGAAAAGTTGCAAATTACACACGTCTATTTAGATAACTTTATTACTTGGCAAATGCTTTAGTTTCAATTTTTATTTGTGATATATATTATTATATGCATTGCATGATTTACAGTTGTACGTTTTAGGGGGGGGGGGAATGGCCTAGTGTTCTAGAGTGCCGCGCTTCGACCTCTAGCTGGCCGGTCACCTCTGGCTTGCGGCCGTGGTTTCGATCCCTGGTGTGAGCGTATGTGGCATGGAGATAGGGGCGCCGTCTCAACCTCGTGGGTTTCCTCCGGTCACTTCGGTTTCCTCCCACTGCTAAAGACCCCTACGCGCAAGCGAATTATTGAAGTAAAATTGAAACATATATTAGTCCCAAAATGACCTAGATTGTGTCGAGTGGACATTAAACCCCATTTCTCTCTCTCTCTCTCTCTCTCTCTCTCTCTCTCTGTCTAAACGTTTTAGTGGGCGAAACATAGGGCGTCTGAGAAATACCACCAAGACAGGGCCGTGTATTTCAGTTTAAAAACTTTACCAGAGAAAAGCCCTCGGGATCAAATTTTGGTTTCGCTACGCTGACAGCCTTCCCATCTCCAACCAGCACCCCACCCCAATATGAATTTCGTCCCAACGGGCCTGCAAGATAAGCCAGGCAACCGCCGAACCCTGTGCGATGTTATAACCTTGTATTAGGACATTTGATGCTGGAGTTGCATTAATACCGCATTCCATGATTCTTAGAGCTAATACATCTTTGGTTTACCATAATAAATATAAAAAGAAAGCTGGAAAACTATTAAAATTAGATACAAAAGTCTTAAATATCACTAAATCATTGAATATGTCCCACCTGTCAGTTGGTATTGAAATTTGAAATGGAGCATTCCATATTAATATAAGAATCATTGATCTATAATTACCTGGATTTAGTTAGCTATTAATCATCAGGGAGGAGTTGTATCCTGATTATAAAACTCATAACTTGGTATTATTAGAGAAAGGGGTATTCTATTGTTAGACCTTGTAACTGCTCTTTATCATAGCTAATAAAAATCGCATTTTGTCATTATTTAACACTTTCTACCTGAAGCCATACCTGGTTAATTGCAATCTATCAATCATTCAATCAAGAACAAGTAAATCCCATGAAGGGCAATAAAGTATAATTTGTGTATGTATATGTCTTAATTTGCGACCGTTTAATTTTCCCTTTGAAGCTCAATGGCTCAGGTGACAAAGACAGGTTTTAGCTAATAACGGGTTAATTTAATGGTTGATTCCTGCAGGCATATTGGTCTGTATCAACATGTCTTTATCGAAATACCTAGTTTCTTTTAGGCAAATCAACATAAAGGAACAGGAGAAATGGTTTTATTTCCCAGAAATGTAATCATTTATGAGAGTATTTAGCTCTCTAACACGAATTCTCCATTGGCCTATATAGACATGATTAATAAGACACAAGCAGTGACCATTAGTAATATAATACGTCCTCCATTCCTAACTTCGACATACCGGAAATACACCGCATTCACACCTCAATATCACTACCCTTAACTTTTTAATTAGACCATTTAAACACCATTAAATTCTTTCTAATCATTTCCGATTATTTTTTGCTGTAATTTGCTAGTTGCCGAGTTCTGACGGAGAGAAATAAAGCCTGTTTTCACACAAGAACAATAACCATTGACAACCGTTAAGTAGATTCCTTAATTTCGACCCGTTCCTATTCCAAAGTTCTTTCCGCAAACGTTGAGTCAATAAGTTATTAGCTTCTAATGGTGAGGTTTCTACTGGCCTGTATTGGATTGTGATGCCGCTGAATCTGTTTGCTTTTAAAAGATTTTAATCTAGCGTGAAAAACTCTCACGCACTATGCCGCAGATTACAACAAGGGGTATAAATCAAATAGAAATCAATAGACGAATGACGACTGATTTCTAGACTTTTAGCTTTTTTCCGATTCTTTTCACACAGGATTTAACTAAATAAATCAATATAAACGAACCGAGCTTTCCTAGATTTTCTCATTCTATTGGAGGACAATCGAAGAATTCCAATACAACAGAGATATTTCAATTCCTTTACAGTATAAATGTTTTGGGAAGTTATTGATGAAAAAGAAATGTAGATGTGATGAAGCGCATAGGATTTTTTTGTTTGTTTCTTATTGCCTTTTCAAAAGAATCATTTATCAAAATATGATTTTTGGGAAGCTGTTGATATAAAGGGAACGTAGGTGAAATGAAGCACATGCATTTTTCTTTTTATGGGTTGTTTTTTTTTTCTGTGGTGGTGGGGAGGGGGTATGTTATCATTTTTCCAACAGAATATAATTTCTTAAAATATGTTTTTTGTACATATGATGGTCCGTTTCAACAACATTGAAGAGTACGGTATCATTTTTAGCTGTTAAGTAAGAAGAATTTAATGCCAAATATTTAAATATTTGGCTTTAGTCAAACAAATAATAAAGGATATCTGAATGTCAAACCCGACTCAAACATCAGTGGCCTGTTCTCCTCCATAGCCCTTGTCTACGATATCACCCTGGTGGAGGTGGAGGTGGACGTTTAACACCAGGAACGACCGAACGAACTCCATAGCAGACATGACCTCGTTCACAACCGGTCTAATCTCTCCCGCAACAGCCCCCCACAAGGACCTGATTTCCTCAACAGCCCCCCCTCCCTCACACACATACAACATAACCGAACTGATCTTCTCCGCATCCGCAACTGGTCTGAAACTAAATAAGAAAGAAATGGGGTTTAACGTCCACTCGACACAAACTACACCAACATTTTAATGGATTATTGGTCTTCATCGTATTTTAAAACACGCGACCTTTGTCATCTGACGTCTGATTTAAACAGAATTCCTGCTTCTAGTCAGTGGCCCTTTAACAATTCAATTACACAAAATACACATAATAGATAATACTTTTAACCTCTTAACATGTCACTGATCTATTTAGTATTTTTTTATGAATTGCTCACAAATATAGACTGTTTGAATATATAATAGCGGACTTGATCTATAGTTCGTTTCAATATACCGATTTATTTCCTAGCACTGACAGACAAATAACTATTGATGGGTAACTTTTATTCCAGATAATCCATGCCTAACACTACGGAAGGGGAAAAACGTCATAAAATTTATATATAGACAATAGTCATCAAGGGTGGTAATAAATGGAGTCAGCTTTTTTTCTTTGTGTTGTAATAAATATGAAATATTCTGTAGACCGACGCCTACACCACGGCACAGATACATTGTAAATCGCAAGTGAAGAATGTAACATTTTTATTGCTAAAATTTATTGGTGACAATAAAAAATCAGTGTTAAAGTCATTTCTCCAGCTAATCCTGATACTAAACGACATAATCAATATTCCTTTGAGGTGAAAAAAAATAGAGAGAAAAAAGCGTGTGAGCAATGTGAATTGTTTCAGGCGAAGTAGAAATATTATAGTACCGTGCACGACACCCGTCAGTATTACATTTCGACCAAATAATAAACAAATAGGCCTTCTTGAGATGACATGACGTAGCCGTGTGGAATGGTGATCACTTTTATTTCTATTTCAATTGGGGGCCATGATGGCTAAGTGATTAAGACGCTGGATCGCTAGCCTGGAGTTCGGGTGTTCGATCCCTGCATTTCGGTGTGGTTTCCTCTTGTCAGTGAAAGGACGAAAACCCGAGGTCCCGTGTACCCATGGGCGTGCACGTAAAAGATTACTTGGTAGTTGGAATTGAATATACGAGTAGACCGCAGCGCCGCTGCCCGGGCAAAATTTCCCTCATAGCACACTGTATGGCGTATGCCCGTCTTCTTTAACCCAGTTCGAAGCAGAACAGTAGGACGTTAAACCCCATTTCATTTTTATTCAATTCTGATATATCTGCCGTTTCAGGAACGTTGATATTCGGTTTAAAAAAAAACAACAATTATGGAAGTGCGCTATAGGAAACTCGCGGGATGTTTTAGTTTAACCCACTAATTGGTCACTGGATTTTCTACCTAACAAACTCTAGTTCGTTATTTAATACTGTCAAATTATCACTGACATGTAATTAATGATGACTTCACCCACCAGGTGGCACTATAAAAGCACGTGTCTGCTTAATCTACCCAACGAAGTAAGACGTTAGTTGGTTTGTATCAAGAACATTCTGAATACCTAGCAGAATTCCATGCGCACTTCTGATTCCATGCTCTCATAAAATTCACGTTTTCTGCCATATTAGTCGATTGAAATCAGCTCGTGGTCTCATTAAGGTGTTTTGGTAAACACCCAATCTGCCACGAGTTTTAAGTGGGGAGTATGTTAGGTACGAAAAGAACGTGCAATAAATGATCCCCAACGTTCAATACACACAGATAAAAGGAATGGGGGGAAATTGACCAAAAATAAAAGCGATAATATCTGTTTAGATAAAGTGATTGAAGGGGCAGATAACCGATGGTGATAGTGAGTGGTCTTAATGAGGTCTTGATGGCATAAATCAACAGTTGAGACAAGTGTATTAGATACAGGAAATAATAGAACCAGTCGAATTTGGCCGAGAATCATCTTAAAAGAGAAATTCTGCTTTGCTGTGAACATAAATTCCTCAGAGAACGAAAATCTCAGGCCCGTAAACCCATAACAGCGAGGACGTTTAGTCTATCTGCTTTTAAACATGGAACGTCTTTATCGTCCGTGTCCGATTTCTTATTAAAGCCTGTGTTTGCATTCGTAACCTTTGTATAATATGTTCTTCATAGCAGGGTAAGTTAACGATACGTGCATTTGGGCAATGTCATGTGGACTTGAGGCGCTACGTAAAAAGGACACTGGACTGGATAAAAAATTAAATGTTTTGGAAATGTTTTTAGAGCAATAAAATATATTAATCCATTTATCAATTTAAATAAGACCTCCTATTTTTACAACCTTTGACGTCGAGAATGTTTGGTGAGAATAAGAAAGGGCATGCTGTTTGGATGTTTACAGTTTACTTATTTTTAAAATAGTAAAAGTAATTTCTTAAATTTGGAATTTCAGAAAAAAAAGAATGCCAATTAAATCCTTCCTGATTAAACTTAAATATATTGCGTCCTACAAATCGAGCCCAGCGTGTAACCAATAAGATGAATTATTTTTGGCAACTGCATCTTCTTGTTATTTGCGTGTAGGAGTAAAGATGCTGGTTATAATCACGAGACAGAACATACAGCTGTTATACTTTATCATAAGGAATGAAGACAACATGAAAATAGTCTACCTTGATGATCAATGTTCTTGTTTATGCATGTACTCTTATTTACCAGTCTTACAAATACTACTACGTCTTTTAAAACCAATAACAATAGAGTAGTTACCGAATTTCGTATTCGTAGTGAATATGTTTCACATAAATTCCAATTGGACGCTGACGCCACGGTGGTTAAGTGGGTAAGATGCCGACTCGCTAGCCCGGAGGTCGTGTGTTCTATCCCTGCATTGGCTGACGTGGTTTCCCCTTGCCATTGGTGCTGCACGGGGGCCTTGCAAGGACAACTGTCTAGTCGTTCGGATGGGATGAATAACCTAGGTCAGGTGTATACATTGGCGTGCGCGTAAAAGATCCCTCGGCAGTTGGAATTTGATATAGCAGTAGGTTATAGTTTGACATTAAATCATCCATTACAAAATGTATTCAAATCCAGTAGATATCGCAAGCTAATGATGACACCGAGAGTGAGTCTGGATAAGTTAATTAATGTCTAATTAATAATTTAGACAACATTTCAGACACACAGAAAGACCCGCAATAGGTAGATTTAGCCCTTGCAAAATCTAGTGTACGAGGTTATACTCTCATTTAATTTACTTGCAGTAATGGCGTTGAAATGTACAATAACACGGTGGATAATCAAACACGTTTTTTGCAAAGGTGTAGCATCACCTGTGTTTACCTGAAAGAACAATTAAAGGTGAACAGGTTTTGATCTTTCAACAATAATAACAGTACTACCTATCCTACCTATCTACCTCACCTGACATAATATTTCAACACCTAAACCTAAACACAGTGTAAGACTTTCCTACACAAATACAGTATCAAGTCTTTGATAAATATACATCCGCGTACGTAAAGCACCCAATTCCCTCTTTCATCGATTTCATCTTTCCAAAAAGATACTTAAATGGATGCAGCTGATGATCCACAGCTTGCAGCTTAATAAATCACAGATTCTAGATTTAGTAGTTTTTGACTTTGCAACAGACCATATCCCTTTACAACGTACACAGCCTTGAGTGTGGTCTTCCAGATACACTATATCACAATTAATTACTCTTCGATTTTTATTTGGGCGTGGGAGTAGTTGCGTTGGTGAATGGTTTATGGTGGTATACTGGAATTTAATTTTTTCCATTTATGCAATTTGTCAGTTCGATTCAACGAATGGGGTTTAGTCGTGTCCTTCAGAACGACCCCCACAGCCCTGCCAAAGAAAACATCTGACAACAGAATGTATGATCAGACGACGTTAACTCTTTCGCGGTCTCCTTGGATTTATTATCTCGAGAACTTTTAGACTAACCAATTTGTGGACATCCGCCATACAAAAATTGTTCAACTGGTAAAATGATAAATTTATTAAGTAAAATTTAAATTTGGGAAGCAAACTTCTGAGTACGTCACTGTATATATCCGGGAAGGATGGATAAACTTGAAATCTGCTATGCATCCATAAAGTCATGGTCAGCATCATTCATGGCTGGCATCATAATCTTGTTATCGTTTAAATCAATGGGTGTTAAACATTCACGGTAGTTTAGGCCCAAGTTTTTTAAGGACTGTGAAGATCAAACGGTGAATAAAAAAAGCTCAAAGACGGTTTGTTTATGTTGTATATGTAAATCTGGTTCCTGTCTTTGTATAAACATACAATTTTGTGTTTACACCATGTGTATAAATTGATACATTATAGGCTATGACATTCTATTTCAACAGAAGAGTAAATGGAAGCAGTTTAAAGATGGTATCGGGGGAGTTTAACTACCAAGAGAAATGTGTACCATTTTATAAGACGGTGTCGGGGCAGTTTTAACTACCAAGAGAAATAAATACCTGTGTTTAGAAAACTATGTAATTCTAGTCATGTCTGTTGTGTGTATTAGATCTGGTGTTTCCACTGATAAAAAGATCGGCTACAATCTGTTTATATCTTTAACCTTTAATCTCAAGAATTCTCTTTCTGTCCATTCCACAATCTCAAAGGCCTATTTTAGACTAACCCACTACCAGTACATGTGCCTCTGGGCGTTCGGCGGTCGTGACATACCTGTAAATATGGAACACTTTTCCCAAATCAAAACCATTCACATTCAATCGCGGCTTATTAAGTACGCGTTTAATTGCCTTGCCTAAACGTGGTTGTCATTTTAGTTAAAAGCATAATTATAACATGTAAAATAATGCCTTGGGAGTATAACCGATTTTCAAGATGGAGGTCTAAACTTCAGGTCTCCAAAAGTGATTAATCTGATTTAACATTAAAATAAGTTCTTGATGGTCATTTGTGTGCATTATAAGATGTCGGACCCTTCAAGAATATGACACCTCTCTGCACCCATTAAAACAATAAACAACCATTTATTATAATAATTAACGTTCGTGAAAAATAATTTTAAAAACATTTATTGTGGACGGTTTTACGCTAATTGATCTGCCATCTACCATTAATATAGTTAATTACATGCCAGTTCTTGGTGCAGTATCAACATACACACAAGACGCCTGTTTATGCAATTTACCTGATTTTGGCTTCACATACCATGGTCTTAAGCAAAACTTACACCGTGTCCCATTTCAACAAAAGTTACTCCAAGGGATCGATTATACAAATCATCAAAGGTAGAAAACAAAAACCTCACTACTTTTTTTATTCTTATTAACTTCTATATTTTGTGAAGTCGACGAACCTGAACGAATACACGGACTGGTTAGTGTAAAGAACTCAACTCAGTTTGGAATTTTTTCTTACATGCTACTTATTTATAACTGATGATAGATAGCTGAAACAAACTACAAACCAACAAATAAACCGAGAAAAAAAAATCAAACAAAAAAAAAGGCTTTAAATGTCATTATTAGATTTGCTACATGATTTGGTAGTTCAAAAACTTCCATATGCTTTCACAAAAACCTGAATTTATTTTGAAAAAAATTGAATGGTAATAAACAGGAAATTGTGGAGGAGGATGAGGGGGGGGGGGGTATGACATATCTGACGTTATATTTTCATTCTAAACATCTTTGTTATAAGATATGTTTTCTTCCATCTTTTATAACGGTGCTAGGAGAATTCTGTCTATAGCACATTTACGTGGACAAGACAGTTAACGCCACGGTACTTACATTACGTTATTAATCTAAGATAATAATCTTTGAAATACGTCATCCAAATCAAAAAAATAAGAAAATTACGAAACTAAATAACTCAATTCTGTTTACGCACCCAATTGTTCAAATATACAAGTATAGTAATTTTTATGGCTGTGTCCCAGAATAATTTAGTAGAAAAAACAATTATCTAAAAAGGAAATGGTACATGCTTTAATTTCATTATATATCACATAGAGTGTTTACTTATTGCTTTTCCTTCCATACAATTTAAGTCTATATCAGGCCTTTTATACCCTTCATCATTTATCTGGAGAATGACAATAGTTTGAATTACACACTGTCTGTGCACCCATTCCCACTCGCTTATTGCTAGCTTTCTCTTGCATTCGGTCTCAGCTAAAATCCATTTCTCTGTTCTAAGAGTCTTGTAAGTGTCTGACATTTCCCTGATAAATTTGGCGAATAACACGTACCGTTCAATATTTCCCTGATATTTCTTTTTATCTGCTATTTATAAATGTTCGTTTTCATCCCTATTTTCTCTAACCTTCCCCCCTATTGGTATTTAGGTTGTTCAAATGATATAAAAACTACATTTCTCTACGACGACATCTTTGCCAAGTTTTACACAATTACGTGCGTTACGTATTTAGCTAAACGCAAAGGTTGCACCAAAGTGGTAACCCAAATATTAATGGCTGATTAAGAACTTAATGGCGTTAATGGTGGATTTACCCCACAAATCTGTATTACCGGGAGTCAAAGGCAACCTAAAAAGTTGTGTTCGTAAAAGCCTCCAATTTCGCTGCATGCAGGGCCCAGAAAAATAACTGCGAATAGATTTATCAAAATTTATGCCGCTGGTTAAGGTACCAAACGAAAAAATAAATGGTATTTTGGGGCTGATATACGGTTTTAAAATCTTTATAACCACAAATTATTTGTACATATTATGGGTCCTTAGAAATAGGTGGAAACCAGAGTACTCGGAGAAAACCTACCGGAATCAAGATCAAGACCATGATATGCATTTATAGATAACAGGCCTCCGGTTCTGGAACGCGCCCATTAGACCTCTCGGCGTTCGAACCAAAAAAATTCTGATGGTGGGGAGATATATTTGGACGGCGAGTATAAGAAGGTTGAACTCGCAGGAAGTTAATATTGGACCAATAGTTTATGAAATGAAATTAACGCCTGCTTTATCCCGTTTATGATGTGTGCTGTGGAGGAAAGGTTGCCCGGGAAGCGTCGCTACGGCATACTCTGTCTATTCCAATTGTCAAGAGTTCTTTCACGTGCCCACCAATGTACACGGGACCTCGGTTTTCCAAGAGTATGCCATTGACATTGCAATCAGTTGTTTTAACTAGCACCGTGTCGATATACTTGTTTGAAAAGTTATTTTTAAAGTTGACGAACGACCAACAGTTGGAGTCGACTATCAACTCTAATTATTTATGACATTGTAAGTGACGTGTAACGCCTTGAAACAGCTTAGCAACGTGTTCAACACAAGCTAAATAAATAAACAAATAAATTGTACCTAAATGATTTTCTGAGAATAAACAATTGTCAAGATTAAGAAGGTTATTCTTGACTCTTGTCTGTATCAACGGCTCCGATTTCTCTGAGATTCTATCAAGATAATGTACTTCCGCTCAAGTTAATTCAGATTTGAGATTATTTTGGGGGTGATCTCTGTTAGATATACAAAAAATATCAGACAGATATGTAACAGATTGTTAACACAATAAAAAGTAACCCCGCCCATGACCTTGACAAAATGAGCACTTTAAACTGGAATGTTGATGTGATGTAAAGCAATATAAAAATAATATTTATTAGGATTTTGTACAAAGGATTGGTCCCAGGTTTCACGGAGTTTTTAACGCAAAATTAACGATGTTTTGGCCATGGACGTTTTGGCTACAAAGATTTTAAATCCCATATCCTTGTCATTTGGCACTAGTTCGCGCCTAGTTAGTATCTGAACTCTCTCGCCCCCCCCCCACCCTTGAATATATATAAAGTTTATGCTACTTGAAGTATGTCATGGGTATTATTAGGAACACAATCCACAGAAATAATAACATCGATCAGAAGAGGAGCTTCGCAGCACCACCTAACGTAGCACCGCCATTGATACCATTTGAAAACCTATAGGCAATAATACGAAAACTGATTATTTGTATTTTTTCGAATAGTCTTCGAGATCAACGTTTCTGAAAGTCTATCTAACAGAATTATTTTTCATTAAAATATGTTAGGGGTGATACCTTTAACTTGTACCTTATCTGTAAAATTACATTAGAGAATCTCAACAATCGGGGCACGAGGTACAGACATTAACGCCAAGATAAATCTTAAATTAAATTTAGTAGGAGAAAATCAATGACGTATCACTCAACAACCTGATGAACAACAACTCTTCACAAATAAATCTAAAATCTGCGTTGATCAGTAGGCCAGTGTTTACTCTGTTTTTATTTTGTTTCTCTCTGAGGTATGAGCCACTGTTATTTAATATGGTGGCAATCAGAAATTAAATTAGTGGGTTTGTATTAGGCGAAGAGTTATTGGCTAAACTAAAGAGGTATTTGTTTTTCTACAGATTTCTTACCATCAAATAGTAATCATTCGCCTCATGAACGACTATTTAACCTTAACTATTCGCACATAACTCCGCCAATTCTCTAAGACACAGAAGAACCGTTTTATAGCCCACAAAGAAAACAAAGGAATTTTGGATGATGACAATATCAGCTGACGAACGGATCTCTTTGTCTTCTGTACTGGTGTTATCATCAGAAGACTGCAGTAAATGCAGTAAATATGCGACAGTAGCATAAAAATGTCTCCATTAACTTTAATGTAAGCAATAACGTAAGAACTGCACCGTTTGTCTTTTTTTAGGTGACAGTGGGTGCGTGTGACGTACATAAGAGATATATTTTTAGTAGGTATTTATAGATATGTAGAGATTTATATTGTTGTTATTAATAGTGTTTGTGTTTGTTTTACTTTGTCGTATCTTCTGTCGTCTCTCAGAATACATACTGGTGGGAAACGTCTTACATTCATGACCTAGCATTGCTAGTCTAACCCAACATACCTTTCTGTCTGCAGTTTTCGTCCTCTTTATTTGACATTAGAGTATACAAATACACAAATGATTCCATTTTTTTCACCATGTTTTGTTACATACATAGTGAACTCTCACAATAATGCCTATATTCGTTTCACAGAACTGTAGTATAAGATTCTCAGAAGACATAAAAATTATAATTTTATCTTTGGTGTAATTTTGGTGAAAACGTGAATTAAAAATGAATGGTGGTGGAACACTACTCATTACTACACTACCCGTGGTTTTACTCAATTCCAGATGACTCAATACCTTACTAGTTTTAGTTCATTGTGTTTCCCTTGTCAGCGGTTAGTGACGACTGGCTTGGTAAGACGCAGTGTATTGTCGGACCCGAGGTCCCATGTACACACTGTAGTGAACGTAAAATAACCATTGAATTCGACGAAGAGTATTCGGAAACGTCGTTATTCGGGGAATATGTCCTCTCATATCAAACTGCATGGAATAATCCAGTTTTCGTTATCCCGATTGGTACAGAACAGATTCAAGGAGGCTACGCGGAGTCAAACGACGACACCAGACCGTTTGGCAGTTCGGTTACCTCTTGCCACAGCTAACCCGAACTTAAAAATTGCGCGATCATTCATGAGTATAACATCACTGATCCAGACAATAGAAATGGTCTGGATAAGACTTTACAATTTTTCAGAAACGGGAAAATTCGAATTTTCCGGTAATAGAAGTGGACCAGTATTGCCATTTTGAAATGGAATTAAATTAAATAGGGTTTAACGTCGTATCTCTACTCCAACTGGGCTAATGAAGACAGATATTGCCCATGTGATTTCCCAGAATCTAGAAATGGTGTGGGAATAGCACTATTTAATTACTGGTCCGTATACATGATTGTGGTTACTTTCTATTCGCGAGCCAGGTTCATTCTTGTCATAAAATGGGCTTGTTATTGCTTACGCCTCCATTTTCGATTAATCCATCTTAATGGTTGAGATGTAAATGACAAGGATAACGAAATTATTTTATTCTATAAATATGTAAGTCCATGTTTACACAATGACAACTAATGGGTTGTTGGAATTATAACATCGTTATTATGTCTACTTTTCACTGGATGACAGGTATCACTCAAGATGGTGAAAGTGGACATCCAAGATACGCAATTTACAGCGGCATTAAAGACAAACAAAGAAAATTGGAAAGAAAACGTGAAAAACTGCGTATTAATAACGTCAAGTGGCTCATCGTGTCGCAATCTAATAAATCCTCAAAAAATAGCTGCTTCTCGTTTTGGTAATATTAACTGTTTAAATCAGTCCACTTAGAAATACGAAACAATGGCTATAATGAGGTTTCTTTGTATGCAGCTTGCGTAGCGCATGTGGTTTTTCCTCCATCTTGTTAACTCAGTTAGCATCCAACCAAAGTTAATTCTCAATCACACGAGATTTCAATAATTAAAATAAATCAAGTGGCGAGAGTGAGACGACCTATTATGATCAATTCGTCGTTTTTAATTTCACATTATTACATGTTGCAGATGAAACAATTCCCTTTTTTATTTGAAATGACCTCAAAGTTGCGTTGTATTTGAATATTTGACTTCGATGTTATCCACTCAATATATTCTTCTAATTTTTTATTTCTCAGAACGTCGCCGTACTCAACATAAGGCCTAATGGTAAGTCGATTTCTCGAGATTAAAATTAATGAACTGAACCAAAAGGGTCTATATTGACTTCACATTCCATTTTCAATGTCAAATATTAGACATAATAAAAGAGATTGATCATTTGGAAAAAGGAAAATACTAATTTCATCGTTAAAATATTCTAATTTGTTATTTTTCTTCTAGTTCCACATCGCCTGATTAATGAGCATCACTTTCAGGGTCGACTAAGTACAGCATAATACAAGTAATTGTCTTGTATGTATCGACCAATTTTAGCGATTCCTTTTATAGACATTGAACATAATAATTTTACATGGCTCACGTGTAAACGTTGCGTCACGTCATGTTTGTTGACGTCACAAAATGTCGTTAGGCGTCACCTAAAATTGTAAACGTAAAATGAAAAGAAGCGTGAAAAGATGTAATGAGGGACGTTGATGAAATCTGAAAAAGTAATTAAGGTCTATTTTTAACGGTTAGGTGCGATAAGTATTTCATGGTATCTACCTATCTAAATAAACGACTATCTAAAACATCGTTGCAGTCAGAACAGCTGTTGGACTGCCATTGCTCTTAATAATCTTAGCCTTATTTATTTCCCTTTGGTTTGCTATGGGTTCAAACCAGTGGCTCATAAACACCGTTAATCTAAGACTAAGTTTACGTTACACTATATCTCAAAGGTCTCGTAAATACAAACTCTATTTGGATCTTGTGTATAAATTCATAACTAACGCAGTTAACTCTGAAAACGATTTTTCATTCTAATGGAGATTTAGATGAAAATAAATTTTTATGGGTTGATGCTTTTAAAGCAAACTTAGCATGTCATCTTTGCATTTTGCATATCGATATCTCCGCAAATATGAAAACCAACAAATTATTAGAATGGGTCTAGATATTGCCATGTTCCGGAAGCAACGACTGTGAGTTTTACTACATCTGGACGTTGCTAGATTACCTTGATCGTTTGTTTCTAGAGTTTAACGTCCACTTCCACTTAATTAACAATTCCCGAACTTATACATTGCTACGTTATCAGGAGGCACGTGAATAGTACCGTAATTATTGAACGAACGAACCCTGAATTTTGCAACTTGATTATCACAAGTAGACATTTTAGCTGAAAAACGCGAGGCTTGGTATTCGCGATGATCGTGAATACCCAGTCGAAATTAGTGCCGAAATATGCAGGTTATTACGTGTAGGCCTTGATAAGATGTACGTAGTTAAAGTTCCAATTTCACTTTTTCTAAGAAAGTCAAAATATAATTATTTCTATGTTTTTTGCTCAAAAGGTTGTCAACTCACTATTATACGATCATGGACAAAATTTTTTGGGGGGGGGTAGAAAGGGTGACACTGGTTGATTGAGGAAATAGTTACTCAATTACCTCCCTTGTTTTCCTATTCTTCTCCATGGACGGCCATCTTCAAACGTTTGAATTTGAAGTTGAAAATGATATTTTTGCCAATTTCTCAACTGGCAATAGTGAATTATAGGATTAATAGGATTATTCTTTAACAAGGTAGGACTGTTTATAGGTTCAATCTATTTTGGGGCTTTATTTTAATAAATTTTAAAAATATAACTTAAAAAAATGCTATTGGAACTTTAACGCGAGTTTGAGCCTTCTATTGAAGATGGGGTATTGTGGGTTACTGGACGTATTGAAGCCATTCAGAACCGCTTAAGCTACATCCTGCAGATGAATATTAAACGGGATCGTGGCGGAATACATCAATCAGTTTATTTTTCAGTTATTTATTAATCCATCATAATTTATTTTATTTTGTCGTTAACAGCTCGTTATGTTTGTGGTGCTTTATCGTGATATTAGGTCCAATCATCAAAGTGATGACACGACAGTAACCATGGATAGTGAGTACTCGGAATCCGATATTTATGCTACTTTTGATAATACACTTGTCATAAAAATGATGTGGAGATTTAATGTTCGATATACACAAGCATGTTAGATCTCGATTATTGTATGACTATTCTCAACGACGAATTCCAAAGGCAATGATTGCACTATCATGGACATTGTGAGGTCGGTGTGAAAATGATCCGAAAAGTTCGTTCCCGCAATTCGTGCAAAAACGAAGAAAAATCTGGGGAGGTCGGGGTGGATTTGTAGGTGCAGAACCTAAGGCTGGCATCACTTGTTTAAGATTCTGATAACATGTTTTAAAGTCTCTAAAACGTGTTGCCTTTGAGCACCAGGCCATCTCAGCCAGGACCTAAAATCTGCAGCGCATTACATTAAACAACTAGACCAATTCCTCTAGATTCAGTGATGTGATCGGTATTGTGTTCATGGACTATAGGTGTGTGGATTCAGTCATCTTGTTTTATGAGCTGGGGGACCAGGGTATTAAACCAGCTCCAATTTTTGGTCTCGAAGATTCCAACATAATGGTACAATGTCTGTATCTGCACCAGTTTTTAAATTAATTCAAACTATAAAATCAATAAACCTGGAGCGTCATTCAATAGATATTCAATAGTACTATATATTAAAATATTGTCAACTGAATTGAGTTACTTCCCTTACATAAGTATTAAAGATAAATATAACCCTATAAAGCATTGTATAACATAAACGTTAAAGACTGTTTCAATATTTTAATTTGGCATTTCAATAAACAACTGAAATTTGAGATTTAAAAGTCTAAAAAAAAGGAATATTATTTAAGAATATTACCGAATTGAATTAAGTTTTAACATTCAATCAAATCAATGTTATATCTTCTGAATTTGTAACTACGTCCCTTGCAAGACACATAGATGAAATGAAATAAAATGAAAAGCGGTTCAACGTTCTACTCCGTACTGGGCTAATGAAGACGGGCATACGCCATACTCTTATATCGAATTCCAACTGTCAAGGGATCTTTAGCTCGGTTTTTTGTCTCATTCGAACGACTAGACAGCTGTCCATGTGAGACCCCCCCCCCCGTCCTGCATCACTGACAAGGGGAAATCACGCCGGAAAATCTGAATGAACTTTCTCGGCTAATGCAGGAATCGAACAGTCGACCTCCAGACTAGTGTCTTACCCACTTGGCCACCGTGACCCGAAAACACACAGACATACTATCTGTATAATATTTTAACTGTTGTGTAAGCGTGTATATTATATATGAATCGTTTCATTGCATACATATGCATAAAATGTAGCGTGTGTTGTGTGGTTGGGGTTTTAATTCATTCATAATGTTATCAATTAAACATTGTATTTAATCTCTTCTTAAAAGCATTCGGTATCTTTTCATATCTCTTAAGGTAAACTTAAAAACATACGATCAAAGTGTTGCTTTATATTTATTGCGGGGATCTAATCAAAATATACAGAGGGAGCAGTTTCGCAGTTTTTGGTCTTATCAATATCACGTGTTTGTAGATGTAATTAAATTAGCTGGGTGTCATTTTAAGTTACATAACTTTACAATTTGCTCAGTAAAGTTCGTTGTGCAAGAGTAAACAAATGCAGTGATTCTTTTCTGATGTAACGTCGCACTATCGACAGGAGCTGTTTGTGAACATAAAATACTTTATTAGATAACTAAACATGGGATGGCGAACCATCAATTAAGACGTAGACGATTAACAAACTAAAAACATCGCCATGTCACTCACATTTCACTCGGTGAGGTCAGAGGTCAAGCCATTCCGTCACTGATACAAGACGAACAGAACGTGTCTCGTCCGATACGAAACTCTTTCATATTTAAGAAAGGCAACATCGAGTCAAAGCCTGTAAAAAAAGAGGTGTGTTTTGACAGTCTTCTATATAAACATTCGGTTCTTTAGAATTCGGTTATGTTTTTTTGTCCTATTCTTTTTATGCAAATACTATATAATATTAGAAAGCAAATACACAAAGCATTCAGACGATCTTTATTTGACAAATTCAAACAAATAGTGGACCCATATCAATAATGTTTAGCTGACTTCTTCGAATTCGTTCATTTTGTTAAAAGGCCTGAAGATATATCTCTGTATAAATATTCGTATTTATTTGTCCCGGGTTAATATTTGTTTCAAACCGAAACGCTGGCAAATGGCTTTATTGATATATCTAAGATGCCCATTTTTTAACCTACGTCTTGAAAAGAACCTCAATTTGTAAACTTAACATCAATTGGCTATTGAATTCATTGAACACTTCTAGTCTATAGAATTTGTCTTTTCATTTGAATGAGTTAATAGGGTATATTTCCGACCTAATGAGCGAAGTAAGTAGAAACATTTACCAGACACTCAATTGGGACCGTGTTATTTGAGAAGAGATAATATTTTCTTATTTTTATTTTACATGATTTTTCCATCAGGGTAACGAGTCTTTGGAGAAATTTGGTTATTTTGGTTTTATTTGTGTGTTTATATAGTAAAGACACCATACATAAAAAGCACTTAGTGCACCTATGAATATTAGTTAGGCAAAAGTAGATTTGTAATGTTCTTTATCGGAGCAACCGTTGCCTTGAGCCTTTTTTCAAAACGAGTCCCCACTGAACACTAAAACGAAAGTATATTAAATGCATTTTTAAAGACTTCGGTTTAACGTATTTAAATTGTGTAGCTTTGTAAGTAAACAACCTAAAGCCATTGGGTCGTTAACCCAAAAAAACCTATCGGATTAACCATTTAAAATTTACACAATTTTATGACCATCGGTGGATTTCTGCTTCAGTTCTTCTTAGACCTGTTATTGCAATTACGAAATGTGATTTTACTATCAAAATGCAATTTAAGTAGATTGTATCCTCTATCATATAAATTTAATGAATTATAGTGTTTTCTCACATTCATATTACGGATTCCTGTGTTCAACGTCAGTGGTTTACGTATTGGGGAAACCGGAAGTTACTCCAGGCAGTGTTTTTACTTAAACAGCTAATGTTAAAACGTCTCGACAGATCCAGACATGTATTGTCCCCGAGAAAAAAAATGTAAGACTGAATACTACGCGACACATTTGAACTATAAATAATTTTTTTTATTGTAAACAGGGAATGTTATTGAACGATGTCTTAAAACACACACCGCAAGAATCAGATCCAATAGAACATTGCCTGTATTCTTGAAAACACACGGTTACATTTAATGTGGTCCTGTATACATTTTAGTGGGGAGGTTCCATATTTGACAGTACATGATGAATGAATGTGGGTTTAAGTATGGAAATCAAACGGTAAACTGTAATAATACAATCTATATACCTTGTCTAACAGTTAAAATCAAATTATTGAACGGTTTTGAAAAGAACCCAAGCTATGCTTAACGGGGTTACGAAACTCATTCAAGGCATTTGTTTTATCACAGTGTATTTGAGGGACTTATTAATCGCGATGATCACTCACGACTTTACCTTCAGTGGAATACAGACTTATTAATCGCGATGATCACTTACGACCTTACCATCAGTGGGATAGTGACTTATTAATCGCGATGATCACTCACGACTTTACCTTCAGTGGAATACAGACTTATTAATCGCGATGATCACTTACGACTTTACCATCAGTGGGATAGTGACTTATTAATCGCAATAACCACCCACGACTTTACCTTCGTTGGGATAGGCTATTTTCAGGCCGATAGGTGTGATCGGAAAGCTCCACATACTCTGAAAGTAACACTAACTCAGAATTTTCCGACAGATTAATTTTCCGTTTGGAAATGACCACCCTTACCAGCCTGATCTCCTGTAATAGCCCCGTGGATTTATGACCAAGTCTACATGCAAACTGCCAGTTTGTAATACTTCGAAATGGTACCATATACAGACAGGGTCTCTGATAGTTCACTGAATGACCGATCTTTTATCACATCCAATGAGACTTGCCCTTAAACATCCCGTATTAGCCATAAGGTAAGATAGAGGAAAACTCCTGTTTGAATGGGAACTGTTGTAACTTGCAACTGTTATCACAATTCCCAGACTTCTCGGTAAATACGTTTGAACATTATCAGTACAAGAAAGCATATTCATCGCTTTGACTTTGAAACGACCTTCTATACAATCGAGTCGAGATTATTTTAAGAGGGAAATTCTGAAAGACAGAAAAAGGAGTTTAATTCATGCCACCATCTTGAATTGGGTTAAGAGAAGAAACGAGTGTTGACTATCCTGATTGGTCGATAAAAGGCAAAGCGAACAACTGGTGTTCTTTTATCTTGTATAGCAAAATAGGAGAAAACTTATCGACCCTATAAACACCAGTCTTCCCTCGCATATTTGCACATATTATCGAAAATTGTCTTCAAAACTACTCCAATTCTTCGGCCTAAAACATCAAAGTAGCAAAATTATATAAAAATGTCGCCATTTTGTTTACTGAAGACCTTCTGCCATTTATAATCATCTTAATTCTTATTCGTCTCGCTCGCTTCTTATCACATGGCATGGTGGAAATAGATTCCTTTTATTGTCAACGTTCTTAATTTACCTACTGCTTCGCCTGCAAAACTAATCATTGAAATATAATGCAATTATTCGACTTAAGTCAACCAAATTCTCGTATTTTTTCATAGAACAGTGGGTAGTACTACAAATTAGTAGTTGGGTTACTGGCACCGTGTTTTAACGAAGCGAATTCTAATGATTTATGGTTTATTAATTACATAAACCGAGCCAATATGAGGAAACATGTACTCAGAATTTCCATACTTCCAAAACGTTTGATTAAAGAGCATCACGCACCTTCCAACCCAGCTCGACATCTTCCTTAGAATGCACAACTCCTTTGATGTACGCACACGCCTATTCATTGGCATAACCTTAGGTGAGGGTCGAGATTTGTTTTGAAGGAAAAATCTCTAATCAGCACCCAAATTATAAGTCTTTACAATTTTATCTTCCGGCATCAAAGACTTATTTTTCTCTAGAACATAGCCTAAGAACATAATTTCGATGCCTAAGAAAATATATTCTGAAAGCTGAGTTATAATAATAATAATAATGCTACAGGTTATGAAGTATGGTGCTTTATCAAATTATGACAAGTTTTGATAAATTAAATCACTATGAAGATATCCTCTACAAATTTACTTTGGCATGAAACTTTCAAAAGAGTATTTGCTAATTAATATTATTATTGAAATGGCGCAATCAAAGACATGCCAGGTACAAAGGATAACGAAATAAGGAAATGGATGAAAAGAATGGTTGTGTTTAAACTCCCAATGTTTGCCAGTAAGGTTAAAAAATTTATGAAAATCTATTTATATTATCTTTTTGGATCTATACAACATAGACTGCTAGAACCGCCGTCATAATTTCCTGCCTCTAGAAGACAGATCATGCCCCCCCCCCCCCCCGATCCCACGCACTCACCCAGTCGCACTTCTGCCAGGTCAAGGCAAACGATAGGGTTTCTAATTGTACCCATAATCAGACAGAGTAGGGTGTCAGGGTCTCTGTGGCAGGAATACGAGCCATGTCGACGCAAAATAGATATTTATGGACACCATGGACCGATGTACCGACTGCAAACGCATTTTCGGGTTCCCGCAAATTGCTCATCCTGTAATTTTGGATGTATATTTCTGTAAAAGTGTCTTTAAATAACTGTCACATTTTCCTGCAGTTTTGCAATTTCGTTTTACATTAGAAAAAAAGGTGTTCGGGGACCAAGCGTCAGAAGAAATTTTGAGGTAACCTCGATACGGGTTGATTGGCTGTAGGTGTGAATAACCTAGGGGTTTTTTTTGTAACAAATAATAGGACTACATATCTGGCATATAGATGTCTGGCATGTCCCCTGCCATGACCCTACAATAAACAGATGACACTCATTACTTATACATTTATCTTGTTATAAAGTGTCTAGCAGTTAGATTGTATTCATTGCTGTTTAACCTGGGCATAAAATGTCAATTATCGAACTTAGTCAATGTAATGATGTACTGAAACAACACAGCAAGGAGCCGCGGTGGCTAAGTGAAAAAGATCCGAGCTCGCTAACCAGGTCTTGTTTTCGGCACCCAGTGTTGGCCGAGAAAGTTCTTCGGGCTTTCATGGTGCAGTTTCCCGGGTGTCAGTGGTGGGGGAAAGGTGGCCAGAAAATGATGTTTCTATAACCCTTAACAATTGGAATTAGAAATATGAGTAGACCATAGCGTTGCTGTCTGGGTAAACATTTACTCATGCCAGCCTTCATTAGTGCAGTCCATGCAGAAAGGTAATAGGTTAAACCCAATTTTAAGGCATATATACCTTTGACGACTTTAGGGGAGCGGACGCCTTTTGTTTTGTTTTTCGAGTGTCATGTTTAACTTAATATTCTACTTCCCATCTCTAAAATAGCATTTTCACCGGAGATCATCGGCATTGCCCCCACTCCTATTTTATTTGATTATTTACAAAGCAGTAAGACATGGTTTTAATTTCTACCCCACTACTATCTACACTAAAATAATGACGTATATTTATTATAAAATAGATTAAAGTAGCCAAGTCTACAACTCAATATCATCCAAAGTCTTCGACATTGAAACACGAATTATTTGTCAATTTAAATCAACATTGATGATGTGATCTTACCAGGAAAAGATGGGCTTCTGATATCCAATAAGACAAAATAAACAATTTACCATTGGTGCACCGTGTACAGCGCCATTTGTAAAAAAGGACTCACAAGTCATGCCAAACGGTGACATCATATTCGTATTTGGCGAGCATGCGCAATACTATCCGTGTAGACTGGAATAACCAGACGCTAGAGGTTGCCTTCGATTGAGACTTCTTGCATTATTATTTGAAAATAACTGATGTGAAATGACAGTAAAACAGAAACGATTGAATGTTTATATACATTTTATATTATTGTATGCGTTTCAACCCATTTGTGTCAATTTCTAGTTTCCAAATATGAGTGATTTAACTCTTTTAAGTAACATTATGGGAATGCGGGGGGGGGGGGGGGGTAAGTGAAGCGTGCGGCAAGGAATTGAGAGTTTTTGCACCACCTCTCAAATAGTTCGCGCGATGCTTGAGCAAAGCTCTTTTCCGGTAACACAGGAGCGTAAGTAAAAATGTCACCCACAGACTGTTGATTAAAAAAAAATTCAGACCGGAACCGGATACACTGGGCAAAATGGTAAACGTTTTTTTCCGTCCACCGGAGCCTGGTCTTATGACGTCATATGTGGATTGTGGGTTAGGATAAGGGTTAGGCTTGGCCCAGGGTTAGGGTTAGGGTTAGCCCTGTCTACATCTCGAGACTGTGACTAAATTTGCAGACCACAGCCCTTATCCTAACCCTTATCCTAACCCACAATCCACATATGACGTCATAAGACCAGGCTCCGGTGGACGGTAAAAAATGCTTACCGGGCAAAATTGGCGATGCGCTTGTCTGGCAATGCGCATGTCAGCGCATGTCAACTTACCAAATCTCGCCCTCTAAGAAATATTTCTATGACGCGTCGAATAAATGACATCAGATAATTTTGACGTCAATGAAAATCCTCACACCTTTTTGTTCTTTTTTCATGAAGGTTTTATTTGACAACAATCACATCAGCTTCACTCTACTCAGGCAAGTCCTGTTACATATTATTCACATGGTGACAATGCGGTTTTCAATGAATTTAAGATATAATTGTCATATTACCAGTTCTAACATCACTACAAATGTGAAAGACATTGAGGGTCGACTCATAATCACTAATTGATTCTAGTATGACTAGCGCCCCTTCACCCCCCCCCCCCCCAACACACACACACACACACATACCTAAAACAATATAAAATATTAAGATTTTATCATGGTGACCCATGATTTTACTCGAGGAATAAGATCCCGTGTGGGACCTCAAAAAATAATATGTGTGTGCGGTAGAGAGTGTGGTTTGGTTGTCCCTTCCGGTGCCATCGGGTAATATATTGGACTGTGTTGTACATGCTAGAATCGATCTGTGTCATATCTGAGCCACGGTATACGTGTTTGACACTGGTTGAGCATTGTGATTATAATATTGAAACCGTATGATTTTCTGGCATTTGCTAGGGGCGTAAACTCAAACTAGGTCATTGTGGTCATTGTGGGACTTTAGCAGTGGGAGGAAACTAACGGAGACGGAGAAAACTCACCAGGTTAGACAGGCCAACCTACTTCTTGTCACGTAAAACCGGAAAATCGAAACCATGCCCGTTGAGTCAATGGCAGACATCACTGACACAAAACTCGACATTGCGCCCCTCTCACATAGCTCCTGATTGTGACACCGGTATCTTCATCTCTGGAAGATCGAAACGCATGTTCTTCTCAACCGACAGGTATTACTGACGCATGCATGCCCAAACTCAACAAAGGAAGCCAAACTCCGGAGCCAACAACCGAAATACTACCAGAAAATCTATTTTCTCGACTGTATCATTAAATTCCGGCGATCTCTGTCATTCTATGAAAAATGACTCTTAATAAATCAAATGTCTTATCTAAAATTGCCAGCCGCCATTTTCAATTCACTTCTATCCTTCAATATAACACGTCCAGCGTGAACAGGTTGCAAAAGGCGTGGTGTGACGTAATCTAAACGTAATCTATCAATAACCAATCAAATTAAGTGTTAGTTATGTCTCTAGCTAGTTTCATTACGTCATTATTTTTCAAATCGTTTGATTATTACTGTATTTCTTGATCTTCTTTAAGACAAGCAGACGACAAATTATTTTCTCTGTGTTTGCCAGCACTGTTAAATAAACCACTAGAATGTAATTAAATCTGACTTCACATTCTCACAAATTCACCACTGTTACATTTAAAGTGACGAAAAAAACACAGACCTAGAATTGTACGGAATTTGTTAAAGTTAGCCATTATATAGCCTATTATACAATCGTTAATAATAAAAAATGTAGCCGAAACATTTTAAAAATATTAATCAGATAAAGTATTCATTTTCAGCTTAGCCTTACAATTATCAAATTGTCTTAAAGCCTGAAAATAGCACTGATTAAACGGTGGTGTTACTTTCAGTTTATTATGATGGTGTGCGGAGTAGGCTAGGCAGACGAAAAGTATAATGGAACGAAATATTGAGAGACCTATCATTTGTTTAGTCTAGAACAATATTTTGCAGCCCGTGTGTAGATACCAATGTAAAACCCCAATATCATACACTTTCCTATATCATAGTCTAATCTGATTAGCCCTTAGGGATCACCACAACTATTTCTTCATTAAAACCAGTTGAACCCAAATCAAAATGAAACAGTCGTTTAATTGATACGATCGAGAGGAGTTCCATAACTGACGACAAACAATAAAAATGGCAACGAGTGGAACAAATTAATTCCTAAATCTACGCCTGGTATTGCTTGTAATGACGTAATACGGTTCTCCGACAACGGATGAATATTAACGAGTTAATGAAGACGACATAAGGACTATTTGATTACTGTGACAACAGGTGGTATAATATATACACTGACATAATGCCAAACACAAAGACGTATCTAGGCTATATCGGATCTATCTTGATCAATTTCAACCAACACTAATTGCAAAAGAGAATATAAAATTGGCCTCGTAGCTACAAATTGAGGCAGTGGACATGTATGTGGTGTGATATGCAATTATTTAGCCTACTCTGGAAGACCTGAAGACACTTTTGCCACCTTTTGTAATGAATTGTAGATTCTAATCTAAAATCGGCCCCATAGCTACAAATTATGGCCGTGAACATATACGGGGTATCATATGCTTATTTATTCTGGAAGACCTGATGACACATTTGCTACCATTGTTTGCCAAGTAATTGTTATCGATCACTATGTGGACGAAAAATGTCCCCACTATTTTCCAGCGTGTTCCCATCTTGTGAGCGGTGCAGAACAGGTGGCTTGACAATGAAAAACGTCTAATCGTTCGAATGCGACGAAACGCCGACAATCTGATTAATATAGAGATCTATGTTTCGTTTCGTTTTTTATACTTTCGATGGCCTCCGCTACATATAGTGAAAGTAGCGTCAGGGATTATGCGAGAGATTTCTGACCCTGTGATGTCAGACATTTGATTAACCAATCAGTGATGATGTTTCTAGTGGGATACCCAGAGTTCCATGCACCACGCGCCAAGAACTCGCAACAGGCCGTTCCATTGGCTAATCCTCCACTCTTTCGGACCCCGGTGTAGTAAACGAAGTGTTGAACTGTACAAATAGAAAAGAAGTACGATCTGTGTTTTAATCAAATACATGCATTATAATTTTATCGGTTGACTCTTTACCAGACAATAGGAATGAAATGAAATGGCGTTTAGCGTCCTTCTATTCTGCACTGCACGGCCTAATGAAGACGGGCATACAACATACGGGAATTTTTGCCTGAACAGCGCGGCACCACGGCCTACTCTTATATCGAATTCCACCTGGAAATGAAGCAGCAGACGATGTAAATGGTAAAATACTACCACGGAATATAAAGATTTTTTAACGTTGACAATTTTTACTTCATTATTCACTGTTTGTTTTATAAAAATAAACATGGTATATGTGTATATAACATAAATTCTATTCAATTTCTAACCATGTGTGTAAAATAATCTTTAATTTACACGTCACGAAGTTAAGTTTAGTATGAACATTTTATAGAGAATCAATGATATATATTTACCTAGGTTTAATATATATTCTACTTAACGCCAGGAACAATTAAAACTCTAGTTTATTCTCACATCTATACATCTCTTTCAAACAAGACAAAAATAAAATAGTCAATGAACTACTTGTTTGCTCGTACTAAGACAAGGCTATTGATAAGTGAAGTGGTTTGTCTATCTGTATAATTTTATAGATTGGGACTTGGCAGTACATTTTGCGTATCGATATTAGATCTATATATCGGTATGTTTTTTGTAAATGGGACATTACACAACAGATTTGCAATTTGTGAATTTATGAGAGAAATATGTAGCGACTCGAATATTGTCAGCGTTTAACGAAAATGCTCAGCTTTTGTGCAGTTAAAATTACAGAAAAAAGACAATTTAGAATTGCATCCTATATTCATAATATTAAGAAGTCTGTGCACATGAGATTGTTCAGCATATTTCTGTTGTGGTGGAATGGTGGTCTATTGAAGCAAAATTAAGAAATAATTTATGTCCCCCCCCCCCCACAAAAAAAACCCATATGTCGAGCTAGAGCGATCCCACATTGGAAGTCTATAAACAGATTATTAACGCGTCACACAATCAGCTGACACATGCGTACAGTATATGATACCCACTTAGTGTATTCGCATATATTATTTTTATCTTATGGTGAATTTAAATGGCACCAGGGTGTATCAGCCCACCCCACCCACCCCGACACACACATTCCTATTTATTTTGATCTTAACCCGCCACTGCTTGGGACATTTTAAAACGGTTACATGTTTTTCCATTAAACCATCCAGCACAGAGTCGGTTTTCAGTAACCAGTTTTATTATCCCAAGGCCACAACAAACTTCTTGTTTCCTTGAAATGTATCAACAAGTGTATTTTATCAACAAGTGTATTTCAAATTTGTTGTCTACTTGGGGTCTATTACATGGTATTTTTAATACCTACAAGACTAGGAAGAACTATTCATCTCCGAAGCTTATACAAGGCTATAACGTTCGTGCCAATGGCACATGAAATACATTTATTTCGTTATACTGTAATACCGTGGGATGATTTCCAATCTTCGCCTCAATTTCAATCAACCCGTCTGAACACTTATTTACTTAAACGATCCGATTTACGATAATGAACGACATTGGCTAAACTCATCAACGGTTGTCGCAAAATACACAAACATCTGAGATGAAATATAAGAGTTATATAGTATTTATAACTTAATATATCCTTCTGATTTATAACCCAATCTTTCCCTTTCAACAGACTGATGACTATTGATTTCACCTTTCACATTTGACCTTAACCTTGCCGTGACCTACATAAGAAGCATGGTCCGGTGGCCACCACGTTTCGCTCTTAATATTGAACTGTTTCCCTTAAGATTTAGAGAATCAATAACACGTGTCCTTCGTTTCATCAACAAATCAGTAAACTTATCATTGATTTCATCCACAGATGTTGTGGAGACGGAATCCATAAAAAGACAACGTGTTAGAATCTTATCTAGATTATAAAATCTTGTTTTTATTGCAGCCTCTAGTTTGACTGGTAGAAACCCGTTCAGCTGGTGCTTGCAAAATATATTCAGAAAAATCTATGTATATGTTTAAAGGTCCATTTTAACTCTCACTTCACTTAACATACACAACCATACAAGCCGATTAAAATACAGGGGCCTGTTTCACGAAATTCAAATTTTAGTAATTTGATTGGATAGTATTAGATTGATTTTAGTGCGTAGCAAATCGAAATTGAAGTATCTACTAGAATTTGGATTTTACCTTCAGTTAAGACTTCAAGAAACAGGGCCCTGGCCTATATTTTGTTTCGTTTTTTATACTTCGATGGCCTACATTACATGAAGATCTGATAAGATATAATGGTAGTTCGTGTCAGAGGTCATACGAGCGTCTTTTGACCCTATGACGTCAGACAATTGCTTAACCAATCAGCATTGATGTTACTAGTAGATTAGGGGGTCACGGTGGCTAAGTGGATAAGGCGCTGGTTCGCTAGCCTGGAGGTCAGGTGTTCGATCCCTGCATTGGCCGAGAAAGTTCATCTCGATTTTCCGGTGTGATTTCCCTTGTCAGTGATGCAGAAGGAGGGCCTGATAAGGACAGCTGCCTAGTCGTTCGGATGGGACAAAAAGCCGAGGTCCCGTGTACACATTGGGGTGCACGTAAAAGATCCCTTGGCAGTTGGAATTCGATATAAGAGTAGGCCGTGCAAAAGAGTAGGACGTTAATCCCCATTTCATTTCATTTCACTAGTGGATTACCCACAGTTCCGTGCAAAACACGCATAAAGTTCGCCGTAACAGGCCGCATTTCATTGGCAAACGCCTCACATTATTCAGAACACGTCAGTGCTAACAACTCTTCCAGATCCTAGTGTAGTAAAGACAAGTACAACGAAATTTCGAACTATAAAAACGAAACGAAACAGGATGTTTGTTTTTATCAGATTGACAGCCATATTATCTTATATAACATCATACTATTTCTGATCCACTTTTCAAAAGTGACGTCAAACACAACGCATATTCCGTCGCCAAGAAACTACAAGTGCCCACTTTATGGATTTCTACCACCCCCATACATTCATATGAATAAGTGATTGATACATTTTTGACCGATTGGTTATTGAGCTAACAACTACTATATATTTAAAGCATAACAGCATATGAATTTATGTAAGCGCTGTGGTAAAATCAAAAATGGGACTTTAAATCCAAAATTTGCAATTGACATACAAAAGAACAATACCAATCAATGATGTAAAAATTGTGTACCTTTTGCACTTTCTGATATTTTTACTTTATCCTTCTTTTGCTGATAGGGGGCCGTAGTGGCTCGGTGAATAAGACATTGGCTCGCTGGGGATCTCGGATTCACTCCCGGTGTTGGTCGAAAAAGAACCCTTGGTAGTTGGAATTAGACGATGAGTATTTGGAAACGTTGCTATTCTGGCCAAATATTCCTAGATACCCCCTGTATGGCGTCTTCCGGACTTCATTCGCCCAACCGGAGTAGAATAGTAAGACGTTTAACCCCATTTTATTTCATTTCGTACTGCAAATAGTTTATGTATTTATACGTTATATCGATGTGTGTAGCTCTACATCTGTTTTAGAGCCATTTTCAGAGAACACGTTTTCTCAGATATTGTTTTTATATCAAAAGGCTAATTTATCAATTAAGTTGTAAGAAATTGCCATGAAAATATATTGATTAGAAATTAAACGTCCTCATGCTATGTAGCTTTAATGCGTATTTTATAACACCATGCGAAGTTATAGTCGTAAAGATTAATGTCAGTAAAAGTTGTGTTACAGCCAACGACGAATCATACGCGTTTATTTTATTACGCCCTTACAAATATTTTATAGCTTGTTATACAGCAAAATACATTCTTTATCAAAGAAATAAGAAAACATAATATTCGCTATAAAATATTCATATATTTAGTTCTTTTCATTTTTGAAAGAATAAACACGAAAGTCATTACGGCCTACAATAAAAAGTATAAGTCTGTGCATGTCCGCATTACAAATTTGCAAAATAATAGACGTTGATTTTTAATGCAAAGTGTCCATTTTATTCAACAAACGATTGCTTTAGAAATTCACAGAAAGGGGCAGAACAATTATTTCGCCTTTTTTTTATTTTTGGTTACAGAGTAAAAATCAGGTGTAAATTTTACATATAAAACTCCCATAAGACTAATTATTATGAACCACTAATGTTAATAGGTTTTTTTTGTTGGTTTTTTTTTTGTGGACAAATAATGTTTTTCAAGAAATGGTTTCTAGCACCCAATTTATAATATTTTTTAATATAGAATTATTTAAAATACCACAAAATAATATCTATAAATGTTCAATTCACGTATGAACGATTTCTAGATCTTTTCGTCTCATTTCGGGCAACGAAGCTTGGACGGAGCAATTTGCGACAGTGATAAAGATAGTTCCCTGAAATTTGCACCACACAGAGTCTTTATTTAATTAAATGTAAATATAAGTAGCTAACTCCAACAAACATAAAGGAAACTATCCATTTGCTTCTTAAAATATAATGAAGCTGCAGTGGTTCAGAGAGTAAAACTTCACCTTACTAAGCAGGGGGTACGGCATTCGATTACAGAGAACGAGGAACAAAGACAACGCCTAGGCGTTTAGATTGGCAAAAATACTATAACTTCGGAAAACAATTCGGCGTCAGACAAAAAAACCCTTGACAGTTGGAATTTGAAATAAGAGTAGGCGATAGCACATACGGACGTTAAACCACATTCCATGTCCTTTCATTCCACTCCCTTTAATATGCGATGGGGATTTTGTGTTTCAAATAATTCAAACTCAAAGTCCAATAATTTGATATTGTACATTTATACACAGTCACTGTTTATAGTGTTATAAATCTATGGTGCTGCACATTTGTCGGTCATGATTGTTGATAATATCAATAACTTTCTCCCTAAATACATCGACCTTTATGTATTATTGTTGTAAAGGGTTTGTTGTCATCAAGGGGAAGTCACAAAAATAGAATGTGATTTATATTCAGATGGTCAAACCTTTCCTTAAGAGAAACTAAAGCATGAGATCCATAGTTTTGTTGTACAACTTAGATACAAATTCCTGTACCCCTTAATATTTAATAATAAAACGTAATATGGGTTTCTTGTGCGCGTGGAGAGATATGACTGATAAAATGGTCTACTAAATATCTTCTCTACCTATTTTAATACAAAATGTCACATAATTTGGCGCTGCTTGGAAATGGTCAATGGAATTGTTAACGATTGTGCGTTACTGTACATACTTCATTAATGAATTCTATTGTTTATCGTATGAGTGACTTGATAATCGCAACGATCAGTTTCCACTATAAACAAATCCAGTATTAACACAAGGTACAATTTTATGGATAACCAAATGCTGAGTTTAATACTAAGCGAGGTTTCGAGGAGGATGCTCTCGTCTTTATCAAGCAAATGATACGGGTGTGTGAATAGCAGGCAAATATATACAGAATATCAAACTCAGTAATTGTGTATCCATAAAATTGTACCTTGTGTTAATATGTTTAATTACTAAGTGCCAATCAAAGAAGATAAGTCCAGTATATTTACACGACTATCCGATCACTTGGGAATGACATAAAGTTTTTGAGACTGCTGGTCAGCAACATAATATTATAGAATCTAAGTGATTGTATATCTGGAATAAACTACTTTGTAGCTTCAAGGATGCGGATTTATAAGGGTCATTGTTTTTGTTTTATCGAATACTTACAGGCAGAACATTTAATTTTTGTCTAAAGAGGGCAAGACAGGGCCGACCGAAGCAATTCTTGATTGGTGTGTGTGTGTGTGGGGGGGGGGGCTTCCATCCTAGGTTCCTATAGGCGAGATCCCAGGGCCGCAAGTACCCGGAGAAAAGAGTACTTGCGGCCAAATTATTCGGGCTAAAGCCCCCCCCCCACCTAGAATCCCCTGCAAGAAACCAAGCTATACCTAGTACCACGCCAAACCGCGAAAGGTTACCGTTTTTTGCAGAATGTGTTAATCCAGAAACACTAATAACCGGTTTTAAAACTGGCGAGTATAAATAATATAGTACATTGTGAGTATTGCAGGCTCTGTAGCCCCTATATATATTGATGATCTCACGTAGTTTGGGAAATTGGGGCCCCTATTTAGTCTCGAATTCAAGTGGATGATTTACAGTGTATCGAGTCTTGTACTCGGGATATAATCTAGAAGGTCCACAGTCCGCCCCTCAGCGATACGTGACCACAATGGCGTTCTATGTTACGCATCACAGATCGTATAATAATATCTAGTAAAGATCTATCATACCAAAATCAAATTAAAAGTGCAGACGAATAAAGATATAATATATGCCCTTTGAACCATTGTGTTATTTGTGACCGAGTCTTTGGTCACCAAATCTACATTGGCTATTGAGCTTTTATGTGGTCATTGTCACCGGTACAAAAAGAGCAATAACTGATCGGTGTGAATAAACAAATAAATAATATTAACGTTTTTGTCGAGAGCTGTAGAGACATGTTAATTTGTTTACTAAAGGCCGATTTGTCATTTTGTATATCGTTAAATGACACATTTTCTCCAAAGAAATAGGTACAATAGAAAGAGCTTGTCAGAGTGATATGTTCTATACAATGGCTGCCAACTTTCCTATTGAAACCTTCTACAATAGGTTACCATGTTGAGCGCCCCGGCGTATTAGAAATGTGCTTTCTATGCGCATAATGAAAGACCTATATACCTATGTATAATATATTGACTTGTGATTGTCTGAAGGTCATGTGACGTCATGACATGTACATCATACGTCAACCATTTTATATTCATGTATTGGTTATTTGACTTATACAGGTAGCATATTGCCTCTCTACAGACATATTTTACTTTAATATAAACTGTGTGTTAACAATGATAATTGACATTTAAGGAGCTAGACAAGATATATTTTGTTAAACAATGGCCATTTGTTGAAGAAGTCAATAACCAAATAGTCCCTAAAAACATTTATTTATGACATTTATATATGTCTTGCACGTATCACCAACCAACACAAAATAATTTACAAAATAGGCTACACCGGGATCTTCCAAGAATATGATGGTACTGAAATTTTACAAATATCGTCTGAAATCAGTACATTCATGAGGGACACAGTATTACCAGATTTTTCCATGGGGTTACAATACAGATGATTTTATAGGGCTAGGCCTGATCCATGATGGTGTTATGGTCATAACCATCCAGAACTTGAAAACAACACCCGAATCACGATGCAAGTTATATCGTTTAGTTGCGAACTCTTCATAGCTAGTGCAGCTGGACCCAAACAAAGCACACAAGACAAAAACGTGTAGACAGAAACATTGCAAACAATAAACAACAAACCTATGCGTTAGATATTAGGACAAATTGAGCTTGTAAACTGAAAAAATAAACTGCAACGTGACTTGACCAATATTTCAAGCCAAAAACTCGTAATTACCGTAAACACGATCTGAATCTAAGGCAGAATATTGGTGTAAGAGGTCGACATGATACCAAAAAGGAAATGAAAGGACACCTAGTACTGACCACTCCAATGTTTCATTCTATTCCAAGGATTGTTATAGTACTGGGATCATTCGGGATCGTATAAAAATCAAAGCCGAAAATATAGAATTCCTTTCAACCGAAATAAGCCCATCAGAGTTCTGGGGTAATGTTCATACAGGCAAAATGCCTGACTATATGTTTGTTGTGTCGTATACAACGTGGCTGCAGATCTTCCATGTTACACCCGTTACAACTTCTTTTTTATTTGAAAATTTGCTAAGAATTTTAATTTCCTTGTACGTCTTCTAACTATACAGATGTTATTACATTACCCATAATTTCATCGGGATTTTCAGACATGGTTCCCCTTTGTTAATGGTGAAAGACGGGAATAACGCATAGTCGTGTACGTAAAAGAACCATTGACGGTTGGAATTTGATATAAGAGTAGACCATAGTTCCGCTGTCCAGGAAAAATGCCCTCATAGCACACTATGTCTGTCTCCATTAGATCAGTCGGAACAGAACAATAGTATAGACCGTTAACCCCAATTTCATTTCATTTCAGTTTTACCCTTAATCTCCGAAGCATTGAGTTTCTAGAAATAGATGGTATAGACCGTGTACATGTATACTATGTGAGCCTTTGATTATAAATCAACACGGGTGTAGGTCGTGGGGCTTCTTTTTTATCGTGTTATCTTTATTCATTACTTAATGTGCTAATTCCGACCCAATATACGTTCTATGAATTTTTCCCGGGCTTAATTTTTCCCTGCCAATTTGATTAGATCTTTGTTGCAGTGGATAGCGAGACGCTACGCTGTTTATTTAACTGGAAAGCAAACATAATATAAACACAAATTTGGGGAATCGTTTCATAAGAGTTATCCAGACGGGTCACAATTTCAATCTCCTCTACGAAAATTATAAATAAAAGAGTTGATCGACTTTTTTGTTTCATCGCTGATGAATAACCAGTCAGTCTTGCTCAGTTGTTAAGGGGGGCAGTTTTATTTCATTATAAGAAATTAGTCGATTTCTTAGAAAATATAAAAAAATCTCTTTAAAAACCCAAGCATTGAATAAAGCTTATATCAAACTACATAATTTGACAATCTCGTTAAATCTCGTCCAATTGTTGTTTGTTTTACTGATTATTTACAAAATGGCAGACACCCAGAACGAATTCTATTTGCGTTTAATCAAATTTCATTAATTATAAAAAAATCATTTTACATGCATGATCAAAGAAAGGAGACATTGACATGAAATTGATTAATTATTTTGTATGTTACATTGACTTACGTTCAGTTAGATGGTATGTGGTATTAAGATTTTTTTAACATTTAATATACATCATAGCAGGCTGAATTAATTCTCACATTAAGAATTATCAGTGGCTAGTCAAATACGAGTAAACGGAAATGCAGTAGATAAACAACCAATATAATATCAATGTTCAGTCATGTTTTCAAATATCACTGAATATCAGAGTTCATTTCCGGTGATTTTTATATTTATTGCATGCATCTTAACGTATCTGTGTGATTAGCATTTTTCGGAAAATATTAAATTCCCCACGGCTTAATCCATGCATATTATGTGATCTGGTTGATTATTTAAATTTGCAATTTCATATTTTTAAGTTATATTTTTCAAAATGTTTTAAAATAAAGCCTAAAATAAATTGTATCTATAAACAGTCCTACCTTGTTAAAGAATAATCCTATTAATCCTATAATTCACTATTGCCAGTTGAGAAATTGGCAAAAATATCATGGGGGTGAATGGGAAAAGGGAGGTAATTGTGTTATTATTTCCTGTGTCACTCATTTTAATGTCTGGGAAATAATGCCCATGATCATGTAATAGTGATTTGACAACCTTTTAAGCAAAAAACATAGAAATAATTGTGTTTTGACTTTCTTAGAAAATATGAATTTCCTATTCCCATACGATGAAAGCCAATAATCCATTAAAATGTTGGTGTTGTTTAGTTTCATCTTGGATTCAATCGAATTAAAACAGACTTGCATCTGGCGATTTATGGCGCAGAGACTGCAAAATGGAGGAAAGTTTAATTTTGGAGAAATGTAGACGGATTTTGCTGACCGATTTTTCCAAGACGCGAGAAAATTAAAATGTAATATAATCTACACATTGTAAGGGATTCCCATATCGGCTAAATCATACTCGGGCTTTAATATTACTTGAAACCTTATAGATCCAATATTCAATTTTGTTCTATATATCTTAATATCACCCCATATGAGAGAGAGAGGGAGAGAGAGAGAGAGAGGAGTTTTAACGTCCACTCGACACAAACATGGCCATTTCGTGACTAACATAATATGGTTCAATTTTCAATCTCCATGATTCGCTTGCGCGTATGGGTCTTTACCAGTAGGAAGAAACGGGAGGACCCGAAGGAAACCCACATCATTGGTTGGACAGGCGACCCTACTCCTGGTCACGTACAACCGGCGAATCGAAACTACGCTAGTTGACTCAATGACAGAACATATGATACACTGCACACGTGCTAACCATTACCCCAAATAAAATGATATTATTTGTATACGCAAAAAGTATTTTAGAAATAAAGAATCTACACAATTATGTCATGATATATTATTTAATAATGAACAATAACTTACGCATTATTCTTTCACACAAACGCGTTCACCTTAATAAACCGTTTTGTAGAACTGCTAGTATTCTATAATATCGTATCCAATGTTTTTATACTATTTCGTTTCGTTTTGTCTAGATAGAATATTGATAATAACTATAATATTGACATACAGCTATGTGTTTAGATTAATGTTGGCTTTCGTATTTACATATCGTCTTTCTTAAACACCAAATTCAATTTCCATCAAACTTAAATATTATCTAATATCAAAGAAATACAATTCCTTGCACAACTCAAAATAATTCATTTCTGGGTTTCATGGAAAATCGAAAATGTGACAGGAAAATGATTAAAAAAATCATTTTCAATATCTAGTTTTTTCATAAAATAATAATTTTTCTTTCAGCAAAAGATTCACGGTTATATTCAAAATATTAATTCCAATATCTAAATTAGAAATAAATCTAAAAATCAAACACCTTCTCTACAGAAATAGCACTAATTTTCTTCATATTAATATTAAAAAATATTCTAAAATATTCCTCCATCCATTTAATCCAATTTCCAATGAAATCTGTGGAAAGGGTTATTTTGGTAAAGATTGCTAAATACAGGCAAGGACATTTTTTAAATTTCAATTTAAATTTACATGTACAATGAAGTTAGAGAGCATAAAGTGGAAATAGTAACATTGAACTTTATGCATATTATGCGTAACAAACTTAAATGACAGCGTATTTGGCACCAACAAAGGACCCATTACCCGTGACCAATTCTAGGAATGAAATGAAATGGGGATTAACGTCATAATTTTCTGCTCCGACAAGGCTAGTGAAAACGGACATACGCGATACAGTGTGCTAACAGACATTTTGCGAGGGCATTCACACTACGGTCTACTTTTATTTCGAATTCCAACTGCCAAGGGGTCATTTACGTGAGCTTTGTGACTAAAATTCTAAAATTCCCTCTATTATTTTTTATTTATTTCGTTTCAAAATTGTTGTAATAACTGAATTTTAAACCAGCCTAGCTAACCGTTTTGTGCATATTCCTGAAGCAATGGTCCGAGAAATCCCTCTGTGGCCATTGCTGGATTGGTTTCTGATAATTGAACTTTTGAGGGAGTGTGTCTATTCTTCCCGTTCAATCAAATCTTTCACTTGAGTACCGCAATATGACAGCCCTATGTTTAATCTGGGGTCTTCCCTAAAACTTTGGACAGTGATTTAAGGTATTAAAAAGGCGAAAGTCTGTTCGTCTCCATATAGTATTGTTTAGAGTTATGTCAATGTTGATAGTCTCGTTTGTCACGCAATTAGTTTTACTGCTATATTCTGCTATACACTGGTTAATTGAGCATAATAAAATGGCGAACCGACGTAACAGTATGCAAACATATTTAATTTGGTCCAATTTGACACTGGTAGGGCCTTTGTAACGCAGTTAGCGATTGGCAGTCAATTGGACTATTGACCAATCATAATTTAGAACGAGAATTTTTCCTCTTTCCAGCACTGAGTAGTGGGATTAGTTATAACCAAACGGAACACTGCGAGGAGTATGCGTCTTGTAGGCAGTTCAGATGTCTGGAATGGCACTACGTGACGTACCTGGCAATCGGAAGGTTTTGCCAATATTGACATGATGGTTAATCCCAAACATTGAAAGTGGGAGATGTTTTCAACAGTTTTATATGTTTATTTTGGCCAATTTTCAGAAGACTAGAAACATATACACCCAGGAAAAAAGGTACCAGCCGATCAACAGTTAAATTTAGTTGTCAAATACAGTGTATTGCGACTATACACGCTGCGTCCGAGAAGAGATTTTGGTCTTTTCTTACCGATTGAAAAATGATTTTACATATATACAGATTGAAGTTGAATTTGGCTCGTTGGACGACCATTCAATATCTGTTCATTTGTAAATCGTATAATAATAGGCCAATATATAATTTAGACATTTATTTTTATTTAGAAGCAACGTGTGGTGCGATTATCAGTTGTCTTAAGCATCATTATGTGGTCGACAGCTGTGAAAAAAGCAGATGCGAGGTGAATTGATGGTCAGTTAGCAAATGGCTGCCATTCTTGAAACCATAGTTTCAACTTCTCTCCCATCGCATCCATTTTTAGTCACAAAATCCACCCTGATAAAGCAGTTGATGTCTAGGTGTTCCTATAGTTGTGTTTTCCGATTTAGACTTTAGATGTTTTGTCATTTGTGTTTGCAATATTGCTCGGCCCGTCAATTACGTCAATCCGCGTTGGTCCAGCGGATTTTCCGGTTTAGGGTCAAGTTTTAGTTTATCATGTCGATATATTTTCTGGGGCTCGGGGTGCATGCATCTTACACAAACTGGAGCCCCAACTTTTTTTTAAATCTGCCATATAATCCCCGGCTTATGTAATAACGACCACTTGATGTTTTCCTCTTTTCATGACCCCGATATCCGTACTTACCTATAGTTCTAACCAGTCTAAAAAATATAGGTGTAAAAAATTCATTGTGACAGTTTTTATATTTTTTGCTAAACGAACGTGTAAATCTATTTTTTTTAACATGACAAATAGACTGTTTTCCCTCTAGTCCATTATAACTATTAACGAAAGCGTTCAAGCGACTCGCTAACAGTCCAATAAAAAGATCTACGACGTGGTCACATTATAAGGATGTAGATCAAACTTAAGAAGACTTGAGAACTCGTGAAGCGAAAGTTATTGCTGAACTAAACACCATTTTCTACTCCCATGTTTTGACTTCTGCCTCCCAGAATCCTATCATTCATCTTCAATTTGACTTCTGGAAAATCACGTGATTGTCTCGAGATTGGAACGCGCTTGGAGCGAGGTTGTGTTCCCGGCACGCGCCTAGAAATGATATACTAGCTTACTTCATGACGCTGAAGACATTTAGTTGATAAGCAAAGCTGAGTGGTAATGGATGATGCAGGGTCAAAGATTTCAGGTTTCCGCGAAGATTGATTTATTTGAACCTTGCCTCACTAACAGTTTACTTATAAAAATAACGAATGTTGGGCTAACTTCATTACCTTCGTCCCTGAAGAGTTCATCTTATTAACCACGATGTCAAACCGGTATCGGTTACAATAGTATTAATAACTACAACAAACTTGAAGGTGAAATTACTGACACTGAAATAACCAATATTCTTATTACATCAGGTCAAACAAAGGCACGACCTTTGACCTAAATATAATTGAAATCCAAGACTGTAGTACTAGGACCGAATTCGATTTGTTTTTATCTGTATTTTCCAGTCGAATTCGCCATTTCGGCTTCTCGGTATCAATTTATGACTATTATATCAGGGATGAAAAATGGCGGGATTTTAACAAGAGTTATGAGTATCATCATGGAGGATCACGTGCCATTATCCGTTACGGCGATTTATTCCCTGAAAAAAGAAAAAAGCCACCGTCAAAATTGTATTACGAGAAACGTAATCTAGATGATGTTCCGATATTAGCTGATATCTTTTTAATATGCTCATATAAAAATTATTTTACATTTTTATAGTAAATTAGCAATATTTTTATTGGTTTTAGAATGAAAAACGACCTCTGTTAGATAATATCACTGATGTGCTGACTGTAAAAGATGATCTGTGGGCTAAAATATCTCAAGAAAATATTAATGTAACCGAAAATTGCAAGAAACTACAGTCTTTTGTTCAAACTTGAAAATATTTGTTGTTGATCAGTGGTGTAGGTAGAGGTTGCCCCCCCCCCCCACTATTGCACACGTAAAACAAATCCCAATGCATCTGTACGCTACAAGGTAATATGTATTAACTGGGGTAAATAGCATAAAATTGATATACATTACATATAGTGCCCTCCATGCGTATTTCAACATCTCAGACTTATATCATATTTTTAAGTACTGGAAATGACGTGTCTGTGACTCCCCTTTTTCTTGTTTACTCTGCGTGTTCCCATCCAAGATAAATATTCACATCGGTCTATCTAAAACGTTTCGATGTAAATCTTGTTTCGTGACGTATTATTACAGCGATGTGTTTTTTCTTGTCCTGTAAGTTTTGGCACCTGGGCCACCAGTCATCGTTTTATTTATATTGTACTACATTTATATCAGAAAGCAAAATACATATACATTTCATATTGGCCCACCAACATAGATTTATCCCTGGAACCGTCGAGCTTTTGGTTTCTTTAGATGTTCACTTGGTAGCACCTGTCCAGCCCAATAACAATCCTGTTGATACGAATCAGCTCAGGGTTATTTTCCATCTGAAAACTATGGGTATAAATTTGATATTAATACGTGGAAATATTACCTGAGCTAGGTAAATAAATAAGTAGGCATCTGGTATTATTGTAGACTCAAACCAAATCCAAGTCAGCAAACTGGTTAACACAAAACTGGCATCTGTCAAAAATCATTTCACGGAAACCCGCTGTTGTTGTTTTCATTGTAAATGATGATGGGGGTGGGGTGGTTTCTTTGCCATTACTAAAATTACTTTTTCAAATTCTTAATAAAAAAAAAATCTGCTTATAATTATAAGATGTACTGGGTGGAGTTTTTGTTTTCTATTTATATCAGTAAGAGGTATTTTTATATTTGTTAAATATAAGATAGCTAAGGTAACATATCTTAGGTGTTATTTTGTAATTCATATTGAGTGTAAACAATTTTTGATAGTTTATATTTAACTTTCTTACCACCTAAAATGTAACTGAGTTTGATAGTGTAAATTTTACTTTCATACAACCTTTTGATGGTGTACAGCAGATATAAGCTAATAATACAAACGTAAATTGTTTTAGGATATTATTTGTTTTTGTGTGTGTGGCGGTAGGTGCTGTCGACTTGGCTGTTGTGGCGGCCCGTGTCATCTCTGAAGTTGGTGGTAGTAAGGGTACGGAATTTGAACAGAGAAGAGCAACATACAGTCAGCCTTTTTTTGATAATGGAGACACGGGCTTTTGCACCTCCACCACCACCTTTGGGTACGGACCTGTTCAGAGATTAACTGTTCAAAATGTAGAAAAGTATACAATGCCCATACTCACATAAGCTATAACAGTTTAACTTAAGCTACTGTGTAGAGTTAGGGTTACCTTGAAACATGTGTTTATAAAAGACAAATGGACTTGAATAATTTTTCAATAACAATAGTCATTCAAATAATTTTAATAATGTAAAGTACTGTTTCTCTTTGAGAACAAAATAGTCCAAAGTTAACAAAGCTATAAACATATTCAGGTTTTTCTTTTCTTTTAAAATCAATATTTATACAAAACAATTCATTGACAAAATAAGTATAATGCAAACAACAACATGTATATACCTTATTGTTACGAATTGATATCAATACATTTCTGAATTTCAAATTAAATTCGACACGGATGCATGGAACCTACTGCAAATGGTGATAAAACTGATAAATATGTTACTGATAAGTGGAAACATTGAAAGGCAATATATCATTTGCACAAATATACTTAAAAATACATCAATTAGTAATAATTGATGGGATTATTTTACATATTATTTGTATTTGAAATAGAAATATTCCTGGTATAGAATCAGAAATAAGTGATGACATTAAATTATCAATGGCAGTCAGAATTTTAACATTTATATATAATTAATTCAATGTTATCTTAACTTCCCCATCAGCCCAGAAAAAAAAACATATTCACCGTTTGTAGGTATCTACTAAATATGGAACGTACTTTTAACCTTGTAAATAATTCAAATCATTTTAATGACTGTTAACGTTATATATGGATCGCAGAAGTTAAAGGGGGTTCTTGGTGTAGCTGAGAATGCATGTTCTAAGAGTAGCATTGGTCACAACATTTAAAGGATATAATCGATGCTGCTCACAATGGATATTGATGACCGACAACGTTATGATAACGTTGCTGAGAATGGGTATGTAGTGGGAGTTGTATAAATCCAAATGTAAAAACATGTCTGAAATTAACATCGATTCTGGTAATAAGTTGTTTTAAAAGAAGAAGTAGAAGCTAGTGTATGTATAAGACATTGATTCTGGAAACGTAACAGATGAACAGAGCATTTTCTGATGTATAGTTTTGAAAACCCATATATGCGTATGTATGCGCTTTCTAAAAAAAGACTTTGATGCTCTTTACTGTATAAGGGGGTTGGGATGGCCTAGTGGTCTAGAGTGCCGCGCTTCGACCTCTAGCTGGCCGGTCACCTCTGGCTTGCGGCTGTGGTTTCGGGCCCTGCCTCGTGGGTTTCCTCCGGGCATTCCGGTTTCCTCCCACGCGCAAGCGAATTATTGAAATAAAATCAAACCATATGTTAGTCCCGAAATGACCTAGTTTGTGTTGAGTGGACGTTAAACCCCATTTCCCTCCCTCTCTCTCTCTCTCTCCCTCTAGTGTATATAGCCTTTACTCTTGGAAAGAGGGCGCGACATTATATTGAAGTAACCACCAGTTTTAAAGATACCTTCGCCGTATTTATGACCTGACCTTTTTGTATTGTTTAAAGAGGTTGTGGTACATCAGCTATTCATTCTGGTAAATCCACAAAGGATTGGACAAAGATTTAAGATGAGACTGACCAATGACAGTGGGCTAGTAGAATATTGGTCCGATGTAAAGCAATTAGAAACATTGTTTTTACATGGGTACGGTAGACTTAAGATGTTTATATCTTTAAATAGACGTCTTCAAACTGTCTGGCGCAATATGTAAACCTTGATATCACCTTCTCATTCAATATTGACTGTAGACCAAACTAGTAATTAAGATATGTAAATGGCACCAAACATGTCCGGGTTTCCCGACATCTCCAAGACTCTAAGATTGATATAGGTCGGTACTGTCCGTGGTATGTCTGGAATCAGAGCTGTATTTGATATTACTGTCACCGGTGAACAGTAATGGGGTGTCACACGGCTAGGATAACGTTGAATTACAGACTTCTTCTCATATTGAAAAAAGCTAAATTCTTTTGAAGGCGGTAAGCCACTTTAATTCAGGTCATCATTAAGTAATTAATTGGGTAGTGATAGCATATTAAGCTGTACAATTTGTATATTTGGTAAGATTAAGCTGTAGTCGGGTTGTTTACTAATTTTAGTTTTAAAATACTGTTTAATCAATTTGTAATTTTATTTTGTTACAAGATCAACGCTATCCAGGCATTTCCAGTTATCTTATCCCGTATGTCCAGTACTAATTTGTGCCTGTGTGGCATACATCTGGAACTGGGCGCATTTTATATACTTTTCACAATAATTCAAATTTCTTCCTGTTTTAGGTGTATTGCTATGAGAGCAATAACAGTTTAAAACGCTCTCTACCACCCATCAACCATATTTTAAAGACTAAGCATTCAAAGTACTATAAATTTGAATAGTTTTTGATATTAAAAACCTGAGAAACCTAGGATTCGTTTTTTCTGTGATACATGTGTTCATGAAAGAGGTGTCAAACATAGCTTAAATATTATCATGGTATTTACTATATACATAAAATATGTAGATCTAATAATATGATAGATGAAAATACATTATACAAAAAAATTCAGCATTTCGGAAATAGATAACGTCATTTTCAATACAGTTGCTCCTTACTTTCGCGTGATTTGGAGGAACTTGAAATATGCACAAGAGAAGTATCTTTTGATAGAAATGTGCATATGATATGTCTAGAACATGAATGAAACATACAAAACCTCTCAGCCTATTATAACCAACTCATACAGTAATAGTTGACATAGATCTTTTTCTGAGATAACAACAAAATATGATCTACGTAACTACGGTTAAAAATAGATGCGACTAATCTTTTGCTTCTATTTTAATCCTATCGATAGACGTTGGCAGACACGTAAACACATTCTTTCCGCTACAATTCGAACCTTTTTTACGAATGAATTAATAAATAATAGAGGAATGGGGATGTGAGACTTGCATAAACCAATATGAGAACCACACAGGCATCGAGTTGCTTTTAATTGTTTCTGATTTATAAAACTACAAAGACGCGTGATTTGCAAATAAATATTAGTACACCTGAAAAACACGTGATGTGTGAAGGCTGTCTTCATGTTAACATCTGAAAACCAACGAATTTCAATTGAATCTGGAGAATCGCCAAGGTTTTATCTATTGTCACCTGTTCATTTTACTCATTTACACATACCATTGAATGTTGTGATTATTGTAAACAGAACAAAAGCTCAAATGTAGATGCACAGGCTTTGTGAATACACGTTCGCTGCCGTTTGTGTCTAGTCCCTGTTTCAGCATCTTCTAAAGTCCCCTTTCCCTAAGTTCGATGTTTAAAACAGTTATATTTCCTACTTTTGTGAAGATATGATATGTCGGATGCCCCACAACAATATTAACGTCCAAATTTAACAGGATCAAAGATCAGTCTTGAAAAGTTTATTCAAGAAGCCAGACTTTTAAGTCATTCGACGATCGTGTTCTGGTCGACGTTCACGATTCTGGTAGACAATTACAACCTTGTCCCTTTCTTGTTGTGGTGTCTGAGAGCATAATCAAACCCGTCTTGAATTTTTTCTGAAATTGAGCAACTATTACTAATTATAAATTGTAGGAATGTTTTTCAGACAAAAATGGGCGATACGTTGTTTTTTTTTCATCATTTAAAGTTTAAGTGCGGCTGTGTACACCTATCCCCATGTCTGCTGAGAACAGATTTTGTGGAGACGTTGTTATGCTAATCCCAAATTGGGAGATACTAAGTCTAAATAAGGGACACTAAGTCTTAATTGGGAGATACTAAGTGTTAATTAGAAGATACTAAGTCCTACTTAAGAGAACAGGTTTTTATTGGAGGGGGGGGGGGGTGTATCCTGATTATACGTACTAATTTGGTGATACTTATTCTTAATTATGACTTACTAATTCATAATCAGGAAATACCGTACTAATCTTTTTAAAAATTTATTAGGGCCGAATGCGCTTAAGCACGACCGTATGCATTGTTTCAGAAACATATGCTGTAATAATGTACCTTTAGGTTTGTGTTACTTTTGTTTCTGTTTAAGACTGCCCACGTTAAATAAAAGACTCGTATAATTCACTGCCCACGTTAAAACAAGACTGATCTCCCCCACTTCTATCGCGACTAGCAAAGGCTATTCAATGTGAAGGTGTGATTCTTATTCAAAAGCATGGATAGTATTAAGCATATTATGTAAAAGAGATGGATTTTATAGTTACAAAGGTTCATCGCCCCATAGAAAGTTCAGATAATTGCATGGTGTGTCTTCTACTGGATGACGTGATAGGTGATATCTATATGTTATTAAACGTAAAAACTCAGACACTATACATCCAATAATAACTGTTAAATACACACTTTTACTCCTTTAAACCTATTCATTTCAGACTTCCTTATTCAAGACGTTTCTCTTTAAATCATTTAAAGAAAATAGTTCCTTTTCAAGCACGTGTGGTTGAAATTATCGCGCCGTCCATACATGTTGACACTGAGTGTTTTGTTTAGTGATTACATTCAGTAATTTGGGGAAAGAAATTGTAATTTCGATTTTTTCTTCTTCGTTCAATTTATTTTTTGTATTGAATGACGACTAGCCAGGAAATAGTTTTATAAACAAGATAATCGATTAGGGGTGATTTTAACTAGTTCAAAATTTAAACGCCACGTTCCGTAATTGTGGTGCCACTGAGTGAGTAGGGCATGAGGATCTCATTAAAAGTAAGGTATTATCAATGTCCATTTATTGTTTAAATTTTTCACAACAATTAATTGGTGATTATAATTAGGCACTGTTATGTGAGTTCGCTTTTAACGCAAGGTATGCATCCCTTTCTAGAACATAACTTCCGCTTTCAGATATCAAGGTTAATGAAACCATCGAAAACAATGACTACCGCCGATATTGCTGTGGATCCCGATTTGAAGTTCTGAACGTTTTGTATTGGTCTGTACGATTGATTAGCTTTGTAGTTAAATCCTTTATGTTGTTTCCGGGGTCACGGGTAAGACGCTGACTCGTTATCCTGAAAATCGAGTGTTCCATCACTGCATTGGCCGAGAAAGTTCATCAAGATTTTCCGGCGTGGTTCCCACTTGTCAGTGATGTAGGACAGAGGGCCTGACATATAGTCGTTCAGATGGGACGAAAATCCGAGTTACCGGGTACAAATTGGCGTGCACGTAAAAGATCCCTTGACAGTTGGAATTCGATATAAGAGTATGCCGTAGTCCGGGCACACTTTCCCCCTTAGCACACTATAAGGCGTATGCCCGTCTTCATTAGCCCAGTTCGAAGCAGAACAGTAGGACGTTTAACCCTATTTCACATTTCATTTTATGTAATGTGTTATTGGACGGAATGCAACATGTTCACTGGAAGGTACTACTTAATTTGATAGACTTAAAACAGAAATATGACCCTTGTTATCTCATCTCACTGCCTTATTTTCTTTGTGTGGAGAACTCTCGAAGTTCTATTAACTCTGTAACCCACGTATGTGGTATAAGATCTACTTTTGAAGACGCTCGGTATGAATTGAAAAATTAAGAAAATTCCTTTTGACATTTAAGGGAATCAGACATATGTATTTAATAATATAGTTTAAGCAGTATTGAGCTGTCTACAGATGGTGTTACCGATTACACGATGGACAAAGTGGAATATTTTTCGAAATGAGTCCTGATTAGATCAATTCTGAAATACCAGAAGATACGATAGACAATATTTCCTCATAAGTACTTTGATTAAAGTTTCCATATGAATGATGGTATCCAACTGGTATATTCCTGGATGTGTATATAGCCTGACAAATATTAATTGCTGTTATCTGATAATAAGAATATTGTCAAAATGTCAGTTTACAGAGAGGTTTTGTTATTAGCTTGTATATCTAGAAAACAGGCTGGTATTAGCCTTTAAGTTTGTTTGGAATCGGTACTGGAGAGGATATAACATATGTCTTGCTGCTAACTTTACCCTTTCAAGCAGCAAGTTTTCCAGTCATTAAATGTTGTGTACCAGATATTCATATCGCTTCTATTTCTCCTCTATCTGTCTTCCTATCTCTAGTAAAAGGTTACACTGATAAACACCATGTTATTTGAGTAAATTATCCGGTTTTCATCCAATAAAGTCGCCTTATATCTTATATATTCTAGAAAGTAAGATCTTAGATGTAACCTTCCGTTCTACCTACACATGGTTTTCTATTTTCTCTATCTATATTATAAAGAGCATAATAATCATCGTAAATATTTCCTGGCAATTAGACTCACTAATGTTTAGAATAGGGAGAAAATAGCAACAGTTACCCAAAATACAACAAATCCCGGGTCTCGTTAGAGTAAATGTCTATGGGTATGAGATTGGAAAGCATCATCAGAATTACAAATAACTTGACAATAATTTATCCAGCAACGAGGCCAATGATTATGGTTGCTCTAACGGCAAATATATCCCTATTCATAATCCCCTGATAACAGAAATTCTATGAAGTCGGTGAAGTGCCAAAGGGTCCTATCTCGGGAAATTCGTCAAATACAATTTTTTTTTGCATTTCTAAAATCTCCCAATTAATATTGTGGGGGCAGTGAATGGGTATTTTCATTTTTCATTTCTAATTGATGCAAAAATGTTGTTTTCAGTACCAATTTGAAGGTAAGAGTCTATGGAACAATTCTGGTTCCAGTGTCAAGCATTCATATGCAATAAAAACAAAATGGTAGCCAAATCCAAGATGGCTGCCAATTTCCAGCTTTTCTTCAGGATTACGCCTTGACTATTGTACTATTGAACCTAGAATGGTGATTATGCACATTTCTTTTAATCTAAGCTGTGTATATCTACACTAATTAGAAATGTTCTGGATATCCAAATGTTGTATCTTGATTTGTCGAAATTTTTAAATGTAAAAGGTTCTATACCCCTTGATCTTTTTTCCAAAGAACACACATTTATTCATTAGTTCAGCACTCTGAATTCTTAACTTACTGTCTTTAATTCTTATTTCTTCATTTGTTGTCTTATTTCGACATTTGCATACTAAAATCAACATTTTTGAGTCTTAAAAAAATCAGCATTTTGTGTCTTAAAAAAATCAGCATTTTTGTGTCTTAAACATTGGCATTTGTTTTAGAAATCAGACATTAAATTTGTCATATCAGATTTCTAAATTCTATCTTGGCTAAATGTGATTGCATTTTAATGTAATGATAATATTTCTTACAGAAAATCGAAAAATGATATTTACATTTGATCAGAAACCTACAGCGAAAAACAAATCCCGAACAACGAATGTCCATATAATGGTCTCCAAAAGTCTGGGCAAAAGTTACCTCAAAGCAAACTAACTGTAAGGCGTATGCCGGTCTTGATTAGAACATTCCGAACAAACAGTAAACCGTTAAACCCCATTTTATTTCATTTTTCACGTTATTAGATAATGTCGTCTTCTTCTTTTATTAGTGTTGTACGTTCAAGCAGATTTGTTTTTCAAAAATGACAATTTTATGCTTCGTCCAGATCTTGTGCTGATGTTGTACACTCTTTTAGCGCAAAAATTTGAAATGAAACATACCAGAATCAAGTATTGGTGACTCTCACAACGTGAAGGAAATGGATCTTTAAAGAGAAGAATGTGAATACGTGTTGCTAATATATAACGGCATATGGGTGGAGATAGTTTGTATCGTATTATTGACATATTGAAATACAGTAGTTGGTGATAAAAATAATAACATCGTAAACAGCTTTATCAAATACTAAAATTCCTTCACCAAATAATATCTGGCTTTTTTCTGTTTCTTAGATAAGAAACGTTTCATTTTCCTTATCGTTTGCACAGAACGGACGCTCGTCTAACCAAAAGCAGTTTTTCAAATCACTTATAAAAGCTGTGTTTGTTTATTTAATACAATGTAACAGATTTTGACGCCCGTATATGATATCCATACTTATCTTAAATATGTTGTAAAACAAGAAATGTAATGTTAAACGAACAATTCTTCATATGAATTAGGAGACGAAAGGTCAGGGGTCAGAATATATCTGGTTTTTCCTGGTTAACCAATTATATACTACATTGTTCGATTGTTAACTTATAAAATAATATCATGCTTCCATACTGCCAAAAGAATAAAATGCTTTGTTGCTATCGAAATTCTATATTTTTCACGGGTTTTAAGTAAGTACCCATACCACTGGGTCGAATTCTAGCAATAGCCACACCAGAAAGCAATCATGCCATTTGTGAATTCCATGTACGCATCCATAGGAGAAACATAATTCATTTCATGAATATTCTCACAATAATTGATGTATAAATTTTGATATATGTCATATAAATTTGTTAAATGAAATGAAATTGTGTTTAACGTATTTCTTTTCTTCACTGACCGTTCTACTGAAGACGGGCATACGCCATAGAATGTGTGTTTTGAGGGAAACGTTTGCACGGACAGCGGCACTACGGCCTATCTCTATTTCGAATTCCAACCGACAGGGTTTTTTTTACGTGCACGTCGATGTGTATCCGAGATCTTGGTTTTTCATCCTTAATTGATCGACTGGCAGACTGTTTCTTGGCAAGCTCTCCGTCCCACATTAGGGGAAACCTGCACTTTCTGAGTTTCTCGGCCCACAAGGGGATCGAGATCACCCGATTGGTGGGCCAGTATCTTACAAACGGAGCCATCAATGCTCTCGCGTAGGTTTGTAGTGTATGATTGTTCTTTTTTTTATTCATTTAAATGTTCCCTTCTCTGGATCTGGTCAGCATTTTAAGAATAGCTATCATTGTGGACTCTGAATTATCTTTTACTAATTACGACAATATTTATTTCATTTTGGAAGTTTTTGTCTCCATATCAATTAGTATACCGTGTACTATTTCAACTTTAAAGAATTGGTATTATTTAAACCTGAACAACTGTTGCGTTCATTTCACATTACTTCAGAAAAAATATTTTGGGTGATGCAGTGGTGTCCATTTTCGGTACGTCATTGGAATACCGCTGACATTTTTGTGTTTGGTGTTGTCTTGGAGTAAATGTGTTAAAAGTCTTCTGTTCGCAACTTGGCATGGATTCTTGTGCAAGTTTATTTATAGAATCATTTAAATCACCATGGGAATCCGCACTAGAAAAAATCCCATGTTAATTCTGACCGTATGTTGATAAGAAACTTGTAAAACAACATTAGCACACTCAAGACTCCACCCACCGCTTATCTCCCTTGGTATAAAACTTCAGTCTTCAAAAAGTTGATTTACATATTCGTTTGCAGCTAATCTTGTTTTAAAATTGTTGCCAAATCAAAGTATCTGGATAATCGAAGCGGTTATTGAACTAAATGAAACTCTAAGAGTAAAGAACCTTCCTGTTCCACATGCGATAGGTTGATGATCTAAAATTTAAGTGAACCAAGATAAATTATAGTTAGATAGATAAAGATTTTAATACGAAAAGCTGACATTATAAAGATTTATCTAAAGTAGATTAGCAAAGTTCACTTAGAGTAAGTTCACGGTGTCATACGATGATGTATGCATGCGCAGTTCTTAAAAAGATGAAAGGTGTGATAGGAAGTATAACCCCAGAGAAAATGGCAGGTGTAAAGTTGAAGCCAGGGAGATGTATCAAGTAAAATGGAGGTCTTTTAGTAAAATTATTATTTAGATAGCTGCGTGTAAATTTACTTCCAGTTCCTTGAAAAAACAAATTGTAATATTCTAAACAAGATTTTACAGTTTGTAGCAACAGGCCGCGTGCCAAATCATAGCTAAACTTCTTCCAAATACATCAATAGTGGGGTTTTTTAATAGCTTGAGAATACAGTTTGCACTTAGTATAAGTTATCATTATTAAACGATATTTAGTAAATTCAATAATTGCTGACGATATGTTTAGATGGTAAGTTGTGATTATTTTTAGTGGTTAAACCAGACTTCTTGAAAAAGCAACCTGCCAGACTCACAATAATGACGTACATCCGGCAATTAGCCAGAAAAACTTATATAATTTCATTCACAAATTTCTTCACTGTTTGTCTACATTTTAAATCATTTAGTTTCAAGGCTGTATGTTTTAGAAACTATTGTAAAGCCAATAAATCTGGAGCAATACTTTTCAATACGTTTTAACGTCAGAATTTAGCTTAAATGTTCTGTTAGCATTATTAAGTGTTAAGAACAGTTAGGTTTTTATCTATTGCATTTCCACACGCGCGGTATCATTTGACTTTTTGAAGAGCATTGGCTATTATCAGGAACTACTTACATCACAAATTTAAATATGTTTATCTTCAGAAGATTTTATTTCAGATGCAGTGGTGAATTGGCGTAAGCGATGTCGTCATTGCGCCACGGTTAGTATGCGACATGGACGACCGAAAGTAACTGGAATATAAATGAAATGAAATCAAATGGGGTTTAAGATGCTCCTGTTCTGCGCTTGGGCTAATGATAACGGGCATACGCCATACGGGATATTTTGCCCGGGCAGCGGCTCTACGGCCTACTCTGATATAGAATTCGAACTGCCAAGGGATCGTTTACGTGCACGCCAATGTGTACACGGGACTTCGGTTTTTCGTCCCATCCGAAACGTTGTCCTTGTCAGGGTCTCCGTTTTGCATCACTGACAAGGAGAAACTACGCCGGACAATCTGGATGAACTTTTTCCGCCAATGAGTACACGATTCGCTTCATTTTGCGTCATCGGATATTTACACCAGTAATTATAACAATAATTTCTTTCAAGATACCATTTTTCTAAAACAAAATTAATAGTTGCTGTTGTTTGTTGATTATTATATTGTTTAAGCTGCTGTTCAATTATTGTGAAACTACAATGAAAAGGGCTTGTATTACATACAGGAGTCGCCATGTTTGTATGCATATTTTAATAAATTCATTTCAATTATAGTATTTGGCACCATTTTTTGAGGTTTTCTGTTTCGAAGGGGACATAGAAATGGATTCCTTGTGGAATAAGGAAATAAAAGAAAGGGCACTGCCACGTTAACAGAAATTACCGCGAATTTGTAAAAAAAAATATGACTTGTTTATACTCCATCAGAACCTTCTGGTCCAACACCAAGATCGATCCCGGGAACTTGTGCTTAGTCAGTCGGTGCCAACGATGCTCCTTTCAGGGATAAAAGATTATGTGAAATACCATAGCTTTATTTAACGCCTACTTCTATAGATAATTTATATCCCAAACAAATGATATTGACAAAGCTTTTTTAAGTCTTTACACGTGGCCCACTCTGATCACTAAAAAGCATTAATAAAGGACGGAATATTGTCTTTGACTTATTGGCATAAAACATGTTTGGTGGAGTATCTTAGTTTCTTTCAGCACCTTTTTAATCCCGGAGCTATTTATCATATATAATTTTTTGTTATTCCAGCAACGCCTGGGTTTTTGTGTGAAATAGATCTAAAGATAAATAAATATAGAGAAGTATTGAATCCTAAGGGGTTGATCTACTTTCAATCTATTCACCGCCAGCAATAACATAGATCCTAAAAACTTATACAAATTTAAGAACTTCCGTTTCCTCAAGAAGTTATTAGATTGGCAAAAAGAAAGTAATGCTGTAGAATTCGGGGCATGTGATGCTTTTGTGCCTGTAGTTTTCATATTTCAATGCTTCAGAGCGCGTGAGATAAATTAGGTTTACCGTCCACTTAACACAACTAGTACATTTCGGGAATATCGAACTGTATGTTTTTTGTTTCAATAAATTGATTGCGCGCAAGCCTTATGTTTGTGGGGAGAAATCGCTTCACATCATGCAAAACAGGCATGTGACTTTACTTCCCGTACAGGTCATTGAATAATGCAATATTGTCATGCTAATTATCTCCGTTAACTGATTCATTCGATAATTTACATTTTACATTTCATAACTTAAAACCAACAAACAAAATAGAAAACTACAACCAAATGTGAACGTTTTGAGAAGAGGGTTAACACGAATATTGAATGGAGAGAGGGGGAGAGAGAGAGAGGGAGAGTTTGGCATCCACTCGACACAAACTTAGTCATTTCGGTACTAACAGATGGTTCAATTTTATTTCAATAATTTGCTTGCGCGTAGGGGTATTTACCAGTGGAAGGAAACCGGAGGGCCTGGAGAAAACCCACGAAACCTACTCTTTGTCACGTACAACCGGGGATTCGAAACCACGCCAGTTGACTCTATGGTACAGCACGCACGTGCTAACCATTCGGCCACCCCCCCCCCCCCCAGATAGAAATAGAGTTTAACGTCCACTCGACACAAACTATGCCATTTCGGGACTCACATATGGTTCAATTTTATTTAAATAATTTGCTTGCACGTATGGGTCATTAGCAGTGGGAGGAAACCGGAGGAGCCGGAGAAAACCCACAAGCTCGGACAGGCGACCCTACCCCTTGCCACGTACAACTAGGGAATCGAAACGACACCAGTTGTCTCAATGACAGACAGCACGCGCGTGCTAACCACTCCCCCCCCCCCCCACACACACACACACACACACACCACAACCACTCTCACCATTTTGTATGGAATTACAATAACTAATCCAAAAGTATTCCTCAAAATGACGCCTGTACGTAAAGCTTATATTACATTACATGCAAAACGACCACCCCTAAACATGTATTTGATCTTCCCAACAAATCTTTTGACCTATTAGGCCGTTTTGTGAGTCCTGAAGTCTGTAACCGGTGACAAGAAGTTGGATCAAGTAGACCAAGTAATACCGATTGATCTCGACCTTGAACCGCGGACTTCCAGGCTCAGCACTGAAAGGTTGAACGATTGTGTTCTACCTTATATAATACACAATGAATGAATTAAAAGACATAGCATATATAGATGGAGGGTGGAGTAAGATATACATGCAAGCCATTTAATATAGCATCGTTATTTTAACATGTTATATAAATAAAGTTGGGCCTATGGTAGACATTTATCTGCTATTCCTGTTGATTTTATCTTAATTTAAAATGTAATGGAAATGTAACTTGTATAATAACATTCTAACATTTCCTTTAGCAGGTTAATCGCATCAAATATAATGACTAAAAGTCTGTCTTATAATAACCATTTGAAACCGACTTCATGACGCCTTCAAAAGGAAGCAAGATTCCATTTTGTATATATGTAAGTACTGAATTGCCACAAAGTTTAAAATCAAAATGAATCCAGAAGTTGAAGCCTTTATATAAATATATTGTTCTCGACATGAATAGGTGTTGCCGTAAAATCAACTCCTCGCGACCTTCGTAAAATTACTAGCTGTAATTACTTAAATAAGGCAACTTGTAATATTTTTTCTGTGTCATATTCGCATCATGATTATAAAATAAAAAGCAGCCGATCATGATCATTTTCAAACTTTAGATCAACTTCTTCTAAACTTAATATCATAAAACCTACAAATTTCTGTCTTATGTATGTATATAACTAGCACATAACTTGATCACTATAGGTCTTAAGGTCATATTTTATAACATTGTAAGTGTATATAGCTAGCAGCAGCTTGATCACTATAGGTCTTCATATTTTATAACATTATAAGTGTACATAACTAGCACTTGCTTGATCACTGTGGGTCTATAGGTCCTATTATATATTATAACTTGTAGCTTGATCGCCACAGGTCGTCATAGTTTATAACATTGTAAGTGTTTATAACTTGTAGCTTGATTACAATAGGTCTTTGCCTCGTAAACTTTAGACGATCATCGTGTGGCGTTTAAACATTTATATTGTAATCTGTATATTATATCACTCCTGTGTAGTTGATTTTCATAGTGAAATCTTTATAATACCATCTCGTAACAGACACAATTCCAACAGATCTCCATCTTGTAAATTTCAGGTCTTTGTCTTATAAACTTTATAACACCATTTCGTAACAGATACATCTTCACCTTGTAGCCGATCTTCATCTTATAAACTTTATAACACTATATCGTAACAGATACATCTTCACCTCGTAGCCGATCTTTATCTTAAGCTCTTCGTCTTGTAAACTTTAAATCACCGTTATGTGGTGGTATAATGAATAGATATTTATCTTGTAAATGTTAGATCACCACAATGTGGCGCTATAGTTTTAATTTTGTGAACTTTCGGTCGACTTCATGTAGTTGATCTTCATCTTTAAAACTTTACATCTCCTGTACCAATAGGACTAGATCTCCATTTGTAAACTTTAGATCACCTCCATGTGGATTTAGTTGCAGATCTTCAGTTTGAAAGCAGAAGATCAACATTCATCTTGCATCGTCTATATTCTTTGAATGACGTTTAGTAATTAGAGTGGCTAAGTGAGTAAGACGCTGGCGCACTAGCATGGAGGTCCGGTGTTCGATCCTTGCATTGGCCGAGAAAGTTCATCCAGATTGTCCGACGTGACCCCCTTGTGATGCAGGACGCAAGGCCTTACAAGGTCAGCTGTCTAGTCGATCGGATAGGACGAAAAACCGAGATCCCGTGTACATATTGGCGTGCACGTAAAAGATCCCTTGACAGTAGGCCGTAGTGCCGCTGTCCTGGCACAATTTCCCACAAAGCCCAGTTCAGAGCAGAACAGCAGGACGTTAAACCCCGTTTCAATTCATTTCATATAATTGGAGCATAATCACACTATTTATGGAATAAGAATTCTGTCGTTTATTACACCGTGGCGTTTCAACAAGTCGTTGTAAGTCTCTCTCTCTATATATATATGTATATATATTAGCACCAATATTATGTTATATTACTATTCCTAGAATTTCTAATTCGCAGATGACCTACATGTTAATTATTAGACATGTCCCCCTGGAGGTTGATTATAATTCTTGATAATCTAATTGAGTTTCATTGTAATTTGTATAGAAATACGCCACAGAAACTAAATTTCAAAATATAAATAAGACAATAGAACTCCTTTAGGTTATTTACATTACTGATGGCTTGACTTATAAAATATAAATAGCAAAATATTGACTTGAGATGCCTTCCCTTTTATCTCGTATTATAAATCAATTTTCTCTGATTTACTTTATTTATTGTGACTGTTTTAGATTTGAATTATATAGTTTTATAATATTGACTAATATGAAATAAGTTTGTTTTAGTCTGGCTGCAGGAGTATATTATGCTGCTATAAATGGCTTTATCGAAATATTTATTCTTTTCTAAACTCAACTCGGAAACATTTATAAATTGTCATCGTTGGGGGAGGGGGGCTTCGAGTATAAAGACATATTTTCATAAGTTGAGGTTTTATTGCGTGATAATTTCAGTTCTTTCTCGATGTTATTGAAATAAGGAAATCTTGGTGCCATAATATATGTATTATAATACAGATCTATATTTCGTTTCGTTTTCTATGCTGGCCTACATTACATGAAGTGTTGTGAAGACAAGTAAAACGAAATTTTGAACTAGAAAAACGAAACGGAATAGGATCTGTGTTTTAATCAGATTATATGAAAGTCTTACAAGATGTAAGTGAATCCCCTTGACCTAATTCAACTTAACAAAATTCAGTCCGAATATCAAGACGAATCTAAAACGTGCTGCACGTGGAATAATTTGATGGCATGCTGTTTAGTTCCTATATGTCCACGGTCCTATGTGGCGCCCCAGGGCAAAGATTTCAGTGACGTCACCCCCACCCTTTTGCATACTGTAACTGCTTTGTTCAGTGCCTGTGTTCAGTTGATTTTTTTATGACCAAAGAAATTTTAAGATACAATTTTTATACTTTTAACATTTTACTTTATTTAAACCAACTCTCCATTTGAACAAAAAGCCCCATTTGCTGAAATATGAACTGGTTCACACGGGTTTAGGGGAAGCGAAGGCCGGTGAATAGGGTCTCCCTTTAATGTATCTAGTATGCATTTAATGTGGCTATTCTAGTATACAACGTGAATAACGAATGCAAAAAGAGACATTACATTTGTTCAGAGTGGGCGTATACTGTCTAATTTGTTTGGGTTTTTTAATAAGGAAAGAAAGAGTGATGACCCAAGACATGAAGGGGGTAATGCAATTAGCCGCGAGTATAAACGTTTCAGTGGCATATTCATTTTTCTAAATAAGCTACCCTACCACACAATATTTATGCCTAGCAGATCTATCCATTACTTCTGTAACAATAGTTGTCTCCAGTCCGTTCTTATGTACATAATTTACCTGGGAACGATAAGAGAACACTTGTCGAAACGTCGTGCTATGTGTGTATAAACCAGTGATTGTTTTCCATATAAATTGTGTTGTGTTTGTTTTTACCTACGTATATGTAGGGCTCGACAATTAAAATATCATCGATCAACATATATCGTTGATATACTTGATAATTGTGGTAAGAATTGTGTTAGTATATAAACTTATGTTTTAAAAATTGAACACTCCATCGCCAAACTTATCTAATCACAAATATCTACATATCATGCCATGAAAGTCTCACACCATTACATTAATAAAATAAGATATTAAAACATCTATATTCGAACATTCAACACGTTTGTTGACACGTGGAATCGTTTCACATAACTAAAAATGTCTCTAAAGTGGCTTTTTTACTGTAGGCAAACCAGGTAAAAGCTTTTAATTCCTTCGCAATCGTTTAGCTTTATGTGAGAAAAAGCGCCTTAAGTGTCGTATTCTGTAGGAAATCCAATCTTTTTATAGGGTGTAGAAGCAGATTGAACATTTGTAGCATGTAATAATAGAAGATTGCACGGTAGCCACGATACGGAGAGAAATGAATCGTCTATATTTATGGTTATTAAGTAGAGGGTTGTTGCTGTTAAGATCTACTTCTGATAGGGGTTATAAGTACGGGGTCTTCTTTGTATTCAAATCCTTTATATCACCCGAACGGCTTTTATTCGTCTGTTTTACGTTGGTTTATGAGTCAATTCTGTTCTTTGAGAGACTTTGACTAGGTGAATCTCAATGCGTCTACCCTTTAATTAGATATTAACTAGACTCGATCTTTAAGGGTTTCCTTTTTTTATTTTATAGAAATCCATAGGCCAAATGTACCAAGATGGTAACTATATTTTTGAACAGGATATGTGCATCTATTTTGCAGTCAACAACAATCCAGTAATAAAGGAAATTAAAGTACAACTTCGGCTGCGATCTTCATCACAAGTACACTGAATGTCGTACACGCCCTATTTTCAGGACTGTTCGAGAATGTTGAATGTTGTTTAACCCCTTAGCTCGCGATCGTTAGACATTTAGACAAGGTTTTCGCACTGTTATGCATCGTTGTCCTGTGTTTAGTTCACCTTAAAGATATTTCACCTTTCTAGACCATCCGATACTACCTATGACCTATCACCCGAGAAGTTATTAACTTATGTGTAATTTTGAATATGAAGATATTATGAATAGCATAATGTCCATATGTTACGCAATGATACATTTTAAAGATAAATTCTTCAAATTAATCATCAAACAAAGCACAAGTCCCTGTATTATGATAGAATCGTGCTTCCATGTCACCATTTCTATTTATTCTTTAATGGAGTTTGTGTGGTTAATGCGGTTTATTACCTTTTACACATTACCAAATCACGTGATCCACCACTAATGGCTTCAGTATAGATCTATTTTAGTTTTTTTATATATGTATAATTTGGTTTAATCTATATCATTCAATCATAAAAAATCTAAGACAGACCTTCGATAACGTAGCTATGTGTGGGGGGAAGGAGTGCAGTGATGAAATTGACCATGGCAGTCTGTTACCATCACCCCACTAATCAAAATACCAGAAAACATTTCATGTTACCAAAGCGGCATTGTCAAATAGCAGGTGCCACTGTAACAATATCATGTGGTTAAATAATTAAATTTTAAATAAATATTCACTTATCGTTTGAACAACTGATTCTAATCGCTTCCGGTATGTATACACGTATCTTTAGACATCTTATTCCCTGTTCGGGTTTTATTGTCTTTCAGTTTTCTGGTGAATAGAAACAAAAGAAGCGGTTTTATTATATTAATAATGGTTGATTGCCACTATTGACGTAAAATTGGAAAGTCATGTTTTATTAATTGCAATATAGTATAGTTTAATAATATAGTCATTTAGTAGATACTACATTATCTACTATGTGTACACATCAGCTAGCAGTTTATTGAGTTTAACCAAAGCTAAGGTCTTATTGATTCTATTACATTTTCCTATGACTTATTGTCAGCTACCTAGTAACCGACCAATCTAAACTAAACTAGGATTTTAGTGTTTGAGTGGTTAACAATTAGTAAAAGATATGGTATTATTATAGTATAAGATAAAATGTTTGTTAGTATTAAATGTTATCTGTACAGAACTGCAATAAATGGTATCTAGTAAGCTACCCTTGTAGACATACCATATTGACTTATAAGATATGGTCTGAATCTGTTACATAATTCGCTGATAGGTACAGATTTGGTAAGCCAATTTAAACAAAAAATATATACAAATACCCAAATTCGTTTTTTTATGATTTAAAGGTAATTTAAGTTGTCATTTTTTATTTCTTCTCTCTTCGTGGGAACCTGTTCGTTGTGTAAAGTTTAACCATTTTCACACCCTAAACAAGAATGATTCGTGTAGACCATTTAGTACAAAACTAGATCAAATTATTTAAGGCTCGAAATGTGTGATAAAGCTTGAGATACTAAAATACAATCTGTAAACTTTATAGTTTATTTTTGTAGCTAAGGACACTGTTTATGTTAAACATCTCTATTTAGTTTAGGGGTTGTCAATATTAGACTAATATACTAACAGGCGACTACTGTTTTATTATTATGTAATCTGGCAAATATAAATTCATAATATATTCACCTTTACTTATTACCCTTTCTACTTCAACTATGACCTTTCTTTTATCAACATAGCTATGTTGTCGGGTTACTGGTAAACGCCCGGGTCATGGGTCATGGTATAAACAATATTCTCTCTTATCATCATGACGTCACAGTGAAAGTGAGACGCTACATCCGGTATGATTTAAGTATAATAAATACATTATAAAAGAAATCAAACGAATTTCGACAGCAGGTTTCTGTAAATATTATTCATACAAACGACTTATAATTCTTTTTGATAGCATCCTTGGTGTACCTAGAAATGAAAACACCATTGTGCCCCTCTGTGATGCCTGTAATAATCTTAGTTGTAATACAAAAATGTGAATGCGACTATAACAACATAACATTTCAATAAGCTAGATGATTTTTTGATCAAACTTTAAAGCATGCAAGTCGCTATCTCAATATCATCCACAGTCTTATACATTTCAAATACGACTTATATGAATACCAGAAGCCAAAAACTGTCATTCAATTTGACCTCTTCGCTTATTTCGCCGATCATTATAACTGATTAGAAATAACAATAAAAACAGAAACGATAGAATGCAGATCATTTTAAATAACTTCGTATTACATTATTAAATGCGTCGCGACCCATTAGCGTTAACTTCTAGGTGCAAAAGAATAGAGATGTAGCTTCTTTAATCAAAGATTATGAAGAATGCAGTCGTCAATTTAAAAAAAAAGATTATTTGTATACACTAGCAGCAATTAGAAAGAAATACAGTCTGGTAGTTATGTGAACCCTTAATATCAATAATATGAACATGATGTCGTCCTTGGTATACCAACATAATATATCCATTAGTGATTTTCTTATCTTGAGAGCAAAAAATCATACAATCGTTATTAATTGGAAATGCTTTTCCCCGGGGTAGTCACAACGAGCGACACTTTCACCTATCCTGGGTACCAAATCTAAGATGACAATTTAAAGTGCAGCTTGATAACAGAAATAAAGCTTAAAACAACTGAGAATTCAGTGGAGTATATGTATCTTTATTTCGTATTACAGTTTTTAAGATTTTCTCCATTGTCTGTTATACATCCATATATGTACATCGCTACTTCCGGTCTCCAACAGTTGGTTGATTATGCCAAATTGCCAGAGTATAATAACCTCCTACCGCGTTCAGTAGTTCCTGCTTAGATGGGATTGGTGAGTTTTGTAAAATATTCCTTTACCCCTTCCTCTCTCCACCCCACCCTCCTCATCCTTATCTAATTGTTCATCTTGCATTATTTACATGTAATAAATAGCTGTTGTTGTCAATCTTAATTCTCAATCAATCTCGTCCATGGATGAAAGTATGTCTTTATTTTCTTAGTAGTGACATTAATACATAGAGCAATATATGACGTTAATTTTGTTGATACCAACCAGTGTTACTATAGCCAGTTTTTATATCTACAAGAACCACATTTCATCAAAAGACTTCAAAAGATTTTCAGAAAAAACCCAGACGTTATTGCCGTTCTTGACTCATGCAAAAAATAACCAAGTACTGTCCATCGTGTGCTCAGTGACCGTAATATCATCAAGTACCGTTCCTGGAAATCAAATTAACGTTATGCATCAGTGACTTTGATTGGATAAACTTCCCAGTGTTAAAGAATCAATGCCGAGATAAGATTTGACCTTGGTGGTATTGCTATTAATGGGCATGTTGGTCGGAGGAATTATTCGATAATTTTATTCATTTTCTCCTCTCTCGTGTCGATTTTTCTCTGAAGTTAAAACATCAACACGGTACCGGAGTGATTATCAAATGTTTAGATCGTCAAATTAACAGCGGAAATATAAAATACTACGGTCCAGTGTCCTGATTATCAAATTAACAACGGAAATATAAAATACTACGGTCCAATGTTCTATTAACTCTCCCTAAGTTTGACTAAGCCTGGGTATTTTTTTTGGGGGGGGGGGGGGGTAAACTCGGGCCGAAACTTAACAAATACGACAAACATAATAGCTGCTCGTTTATGTATATTTTATAAATTACTAAAGTATGCTAATTAGGAGTAAGACCATTCAAAATAACGGGAACATTAACTGAATCAGTGAATTACTGTTAAACAGCTTTTACGCTCAGCTATGGTGGCATTTTTCTGAGTAATTCCATTCTACTCGAGTATTATACATGTATTTTGGCTGTAGTTGGAATCCGATGTGAAGTGTTTCTTGGAGCTAGATTAGAGTCCAGGCTACGTGTAACGGGGGTGTAATTTTATATTTTGAGGTTTGTCATGTGAGCCCACAGAACTCTCTTTTTCGGTACTTAACTGGCTTGACCTGAACCTAATCCAGGGCTAAGAGGAGTGGGGTCGAGGTTAAAGCGGAAATAGCGAAGTATAGTGGTGGTATTGTACCCAGCAGCATCGAGTAAGGATGGAAGCAAAATGATAGTTGGGGTCGTCAGCGCCAGTTGTCGGCCAGTGCCCGATAGTTTTATATATCAAACGCGTTCTATTAGCCAGGCTGACAACCAGGGCCATGTGTAGGATTTCAAAAGTGGGGTGCATGCATCAGAGTGGTGGGGCGCCATAGCTTCCACGTAAGTGATATAAGAAAGTTTGGATCAGGGCAAACGAACTCATTGGCGTGTGGCCACCTTTAAAACCGACCAACTGATCAGTGCCTTAAGAGCATCACTGTGTGATTATAATCAAGTATGTTATTTTATAATTGAAAGATTGTCAAATTTTCTTTTTTGGAATGGAGAAGGGGCGTCATTATTCGGGGCGCCTTAATTTTTCTGGGGGTGCAATGTACCTCCTACACCCCCGCTAGATACGGCGCTGCTGACAACATGGACCATCCTGGCGGTCCTAAAGGTTTACATCAGCGACTAGATTTCTGTTGTCACGACTGCGCCTTGGCTCTCTTGAATCATGGCTGCGTTCTCCCTGTTCTGTCATTTCCTATGACGGACATCGACTCTCATTTTAATATTTGTTATTTTTGAAACTGATTTCCGGTAGGCCCACTAACACATTGACTTATGCTGTCAGAATGTAAAAAACAAAAAACAATTGCTTAGTTCATTGCGGTTTATCTTCAATCACCAGTACAACAGCGTACCCTTGGGGACATTCTTTTCTTGGTTCAGTACAGTTTTATACGCCGATTGTGCGTTTGCGTGTGTCGTAAGATGTTATTTATTTCATTTAATAAACTGTGATAGAAGAATGAAGGTTAGAAGTTATGGAGTTAATATCAATTCCTATATCATAATTTGTAAATAAGTGAAATGATATTGAGAAAATGTGATTGACAGCTCCAGATATAAGAATATTGATATTTGCATTTCATTGTAATTGTCAATCAAATCTAATGAGTAGAAGGTTTTGTCCGAGATGTTATTAAGTCCGTTTTGTTCATCCAATATTAATGTCAGCCGTTCTGTTATCCTAGCTTAGCTTACCAGAGCGAAAACGGTTTCAGATGCATATGTATTGACTTTATTGAATGGTGCACCCAGAATGATGGAACACTTAATTAAATCTTTTTACAAATGTGTTGAGATTAATTGAGAGTTACCGCCCGCAACGTCTCATTAGTCAACTACTTATTGTCTCGTGCAGTCCCAAGTTTCAGTCATAATGGCTCTCACGCACATACTTAATTTGATATATATAAGTAATAAACAACAACAAAACACGTGTATAGGGAATGATACGTAATAAAACATTCCAACTTGACATCAGTTCAGAAATAAATAAATGTTAGGATACATTCTAATTAAATGCATGAATCTGTTGGATTAGGATTATATATTGATAAAACGTCATCGGCATGGATTTCGTATTAATCTTTCCGGTGACTTTATTCTCTGAAAATCGCCCGCGGTTATTTTCTCAATAACACCGGAAATTGTTGGCTTTGTGATCCTTACCCGAAACTTTGCTTGCGGCGTCGAAATCCCCTTAAATTCACCCTCCCAATAACAAGGGGATTTTTGAAATCAGCGTGCAAATATCGCTCTAAGGAGCGAATAGTCTCTTATACAAGGTGTCATATTCTTATACTTTCCAGTTTCAAGAATATCGCTGATATAAAAATGCCAGTTAGTTGAACTACTCGGGGACACAGTGGGTATGACACTGGCTCGCTAACCTGGAAGAGGTTTAGGTCTGGCATCTTCAATGGGAGGCTTAATCATGATTTTAACTCCGTGCATGTTGAAAAACTCGCAGTCGTTGCTTCAGGAACCGTATGGATTCGATGAAAGACAGAGATCCTATTGGAACAGGTAAAAGAAGCCTTGACATTTGGAATTCTAAATACATGTAGAAGTATGTCGTATCACCGCTGTCCGGACATCATAATTTCCCTTGTAGCATAAGCTGCTGTCTTTCGTTGAACATCATTTCAATAGGTCATAAAAAATATCGACAATATGCGTAATAAAATCGCTTACGCGTACGGTTTGTTTAGCATTTGGGGGGGGGGGGGGTAAGGCGGGCGATCTTGCCTTATAGTCAATGGCAGATCTTATGATCCAAAGGGTACCCGTTAGACCACTAGAAACCCAGCTCCACACCCTAATGAATTTGAAATCAGTGGGATAGTAAAACCGAATGCATGGTTTCATTATGATTCCTGGACAATACAACAATTTTAATTAGTACAAAGACTGTCAGATATAGATTTTACATGAAACCTATCACCTGTCAACATACACATATCAATAAATATTAGCCATGACATCTTAAACCTATTAAAACCGTTTTTTCTTTAAGACTTTAACCAGTTAATAAGAAACGGTCCTCTCGTAAACATGTCAATACATCGTCTAATAAGCATACAGGATTTCATCCCTCACATCTGACAGGTCATCAAGACACGTGACATACAGCTCGTGCCCCGTGCAATAATATCCTGACGAGTTATATGGGAATTTCCCGCCCAGCAGCTGGTTTGCCTCTAACCCCTTCTTATTCCTGTTTTTCTTGTAACGGGATATCTTTGACTTGTAGAATTTAATATGATTCAGGCATTTCTCACAAGGTTACAGCAGTTTGGGGCCATTTGCGCGAATCCCCGCCATTTCTATTTCAAGAAACGGAATAAGAAGCGCCACCTGCTGCCTTGTTTAATGTTCTAAGATCCGGGAATAATACACAATTATCACGAGAGAAAAAACTGCAAGATTATTAAATATTCTACTCTAGTTAATCGTGACTATCAGATGGCGAGTGATTTGCCGTCTTTGTACTGGAAATCGAAAGTAAATAAAAACCAGAAATATATAGAGAATTACAGCATCGATCCGAGACTATTTCTTTATTCCTATTACTGATGTTTCCCTGCCGGGAGACAAAGAACTCTTCTAAATATTTAGCCATTTTTCTCAGTAAACACAGATATAAGAACGCATAACGTTATGCAAATATGAACATGTCTTTGATGTTTGCCTCTAGTGTAGGAGATAGCACTTGAAAGAAAAGATGAGATATTTGTAAGATGGATAGAATCACTGGGAAATACACTTGCACACAAGTATCGCCATGTTGAAAACTAAGAACATCTTGAATCGATATCATTTAAGCGGAATTGTTTTTCTGCGTGTGAATAATTTTTCTAGTTTTTATTTTTAAAAACAAAACTAAGATAAGCCATTGCAAATAAACAAAAAAGGGAGAGGAGTTTATGAATGAAATTCCGTTGTCTAGTAAAAATTCAAAAGTAATGAATAATGTTTACAAGTACACCTGTGTACATGCTTTTTTAAAATTAAATTGTCTGCTCGATCAAACGCCTAACATGCCCTAAACAACAGTTATACCTTGAAAATCTAAAACTAAATACGCCTATTGAGAAGAATATTCAAAAGGACAACAATCAAAATGATATCTTTGAGGGTCTTTTGATGGCCATTTTCTTTAAAGCCCCGATATGCCAGAGTGAAAGTCAAATACACATTTTAACTAAGATGAGTTAAATCAAACGGTCTGGTAAGGTATTAACAAGACTTTCGTTATAAAAAAATACATAAATCGACTAACTACACCTTAAATTACGGTTGTTTAGTACATAGCTATTTTGCTTTCATATCGATATATGCAAATCATTATTATTTTCATTTTGAGCGAAGCTCGTATTATTACAGACCCAGGACTGTACGCATTGAACGCTTGCGACTGGCCCACGGATCCATTCACTTGGTATTTATTTCTTGCAATGTCTGTTCCTGTCTTGTCCGCAGGTTTGTCTTATCGGTTTTGTTGTGCGTATGTAGTGTGGCTGCCTTTCACTTATACTATTAAACAAACAGTTTAATAATAATTATGCTATCTTTTTTTACAAGTCACCACATTCGCCATCTTCGGTGTATACTTTCACGTATATGCACAGTAACAACAGTCTTCATGGTGTGAATGATCTGGCTTATTATTGTGGCTTTAAAATTTGGGTGTGGTTGTTTAGTCTGACACACTACCATTTCCTAAATATTTCCTTCACATTTCCCAAGGCGAGAATTTAATGAAAACTGATATTAATAATAGGCCTACTGTCATCGAAACCTTGGAGTGTATAAAATATTTTAGGAATACTCATAGCGCAACAGTAAGCTCTCAGCCAATGAAAAGATTATATTCTAATTTCAATTTAAATTTTCTTGAATAAGGCCCCTGATCATTACTTACACAATGTGTCATATAATATGACGTGTACAGTAGAATAGGCCATTTTCCAGTTCTATAGTAGAATGGTTCTGAAGAACTTGGTTATGTCTATTCCGTTCCCATACAAACACAGCGTGGGATCTACTGAAAGGTAGAAAACCATTAAAGTAATATATTTTAAACAAATCGTTTCTTTTATAAAAATATCGACAAATTTGTTATTTAGATAGACCTTACAATACCCTATACAGAAAATACATGGCATGAGAATTAATGAGGATGCAGGCATAATAATTATTAAATTATTCTTAATTAAGGAAATAAAGAGGATTGCTTGTACATGCTTATTAAGGGAGGATTTTTATCTCTCTGTGTTAATTATAGTTTATAGATTATCACCTAATTACGTCTTCGCCTTCGTCCCTAGAATAATGAGAATATGGATCGGAATGTGTATGGTATTGGGAAATATAAAAAAGGTTTATGGATGCTACCTGTAGAATTGCGTTGGTTGTAACGACAAATACTCACGCTACAGATGACTGAAGAGACAGTGCGCTGAGTCAATACTTGTTCCAGTTTGGAAAAATAAAGATCTCGAATTATTGGTAGACCTAACGAACGTGTGTCATGAATATTCCTTTCTATATTAATGAAAAGGTTTGGTTTTTGCAGCTTGGAATTCCATTGCCTATTTAGAGAAGATCCAAATGAACTCTGAATAAATACATGCCAATAGTAGAAACTTTGACACATGCATTTAATCCATACTATTAATGTCGATGCATTTCGCAATATATCGATGCAGATGATCTGTTCCAGTCTACTCTTCGGGTGAGTTGTTATACTGGTATTGTATATTACTGTTGAGGATGAACTTTGATTACCATTCGGGCGTCTACGGTCTGCCATCTTGGGTGCATCTCTGCACATCGATTATCATTGCGCATGTTTTGCGGATGAATATTAGTGGCACACAAAGCCAATACCCCACATTTAACAGGTCGAATCATTTGTTACGAGCAATCAAGATAACATCAGCACATTATAGTATTCGATCTGGTTTTTTTTATCTACATAATATCATGGTTGAATTTTTTAAAATAATGAAATGGTATTATTTTACCCTTCATCAAACTTGTACCATTATTCATAGGCAAATTAATAAGAACAATCTCTCTGTACAATACCAGTTACGTGTCCTTCTATTTCATCACTCGTGACTTCGCTTAAAATATGATGGCATTGTTTCCAAATTATGATTTTTTCCAAACCACATGTAAAAGAAAATATTATGTTTCTTCATTTTGCCATGTACCCACTTTGTTTATGAATTTCGCCAAATCTCTATATTATTATTTGTGTTACACAAATTGTGTGATGCTGCTTCTTAATACTTATATTGTGTGGTGCTGCTTCTTAATACTTATATTGTGTGGTGCTGCTTCTTAATACTTATATTGAAACATAAAAGTATCTGTAGTGAACAGTTGTCTCGGATATATGAATAAAAATATGTATTAAATTTCTTTTTATATGATTCCTGAAAAATTAGATGATATGATCCTTAAAGACAATGTCTTGGTGATAACTTCTCGGTTCATACAAACAGAATATATTTTAAAACTGAAATACACACGATTTGAATGTGCAACAGCATAACAAGCATGACCTACAATCACATTTATTGATAACGTTAATTAGATAATATATTATTATTCCGATTGTGAAATATGTCGATATAAAAAGATGACGTCGAACATGGAAGTCGATCGATGACAAGGAAACTCCGATTTTCGTGGAATGTCTCTTTATAATATAACCAAAGAAACACACCACAATTTATATTGAAAACAATCACTCGTTTATACACATATATAGCACGACGTTTCGACAAGCATTCTCTTTTCGTTTTTAAGCTTGAAAACGACAGAGAATACTTGTGCCTGGAAACTAGAAGAGAATACGTGTCGAAACGTCGTGCTATGTATATAAACCAGTGACCGTTTTCCATATAAATTGTGTCGTTTTGTTTGTTTCTAATGTGCATTTTTGTCTGCGATATCACCTTAGGTGGAAGTGGGCGTAAAACCCCGCAATGTGATCAATCGCCAAATGCCACTCAAGGAGCGTGTCTCTTAACTAGTCCGGCCTTTTAAAGTAGGTCACAACTCATAGATACCGTTAGACCATTATTTGAAGATTATTTATCAACAAGTTTTAATATCAGTTAATATAAAGAAACATTTCTCGCCATTTTCTCATTCTCATTTAGATCAAAACTAAACGATTCACTCACAAAAAAAAACTCCCATCGTAATCTGCTAAATACCGAAATAGTGACGTATTGAACGTCAACTCTACATCTAATAATAAGGATGATTGGCGGCGATTATCAAAGGATTCTAGTTGGGCGTGTTTGTTTTTATTGTGCTCGCACCCGTCAAAGGCGGAGTTTTGTGTCAAAGTGGTGTATGACGTCAGTAAAACCTATCTCCGTTGCCAGGATACGTTTACGTAGCCAATCAGTGATCCATATTGATATGTCAATCATACATTCTTCTCGCCTCTGGAAGACGCGCGAAATGCCCACCCACGATGGGCCAATAGACGGTAAGGTAGCAAAGTCAGTAACTAGCAAGGCACGTGCATGCTTCACTCTTCTGTGTAGATAGTTAGGAGTAGTTGGTTTAGAAAACATGAAAATGGATCAACAGCCGCAATCTTCTCCAAGTAGTAATTCCGATGATATGCCAAATGATCCCGGGTAAGTAATCAACCTTTATATAATGTCCTTTTTATTGAAAAGACGATCGCGAATTTCATTCTGTTTTCTATGTGTCATGGCCCGCTTCATATAGGTCATCGCTTTATACTTCAAAATGGCTTTGACTTAACCGCGCCAATTTCTTTGTGTTTTTCAGGAAAATGTTTGTCGGAGGTCTCTCATGGCAGACGACAGCAGGTAAGGAAGTGGATTATATTTTCATCAATGGATTATCTCGTGTTTGAAGCGTAAATTCAACGCTCTAAGTCTTCATTCATAATAAGTCCCTGTCAGTGACGTTTGTAGCCGCGTGCAGTTATTCTACTACTATAAGGCTCTACTGATATATGACTAAGCGCGAGACGACCTTCTTTAAAGTTAGTGATGGAGAAAATACATTTCCCACGGCCTGCAAGAATAAACTTATGAGTCTTGTTTCAAAATGGCGAGATTATATTGCCCTGTGTTATACTGTGGGAATACTGGGGTATATGAAGCCATATACCCTATCTCCGATTTAATTATGTTGATGATGCCTGTGGTGGAAGCCTTTACTCTGTACTTATTGTAAAGTACCGGTTATCACCGATATTTATCGTTCGATACCAATATTATAAAGGGTGTGCGTATTGGCATCAAGTCTGTGTTGTAGTCTTTATGTGTTGTCAGTATTTCCTATTCCCACCTCATACCCACAAATCTCCTTCAACACCTCTCAATTTGTGATCTTTAATGTTTCAGAACGGCTGAGGGAATTTTTCGATTCATTCGGGGAGGTTAAAGAAACTATGGTTATGAAAGATCCGTCCACCAAACGATCAAGGTAAATAATGACCTTTTTAAAGATCGATACCCCCTAAACAAAAACATACAAATATTCATCATGTAGCTTCCACGGGATGACAATGAAACATCCATATACTGCATTTATAGTTATTCATCAGTTTAAGACACTGATATTTAAGTTTGAAATAATGATTAAATGCTAATCAATATAAATGATAATATACCTGAAGATAATTACAAATTAGTATGGTTTATAGTGTGATATGCCATACCAATATCACAGGTGTTACAAATAAATCATCAATAACTTTAACACTCACCTGGAAAGATGTAGATTAGATAGAGGCTAAAGAATTCTAAGAGAACAATAAAGAACATGTGAAATGTAGGTTACATCTTAAAATGTATTGTCTCTTATAAAGATTTAGTATTTTCAAAGAAAACGATTGGTTTTTACTTTGTTTCAATTTGCCATGCCTATAAGTCAAAGAATCTAAGATAGTTTTGCTTTCTTGTCTAAAAATAAATATTTTCAGGCTCCTACATGTAAGGTCCCTAATGATAAATTCAGTAATTCAATTGGATGATTTAGTAATTTGTAAATACTAATGTACTATTATAACTGAATGTACATGTGTGAGTAAGCTTGTATTCATGCACAGCTATCGGTAAGAGGCATTAAACTCTATCTCAGTTGTACATTAATCAGGCGATATTGTATTGTGTGATCACCGAGCAACTACTTTAAGTCGTCAAACATGTTGAATACAAATAATTATATTAAATGCACAAAGGCCAGCAATTATAATATAATAGATACAGGAGTTGGAAAACACATTATAGCTTATTCGGTATTCAATGCAAGTCTTTTTATATCTAATACATATAAAATCAATTGTATAATTCATATTAAAATGACATGATAATAAGTCTTATCATTCTTTTAAGACAACAATAGTTAAAGAAGAATCATAGAATTCTATTCCTCTCTCTAAATACGTATTCATGCTCAAGATATATCCATTTCTTACAGAGAATAAACAAGTTATAAAATATTTATTCAGGTGAATTCATTCGTGATACTGTTATGTAAATTTCCGACAGATATGCCATCCATTTATAACCTCGTGAAATTTGGGTAAAAATAGACAGAAAGAGAACATGTAAAGGGGAGAGTCTCTATTCATTATACTAATCACTGGGGACAATCAGTATTTGAGATTACCTTGTTAGATATAGTATACATTGAGTTTATTACATCTATGTATATTTGAATAATTGTAATAGAGTGGTCAGGTCTGCTTGGGTTTATTACGTATATTCTGAATGATTGTAATAGGGTGGTCAGATCTGCTTGAGTTTATTATGTGTATGTATATCCAAATAATTGTAATAAGGTGGTCAGATCTCCTTGACTTGATTATGTATATCCATATAAATGTAATACTGTGGTCAGATCTGTAGTTTAGGACGAACCTGTATGTCATTTCTGAATTTGAACTAAGCTTGATTCATCGTGATATTTTACATGTATGTAAATTACGGTAAATGTACCTAACAAACTACATGGCCCTTTTGGTGCTTTCTTGTTATTTGAATTCCGTTCCTTTCGTTTATAAAGAAACAAGTAGACAGTTGGTGTGTCCACCATGTTGAATATCTGCTCAGAAAGAGAAACAGAGAGAAATTGTTGTTAGTTGTATTGTTGACATGCTTCACTGACTGTCAACAACTCTTATGTCAACAATAAACTGTTTCAATTCTAGTTCAGCACACTGTTTTAACTCGCTCACATGGTTGTATTGTTTGAGTGCGGACCACTAACTCATCGTAGCTGTCTATTCTAATACGCTTTTCTTCCTAGAGATACTAGCCACAAACTCTAAAATACAATTATTATTAAAAGAGAAGAGCTAAGTATACAAGAGTGATGGATAATGGAGTAAATCAGTATTGTTTAATAGTATTGATAAAATATCAATTAACGCTACTATACAATAAATGACACGGTTGTACTATCAGGTGTAAATTACGACTGGCTCAAATTAGACTACATTTACCTGTAGTTTTAGGTCACATTATCTAAAACATCTGAAACATTGTACACAAGTCGGGAGATTGAATAACAAATCAAAAAGAAACAATCATGGAACACGAGTCGGGAGTTTGAATAACAAATCTATAAAGCAACACGGTTACATAAATTTGAAATTCTTGTGTACATGTAGGTGTACTTTACGCTTAAAAAATGTATTTTTTTTACAAATATTTTCTCAATTAAGAACTCACAAATTGATAATTTATAGTTGTTACATGTATATGACGAAGACACTATAAATATTACTTTTACATGTACGCATGCAATCATAAATTCTTTATTAGCAAAACAACCGGCTCTTAACTCAGTCTCTGTGAGTACACGTAACGTTCTCTAGGAGCTCTTTAATTTAAAGATAACGTGTAATTGTGCAACAATACAATGTAAATAGTGAAAAAAAAAATACCAACTTGGTACATGTATTGTTGTTATCAAAATACAAACCTACTCACTTAAAACTCAAGTGTTCTTGTTTTTCACCTGTTTAGTTTTACTGAAAAGGTTACTTAATCTTAATGATTTATGTATACTGATATCAGATTATAAGTGTATTGAGATTGCAATATATGGGGTGTTTTGTGCATTTTCGCAAGCAATAGATAAATACAAAGTTTAAGAATAGTAATTGAAGGCAGGAAAACTGAGATATAATTACAACTGAACCCATAATTAGCTTTATGACATTTGTTGAATTCATCCACTGGACTGCATGCATGTCTGTAGTTTGACTAGGGAATATCTGGTTAGTATTTCTTAGTTCACAAAAGGTAGTATTTTCTGTGGTATATTCACCATGGTGTATGTTTATTTTCTGTGATATATATTCTCCATGGTGTCATATTTTCTTTGTGGTATATTTACTGTCACTGAGGTATACTTGATGCTGTGGTATAGAATCAAAATTTATGCTTTCAAAGAACACTTCTGTGATATATCACAGCCTGTGCAATATTTTTGAGTTTATTGTACAGCAGGTCAATATGTAAATGCCTCCACCTTTGCTATGGTATATTTTGTGTTGTTTATCAGCAATGTTAGAGTTACATATGACTGTGATATATCACTTATGCATGTATTATAATATTAATCAATTCATCAGTTTCAAAGTATGCATACATGTAATGTATTATATTGATTTTGAAAGCTAGTTGTAATGGAGACCTATTTGATTCACTGAAACATGACTACCTTTAATCACTAATCTTTATTTTCTAAAATGTTAATTTCGTTTTGGTAACAGAAACTGTGTAATGTCAGATTTAAACATTAATAGACAATGAGGTGTTACTAAATATAGTTATACTCAAAGATATTATTTCAACAACCTTGTTCAATAATTTCTGTTGATTTTAACAACCAATGTCTTCTTTGTTTTCATCTGTGAAGACTACCCATTACATGTATCAGCATCATTTATTTGTTTTAAAGCATTTAAATGAAAAAGAGAAGAGGGTTTTTTATTGCCTCATGCATGTACATGTATTTATTAGTCTGGTTGTGCAGAAAACCCATTTCATTTATAAGTTTGCAATGTGGAGAAATAATGAGATCCCATTGTATTTGACGTCATACTGTATTCAACTCGTTTATGCATCTAGGCAGTTCAGCAGCTCCTTGTAATAATTGATATGTGGTATTTTACTGAAGTCTTTATTTACGAGGTTCCGTACTAGGCCTATGTACTTTATTTGCCACCGAATACCAACTATGCTAATTACCCATATTTAGTTAGTTTATAAATTTATCCTGTCTGTAAAATGTCAGTCTTGTTTTGAAAAGGGCAATCCATATTCCCTTGTGAACTTTAATAAAGATTCCCATTGATTTTATTAACAGTGTGTTCTAGCGAAGATACGTTTAGGGTCAAATACCTACTCTTACATCAGTTATAAACTTGTAAATTTCCTATATAGATGCTTCAATCTAGGTTTCATTTCCTGAACATATTTTTTTCATTAGTAAAATCTTTTTGTGTAATTAATAAAGCTGATTTAATCATTTCAAAATAACCTAGAAAGAAAATAGAAATACATAAACATAAAGAGCAGAAAGAAAATGAAAATGGCAATAATGATGTTTTATAGATTTCTTTTGTTCTCGAAGTTGGTCTTCCCAATATAGATTACTGAAAGACTCTTTCTAATACTAAAATAAAAGCACTTTACATGGACACATAACAGTAAAACATTGAGTTCACATCGTAACCTTCTTTTAAAAATTAGTACAGGGATTTCATATACAGGTCTATTGAAATAGAACCTCCAAAATAACCCACCTTATAAATCATACAGTTTGACTCTGACTGCTATCTATTTTTAAATTGAAACCTATATGTCAGAATCTAATGAATTTGTCTAGACATTAAAGAATAAGATAGAGCCAACCAGGAGATTTCCTCATTTTTAACACCAAAATCACGGATTAAATGTTACTTTGGTTCCACCCTCGTTATTAAAATCCATTATTTATCTGATCTATTTCCTGATTATAACCCAAGTACTCTTTTATCATGGTTTTAATGACACCACAACATATATCATTGGAAAAGGTAACTTTTTTTCCCCATTTTTGAACTCTATATTTGGCATGGGTTATAGATCTACATGTATGTATAGAATCTCATGTCATTGGATGAAAATAAAAAGTAAATTGATTTTATTGTTTGATTTGTTCCTAAAGATACTGTATAATAATACCAGTTCTTAGCAATAAAGGAGATCGCTTTTCATTAGAAATTTTGATAATTAATTTAATGAAATACAGAAGCAGATTGTCTGTGGGTGGAGTCTTTGTTTATGAAATTGTCAATTTAGGAAGACAATAAATAAGCTTTCTTAATTTAATTCTCTTTTGAGATCTGAAACAAATATCACTGAAGAAATATTTTCATACTTGAAGGGATGACTAAGAATTGTCAAAAGAATAAGCTGCTACCAGAAAATGGTGGAACCTCCAAAAAACCTGTATGTTAAGACTATAGAAAATGTAATTAAAAGTAAAAGAAATGTTCGTCAGGATGTAGAAAAAATCAATGTAATTAAAAGAAAACAATGTTACTGAATGTATAAAAATAAGAGTGTTTAATTATAAATGTGTTTCATTTAGAAATAGACTGCAATGTTCAGATATCTATTCTGTTGACTGGCTTGATTTGATTGTTAAACTCTTGTTGCAGTCAGGCGTTTACCACATGGACCTTAATTTGTATGCCGTAATAATTTTCTAACATGTATTATGTCTTGATTGTTTTTTGCCAATCTTCAGTCTCCAGAGTGTCGTCTGCATGCACTAAGGTTAGAATACTCACATTGAATCCACCATGAAAAGATTATTGTCCCGTCTTGTATTTAATGATTGATCATTTTTATGTTCATACCATTTTATTGCTAAAATTTCCCCCCAATAGTTTCAAATTAATATGCCTTGATGCAATAATTGATCTCCAAAAGAGTAATAGCTTCAAAGGCTACATGCAGCTCTTCTATTTATTTTGTTTTCGAATCATGCAACAATAAAGTCATTATTAATAATATATACACATAAGGCTCTACATTTTTTTGTCTTCCTTTGTTCTAAATTATAAAAATGGAGTATCCAAGATAGAAAAAAAGCTAGCTTGAACACCTACATGTATGTCCATTTACACATGTAGAAAGTCATTACAAGGCTGACAGTAATGTGTCTAGCTCTAAACATCTTATGTACTTAAACTCAGATTATAGCAAGTGGTCTACTCAACAAGAGGATTTCTCCAGGATATCCTTAATTAGTCCCAAACTTGTATATCTCATCCTCATTATCTTAAGAGCTAATTATTAGAGTTTTTACATACAAACACACATGTGTAATAGTGTGGTATATGCTTGACATACTCTGGTGTGTATCTACATGTATGTGTGTATATGTACGTGTATTATAATATGTGTATGTTGTACTCAGTGTAGCCAGTAATATGTATATTATTACTTATGTTTATATATTAAGTACATGTATGTGGGGTTAATTATTTATAGGTATATATTTATATCTGGTAATATGCATATTCATATACAGTAGGTTGTTTACCTGGAGTTATTTTGAATTTAGTGCATTAAGGTGGAGTTTAATTGACAGGGGATAGTATCAAGTTATATGAAAGTTTAGTATTTAAATTTACCCTTATTAAAGGCATGCCAGTTGATTAAAGCAGTTACAATCTAGTCAGAAAGTTATTCAAATTATATACATGTGGTGGCACAATGGATCTTGGCAAAAATGAACTTTATTTTACACTCCATTTCCCTTTAGAGATGAATCCATTTGCAAAATGTGTTTAGTCATTCAAATGGTGAAAAAACAAGATATATTAATTTAATAATGAGAATTGCCTTTCAGTAGTTTCCTCAAGATCTGAATGATGTACATACATGTACATGGAATGTTCATTTTGGGAGGATAAAAGTTTTTAACTATGCCTTGATGTAGCTTGGTGAAATAAACATCCATATTTGTATGTGACTTAATCCAAGTCTACAAATCAAAGCATGCCTGGCATATTTTGAAATCTGCTCTGTATTTATTTGAATAAATAGGTTGTTCAATTTACTTATCATTAAATCTGTTCAAAGGAATGTAGTGATATCTTGTTTACGCTGTATAGAGGTAGTTTAGTTTTCTACGCATACCTTTCAGGTGTTAAATAAATGTGGATAAATAACTTGTGTGTGTTCAGTGTACACGCATGTATATGTAGTTGTACATTTATAGACCTACAACTTTCAAAGAGGAGTTTAAAAAGGGTTGAACACAAACATGTAGCCTACTTGTATACTGCTATACACGTACATGTTTGTATTATAAAATATAAAGATGAAACAGAACTATTTTCTACCCGTCTGTATTCTTTGATAACTTCCCTGAATAAATCTTCATGTACTTTGATATTATCAGCCAATGTATCATTGAACATTTGAAATTTCAGTTCAAAATTTAGTTTACATGTACGCATTCTATTCTGACACATCCTACACAATTGATTGTCAGATAAATAAGATGGACCAAGAACTGTTCTGTTTAGACAAGAACTGTTCTGTTTAGCCAAGAACTGTTCTGTTTAGTCAAGAACTGTTTTGGTTAGTATAGATAATGCATATGTACAATACAGTTTTAAACTTGTAAAATGTACATCAACTCTATGTGCCACTACATTTTTAATTCCAATTCCCAGGTTTCTTGTTATGTGCAAGGCTCTGTGAAAGATTATATTGTATACAGTAGTGCTTTATATTTGAGTAGAAAGGGTTAAGTTTACAACAGGAAATGAGATATTAGGACGTCATTACAGTAGCTAAGTTTATTATAGTTTATTTGTATTTAAAGCTATGATTGACTATCAAGTAGAATCATAGAAAATGTTTCATCTGTACACCTATGGCAGTTGGGTGATCTGATAGTTTTTATGCACAAGCAAATAGTTGAATTAAAATTGACTCCATATGTTAATGCTGAAATGACCTAGTTTGTGTTGAGTGTACCAGTGTTTGGTCACATATGAATTTTGAATAATTACAATAACAAACCCCCCCATGCGTCACTTTAAAATACAGTAGCAGTCATAGCCTATTGTTTATAGTAGTGTCATCTTCATACTACAGTAGGATGACATGGCTGTCAACCTGTCAATCAAATATACATACAGTTGATCTAATGGTAGCTGGTACATCATGTGTTTGTGAAAGAGTTAAACAAGGACAAACATAACCTTTATTGTTGTTTTTTGTTATTTCTCGATTTTCTTTGGTTTTGAGATTTTCAAATTTCATTATGAAGTGTTTTCAGTGTCCCAATTTCTGCGGAAGAATCAGGCGCGTATGGTACTACAATTAGGCCTACTAGTTAATAGACAGTACATGTATGTGTAATGTCCTTTCTGAAGAATGGGCTTCAATAATTGAAGAATTGAGTTCATTAATTGTAGGAGTTATAATGAATGTTTACATCCACAGGGTCCAGTTACTGCCAACTGATAAATAAACTAACTTGATTATGTTATTAGTTGAATCAATAACTTCATCAACACACATTGTTCTACTAGATTCCCTCTTTCACTCATGTAATCTGTACTCAAAGGATTCTAACTGCATTTACTGGGTTTCATATGAATCCACTTTTCCACAGGCCGAAAGGTTTAAAACAAGAGGCTAAAATTGTGAACATTTCTATCATCACCAGCAATATCTTTAAAATTGTGAAAAAATGTCGACCACCTTGTTCTTCTTTCTTAATAACCGCAGAATTTTAACCTTTTGTGGGTTGGCAAAGGTGGGAAATTGGGTTTAGGGCTTAATCAAATGTCAACTAATATCAAACTAGGTCAGTTATTCATTCGTGCAGTAGGAGGAAAATAGAGAAAACCCCACGAGGTTGGACAGCCGACCCTACTCCCGGACACATAACAGCTGGGAATCAAAACCACGCCAATGACAGACCCAATGATCCAAAGCAAAAGTAATAGACCACTCTGCCACCTTACCCCAGTGAGTTTATGCACTATTGCAATACCTCAATGATCAAAATAAATATAGTTTGTTTCAACCATTGAAGAAAACAAATGCAATGGCTTTGAACAACTATTCTTGTCGTCAAATTGAATTTAGTTTCATATTTCTTTTGAAAATCTTTCATCATGCAGAAAATTCATCAATTGATTAATTCAATGGAACTGAAAATCACTATAATGTGACAATCAAATAGAATTGTTAGCACCTTTTTTAAGTCAAATTGAAAATGAAATTCATATTCTTGTAAAAAAACTACAGTGGAATCAATATTTCTTTTGTAAATCACATGAACGAAATGTCTTTTTTTAAACGATAATATGGAATACTAACCACCTTAATTTGTATTATCTTCTACATGGAGCTCTGGTGGCATTCAGCTATAGAACCAATGCTGGTTTACATATCTGCCTTTGGAATAGTGATAAGAATGACAGATAATATGAAATATTCATTTCCCAGTGGAAATCTTTTCTTTTGGAAGATCTAACCTCAATCGCAATGAGAATATTAAGTTAGTTGCCATTTAACCTTACCATATATCTATATTTTTCATACACGCGTATCAATGTGCTCTATAATGTAGATTCTTTGACAATGGATAACTGAGATTGATTAAAGATGGAATAAGACTACATGTCATTAATATAATACATTGAATAAAGAAAGTAGAAACCATACATGCATATACACTACATGTACAATATACATGTTTGTTACAGAAATGGACAATATGACATTAATCTATCAGCACTAGGGACGTGTAAATATAACTTAGCTGAATCATGCATGTTGTTGTAGATACATACCTACATGTGTTAGATAGTAATTGAACATGTTACACCTTGGATTTAGATCAAAACAATATACAGTATTTAATTAATTTAGACTGAGGACTTTCTATATTCAATACAAATGACAACTAGTAACTGTTAAACAACGATAACCGTTTTAAATCAACCATTTTATTATTACTCTTCTTCATGTTGCTTGTATTTATAAATTTTTATTTCAGAAAATTGTATTTCAGCTGATGTATAATTGTAAATTAAATCAAACTACACTTATTTGAAACTATTGTTATCTATTTATGCCTAGTATCATAAAGCACTTACCATACTGACATGTATTGTAGAAATAGAGATCTACATTGTACTTCAGCTACATAGATTGTAATTAAGCTAAATAGATTGTAATTCAGCTAAATAGATTGTAATTAATCAACATATATGTAGTATTGCAGTTTATATACTTTGTCTAGTAAGAGTAATGTACATGTAGCTTTGTAATTCAGCTATCTAGCTTGATTACAATATATATTTATATACAAATGTAGCTTTAATAACATTGCATCATGTTTAGTCACATTCTCAGTCCATAAAAATAGAAGGAAATAGTCAAAATTAAAATGCCTGGGTAGTTCAATTCCTCTGTCATCGTGACTTGAAACTAGATGAAAAACTTATTGGGAATTGGTTAATTTGCTAATGTTACTTAAAATGTAATGAAAAATCGAAGAGGATTCTGATTTGATTTTTTATCTGGAGGGTGGGCAGTATTAGATGAAAATGAGAAGTGAACTAGACATGTTGCCAGGGATGTAATTAATCTTCATCTTTATATAGTACTGTAGACTATAAATGTAGAGGCGTCTGTCTGATGCTAGATTTGTCTGTCAATTTCAGGGGCTTTGGTTTTGTAACATTCAGAGATATGGCTAGTGTAGACAAGGTGCTGAGTAGTGGACCTCATGTTATAGACTCAAAAACGGTTGGTAGTTTAAACAAACATAATCTTTCCTTTAATATCTTCTGATAATCTCTTCCTTTGGTACATGTACATGTAGTTTTGTCTTTATTCCTGATACTTCTGCTATATCCTTTATCTACCCCCCTTCTCCTTTAGATCTATGTCCTTAATCCATATGAAGAAAGCCAACAAAATCTAGATTTAATCTGGATATGAAACATATCAAAATTATTAATTTTAATCTTGACGTGGCCCTACAACCTATTGGTAAAGTATCCACGATATCCTGTCTTGATTTTTCTGGCAACTTCACCCAGCATGATACAGCTTTGAGTATTATTAAAAATATATGTTTATACACTTTTTTATGTATATCTATATATAGGTAACTGATCCCATCTACACTCCCAATTTTCATAACTTACACAGAAACCTATATAATATATATGAATATATTGCATGTTAAAGCTAATAGTGTCTAATTAACCAGGCTTTTACTTATATCAGAAGATTGACCCATGGTTTGGTACCATATTAATGGAAATCAGCCACCTTCCATTTTGAATCTCAATTTGTTTCACTTTACATGTAAATGTACGATATAAAGTGATATATTGGAAGAACCCACCGGAATTGGAAGGTGGTTGATTTCCATTAATATGGTACCAAATCATGGGTCAATGTTCTGATGTAAGTAAAGGTGTCATATAGAGGTGTTACTATATATGTAATGACAAGTATATAAGATGTATTAATGATAAACACTTGTATATGTTATAATAAACACATTGATAAACAGGTAAAACTTGTCTTAAACCATATACACTATACAACCTATACATGTCTTGCATCAAGGTTACACAAGACATGTGATCTACTCATACCACCCATAAGACAGTATCTTTAGTACATTACAGGGATGGGATGGAAAATCAAGGTCCAGTGTAAAGATTGACATGGACGAAGACCGTAATATGTCTCTGTTGGGCCAAAATTTCCCTCATAACACCCTGTATGACATATGAACGTCTCCATTAGCCAAGTCTAAGCAGAGCAGTAGAACATTAAACTCTATTTCATTAGTACATGAGAAAAAATACTATGATCTGTTTACACTTGGCAATTAAAGCAAAGGAAATATTTAAATATTTGAGTGTCTTTATTTGATAGCAATGGTGGATAAATAAAAAGGTGTCCTGGATATGCAGAAAAACTCTGAAAGCTATTGTATAAGATATTTCCCCATCCCCAAATATTTGTCATTGTATAATATCTAAGTACATGTTTAAGACGATGTTCATATGCATATTAGTAATTACTATCTATATTTAGTAATGGCCTTAGGCTGATTTTCAAATTAATTGACATTTTACACGTCACGTAACAAATAAATGCAGCCAATGTTCATGTCTTTAGTCTTTCAGTTTCACCTCCTTCTGTCTGAACCAAATGATATGAGCATTCAAATTATAAAAATGATTGTTTGAATTAAAATATTTAAAAGCAACCCCCACTGCCAGCCACAAAAATATAAAACTCTTAGAAGTTTCAATGCAATCTTTAATTCTTAATTCAATGATCTAAGTCCAATTAAATTACCCAGTAGACATGAACTGTTCACACTCAATAGCATTCCAGCTGTGAACATGTGTTGTGTATATGATGCAATGTTATATATAGTGGCCATTGAACAGAGATATTTAGGGGGTCATAAAAGGGGTCAAGTCATTAGGAGCTTTTAACACCTGTTATTCATTGTAAGTGATAGGTTATGTAAAATTACCACATATTATAATCCCAACCAACACAACAATCACTTGTCACTTTACCTTCAAAAAGTAGATCACTAAAATTCTCTGATTGTGTTTCTCTGGTTCACTGATCAAATATTTGGGTTTTTGACATCAAATCCTAAAACTGTCCTACATCAAAATCTCTTTACATTTGTTTTGACTTTATCTTATCTTGAATTTAATTTTGTTTCTTTTAAATTGATTAAGGGCGGGCATTCAGGGGTTTTGGATAGTCGCAGATGTTACTTTTCCTATTATAAATCAAAATTGACCAATTTTCAATGTACCTCAATTGAGTTAACTTTGATCCATCGGACAGTTAGGAAACTTGAATCTCAATCAAAATGGCACAGGATGTGTTCCTCCGGGTCTCAACTGAGAAGAGATGTGCTGATGGGGTTGTTTTGAAAGAGCAAGATCCTTACATATACATGTACATGTACTCAGTACTCATTCACTTGCTTTGAGGACATGGAAAGCTAAAATACACAGTGTTGGTTAATAAATAACCAAGTTTCATTCTCAACACAGCATATTCCATACATGTAGATTTCTCTCAAACCCAGGAGGTCACCAAAGACCCTGATTGTTTTAAAACAAGTTGCCATCTTCATGTGACAAATTTGTTCATGTGTCCTGAAGAATTTATCAAATTGTTTTAGTTGAATTAATTCAACAGAATCACATTATTATTAAAATTCTTTTATAAATTTTTATGTTGATACCAACATGTATTGCTTTGTGTATTGCTGTTGAACATATTTAAATAGCCAACTCGTTTCTATATTTACAATTTGAACAAACTTCTCTTCTTCATATTGACGAATTTTAATAAGTTTTTTTCTCTGGTTATATTTACAGGTCGATCCTAAATTGGCTTTTCCTCGTAAAGCGCAGCCTAAGGTAGGTCATCTACAGTAATTTTCTTTTATTATGATTAAATTCAACAGGGTGGAAAGGAATTTGTCCAGCCATCAGTCTTTGTACACATCAATACATGGTTCTAAAACTTAATATTTGGCACAAAGGATTCAGTTTGTCTTGGAAAGGAATTTGATAGGCCATCAGTTGTTACACACATCATTTCCCGGTTCTCAAACCTTGTTTAGTTTGTGTTGTCATTTGTATTTTAATATGAAAGTATGTCAATTTTTTTGCTGACTTTTCTGGTCTGAGATTTAAAGGCAAAGCCAATAAAGCTGCCAAGTTTCATATTAAAAATGTTACTTTTGTGTTGACAAGAATAGTTGTATATTTCATATTGTGATTGTTTCAGTAGCTTCAGTTTAAAGCATTAGTATTCATTTTAAGTGGTTAAATTTAACCCCAAAGATGTCATTTCTAATTGGGTCATAATTTGGGGTCAAATTTTGAAGCTACTGTAGGGAGTTGGTGTAAAATAGATGTAGAATTATCAAACATGAAGCGTATATATAAACACTTTAGTGTGGTATATGCAGGTGTTAATAAAGGAAAATTTGTAAGATTTGTTGAAGTAGTAGGTGTGGTCAATATCTTTTCTTCTTATAAAAGCAAACTAAAACACATATAACTGGTTTGTGTCTGATTCCCTTTGAGTCATCTTTGACCTCAGCTACCATTAATACAAGGTCAGCCTTCTGTATTTTTAGTCTTTAGTGAAGAATTTAAAAACTCTCAGCTTCACTGGTAATTTATGTCATTGCTGAAATAAGTAAATGAAAGCTCTGACTTCGGAACTCAAGAAGGTTGAGCATTAAATTGTAGTTCTATCTAATCAAGAGACTCTGATATTGACTATTTAATCTTTCTAAAGAATCATGTATTGTCAGTTAGAAGAAGTTTGTTATTTTTGTCCTGTGTAATGTACACACATGTATATGTATATGGATGGATAAGTAATTGATAAGACTATTATATTCAATGTTAAGATTTATCTATAGTTTATTTAGAGTAAGGTGATTATTTACAATGTTGGCCTTTCTCTGTCTCCTATGAATCTAGGTAACCAAGATATTTAGTTCAATTATATTGTCTCATTTTTCTATTGACATTAGTGTCACCAGTTAGCAACTACTTTCATATTGGTAGATTTTTAACGCTATATATAGTTTTGATTACCTATGTTGAAATAATATGTGCTTTGTCTATTGATATTAGATTTTACCACTGTATATAATTTTGATTACTTACGTTGATGTAGTATATTGGTTTATATTCCACTTCCTCATTGTAACCATAGTAAAGATAAATAAGAGTATGCTGTAAACACAAGGAGTGGTAATCTATGTTTTATTTACTTACTCTTAAAATCCTGATTAAAAGTTGGCTAATTTAGGTATCACAGCACTTCAACTGTGACATTGAATAAATTTGTAAAAATTATTTCGAATCCCTGAAAGATAACAAAATATAATGACATTAGGTAACAAAGGCTCATGAATAATTGCGTATTTTTATGCCATCATTTGAATTTTTATTTCAAGACAAAGGCAGTAAATAAGTTGACAGGAATCAAGATATTTCAGACGTCTTATATAATATCGATGTAGTTATATGGGTCGATAAAGTATTTAGATTTTTTACTCGGATCACAAGGTCAAATGTAGCCGATATTGGAAGCTAGACCAAACTGATTATCATTATTAAGCCATGAATAGTGACAATAGATGACAATTACGTTTGAATAGACAGCCCCCTAGTGAGTAAAATAGACTCGGAGCCGCATTTTCCAGCTGTAAGTCTTGTAACTCCTAACACAATGACATCATTACCCTTCTCGTTCAAGTGGAAAATAATGTGCTCTCCTTTTTTCAGAAAAACGAGTTGCTTTTATCATTTGATCTTCTTGATGCTATTTTTGGAATCTAAGTGATGACATGGCTTGCTATTGTTTTTTACGCTCAACATACAAATGGATACGAACCTTAACAAATTGAAATATTGACATCCTCACCTCAAAAAAAGCGTAGAACTTTGAAATAAATTGTAGGAAATTGGTAAAAGACAATAAACATGTGTGTTGCGGAATTAATGAAGGATTGAAGTGTAGGTGTTATAAATAGATTTAACATGTTCCAACTAAGTAATAAAAATGGCATGGTAGACTGTAAAGGAATGTATTTTTTTTTGTAATATCAGGCTTCAAATGATCGATTTTATTGGTGGATATGTACCATTTGTTAGTGTTATTCACAATAAATATTTTTATGTGTCAGGAAAGAAAACTGCCTTCAAATATAAACATAATTCTAATTGTATTGTAAGAGACCAATGCAGATAGTTCCTGAACCACCCACTCACAGGTCTGTCAGCACCGAAAGAGTAAGAAAATGTTGACTTATGTTCATGATTCAATATGAAATAATCAACATTTAATTTATCATTTTCATCCCACCAACTCAGTTAAAATTTTGTGAACACTCTAATAGTTTAAATTTCAATGTATCCCCCTAAATAAAATGCATAAATATGTAGTTCATATACATCCAAATACTAGTGTGTTTTTTTTAGAAGATTTTGTTTGGGTTAAGTATTAGTAATATATCTTATGGTCTATGTCAGGTTTTTATTCGTCCTGTCAAATTTTGTTTGTCACTCTTTTGTTTTACCCATATATCTTCATCTTAGACTCTATGACCTAGAAAAAAAAATAGATGTCAAAAAATAGAGTCATCAAAACAACAAGCTGGCAAATTTCATATTGAGAAGAGGATTGGGTGAAGGGTAGCAGAGTGCGGGTAGTTTATCCTCAAGTCTAGTGTGCCACATTTTGTTAAAAACTGACTTACGTAACTTAAAGCCTCTGATTGTCATTTGGGAGTTGCTTGTAATCTAGAATATTGTGGGATATTTGGAATGTAACTGCCTAAATGTTTTTTTCCATTTAATATTTACAAAGATATGATAAATTGAAAATTTCACAGCATTCCACATCCATTGTACTTGTAAACAATATGCAAAAGTTACCAGCAGCTGTAGTCTTGTTATGATGGACTTTATTTAAAAATCCAGTTTAATCCAACCTAGTAGATTTCATCATATTAGTTTTATTTTCTTAGATAGATAATGGTAAATAAACAATTTGGGCACATTTTATCTTGAATTAAGCCATGAAAATTTAGATTTTGTTTCAAAGATAAAATGACAGTTTGTGACTGTAATCACCAATTTTGCAGTTTCATTTAAAAAGAAAAGCGTATTAAACTCAGTCAGCAGTTTTGGTATATTAAACTCTATCACAAAATTTAATTATATTAGTCTAGTCTGCCTTTTATATCAATTTAATTGTGTTAAGTCAAGTGTGAAACTGTCAATAAATATGCCTTGATCCGATGTCAAACTTTTATTGTTGTGTATATTTATACTACTTATTAAAGACAATAACTCTACCTGTATGTATAAAAATTGAAGGAGGAGACTTTCATAAGGTTTTCTACTTCATGGTTCAATGAATGTTGTTGTTAATATTAAAAAAAGTTGAGAAAAAAAACCCACAACATTTCCCAAGACATTTTAATATCAATTTTATTATATTTATTTATATATTATGGTAATCCATGTTTATATATCTGGATATTTTCAATACATGTACGATCATTTAAAGGTACATAAAAGGTCAGGCTATTTTTCCTTTAAATGTCTACGGTAGAAAAAACTCCAATACCGATTTGAAGGGGTGGTCAAGTGAATTTGGACGAGTTGTTGACTATGGTTGGGTGATAATCGATGAAACACTCTAATTCCAAGCTCTTATTATGTAGATTTAGTTTACCTGAGGTGAACAAGGTTGATACACTTGATCAAAATTCAGCATCTATTGAAATTTAAAGGGATGGACAGGAGACAAAAATGGGATTTTAAAAAGCCTTCATGGAAATTGAATAAATATTATGTTATTAGGAGCTGCCATGGCTACCCTCTCTAATTCCACAGATGTTCAAACAATATTTATCATCTCTGACCAAATTTTAATGTGAGAATTTCCATCTTTATTAAACAATTTATTCTTGGCTAGCACATTGATGAGACGAACTATAGTTGTTTTTAAATGGTGTTTCAGTTGAGATTGACAGAATACAACATTAGGAGTGATGTGTTTAAGAAAGTTGAAACTTTGAACAGGTCTTGGTTTTCACAAACTGCTATTTATTTCACATGGTTAGTTATATTATTAGCCCATTAAAGAGAGATTTGATACTGTTATTTATTAAATGTATTCAAGCATACTTATATCTATTTGAACAACGGAATGAGTGCCTTATGAAAGCTTGTGCACTTAGACATATGATTTTAGAGAAAACAAAAATCATTTTAATAAATTTTGCTTCATGATCAAACTAGCACCAAGTGGGAATACCGTAAAAGTACACGCAAATAACTTCTATTCATTTGATTTCAATAACCTACATGTATTTGACATATTGATTTTTTTTTTTGCTTTCTAAATCTTTTCTTTCTCATATAAATAGTTAAAAAGATTAAGTTAGGATAAACATCCATTTTACATTGAAATAAACAAACAGTATATAAAATCTTTACATAACACCAACATCTGTTTTTTTGAAAGTTCACTTCTGCTTAAATTGTCAATAAAAACAACTCCTGAGACTATAAAAAAGCTTACTGGTATTAGCAAAATGCATTATTGCATCCCTTTACGGCTTTAGGCGTCTTGCAGTTTTTAATGGAATCACTTTAGTGTGACTCAATCAGATTCAAAATACCAGGCCCATGGGAATTTATTTCAAGCAAAAAGTTTATCGTGTTTTTGATTAAAAAGCAATGATTAGAACACACTAAAGTTAAAGGAGCTAATTCGCTAATATTTGGGACCTGGAAATTAACACAAATGGGTTGCAACCCATTTGATAATGAACTATGAATGCATATAATCTAGAGACTTAGCTACTTTAATCTAAGTGAGACAATTCCCTGGAAAAATGATCTTAATAATCAAGAGAGACTGAATCAATTTGTGCCTGTAGATGTTGAAAATTTAAACTATTAGCAAAGGTGCACCTTTGTTCCAAATTTTCCCTGATATCAGCCTAAATGGTGTGCGTACATGTCTTCCTCAACATATTTTGGTGCAGAAAAGTATTTCAGTTCAGGTTTCAAATAATATTGATTTTAACCAAATGTAATTGTTTGTAAGGACAAATACTTTGCACTTTTATGCGATTGGTCATAATCCTACACATGTACGTCTACTTGTATATAAATTCCTCCGCTATCCTGATGGGGACAACAGCAGACGTATGATATATTTGATTAAGTGTGGTTTCATGTTTCTACACATGAACATCGATTGATAAAATAAAGTCAATAGTGTACATGTACACATGGCCTTCTGATTGATTTTCTCAACAATAATAACAATAGCTCGTTACCTTACACCATTTATACTACTTATACACTGACCTTTATTATACACAGAATTTAGAGTTCAATTCACAAATACTACACCCCCCCCCCCCCTTCCAAAATTTGATAGGCATTTAAGCTTTAGAGACAAATGGAATCCAGGAAACGTACTGATTATGGATTATTGCTTTAAATGATTTTTATAACTGATCTAAAAATTAGGGTTTCAGTTTAAAGAAAGAAAAAACAAACTTATCAATTTCTTGCCAAACAATGTAGTTTATACATGGATATGAAACGGGGAAACAAAATGACATTTCTAAACTACCATCTGTCTGTGTATAGTGAACTAAGATTTGATAAGATTCATAATAGTTTTGACACCTTGGATTTGAATAAATGGACCAATTAATACCACAGTTTAATTCTGACATCTTCCGTCCATCTCTTTACAAATCAGACAATGACAAAGGTGCATATGTTAATGTCAAATAGAGCTCTGGCAATTAGTATTTTAATGTCCTAATTCAGGCTAAATTATTTAAATGTTCAAAAAAGGGGTGTTTACATGTAGTTTCTGATAAGTAAAAATGAGAATGTTAAATTCTGATTATATATTTTAAACCCATTGTCAGAAGAAAGGATCTAATATTTGAGTTTTTAATCCAATTATTGATTGTGGTATAAGTGCAGAGGGTTAAAATAAATGTTTTCAAATGACATGGATTCTCAAAATTAAATAGACATTTTTACAGAAACATTGTTTGTAATGGCTTGTGCTTAATTTTCTATGCAAACCATGTTTTTTTTTAATGTGACACTATTCAAGGACGATTACATTGGTTTATAAGATTACCAGTTAAGGGACAAGAAACCTGGATAAATGTATGCACATTATTCTCAATGGCTGACATGTTTGGGTATTTAATTTGTTTTAAAAAATTATTTATCTTAAATCAAAGGAGAAAAGCCCCATTGGGTTTAACACAGGGGCGACAGTTGGGTTTATTCTCTTAATCTTTATGTTATTACTCCAGTTAAGATAATCCCCTATTTCAAAGCATTTGTTCTGGGGCTAGACTTAAAGCTCTTTTTATACTCTTTTTGAATTTAATTGGGTTTTGAGGATAGAAGCCTGATGGGAAATCATTATTTGTATTGATGACCGCACGTCCTTATATAGACGTTACCAAACAGATTATCTTGGAATGACATCTGCCTCCAGCCAAACTCTCACTACTCTTGAATCGTTATCAATTCTCTTTTTATTTCCCTCATAACAATGGCCTTACGAACAATAGATGCTTATTGAGTATCAAAGAAACGGTTTGCTTTCTCGCTTGAGGCGGCATGAAAATTGAACACTGTCTGCTGAAAAAGAATTCAGTTCTCAGTCTAAGTCAATAAAAGTTACGATCAAGAAAAGGACCATCGTGTTTTTTTTATATATATCTTGTTGATACACGAGAAGTTTTATTTTCTTGTTTTAGTTTTAAGAAGGTGAATTGTTTGAAATGTATCTCCTTCAGACCAAACTCAGACCAACGCTCTCTCATTGATCCTCTTAAACCATTTTAATTGATGACTCGCCGAACAAAAACATGTGTAATTGGATTTTATATTTTGGTTACTGTAGTCGATAATATCCATTACTCTCTATTTAAAAAAATCAATCTGACTTAATTTCAAAAATAATTTAGGCGATGTATATGTAGGATTCATGCCATTAGACAGATTATGTTAACTGTTTTTATGTATTTGATGTTTTGTTTTTCCTGGTTAATAATGTTTGTAATGAATAGATGATTACAGTGGATTAAGTTGCATTATTGAATGGAAGCTTTTTTTGAGCTAAGAACAATGATCGTTCATTGATTTGTGGAATCCCATGGAAGAATGGTGTGCAATATTTAATGGTTCCCTGATATCTGATAGAAGTCAAGATGACCATAGAAAAAATAGATGGTAATTACTTGAATATTAGTGGAGCAATATTCCTCGTGTATTATTAAATATTATCTGGAAACGCTTAGAACATCTTGCGTCTCCCGCAACATAAACTGCCTTTTATTCTTTTTACATCTTAATCATGTGGTTTAAAAAGGATATTAGTGCTAGTAGGCCAGATATAAGTGCTGAAAAACATGTTCCTGTTCTTTATGCTATAAGAAAGAGGTATTTGTTTGATATTAGATCTTGTACAAGTATAAAAGGTCATACTAGCATAGATTTTATAGGATGTGTTTACCATACCATCTGCTGGACACTTCATATTAGAACGAGTAACTTTATCAAATAATTCACCTCTTTCCAGCAGACGATTTTGGACAAATATGTAATTGACATCAACAGTCTATTTTTTGATCAAATTTTGTGACTTTGTTTAATAGTTTTAGTAAATTTGGACGCGAAGGGTTCTGAATGAACTGGAGTCTCAAGTACGTTTTCCTCTATCAAATATTTTTGGTGTACAATAGAACATTGGTGCTTGAATCAGGGTCGTCTTGACGAAATGTTGACATTATGTGAGGCAATGAATGTGTCCAGTCTAAAAGCTCTACTGTAACATAGAGGCCTGTTAACCTCTCGCTTGTTCGAAATGTTGATATAACACATGACCCTATAACCTTTTGCCGAATAATTTGAGTTTCCTGTGATCGTGTAAAATGGGTTCATATTTAAACCTGTAAAAAAACTGTACATTGTAGCAAACTGGTTGCTATAACAGGGAGATGTTATTGTAGGGAGAAGTTACTGCATGGATTTACATGTGCGGATTAAAATATTCTTTTAAGTTAAGAGGAATCAAGGAATGCTATGTGAATAGTTTTCGTTGTTTGATAAGAAATATTTCTGATATTCCGAAGCATGTAAATTATTTCAGTCTGATATCATGTCATGATCAAACATTTATTTCACAGTTTCTCAGAATCATCCCTAATCTGAAAAGACCAATTTTATTGGCAGGCTTCCAAAAAGGAATTTAATTAAATCTCTTAAGTTATAACTAATTCTACTGATATAAAACACCCAGTTCACGAAGTTGAAACTAGATCCTTATACAATTCAATGTACATAAAACACAATGATGGAAAAACAGTAAGCAACTGAAAACCCTTCGTTCATAGTAACAATCAATAAGACGCAAGGGAAAGCCAATTTAGTTCAATGAATCAACATATAAAAATATCCAAATGATAAACTGTTTGTCGTGTTCGGTGTAGCAAGAAATATATCTCTGACTTCTCAGCTATCTTTTTATCTTTAAAAAACAATCAACAACAGGAAATGTGATAATTGCTTGATTAATTTACGCTGGTGGTTAAATAGTCAGTTTGGACAAATAACGGTTCAATAAAAATGTGCAGAAAAAATCCATGAACAAGCTTGACAAGATAACAAATTACAGATGTTTTCTCTTAGTGTTAACTGAGTTGCTTAAAAACGCACAAAACATTGCACATGGTTTATTTTGAGATGCTAAATTAAGTCTATTTTTGAGATTAGTTAAAACATTTCACTTAGCTCAGTCTTTTTGACTCTGGATATCTTTGTTTGAAATAATCAAATAGTGTAGTGAATTTGAGAAAAAATGTTTTCCAATTCAAACTGCACAAAAAGGTTTAACAAAGATGGTGTATTTAGATTCAGAGTTCTGGAAAGGAACTAGCGATTACAAACTCCATATTAGATAATTATTTTAGGCTAATGGAATATTTTATTTTTTCACGATATCAAAGTTTATTAGCCTCTTTCATGATAAAACCAGCTTGTTAGTCTCAAATTTATACTGAGATGTTAAGCATCATTCATTTCAATTATTTACAGATCTAGACTATCCCTTACAAACTAAGGAGGGTGGGGGGGGGTGGCCGAAATGAGTCAACTGGCATGGTTTTGATTCCCCAGTTGTACGTGACAAGGATTAGGATTGTAATGGGTTTTCTCCAGTCCTCCAGTTTCCTCCCAATGCTAAAGACCCCAAGCAAATTATTGAAATAAAAATGAAATTTGTTAGTCTAGAAATGACATAGTTTGTGTCGAGTGGATGTCAAACCGCATTTCATCTCTCTCCATTATAAACTGCCTTTGATAATGGCCAATAATTCAAATGCTGCTGGCTTATCATTAATCCTCTAAGCATTTGATTGTGTTTTATTGTAAACAATCATCATTTCAATGTCTATAAAGCTTCAGTTGATATGTTCTAACATTCATTTATAAGGTATTGATTGGGCAATAACTCTGTACTTTGATACGGTTTCTTGAATATAATATGTAGGTCTATATTATAGGTTCTAGCAAATTAGTTTATTAAAGAATGATATATTATACAAAAGAAAGGGAAATAGTCTGACTGTCTGTTGTTAAATCCTGCCTTGGGCAACTTGCCTGATTTGTTTTTTATTTGAGCCAGTTATGGTTGAAGCGAAATGCTTGTGAGTGCATCTTGCCCTTGGCCATGAATGTGAGACACTTGAGCCACAACTTCATGCAGAGATAATGTCGTTTTACAAACTTTGTTGCACTGTTGTTATGTAAAGGGCAGTAACCCTACACACAAAAAGTGTAGAAAATGACAGTAGAAATAAACCGCGAAATCTATCAGGCGTTTGCGTTTTTGTGGCTTAAGAAGTTTGTACAAGTAATTTGGATCCCTTTTTGTAACAAGTTGGTCAGATTAGAGGATATTTTATGACACGTTGTTAGACATTGAAGCCACCAGGCTATATCCAGTCTCGTAGTTAGTGTATAACACACACTTGTACTAACCGCTTGCCCTTGGCTATTCAACGACTTTTCACTAATTTATGCATAGTTTGCTCGTATATTGTGACGAGCAAAGATTCAAAGGATTTTTATTTGTTCAGATGGGTGGGAGCTAACTGCTTAAAACTCTCAAAAAACAAGATGGATTCACGATTTATTATACCTTTAAATATCCTGTCCTTTGTTGTACGTTTTTGATCAGAGTTTTTGCACTTGATTGATTGACATGTCTGGGGTTTTTGCACATGGTAATTCACAGGTTGAATAGAGTGGTCTACCCTTTGTTATTTATTGAATTATATAAAATAGATTAAATACAGTGCAGTGATTATTCACATAAAATTGAATATTGAACAACCATTATTTAAAGGCTTAGTTTAGATTTTACTGAATTTTTTATTTGGTGCAAAAACAACAAAAACAAAAGCTGATAATCTTTTTGAGGAAATGTGGTTTGAAACATAATTCTGTGGAAAAGGTTTTTTGAGGTTGAAAGGGAGAGAGAAAGTGAGGTTCTAACTAGGGTCAGTTGCATGTAAGGGTTTTTAGCAGTGGGAGAAAAACCAGAGAACGGAGAGAAACCTTGCAAATTGACTCATTAACAGGGTTTAAACCATTCGGCCACACAACCCCCTCTTTTTTTGTTGACTTACTTGATTATGTATCTGAATTCCAATGTAATCATGTTCAACTTTTGAATTTCCATTCTGGGGTAAATGCCTAGTATAGTTTCTTTTATTGTGTGTCTGAATTTTAACATTTGGTGCCAGCACAGGTCATTGATACAGTGCTCATCTAATTTACATTCAGACGCGTTTGTCATGGCTGCTTACATTGATACAACCCAAATGTCATACTTTACAAGTCAATTGAATGCAAAATAGCTGATGTCAACTTAGCAAGTCACATGTCATATGATGTTAAATGCCTGAGGTAGTTATAACATGTTAAAACCCAATATAACCATGACAGTTGAACAGTATATGTCACACTTGGAGTCACATCCTTGTTTTACCATATACTTGAATATTAATCTATCCTTGGCGATTAGATTTCTAACCTGACAAATAAAAGCCATTGAACTAACCATTCAATTGAATTTATTGGGTATCAGATTTAACAGAAACTAGCTCATGTGTTGATCTTGAAATCTTAGAACTCACTTTTTCTCAAATCAATCTGTATTATATTAATGGCTTAATGGTACATGATGAATTGAGATGTTTACCATAAATTAGATGTTTACCATAAAACCTATTCAGATTCAAACCTAGCAGCAACATTTATATTTATACAATCAAAAATGAAAAAGTGATATTATGAATATAATGTCAGCCATTGTTTGAACATGTAAATGGGTTGATATGCGCTGTGGGCAATATGCATTGACAGATTTAAAGAAAGCTAGCTGTTTAATATATATTTTATGTAGAATATATTGTGTATTGAAATGTATAATAACTGCATATAATTAAGAGATTATTAGAACTGAAGATAAACTGTAGTATTCCAAATAATATATTTAGTAGTAAATAATATGTTTCTTTATAATTAGTAAGGCACTTGTAAAGTAGCAGAGTCATAGACTCTTGAGGTACATTAGTGGTGGGGGGGGGGCAGATCTCAAAATAGGATATTGTCCAGGTCCAGATATATGTAACTTTGTTAAATTTAACTAGAGTTCTTTCACAGCCCTGAAAGGGATTTAAAGAGGCCAAATGATTAGTTGTTTTGATATTTTATTACATAATTACTTCTACCATAATTTAATTCTTTTCCTTTGAGTTTGAATATTTAAACCATAAATAGTGGGCTTAATGTCCTTTTAAAGCTTAAAGAACTTGTTACTGAGTCCATGTACCAAAACCTTTGAATAACTATTTTCTTTGATCAAGAATACCGTACATAAGAATTTTTTCGCCTCCTAAAGAATATTTAGAAATTGTCGTTGTAATAATATAATGTCAGCGTTTTAATATAAATAATTTTTTTTTACCATTATGTCCTACGGCACATTCATCATTTGAATTCATGATAAAATTTGTATTGACATTACAAATCAGTTTAAACAGTATAATAAAGAAATATAGAGAATAATTAATAAAAACTTCAGAGTTTAGGCGAGTATATATAAATATAAGGTATTGTGCTTATTGTATGCTTTCTCTCTAGAGGTGTCAGTAATAATCACTTCACAGTCTCAGGTATATCGTTATTTAGATTAGATCCTGCATGTTCAGAAGGTCAACACTTTCTATTGAAAAGAATGGTTACATTATTCACACCAATATCCCTAAATTTAATTTCCTCCTTTGCTGCTGTAAAACTCCTTAAATCTGAGATTTAGAAAAAAATATCTGAGACATTTAAATCGTAATAGTAATAGCAATAGATGAAGAAACAATTTTTTTAGTAATTTGTGTATTTTAAACTTGTGGGTAACTGTTGCAGAAAACAGGACATAATGTAAACTAATTGTATCAGTGAAATAAGATTTATAAGGTCAATTTGTATCTGTCCATCAAATAACACAGGCTTTTAGTTTGGCGATTATTAACCCAGTGGGAATCTGGCAGGCTGGCCAAGAAATATTCTCTTATAAAACCTCAAACTTTCTAAATATGTATCTAAGTCTGGATCGATGACGTCTGATTTTTACTTCATGCACACATGTATTACGACCAGTATGAAAAGAAATTCAAAAGAAAAAAATCTTGAATAAGTTAATATCCAATAAACTGGTCTATAATGTTTTATGTTTATTTGAGTGACGTAAAGCACAGCAGCCAAAATTAGATCTTGTATCGCCACTTCCCCTAATAAAGTCTCCACCAATCCAACTAAAACATAAAACAACGTCGAGCGAAGAATAACGATTTTACGGTATTTATTTTCAATAAAAGTCATTTCTATTACTCACGAGTGGATTTTGGCAATAAAGACTCACATTCATTGCTAACCAGCGAATCGGGTCAATGGAAAGAATAGATTTCTTGTGTCTTTTGCTGATCAATCGAATGGAGCTTTATTTTGCAACTGGGAATTAGCGAGTGATATTATTTATAAAAAGAGGGAGAAAAGAAAAGAAGAGATATTGAAGGGGTCGGGTTCGATTGTGCTTGATGGTAAATGAGAAAACCTACCTTGAATATTTATACAAGTTTTGTGTTAGTTTCTTGTTGCTAAGGTGATGAAAAACTCCTCTAGCACAAAGCTGGGACCGATTTCCAATACTTAATTCACACGACGACTAGTAGTAATATAGCAGTATTAGAGAGGACATAACGGTATATACCTTCATACAAGATGGCATGCTGGCTTAAGGCAAGACCCGCCAAACAGAGAGTAGCATTGGGACGTTCCTCACCACAGGTTGATGTATATTTAATTCAAATTATTGTTTTTTTTAAATGTTGTTTATTTTGGTGTGGTGTTTTCTGGGATATTGATCTATAATGACTATTTGTGTCAGTGTGGCGAGATCTGCGTTGTATTGAGTGGTTTATTACATATTTTATATATATAATACATATGACAGTATACATTACATTTACCGTGATATATGAGATAAGATAATGACCTAGGCTTAATATTGATAGGTTGTGATATTCCATGGTTCCACAAACTCCTGCAATTGTTCCATAATTGATTCATAGATAATCTAATTGAATTCCATCACATGTGTTATGTATGCTATGCATATTACCAGTATTTCGATAATTAATGTCCATATTCTTTGGAAAATCAAACTTTTCTTGCTTAATAATCCTTTGTAAATTTATCATATGTTGTTTTCTATGATCTAATTTGAAATTATTCATATTCGTTACTGTAGAAGTTTGTCTGATAATCTTTTAAACAAGCAATCCGTGTTTAAAACGAGATGAGGCGTATCTAATCAAAAAAGATATTTTGATAGATACACATCATGATTTGTTAGAACTTTTTAAAAAAAGTAATATATCTGAATATGTATGTATGAATATATTATGGCTAAGTTGATTTTATTTAAGAATATTATAGAGAATAAGTATGTAATTTAATCAATACCTATACCATACGACATGGTGATTCTTGCTATTTTAAGATATATTCAATATCTACCTATTGTCTTTTATACTCAGTCAACTATACGGTAAGCACCATTCGATGGCTGACATATTTTTAAGCCACAATATGTTGCACGGAAAATATCAATGAATTTGAATATGATATAAATATTCGAAAATAATCTACATTTATTGCCCTATACTTTATTGACTAAATGTTGTAATGGCCTAATTTTATCATAAGGAAAGTTGTCAATTCACTTCAGTTATGAAACGTTTTTTTGAAAGGTTGGTTTGCATATTTCATTATTATCCAACATTTTAACGATCATATACATGTATTTTTATCGCATACTACTAGCCCAAGGAAACAGTAAAATTAACTTCTATTTTATTTGCATATTTTGAAACTAAAAAAAATAGAGTGACATATTTCACTATTACAGTATGTAGGCTTCTACAATTGACTATTTAGAATTGTTCTCACATCCTCTGTTATTACTTCCTGCAGGGGGACTTAATTTTCCCTCCTTCCAGGTTTATGCAAGTTCCAAGAACTAATTTCAGGCTAATTTGTTTTCTCCCCTCTATTCCCAAAAGCATGTTATTATAAGACAGAATAGCAGTTAGTTGAGTCATGACATGGTTTTGTCTTCAGCCACTGTTCTCAATGGATTTGTAGGTTGATTGCCTGTAAAAACTGTGGAATATGGGTGTATTAACCCATGGTTATGAAACATTGTTTATTAACTGCTTGAATATGATTGGGTAATCTGGTTATAAGACTTGATTAGTTGTTACTATAAATAGTTGGTATTTGTTTTAGCAGACAGGGAGTGCTGATGATGGATGATCCAAGTCCGTTTTAATGTAGTTTGGACGGAATCAATGATAATGATTGTCAAATTGTTGATTTCTTCGGCTGTCTAATTCCATGCTTGAGCGATCCCGTGAATAAAGCGTGGCATTGTAATGTATATTTGATAAGTTTGGTCTGAAATATAACGTCTATAGCAGTAGAAAAGGTTGATCTGTATATATTTTGAAGTGTTAATGAATGATTGTCATCTTGTGATTAATTCATGTATAGGGTATCAAAAGTCAATAAAGATGTAAGTAGGTCAAAGAGAGTGTTTTCTACTGACACTTTTACACTTAGAATTTAAATTCTAGTGGCGCTAAATTTTATTTTTGTGTACATCAAATAATAAATTTGATAATAAATAATTGTAAAGATTGTTAGAAAAATCTTATCTTACCAGAGTTTATTTTTAGTAAAAATTTTACAGGGAATTAATGAACTTCCATGGTAGAAACTCTGCAATTGATAACCAGGGTTTAAATTTCATGTTAATATTCATTAATCCAGTACTTTAAAACATCTCTATTACTTGTGTTGTATTTGCTTTCAGATGGTAACCAGAACTAAAAAGATTTTTGTTGGTGGTCTATCCGCTTCAACCACAGCAGAAGAAGTTAAAAAATACTTTAGTCAATTTGGACCCGTAAGTACTTCTTTATATAAGTTTCGTCAAAAAGGGTGTACAACATACACACCCACAAATCGTAAACACCTCCAAATTACAAATGTAGCTACATGTAACATAATAACAAATATAGCTAACGTAATAACATATTCCCACGATGAAAGATTTATTGACTCATGATCCAAGGTATCGGTGGGACACTCAGAATCCTCCATCCGCGCCCACGCAAAATCCCCAACAAATATCTTTAGAATCGTAATTTACCTCTTTGTATAGTAATTCTGTTGTTACGACAGTTTGGTTTTGATAAACTGACACGAGACATTGCCAACATGACACGCACATATATGGTAATAAGCAATTTAATCCCTGTAGAAATCCTGACCAACAAAATAAGATTCACTAATCAGCAAATCAAAATTATACATCATTCATTGTCTGTTCTCGGCTCCGTGCCGTATTAATACATAAAATACGAATAATAAACTTCTCTCAATCTGAATGTAAGCCTGGGAATATTAAACAACATATTATTGTCATTTTAATATTCTCAAATACAATTAATCCTTTATAGTCAGTGACAGAAAAGATGCTATCTATAATACACTTTGTATCACTTAATAAATATTTATAACTTGTGATCCATTTCAAACTGTGTCTGTGGATAAATATATATGGCAGCCATATTAAACGGAAACAAATCCTCGTTCACGATGCACAGCATTTCTCCATGCACATTGCTTTCATTTGAATTGCCAACATTTTTATGTACAAATTTATATAATATCTAAACAGTTTTTTTATGAATACCATACTTTGTGTAACAAGTTTTTATTAAGATATTTACAAAGATAACGGAGAGAGGGTTAATACATGTAATGCTAAAGTTAAAATAACCTACATGGACATTCACACAATTATTGAGAACAGCAACTGGTATTTTTCTTCGATCCTTTCTATGCAAACGTAAGACATATTCTGAAGATTAAAGTCTTGTTTTGAAATACACACTGCAGCTTTGTTTGTATTCGCCAACAAGTATTTTGTGTGGAATCTGCACATTTGTTGTTTCACATCTCAAATCAAAAGCAGTTAGAAATTTTACACTTACATTGTTTTCTTCAAAACCGAAATAAAAAATTACAAGTATTGTTCTTCCATGAAACAAATGGATGACCTGCCATAAAAGTGGGTCATATTTCTGAAGTAGACTTTTATGTCTGAATTTTGAAATTCATTCCTAATAAGAATGTTGTGGTATTTATACATTGATATCTAGTTCTTTTTCATTGCTGCTAGTTTAGCGGCATTGTAAACTCAGAAAAAGGCGAGCACTTTTCATATTTATAGATCTTTTTCTTAAGTAGTCCAAGTAATTTAATACCCAGGGGTTTTTGGTGTAGATTGACTTTGAAGTTTGACTTAATGTTGAATTTTATCAGGTTTTTCTGATGATGTGAGATTAATTGAGTTAAAAAAGCAGGTGTTACATAGATTGGTATATTGAACTTATAGGACCTTCGTCTTATCCCAGTATGTAATAGATATGATTATTTAGTATTGGTTTACTTAAACACACACACATTCCACTTGTGTTCAAGATTCTTGGCACTACTTAAATACTTGTAAATATGCCCCACATTGACATGGAATGCAAATTTAATGTCTTTATGTGTAATATAATTGTGGTAACAATAAGAGTGTATATTAACAACAGGGTGTAAAGAAAGGTGCTAAGTTATTATCTACATGTATGTTTACAAATATGATAAACAAACAATGATGCCTTTCTTTTTTTTCTTTGAGCACCATCCAAAATCATTTGATCTGTATATTTAACTGTGGTTATTTAAAGATTCTAAAGATCCCTTTTTGAGCGCCATCCTAAATTATGTTATTATTTAATTGTGGTTTTTTAAAGATTTCTAAAGTTCCTTTAAAAGACACAACACTTTAATGCATGGTACATGTACATCCTTTACTTGAATATAAAGGTAAATGCCATCTATCTAGTTTTACAAATTCAGCTAAATGTCATTTGAAAATTCAATAATTGCTAAATGAATACGAGTATATAATTTATTATAAATATTTGAGTTATATCTATATCATTATACTTACATCTGTTGTTTACATGAAACTGTTAAACTATATAAATATTATAATCAACAAACACTTCATATTATATCTTAACACTCGATTACTATATTAATTACTTCAACACAAAGTTAGTTAGCGGTTGTTAAATTACTGTAAATCGCTTGATAAGCCACCATTTTCTACACTCAGTGAATTATCTGATTAACGACAACATCAAAATACAACCATAAATCATATGATAATCACAATTCCTGTCACATGATTAATATCGGTAAAATCACTACCAAATGTTCACTCACCATCAGATATTTGTAAGGACATAGGTTATCACTTGATCTTAGCAACAAAGTAACTCCATTATGAATAATAGTAAGATGGCCGCCCCCTCTTTCTCAGTTTCATTTTGTTTTTGTTGTTTTGCGGTTCAGATAAAGAGGCTATGGTGTCTAATATCATGTAGTATTTGATAAGGCTTATTTTTCCATTCAAACAGCTAACAACATTTTAGACAATAATACGCTTTCATGTAAATGTAAAATTTGCAAAGAACATACATGATGGCTGCTTTTTACATATAGATTTGATATTTATTTTACTAGTGATGTCATAATGAGGCCTGTATGTTAAGTAGGGAGTTTTACTGTAATTTGAATACTTTGAAATGGATGAATGTGTTGAATTGTATGATTTTCCCATGCATTAAGGTTTGTGATCTTTATGCATATCAGCTTAAATAAAGTTGAAAGAGTGCTTTGAACTTACCCCACCCAGTCTTGTGTATACATAGAATAGAGTAGATTAAACTAGGTGTTTTATTTTCAATTGTTTATACAAGTCTTAACCAGATTGACTGATACTATGACTAAGACATAATTAGTCCAGCTATCTTATCTACTTGTCAATTTACAAAAAATATATTACTGAATTTGGAAGATACAAACCTCTATATAATCAGTATTGGTAAGATTTCAATAAAATGGCCTGTATATAATCAAGTTTCGTTTATATGAATACCTAAAACATATTACAGGTACTGAATTTGGAAGATACAGAACTCCAAAATAATCCATATTGGTTAGGTTTCCATAAAATGGCCTCTGTATAAGAGATTATGGTCTTATATGAAGAGAAAAAAATGGATATATGGCCAAGGCGTCTGGATGTCATTAAATGATATCCATAGAACATGTGCGATTTATACATCTCTCTACTAGAGACTTAAAGATAGTACTTTCTAACTGTGGTGATGTGTCGTGCCAAGAAATGGCCATACAGTGAGATTTATTGATGTTCTGTTTCAATATAAGACCAACAAAGCAATCGCTACCACTGCCATCTAGATTAACAAATAAATATAGTATCGATTGGTTACAAATGAAATTGTCAAAATATATCAGAATCTGCGTAAACGTGAGCCGTATTAATCATCCTCTGATGTCTTCAACGAATACAGATTATGGCCGGCTTTAAACATTGGCTTATATCCCCAGCAGACGCAATGGTTATAGCTTTGTGTGTATATATATATATATTAGTACTAACAACTAGCTCTGTATATATACAATTATTGAACCCTCGTAAAACAAACTAGAAATTAGAAAAACTGATGAAACAGGTACTAACTGTATCTTCACGGTTAGAGATTTACCCAGGAGAAATGATTTGCAAAAATGTAATCTTGACTAGTGCTGGTATGATGTATCGTTGAATAGATGTATAGCGATTCACTATCTCACGATTCGCATATTGAATCGCGAGACGCTGAGTATCGCTATGCTTGTTTAATGTTTATTTGTTGTTTGAGTAAGTAACTTGTAACTCTAGATTATGTACGTCACACATTATCCATGGGTACACAAATTTTTCTATTCCTTATTTTAATCCACATCAATATTGTGATATATAACAGTTTTATTTCTTCGATATCGGCAGGACAAAATATATTATTCATTTATGCTGTTATTTTCTTGGTAAATATTGACCTGGTTATTAATTGTGATACAAATCACCTGAATCGCAATACATATCATATCGTGAGTATAGTGGCAATATCCAGCTCGAGTCTTGACAATGATTAGTTTTAGAATATGTGCACATAATTTCATGATTAAAAAAACAAAACCACAGAAACAGGCATTGTATAATATGCAGAATTATGTGTCAACCAATACTTCTTTCATTACCAATGTATTAGTATATTTTTAATATTCCAGCTATGAATATTAGGTGAGATGATGTGAATTATTAACAAATAGTATTTACTTAGCTGGAATTTGACTTTAAAAAATTATTAAATGTCTGTCTGCTATACAGATATAGAATTAGAATATAGCATAAAAGATTTTCTGCTTAATCTCGACTATTAAAACTATCTCCACATCTCTTATCTTTATCAATGTTTGTTGAAAGTGATAAAATTCTGTATCTTTGCAAAGATGTGCAATCAAAAAAGCCTTCCACTATCGGGAGTGATTATCTAGTTATTGTGAATTTATTTGTTATCTGGCGCAGAAAGAAATCGAGAATAAAGCTGAACCCAATCAGGCTAGCCCTGTTTTATCGTATTTCTATTTATAGTAACTGTCAATATGAAGATTTCTTCCTCTATTTATACCATGATTGACTTGCCAAGGTCATTCACAAGGTCATGTCTGCTCGCCTAATCTTGGTGAATTTAATGAAACTCTGGTAATTTATGATGTTGGTTTGACAACCTTGATAAAAACCATTTCTAATCGGATTGGATGGTAATATTGAGAAATAGGTGACCCTTGACCTCTGATAGATTTGTTGGGTTTGAGAGTCTTTTAGTGGATTAATGTCTTATAGAGCAAGATACTACTTAACTAATGGTTAGATGGTTTGGATTGACATTTACTTAGAAATAGACATGGTTTAATTTGATTTAGTGAAATTAATTTTGGCTACGCAAGAACCTAGTGGAACCAATTTGATAGAAAAATAATAAGCTGTAATAGGTTTCCTGTAGGAAGATCTATAAAGCATTCCAAATTCCAGGCTAAATGATTTCACTGCTTACATATAGGTTCATATAGTCATGTGGTCATATTAATGTTTTTACTTTGCAAGGAACACACACACACACCTGCGAAAACATTTTGAGGCCTAATTGAGAAAGTATTGAATAAACAAAATTCACATTTCTTAAATTAAACGTCAATGTCGTTGATCAAACAGTGAACAGTTTATTTAACAAAAAAATATTAAAAATCATAAAACCTATTAGAGACCGGCTAGGACGGGATCGATATGATACTCAACAGCTCTAACATGAAGTAAAGATAAACATTCAACAAAGTCGAAAACTTATATAGGCCTGTGCATTTAGATAAATTTGAAACTGCATATACATGTATACACACGAATAAAGAAAAACATTAATGTGTTTATTTGAATGCATTAAAACATTATTACTGGATTATTTGAATTAATGAAGTGATCTAATAATAATAACCCAGGCTTAGACAGTTAATAAACTATACGATATATAGGTATACCCGAATAATAATATTGAAAGAAAGTTCACAGGATAATAAGCCGTTGTTGTTGTAAAATATTAATACAGACCGACTATTATAGGTTGAATTGAAGCGAGTTCATTTCGTACTTCATTTACTTTTTATACCGCTATTCACAGACTTACATGTATTCACATAATTATTTCTTACCTATTTGAGCAGGTGAAGACCTTATATTGTTTGATGTCCTGGGAACAGTTTGATGTTTATATGACATAATTTAAATAATTCAGTGTAATCTAGTGTACTCTTGTCAGATAACAACCAGTCTTTTTATACACCCACATTGAAATGTGGTTGTATTATGTCGTCAAGCTTGCCTGTCTGTTGAATTGCCCTTGATCACGATGGAAAATGTGTCCGATGCTATATGCAATAGTTATTTCTTTATCGTATATGAAGCCTACCTGATAACAATTTTTGGGTGAAAATAACTTCTTGATTTTCAATCATTTCCAATAACTACTTTAGCATTATTGCTGTTGTTATCATCTGAAAGATTTTAAATGTTGGTGAAGACTGAAAGCCTATTAATTTTCAACAATTCAGAATGTTTTGTTCATGTTAGGACGCGAAAAAATGGAAATCTATCAAATATTAAATGGTGTTCATATTTTGAACTGCAATTCAATATCATTCTGACCAGTTTGAACTGATATTTAATCACATCACCCTATCTAGTCTACACCATTATGCATTTGTATGCAGTATTTTACTTGCTTGCGTAGGTATGCATTTGTATGCAGTATTTTACTTGCTTGCGTAGGGCTATCTGGATTATAAATGTATTATACCTGTGATTGACCAGCAGTAATACTAACCATTAATTTATCGATGTTACACATCAATTCACACACTTTCACATCACAGCCATTAATTGCTACAGTGATTGGTTTTAAGGTCATGACCTGAGCTAGTACTTCTTTCCTCTTCAGTGAAGAGCTAATTAGGGGGAATAAATGGAAATAAATTAAAGAAACACCTGCCTTATAAATGGCAGTTAAAGAAGAATCATTCTAATCACACTGGGAGGCTGGTTTTCTTCAGTACCATCTTTTTCTCACTGTTGTATCCATAGCTTATACATGATGCTTAAAATGTCATTTATTTTTTTATTGCATTTGTGTCTTTGCCTTTATTTTGTTTACTGTAATCAGTGGTGTTGTGGCCCTTCTGATCTTGCTCATTTCAACACTGCACTTAGGTTGGAAATTTCTTTTCAAAAATAACAGAGAAAGGACCACAGAAACCTGAAATAAAAGAATGGAATTTCTTGCATGCTGTCCAATATTTCTCTTGGTACGCATATCACTGAATCAATACCTGGAAAATGTAACTCAATTTCTATTGAGTTTCTGAAAGCTTATTAGAGGCTGTCTTAAGCCATTCTCCTAGAACATTAGCTTGATCAAAATGAAATGTCTGTGTATTGTCTGTTTGTAATATTGTCTTTATAGTAAAGTAGGCTAATACCTTTATTTTAATTGAGGGAATGTATGACAAAAGTAAATGTTGAAGAAAAAACCTTGTGGTTATAAAGCACAATGCAGGGATTGCTATTGACTGTGATAAATTGTATTAATACAGTGAATATATGGGTTGTTGTTAAATGATTGATCTAGTAGAATTTTGATAAAATGGGGACAAATCTAATAAATGAATATAAAAATATGAATTATGTTATAGTACTCTATCACATACTTCTTGTAAAACATTTGATCCTGCACTGAAAAAAATATCATTCAGCTTAGTTCTATCTTGGATTCATTGAAAACTTATCGGTGGATTAAAAGATCATTATGCATACATGCATATTCAAGAACAAATTTTATTCATGCTTGTTAAACTATCATGCACAAGATATCAAATATTTGTTTTGGGCAATATGAATAGCTGGCAAGCATAAAGTAACTAACAATCACATAACCAGGTTTCACTAATTCTCTGATTATCATTTATATAGCTAATTATCCGATGATATATTATTATATAGCAAATTATCCAATGATATATAAAAGATGCTAATTAATAGGCAATGTTATTGTTATAATGATATGTATCTATTGTTATGGTTAGAAGATATAATGATTTGTTAATTGGCATTTTATAGTCATTACACTGGTTAACCTATTGTAAGTCAGATGTTAGTCAGATCTATAACCTTGATAATCAAAATATTTATGACTTAACTACTTCAAGCTGTTGATTTATTATGAAATTGTGAATTATCTGCCCTTGTTTTGTTTCATGGATCATTGAATATACATGTATGTACTTTTGCTTGGTGAAGGTATGTACAACATTATAATGTGATGTTCAAGTCACAGATGAGTTACTGTTCAAATATACACTATGAGAGATTTTATGTTATATTAAAAATGACACTGTTGCGAATAAAAGATTTATTCAAATAAATTTTTATACCACCTACTCCTTTCCCATCCCCCGTCCTGTTTAACTTATCTGTACCAGAAGCATGAAGGCTTTCTAACATTAGGAGATCTCCTGAAGCAGAAAGTCTATTGAAGATTATTATTGGATGAATATGATTGAGCATCTATCCTGGATAATAGTGGCTTGTCATGTGAAAGATAATTTTATTGCTGTTAAGGACTGGATATTTGCATCTACTTTATGTTGGTGAATTATTAGGTTGAAAATTGAAGATTGTGTACTTTTGTAATAACTGAACTATGATATTAAATAGAAAATAAAAACAGAAATGATGTTTTAAATTGCTGTATCATTTATTTCCATTAATGGAAGCTATTGAGCTTCGGTTATTACTTAAAAAGTGAACGTTTCAACTGCCTTCTAGCATCAGGAATTTACAACAGCCGTTCAATTAAGAGCAGCAAATATTCTAATATTTAGATTTATAAAAAAATAAGATTTTGTGGAATAAATATAAACATCAATGTTAGAAATTGTTCATACAGAAGAACTATTTTCATTGCAAATCTTCACTGAACAACTTCAGATGAATAAACTTTGATTGCATATTTATTAGATTATATGAATGGAATCATTCTCGCCATGCATTACTGATCAGTCAGTTGAAATGGTTGAGTTAAGTTGAATGACTCTTTTAATTGCATAAGCGTCATTAGAACTCCTTTTACCACCACTATTTGCATATTTATCATCTTTTTTAATATTTGCGTGCAATGGGGAAAACAATAAGGTTGAAGAATTAAAGTTGTATTAATACAGAAAATACTTTAGTAAAGGGAGTAAAATTCTCAAGCAATAAAAGTAACAATTATCATTGAGTATCCATGTAGTCCTACCATCTTTTTAAAGAAGCTAATCCTTGCAAATCTTATCAATGTTATTAAAAATATGAAAGGGTATGATGGTCCTTGTGTGTACAATTGCCATCCTCAACGAACTCAGATATTCATTCTGAAATCTCAATGAGAAAATCTTGAAATATAAGATCGGTTTCTTAGAAAGTAAAGTGATGTCGTTAAGCTAAAGTTCTGCTGTAATAAAAGAATAAAATGAAAGTATGAAAGCATGTAATTAAGCCTCTGTCATTTATCATGCTTCATTTCAGCTTTAACACATTGCATGTCATATTTTGATTGCATGTAATCTAATTTGTCAAATCTCTATTGATTGGCTGATGGTATAACCACGACAACTGGTCTATAAATAGTATCTAGTTATGAGGTGTCATATTAACATAATTAGACGTTTTTATTGCTCTGAGTTCTTAAATTATTTGGAAAGGCAATAAAGTACTTTGTATGCATTTAGAGTTTTGTCATAAACTGCTTAAGTAAGGATGATACCGTAATTAGTTGGGGTATGAGTAAGTTTGCAAAGCCAGATTATGTGTTATTAATATATTTATGATCTTCGGAAGATACATCATGTTTGTATTTATCTAATCACACAGGAATTCTCATATTACGTAATACTTCATAGAATAAAAGCCGGGCATAGCATGTCGATCATTCCATTATTCATCCGATTAACCTCTGGGCAAATGAATAAAAACTGAAAAACTTCAGTCATTATTTTCTTTTCATTGATTATACGCTTTATGCATATTCACTTTGTCATTGATGTTAGAGATTCTACAGAGATTAATGGCAACAATAAACACGATATCGCAAAAATATTAAATGAAATGAAATGGAGATTAACGTCCTACTGTTCTGCTCCTAAATTGGGCTAATGAAGACGGGCATATGCCATACAGTGTGCTATGAGGGAAGTTTTGCCCGAGCAGCATCGCAACAGTCTACTCTTATATCAAATTCCAACTGTCAAGGGATCTTTTACATGCATGCCAATGTGTACCATATTTTTACTCTTTGCATCTAGTTAAATATTTTATTTTTTTCCCCTGTGGAAAAACCATTAAATGTCGTTCCTGGGTAAATTTCCATTAATTAATTGACAGATGAAAAAAAGAATGTTTGAATATAAAGAAGGGATGGAAATCTTCACAATCAACTTATTTAAGATATATAGTTTATGTGTGCTTTACTGAGAAACACATTTATACAATACAAAGAAATATGTGATGAAAGGAGTATAAATATCAAATGATGATATATAATGTGTTTTCTTTTTGGTGTTTATATAATGTGTTTGTCCTAAATATTAACATGTGTTATGTATGAAGGAAACAACTGTCAAAGATATGTGAAAGTAAATAACTTTTTTTCAATACCTCATAGAAATTTTATCAGCATTTTTATTTAATTTATTGTAACATTTGGTTTATGCCATGCCCCAATTATTTTTTGCACTTTCAAAAATCTTAAAATGTATATAAAAAAAAGATTCAGTTTATGAATGATACATGTATATATATATATGTATTCTCTGCAAGCTTGGAACTCAATCGAGTTTAACATTCCATGAATACATCTGCACACCACATTGTAATTACGTTTGAACATAAAAAAAATGTGTTCAAGTATTGATTGAAAATGTTGGTAGTGTTGTAAATTTGATTTTAAATAAAGTTATTATTGTAATTATATTAAACGCTCGTATACACAGTTTGTACCAGTTGCTGTATTTCTACATCCCACACGTCTAAACCTGTTTCCTATTAATTGAACAGAAAGGTTTTTTTTCTAACAAATTGTAATAACAAGCATCTTCCCTTTCAAATCGCTGGTTTGGGGTGATATAATGCCAATAATAATAGATACCAGTTTAAGTTGATTTGCTTCATTGTAGCTATTTGTGTCAAAGATTCAACCAGAAACCCAAAGCCACATGACATTATATTTGGAGTTTACAGTTGTCTAAATGAATATTTTCCTTTTATTATATGAATTGTCTTTAACAGAAACACATGGCAGTATGGTAAATAATTTGTCAAAAAGCATTCCAACTGTTCAAATAACTAAAATCTTTTAATAAATGCCAGTAATAAAACTTTGAATAGGTTTAACTTCAGTATATAGAATTACAATCCTGATGTCGAAAAGATAAAAAAACAAAACAAATGATTTAAATACAGTCGTGTGTGCATCTGCACAGTTTTAAAACATTTACATTGTTTTTTCAACAGCAGGGCTGTTATTTAATTTGGATACCTTTTTTGCATAAGTTGATTATATAATACAAATTTTATTCATTGAGATTTCTTTCTTTGTTTTCACTTGTATGATGGTTTGATGAATTTAGCGAGGCAATCAGTCGTGCCCTCTGGTGACAGGAAACAGTCACCGTTCTTTGATCTTTGTGTTGAGTTAGACAATAAAACACATTTTATGATGGAAGCTCTGACAGATTTACTGGTATAACAGACTAACACAAGTTTTTAGAGTTTTTTAAAAAAGAATAAACTAAGTATATGATAACACAATAGAAAGATAATAGTTTAAGATAATAGATGAGACAATTAGAGTACTTGTTCGTGACTCAACCTCACAAACCCGCAGGCTTAGTCCTTAAAATATTGTAATTTCAAAGATATATTTTAAATATAATATTTGTAAAGGTTTGTGCAAATGTAAGCTAAGATGTTATATACAATTCTGTATAACCTCGTCCATCGTATTATTAGAACATTTTATTTCATTATTGGCTGACTAAAACTATAAATGAATCTGAATCGGCTCTCCTAAAAACCGGAAATTCTAGCTTTACAATAATTGTTAATCTATTGTTAATGTATTTATAAAGACTGTAATTATATCCAATCATTGAAATGAAACATCAGGCTGAATTTCTCGGACAATATGGATCATGAAATTCTAATGGTGTGTACATGTAGATTGGATAGATTAAAGCACACAGTAAGATTAAGACAATGCCATTTTCGTTAGTATTAATGAATGTTTGGAGGAAAACTAAACAGCTTTGTTTATTAGTAGTTGGGTTCGTTTACCGCTAATGTACAGGTACTGTACTTAGTAATTATCTTTGATCAATTAAAGAAATTTGATACTCTATTTGCCTGGGCTGATAGATCGTGATTAAGAGAATAAAAGTGTTTTACATGTAAAAGCCAACGTTCTTTTTTAGTTAACCAAAGAGATAATATATTTAAATGTGAATGTCATTTAACAAGTTGATTTATTTTTGATGTAAAGCATCTTAGCTTAGAGGTAAAACAATTTCTAAACTGATTTATTTTGGGTTTTAAAGACATTCATTTAATAAATTTCTACTTTCATGCTGCAGCTTTTACTTATTAGTTGTATATAAAGTCTATGAATACCATCTCTATTAAATATATAATCTGTAAATACTGTAGACGAGAATCTCCTTCTGTAAACACCTCTCCTAATTCATTGTTTATTTACACCACAAATCATCCAGAAAGATTGGAACATCCTGAATTATCTTCCATCTTCAACTTCTACCTCCAAACATTTTATCGCTGTAGAAAATGTAGAGCCTGTTTGAATGGTAAATCAGGCGTTTTCAAATTGTTTATTTTTGTTTTAAAGCAATAATGTGATTTCCTTGGTTGTAAACCAGTTAGGCAAGGATTTTTTATTCCTCATGTCATGCTTAGTATATAACATGGTTTATAAAAATATGTTTCTCAGCTGGAATAGGGTGGCAACTATTAAATCATAATAAATAAAACTGAACCATATTGACACATAGGGAACGCAAACACAAATCATATATCTGGAACCTGCTCTAAAACCTGGGTTCAAAAAGGCCATCGCCGTGTTTCATGGAACCATTCCAGATCTGTTGTAGTTGTCAAAGAAATTTGGTGAAGTACATGTACTAGGTTTAATTTATTAAAAAAATATTGATGCTATTTCTGGCAGGTATCGTGAAGGATTTCCAATTTATTTATTAGTACAAAATGTTTAATTTTGCTACATATGTGCACATGATAGTACATCCGTGAACCTGTTACATCAGAACATCAAATACCTGCCAATATAAATGATGTAAAAGGTAGCCCCACCCTTATTAGACACCTGGTTAACATCAAATATTTCTAGACTCTTATTTACTCTAAATTAAAAACGAGTTCTCTATAATGGAGACATGGTTAATGAAATAAAAGAAAAAAAAAGGTTTTTAATGTTCAAACAAGTACAATGATAGAAATATGGTATCTAAATAGCTACCATTTGGACAAAAGGAATTCTTGATAGACCATTATCAGACTTCTGCTTTGTTGAGAATAGTTTTGGCACCTTCGTGATATTTATATTATTTTCCTTGGCTCATTTTATTGTGCAAATAAAAGACTTTCAGTGTGGGCGTCTAATTGGTGAAGATTTGGATATATTAAATTGTGATGCATGCTGTATGCGTGTAACCTTCTGCATCTGACAAATGTTTGAGTCACAGGAGGGCGATATTACTACTACTATATTACGACCCTATAATGATTTATTTAACTTGGATTTCCTAAATACATTAACAAATTCCTCAGTTAAAAAAAAAGTTTTAAAAATCATTTTGACACAAGCCAACATGGTTTTTTTTTTCTATTTTTGTTGGAGAAGCGAAAAGTTTTGTAATCGGATTCCACAACTGGTTGGTAATTTTCAGTTGGAGTAATTTGGAGTATCATTTGACAGAGCTTACTGTATGAGCTGTCACACCTGTCAATGTCTTGATGCTTCCCAAGATTCATGAGGTTAGGTGTCAGAGTTCAAATGTCGGATTTTAGCTAACAGCTGATTCTTTGCATTAGGCACCAGAAAGGTTAAATGTCATTAAACAGAGAGGAACCAACTGGGATTTATCAGGCGTCTTGAGAACATTCCTTTATAGTAATCAACTGATAAGTGGAAGGTGCATGATTTATGATTGGAGAAAAGACGTGCCTAAAAGAAACTATAATCCTTAACCCCTAGAGAGTAATGATAGCCACTGTAAGCATATAGATTTCTTACAGTTGAAACCTGAAGATGTCCCTCTGTTATCTAAATAGGTGATAAGGAATGCATGGAATTACACAAGCTCATTTCACAGATGAAATAAGAACACTTTGAGCATCCATTTTTACTGAGTTGACATTTTAATTAATATACCATATCTTTGTTCTACATGTACTCACGCTAAATCAAATCAATAATTTAATTTGCCATTTGTTTTTGTTTTTTTTGCAAGACATTGTTATGAACTGTTTTATCAGTTTCTTTAGTGAAGAAAACAGCAGTTGCATAAGTATGAGCAATGTATGAAATGTCAAATTACAACTGTTCTTTCAATTAGAATTAGGGATGTTTGCAGAAATATTTTATTTATGATACAATAGCAAGAAATTAAAAGGTCGAAGAGTACAAATTGTAAAAATTTACTTTTACCAGACTTCTGAAACTAACATGATAACCCCAAGAGGTATCAAATATCAAATTCTCTTTTTCATCTGTTGGACCATTTGTCAGACAGAGTTAGCTTGTCAGACTGTAGAACCACAGGAACTTAACACATTATCCACCAACTTTGACTTTTCCTACCACAATTAGCCAGCTAAATACACCGCTTTAATGAGATTTATACAGTGTGGGCTTGACATGTGGCCAGCAGAATCTTCATTTAAGAAAATACATGTATTCTTTAAATCAGATATGAATAAAAAGCTGAACCAGACATGTCCTAGCTCCCAAACTTTATTTTCTGCAAATAGCTATGAATATTTATTTTCAGACTGGATTTGAAATTCGGTATTCAGATTGAAAACACTGTATTAGATAAGTTACCAGACCTTGGCAGGCCCCTACTTTAAAATATCCCATCTGCAAACAGTGACCTTTGTCACCTTTATAGAGTAAACCTACCGGGAGACCCAAATAATGATCCATTTAACACAACAATGGCAGGAATTCACCAATCTGCCCCTCAACTAAAGTACATATGGTTTGATGAAATACTCCTTCAGTCTGTGAATATAAAACCATTTAGAAAATACAATAAATCTTGTTGTTTCATCGTTAGATCTTCAATCTGGACCGCTCGGCTTTCCGATCAATGTTTTGTTAAAATTTCGTTCCTCGTTCCTTCTCCATTTATCTCCAATTGTGAAGAGTACAAGTCCCCACTTCAGCATCTGCTGTTAATCTATTGAGCGTAATTAATCCTTTTATTAGGTGTATTGTGTCCTTGAATCGAGCTTGCTGCTAACAATGGTCGGCCACGTATTCTCTCTTTCTATGCAACTCTGTACTGGTTAAAATCTGCATTCATGGAACTACTTTGGATTGAAATATGGATTCTTTGTGACAGGACACTGAATGAGTTTAAATACTGTTAATATCAAGGTCATGCTACAATATACGATTATAAACCTTACTGTATCCAATGGTTAAAGGGAATTAAAATTATGTAGGGAGCACTTACCATTATCAAAGACTATATCTTGGGATCTTTGATTTAAAAAGTTCATACTATTATTATTATATGAAGATAAAGAGGGTAATATTTACACCTAAAAAGATTGTATTTAAAGAATTAAAATCCCCTCAGGTTCTTTTTAAATCGATTTAAAAAATAAGATGCCAATTATTATAAATACAAGATTGCTAAGCAATATAAAGATATAGGCAATTGCTTTTAGTTTTCTGTTGCTGTGTTGTCTGCTTTTTAACGATTAGTACTTGGACCATGATATATTTTTTATTACATGGATTGGTCTTATTTGTCCATAATTTACCAATCAAAGCAATTGCTCTGTCAAGCCTGGGTTTCAAAGAGAAATGTGGTTGCTATGGAGATAGGGCTTGTAGGATGAAATAAGGTTATTAATAAGAAGTTGTTAGCATGGTGACTGTCTTAAGTGGACATACCATCAACCTCACTGTGCAATCACCAGTAGTTTATTAAATTTGAAAGGAAAGAGATTATGATGTCTTTGTTGATTAATCCCAGGCAGTTAGCATCAATCATGAGTCAAGTACTAGCAGTAGAGCATTGCTCTCTTTTTTCTTTGAGTAGTATAATGATTGTATAATATCCGCAACTCCTATTCACAGAATGTTTATAACAAAATTTAGGTTTCATCGAAGTCTTCTTAAAAAGTTACTTTTTGCAATAAACAATGTTCTTTATATTATAATAAATGGATTCAAAGAAGAATCCAACTATATACGAAATATGAGAATGGTTCCAATTCATGTTTGAAGAGTTGCAAATCTGCCTTTCCAACTCAAATGACAATAAAAAAAAAGTCCCACTATTACTGAAGACATGAACTGAAGGATATGATCAAATAAAGCTAAATACAGATTAATTAGATTTAATAATCAACATTAATCAATAATATCTATTTTTCATGATTTCAAAATAGATATTGTGTAAATAAATGATAATCGTTTTTTGTTATCAAATTGTACATTAGGTAAAATGTTTTTTGGTTTTACAGAATTAGATATAAAATATATGAAGGACATATTAATTAATCTGTGGGAAAGAACCAAAGCATGAAGATTATTCTTTATTGATCAAGCGTGAAACAAAGAGAGCTTTTCTAAATTAAGCATCAAATGTATAGATAATGAACTAGTCTTGAAGTGGTAATATTTACAATGTTGTTAAATTAGATTAAGATATAAGATAAATTAGTAGTCCTGTTTGTTTTTAATCCCATTAATACACAGATTATCATCTTGGCCAGGGTTAATGACCAAGGAAAACGGTTAAAAATCATTTGTCACTGCGTTAATTTAATCAGTGGCTTATTAGAAATTAATCGATTAGAAATGAAAGGATAATAAGATGTTAAGATGAATGAGGTTTGATATTGTTTAAGTTAATTATGTGCCTTCTGTTAGAAAACAATGACTCAGTCTAGTTTCCTATTTTTATCCGTTTGATTTCCAATCAGTTATTAAGTCAGGCAAGGTTAAGTTCATAAATAGGTCAGAATTAATTGGGTCAGGTGCATAAATTAATAAGGGATATATTTATTCCAAGGGATGTTCCAAGCGATGTCAATTGTTCCTTTCAGAAAAAAAAGTAAAAACTTGGATCTCAAATTTATAGAATAATGAAAGTGTACTGAGTTTGCATATATAGACATATGTTAATACTTGGTTAAACATTTAAAAGTTGAACTCAGCATGTCTTTAACCTTTTTCTAGAATGATAACCAGATGAAAGAGACTCCCTATTGACATGATCGATAAGTCTTCCAAATACAATTGATCGAAGTTGCACTTAACAAATATCACAGCAAAATTTCCTGCCAACACCTTAATTCAGGCATAGCTGGAAAAATAACATTAGGATAGATTTTTAAATCACCTTTGACAATAGAAACTGTCAAAGATTACCTTTAAACATAAGTACATAGAAGTTGATACAACATAGATGATATTTTCCTTATCTGTTGTCTAGGTGATCTAACAGTTGCCTGTGAACAAAAGCAAGAATGTGAAATGCATGTAAAGCAAACTAAAGCAAGAATGTGAAATACATGTAAAGTTATCTATTGGTACAATCAAAATCGCACAAATAATATAAATGCTGTTAAAAAAATCTACTAAATGAAATTGGAATTCAAAAAAATTGAAAACTAGAATAATTTCTACATAATTGATACAATAAGTGTCCCCTGTGTCATATGGAAATAATTTCTCCAAATCCCAAAAAATGAAATAAATGTGAAATCTGTATGTATTTACATGCTTTAAGGCAATGTTTGTTCACATGCCTCTCTATGTTTGACATGTGAAACATAGGGTTAATATTAAATGACAATTGAATTATTACGGAAATAAACAATCTCCTTGTTGGAAATTATCAGATTAAGCTACCTTCCTGTTTCAGTGTCAAAAATATGGCTGGTTAATCTAGAATATTTACACCCTTAAGTTAAACTTGAAATTTAAGCAAGATATTCATTTAAAAAGCAATGACAAAATGTCATATTGATCCAGGCTATAACATATCAGCTTATTATATGATGAAATATAACCAACAGTTAATCAAGTCATTAAAGAAATTGTTGTTGATGTTATTAACTACTACACATTTTATTTTCTTAAAACTTTAATGACAAATGTAATTTTATAGAGTTTTGTGAACAGATTTAATTAAAATTTTGAAATAATTAGATCTAACTTTATTAAATATAGCTTTAATACTGTTATATGATAAAATTATACTATAAGATTAAAAATGATGATAGATTTATATTAGATTATATTTTAGTTTTAGTAGTACAATGTTATGATGCTTTTAGAAGAAAAACCAAAATTTAATATCAAACTTCAGACATTCCCATTCTTTAAATAAAGCCTCTTCTTAGACAAATGATCAATGATATCATGAACATCTTAAGATACATTAAGAACCCTACTGATGCTACTCAATACCAAACAGCAGTCGGCATGCATCTCATGGGGACACCATCTTGTTGACAAATGTAGGTTTCAAGCAAATATGCTGAGTATCAATGTTTTCTATAATAATAGTGTCGTTCTCTTTCACATTAGCTGGGTCCCGGTGGAACTATGGTGAGAAACAGACTGTCAAGAGCTGTCCATTGTCCTAACAAAAATACTATATTCTGATAAACTGTCATTTTTACTCTGTTACACTATTTGACATGTCAGTGACAGTGGAAATAAAAAATGTTTTTACTTTATTGTGTGAATGGTATTGTCTGTCAGTTACAATAAGAAGAAAGCTAATGATGATGACATGTTGTTAGGTTCTAGAATAATATTAAGTCAGGACAAGTAAATGATTAGTAGGCCTACATCTCAGTAACTATGCTTATAGATCCAGATGATTTGGTTACTTTATAAAGAGTTACCACTCTGAAACATACATCATGATGGATATGAATGTTCCACAGATTTCTATTATTATAGTAATCATAATATTTTATTTATGATATTACGTGAGCTCTGCAATTAATTCTACGATTATCTGTATATAGTTGAAAGCCAAAATCTTAAGGGGGAAAATTTGTTTATTTCATAGCAATCAGTTCTACTTGCAATTTCTTTCAATTGAATTGAGTATCAGTACAGTTCATAAAAGGTTCTATAATTCATCTCAGGGAAAAACATTCTGAATGGTTTGACAAGAATCTGATAGAAACTGAAATGCTATTCAATTGGTGTCTGTCAATCGTGTCCCTGTAGATTTGTTATTGTCTTTGTACAGATTGATGGAATTGCATAGAGACCGAGTATGATACAATACATATTTTATCATAATGCTGGAGGCAACTTTTTATTAAAATTCATCATAAAGTTATCAAATTTCACGCAAGTAAGGTCTCTATATTTTAATTTCAACATTGAGCAATTGGATATAATATCAAAATTACCAGTGAGTAGAAAATAATCGTGGGTGATGTTGACAAGTTTAGTGGATTTATTATGTGAAATGATAAATTACTTCAGCCGATAACAAAATAACTCAGTAGAAAAAAAATCACTATTGTGCAGATCAGTTTGCAACTGCAGAAGCCATGATTATTTTTACAAAGTCCAATGTTCGATACCGGTACATGGATGATTTAGTACAACTACAGTATTGGTTGAAATTGAATGTTACAATGATGTTTTCATTGATTAGGTTTGGGTAGTATCATGGCTGGTAATATTATTTACAGCAATTATTACTCTCTTGATTGATAGCCAGTTTTCATTCCTGGCTTGAAATTATGGATGACTTTTCTAACAACATGTCAGTCAAGATTTATCGAAAAGTTACCCTTAAAAATAATTTGATCGATACGTATATTGGTTGACAGTTTAGGAAAGTAATAATATAGGAAAACATGTAGCTTATATATCAATATATACAGCCATTTACTACGATCAGTCTGAAATAAATCCATTCATTGATTTCCAAATAATTCTAGTCATGTTTGTCTGGCCAAGGTATCCACCATGTCTGCATCTTGTCAGACTTGGTGATATCTCCTCAAAAAGGGTTGTTTTGACATTTTTGTTTGTTTACGAATTGTACATGTATGCTGCAGTTGAGATTTACACACAAGATCCCATTCACATTGTATATTAATAGATGACAAGTAAATATCCTTGTAACTCTTGTCGTCACCTAAAGTAAGCAGAGGTCTGTTGAAATGGGTTTGCCCATCTAACACTGTTCTTATTGAGGTACATGGTAGAATGTTCAAAGTCCGATGTGTAGATGTTTATCAGGTGTATGTCAAAATCAAGGGATGCTTAATTTTCATAGCGATGCTCAGTGCCAAGGACAAAGCTGTCCTTGCAAATTTGTCCTTCATATTTGCTCATCTATGATTTAGATGTTGACCTCCATGTGCAGTTCTTTAATAAGAAAGTTATCAGTGACCAGGTAGATAGTACAAGAGTGTATTATGATATAAAGATGTAAAAAGTGTCGTACATTGATTACGAGCTACTCGAGTCAAAATGATTTACAAGCTGTTCATATCCAGATCATATTCAAAAGCTTCATGTCAAATATATGATTGGTTTATATAGACCTAATGAGTGCTTATTACCCTCCGTAACGACCTCTTTAAACGTTGTAATAGCCTTGTTTACACTTAACTCTAGTGGTCTAACCTGACATCGCAGTTCAGGTACCACATCTATAACATATTTCTGTCTCATCCATTTTTACGTCTTAAGAGGTGTGAAAACTAGTTAATCTTGACTACACATACTATAAGAAAGTAACTGCAGTCCTGGATATAAATTCTTTGGGTTTGATCTGTATTAGGGTTTGATCTGTATTAGAGTAACTTGCAGAAACAGTGTGGCAATTAATGAGATTATTTCTAATAAAGAACTTTGGTGGTTTCCAAATTTAGTTCTTAACAAATATTACGGCTGTTAAATTATTTGGGCATGATTTGAAAATCAGAAGTCAATGCTACAAAGTACAAGCTCTTTAGTACATATAGGGTGTTCAAATGCTGCAAAAAATCTAATCTAATGATAATTGCATTTAATTTTGTTCACATTCCGGTGAATTATCGGAAGAAACCTTGATTAATAGTCATTAGAAAACCAGTCCTTTCAAACATTTTACATTCTGCATTGATCACAATATTCAATCAATTCTGCTTAATTGTGGAAATGAGTAAATTTCTTCTCTAAGAAGTCAAGAATTCATTGGCTATTATTCCATAGTTTTATTCTTGCATTGTCATTTGCCACCTTAACAAAAGACGAGAAGAAAAGGGTTAATTTAATTGCACCAATATTGATAGAGTTATTGGCAGGTATAATAGATGATAAATGAGGTAAATAAACGATGATAGATGTTTCTTTTACCTGAGGCTGATGATAATTACCTGACAGTCCATTATACAATATGCTAAACCAAAAGTAGAAAACCCTGTCACTGTTAAATCGAGCAGAAGTTTCTGATGAATCTTGTTTTTTCTATCAAATCGTGATACATTTGTGGAATGTTTTCATTGGAATTATCTGGCAATTAAAACATGCTGACTATTGTCTGGCATTTTTCTGGTAATTTTTCAAGCTATCAGGAACAGAAGACCTATTGCTGAAATTCCAATAATCACTTGCTGGGTATTTTGATTCGTATTTTTATTATCCTGTCTTTGACAATTATAGACAAAGAAAGTGATAGAGCTTAAAGCTTGACTGTCCAAAGACAGGGACATTGCTTCTTGCAAAGTAAAGAATCTGGCATGCATGAAGTAATTGTATAATGTATATTAATAAAGAAAGACCTTAGTTATCATCTGATAAATTTGTACCAGAATGCAAGATTCAGTTTTATTATTTTTCGTTATTAGTTATATTGTTCAGTTGATCTTGCACATTCTACCGGGTATGGAGTCAGTCCTAAAACACAAATATTGAAAACTCATGTTCTAAGATCGTAGAAATCGTCTCCATATTGTGGAGTTCAGGATGTAAAGGCTTATTTGACATTGTCTATTGAAGTCACTCCTTATTATGTAAGCTGACACAATTCATGAACTTAGTTCTATTAAGTCATCAACGTTTGATGTACATCCATGGGACGGATCGAGTTAACAAAATGTGTAATACATATCTCTAACACGGTTTAATCTTCCCCGTCTTAGTCTTGATGCCAGAAAATGACGCAGGCGCTACTGGCTCTGAGATGTTTATTTTAGATAAATTGCACCTGGTCGGCATTCCAAACTTCTTCTCAAAATGTCAGAATATTGGCGTCATCCCCAGAGATATTCTTGTGTCCTCTGTGCTTTTCTAAACATAGATTTCTGATGAGCAATGTAAAATCCTTGAGAGAAATATCTTGAAAGGACTGTGGTATTTTTCACCAGATATTAAAGCAGCTTGCGATTGTAGCTTAGACTCGAGAATGAATTGTAATAGTTGGATGTTTGATTGGAGGCCAGATAAGTTGCGGGGATTGTTGTCCGTGTCAACAAGACAAAGCTTTACCTTTCGTTCTTCTGTTATCATTAGTAATCAGCCTTTGCACCTCATCTTTACAAACAAAGTGACATTGTGAAAATATATAAGCCAATAAAACTCAAACGAATAGATAGTAACCCACACAACACAACTTTGAAAAAAATTAAACAACTTTTCATAAGATTTTTTTTTTTATTGTGATCATTTGAACATTAAATTGAAAGTAAATGTCAACATTTACTATAAAAACACTAAAAATTCTTGGAAATATTGAACAAAATATTAATATTTAACATATATATACATATTAATATGAAAAAATATGAACAGATTTAATATTGATCATATAAAAACATTTGCCCATAAGCAACAAATATCAACATTTTCAGGAATTTGAATAATTCGTAAAACATACGAAGCATACACAGGTCTTCTTGATTTTATTAAGTAAATTGATACAGTTATTAAAATTTTTAAAATGTCAGCATATTACATTAATTTTTGTGAGAGCTAGTCTGAAAGAGGCTGCTATAACTTAAAATTATGAAAATTTTATTCATGAAACTATTTATTTTGTCTTTTCAGATTGAAGATGCTATGCTGATGTTTGACAAATCAACAAATAGGCATCGAGGTAAGATAAGAAATCATTGTAAAACTTAAAACAATTGGCTACTTCTCTTGTCAATATAAAAACATTTTGGTGGTGTGGTAAAATTATCGTTCACAGAAATAGAATATAAACCCGGCGTTGTTATTGCAATTTATCCGTGAGAATAATGCAAATTCCACAAACTGTTAATGCGATCAATGTTGTTGAAAGAAAATGTTTTGAAAGGAAGGATATTGATGAAAGTCAATGAGATTCAATTTAATATTTCAAAAAATACATTATTACACAAATAATCTATAATTTCTGTCCACTTACAAAACTGAAACTGTTTTAAAAATAGGATAAGAAACCATTGAATAAGATGAGCATCTAAAACCATTAATTTCTTCCCATGAAACCGTGTGCGGAGTAAAAAAAATCTATAGTGATGACATACGTCATCATAGCAGGTTTGTAAAGAGCAGGATAATTTAACAAGAAGCGTATTTGGTATGACTGAAATGAGTTTGTCTACAAAATAAATGGAATCTAGTAAAATCCATTTTGTGCACAGAATGGCATAAAACTGTTGACCTTTGAAAGCTTTTAATTGTCATAGTAACCACAAAAACGCTTTGGCAGAAACTTTGTAAACAACTTTGGTGAAATTAAAGTAATAATCTGTCAAAGAAATAATTGGCTGCTTTCTGTAAAAACGAAGCATTAGGGATGAAGTAAAATTTGGACAACAGTTGAACTGTGGGATTGATTGACCCACAGGAAGTACCAAATTACACGGCTGCTTGGTATTTAACAGCTGTTGCAAGAAACAGACGTCATGGTAGCCATTTACGATTGATGAATATGCCAAGATGTAAAACATGTCTTTGTGGGTCATGCAGTGAAATAGAGAGTTTTAGCTCCAGCTTATATGCTACATTTATCTATATTCTCTTGGTTGAAAATCAGCTTTTGTAATTCAAAATTTTTAATTTATGTTAACAAAATTCTGAATCCCAGACTACATTTCAAGTCTCTTGTTACTCTAACCTTTACATTGAAGACTCCTACCTCTAACTGACAAGGATAACTATTGCTTAAATCCATACCTCAAGTTTCTAATGCAATTACCCACGTCTCTAGCAATTAGCTTTGAAATTCTGGGAATTTAGTTCTGTAAATATCCATCCCAGGGAGAGGCAGAAAAAAATAACAAAATCCTTTCGTGTTAATTAATTTGCAGGGTTGATAACATTTGTCTCGCTGAGCGGGTGAATACTTGAGTCGCAAATTATACCCAACAGTTCTGCATTGTGAATTTGATTCGCAAATAGAGCAGTCAAATCCTATAACTTCCATCATTAGAATGAAACAATGCCGGTTGTCTCTGACAACAAAGTCTTAAAAAATTGGTGAGGGTGTGGGAACAAATGTCTGAAACTTGTTCATTTAACATTCCTATCTGCAGACATTAGAAACAATATGCAGGGGTGATAACAACACTATTGATGATGAGTTTGTACAATTTCAGCAACTAGCGTGTGCATGTTAGTTTTAAATGAAATAGACCAACGCATGAATGATTCAATAACATCTGTAGAACTCAAACACAAAAGTTCACAAATTAAATTTGCCAGCACTAAATTTAACTTTTATAGTGGGAAGGATGTCTTGTAGTTTTGTATATCTAGTCTCTGCTGTTATTCGTTAGTAGAATAATTGTCTTTCTCTGGTAAATCAAGTCTATTGTAGCTATACTGAGCCATGAGTAATTTATAGGCTGAGCTTGCTAGTAACTCAGCAAGACTTGTTAGTAATTCTTTTCAATTAAGCTTAAACATGGTCATAAATTCCACCATTTTATTCAATCGAAGACATTTACCAAATTTAATTCTGTTCTTTATTTGGTCAAATTTATTAATAATGGCACAGCTATATAATTAGTAATTCAATAAAGATCCATTAGTAATTATGCTTTTTACTGGTAATTACATTTGATCATCAATAATTGTTCAACTGTCCACACTAATCAATCAGTACTATTTTGAAATTATCATTGGCTCATTAGTTGTTTAATAATTTAAAATCTGACTTAATAACTGGATTTTATAGATTTAAGTTGCTTTAAAGTCATTAGTTCTAATTGCTTCAAGTCTATAGTTTAGTTTTAGCGGCTGTCTTTTAACCTTTTTCAAGCTTTTTGGTGGTTGGGTCGGATAGAACATAAATTAGATGTAGTGTTTCTTAATAGTGCATTTGTTGGTACATGTAGGCTTATATTTGGTAGTTCATAGATCATAGTTTTAACGGTAGATTAAGATAGCATAGAGGTAGTAATAGTCTTATTAAAACTCTATGGAGGAAGTTTTTGAAACGCAGGAAGTTCCCAGATGTTCTGAAGTTCCGTAGGAAATGGATTAATGATTAATGGATTATCTTTCCCAAGTGTGGTGTTAAAATAAATTGAGAAGAAATTGGAAAAAAATGTGATGTGTTGTTTAATCAGTTTTTGAGAAAAAAATTGAATGCGTTTTGTTAGTTGGATGTGGAAAAAATTAATGTGAAGTAAAGTTGTGATATGATTTCTAAGTGTGAAAAAAATATGTTATATAAACTTGATGGAAAAAGAAATATGATCAACTCCATTGATCTTTCATAACAGCTTGTGTGGATTCCGGATAAAAGATCAGTTCTGATGCGAAGCGTAACGTATCGTTCAAATGAACACTCTCAAAAGATCCCCAATGAGACGAAGGTCACTGAAGTTTGGATCAATGTTCGCTTTATTTTCCACATTATTGGGATTTTTTAATGCAGCCGTGTCAACAGATATCCCAACAGCTTACAAGTTACATCGGAAATTTTCAATTTAAATAATAAAAAATTGAATTGATCGGGTAAGACAGTAGTGAATGAATCATTTCTGTCATCAACAGTAAGTTTTCAAGTAGATATAGGATATTGTAGTTAGATGCTTGTTTATTCTTGAATATAATATTTTATGAATTTGCCATTATTGTTTATTTTGAATCATTTCATCTAGGAACTTAATAAAGACGTTACATTCACACTCAGCTCAAAATATTTACCAATATAAATCCCATAAAATCCAACAGAGCTTCAAATCACTTTGAATATATTTGTATATAATTGAATAATCCCGTTGTAAATAACTTTGTCTGCCAATCAAATCAAAATTAATCCTGGAAACTTCAGATGTGCCTTTATAAAGGATTTCTCAATCTAGACCGTGTTAGTATAATATGTCACAAGTTCGAAGGGATGTAGAATGGACAGTCTACAAAAAATATTTAAGCCCCAATTTCAATATTGATCAATACATAACAAGATTGAGAGTAATCTGCCCCTCTTTGTTTTTCCTTCGACTAAATATATAGTACAATATAACTATGTCCCAATTGACAAACTTGTACGACAAATAAATGGACACATTCCTCCGACATTTTTGAAACATCTTTTCTCGTGGAACCAAAGTGCATCCTGGGTTCCCAATCCCTCGAACAATTATGTGAAGTTAATCCCCACTACCTTTGACTATAGAAAGTGGTAATACCTATATTATTGTTAAGATTAAGGACCGTGTAGACATAAATGATTTTGTATACATGTTCAGACAGATTCTTGCTTTAGTTAAGAGACATTGCTCACATTTTATTGGGTTCTTTATATACTTCTGTACCTTAAGATATAACTGTAGAAATGTGTTAATAGTTGTGCCAATGTCTGCTGATTGTTATCCCCAATGTCCATGTAAATAAGATGGAAGAGCCTGAATTTGGTGTTAAACCTGTAAATTTTTCCTTTGATCCATTTAAATTAGTGATAATCTTGCTATAATCTTTGATGAATTTGCCATTATGGTTCATTCTATCTAGGAATTTGATAAGAAATTGTGAAGACTTGGCTACCCAAAGAAGTTAGGGGGCAATTATTTAGCATTTAAAGATAAACATTTGATCATGTGTTAGTCTGAAATTTTTGGAATATATTTTTGGCATTTTACCAGAAACACACCTACAGCCTACATCTGCATTCACAATACATATATCATTAATAACGTGTATTGAAGTATTTGTATCATGATCATTTGAAGACTATGCTTGAGACTTAAACATCATGCCTGCACTCAAAACAAAAGAAAAACAAAAAGAGCACAACTAATTTTTAAACATTTGATTGAAAACTAGTGTAGGAGGAAGTACTGGAATATAGTACATGGATTTGAATTGAATTGAATAACATCAAAGAATGACATGCAATATCCTGAAGTGGATTATTATCTTAAATACTCAAACACTCACTAGATTTAATCTAATGCAATGTTACTTGCCATTTATTACTATGTAAATTGTCACAGTTCTTAGTGTTTGTGATTTTTTTTCTTTTTTAATAAAAAAATACTAAAAATTAAGTTCTTGCGCAACCGTTTAATATGAAATGATCTGGTGTACAATTAACCCAAATCAATAGATGTACCACCATGATACCATTCAGCCACAAACACCTACAAGTCCCAAAATAGAACAACAAAATAGGTTGTCCTGTGGACTGAAAATGATTAGTGCTATTCTCAGTAAAAATTTACATCACGAAACACTTGATTGAATGTTTTCTTTTTTTTTTCTTATTCTGTTTGGTATAGGACATCAGCAGACCATGCTCACTTTATTGCATGTCAAAACCCTATTAAAATACATGGCAGGTTTATTTTTTACCCCGTTCCTGTTCAAGAACTCAATCAATTAATGCGTAATCAAAAATTCGTTAACTCTCTTCCCAACTAAGATAGTCTTCAAATCTAATTTTATCACAGATGCCATTCTTGTCCTACTTTTACAAAATCCTACCAACGAATATTTCCAGTGAATTTAGATTTGCGCAAAATGAAATTACATCTGTTGTTTTGAAATTCGTTTAGATTTTTCCATCTTCCTCACAAATAATTTAAGAAGGAAAACACTGGAATTAATCTTTCAAGTCTGCAGTTGCGTTCAACAGAGTAAAAGTTGTAAGAAAAAGAACAGATTTCAATTAAGTTTAACCTATAAAAAATGTTTGCTTGTTTTTTCCATTAACAGTGATCAATTTGAGCTTGTGAATCATGGCACACTGCAACCAATGTCTAGCCGTAATTTATAGCTAAACATTCACATGGCCAGCTAGCTCCGGGTACTTTAATGGATTTTAGAGTTATTTCAAGAGCATGATAAGCATTTGTAAAGACGGCCTGGTCGAACATCTTATTCCTAAACCACAAACCTTTCAAATGACAAAGTAATAAAATGAGGACATTATTGTAGCAAACCTAGTATAGCTCTCGACTGAAGACTTTGATATGGCCTATATCAGTATAGCAAATCTCGTTGCGATACATTAGGAAACTACTTGAAATTAGTCACAAATTGCAGCTCTAAAAATCTAAGTAGAAAAGATTTATTATTATGTTACCTAATTGTTCAATTCCAAACCAGTTTTTCAAGTGAACCATTCCCTTCGGTTCAGGACATCTAGCACTTATTGGATATTTTTAGAATATTGATCCTTAAAATCTTTTTTTCCCGTTTCAAATATATACTGTGTACTTTGAGTGCTTCTCAAATGTACAGTTAAAGTATTTAACATTCGTGCTCGTCCTTGGAAATTTCTTCAGGTAAAAGTTTATAGAATTGATTGATGCCAGGATTAGCTTATTGTAAATATTATGTCAATATATATGTTGCTCCAAAAACACTGGAATACCCTGAAGTTTACATTGGAAGAATACATCTAAATGTAGATATAATGTATATATAAAGCGTATTTTTTTGTATTTACCCTAATGTAGAAATTCACCATTTGTCTAATTACCTTTTCTCATTTACCCTTTTATCATTACCTGACATTTGAAGTGTTAATTATTTACGCCTAACTTGGCTCAAATAAACCAGCTTTAATTAATTGATCTTACCTGCACTAACAGGATGGTGGGTGATAGCACCATTTTAACATCTTGTGGTATGAGTAATTTACGGTTTACATGAAGGATTGTTTAATTCCAACCACTTGATTGTCTGAGTCTGATGCGGTGTATTTTTGTGAAATGGAATAGGGTCAATGAACTAACTGTTCGACGTATGTCTGTATATGCACACCCTTCTCTTGATCATCTTTTTCTAAAATGTGACATAACAGAAACACTGTATCTAAGAAATATTTTACGAATAAGTGTTTAAAGCTTTACGACAAAAATTAACTATTCCTTTTCAAAAAATGTTCCACAGTCTGGCGTTAGTTGACAGATAGTAATATCCTATGTATTGATAAATAATTGTGGCAGTCTTTGAGCTGTCATTTCTTGTTCTTAACACCTGACCCAATAGCTCAAATTTGATTGGTGCAATCTGATTAGTTGACAAGAGGTTTCTCAAATTACAAAATGGTTACAATCTCCTTGTTTTCAGTTATAGCGTTTGACGGTAATTATGTTGAAAAATAATTGCTATATGGAACATGCAGAAGGGTTGACCTTCTTGTTGACATGTAATACCTTCTTTAAGTCTAAAAGAAATTTTTTAAAACAAAAAGACTTTCTGCCCATTATACACATTTAGTACATTCAGATGAATTTGCAGATTGCACTAAGATTTTTATGTCTATCAGACATACTCTGTCGCCATTTTATTTTTATAGTAAAATGAAAACTTCAAAGATAAAGAAATAAGTTAAATTAGCAGTTGCCTGCTTTTTGCATTTAGGTCACTTCTGACGTCTGAGGCTCTGTCGAAAAAAAAAATACACACATCAATAGGAACAACCGCTGTTCAGCATTTGTTGATTATTATAGAAGAATTGGTAGAAAAATGGTTAATAACCTTAGAAATTGTATGTTTTGGGATTTCTTGTTATTTTAATACAAGTGGGAAAAAATTTGATTAGTAACAAATGAATGGAAACTGACATACATAATGATTTTTTTTTCCAAATTGTGTTGCAATGGAACACTAACTTCAATATCTCAAAGATAGCTAATGACCATTTGCTGAAAGTTTCTTCCCAAAATATATAAAAAAACAAGATATGTCTGTACTATTCCTCCATGTTTTTTTTTCATGCTACTATTACCAAAGGTCAGACAATCAGATGAAAAAATAGCCTGATATATTTTCTTTTTTCTATGGGTTGTGGCTCGCAAAACATATCAGACAACCACCACGCAAAACATATCAGACAACGATGCATTTAATCCATTAATCAAATTGCTACCTATAGGCCTAGCCTATACATGTACGCATTACATTAAGTATATTTTAATTCAGCCCCATGATCGAGTAGACTCTTCTAGTGTAGCAATGATTAAATATTTCATGAAATGGTATTAAAATCTATCACAATGGACCACGGTAGTTGATAAATATCTCCATGACACATTACTGTTAGCAATTGTAAATGAATTTATTGAGTAGATTTGGGTGACAAGATATTTAATTTATCAGTAAATCCAGGCGATTTAATATTGTGAATTGTTTAACTTCCTCTTAATGTCCAATTTGTCTGGTTTTAGCACAGGAGGTTTCACCCCTTGTGTCTGCTATTAGTGACCTTGAAAGGTCAAAGACTATTTCCTGTCTAAATTAAGGAGGACTGTCAATACCATTTTGGTAAACGCGTGCTAAAAAGAATCTTTATTAAACTATGCCAGACTCCTTCCATTTGTTTAATTAAATCTGAGCTCTTCTGAATATAAAGATAGATTTAGTATTCCTCAGAACTTGGGGATTAAAGATGGAAAAATCAATTGAATAAACAGGCGGTAGATTTTGGAATAATGGCAATGCGCCTGTTTATAATTTAGATTGGAACCTGTAATCCTAGATTAGGTTCTGGTAAGCATGTGTTTCTTTTAACACTCCAACTGTAGTGGTACTGATGACCTTTCTTACTTCTGTCACAGAATAAAGTAAACCATGGTTCAAACTCAAGCACTTCTCTAGGCGAGCTGTATGTCAATTGTCTTGGAATTGGAATACCAAGCAGAAATTAAATCAGATGTTTGTTTCACACTAGTTCATTGTGGTTTCCCTTGTTGTTTAAATTCTTGGGATTCCTTTTGAAGTGATTGGCATATCTTATTATGATTTGTTTATGTGACCTTTTACATCAAGTCTTTCATCTATTGTCCATATCTTGTTAAGAAGTCATATGAATATGATCTGTTTTTTTTATAAGATACAGGGTAGATTGATAAAAACATACTAAGATAAGATCATAGATAATATAAGTTAAAAATTTATAACATGATTTTATCAACACATACATAACTCAATAATTTGAATCGAGCAATTTATTTTCATATAACTCAATTTCTTGAAGTTCTTTCTACAGTGCTGGTCATGCCATTTCCTTCCTCAGTGACAATTACATTAATCTTTCAAACCAGTCGTGTTTCTATGATGGATATTTGAAGCTTGGGGAGTAGCTTGTCTTAGAGAATCATTTATCCATTTTTAATACAACCCTAATTAAAGGACTGAAAAACACCATTTTGTGAAAAAATGTTTGGATAAAATGACTACTCAAATTGAACTGTAAAGATAACTTCCATGTTAAAGTACAAATCTTAAAGATTGCCCCAACCAGTTATTTGAAAATATATAAGCCTACCTAACCACCAAATATACTAAATCAGTATGTGACCTTTATTGGCAATGCCGTTAATTACCTTGATTTGATTTCTATTAGATCAATGGGTGTTATATACTCCTAAATATACATAATATAAACCTGAACAGTAATAACTGTGATTCCCAAAGGAGGAACTGCAATATAATGATGAAACTACCTAATGTTAAAGCCTTTGTGTATATCACTTGCTAGACAGCTAGAAGTGTGAAGACTAAAATGTTAAAGGTGCTGGTTTGCGTGGCTGACAAAATATATAATTATCTAATTTCACACGACAAAATTACATTTGAACTCAACACATGCTGTTTGATGCTTAGTGGAATCTCAAGGTATTTTTACCATAACTGTTCTTGAAGATATAATTCCTTATTAAAGGAGATCATGAATTGTGACTAGTCGTTATTCATTGAGAATTGAATCCAGTCACGTATAAACATGGATGAAAATTAATGTGACTTATAAAATCGTTAATACAGATGCCAACTGCTTGCATTTTGTATTCTCAGGTCGGCATTTTTATGCTAAGAATACAACTGTGACTGAAAGAAGTTAACTTATGAATCAATGTCTATGTCCTGTTTTGATGTCCACCCACACTCATCGACCCTAATAACATGGTTGACCTCTTTGAAACCTAATCATCAATATTCCTTAATTAAAGTAACAGTAAAATGTCTGTCTAAACTGTTGAATAAATAAATACAGATTTAATTTCACAAGTCAGGTTTTTATCACAGTGAGAGATATATATATATTATACTCCCATATTGATTGCGGAAGGCAGGCTTTTAGGAGAAAAAAAAACAACCACAAAACAGATAAATTGGAATTCTCAGTAGTTTGACGTCAGTAGGAAAACTGATCTGTGGTATGTTCAAAAAATTTTCCAATAATTGTATTATTTATCTGCAAAAACTTGATTTACGGACATTGATTTATTTTTTTTTGTTTTCTACAACACAATTAAATCAAGACAAATGATAATCTGGTAAAGATAGGAACTAAACACCATCACAATGCCAACTCATTAGAGATCCACATGGTTTAATGGTTCAGCAAGTCTTCGTGATCAATAGTAAAACAAAGGCTTCATATTTATCTATAGAACATATGATGTTTAATTAAACAATTACTCATTATACACAATACATAATAAAATACATCCCACAAGAAAGTAAATAGTATATCCCAGTGTTGGCTGAGAATGGATTTTCCAGTCTGTTTTCCTGCTTGTCAGTAGTTCAGTATAGAGGGGCAAAAAATATCACACTAGGTGCTCATTGAGGTGCACGTAAAAGAACCCTTAACATTTGTAATAGAATGTAGAGCTGGTGGTCATGCCACTGTGTGGGCTAAATTCCCTCATAGCACACTTTATGGCATAATTGGTTTTACCCAGAATACAAAATCTAATGGACAACTGGGCATATTTCTCCTGTTAAAGATAAGATATGTGATCTGAAAGAAGGAACATATAATGCCTTTGTTAAAAGAACTTTTCATTACCTAGATACATGTATTTAAAGTAATGAATAAATATTGTATATGAAAGTAATGGGTAAATATAAAAATTCATGTATGATTGAATCCAGCAAGTTAGATTAAACACACATGGCAAAGTTCGAGATCGAAGTCAGGAATTCTTCAACAATCTATTTAAATAGAATATAGATGGAATCGGGTGGTAATTAAATAACAACTCAAATAACTCCTTTTTCAAGTGCCACAAAAGTAAATCTTCTTCCTGCTTTCAATTGGACCAGATTGGTATTAAGGAATCTGTTTCCATGGTTACCCAGGATTTCTGGAATTGTGTAGATTATGGTCAGTGTTTTCTCAGAATGAAAAAATTTTGCAAGTGGAATGTCTGAGTTATATATAAATACAAATATACATGCTTAGAGCCATGATAGATCCATATTCTAATGTTGGCTAGGACTTAAATGAAATTGAAGCTTAGAATAATAATTGACGACTTTGAGATGTCCGTAGACAAAGTAAAAACGACTCATGTCAGAAATAATGAAAATTATACACTAGACATATCATAGCAGTATAATCATCATTTGAGACTATTATAACGAATCTTTACAAATCATCATGTACGCTGCACTTCATTTATATTCAATCAAAACATCGGCTATTTCAAAAACAGAATTTAATTTGGGGTCTTGTGATGTGTGATTATTTGGATTTTCAGTTTTATATATTAAGCATAGAAAAAATATTACAGTACTATTTTCTAACTTCTGATTTTACCTTACATCGTTTGTAAATAAAATCTGGTAATCTGGAAAAAAAAAAATTTATTCGAGAAGCCTATAAAATGTCTAAATTTATTCTAGACAGTAGTCATGTTTCGACGGTTGCCAGAAAAAATAGACATATCACTTGTTCAAATGGCTTTATTTCACTGTATATAAGCAACAGAACAGGTCGTAAATTTATACAAGTGAGAGAAAATCTGTTGATTAGATTTCTTACCTGTAAAAGTAATCCCAGGTAAAATGGAAATAGTCAAAATGAGAAAAAAAGTTAATGGGAAAAAAATCTCTTAAATCAATGCCAAAAAAACACCCAGCAAAGCAAAAATACTCAGAACTTACTTTTGTATATTATAACTGATATTCCAACAGATATTTTGTATATTATAAATGATAATGCAACATGTATTTTGAAACATGTAAATTAAGAGCTTGTTTAATTAAAGGTTATAAGATTAACATATAAGCTTGGATGGAAAACTAGTATTTCAAAATATAAACACACAATAACACATTTTCTTGTTAAACTTTAATATAAAAATGAAATAGTAAGACATAAACATTAAATCACGTCTATTTTTTTTTTTAGAACTTGGCTTTTCCGCACAACTTTATGTGTTCGAAAGTCTTTTCTCAATGCATATTTTTTGTGGACTTTTTGGTAGATACAGGCCCCATTCCTTAATTTTAGGAATATAGAAGTTTGTATTGGAGAAATGCACAATAAAATGTTCTTTAGTTTACTGGTATACCTACATTGTAACTGTGCTTCCCTTTGGGAGGAAACAAATAATTTATTGAGACATAGGTACACCTAACGCCTAATTAGTTTTGAAAGTAAAGAATTCATTCCCTCCATGCTTAGTATATATAGTCAATTGTTCATGATATATGAGCTGGCTGAAGGATCTCTAATTATTTTGTTTTGTCAGCAGTCAGGAAAACTCATCTTGAAAGTTTCAACATTGAAGGTGATTATCTATGAAGCATGAAATCATCCTTGATCCAGATGATATCTCTGCATTAAAACAATAGGAGTGTATAGAATTTAATATTATAAAGTTTGGAATTTTAAAGAGTTGCTGTTCAAAGAATACTAAGTGTTGCTTAATTAACAGCTATGATTTAATTATTAATTAGTATAGGTATGTGCAGAATGGTTTATATTATCATATTGAATCAAGGTGTTGGGCGTTGTCCATTAGAGTACTCCAGCATATATAAAAATTTACTGTACTATTTTGATCTTATCAGGAGCTAAGAACTAAACATATTTTCGGGTAATTTCTCAAAACTATTTCTTTAATCACAATATTCTCCAATATATTATTAAAGTCCATGAGATATGTTAACATAACCTGTACATGCAGATTGTTTTCACCAAGTACATAGTAGTTTTGTGGATAAGAGTGACTTATTAAGTTCATGTCCAAAGTAGTAATTATGGGAAATGCCATTAATCGGTAGCTTCTTATCACCGCAGCTTATCTGTACCTCCTCTAGATAATAGAAGGTAATGAGTACATTAACATCACTACAATCAAATTGATTGGTCAGCATAACATCTCATTAAGATTTCATTGGTGGATAGTGTCCCTGCAGTGCTCCCATGTTTAAATAAATTTGATTGGATGTTAATTTGGTGGTTGGAATTGTGTTTCATTGACTATTTATCTGAAAAATCTCTTCTGGTCTGATTTATGAACATCAGAAAATCATTTGTGATATTACCCATAGATAGTTGAGTGATTTTCTCAATTATTTTGTTATTTATGTAAGTAATGGTCTGCTTTTGCCATTATATATTTTATCTGAAAACTCTTGAAGATGTTAAATTTCATTTTCATCAGATTCCATATTATAATCTCTTATATGCTCTCAAAAAATACCTTCCAAATTACAGTCCTCTTTGTAAGATCGTGATAAATTTTTAGAAACTCCTAAACTCAGATGTTTCAAATCGACATTACGAGACATAAGAAAGTAGCCACAGTAATTTTGAAGTTTGTGTAACTCTAAATTGTATAGTTCCAGTCCGAAATGATTTGATTGATATTTCTATGATCATTTGTAAGCAATGATTGTCTTTCATCAGCATTGTCCTGGCTTCTTACTATACTCCCAATATACTCTCTCAGGCCGTTATTTGAAATGCTGAAATAGATTGGAAGTCGAGACCGTCCGTGACATGCATGACAAAAACTCTGTCAATTACACGTTAATATTTGATCTGTCTGCCGATTTGATTATAAAATATTGACCATTCCTTCTCGCTTTCTGCAGATATCAATTTTCATCGTTGCTGCAAGTCGTCAGGATGAAATAATCACAGAAATCTCAGGAAAATGATGACAGACTATATTTTTAGATATTGAAACATTCTTTTCTTTTGATCGACTGTGATGATTGCATCTAGTTATCAAAATGGCTTGCTTTTCCGTTTCCTGATCTTAAAGTTGTGTTTAATTATATAATGTTTGTGTCTGCCAATGAATTGGATACAAGTGCATGTACACGTTGGTTAGTCTTGTCCATGACTGTCTGTCATTATAAAAATATAGAGAAAATGGTGCCAATTTGGGTAAATGATACCATTGGAGGATGAAATAAGAATCCTGCTAATAATATTATTTGTTAAAATGATGGAAAAATATCCAAGTCATTTTCTGTGGAGATCTAAATGATTCTTGAAAAGATATGTTTTGCTTGATCTGCTTTTAGACGCTTATTAACTAAAGTCTAGGTCACCAGGACTCACAGAAGTCAATCACGCCATCTTGAATCAAAAACACTTTCTTGAATTTTCATACATCATAGTATCACAAATAGTATGCAAAACGACTCTAAAACGTCTCATGCATTGTGTAATTGTGCCAGTCTCAAAGTAATATAAGGGTCACCGAAAAAATAAATAGTTTATATTTTGTATTAGCTTGCCTCAATACTGGAGAGAGATCTCTATACTGAGTTAATTACCATTTGTCTATATATATTTATCAATATATATTTATCAATAGTGATTGGGAGCAAGGAACCTAATTATAGTCTTGTTATTAGTCTATTGATCTTATCTTTATTATATACTTACTAGGAGACTTTAAGATGGTCGGCTATCGTGAGCTTCCCACATTACCTTCATACATGTACGCTTACACAAATATAATTACGACAGTTCATCATGAACTCTACTTTTAAGTCATCCCTTGTTTGTCTAACATTCTCCAAATTAAGTTGCTTACATGATAGTTCTAAGTATGAAACACTTATAGTATAAAATTAGGATTGGGTTAAAATTGTGTTAATCAATGAATTTTCTGATTTATAATTAAGTTTTCTAGTTTTAACAGTTTATAAGCATGTTATGTTTTGAGTGGTAACTAACAATAAATAAAAACATAGTTTTAAGATAATACTATACTGAATTATACTCAAAAGTCTTTTATTAAAACATTAATTATTGAATAGAATTCGATTTTTGTACCAGTAATAAAAAATTGCAGATAGTGACGTTAGTTGAAGTAGAAATTGGTTAATTGGCTATACATGTTAAAATTATGTGCCATAATTAACAAACAAGCAGTGAAACATTAAAAATTATTCATCCTCGTTAAAATGTACAAAAGATTCATGCTAGTCTGAGATTGTGTATGGAATCCATATGAAAGTGGCAAATTGTCTACAATGCCCAACTTAAATGCTATATGATCCAATCAATGTCTGATTATTCCGAATCGCCAAACGAACATCTCGCTGTTGAAATAACGTGACTATTGATGCGCTGATATACCTTCTGTCACAATCATAATAACTGCTTTTGTCTTTACAGATAAATTTGTTGTGGGTCAATAAAATATAAATAGGCTAATTAAGTTTGTTAGAATGATGATTTATCTTATTCTCACCGCCTGTTACCACATAGACAAAATATTACATATAAGCTTTATCAGATACAAGTTGATATAATCAAACCATTTTATTTCATATTTTGTGTGAACATTATTCTAACTGTTTATTTATTATTTATGAAACAGTATATAAATAGAATCTATTAATAATAATAATATGACAGTTCAAGGAAACTGAATAGAAATCTATATCGCCACATGCATGGTACAGAATTTAATCGACTACATTTAAGCACTTGAAAATGCCAATACTCGATAATTACGGATATTGATAGTCATAATTACTGAAATATAATGGATGAGATTTTGTCGATATTACAGTGCATTATGTTTGGGTTTTTTGTAGTAAAAATGAGGAATATTCCCATGAATAAATTACATTGCCAAGAAGTAATCGTTTGATATACATGTAATCTGTATTTCCTATCGTTTCCTGTTGATTCTGATATTTCATTGATGTTGTTTCTGAATATCAGTGTAAAAGACAATATAGAATATATCAGTTAACTTTTATCACCAAAATATGTGTATATCATGCCAAGATAGCCTTTGGTAAAGTCATCCTTCTGTAACAAAGGCAAATTGCTAACATGTATAATGTACGAACATGCTAATATCATTAAATATGGTTTCATAATGTATGTATCTAAGAAAAACTATGAAAATTGAAATGTTACTTCCGTAAAAAAAGGGATTTAACCCAAGAAAGAATGTCTTTATTCCCTCTGGCAAGAAATATATATAATTGTATTCATATTTGTTGGATAAAAACAGTCTTCCACTCTTTTCACTTGATGTGTAAATGTCAGAATTTTAGATTATGTGGGCTGCACACATTTTTTATTGAACAATAACATTACTGGTGTTTACTTTAAGCTCAATATATTAGCTATTTGTCTACAATATAATCCATTCAAGTTTTGTATATTTTCTCATCTTATGTGAATCATGCATCAGATCCGATTCTAACATCATCATGTATAATGTTAACCTATTCAGTATGACGTTAACAGCAACCTTCAATCTGGTGTCCTATTGAGCTAGAAGTATGTTTCTAAAACTTAAATTTCAAATGATTACATTTACGTGTGATATTCATTCTAATGAACTATTTCTTGGATGATATCATTTCAGTATCAAACATAGCATTGAATTGCTTTAAATCGAAGATACCGTAGCCATAATTTTTGCTAAATATGATTGTATTAGCCTAGTTTGTGGTTTCTCAAGAATACAATATCAGAAGAATAGTCATAAGGTTTTAAAGAATTCAAGCTTTAACATTTCCAACATGAATCTTGAACTTTGTCTTTTTAAACAGTACAATGCACTGCTCTTATATGGTTCTTGCATAAGAAGTTCTTCCAGTTGTTCTTTCATCTTGACAGGACATAGCCGCCATCTTAATTACCACTCTTTCTTCTTGTTGATTAATGTGTTTTGTAGTTTTGTCATTTTTACGTTCTATTGATTGAATCTTGGTCAGCTCTGACTGTCTGAACATTCGATAAAGTAATATCGCTTCACAACACATCTAATGATACAGACCATTATTTCTTCGGTAATGCGATAAAGTAAAGAATGTCCAATTGAATGATGAGATTTTTTTTTTGCCATTATCACACCTGGGAATGAGTTTCAGGCTTTTGCATGGTTTAATATTTGTCTTGAGTCCCATGTTATCACGTCCACACTAAAGTTAGCATCACGCCATGATGCTGTTAAAATATTAATAGACTAGTGTGTCCAGTGGTGGAATAATTAGTCAGTTAACATCAGATAAAATATATAACCTTAGATTAATTAGCCAAGATAAATTACATTAGATCGGGGAGAAGATTTGACTGCCAGTCACATGGTGTGATCGCTTGTACAGATATGCGATAATACCAACATCTTCTTATATATGCCAATGATAAGATCATCCGTTGATACAGAATTTCTTTATTACCGACCATGCATTATTCATTAGCTTTAGTAACTGAAGAAAGTTATATCTTGGAAATGCTGTAGAATAAGTTGTATACACGGAACAAGTTGTGACTGAAAAAGAATGATTGGGATTGATGTTGTAGATTGGCAATCCAAAATATGATTACATTCGATTTATAAAAAGATACTTAGAACACAAAGGTATGCGTCCTTTTCCAAAATCAATACATAAATGTACTTGATATCTAGAATTCCGATATTTTTCATTGAAGTGTAGGATGCAGTAGATGACAAAGAAGATCTTGTTGGACTTATTAAAATTTTAAAAAGTCTCCCTCCGAAATCAAAATGTACATTCCCCCTGGATATGATATTTCCAACCAACCCGACAGCCTTGTATCGCACGAGTACTGTAAAGTCAATTGTATTTGAAACGCTTTACTGTAATTTCTATTGATATAGTTGTAGCAAAATTTTGTAAAGAAGAAATATTTTGTTATTGTTATTCTTCACCTTTTTTTTTAAATATGTTCTTACAAGGAATCCATTGAAATGTCTTTTTCTGAAGAAAAAAGTTTAAGAAGTTCAAAGATAGCAAATAAATTTTCCACAAGTTTGACTTCATAAGATGTTGACATCAATTCTTGATTTCAAGAAATCGTGCTACAGGATTCATTTTATAAATACATCTGTTCTTTTTAAATGCGTTTATTCAGGCCTGTCTTGAGCTGAAACTAATTTTGTTTCATGATATATCTGTTTCCTTTCAAACAGATCTTAAAATTCGCTTTTATTTCTCTGTTACTGTCAATATATTGAATTGCTTTAGAACAAAATTGTTTCAAGACATGAGGAAAAAATAGAAGATTTTAAGCTACAAAAATTTCTGATGTATTTTATTACAGTCTTTACGGGCAGTTGACTCTTCTTTATAGAGGACACTACCGTTTTAAAATTTAATCTTTTAGCATAAGTAAATTCAACTGCAAATAGATACACTTGCAAATTGCACAGCCGTCAATTCTCATTTCCTGATATTGTGATATATGTTTTTTATGTATATAAGACGGAGAAATCTCGTAAATAGGTTTATATATTACGGAAAAGATGTTTCAGAATTGTTAGTTCATCTCAAATATGGAAAGTATTAAGAAGATTGCAAATTTGATATGAAACATTCACTACTGTTAGTAATAGACATTCTGATAGATGTTTTGGTTTTTATTCGAAGATTAAGCTTACTCCATTATTTCTTGGGTACATGCAGTTACAAAAAGATTTATCAGGTTTTACGAAGCCCACGCGAAATAACTAAATAAAGTGATACAATCTCAGAGCAAATCTTTTAGCAAAATGTCAGTGAATATAAAAATCGATGAAAAACAGAAAATGAAAGTGATTTCCTGTAATTTGTGAAACAGTAAATATATTATATATTGACCTTGTGTCATGTCTGGCTTATAAAAGAGACTAAAAGGTCATTCAATCAACTCCAATTATTATTGCTTGATGTACAACTGACTTGGGGCAGACACATTTATCCATCATAACTCAAATATATTTAACACAAGCATTGATGCACAGTAACTGATGTATGACCTTTCACTTGTTAATTGGATGAACAGAGCACTATCTATACAAGGTAACTCATCCAAATTCAGAACCAACAAGTAATTGTTTTGTGTTAGGTTTCAAATAAAAGTCAATAAATTCTACAAGATTCACAACTTGAAAAAATTGAGTGTACAACAATAGGAAACAACATGATAAATGGATTCTCAGTGTCTAGTAAATATCTGGCCCAATGTTCACCAGAGCCAGTGAGAATCTCAGATTGTTGTATGTAGGTCAGGCCATACATCACTATCTAATCTCACCTCTGCCAGACTTTAAAATACCTAAGACATCAACAAGCACCTTACATGCTGAGTTAAGAATTACATATAACTTATGTTGGAATAGAACTTGTAGTGTATGTATCTAACTTGAGTCATGCCTTGTTCCCAGTCAGTTTCTTATCTGGTAGAATGAAACCAGGTTTAGAGTTCTGGGTGGAAGATATTTATGTAAGACCTGTGATCCAAATCTAAATATTTATGGAAATGATAGAAGCCTATTTTGATTTAACTCATTCTCTAAAGTTACTAGAACTCTAAACAAAGTAAAACTGTTGAAACTGTTCAAAGATCTGCTCTTATTTTTAGATGTGAAAATATGAATAGAGCAAGATTTCTGATAATGGATACCTTTGTCAACTTTTGAGTTACGTGTATGTGCATAAGTAACTATTCATCATCTATCACAATCATATTATTGTACATTTACAGTATTGGATTTAATTTTTTACTTTCCGTAGTCAGTTTTTAATAATTCTGATGTCTAAGACTATATTAGCAATTTGAAATAGCGCAATGGGGCTCATTTTTGAGGGAATCATGGTGTGCCCATATTTCAAGCAGTTGTCTTCTTCAGATTGATATTGGCTTAGTTTAAGATACATGCACAATTTTACACCTGTGATGTAACTTATTAAGATAAGAAAAACAGCTTAATCTTATGAGTAGTCAAAAGTATGATTGCTTCCAGGGTTGGATTACTGTTCTACAAACATTGGTTCTCTGTTTATCTATGTAACATGCCCATGTTCCAGTAGTCCATTCATCTAACTTCTGGCTATTATTATCATATAAATACGCTACTACTGGCATCTATTATAAAGAGTTAGTTGCCTATTGGCGGGGGGCCATGTGGTTTTATAAACCTCCCAAGTTAAAACTGTGATGAGTGCGTCTGCCTTTTCTTCAGCCCAATTCAGTTATCTGGTTTGCTTTAATCAAGGAAGGTCACTCTCAGCGACTTCAAATGTCATAAATGGAAGATTCATCTGCATTTTAAACCAGCTGTTCATTGGGGACCACATGGCGCTGACTAACTTCAGTCATTGGTTCCTAAAAAAACAACAAACTTTAGAGGCTTATTTATTGATTTTGCACCATCTGTGTTTCAAAGATTCTTTGAGCTGCAAGTATTGACAAAACGTAGATATTTGCATTGAATGGTGAATTCTCAAACGGTTTCAAACACAGGGTGTGTTGGGTGTATTGAATATCAGCAACAGTTGTAATAACTGTTTTCTTATAACCCATCCTCTTCCTGCTCAGGCCAGATCAGTAATTTAATGATACTTCTAATAATGAAATTAGGCATCAGTGCTTATTTTAATTAGTGATATCCCACTGGATCCTTATACACTTGGCACTAATCAGTGTAGTTTGACTTTAAAAAATCATGAAACGATAGAAGGATTAGGATAGTAATTATTAACTAATAATAAACAATAGTCAAGCAGAAATATATCCAACAAAATTACATGGATTGAAATCTCAAACATAGATTAAACTGATTTTCAGAGTATACAAGATTTAAGTTTGTCTTGAGTTAAAACCTTCTTTGGGTGACTTAAGTACTGAGATGTGAATCACCAACCTAAAGCTCTATAGTTTATATAGTTCAGTATTACTATATTGCAGCTAAGTGAACTTAAGTTCTGTATTAGTATTTTAGTTCTGAAGACATGATGGAGAGGTCAGCAATCTGTAAATATAAAATAAATGTAGTTGGTTGTATTGATCTGAGGCTTATTACATGTAATATTCCTGCAAGTTAAAACAGGAATTAAGCCACTCAAGTAATTATCTTTTTCTAATCATGTTCAGTGAACTTCAGAATAACCTTCTCATTAAACGCCATTATGAACAAATAACTTTATGCTAGTAATCACTGCTCATTCATGAAAGCAGAACATCTGTGATTTTGAAATAAGAATAGTTACTTGATAGTTCTGTCCATGCTCGTCAGTGACAAGATATATAATAGAAATTTTGTTGATTTTACTTTGGGGCTCTGGCTTCCAGCACAGGATGCCATCAAAGAGTTTAATGGTAATTATCAGGTCCATTAGAGTACATTCAAACAAAATTTTTTCATGCACATCCACTATTCTTTAAGGAGACAAACTGATTTCATTCTGGTACAAAGACAGAAATATTTTAGTTCATTTGGTAGTCTTAATTGCAAAGTGCTATTGTTCATGTCATAATGTCTAGCTTCTTTCTGGAAATATTTTATCTACTCTTGACAAGGCTGTATCCCTGTTTTCATCATTAATAGCAAAGAAACATTTGGAAAACAAATTGTAATTTTGTGACACTAGTGCCTGTGTATAATACTGTGTTAAGTTTATGAAATGTTCATGTTGAGGCTTGTCTTAACGATTATTTGATTAGCTTCTACAAATCGTCATATCTGAGAGGCCATCTGTTTACGCTGTTAAAAAAGTCCTAGTAAAAACCTTATTGCTATTACCAGATGTAGAAATAGTTATCATAATTTGGAAGATGTCTTATTTTCTTGGCGGACATTTTCTTTAACTGCTGTTTGGGTACATCAGTGACGCAACCACAAAAAAAATGGTTACGTCTGCATACTTTCTCCCATTTTGATTGTTTAGCTTAAGGGTTATAAAATCATATTCTCTTGTGTCAATATTTGCGTATTTTGCGTTAATTTTATGACCAAATCCTGGAGACTATCCAAAGTTTGTTTTTTTAAAAAAACATGGCAAGTATTGTTAATTTTTGCTCTGTGTAGGTTATCCCCCTTGTTTAAATGCATTGATTATTGTAGATTAACTGATATGAAACATAAACAAACAACAAGTCTTGAACTCACAACTAAATCCTGGTTTTTCCTGTGTTTGAAAAAGAAAAGAAAGGGGTGTCGGAAGATGAACATTTAATTCATTTGCTTTTGTTTTATAAAAGACTTTTTAAATTCCGTTCTTTGTATTTTCCTTTCTCAAAATTATGAGATGATATCTAATCCAGTTCTTGTGTTTTCAAAGGAAATTTTGGTATAAAAAATCTTCACAATTTGGCTCTGTATCTACAAATGGTTTAGCAGAAAAAAATTGAAATGTTATGTAGTGAAAAATGTACGAATGGGAATTTCATTGTCACGCTATCTTGATTTATGTATAGCTAATGTCAATCACATTTATTTACATTCAGATTGCATATTGACAGAAAAAAAAATTATCTTGATTTTAGATTTAAATTGAGAACAAAATGTTAATTTCACTTATTTTGTTACGCGTAAAATATAGTATTACTTGATAACTTGTAAGTCGAGAAATAAGTAAATAATTTACATGTTTAACAGAAAGACAACACAGTTGCTGTTGTAATACTTCATTTACTCAAAGTTTACTTTTGAAACTTGAAACCTGATTATGGGGGAAGCTCTAATAGTAATAACATGCCTGGTTGATCTAATCTATAGGCTGTTAGAAAGATCACCAGGTGTTCTAACTGTGTATGATATGAGATAATGAACAATAAGTGATAATAGCTAGAATGGGATGAAGGGATGTTTTTCGTCATGCCTTATTGGAAAACCAGAGGTTTAAAACCAGCCATACATACCACAGTTAATCGAGGGTGAAACAAAACATGCTGACTATACACAGAAAACTATTTCCAATTTCTAATTTACACACAATAACAAAATATTTTCTCACTTGAGCTTAAATTAACTCAAGATTTAGTAGATTTGTTGAATGTTTGGATTGTATAAATAGGTTAAGGTCAGCTGATAATTTACTCTTAATAATGAAAAATGATAAAGCGCTACTTTAACTTAACATGAAGAAGAATTGTTACTTTCTTTTATCATAAACTACCGGGTACTGTAATTAAAACTACACTAGTGATAAATATAGGCTTTTATTCCCAATAACTTAGTGCAATATGACATTTTATACTCTTGTAATAAAAGGGCAATATTTCTATGATTAGCGTAAGATAATTTATTGTTGATCGAATGTGATTTTTCGATAGAAGCTTTATATGAATATCTTTTCATTTTGGTAGAACATTAAAATCATTCTGGTTTTTATGGAAATATTTTCAGATATTGTTCTTTACATAATTTTGTTTTAATTCGTGTTAAAGAACCATCTGACTTCATCAAATCCCAGTCTGGAAATTTTAAAAGCCAAGAGGATTTAGTTAAGACTATTATATGTCTGTTAACTACATATATACTGACAATAGCAGGTATAAATATATAAATCTGTAGTTGACTATAGCATTATATGTTAATGAGAAATAAACCAAAGAACAGACATTCCAGTGTCAATTCAGTACGTTCTTTTCTTCTCATTTGGCCCAAAGAGGTGTCAGAATATCCCAGCATACATAGCTCTGCCAGCAGGATGTCGCAACAAGGCCAATATGGCTACCAGTCTTGTTGCCAGATTTCCTCAAAAGTTACAATTTTTCCACGTTAATTGGTAACTTAAGATCGTCAAATTATTTGGTAATGTGACTGCCTGACTCCAGGTGATAACCCTTGCTGATTTCTAACCAATTATATTTTACTATGGTTCTGAGTAAAAGATGATATACAACCAGTAAAACAATATTTACATCTGTCTTGTTTCTATGCCACTCGAACATTTTAAAATGACATGTTAGTTTAGTTCTCAGTTTTAAAATCAAAACTACTGAGATCTGGGCCCCAGTAATTATTTAGTTCTTTCTCTACTATTAAGCGTCCATTTTGATCAAAGTTTTCAAAATCGAAAGCGTTATGAATAATTGTTTTTGTGTGTATATTTATTTGATCCTTATGGTTAAGAACAAGAATATAAACTATTTGAGGTTTACCACATTATTATATAAAACAGGTGAATGTTGTTAAGATAAAATAAACACCCATCCAGATTTCCATCTTCTTTCATTACCTGTCAGATTTAAAATTAACTGGTTAAAATCTTGGCTTAAAGACAAATTACCTACTGAGACCTAGTAATGATGTCATTCATTTAATTTATATTCAAAATATAAAAAAGAATTATTACGTAAAGAATAATGTTGTTAAAACTAATAATGGGTTTTTAGCTATACATAATTTAATCATGCACATTATTAACAGAAAAATGTCAAGCAATTATAAATACGCAAACGTAGCTTTTGTTCAGTAGTAAATCATGCACGAGTTTGATCTCATTGTACAATATTACCGTGAGGCTAGTTTCACCCATGCAAGGGGGCCGCAGTGCATAAAGCGATGGCACACCTAATAGGTCTAGGGTTTGATCTTGGTGTTGGCTCAGAAAGTTCCCTGGAATTTTCCAGCAAAGTTTCCTCTTTGTCATTGGTGCAGGATAGTGTCTAGTGGTTTGGATGAGATGAAAAACCAATGTCCTGTGTACACATTGACATGATCAAAAGAGAAATCTTGATAGTTGGAATTTGATATGAGTAGATTGTAGCAAGGCTGTCTTGGCAAAATGTACTTTGTAGATGTATGCCGGTTTTTATTCGCCCAGTTGGAGCAGAACAGTAGGGTGTGAAACCCATTTCATCTCATCCATGCAAGAAATGGTGTAAGGTAAAATAGATGGAGATGATATTCACTAGGTTATATTTCGAGTAAACAAACATGGCCGGTCGTGTCCTAGTACAATATAATATAAAATATATAAGATATTGAAGTGTTGGTATGATGGTTGTTTTATTACCTGGTTATGTTTATATCATACAGGTGAACATATTCTGGAAAATGTCAGATTTCAGCCTGACTGTTGGTTTTGTTACTAGAACGCTCCAGGCTTCCACAGGCTTCCACATCCCAAACCATCTGTGATCTCAATAGAGTTGAAAGGTCAACATTTTGATATTTAGAACAATGTTAAGAACCAACGCCTAGACCTGCATTTATAAGACGCAATAGTAGGTTAAAATACTAGTATTACATCTTTACCTCGTGGGAAAGAATTCAATATTTTTTGTGAAGGATTCGGCAGCTGGTTGCATCTTTGATATTCAACCATGTTTTTTTTTTATGGATTTGATGATGCCAATGATCTTGCAGTGTAGCATACATAATAGCCTTCAAACTGACCTACATCACATTATGATTAAAACCTGGAACTTTAATTCTTCATTGAAAAATGTAAGCGATACCTGATACATCCGGTGTCTGTTGTGAATGGATGAGGCTTGTTTCAGTTCTTGTAATGGAAGTTGATTAGTGATTAATTCATTCCTTTGACAATTCCAAACACTCCCTTTGTAGATAGCTGAATAATTACATACAGAGACAATAAGACACGCTTTCCATTATTGCACTTTTAAATAACTTGGTTTATTTATGTTCTAAAGAGATGCTTTTCATTATTTATTTATTAGATGTATAGATTTAGATTGTGAATTAAACTTGAAGTGCAAGCTACTGTCTTTTTTTTCAAAATATTTAACACTTTATATGTCGGTCCAGATAAAGCAAAGCATAAAATTACATGCAGATGGCCATTATACATGGATTCTTGTATACCGTATGTACACTGATGACAATTGCAGATTTGCACACATGGTTTATGTATTATAGTAATTTATTAGTGTCATTGTCCTATTCTAATTTGTAAGCTGACTAGAATAATAAAACATCGTGAGTAATAGACATGTTCAATTCTAATATACAAAACATTAATCTACTGAGTACTATTTTAACGCATTCTTGTGAAAATCCACTTTGTCCTAGTTATTCTGTTCTTAGGAAGACTAAATTTATTGTTCTTTAAGTTAATCTACCCAATTTATTACTTGAATCAAGAACTGTGAAAGTTTCCTCACTGTAATCCTATTACTCTGTTTCTGGTACAAATGAAGCCATAAACAAGAACATAACCTGGGGAATAACTTGATCCCATAACAAGCCCATTCTCAAATTTATCATGATGCGTTGGTTATTATGAATAAAAGTCAAGACATTCTTTTCAAGTTTTTTTTATTCTGATAATAATCTGAACTGGGATGTACTTCCTGTAGTTTCACAGATCACTATTACCAAGGTGATGGAAATTAAGCGTAAAGAAACAAGGCAACCATGTTGATAATATTTTTAACAGGATGCAAGTCATCATTGAGGAGCTGAGTTCAGTTCAGGTCAATGTTAAACATGTTTCAGATTTCTTAACTTCCTCCTATAGAACAAAAACAAGTTCGTCACATTTATTCTACAAAATGGAATCTTTTCATACTTTTGAAAATAAATGATTTAAAACAAATGAAATTATTCCAAATTCCCCAATTATCATTAATTCATTTGAAAAGGTTTGAAATCCTTTAAACATTGAATAAAAAAAAAATCTGAAGAAATATATTTTTCTAATTTTTCTATGAAAAATAATGAATGGGGGATTTCCACCATTTGGTTTGACAAGATGAGCAGATTAACATGGATGTTAGCTTATAAAAAAAACATCAAATCCAACTAGAGAAGTGAAATCCACTGTTTGACATGATCAATTTGTTTTTAAGTGAAAAGTACTGTAACATGATAAGACATGATCTCTTACTAATCTTACATCTCCTGCTTGTCTGAAATATCCAGCAACCTTTTAAAACTTCTGACTATTATCTCCTTCAATCATCACATATGTCAAAATTTCACCACCTTCCCTGATGATACATAACCCATTGGAAAATAATTACACAGCTAAACATATAGAATTCCCCCAATTTTCACTCACATCAGAGCTGTCTTTAAAGGTTCAAAACAACAGTTGACTGTCTGATCTTCATTAGAATATGTCTGAGTGTAATGCGGGATCATTACCACAATTATCGGTCCTTTCATACAAGCGTAATTAAAGTATATCGCCATCAATGAGTCTTGTGTAGGGCTATCTTGATGACAATTTCGAGAATTTTGGTTGATTTTTCACAATAAACTAATGTCCTTGCTGTCATGTCTTTATTTGGAGTAGTGTCTCTGTTCTTAAGATGGTGGTGATTAGGGATCTTTGATGTTGCAGAGTTTGAATTCTATATTTTAGATTAGAAGATGCTGTTATCTTGTTTAACTGAGTTCTATAGCAGACATGATAGAAAAGAAATTTTAAGATCATGACAGGAAATAGATAAAATTTGTGCCTTCTAAGTCAAGGTTGGAAATTATTAAACCAAATTTTTCGGCAATGATTTTAGCAAATGATGAATGTTAGTTCTGTTAACTCTATTTATAAGCATGAAAGAATAAATACAAAGGTACATTTAGATCTGAAAAGGAGAGTCTTTTACAACGGCCATAAAAATTCCACGATCTTGGAACTACGTCAGTCTTTTCCCCAGAATAATTCCATCACTTACTTTGTCGTTTTTCTTCTCGTGGATTCAATTTAATTTATTTCTAAACCAAACACCTCTTCCTGACATCTGTGTTTGAACAAACCCGAGATCTGTCCACCAATTTCCGACTCTTATTTGCTAATCTCGCAGATAAAAGGGTAGATGAAATTTAATAAATTTGGATTTTGCCAATCTTTTTTACCGTCTTCGAAACAAGGACGCAAATTGTCTGACAAAATCCTGGTTACATGTAGAAATAAGTTTTCTATCTCTAATTGCACAGCCACAGCATTAAGACAAAAACTCTCTTTATGTTGAATGTCAATTACTCTGTTCGAATGAAGACACGATCAGATGAAACCTGATTTCAGATTACTTATTTTCTGTGAAGTTTACATAACTGTGGTGTCTTTGTTTATATCAGAAATTGGCAGAAATATTTATTTATTCTAAATAGATAGTAGGTGGGCTTTCAATTTCTTTAAGATAATCACTCAAAGTAAACTATTAATATTTGTTTATGAAAGATAATTTTTGGTTAACTTAGTTTTATAATTTGAATGCTTAATCATTATAAGAATTGAAATAGGAGTTTAATGTCTTGCATGTGCCTTTTTGCACCAACATTACTATTTTTTTGATAACTTTGTTTTATGATTTGATTGCTTAATCCATATAAAAAATGAAATGGGGGTGGGGGTTAATGTTTTACCTTTCTGCTTTACAATACTAAAACATTACCTGAAGTGTAATGGATTATCAAATTTTATTCAATCCAAGGTAATAAAGTACAGTGTAATTCTAGAATATAAAATTCAAAGGGGCATTTCTACTATCATAAGTTCTTTGTGTTACAATAAAAAGCAATGTGTTTTATGAATGTTCCCAATTACTGTTGGTTGCTCTCTGCATTCTTCTACTACAGTTAAATATATGGGTCAAGAAAAGCGTGTGCTGTCCAGATGTGACTACATTTCACTTGACCAGTCAAAATAACTCTTCAATTGACCATTGGTCATCATCATACTTCATCAATCATCTGACAGTTTACTTAGGAAACCAAGGTTAAATAGTAATAGAGGGTGAAAACCTAAAGATTTAATCAAATATTTATCTTGTAAAAGCCTCTTGAGGAGTGCAGAAAAAATCTTCTTTAGTTATACATATTGAATTTCTTCAGAATACTTATTAGTCACTGTTGTAAGGTTATTGTCTGTAAGAAAATACTAATATCACTATTGATTAATTGTGCCAATTGGGAGTTATTGCCCTTGTTAAAATGGATTGATTGATCCAAGTACATGTTGGGTACATTTGGGGACTGGTAGTGTACTAGATGTTAGTTGTGTTTAGACAGGAAATCAATAAAGAAGAAAGGTGACCTTGTTTATATTAAAGTCATTGAAATGAAAATCCAATAAACCTCCAAACATATCTCGCATTTTATTTCTGTATCGATGCAAATAAATATGAACTCTAAACAAAGCAGACTTTAGATGTATTTTCACCTTTATACATCAGATGAGCTTATCCTTATTTTATCTTCGTCTTTTGATATTTTTTACCATATTTTGCTTTTCATGATTCATTAAAGATAACTTGAATATGTCCATGTACTTTTAGCATCGAAAATGTAATTTCTCCATATAACAATTAAGTATACAGGTCACAATTCTATGGAATACAATTACTGCCTATTACTGCGAGCAACATTTCAACTAGGCTTCTCTAATCATTATCAAGTATATAAAGTAGAAGGTCTAGATACTGTATACTTCCTGCAGGCACAGTCTGTATTAATACCCACACTTTCTCATTAGTTATTCTGGATGCTATTAATATTGATTGTACCTATATTTAAAAATAGACTTATCGGCTTTAAATCGTGATTCGTAAAAAATAGCAACAGTATATTGTGAATATACACCTCTTGCCCCAACCATGCCATACACAACCAGATTTGTGTACAGCTAGTAACATTTATGAAATCTGAAATCTTTTGAACATAGTTTCACTTCGGTTATATAACAAAGCCAACTAAATTTGAGTTTTCGGATGGAAGCTGAATATAAGCTATTTACAAATAATATTGTATTAATCCATGATTATCTATATAGCTCTACAATTCTACTTCTACTTTGTAAATCAAGTTAGTTCTTGAGTTGGCCCTGTTTGTCTCCACACTTCACCTAAAATCAAACAAAGATTAAATGAGTTTGGTAAATCTTGTGAAGAAACCGATAAGAAATCTTGGTATATCTTAGAAAATCTGTAGACACTAAAATCAATCATTGTCTCAAATTACGAGAGTGGTGGATCGAAGGAGACGAACCTTAGATTGTAAGAAATGAGAAAAGTTCCCCATCTTGAGATGGGAGTCTTGTCCGAGAATCTATTAATGATCTAGGCTATAATTGAACTGGACGTGTCCAATCTGCATGGTTTAATTGAATATTGCCTTAAACCGAGAAGCGATATAAACTTACATTAGCCCGAGGAGAAGACTATCTTTTACCAGTAGTAGACAGACAGACACGATTCGCATCCTTTTATAGAAGGTTAGAGCCATCTTGTTGAGTTCTAAATTGGTTGTAAGTAAATGAAACCACTCAACAGTAATCCCCATTAAACAAGGGCTGAAATAAATTGTAAGTAGTTCTAAGCAATAGGATTAAACTACTGACTATTCTCTACCAGTGATAGATGAGACATGAGAACCATTGCAGATCGCGAATACCATTTTTTTTTTAGAATAGAATTCTATATGGATTCGTACTCAAAACAGAAATAGAATTTTTAAAATGCACTTTCATTCAAAAATGTTTCTATAAATTTGCTTCGATTAGTAAATGACTTTCAAAGAATTACTCCCACTTGAAAAAAAAATAGAATCTTTAGTGTGTACTTTCAAAAAAGTCCCAATAACATAAGTAACTTTCATTTAATGTTTTTAATGTGATAGTTGGCGTTGGGAGATGTACATGTTCTGTGATTAAATGTGGTTGGGTTATATAAAGTAGGTTACTATTGAAAGTGTTATTAGGTTTGATGTGAGAAGAATGTATAAATGTAAATGACAATTATCGTGAGTTGTTAATGAGTGACGAGATAACATTGTATCGAACAATCTTACCGACTCTACGACCTCATTATACATACTAAATCACTGCTTGACGATATTATGAATATTGGTGGAATTCAAACAAAATTCTTGCCTGACTAATGGCGTGATACCTGTTTTCTACGAGTTATTTATTGATTGGACAGACAAGAGAAATTGCCGATATTGGATTTCTTGATGGCAGTAATTATTGGGACGATTCTCACGTCTTTTGGTTTAGAGAAGAACAGATAAGATGTGATTTTTTGTTGAATAAAAAAGAATAGTTGGGAAAAAAAAATGCCATTTTATGCGTTTCTAGTTGTCCATGGCTTATAGTTGAAGAGCACATGTATTCTATATGGTAATAAAGTAATATGCATATTAAGTTGTTTGGTGTGAAAAAATAAGGTGCACATTTGAAATGTGTTTGTGACAGAAGAAATGATGTCTGTTAACATGTTTTGCTTAGATGAACGGTTAGCTATTATATTTGTACTCGTGCTCTGATATATTGAAATTCCTTCATTGCACAGTACAGGACCAAAAAAAACAACCCAATCTTTTTCATGCACAATTTCGTCATGCAAAGATATACAATGGTTAAGCCGTTAATCACCGACCATTTAATGTTATCATATCATATGCATGTTGAAATTAGGAAAGATACTCAGGTGTGGTGGTATGCTGAAATTAAACTTTCTCTGTTAGTATTGTGAAGTAGCTTTGAGACAAGAGTAAACTGTTTAATAACAATTCCTTTTGTTTTCTTTATCTAGATGTCTTGTACTAATGACAATACCGCTAGTAGATTGTTTATTTTGTGATATTATTTGCGATGGAAATAAGACTTGTTTGTTTCTTTTATGTAGATTATATCTATGTATGATAACTATATTACTCTAACATAGACTTGGGTACCATTTGCTTTTTTTACTTTTGGTTTATTATATTGTATTTAAGATGCCAATTGGGAATGAATATGAAGGTATAAAATAGTGCATGTTAATGTTCCCTTACATAAGTTGTTCTTCTTCAAATAGATTATGATGCATACAATCAGATATGTATGTACATGTAACATGACAGAAGAAAGTCAGTAATATCTTCATTATTGAAGAATGATATCTTTTCTTCTGACCTTATTTTGATGTACGTTAGATACCATAATTGATTGTCAATGTTGCATACAGTCAGATATAGATGTAAATATACAAAAAATGTATCAAAAAATTGTTTTTGTTCTGAGAAGAGAAAGGATGTATAATAAGAAAAGGAATTGATTTCTTTTGATGTAAACATTGTTAGCAATCTTATATAAGCACCAAGGAAAACGTTATCTATTATAATAATAGGCAATATATCTGGATGAACTTATTATGATTTAATTGAATAGTAACTTTTTCTTAATTTATCATTCAAATAACTATCCTTGAAAATGATGGATTTTATATGCTAGACTATTGTTTGTATATGATAATCAATTCCCGATTTACGAGATAAATTTAGAAACCTTTCATCTTGTCTTAAAACAATGCTAACCAATATTTATCTTCATCAACAAATTAATATCTGTATTATTTTCATCACATTTTATTGTTGGTCTCGCTGGATTTCAATAAAAGCTTATTTGTTGGGTTTAAATCCCAATGATTTAATATTGTATTTCAATTGATTGGAATGTTTATATACAGTACATTTCGTTCTATTTCTGAGCTTTTGTTATATTAAATGTTGAAGTGATGAATGGCTGATTTACCATATTGATTTTGTTTTCAATAAAAATGAAAAAAAGAAAAAAATTTTTTTCTTAAATTAGAATTTGATGTCTTTCTATCTAGATTTGTCACTAATACAGACATTAAAGTATATTTGTCTGTCGATATTCATTTTATACAAAACAATTTTTTTTTGTAAAATGTCTCTTTATCCTTGATATAATTGAAAGGTTACCCAGTCCAATATTTAATATAATCGCAAACTCCAGTATATACCTGTGAATTAATTAAGTGGGATATTGAGGAGCTTACAGGCAGTGATTCGTTTTCATTTAATTCTAAATATAGAATAATAATGATTTCACAACTAGGCTCGGAATATTTCACAGTAACAGCATGTTACACAATTCTTTCATCTCATCCCCCGTAATCAAAAAACTAATTTAAAGTTTTTTTCAAATTTTAATGAAATTGGGATATTTTTGATGATACATTCATTATTTTGTAGTTTTAATTAACACTTTATTACAATGTTTATAATAAATAAACATAAGATATTGATAAAATGTTACTTATATATAAAATTTAATCACAGTTACAGGACAGGTGTGTTTACAAAATGTAATGAATTTGATCGAAAATTTATTTTAATAAAAACATATTTTAAGCCTATAGATTTATGTTTCATTAAATCCAGATTATCTGTCGATGTAAGTTATTTGGGGCCTATATCTAGTTTAATTATATTCTAAATTACTTTCTTTATTAAATTATTATTCACATTTCATGTGAGATAAAATTGAATTATTTCTGAATCTAGTTCTTTGCGGTTATAAATGGTAGGAAACCGTTATTTCTGGGATAATTTTGAAATTGAATTATATTGTGCTGATTTGGCATATATGCTGTGATATTTTAGAAACATCATATCAATTTAAAATGTATTTTTTGTAGAAATAATTGCATGATTGACTGGGAGGTAACTCTGATTAAATGACAATGTTTACATCACCAGTTATTAAAGGCCACACCTACTGAGTATAGATTTCGATGATATATATAGGTTACAGTTCGAGGGTATGATATAAGAAATACCCGCCCTCATAAGGTCAGATCAAGAGAGGAAGTGGCTGGGTTCAGTCTGACATTATTAGATAAATGACACTATGGGTGGGATTTAATTCCCACATATTGAGGTGAAACTCAATAATATATATATGCAAACAGTATGTAATACATATTATTAGGTTAGACTATTACATTAGCTTACTGATATTGACTTAAAGGGATATAAAAATGAAACCATAAACTTCACACAAAATTCAAATCAAAACAAAGAAACATTGATGCATCTACAAAATGAATCCACTTTCTTGTAACAGTCACGCTTCATTTAATAATTATAAGTGTCTATTACAGAAAAACAGCATTAACCCCAATTATTGAGAGCATGAAAAATTATCGGCATCTACCCGTTGTAATAATTAGATGAATAAATTCCCTTTGAAAATTTAATGAATATATTTTTCATGACCTTTTTTGTTTTAATTTCTATGCGGATGGCAAGGACCAGCTTCCTCCAATAGATCTCTTTATTGTGAGGGGTTGGAAATAATTTGCTAATGTCCTCACTCACAACGAGGTGATAAAAAGTCATGTATCAAATTAACTAATGTAAAACCAGGTTACCTCCCTTGATAAACATAACTTCATTGTCCGAACGTGACCAGCTTGCGTTGTGTATTCAGTCGTATTTATAAGCATTGTCTGAATATATTAACTGTCGCACATCATTACAAAAGTCTGCTCTGGACCTCGAAAAACGTTAATTTATTGATAGTTGCAAATCTACGTTGGTTGATGTTAAAATATTCTGTGAACGATAAAAAGCCACACCCCAAAATATGCATTTGTAAACATTATACTGAATTATCTGCCATGGCCTCCCTTTGTAAACACTGCTTCTATTGTCCACGATTTGATGACACTATGGCCCCTGTCTGTGTACGCATACCATCCATGGTAGATGATTGAAGTTTCCCACCTTTTACCTCATGGCTGTACCATCCTGTACAGCTAATTTTAACTTTTATAAACAAAAAAAAGATTATCATATCTAGTCCAGAATAAGCTTCTCCCAATGAGCTGAATCTGATTTAATCATTTAATTCAAATAGAAAATGTACTTCAATTAATGCTTTGAAAGGAAAAATGATTTATGTTATTATCAATTAATTGTTGTCCAATTTTTACCTTGTAGGCTTTGGCTTTGTAACTTTTGAAACTGAAGATGCAGTAGAAAAAGTCTGTGAAATACATTTCCATGAAATTATGGGCAAAATGGTAAGTGGTACTGTTTTACTTTAGATTAATTCTAATTTATACTTGTACAATATTATTGCCCTTTTTTTGATACTCATATTAAAATGTCACCTCTGTCGTCCACAATTGTTTGTAGCTATTCTATAGGCAAACGTTATCATATGATTGATAAAATGTATTCATGTTCATGAAACTAAAAAGTCTTTTGATTCTCAATAATTTCCATTAATGACCTTTCGGTTATAGAAGCGAAAGATATCATCCTGTTGATTTGAAAATTTATAGACAGTGTTTGTGTTCATGAGACGAAAAAAGCTTAATGATTTTCAACGATTTCCAATAACTCCATTAATAGCCTAAAGTTATCAACTGATTATAACTGGTCCAACAATATGTCAGTAAATTGGTCCAAGCACTTTCATGTTGTGTTAACTTGTCCTTAAACAATTGGTCTTCAATTAACACCTGTTTGACTGGACATCAGTCTTAAAAGATGATATCCTTACAAAAACACGAACTTAAAAACATTTGTAGCATAATACAAGTTCTAAAATGCAAGAGATCAGTAAAGGGAGGTAACTCCTGTCTGAAATAATGTATAATTGTATGTTTCCTAATCTTTGTGTCTTGCAGGTAGAATGTAAAAAAGCTCAGCCTAAAGAAGTTATGCTACCAACACAATTAGCACGGGGTAGAGGCTTAGCACGAGGTGCTTATGGTTAGTATTTAAATCATAGTGTGCACTTGGACAACCCTTTCTTACATCATCTCGTAACCTTTGGCCTCTTGTTTTCCATGGCAACCAGTTATACATGCATGCTAAGTAGTGATTTTATATATTTCTGTATTCTATAGTCCATAGTTTAAACTTCAAAACTAAATATAACTAGTAATATTATCGTCAATATATGATGTGATAGCCTCCCTCCACCAGACACCTCAACCTCACTTAGTTGTAAGCTGACTGGACGAGCGAGTTTACCACAGTAGTAAGATTTAGAGCGCAAGTAACATTAGCTAGAAAGGCCCAGGTTTTGACGGTTTGCATGAACTAGTTTCGTTGTTTTATGGGGTGACGGCTAAGGCTATTTTAAGGAACCGATGTCAGTAATATACTGGATACCTGGATCATGAGGCCGAGGCTGGGATTGTCCAATCACAGAAGCTGTTTTTGATTGGATACAATTACTCAAAAATTTGTAGAGACGCCTTACTTCATGTAACTGAGACAGAATAGATTATCTGTGAATAAAAATCCGCCAGTCGCAGGCCTTGTGACAGATAAAACTATCCAATCGCAGACAGGTTTTGTGTTTTCCCGCTTTAAATGACACTATATTATACACGCAGCAATTTGAATTAGATGTATATACATATATATCCACAGAAAAGTCAATTTATTTTGTCTTGTTAAATCTCGGCAGACCAAATTAGTTACCAAACACAAATTTAGTTCCAGGGTTAGGGACAGCCAATATTGTCTTTAAATTGATGTTTGATTTTTTTTTTAACAGATTTGCTTTTACTAAAACTGAAATGTAATGAAATGGTTTTGGATATTTTTTTGTGAATTAACATTTATTACTTTTGATATTTTGCTAATTGTAATCTAAGATGGTCTGTTGGGTTTTAATGTTACCTTAATTTCACTTATAGTATCAGCTGTATGTTACTGTGGTGACAAGAATTTAGTGAGGGTATATCGCTGTGGGATTATTCTTAGCGATTTCCTTCCCAATATTCCACATATATATTTATATATATCTTGAAATATATATTTACTTGTACATTTAGACCTGCACCACTTATTTTAGTGTGAATTTTTAAAATGTGAGGGCTGCCAATTATTAGTGAACGTTGTCATAAATGTGTGTGCTTTATTCTGCTGTGACATCTGATTGTCCCTTTTTCTAATCGTTACCTAGTTACGGAAGATGGTGAGCTGGTATGGGAGGTGCCCAATGATGTGGTCAATCTGCAGGATATGTGTAAGTTGCATGAACAGATGCCAAAAAGAGAAAACAAGGCCATCAAGTGCCTTATTTATTTGTGTTTTTCCTCTCTTTTTATACAAAAATGATCCCAAGACATTATTTATAATTTAGATATTTTCGATTCTGCAAAATCGGTTTGAATATTTACTTTTGTAAGATAAGAAAAAATTGAGCAATCTATTAATTACATATTGATTGGGCTTGTTTTGTATAAAAGAGATGTAGAAATACACTAGGTTATGTTCTCAGGTAACCGAATAAAACCAAATAAACAAGGTTGTCTTTGATTGGCTAATTAAACCAAATAAACAAGGTTATCTTTGATTGGCTAATACAGCTAAACTTTTAACCAGATAGAAATTACTTCTGTCTCCATCTTGCTGCATGAATTAAAGTTTTATAAACAAAATGGACATAGTTTCATCAATTTTGGTATTTTTGAATTATTTTCTTAATTATTAAATTTCATAAAAATAGCATTTGCTTTCAACTATGGTAAGTGGTAAAATCTCTGCTTTTGGCATTTAAGAATTTAATTTGCTAAATTATCTAAGGTAAAAATAAATATGATGAAACTAGTGTTCCATTGGCATGAGTTCCCTCCCTAAACAGCTTGTCCTTTGCACTCTAACAAATGCTTCATGCACTAATAATGACTGATCTTTGGCAAAATTTGAAAACTTCTATGAAAATATTATATTTTTTTCTCATATATTATCTTTTTGATAAATACACATATTCTATATAATTATTATTATTTTAAAGAAAATTGATTTTTTAAATAAATTAACAGTATTTGACAGTTTTCAAATTTTAATATGCAAATGCTTTTATTATTTAATTTTGTTTTATGATAATGTTGTATTATTACCCTGCTTGGCAATTTTATTTTTTTTAATTTTTGCATCATTTTACCCCCCACACTGTAATATGTTGCCATGGAAAAATAAATCCATTAAAACAAAATATTAAATGGTTGGTATTAATAGAAAGGTAAGTTGATGAACCAATAAATCGAATCTCCCCTCTGACACGAACAAGCCAACAGATCATTTAACCCAAAGTTTTTCTTCATTTTGTTATTCTAATTGTTGCATGACCATTCAGTCATATTTGAACACAATAAACTCTGCCTAAACTATTCATTTCATATGACGTTTTCATTTCATTCATACTGTAACTGTTTTGTTTTGTTGATTTTGTTTTCAAATAGCATGAAACATTACATATTATTTAATTTACGAGAAAGCTTACATAAATTTATAAATTGGATTCATATAGCATGCTATTCAATGGGATGACTTTCAAAAGATTAGTTATGAATTTCGATGTCTGCAGGGAGGCAAGAATCATTTCAAATTGATTTCTTATCTTGAGTAATTTGGATTCTAAGGAAAAAGGAAATATTCACCAACATATTATAAAAATTATTTATTAAACACACCATGTCTGTCGATTCTTACAGTGGGTTACCTTTGTTACCTTGCCTTCCTTTTCTACAAACGGTCTTCAAAAGTCACTATTTGAAATAAAATGTCATGATCCATAGGGAAGGGGTTTAAATATATTTCGATCTTGTTAGATAATGAAACATCAACGATTCCAAAAAGATAACATATTACCATGAAAGGGGAAAAGGGAGACCAATTTCGAATAAATTCTTTGCTGGTTGTATAAACAAAGATTGTTTTACTTTATAACATGTTTGTGTTTGAATCTAGCATGTCTATTTCCGTGTTAAAATTGTATGTGTCTGATTTTTAAAAAATCTATTTTAAAAGAAAATACAAAATCATATTTTTCTGATAATTCATCATTGCCATACTTTAATTGCTATCCATGATCCTTTATCAGTATTCTGGCTTTTTATTCCTTCAAATTTGTTATAGAAATTTTAGCATTTATAGAATATTTCTTTTGTGAGAATTAATTCCTCAATGAAAAAAAAATGAAATTATATCTTTTAGAATAGAATATATAAATGAATATTTGAATTTTTAAAAAAAATCTTTTAACTGCTTTTGAATTAGCTCTTTGATTATAATTATATTTAGAAATGCAAGCTAAAAAGAAATCTGTTACCGGTAGTGATTGTTAATAAATTATTCCATTGTAAATTGTTTGAAATTATTTTCCTAACCTTAACTCTCTCTTATCCTTTGTTTATCGCAAGTGTTTTGGTAAATGTATGGCAATTGCTTTTCTGAACAGCTTTTAAAAAAACTCATCTCTGATAATGCCCTCATTTCCTATCCATGCAAAAACTTAGCAGCTTTTTTTTTTCCTTTTGTGAAATCTGATTATGAAATAAGATTATTGCTCATAATCCTAAGAACATTAGATGATAAATTATGTTACATTTGTCATAAAATAAATACTCATCAATGTGTTCTTTAAGGAAAAGGTATAAAAGCAGTATTTTTATTTTTTGAATGTTATTTTTCAGGTTACTTACCAGGCATTCCCGGATTTGCTGCCTATGGTCGAGGAATCCCTGCTTTCAGCCCCGCAGGCTATTACTACCCAGGTATGGAGTTACTGCATTTGGCCTCATGGTATCCAGATACCCCCCTCGGGTTTTAAAACTTGTTCCCAATGAGGTGTAATGATTCGTTTCATATGCAACATGAACTGACATATCAGACGAAAAAACTGTACTTTGTACTTAATGATGAAAGGCAACGAGATCATAATAGGGAACCAATCACACTAGCAACTGAACATATTAATCTTATTGAAATTATCTCCCTTTCTTTAAGCTTGTTGGAGAAGATTTGCGTATAATTTGACGAGCAAATTGAAGATTATTTTATCACTTTATTCTTAATCTTGATAATATTTTTTAATTTTTAAAAGATTAAACAAAAGCAATATGTAAGAGCAATATTAACCATTATAAATTGTGCAAAGTGCTAATAAACTTTCACATAATTATTAATGATATTATAATTTAAAAAAATCAAAATATGCCACATTTTGAGATTAATCTGTTAGCTAGCTGGTGTGTGCTCCCTCAAGACCACATATTATACAATGGTTTATTTTAAAATGTGCACCTTCTGTTTTTAACATTGGGCGAGATTCTTCATTATGGCACACTAATCTGTGTCTTTAATTCGTGCCAAAACACCTTTTTCAATTGTTTTTTGTCGAAAATTGTATTTTTGTGTCATTTTTGGTCATTTTGGTAGCCTTTAAACAAATGTAAACTCTTTTTTTTTCTGGTTGTGTTTTTACGATTTTCTCACCCATTTTATTTTGACTACGGTCTGTACATCTCTGACGTCAGTTTGTAATACTAAGGGCAGACAACTCTTTGTCTATCTATTTACAAACCCAGTTATCTCCTGTATTGATAGCTGCTGTGTGCATGAAGATTTAATCTTATTATGGATTTTAATTGTGAAGATTTGATTGTTTCTTTTTACTATCATTTTTTTATATAATTGATTTTTTAAAGTCGATTGCTACCAAAAGCCAATGTTTATACATTCATTTTAAAGAAAATACTCTGTATATATATATATTATTACATGTGAATATGTTGTGCCATAGTTAAGCAGAAGTATTTAGACACTCGCTTTTAGTATCGTGGTAACGCTCTTTCTTGCTCAAGCCCCTTCGATGGCTCATATTTATTTCTCTGACAGCAAACAGTTTCAATAAATATAATGCTAATATTAAAAAAAATCAAGATTTAAAATAAACGGTAGAAATTAGGGTACGCTGAAGCTTTATTGAACCACAATATGTGTCATAGGACAACAGAAGTAATGGAATAATATGCTTTAATAACTTAGGACGGGTTAAAATACCTATTTATTTATAAATATACATGGTAGTATGCGATAATAATTTATGTAGATACTATAATGCGTGTAGAATGACACTATCAGTAGTCAACGATAGTTTATAGTCGAAAGGCAGGATTATATGACATCGAAACAATGGGCCCCTATTTTTGATAATTTTAAAAAAGCGGGCTAGAGCAAGGAAGTGTTCTACATAGTTAAGACTATTAAACACTCAAAAGTTAGGTTTGATCAATAGTGTGTGTGTATATTTATATATGGTATGCTGTGACCAAGAGAAACCCAAACATGCCAGAAGTGCACCTCTAATTCTAAACTGGACTCTTCCTGCCCAATCATTGTATAATGAATGCTGAAAAGTTCATTTAAGACATAAAGGGGTGTCTGGTGTGAGAGTTTCAGCTGGTGGCAAACGTATGGCATTCCCTGTGTGTAAAAGTTTTTATTGTATTTTTCACTTCCATATAATATCTGTTATATACAAACCTGTTTATTATATTGTTCTCAATATTTTATCATTGTATTGGTATGGATGACCAAAAACGGGTCAGTTTTGTTATTTTTGAATTTTTTAATGTCCAAGATCGCCATAGCAATAAGCGTTATTGGTGCTGCAACATGTAGCCAAAGTAATTTATTAAATAATATTCTATGTATTTTTCCTTATAACCAGCTATGCATCCTTGACTAAAGAGGACTAATGAATTATTTTTTGTGTTTTTTCTCTTAAAAATATCAATCAATTAATTCGCTTTCACTTTGAAATACTTGGCGTTGCCTTTTAGTTACGGTACCTCTTAAATCTATTTATTATTATTATTATTATCCGATGATATTCATGCTAACAGCTTCAATGTTTTGTCATTGCTTTTCGTAAACGTTAAAGCCATAATGAAGTCGTTGGCATTTTTTATAGCCAAGGGCTCCTTCCCAGTATTTTATCATGAATTTATCTTTTGAAAGTTTCCTTCCCTTTCTTAAATTTGTTAGGGTAGGTAACTCTCACGCTGTTTAAATCATGAATGTTGAGTCACCACCATACCTCTGTAACCTGCCTGCAGTCAGTCTTTCAGGGTACCCACATTGAACATTTGCAGGAGAAATATTTTTAAATTGTAAATTATTTATCCTCGTCAAAATTAATCACATTTTTAACAAAGATATATTGTGTATCAAATGTCCTTATTACTCTTTGTTTGTATATAAATATGTGGGGTTCAGTTATTTTCCACATAAGTTTGTTGTCTTGTTGTGTTTTGATAAGATCTGATGTAAAAAAATATACCAAAATAATATAATTTTATTAAAATATATAAATTTTCAGTCAACTATTAAAGTCTTGCTTTAAGATCATAAAATTTTGATTAAATGGCGATGAGGTGAAAAGAAAGAAACAGCCTCTGTATTTTCTTTTGGACAAAAATACCTTTCAATATTTAAAATTATTTAAAGCATTTTAAAAATCATTGAATTGTCTCTCACATATTTGATCAATACGCATCCTAAACATTCCCTTATAAATAAAGTTAAATTCATATATTTTACCGTTAGAAGTAAGATTTTGACTTCATTGATGAATTTAATTATCATTCGAAGAGACACCTTTTGCATAAATATGATTTAATTGTGGTACATCGACACAATATATTATAATGTGATCAGACACTGGGTAAATTAGTCAATTAAAATTAATGCATATATTGAGAGATTAAAACACTTTTTTGCAAGAGGTGTCTTTTAGTCAGTAATTTAGAAAGCTAGACTTTAATAATTGAAATATTGTATCGCTATTTATCAAAATAGATAGAGATACAAAATAAACAATCTTTAAAAGTGCTATTTAGTATTATTGAGTTGAAGTAGCCTTCATTTGAGGTAATGTAAATTTTTATGAATTAAATAAAGTGACTTAATTTTGTTTATTTTATGGAGAAATTAATAATTATATTAATGAAATCAGATTTTTTTAATTGCATACATGTACTTAATAAATGGAGTCTTTCATTTAGCCAGGCTATCACCATGACGATGAGATGTATTTGATTTAATTTGATATACTTATTAATTTCTCATTAATTTATTTATCGGACTTTCCCCCTAGTTGTTAGACTGTAAACACTATAACCTTCTATATTGTAGATCTATTTACATATGTAAGCAACTGAAAACAATACTTTTTGACAATTTCACCTTTTGAAAAATTGTTATTCAGTCGGATGGAATCGATTTAATCAATATTCTTATTATTCTCAAGCATAATTCTTTCTCCTTCATCAAAGGGCATTAAAGCTTTCAGCTTATGGACAAATTTGTCAATGTTAACCAAAGCTAGATTGAATCATGCTGGACATGACTTCAGATAGACCTAATATAGGATGCATTTAAAAATCACCTACTTAATTTATTTATCACTGCCAAATGATATTCTAAGAGCATCTCACATATGATATAGAAATCAAAAAGATATTCTGAATCTCCAAAAAGTCAGGAAAAGTAAAAAGTATTGTTTATCATAGCTTACATTTGAACACTGTTAATGATAATCATTTGTTGTTCTTGGGTCATAATAAACCCTTGAACCCATTTTGCTTATTCACTATGCTGGACTGAATGACTTTTGAATAAAACATTTTCATTGGCAACCAGGCTCTTTATTTCTTTACTATCAGCCAATCAAACTACATGTTGCGTAACCCCTAAGGTTTTTATTTTTAGATACAATTGGATCATATTTTGGGTAAAATGTTACATTAAGATAGCTATTTTAAATATTGACTGAAAAACAGAATTGTAAATGGAATTGAATATGAATGAACTTGTACTTTGATTGGTTGAAAATGTTTCAAAATGGAGGTGAGAATGACAAACAAGAACATGCATTGCTGAAGATTGAAACGAAGACAGATGGTGAGCTGGAGAACATGTGCGTAGAAATAACTGGAAATAGTCGACCATTTCTGAAATTTTAATTAAGAAGAATCCTGTCTAGTATGTGAATGAGTTTTAATTTGAAGAAACTGGCTGAATAATGTGTGTGCTTGTTTTATTAGCTGGTATTTATTATAAAGAACCCCATATTGTGTATTATTACATTCATATTTATATCTACATATCTTCTATATTTAACATCATTGTTATGCGTAGTTTGTCCTATATTTTGTAATATTAGGTTTGTGCACTTAAATATTTATCATATAACTTTTTTTAATTTCACTCACTGGTGAGCTGTATATGATACGTACCTCTTATAGTTACCAAATTACATTTATTACAAAATGAAAATTAACAAAATCTTTGTTTTCATCTGATATTGTACTTTTTGAACTATGCAAGGTAATTTCCTTAGCCACTTAATTAAATTTCTCTTTTGTGATTCTCAAAATTAAAATGATCTAATTATTTGCATATTATTTCAATTGAATTTAGGTTTTTTTAAATTGTATTTTTCACTTGCACTCGCTACAAAGATGCTAGAAAGTTTTGTTAATTTTTTGTTCCAAGTAGCAATGTCTAATTGAGGTCTGGGTTACATGATACTAACGAACGAATTAGCATATAGATGTATGTATATATTAATTCTAAATGTTGATTATATATTCATGTATATATTAATTAATTCTAAATGTTGATCATATATTCATGTATCGTGTTACTAATACCGAATTGAAAGAAAGAAAACTTTAATTTGGCACTTTCTCAATTTACGCCACAAACATCACCAGGCTAGGTTACCATTGCTGCTTCGATTGGAAAACTTGTAATTTTGATCCAAATTAGAATATCTTATATTATTCTTTTAGATTCATCTTGAATGTTTTTAAACTGATGTTTTGTTCTATGTTTTTTTGCCGTTTGTAATAACAATGGATGTTAATTAATGATCTTTGTGATTAATATAAAATCAGTACGAAAAAAAACCATGATCACGTAAATCTGATATTTTTTATCTGCGGAAAGAAAACTGGTTTTCAATGCTATCTGAGCGTTAAATGTTTATTACAAAATGATAAATTATTATACAGCATATTCTTTTTAATTTGAAGGACATGTTTGAATTAAATCATTTATTAACACATCCAGTGCTTAAAGTCATAACTTGTAGCTTTTAACTCATTGGTTGATTTGTGATCATATGATCAAGATGGCGCCCTGGTTTGATGCATGTTGCCGTTGCCCACGCACACTAAGACTATCACTATATTATAGCTTTCAGTAGTCTAGAATAGAGAATTGCATGACAATACAATAAAAGCCTTAGTTGATACTATGTTACTGCTTTCAATCCCAAACTTTTCAACCCATCTTTTCGGAACCTCTTAGATTTGTTTTGGTGCGATTTCTATTTGTAAAGTAAAAACTATTAGACTAGCACAGCATATTTGAACCGTCTTAGTAGATTTTCTTGAAATTAAGATTGAAAAGAAAGAGTGTAAATATCTTGGGTTATGTTTTAGTTTTCTGCATGTTTTTATTTGCTGTGCCTTTCATATTTAGCACACATAATGTACGCAAAAAGTCTATATACGACGTGAAAATAGATTGTAGCCATATTATTAGAGTAGTCGTAAATGTGTGTGGACATGGTGCATTCGTTTACCAGGGAAGCCAATATTTAGCAAATAATATTACCATATTGAAGCTCTGTATAACTATTTCATTAATTAATCAATTAAAGAGAAATGATTGTGATTTATGGATAAGTTTAAATGCTAATGCCAGCGAAAAAAACCCAAGTTAATACAAGTTAACTGATTTTTCTTATAAGGGAATCCAGATGCCAAAAATGATATCAAAAAGCAAACTAAGTATGTTTTTCCATGCCATTGTGCTCTAATCTACAAATGCAACTGTATGCCGACGTTCTTGATATTTATCATTGAAATAATTCAGAGCTTCTCTCTCTTTCTTAGGAGGCTTCCCTGGTTATAGTTATCTTTCCCTGCCTGGTGCTGCTGGTCATGCAGAAAGGACAACGTCCCCTGCTTTCTATGCTGATTTGAATTCCGCTAACCATGCTGCGCTGGCCGCAGCCCAAATACAGAGAAGTGAAACCTCACCACTACCAATAAGTACATCACCTCTACAACGAGATTCACTTCAGCGAAATCCAGGATTGGGTAAGAGTTTAAATCCTTTTGTCAACAAACATTTGCACCTATGTTTAAGAGTTTTTATTTCAACTGAGTTATTTTAACTTTATGGCAGTTCTTTTTACAATAACTGTATAAACTTTTATGTTTGTAGCTGCAGCAGCTGCTGCAATGATGAGCAATTTTGCTGGCCAACCAACTTTCACAACTGCAACATCTCCACGTGGGTATCCAGGAGCTAGTAGCCCTGGTCCATTAGATCTCTACGCAGCAGCACAAGAAGGGTATGGGTATGTTCAGGCCACAAGTCCACAACCTGCTGGATTTGCTCCTAATTTATTAGGCAGGGTAAGTTTTTATTAAAATATTTTTGAGTATTTTTATTTAATTTTTGCACTCTCTGTAATAAATGTAGCTGGATAGCTCTATTAATATATTTTCATGAAGCTTTCTGGCTATGAAACAGAGCTGAATTAGAGAAATAAAATCGAAACTTTTAGTCTGGGTGTCTTATCAAGAAAAAACTTTCTCTTATAAAGTTAAATTCTGATATTAAAGACTAGCTTTGACAAATCCGAAGATGTGGAACATGCCAAGATCTGATTCAGCTCTGAGTTTTCAAAGCTTCTCTGGTTGGATATGTTGTTTATTGGTGTTTTTTGGTGGCAGATGTGGCAGAAGTATAAAAAATGTAGTGATTAATGAAACACTTTCTGAACTCTTAAAAGAAAAAGTCAAATATCTTTATTCATATTTTTTCTGCAGTAGTCCTATACCTTTTCTAAGATTAAGGTAAAGAAATTGTAGGGCAACATGTAAAATACAACAGCAATGATGTTAATTGGAAATGAAAATTAAAATAGTTTCCGATGAGTTAATTCTTTAAAAAGGATATTTTGGATATAGAAAAAAGGTATATTGTTACAGTATCTGATTAGTTTAGATAATGCTGTACATCAGTTGAAATCCATGTTAAATTGACATGAATAGTGAAATGTGGTGATTTGTACACCTTTTAGAGGGTAGATTTAGCTTTTTTATTTTTTGGTAATTGGTGCAATTATTACCCAACAGGCCCCCTTGATTGCCACAAGTTTCCAAAATGGCTACCACTGATCAAGGATTCAGGATTGAAGAATATAGGATCGATAAAAGGTATAAAAAATTGTTACTCCCTGTAGATGGCCTAATATGATGCATGAAAATATATAATCCCATTGAAAAGTATAGTCTAGATTTGTAAAATGTCCCTCAACTAGTAATGCATGATCATAATAGCCGTGCCGTATATATACGCAGTTCATTTCACATAATGGAATTAACACCACAATCTATATAATAATATCAAGGAATTTGTAATTTTTTGCATGATTATTTAAGTACAATAGGCTATTTACCAGCACACAAATTTAAAGATTTACATAACTTTATAATAGATACCATACATGAATTTCTTGCACACATTTATTTTTATATCCCATTGGTGATGGTTTTGCTTTTATGATGTGTTGTTTTTTTTTTCTAATTGCACTCCTTTTCCTTTTGAAGTTTAATATCAAATAAAGCTATTAGTTTCAGATTATGTTTCAAAATTTGCAATAAAATAACATTTCAGATAAAATCCCCCAAGATGTCAGTATCTGCGTTCTGATTTTGCATATTAGATTTGTTAGTTTCTTGTCAAGGAAGCACACTCTAGATTTACAAGGAACAGAAGAATGCATTGAAAAATACAATCTGAACATATGTAGGCTACTCAGTAGTTTTAAAGTTAACTCCAAAAATTGCATGATCAAATTATATTAGCCCACACAGCATGACAATAGCTGTGCAACATTTATGAGAGATATGAGATGGGACCCAGTTTTTCCATGACAAGTGGAAATGTCACTGGAAAAATTTTCTTGACCATCACTGGGGATCAAACCCTGGGCTACCTAGTTAGTGGGCCAGCATCTTACAATGCCACTGTGTGTGTGAGAGAGAGAGAGGAATGGAATTTAATGGCCACTTAACACAAACTAGGTCATTTTAGTGGCCTACTAACATAAAACAATTCTATTTCAGTAAATCAATTAAGAGTAGGCCCTATGAATCTTTTAAAGCATTAGAAGGAAACCAGAGGACTCACGGCTACTCCTTGTTACGTATAGGCGGGAACGAAACCAACACACCATATGACTCAGTAATTCAGAGGGAATTTTGCCCTGACAGTGACATAACAGCCTACATTGTGTAGGCTACACAAGACCTCAGTTTTGTGTCCCATCCATTCGTCTAGCCTCTTTTCCTTGTCATGCAGTCTTCCTAGGGATAGTATTGGGAGGTATTGGGTAAATTGTCCTGCCTGTTAGGTGCCATTAAAATATATCAGATCTGAACAATGGTAGGCTATGTTGGATATTCCTGGCTTAAACATTCTTATGGAATCCTTAGAATCCTTAAAATCTTTTTCTCTTCTTTTTTTAGCAACTAAGCGGATCCATTTTAACAGGAAGAAATTTTTAAGAGACAGGGAAACTTGAAGCTGCTGTATTGTAATATAAGGGATCCATTTGTCTCAAGGGAGCTAACCCAGTTGACCATGCAAATTAATCTGGAGTTGCCTCCCATTGATGTGCTGTATGGGGTATAAATATATTATATTCCCCTTGTTATTGTGCTGTGTCATGTGACTCATTCTGTATATACTTATATTACCTATATATGTAAATGTATTTTAATGTTGTGAATTTTTTCTTTTTAAAATGCTTAAATATTTTATTTTATTTTTTCGTACTGTTCCATTTTTTTCATGGAACTTCGTCCAATTAATTTGTATTGTTTCGTCTGATGGAAATTTTTATGAACATTTCTTTTTTGTCTAGTGTTATTTGTTATACACAAAACCAACAAAATAACCACATTTTGTTTTTATGTAAATATTTTTACAAGTTATCTTTTTTTTTTAATTTGGAATCTTTATCTTTGTGTTCATTCATGACAATTTTTTTTTTTATATATATAAGATTTTTAGGGTTTTTTATGCTTGAAAATTACGCTTAAACTATTCTTTAAGTAAAATTTAAACTTTTTGAATTTTACTGAAATAATAAGTTTTAAATTTTGGGGAAATAGGATAATTTTAAAATTTTTATTTCAATTTATTTTGCTTTACATAATAAACCCTGTTTATGTAGTAAATAGACCGATAAAAGATATCATTACACTATATTGGCTGACAAGTTATTTTTTTTTGCTGTGTTAGTATAATAGCAATAAAAGTATAGTATATATACAAAGAAAGCATTAGATTAGGTAGAATGTACCATGACAATGTAATTGTTGTTTTGATAAAGAAAATAAAAGTACACATTATGGAAACTCTACATGACACAGTACCAACCAAATGCTGAGTTTCAAAAATTTTTTGGAAAATTTTACAAGGAAAGCAATACATTTTTTTGTAAATAAACTTTGTTGATAAATACAGTTATATAAATATTATATATATATGGTTTAATTGATATACATATTATACATATATCTTATATCTATATATATATTAATCTTGTGGATATGATGAACATTATACCTCTTAAACATTGATATATATGTTATTATATTATGATTCTTCTATGTTGTTCAAGTCAAGGTACACTGCATGTGAAAAAAGCCAAAAATCATTAAATATATTATTACTATATATTAGTGTAGAATTAGACAAAATTAGATGCAGATCTTATGTAGTTGTTGCTGATGGGGCAGTTCTTTAACTCTTAATTTACATTATTCTTAAATTCCTTAATACATTTTTATCAAAGGGGTATAACAAATGAGCATCATCAACATGTACCTCATCAGCACCAACTAGTTAAGTTCTCGGGTGAATTTAGGCATATTTATAAAAAAATATTTCAGAATCTCACTTAGCTTTAGTTTGAGTGATTTTAGATTATTTATAAACCTTGTTTACATGACGCGACACGAACAAATAAAGTCTATAAAATGATTTTGATTTCTTTATATATACTTCTGTTATATATTTCTTTATATATGTGTTAACAAAATCTTAGCATGTTCATAAAAATAAGCTGGTGGTGATCCATTTCATTATAGGAACATTGATTGTTGCTTCTTCTTTAACACATATAAAAGTGAATTCATTGTTCATTGATTTCTAATATATACGAACAAACTACTCATACAAATTATTAAATGAAATATGTAATGTTATACTACTTTGTGGATTTATTGATTTGATACGTTTTATTATATACTGTTACTTATAATATATTATATATATATATACATGTATACACTCGCCATACTTTTCATTTTACCACATGTATATTTAACATTGTAATGTAATGGAATTTTGACTTGTTGACCAGATTTTTTGGTAACTATGTTATATATTATGCCCTTTAACATTTTATTATATATACATATTATATCTTGTACAGTTGTTCCCCCCTTTCTTTAAATGGCTCTATGTATGTATAACCAATGGTAGTAATTAGTCAATGTGCACGCTGATCTGTATATATACACTACCTGCTTAATAGTTCCTGAAAAAAAGTATCTCTCCACCATATACTTGTGATAAATGTTTATATACTAAGATAGGGTTCCAGCTTCAACATCATATTGTTTTTGTTAGTAAGGGATTTGATTCTTCGAAAGGGAAGAGATCGAAGGTGATTCAACCCTTGTCATTTTCTTTACTTAATATATACGCATATCAAGATCTGGTTTCTTTTTTTTTTATTCTATATTTTTTATTATTTTCTTCATTTGCTAAGAATTAGGATCTTGCCAATACTTCAACAGTTCAATGATTTTTTTAAAGGTTTTATTATAAGCTGTTTAGATGAAATGAGACAATTTCTAATCGCTAAATTATTTTAGGAAATTTGCCAGAATAATGATTTGTATTTTGAGATAGTGCATCCCTTTGAAAAGAAGTACATGGGTAATCCATAATGATGTAAAATAATGAATTTCCTTCCAAATTAATTTCAATAAAATTCTTAGTTGATGGAACAGCAAATGATAAGTAATGTGTAGATTAGGTAATGGCAAAAAACATTCCCTCAGGAAGAACACCGTTGTTAGGAATGATGGAACAAATATGGAATATTCTGATTGATCTTGGTTCAAAAGTAAAGATTTAATCAGAGCTTACTGAATGAAGTCCAGTAAAAAATATATCATCTCTGATAAGTATATTCCATATTTGTAATTCATTATATTCCTGTCTGTTAGTGATGAGAAGCTTAAAGTAGACTTAGAAAATGTAGATCTAGAAGAGAGTTTATTATGTGTCAACAAATCAGTTTTTAAAAAAGTGCTAAAAATTTATACTTTATTATAACCTAGCTAAGAAATTATTAAGAAAATGATATTTGATTTTGTAAAGCTGTAGAAAGCAAAAGCGTATATAAATGAATTAGAAAAATAATGTATCCATAAGCAATAAATTTTAGAGAGCTAGGAATCTAATAATTGTAGTTGAACAACTAACGAAAGCTATAATGATCTCATTTTATAAAAGGCCACGTGTTCAATGTGTTAATTGTTTCAAATTTTGATGTGAATACAATGGTCTTGTTTTCTGTTATAAATTTTTTCTTATTCTTTTTTTTTTCGCTGTGTGAAAATTTAATCCTTTATGATCTTAAGCAAATCTTTCAACCATTTTAAAGACACTTGCCATAAGATAACAAATAAAAATACACAGATTGATTAAAAAACTGTCAATGAATTATCTTTGAACTTGCACACTGGATGAGTTAACTTAATACATTTCAAAGTCAAAATACCCATCTAATTCTATACCAGATAATTATAATAGCAGGTACTGGATAATACTGACTTTGTTTGGGTCAATGTAGTTTATTAAGGTATCACTCATATCAGAATTCAAGACCAGATTATGTTTATCTAGAAAGTAGAAAGCTATTAAGCTGTACTAATTATCTGTAAATAAATGAAAATTGAAGTGCCAGATCATTTGAAGTTTTTGTATTCATCAAGTCGAATAGAAATAGGTAGTGTAATATTTGTGTATTGAACAACTGGACAGATTGGGTCACCATCTAGCAGCATGGATCGCAAAAACAAAGTTAGCTCCCCTTAGTTAGAGAAATTATGTTTAAAGATAGTCAGCAAGATGATGTTTTTTTCCTTCAAAATCCATTTATGAAAAGCTCTTTACTTATAATAATTGATGATTATTTATTGTTTAATAAAATTGTGGAGACATGTAGATTCATTGTTTAAAACATTGAAACGAGGGGAGATAATTTTATAATTCTTACGCCATGTATCCTCGACTTGATTTGTTTAATGGTAAATACAGTGGTCACATTTGCTAAAATATGCAAAAATTAATATGTATTTTTTTCTATTAATTCAAATCAAGAAGGATTACCGTAATTAGTAGGGGGTGGGGAAATATGGTAGCTGGATGTGGACTTGATCTGTCTATACTTAGGGTAAAAATTAAAAACATCACAACATATTTCACTCAACAACATGTGCCAAAGGACGTCACGACTTACTGTTCATATTTATATTCTTGTACACTCTAGTCTCAGAAAATGGTCTTCAAAATCATATCCTATACCTACTTTAAAAAACTTATATATTGGATGACTTTTAGATTTATCCACATATATAGGCTATATATGTGTAGTACCATATAGAAAATATAATAGATTAAAGTAATGTTTAGGCAGCTGGAGTTTTTGTAATTATTTTGATTTTGTTTTGATTGTTATCATTGTCATGCTCAAGAATCCTATTATGCAATTGTAATTGTTTTCTTATTTATTTACCCCCCATGAATTAAGTTTTTCAATTTATTCAAAAAGACCAATCTGAGACTATTATGTACAGGGTGTGATTTAGTGTATATGTAGCAATACTGGGTAGCCATAGTTAAATGTAATTGTAGTTTTGATCAATGATATAGTAATATATTAATTTTTGTTGCAAACAGTAACTATGGAAACTGTGATACATTTCGAAAAAATTGTAAATTCTCCAAGCTTGTTGATTTGAAACATACAGGAAAGAAAGAAAGTAAGAAAGATATGAAATGTTTTTATTTGTCTAGTTTAGAATATAGTTTTGTTTGTTTTACATGTCACATGCCCTTTAAGCAATCACTGGTGTCAAAAATTTTATTAAGGAAGAAATTCCAAATTGAATAATGTGTAAGAATATCTTAGTAAAAAATAAAATACTATATATACACAAAACACAGTTATTAATACATTCATCCAACTCGGACCCATGATTTATTAAGGTACATATCTGTTAGGTTATTAAAAAGGTAAAAAATTTGATTCTGATTACACCTGATTATAAACCAGTGGTGCTTTAAAGGACAGTACATAATTTATACCTAAAAACGTCCAGTGTGTTCGAGATATATAAACTTATTATTATTATTATATTATATCATGCAGGGAGTGAAAGACCATTGTGTATGTTTTCTTGTTCTATATATATATATATATGTATATTATATACATATATAAAGTCAATCTGTCTTGTGGCTCATCAGTGTTCTTGTGCACAAACACATACACATTTTTTTCTGAATAATAAAAATGGTTGATTTACGAATATTTTGTTTTTGTTAATCCAAGCAGAAATAAAGATTATACCAACTTCATCTAAGCCTGTGGGGCCATAAATGTAGATCTGCATTCTTTTGGGCAATATTATCAAGATTCTATATTGTCAGTAAAGACGAAGTTAGTAATCTAGCTGACCTGTTAAAAAATTTGATAAGGGATGGGGCCTGACTTCATTCGCTTAAGTGAAGAAAAAGGAATGGACGCATGTACTGGACTTAGTTGAACATTGCGCAATGGAAACTGTTCCACCTGGGGATGATCTGGAAAAATAAAAACACATTTTTTTTTTATTGGAAACTGGGTTTTATTAATAAAGCAAATAGTTGTCAGTGAAATGATAATAATTTTCTATAAAGCTGAACATTATGTGGTGCTTTGCAATAAATGAACAATTATTGCATTGCTACACAAATAAATGAGCAACTCTGGACAAAGTTTACATTTGGAATAAGTAATTAAATTGAAGAAAAATAGGTTGCCAGGCAATGAAACATATACCTACACAGCAGCTAAATCGTCTGGGCAGTCAACGTGATTTTTCGTACAATCAGGGGCCATAACCCATGAAGTTACAGTCCAATACATGCCAATATCGAAAGGAACCGAGATCTTAGGGTGATAAACCTATGTTTTAAGTTGCATTGAAATCGGATAAAAAAAATTGTGACCTGTAGACTGTTCACAAACAATTGTGGACGGACGGACGGACGTCCACATGAAAATGTGGGCGTATAATTCAAACGAGGTAGTTTCAAAGGGAAAGGAATATAATAAAGAGTTACAGCAGACAACAGACTATTAACAAAAGCACTAATTGGCATAAAGCAAGGTTAATACGAACACAGCCCGGAGAACTTCAAGTAATGTTTCCCATAGTTATACCGTTATATACATGTAATAGGCATATAGTGTTACCCGCACAGAGTTTGTAACTAGCCCATTCCTGCGTACTTGGTGAACACGACGGTAACCAAGACTGATCAACATCAAATTCCAGTACTTTGTGGGTTGATTAAATTAATGAGGATATGTAGGAATAGAACCACTGCAACGAATTACACTCTTTTTGTCGGGTTTCATTGTAGATTATGTCGATTAATACATCTAGAAGTCATGTGGTTCGTTTAGATTTGTTTCCGAACGTATCACAGTATAACTGTACAACAAAAAGCACTATTCCTGACGATAATGCGTGCAAGTTATAGCTCTTGCCTCTGACTTCATTTTCAAAACAAATACCTTTTGCGAAATATTGTGAATACATCTGAGAGTAAATTTAAAGTTTGATTTGGTTAAACTTCCTTTGGTTTTACGTTAAGTGCGAACACAATTGAAAATCGGTACAATTACCGGCAAGTATTTAAAGCTGTTGTCTTTTTCCCCGAAAACAAAAGTTACGACAAATAATATAAAGATGGGTTGCCAGGCAACGAAATATACACCCACAGCAGCTAAATCGTCCGGGCAGTCAACATGAGTTGTCGCATGAAACATTTATAATACACTAAAATCGGATTATCTGAAAATCATAAGAATTTGTTTGGTTTTTATATTATGTTCATGATATGACAGAGTGTCACAAGCTTTTTCAAAGTGATCAAGGGCCATAATTCTGGCAGTAATTATCGGAAATACTTTGTATAAATTTAAAGCCATTCGGATATTATCTTTAACCTCTAGAGCGTCCACAAGCAATTGAGGACGCCGGACCGACGGATGGGGGTGACGACAATATACGACCACATTTAAATGTAGGCGTTAAAATGATAATGCAATTTATAATGACAGTGCGTATAATGATAATATTCTATATTTGGAAAAACATAATATCATCATTATCGAATGGTTTTTCAGTGAAGCAGAAATAAACCCCTATCCACTGGTTTATATTATATATTCCAGCAGATACCAGGCGCGGATCCAGACGGGGGCGCACCCGGCGCACGCCCCCTCTATTTTTTGAGGTGGGGAACAATTTTTAGCTCCATATATTCTCGCGAGAAAGGAGAACAAAAATAGTTTAGGTTGGATATCGTAATTTACAGTACTAGTATGAAATTAGTCCTTGTGGGCATTTTTGTCCAGTTAAAAACCACTGGCCGGGCTTCGCACTCCCAAGTTTGTGCAGCACGCCCCCTCTTTCTGAAAATCCTGGATCCGCCCCTGGATACATCATTCTGTTATGTCAATTATATATCCATACTCTGGCGCCAGTTAAAGCGTATATTTATTTAGGAGATAAACTCTTCTGTTTCGTAATTCGAGGGGGTTTATTGTCCATTCAACCATGCTTGAATCACTAGAACACGAGACGCGACATGCATTACTATTATTAGATTTATATAAATGCTACCGTCAGTCAATAAAAACCAATAAAAATGATATAATAATGCAAAAGGAATAATGTGTAGAGATATGTTTAGAATAATGGGATCCGGCATGACACGTACCTCTCACCACGCTTACTTCTCATCATATATACAATTACCGTTTACATTGTGATTAACATAAATCCCAAGTATACCATTTCTAGTATTGATTATAATAAAACGAAAGTAAATTAAGATATGAAAAGATTGAAATCGGATAATATGACATGATACACAATGAAAATATTTTGCAAATAATAATATAAAAAGAATTTGAAATTAGATATTTAGACAAAATAATGATTTAATCAAAACATATATTATTGCTTGATGAAATGAAGTTTTAGAATTGAATCAATATATGCATGTTAAAGATGTAAGATGCAAGAGCTAAATCTGCAAATTGCTGATCTTTTTGTCTGGCTTCAAGAGTTGTGTGAATTATTATTTAGACATTTATTTACATGCCAAGTCCGGAGAACGCTAGATCGGCGACGGTCCTACGCATTTTAGCACATATGACGTCATATATAGATTGTGGGTTAGGGTTAGGGTAAGGGCTAGGACCTGTAGATTTGGTCAAAGTCCCGAGATATAAACAGGGCTAGCCCTAACCCTAACCTATGATCAAGCCTAACCCTTACCCTAACCCACAATTCACATATGACGTCACAATTTGCGTAGGACCGTCTCCGATCTAGCGTTCTCCGCCAAGTCCATAATCAACTCTCTAGAGCATTGGTTGGTCGAGATAGTATATGGACTAAACACTAAACAACCGCGCCATTTAAGATAATTGAAACTTTGTTTATCTTATCAAAACTTCAAACACTCACAACTTCGTCTGGAATAAATTAATTTGACTGAATTTTCAATATATTCATTATTCATTTTCTATTTTTGAAGTATTATGGTTATTTATCTGAATCTTACATAATGTATCAAGAATTAATTGAAAAATGAAAAGGACCAAATTTCATTTCAGCCTGAAAACGAAGTTGTTTTAGTGTTTGACTTAACCGATAGTGGATATGAAATGGTTTTACGTCTACAACAAAATACCTTCTTGAAAATAGTTCTGAATTTTTTCCCAACTGCACAGTAAAGAATGATATTAACGGAAGAGTTAATTATTAACATAGTATCTGCGACAGCTATATAGTTATTACAAGCGACGGAGCAATCTTCGTATTTATTAACACCACGTACCAATATCAGAGCAGATGCCGACATCATTCCACAGAGAAAAAACATGGTAGTCACAGCAAGCACCATGGCGTTCAGACGTCCACCTGATTCATTCCTTTTCTTCATACTTTTTGGAGCAAATTCACGACTTCTCCTAATGGCTAATAGAAGCTGTGCGTTTAAGGCAAGAATGATAATGAATGGTATTAAAAATTCCAGTGTGAAAGTTATCCAGATGATAAAGATATCATTGTAAAGATTACTTTCTCCAAATTCTGTGCGGATAAATTTTGTTCTGGTGGTGTTAGTTTTTGGATCAAATTTTTCATAGGTTGTATAAGCTAGATACCGAGGAATGTTAAATACAACAGCCCATATAAACACGCACACAATGGCTTTTCGTGCCATTGGTTTACAACACAATCTGGCTGCTCTTAATGGGTGTACTACCACAACAAATCGTTCTATGGTAATCAAAATTGTCATAGTCATGGTGCCAGTAAATGCGATTCTTGGTACAGCAATAAATAACACATATATTGGGGTAATAAATGGTCGATATGCTGCTGTAATCAGACCAAATTTACTCAACATAGTCAGCTGTTCCAAAAACAATTCGAAAAACAGAAAAATAAAATCAAATACGGCCAGAAAAGTCAAGAGTAAAGGTGTAGATGACTCTTGTTTGTAGTTCATAAGAACTATAATCGATATAACATTTCCAATCAATCCAAATATGGCGATAGCTGTCCCTCCTATAGCATTAAATCCTACCCTGGCTGCCCAATATCCTGGCATATCGGTTTCTGTGGTATTGGTGAAAAGATCAGTGTAGTTGGTAAAATCGGAATCATTCATGTTGACAGATTGTGTTGGTCCACAATTCCTCTTTCACTCTCTACTCTGAAGTGATTAAAAAAATGCATAGTGTGACATTGAACGAGAACATCTTTACATTACGAAAAAGTATAATAAATCAAATACTTTTAAAAAGAAGGGGGGTTGGGATGGCCTAGTGGTCTAGAGTGCCGCGCTTCGAACTCTAGCGGGCCGGTCATCTCTGGCTTGCGGCTGTGGTTTCAAGCCCTGGTGTGAGCGTATGTGGCATGGAGATAGGGGCGCCTTCTCAACCTCGTGGGTTTCCTCCGGGCACTCCGGTTTCCTCCCACTGCTAAAGACCCCTACGCGCAAGCGAATTATTGAAATAAAATTAATATGTTAGTCCCAAAATGACCTAGTTTGTGTTGAGTGGACGTTAAACCCCATTTCTCTCTTTCTTTAAAAAGAAATGCTCGGCTGATATTAACACATTTACCATAGTTTAGATCCTTAAAAAATAAATAATAAAATACATTTACATAAAACTTCTCCTTGGCTTGGTCTTAATATGTTTTAAAAAGGTATTTACGTTATGATAAGGAATTGTTATTCGCATTCACATTTACAAATAGATTCTTTCGGATATATGAGTAGACAACCGTCAATTACAAACGAATATCTGAATAGATACCAACCAATTACAGGTTTTACAATAGCTATTGCTACTCAAGTGTAAATAAACCAACTAGACTTACTTGAAACCTGGTCATTACAGTAATAACAATTGTTTTTTTTTTTAAAATAAACTATACTTTCTTGGTTTATTTTCATTACAGTTTTTGGTCACCCACAGTAAAATCACAATTTTATTTCATGTTGCTGTATAGGATATTAACCTACCCGAGGTATAAATCCGAAGGAGAAAAGGTTTATATCAATCTAATTAAAACATCTTGTAGTTTCTCAAAAAACCGAATTGGCTCAATATGGAACTGATCAAAAGAAAATGTTCCAGGTCATAGATCATTTATTAGATAGAAATAAGTTCTCAAGTACACTTCCAGAGAACAGTTCTACACAGGAATTTGCAAATAATTTTTTTTCTTATTTTCATGATAAAATAGTTAAAATACGATCTGATATATTACAAAGAAAATCAAATGCATTAGCTGTACCGTCATATAGAAGCATTGTGGTCATCATTCACCAATCTGACTCAAACGCAAATTAAGCTCATCATATTCAGAAAGCTCCCCAAAAACATGTGATCTAGACCCTATACCTACACACCTATTGAAAAAACACATAGATCTATTTGTTCTGAAATTATCAACCGATCCCTTTCACCGGGTCACTTTCCCACGAAACTAGCAAAATCCCTTGTTAAGCCATTATTGAAGAAATCAAACATTCATCCATATATTCTGTTGAATTACCGTCCATTCAGCGTAACCTGTCTTACATTTCAAAGTTACTAGAAAAATGTGTTCTACATCAATTAAATGATCATATTTATTCCAATAACCCCGAAAACCCATTACAATCTGCCTACAAACAATACCACAGCACAGAAATTGCTTTACTCAAAATTACTAACGATATCTACCGAGCTATAGACCAACAGAAATGTGTTATCTTGGTACTCTTAAATCTTCCAGCCGCATTTGATACGCTCGATACCAATACAAGGATCTCCTTTATGCATTATGGTGTGAAACTGGCTTGCGTGGTTCTGTCATTAACTGGTTTAAGTCATATCTAACCAATCGCACCCAAGCTGTTAGAATGGGAGATTCAACATCTGACGATAATACAAAGCTTTGTGGGGTACCGCAAGGTTCTGTACTCGGACCTGTACTTTTTATTATCTTAACAAAGCCTATCACTAAGATTGCTTAAGGCTATGGGCTAAATATTCATTTGTTTGCCGACGGCACTCAACTTTATATTGAATTTGACACAACATTCTACGATATACAAAATACAGAGCTTTGTCTCAGAGAAATTCTTGCGTGGATGACAAAACATTTCTTGAAATCAACTCCAAATAAAACAGAACTGCTAGTAATTGGAACCATGCAACAACTCCGAAAAATTGATCAAACTCTTGTTAATTCTGATCAAGAAATAATTTTAAGAACCCATGAAGCTCGAAATATTGGTGCTATATTAGACTCGAACCTATCGTTTAAAGATCACATACAGAGTATTTGTTCCACCGCCTTATATCATATACGTCGAATTGGAAAGATCCAACGCTATCTCAATTATGTAAATAAAGAAATAGCTCATTCACGCATTCATCTCAACTAAACTAGATTACCCTAATGGTTTACTATACGGCTTATCAGACTATCAGATTAACAAACTACAACATTTTCAAAATTCAGCAGCTCGATTCCTAGTCCAGGGACTGTCCCATTGAATCAATGTCGAAAAAAATTGGAGAACAGTCAATTTTACTGGACAACTTTTCACTGCTAAACGACGGGGTGTCAATGGGTGGCTGCGAAATTGTAATTTGATAGGAGGGGACGTATTTCTAAAAGCGTGTTTTGTCGCTCATGCTGACTCTAGCGAAGTAAGCAAGGACTTATTTTCTCACTAAGATGTTCGTTTACTTTGTACATGCGTCCACACGGTTTGACACCCCGTCGTTTAGCAGTGAACAGTTGCCCAGTAAAATTGACTGGGGCGCCAATTTTCTTTCGACATTGATTGAATGGGACAGTTTCTGAACGTTCAGGGTGAGTGTAATGAGACCGACGTTCAGAGCTGAACTACTCGACTCCTCACTAAAACTAGAAAACATCAACACATCTCCCATGTATTGTAATCTTTACATTGGCTCCCATGTCAGCAAATAATTAAGTTCAAGTTACTCCTCTTCATCTTTAAACGGCCAAGCTCCATCTTATATACAAAGTCTTGTAGAACTCTATACTACCAGCAGGAATCTCCGTTTTCAGAAAAAAAACATCTTCTAATATAAAGTCCCCAGCGATTAATTTACAACTTGGAAAATGTGTCTTTTCTTATGCTGGTCCTTTTCTAAGGAGAGAGAGAGAAATGGGATTTAACGTCCACTCGACACAAACTAGGTCATTTTGAGACTAACATATGGTTTCATTTTATTTCAATAATTCGCTTGCGCGTAGGGGTCTTTAGCAGTGGGAGGAAACCGGAGTGCCGTTTTCTAAGGAGTAGACTACCACGTCAATGGGCCATTTTAAATCCCAACTTAAAACATTCTTATTTTAAAACCCTGATCTGTAAATAATCAGTGAATATAAAAACCAACAGCGATTTCTTAAGTATTAAAGCGCTTTATAAATGACGATATTATTATTATTATTATTATCTAGCCTCGGCTGTATGACGAAGTCCGCCATTAAAAATACTTTCAAGTTCCCGGATTACCAACGGCGTTTCCTATGACGACGCCTTTGAAGAATGTTTTATCTTACAAAGTTTTGAAAGTTTGAAGATGTTTTTCTTTCAAGTTTATCCGATTTTCTTTAAACAGGAACAAGTCTGCACTGAAAATTCTACACACCCTTCGGACGACGCAATGTTGAGAACTTCTCTCTTAAAGTTTTCCTAATAAGTAAACCGGCGGCGCATCGCAATTGTATAGGCGTAGTTTCCGCCAAATAACGAAAATGACCGAACTAATCACGTGAATGCACTCGAAAGTTCTTGTTGAAACCCAACTACTGTCGCCATTTTGTGCTTCCTGGAACATAAAGGAGAATCTACTATAAAACGTTGTTTGAATTGAGTTTTGTTTAGCTTTAGAATCCGATGAGTCGCGGTGGGTCAGCCAGCAAGCCGTTGGAATCTATCCAGGCGTTGGCTTAGCAAATTCCCCAGAATTGTTTCTTAGTCAGAGGTGCTAGGAACATGGCCTGGCAAGAAACAACGCATGGTTGTTTGGGTTGGACGACAAACCGAGGTCCCGTGTAATCAATGGCGTTCACGTAAAAGAACCCATACGTGGAACTTGAAATAAGCGGTAGTCAGGGGCGGATCCAGAGGGGGGTGCCCCCCCTGCTCAGCTACATAAAAAGATAATGCCTTGCATCAATGAAATTACATCACAAAGTGATCCTACATCAGTATAAAAATGATTTCTCTGTTTAAAAGATCAAGACGATGATGGCAGATTTCCGTGACAGAAACCTGGCAAACCCCCTTCTGCAAAAATTCCTGGATCCGTCCCTGGGTAGGGCGTCGCGCCGCTGTCTGGTCAAAATTTTCTTCACAGCCCGTCTTAATCTGATACGTAATGGTAAGATCAACATTTAAATCCCCTGAGATGGGATAACAATAATTTCATGCTTACTTAATGTCATGCACTCTTAAGTAGTATTCCTGATAAATTCCCTAAACACCAATTCTTTAACAATAATAATAGCGTTTACATAACTAAAATTTGTTTAAGTCTTGTCTGATGGGACAATTTCATACTTACAACATGATTTTAATGATTCTCCCTCATGACTATGATAATACTACAAATACCAAGATTTGTACTTGAGCGTTTGTAATGGATATGATCGTTAAATGTGTACTTTCAAGAAACGTAGCATAGCAATACTTAGACCAGATTGTGAATATAAAAACAGGATAATGCAGCACTTATAAAACCATTGTTGAGCTAATGTGTAGTTTAATGTGATAATGTCTTTTTTAAGTAACAGATGAAGACATAAAAGGCATATTTATATGGGGGAGGGTGTCGATAGACGAATTTAGTGTTAATTCTTCTGTAAACCATTAACTGATAACATATCTGTCTGTAGAGGATGAAGAGAGAGAGACAGGGGGTTGGAATGAAATGAAATGGTGTTTAACGTCCTACTGTGTTCTATGAGGAAAATTTCGACCCGGACAGCGGCGGCCTACTCTTATACTGAATTCAAACTGCCAACGGACCTTTTACACGAGACCTCGGTTTTTCGTCCCACCCGAACAACTAGGGGGGGGGAGGGAACCACGCCGGAAAATCAGGATGAACTATCTCGGCCAATGCAGGGATCGAACTATTTATGGAAGAGGAGGTAAACTGCGGTTGCAAGAAAATGATTTTTGGGGCAAAAAACGTTTTATGGGTTAAAAATACATTTTTTGAACAAAAAGATTGTTTCTGCAAAGGCAATTTATCGCCTCTTCCGTACATGCCAGGTATTAGAATTCTACGCATCCTGGCACAATTGTTAACTGTTTGGAATACGGGAACAGTGTCGGCTACTCTATTCTAGTTGGGGTCCGTGGCATCTTGGGCGCACAAACTGTCTGGCAGTGGTCATTCGGGACTGCTGTGGTGGTACTGAACAACGCCAAAGTTGTTTTAGGTGGTACAGATTTCAGGTAATCCAGCCTAGCTGTTGACTGGAAATTAGATAACTCTCGTCAGGGATACTCTAATACTACAAATGTCTGGTAATTATATAGCTCTGTCAGGGGTACCCCGCCACTAGAAATGTCTATCAGAGTGTTTTTGTAATGTCTGAAGATATACAGTACACTGCTGTGTGAATTTCATGTAGTACACTCTTGAGCTAATCTAGACTAGTTGAGAAGTATCGCATTTTGGGCCTGGAATACCACACCACCACCAGAAACCCGGCAGACTTGCATTTTGATGATAACAGATATACATGCATTGGTACAATAAAGGAAAAAATTGGTATAATTTTCAGCTAGGTTAACCCCCTGGGCTCCTGCTCTATAGCGCTGACCATTCGGCCATCCACATCCCCACCCCACCCGAAGAAATACATCTTTAGGGTAGAGGATTAGAGGTGTAACTGTGGAAGAGTAAAGGTGTCAATATCACGAAAGTTTATGATTGAAAACATCTGTCTATTTGAAGGTTTGGGTGGGTTTTCGTTCCATTTAACGCATAATCATATCACGGCCTTTGTGTATTCGCCAACGCGAGTAGGTTGGGTGGCGATAATGCTTCAATAACTCGCCATAAACAAGAGCTTTTCGAGTTCCACAAGTCACTTCAACAAACTGACCAAGTCTCATTACCATTAGCATTAATTGTTCGACTAATGGCATCTGATCAAATAGAGTTCGCGTTTAATTACGGTCATTGTGTTACTTTTATGTCGAATATGTTTTGACGTGATACAAAAATAACGTTTATGTCTTAGTTTATAGGATGAAAAATAACGTATCTATTAATTTTGACCTCCTTCAAGATACATTCTCAACAAAGTATTCATCGGCTAGTTATTTCCAATAGAATTATGGCATTTATATGAAAATACTAGAACAATACTGGATTCCCTTAAAACACCCATGGGGCGGTTGCTGGACAAAAGGCTAGGTTAAGAAGCGATTCTCATGTGTTGATCTAATGGCTAATGGTTGATAGACTATTGCCAGTTGGCAGATCCAAAAATTAACTTATATATGTTTCGGTAGTTATAGATAAACGGAGGGTAACACATGACAAACAATTATACTTTAATTAGATTCTTACGGCATAGGAGAGTTTACTTGGGAATAAAAAGTCTTGAAAAAATTTGAAACACACTTTAAGTTCATATCATCAAATCACACAGTTTACTGTAAGCGGGAAAACATCTTTAATCATCTCATAAAGATACTGACTATATCTTTACTGGGAAGCTAAAGTATCATAGAATACCATTATTTCACCAAATGTCAATGTTTCATCGAATCACCAGTACCAGTATTTATTGATATTGATCTCCTGACCCCTCAATATAAACACCGAATAAAGTAATTAACGTTGTAGGATTCCAGTATAATAATATAATGGTATCAGGGGTATAGAGTTTGACAGCATACTATCAATTTTTCCTACAAATTGGTTACGAATATACAACGAAAATAGGATCAAAATGAGTAAAATCCAGATCAATATATAGTTTCGTTCTGTATAAATTAGATGCAGCTTCCACTAGACATATATCCCATAGTGTAAATCAGTGATCTACATTATAGATCGGTCAGGGCACTATAATGTCATGCATGGGTTTCAAGCCAATTCCATTATTTAGGCCATCAGCATTTCCATTTGTAAACCCCATTCCACTATTTACCCCATCAGAATTTCTATCTGTAAACCCCATTCCATTACTTAACTCATCAGTATTTTCACCTTTAAAGCCCTTTTCCGAATCGTATCCCTCAGAAAGTCGAGTCGTTCTTGCAGTTAAACAAAGCTGGCTATTTTATCTCGTAATGCCTTATACCAAACTTCATCTATTTAGATTCAACCAATAATAAACACTTCGGATTAGTATGAACCATTAAACCCCGGAGACAGCCTCCAGAATAAATTAAGAGATAAAATGCGTTTGTTTATAACTGCAAAAGTGGTTTTAAACACGAAAGCTTGGGGTTTACATTGAAATTTTTCGCGAGAAACATACTCAGGGGATAATGGATTACCCCAAAATTAAAGCCCAAACTCTTTACAGATAGAGAATTAAAAAACACATATACGAGGCGCGGATCCAGGGGGGGGCGCACCCGGCGCACGCGCCCTCTTTTTGGAGGTGGCGAACAATTTTCAGCTCCATACCATATGTTCTTGCGGGAAAGGAGAACAAAAATAGTTTAGGTTTGAAATCGTAATTTACAGTACTAGTATGGAATTAGTCCTTGTGGACATTTTTTCATCTCAAAAATTACGGGCCGGGCTTCGCACTCCCAAGTGGGTCCAGCACGCCCCCACCCCCGCTTCTGAAAATCCTGGATCCGCCTCTGTTACGATTGTGTGACAATCCGGTAGGTAACTTAATCTTTAATATTTTCCAAATTTTCAATAGATGCATCATCGATTGTTAGTGCAGTGTAAGGTATGATGTTCATTTCGGCCACCCCTCACCATTATCCCAATCGGTGCAGAAAAGTAGGACGTCAAACTCCTATTTCATTTCAATCACATCGCATTTCGTCTTTTTGAATGTTAAATTATTGCGAATCCAGAAATATACCCACCCTTCCCATGACAACCAAACGAAAGAAGTCTTATTAATAACTTTTTGTTTCTAATATAAATACGTTGATATAGTTTTTACAGAACCCGCTATCAGTTGACACAGCTGGAGGTCGTGATTCCTATGCTACATTCCAACAAATACCTTAACCAGCTTAATTCTGAAGTTTAAGTCCAATTTACAACCCTAAATCAGATCGGGTGTCGGGGAAGGGTAGACTATAGTTTCTACACAGCAGCAGATACCACACATAACTAATTATTTCTGTATATACTTTTTGGTTGCCAAATATACACCGATACATACATGTACAATATTTTGGAGAATAAAACTGCTTAATGTTTGGATAAAATCCCTTAAAATTCTCGACCTTAGAGCAACTAACTTAGTATACGTGATACGTTTCAAACAACTTAATCTCGTCAGTCGTCATCTTGAAATGGAGACCGATGTTCCAAGCTGTATTATGTGGTATCTGGATAAAACCAGAATTTTATTTAAAAGAAATAATGTTAGGCGAAAGTTACCTTTCTTTATCAAGTGTAGCGCATGTGTCATTCAATGTATAGACCTCTAAAGGAACGGGAATCGATTATTAGGTCACCCAACGAAAAATTGACCCGAAATCTTAAGAGGGTTACGTGTCTGGAAAAGCAGTTTTGACGTTTATGTCCAAACCATTCAATATTTTTGAAAATCTGTCCAATTCGGGCAGCTTTGACGTTCTTCTCCAAACCACTCAATATATTTGAGAATCTGTCCGATTCGGGACCGTCCCTTTAAAGATTGTGTAAATGTCTACAGTCAATTGGATATTAACTTTAGTCCTCAAGAGCACCCGCAAGGTTTTTCAAAGTGATTAAGCGTCATTTAAGATATCCAGTCATTGTAAATCAATCGGTTTGTGCAGCATGATAAAAACAATATTCCAATTTTCATTTTTTTCGTTGTTCAATACATATTCCTTTCATTTAGTTTCGTTAATTTCACCTGACTAATTGAGTTTTAGATGTAAAACCCTCGGTTGTTTCTAATAAATAAAAGCTCAGCAAGTAGTCTTAAAGGCAATCAAAATACATAAACATGAATTAACTGCTCTGGGTCTGGACTGTTTAGTCTATCGGGAAAGTTCTAGAACTTAGGTACAATACACTTTCTTGGACGAATTGAAAATACCAAATGATCTGGAGCCGGTTGCTCAAAACTGAGTTATTTTAACGATCTGTTAAATTCTAACGGATCGTTATCTTGGTAACGTGTCGTTTGTAAACGGTCCGTTAAACTTCTGTTGCTGGAAAGTCGAGTTCATTATACGTTAGCTAACGGATTGATTAAAGTTAATCCAAGAGAAGACTGTCTGAATTTTAAATTTTTAAATTCAATGTACATGTATATAACAACTACATAGAAGTTAGTATTAACAAGAAACTAAAGACTGTGCGGTCGGCTCTCAAAACTTGATTAAAAATAAAAAGACAATTTACAACAGAAAATACTATCGAATACTTTTTTCCTTAAGAAATTTTAGCATAAATCTCCGGGAAACATTATGGGATTTGCACAACAGAATATTTGGGGTTATTGTTTTCTACAAAACCTTTCTCTCCGTTAAAGTTAACTCCATTTAAATGGATCGTTAAAAGTTAACAGAGCTTTGAGCAACCGGCCCCTGATCTGTGTTTTAATGCTTCCAAAACAAAGAGCTTTACCGATAACAGTTACACAATGACTTAGACTTGTTGTAAACGAAGCAATGCATGCTTTTACTTTCTAGTAAATTCTAGAACACCTTATAGAACAATAACGAAGTGTTGACAACCTCTCTCCGCTCGGCATACATGAAGTTTGCACCCCCCCCTTCATATTTCCTAAAAAATATTAACACTATTTTAAAACATATTTACCTTGAAATGATCCTTAAGATATTGTTCAAAACGACTCATTCCAGTTTGAAATCAATTATTATTCTGACAAAATCACAACCGCCCAAATCGCATCATTTATATACGTAACTATCTCATAAACTATTGATACGCTACAGCAGCAATGTGTTGTTGGTTCTATCATATGTCACACTATTACAAGTATTATTGGTGTGTTTTTCAGCCACCGATGAATGACAAATAGGAAGTGGTTATTATTGCCTGAGTCTCTCTGTATATAATAATTACCAAACATAATTTATTCCACATCTGTGAGTAACAGCTAGCGGTATGAGTTATTATAAGTACCGCTTGATGTTTTTATGATAGTATATAAATACTGCGCTCAAGCAGCAGACTCTCTTAATATATTTCCCACTTAACAGAGGTTTTTACCCATCGACAAAATTAACAGAATGTTTTATCATTCATATCTTGTTTAGAAAGCCACCAAGGTCGTTCTTATTTAAAAACAGTAAATTTTTAACCCAAGAACTAATGAGATAATTATCATTCCCATCTTAAGCCCCCAGCAAAGCATATATTTCTTAGAAGAACTTTGTATGAAAGTAAAAGTAGCTTATACGCGTACAGGTGGTAGGCCTACCTATTTTAAGCCTATATTGATGAAGCGCAATTCCCTAATGTATGGGTATGGAGTGGGTGTGGAGTGGGTGTGGGGTGTGGAGGTGGGGGTGGGGGTGGGGTGGGGGATGAAGGGGTTGGGGTAATATTTGACTGTCGGAAACACAATATCCTGCACTTTAGGCAGAACATGATGGCTCAATTCCGAGCCTCTCATCAACCTCTGAAATCGTTTCCAAGAAATGATCCGATCGACGCTTGTCCTTGCACCCTATTCTAACTCAATCCTTCAATCAACATGGACCTGACAGCTGGCTGTTTTAGACCAGATGTAGCTTTTCCTTTGGCCTAGGTTGCTGTTTCAATTTCATTATTCCATGCAACAGTCTCACTTCAGGAGGCGATGCTGTCTGTTGCGGCAATTTTAGTGCCGGAGATATTGGATCTATTTACGAAAAGTAGTCATTAGAGTCAAGTTCAGGGTAAAAAGTAAATATTAGTGCTTCAAAAGTTCCTCTTTTCATCTCTCTTCCTTTCTATACATTTGACAAAGGGACAATGCTGGTCCCAGCTAAATGTTAAAATTGTCTAATTATGGGGCAAGCGCGAAACTTTGCAAAAATCTATAAAATGGCATCTTCGTTCGTTCGTTTCTGAAGTTTAACGTCCACTTCCACCGGGGGTGATATCGTGGCATCTTCTGCTTAAGCTCCTATATACATTATAGTACCGCGCAAGAAAATACCTGACTACCACAGAACATGTAATTTTGGTATCATTTCAGAATTGAAAGGAGTAGGCATTTGGAAAGATTATTACCAACATTGAAGAAACAATCAATCTAAATATATTTCTTTTACCTTTGGGCATTACATACCTGGTTACATGAAAACTATGTATTATCTTCATGTTGCTGAGGTCTGTAAAATCATTCAAGATGACCTTTATCTTACTCGTTGATGTTTTGCTAATAATTATTATATCTATAGCATTCCTGTAAACTAAATCAAAAAAGCCAGCCACTGTTAAATAATCCCAGAAGCACAATCAGTAGGTTGGTATAAATGAAAATAATTAATTCAGATTAAAAATGTACAAAAATAAGATGCTGATAATCCACTGAAAAAACTTTATTTGCCCCCCCCCCCTAAAGCAGGACTCACGAGTCCACGAAGTTCATCAAAGGGGATAGGAAGTCGACATCCATTGCACAGTTTAGTTCTTGTTTTACATAATTTATTGTTATGTTTTTTTTTCTCGTTTAAATAAATGGATGCTGGGTAATTCATTTGTGGGCTATTAGCCACGTGGTAATTCTGCAAACCGTAATTATTACGCCATTTAGATGAAACATAAGCAATGTCATAACAATATTAATGTCATTATATTGCCCAATGTCATGCAACATTGTGCCCCTTTTTCCTGCTGTCCTCCCTTTGTTCCAAACATATTAAGCGATACTAAAAAACCAATGTTCGTACAGGCAACATCATCCCCCCCACACACACACCACACCTATTGCTTGTGGGACAGGAAGCCAGTTAACACTGTTGGTGATCGACTGTTTGTGGTTGTTATCCATTTTTCTCTGATTTCGTTTTCGCTTTTAAAAAGTTCGCGGTTTATAACCATTTACATATATATTCAGGTGCGGATCCAGGAATTTTTGCAGGAGGGGGTTTGCCAGGTTTCTGTTACGGAAATCTGCCATCATCGTCTCTAAATTACATAGGCATACATAAAAATTGAGCTTTTTAAACAGAGAAATCATTTCTATACTGATGTAGGATCACTTTGTGATGTAATTTCATTGATGCAAGGCATTATTTTTTTTTATGTAGCTGAGCAGGGGGGGGGGGGGGGTGGACCCCCCAAACCCCCCCTCTGGATCCGCGCCTGACATTCACAATTCCGCATTTAGCCCCAAATTAAAATTATCTGGATGGACATGGTAAAAGCTCTGGGACTTCAGATCATCTGTTTCGTTGGACCCGCATCCGGGTGAAGATAAAGTCCTGGCATGTCGAGAAAACGAAATTAGTTTGATTCAGTATTCGTGAACATCACCCATACATTTCGTTTCTCTTCGGATTGAGGACGTAATATTTTTCAGTGGATACGATGATGACTTTTACGTATTTTGAAAAAAAATATGTTAAGTTATGTTTTTTTTAAAATTTGGGCAGATAGACCCTTGGGCCGAGTGGCGAGTCGAGGTCAAATCCGCCCGTGAAATTAAATGTGTAGTAACACGTATTTACCATTAGAACAGTTTACCCGGGACCACTAGCTAGCATGACTAATATTTCCATAATATTCAGAATATGATAATCTGACTATATTTTATTCATTTCGCTAAATGAATTTCGGTGAAATTGAAAAGAAAATATCGGAGATTGCAACACGGGTAAAATGCTAACCGTTACCATGAATCTTATTGACATTTTAATTTTGTCACAGGAACGTCTTTTGCAAGGCTTAAAGGGCGTATGGCTCTTCTTTTGGAACCTTGAAATAGACGAAAATGGTTCTGATATTAATGTAATATAAATGTATGTAAAGTGATTTATATTTTTGAAATATAAATATTGTAATTTCTGATCAATTATGTTCAAAGGCGTTTTATAGCTGAGGCGCTGGAGGCGCTAGCCTCCTCGCGAAAAAAATCAAAGAAGTTGAACAAAAAAAAACGGGAGAAAAATGCTAAAACTGGTGAGGGAAATGTACCCTAGTCTGACAAAAGGGCCCCTTTGGCCTAGGGAAAGGGTCACCGAGACCGAGTCAATGGTTTTCTTTACACTGTTAATACTGAATGAGAATGCAGTCATTGCACTGGTATGAAAATCATCAATCAAGACCCCCCCCCCTCCCCAAAGGACCCCAGCGAAAGAGGGCCCTCAAAATAGTATAGCCTCCGCCATGATAAACCTTAAAACGCCCTTGATTATGTTTGGTGAAATACGTGAACAGTTCAAACTGAACGGCAGTCGTTTACGACTGCTTTGTACCTTTTTTTTAAAATTATTTTACTAATTACTTGCACATTGTGCTGTAGGATGTTTTTTGTTTGTTCATTACAAAATGGCAGCCGAAACATGGCAAGATGATATCAACACTGATTGAAATTGACCAATATTGAAATCTAATTCGTATTTTTAATTTCGAATATTATGGAAAATATTGAGTTAGAGATGTAGCTCCGGTGCCACTTATGTGTCTAAATCTTGATCATCTTCACGTAAATGTGGTTGTGTCAATTTACTCTATGCTGCTCATTCCTTAGAGAAGATAATCGAATGGAACTTAAATTGGCAGGTAGCCTACCCTTTGTGAGATATACTAGTCCCCTTAATGCTTGTTGTTTTCTTTACACAGGTCGTTTAGTTTTTGATTGTTGCCAACCTGTGTTCCTGTTCACTTCTTTAGGAATCATAATGTGATGGCTCAGATATACGTCAATCGATTCTCGCACGTGCCGCAGAACCCAACACTTTTCGCCCCCCCCCCTCCCAAACACTTAAACTAGCCAAGTCTCTAAATCAATATCTTCGACATTGAAAACAACATTGATGTCGTGATCTTACCGAGAAAAGATGGGCTTCTGATATTCAATATTTACAACAAAATAAATGTTTTACCATTGGTCCACGATTCGTTTCGGCGCCATTTGTAACAAGGGACTCGAAGAACGGGGCTAATACATATTCCATTAGTCGTTTCAAAGTTTGAATCAAACGGGGTGACGGCATATTCTTATCTGGTGAGCATGCGCAATAAATACTATCAGTGCAGAATTGAATAACTACACTCTAGAGATTGCCATTCTATTAAAACTTCTGGCGTATTTCGCCGAACATAACTGACTTGAAATATAAGTGAAAACCAAAACGATTGAACGTAAATGAATTTATATATTATCATATTACATTATTATATGCGTTGCGACCAATTTATGTCAATTTCTAGATCCCAAATATTAGCAATTTAGCTCCTTTAAATGCCCTAAGTTTCGTCGGCTTAACCTTCTTTGGAATCCCCCACAACTCCTTTGGACGACATCTCAATATGGGCGCATGAAAATCCTTTGTTCACAAAGCGTTAAGATTTTCAAATGTGGTTATTGTGTTGTTAAATCTCGACTCTACAACGAAATTTGAGTCAACTAAAACCATTGTCAAAATATTATCTTCTATCATGCAGCAGTTTTCCGACTAATATACCTTTAAAGGGACAATAACACTCTTGCTGGCTTGGCAGCTCTAGAAAATAAATAATAGTCTTATTCTAAGTACTAGGTGTTTATGTGTCCTACCTGTTGTGTTAATTACCCATTACATCATATTTTACTTGTCCAGAGAGTTCGAAAATATTTTAAAATCCAAGTCCCATTTAAAAAGGTTTACGTTAACCTTTTCAAATCATGTAGTTAAATTTTTCCAATTTTTTAAATTAGGTGTGTTAAGATGAAATTTGTATCAACAATTAATTTGAATATTGTAAAATAATACAATTTGTTGACCAGAATAAAGATTGGGACATATTATTCAATTACAACAAGAGTGTTATTGGGGCTTTGATTGCAGTCTACTAAACGAGAGAGGATTTGAGTTAGGGAGGTCGGAACTAATAATAAAATATGGGAAATGATAACAATTAAATTGTGCTTTAATGTCCATTCAAAATAACTAGATTAGACTTTATCTTTCTGACGTCCCGGCTAACAACCTTAAATGTCACTTCAACCGGAGACATCTACGCGATTAAACAATACCATATGGCATAAAAATTTAACTATGAGTACATTTAACAGGGATATTGGAAATGTTTTCTGGATTTTATTGTTACGGATATGTAGTTATTAACAATGGTTTATATCCTAACAGTGTAATAATGTTGTTATAAAAATGATCATTAACATTATTAATATTTTATTATTAACATTTGATCACCTATCAGCAACGCTTATGTTATGGGGCCATCAATCTTGACTGACATATTTACAGGAAGTGTATACATGTTTTACTGAATAATTTATACTATTGGATGTATTTTTTTACCCAGCGACACAAAAAGGGGCGTGTCTAGTAATTTTAGCAAGAAGGTGGGGGGGGGTATTGTTCCAGAACCCCCGAGTCTTCAACGTATACAAAATATTTGTTTGGATGATAGACACTATATTAACTACAGCTTTCAGATGCCCACAAGATTTTTCAAAGTGTTCATGGGCCATAACTCTAGTAGTAATTATCGGAAATAGCTGAAAATCAATAGGTTTCCTTGTCACATTTGCAGGTAAACCTATAAAAAGGTTTTTGTGAGAGAGAAATAGGGTTTAACAGCGACTTAACATAAACTAGGTCATTTTGGGAATAATGGTTCAATTCGTTTTTAGTAGTTCACTTAGGTGTCTTCTGCTGTGAGAGGAATCTGGAGAACCTGGAGAAAACCCTTTAGGTTCAACAGGCTAACCTACTCCTTGTCATGTGTAAGTGAGGAATCGAAACTACTCCACTTGATTTAATGACAGATCTTCTTATCTAAAACACGTATTAAACCACTAGATCACCCACCCCCCTTGAACCAGAGTGGACTAATAGGACTCATTTGAAACACAAAATTTGAAATAAACAATTTATTTTTCTGAAGCAGAAATACCAAAAGACATAAAATACGAAATCTGTGTAGATTGAACTGCTGATCAACAAAGAGGCAGATACAGACATTAATAAACAGTGTTATGGTTGAAAATAATTCGACAAATACATTAGATGGAAAGAATATCAAACATTTCAGGAAACAGAATAAACGTATTAAAGCTAACTACGCAGAACATTATATTTGCACTGATGTGGAGATAATTAATGATCAATTTTTAATACAGGTGTGTTGAAATACGATGACATTCTACGAAACTTAGTTCATTTAATCGGCAATATGAAAATACAGCTCTATCCCCATCTAATTTATAACAATTATAACCCAATATGCGTAATATGTATATTGATGCAATACTGATGGGAGTATGGGGTTTGTACATCATCAAGATATTATTAAATGTTTGACTTTTGACCTTTAAGTCACACTAATGATAGTCTAATAGAGTATTATTCTGGCCACTATCAGATGCATGGAAAAAACTATAATAAAAACAGACTGTTTAAATCATTGTTTTAATAACTTCTATATCATACATAATAAAAATAGAAAGACATTAAATTTACTACTAAACATATTAAATATATACTATATGCATAAACTAGGATCTTAATTAACTATTTCATATGCAAAATTTAACCATTAAGCTAGCACTTAAAAATTAAAAACACCATTGAAAGAAATTTAATAAAGCTACATTCTAGAAAATAATAATACAGATAACAAGAACATACACAAATCAAATATTAAATAATAATAGAAAGAAATTCATCCAAGTTAATTTAAATGAATCACAGTGACTTTAAAGATCTGTGACTTAGACAAAGAATGTTGCAGTAGGCAAAAGGCTGGATGACTGAGACAATTGACATAGCCTTGATCACATATTTCTCATAGATTGTCACTGATTAATAACTTTAATAAGAATAATATATATGAATATAATTAAGGTCACTGCTTGGTATTATATAAAAGCCTGTACATATTTAAAGCTGATTATATAATACAATAGATTTTGATTATCAATATTAACAAAACAATGCAGTTTAAATAAAGGATAACAATATACTGGGCCAAACCCACATCTTACAAAACCAACATAACATTAGTTTTAAATGATTCAAAAACTTTTTGTTAAACTCTGAAACCTTTCGAACTAACAATTTCCAGACTACATACTGTAGTTCCATATTACTGAATAACCTTTAGTTAACCTATGAAATCTGCCAATCAGACACCTTCCTAGAAAACCCCTTATCTATGGACTGGACACCTTCCAAGAAAACCCTTCATGTATGTGCTGTAGTGGTGGATCAGAAAGACAGATGTATAAGAAATAGAGTTTGTTCACAAAATGTTCTTACGTAACATAAATCAGACAAGAATTGTGCCAATTCCACTTGTTTTAATACACAATTCAAAGACAAATCACTAAATGCTACATAAGGATTACAATTCAAAGAGCTTTTTACAATTGTAAAGGCAAATTTACACTTTAGAAACACTTGTTGAATTGTTGACAGTTATCTTAGATATCTTTTGTCAATAGCAAAATCATTTACTAATTCTCAGGACACAAAACAAAATAAAAATACTATTGATTATGTTTATTTTTGTGAGAAGTAACTAAATACAAAATGTAGATTAACATGTAAAATTTCAATACAAAAAACATAACAGTTATGTCTATATTCACTGATTACTAGATCATGATTCTAAATTCTGTAAAGTGTGTAATGTATTAATATAAGAACATATAAAGATAGACTACAATTGCTAAGTATTTCTGCAGGGCATGTATATTGTTAATAATACTAAAGAAGCAGATAGTTGATTAATTGAAAGAAAAAAAAAAAAAAACAATGAAAAAAAAACATATAATATGATAAAAATAATTTTATTAAAGCATTCAAATTTTCTTCTTTATACAAAACTTGTTTAGTGTTTTCGATATTCTCTTTGCCAAATAGAATTTTAATATTTTTTTCAAAATTCTAGTAAAAAAGAGAAAAAATTGCACTAAAATTCTAAATGAATATCCAATACACTATACAAATGTGACCACTATTATGTATATACATGTTTGCAATATATATGTAAATTGCTTTTTGCTTGATGTAAATTTGTGTCAAATTACATATTTAGAATAACATTAATTAATAATTAAGTAGGTAATTATGATATATATTGTAGGTATTATAATATAAAAATATCAAAACAGTTTAACTGTTAATGGAAGACTGAAGATCAACTATTACTTTGTATATTATACATGTTATCTATCACATTTTCTCTCTAAAGGTTATATAAAAAAAACCCATATCATAATAATTCTCTTGTAATGAATGCCTTCACCTCCTCTTCCCCCTCCCCCATGGCTGACTGCATATCAGTAATTGTTCTTTTATAACATATGAAGTCAATCTGCATGACAAGTTTATGCTGTGCATTGATTAATAATCATTTTTAAATATTAAATTTTTGTTATTCTGAATTATTTATGAGCTATAAAATATTCCCAGAAGGAGCATCTGTATAAAATATTTAATTCATTAAGCATGAGAAATTCATACATGTACAATCAAATCATATGCAACTGCAGCTAACAAACACAGATTCATTAAAGGCACGGTCTGACACAATACATTTACTGTTATATAATATATTACAGATATATAATACCGTAATCAAATATAAATACATTACTTGATAGATATAAAGAAAGGTTACCTTGTTTAATGAAATTGCATCTGTCATACTGAATGATTGTATTCCATTACCCTAAATGCATTAACTGTATGAATATCCTGGGTTCAGTTTAAATCCCACAAGCACTTAATCTATTGGTCTAGAAATCTATTATTTACTGTGAAATGAGTTGGGGAAGAATCAATGATCTCCATTATTTTCTAAACAATGTATATTTTGTTTAATCTAACCTCTATTGACCATTTTTCATTTGATTTTGTTTTAAACAAATATGTTGAATCCATGAATGTTTAGTTTAACTTGACCCACGGGGTGCTGTATTTCTGTCTGTCCACAATGGCTTTTAATTCTTAACTTTTAACTCAGTATTCATAATAAATTACCTTCCAGTACTTGTTCTTTACTGACCAATCAAAGGTAATAAATAAAATAGTTTTCTTATTAAGCAATAATTAATGTTATTACATAAGACATATAAAAGAAAATGTCCTTTAAAAGTCAGGATTGTAATTATGTATATATAGAATTAAAATTTGTTAAATTCGTTTATATTCATTTTTTTAAATTCATCAATTTAAAGGATTCTGGATTACAAGTTATTAATATACTGCTTTACATATAACATTATTATTGTTATGATGGAGATAAAATCAACTACTTTAAATGATAAGATATATAATTTGATTCAAGTAATGCATCATATTATGACAGTGAATACAGGTGCTAGACTATTATTATCATTAGAAATGAAAGTGAATATACTTATAGGGGCCAGACAATGATTAAATAAATGCCAACATACATCATATGTAGAGTTAATTAGCCATTCAATTTTCAAAAATTTACAAATATCTCCCTATTCATCAAATTATTTCTTTTGTTTCTGACAATCAAAAATAATATATTTTATTTCAATGTGCTTATAATTTTGAAAAAAAGTATTTTAGCAGGCCAGAAAACAACCATTTAAGTGCTTAAGTTTGAAGGCATGAGAAAATAACAACCGTAATGAAATTGTAGGATTTATTTTGTGGGATTACAATCTGTATTGGTTGAAACTTTCAAGTTCATTGATAAAACCAGGGTTGAGATAACAATTTTGTATTCCACTGTCAACACTGTAAGACCTTCTCTTAATCATACACCACTTACCCCACAGCACTGATCGAAACAATACATCAGATCAACTCAATTCTACACTTGATTTATTTATCTTAATTAAAGATGCATTATGGGAGATAAGATAAAGACTTGGCAGTTCTCACTATAAACAGCATAGTCTTGATTATCCGTGTTTTAAATTTAATTATCAATGGCCGTTAAGCAGCATATAGGAATCTAATCCAGCCAACATCGAAGGCTAGCCTAGACAACGAGAGTTTATTATGGTCTGGATAAGTTAATTAATGTCTCATTGATAATTTAGATAACATTTCAGGACTAAAGAAAGATGTGCAATTGGCAGATTTAGCTTTTGAATAATGCATGTTTAATTAACACAGTTGAGCTCCTATGAATAATACTTTCTACACACATTATATACCCAACTCATCTAAACATTAATTTGCCGATTTAAAAAATTCAAAATAAATGTGGTATTTTTAATTTGTGTATGTACAAAGTTATGTTAAATACACAGTTTTATGTGTAATGAGTGTCTTTTTACAGGTGTGATAAGATGTCAAGTTATTTTAAGATATTACATTTTATACATATATCATTCATTATCTGGTATTAAGCAAGATTTTACTTTTTATGTACAAGTTTTATTAAATGCAAGTATCCAAAATACATATAAATATAGATATAGTTACATGTAAATATTAAAATAGATACATGTAGATATATCAATATATACATGTAAATATCAGAATAGATACATGTATACTTAAATAACTGACACATTAAATAATCATCTATAGTGAGGCACATGTCTGATTATATATACAAGCATTACATGCCGCAACTATAAAATGGCATTAACAAACTGCATTTTGAAGATGACCGAACGATTAAGAATATTGATATCAATTGGTATAGAAGCAACCTTGTTATATAATAAAAAGATGGTTACATTATCTCACTTATGATTTCAATTTTACTTTAGGAATTTCAATTAATGAATAACTAAAAAAATATAGAAGCTAAGTGAAACAATCTCGACCAATATGACATCAATCCTTAGTCAAAGTTTACAAAATTCTTAACCAAAAAGTTTAACAAAACAAGGATGACAATAGGGCTTCTCGTTCTGATCTTTAAAGGTTCCTTTGTTGAGTTGTTTCAAACAAAAAGCACAGACAAAATGTTCGGGGTGAAATTTTTTAAACATGGCCGTAATACATCTACCAGTGATTGGTTTTTGACAGGTAGCACACAGAGAACCTTTCTTGGCATGATAATGTGTCTCGCAGTATGGCAAACCCTCGTGATCGAAGAAACTCCCTCCTCCAAAAGGAGCATGGCAATCCTAAAATAGAAAGACAAGAACTGATTAAACAAATTTCTTGGATCAAATTACATGCAAATTTTTGAAGCATCATTTTCAAATTTTTTGTATAAACCTCATTTGTAAATTTTTGTATAAACCTCATTTGTAAATTTTTGTATAAACCTCATTTGTAAATTTTTGTATAATTATCAATTGCAGATTTTTGTATAATTAAACAAGAACTGATTAAGTTACTTGCAAATATTTGTATATTATAAAAGGGAACTGATGTAGCAAGGTTCCATGGAATATAATGTGTGAATAATATAGAAACTATGTTATCAGCATCCAGTTTTAAATTGAACATACTTTTGTTTATAAGAAATTTAAATATACTTACCCAACAAACAAAGCATTCAGGATGCCAATGTCTGTTTAATGCTGAGATATAATTATCCATAATAGGACGTCCACATCCACCACATTTAGGGGCAAACAAGGAATAGTAGTCATCACTAAAAATATAACCAACACGTATTATGTGGGGGTGGTGAAATTGAAAGTTAACTCAATGGTTTTGATGTGAAAATATTTTTATGGCTTAATTTAGCTACACAATGGTTTTATCTTTCACTACATATAAAATAGAGAGAGAGAAATGGGGTTTAACGTCCATTCAACACAAACTAGGTCATTTTGGGACTAACATATGTTTCAATTTTATTTCAATAATTCGCTTGCGCATAGGAGTCTTTAGCAGTGGGAGAAAACCAGAGTGCCCGGAGGAAACCCACAAGGTTGAGAAGGCGCCCCTATCTCCATGCCACATATGCTCACGCCAGGGATCAAAACCACAGCCGCAAGCCAGAGGTGACCGGCCAGCTAGAGGTCGAAGTGCGGCACTTTAGACCACTAAGCCATCCCTATCCCCCGTATAAAATAGAAATTTCTATGTACTGGTAGGTGACTAAAAAGATAGTGTAGTTGGTAAAGTGATTATGTTATGAATCGAGTCTTAGACAGTAATATCAATATATGTACATAGAAATCTGTCTTATACTTCTCTTTAAATAGATAATTTACACATTTTTTATCAATGTGATTTTAACTTGTTAAAACCTTACCGACAAAAAGCTTTGCCGTCTTTTTCATGGAATCCTTCATCACCGAGAGGCTGACCACACTGGGCACAGAAGAAATGTTCTGGATGCCAAGTCGAGTTTAAGGCTGTTACACATTTCTGTAAATGTAAATTTTTGTACAAAATAAACTATATTCAAACATATTCATTAGGCTGTGTTGAATTGGAACTATGTTTCTTGTCGCCCGCGCGCTTAGGATCGGGGGGTCTATTTTCGGCCGCATAGCTTTTCAACACAAAAAATTTTGAAGTTTTATTTGAATGTTTCCGACATTTTTAACAATTATTTTAGAAATAAGTTACCCCGTAATGTCTCGTTTATCAATATTTACTGGCTAAACAATAATAAGTGACATTATGTTGCGGTCTGTTGCCGTGTTTAATACAGAGTGATATAACAGTCGATTTTGTTGGCGGATAGCTGCAATTTACATAAATTTTATGCGCTCATGGCCACTTTGCTCTATTAGATGTATTTCAACTAGTAAAACTGTTAATATAAATCTAAAGATAGGCTGGCACTGCCAGGCAGGATACGCCCACATTTTCGAGAGATGGACAGAGAACAAGCAATACCGAAAGTGATTTTTCCTACATCTTTAAGTCCTGTATTTCATACTGTATTGGGAGCAGCCATTTAGTTGGTCAGTTCCAGTCTGATATTAATGAAATTCGAAACCGACAATGATTATGGTGTGACGGTACACAACCTAGAAATGTGACTTTTCATCAAAATCGGATAAGAATTGTGACCTGTAGAGAGTCCACAACCATGATATACCATATTTTTACACTATTCGCGTACAAACGGCGACCATTTCGTCCGGCAATTTTGGTACGATTTTCACGAAATTAGAACTCAACCTTCCTCATCAAAATCGAATTAAAATTGTGACCTATACAGGGTCCACAACCATGATATATCATTTTTTTAACAGTATTGTCTGTCAAATTTGGTCCGATTTTCCCGAAATTCAAACTCAACCTTCCCTACAGTGTGACGGTGATATAATCAAACGTTTTTTTAAATTGGATAATAATTGGGACCTCCAGAGGGACCACAAGCTAAAGAAAGGGGGATTTTGCGTATAACCAGGGGCCATAATTCAGGAAGTTACGATCCGATTTGCGCAAATGTCGAAAAGAACCAAGATCTTTGGGTTATAACCATGAATTTCAAGTTTCATCAAAATCGAATTAAAATTGTGACCTTTACAGGGTCCACAACCTTGATATACCATTTTTTAACAGTATTCGCGTACAAACGGCGGCCATTTTGTAAGGCAATTTTGGTCTGATTTTCCCGAAATTCGAACTCGACCTTCCTTACGGTGTAACGGTAATATAATCAAATGTTTTTCTTAAATCGGATAATAATTGTGACCTCCAAGCTAAAAAAAAAGGCGATTTTGCTTATAATCAGGGGCCATAATTCAGGAAGTTACGATCCGATATGCGCAAATATCGAAAGGAAGCAAGATCTTTGGGTTATAACCATGAATTTCAAGTTTCATCAAATTCGAATCAAAATTGTGACCTTCACAGGGTCCACAACCTTGATATACCATTTTTTAACAGTATTCGAGTACAAACGGCGGCCATTTTGTATAGCAATTTTCGTCCGATTTTCCCGAAATTCGAACTCAACCTTCCTTAGGGTGTAACGGTGATATAATCAAACGATTATTTAAATCGAATAATAATTGTGACCTCCAAGCTAAAAAAAAAGGCGATTTTGCGTATAATCAGGGGCCATAATTCAGGAAGTTACGATCCGATATGTGCAAATATCAAAAGGAAGCAAGATCTTTGGGTTATAACCATGAATTTCAAGTTTGATCAAAATCAAATCAAAATTGTGACCTCCACAGGGTCCACAACCTTGATATATCATTTTTTAACAGTATTCGCGTACAAACGGCGGCCATTTTGTATGGCAATTTTCGTCCGATTTTCCCGAAATTCGAACTCAACCTTCCTTAGGGTGTAACGGTGATATATTCAAACGGTTTTTTAAATCGAATAATAATTGTGACCTCCAGAGGGACCACAAGCTAAAAAGGGTGATTTTTCGGACAATCAGGGGCCATAATTCAGGAAATTACATTCCGATAGCCGCAAATATCGAAAGGAACCAAGATCTTTGGGTTACAAACATGCATGTCAAGTTTCATCAAAATCGGTTCAAAATTGTGACCTCTTTAGGGTCCACAAGCTAAAAACGTGATTTTTCGTACAATCAGGGGCCATAATCCATGAAGTTTTGATCCGATACATGCCAATATCGAAAGCAGCCGAGATCTTTTGGGGATAAACCTATATTTCAAGTTTCGTCAAAATCGGATAAGAATTGTGACCTGTAGAGAGTCCACAAACAAATTGTGGACGGACGGACGGACGGACGGACCAACATCTGGCTACAAGTTGGCTACTTTGTCCCTATCCTTGTTGGGCTCACTTATTGGGTAGGTTTTCATACCTTATTGGGTATATTTTTGTCTTCTTACAATGCGACCCTTATTGGGTTGTGGGTTGTCCAGACCTGTTGGGTAACACTGTCCCAGAAATCAATTATCCAGGGTGGGATAAAATTTCACAAAGCTCTTCTAATTTAAATGCGGACTATTTCCAATATGTTGCCTACAGTTTCCAACAAATTTTACTTGTGTTGTATAACCTGACCTGACTCATATTTACATCTACTGCTTAGAATTGAAACTTTGATCGCTTGTGGATCAAATTATAATTGGAATCATCCTTGAAATGTTGCCAGAGAGTAAATACCAGTAAATGATATCCATAAAGCTCAGAGAATTATTCAATTTTACTCAAGCGTGGTCACAAGTGGTCTTTCTATGTTGTTAACTAATCTGTCCATGGATTGTTGGGCTACAGTCCAAGGCTTTCATGGTTGAGTATTTCTTCCTACATTTGGTTCTTCATTGGATACAAATTTGTAGAAAATGTTAGAATACATCAAGAGTTTACAACTATGCAATCACATTACCTTCCCCTTAATCACAATATTAATAAGGGCTGAAAATCAGTAACATTCTCTGTCTACATGTAAGTGATACAATGCTTTAAGCCAAGTTTTAATCAACTGGAACTTGTTACTTAGCTATTAGGGCAAGGGCAATTAATAGAGGTTGAAAATTCATTTAACGCTGAGGAATGATCTGATAGGATTTTTGCTCTACTGGTTAGAATGCTTTCATTATAATAAGCATTGTGAATGGTTGTCAATCAAAAAGAAACAGCAAAGCAAGTTATGTGCTGTCGGATATCTGAAAATGACATATTCATCTCATTCAATTACTATATATAATGGGGTTTTTTTTCAAAATTTTATTGATTAAAGATATGAAATTCAAAAGCGTTTTCAATAAAGCAGCTAAAGGTATTACTAATACACAAACTGGTCAAAACCACTTTAGAAGACCTTTTTTCATATGTGAGGTTGTTTGCATGAGATGCCATAGAACTTTCTCAGATAAGTCTGTATTATATTATGAACAACAGATTTGAAAGGATCTTTTATTATCTATTTTTGTACATTTCACATATTTGTTATGTTACAGATTTTTTTCCCATTGTCAATTTGACGAAATTAAAGCATGACCCTTGACATCCGGACAATTTTATACTTTGTTGTGTTTGACATCAAATACACTGCACAGGCATGTTAAGCCCAATTTCTAATAAATATTGCACTTTGTATTTGACTGTTGCATTTCATCAAGCTATCAGATTGATGTGACTATGGCATTGGTGGGGTTAATTAGAATAAGCATCAAAACTAGATATATTTGAAGTTTATTTATCTGACAGGAAAGATAAAAGAGTGTAAAATATGTCTTCACTATGTTATATAATAGTGATTTATGACACTTGTATGAAATGTGTTAAATACGGCGTTGGCATGGTAATATACTCTTGTTTTGACTTTGTTGAAGTCATTTGTTTTGCTATTTTAGTATTTTTATCATTTTTATTTCCTGTCATATGAATTTTTATCGTGTTCAATCTTTAAGACTGTTATGCATATGCTGCATTTACAGATATGACTTGGTAATGACTCTTTATGTCCATTGTCATACACTACTAAGGCTACACCAATTTGATTATTTACTGCTATTATCTATTGATTTGATACTTGGTATATACGATCTCAGAATTTTAAAAATTGAAATCAGACCAACAAATCAACAAGTTGCAAATTTGATTAAAACGGTTCAACAGGTGGGCCTTTAATGTTACTGATTGTGATACATAGTATATGAGATATTATTTACAACCAATACACCATAGTGGCATTGATTATCTTGAGGCAGCATGTTGGTATTAATTAACTGGCTAGATAGTGAAATTTTTTAATTAAACCTTATTTGATCCTAAATGTGCTTCACATATCGCTTATTTACCTTCTGATTGCTTTGAAACTTGGTATACATGTATAAAACCTATAAGCAATTACCTTTTTTCAATATTGAAATTTGTTTACTGGCAATCACTGTGACCTCTATCGAGTTCACATGCCACTTTTAACATATATTCTCGGTATATCAAGGGCAGTAACTCTGGAAATATTTGTGGAATCGTGCTCAGTTTTGAATTCTTCCTAAATTTTTTGGATAGAAACCTACACACTAAATTTTATAAAAATCTAAAATCTTTGCTACACTAAGTCAGCTTATGCGCTGTGTAAGTCAATTTCCCCTGCTTATACTTTCATGAAATTGGTCTTTACATGTGTATATGCAATTGAACACAGCAGAGTATAATATTGTCCGGATGTCAAGGGTCATGTTTTCTTATTTCAGCAAATTGACAATGAGACTTTGAGATTCATGGATACTTGAGATCTGGCGATTCAAATACATTTATTAAAATAAAATATGGCATTTGAAGGGTTTAAAATAAAATCTCAATTCCGTTTCGGTTTTGTCCAAAAACCAACTCTTCAATCTGCATATAGTGACCTCCACTTTTATGTAGTGTCAAATCCGGATAAAAACAAGCACAAAATATTCATATCATATTCATCAAACTGATTAATGAGGCATCAATGGTTTCTCAAATATAATCTTAAAGCTGCAGAGTTTGTATTTGTCAGAAACTCTCCTGTATATAAGAGATATTTTGTTGGCATTGGCATTAAGGCATATCTAGGTCAAGTAGTATGACAACATTTACCCATTGGTTGGTGAAATTGTACTATATAATTATTTAGATGAACCCTGAAAATGTAATTCAATTAAATAACATCATAAACTTGATGAAGTATCATCTTCAGCCTGCATGTGAAATCGACTGTATTAGTCCAACATGTACATTCACTTCTTTTTGATCATGTTCCAGACCTTTTTTTTCAGAGTTTCCCAAATCCTTCTTTACAAAAATTTACTCTGTTTTATAATGTTTTCACATGCTTCCCGCCCAGGAGTGGCTTTCGTTGCAAAATATTCTTTGAAGAAGTGTCTTATTTCCGTCTCTTCTTCCTTACTCCATCTTACTCTAGTACTGACTGTAATATAAAATTTTTTAAAAAAAATCAAAAAAGTGAAAGATAAATGCTCATAAAAAACCATGGTAATACTCCAAGTCAGTCTGAACTAGCTTTTAAAGAGTTTTTTAGCCTGAGAGTAATACCCAATTACAATGGTAAATATTATAGTCGATTTTTATTAACCAAGGTTATATTTTTAAAAAAATTATTAATTAAAAGATTCTGGACTTAGTGTTGTGACAATAAACAATTATTGTTCATGCATATTTGTAATATTTCGAACTTTAATGGTGTCCATTTTGATTTCGGTAAAAGACAAAGAATTATCATTACCAGGTGCTAATTTGTACAGCCATTGAGTAAACCAAGTTTCAGATAAAAAGTCAGTCATTGCCGCAAGTGATTTGTGTGTTTAATATATCAAGATTTGACTCTACATAAATATGAAAATTACCATTAGTACTCCTTTTTTTTTTAGGGGTATGATCATAATCGTCATCTTCATCATCATCGGTGAAGCTGAATTCATCCTTACCAGCTTAAAAAATAATAACAATAATAATGAGAATAACAATTGATGATTTCCTGTTTCATTTTTATATTAGCGTGTATTTAGGGACAAAGTCATCTTCAACATAGCCCCTTTAAGCTCTAGACACAAAATTATTTAAAAAATAGTGTTAACCCCTCAAATAACAGGTCACATGCCCCAAATTTTGTATGTGACACATCTTCTTCTGATTGATACATATACCAAGTTTCATTTACTTATCTTGAATAGTAACAAAGTTATGCTCCAAATAAGTTGACAATTTAAACAAATGAAGACTATAAGACTCTTTCATATGTGAAGGGGGTGGATAGGGAATTACTTCCGAGGGGGTCATAAATTGGTGTAAAACCCGAGGCTTGCGTAAAACGAACAAAATACCCGGAACTGTGAACCACCTGAATCTCTGGATTCTTGTCCAATCAGTCTGAAATTTTAACACAACCTTCCTAACCCTAATGCCTGCTCACAGGAACAGTCCCATGAAAATATTCCTTCGGGAAGGCCAAAAAATAAAGCCTATATGGGGGGGGGGGTGAATCACGCTAGTTCGACCTGAATCTGTAGCTCAACCATGGAAGGGGTCTAAAAACAGTTCTAATTGAGCTAGGAAGCTGAAATTTGCATGAAGTCAACTTATTTCGCGTTGTCGGCTTATGCGTGGCTCATGCGCATGTATGAGCCCCCATATTTTTGGAACTATTGGAGCTAGGAAGCTGAAATTTGCAGGGCGACCCAGGAATACATGTAGGATGAAGCTCTGAAAATTTCAGCTTCCTAGCTCCAATAGTTTCAAAAATATGGGGGCTCATACATGCGCATGTATGACGCTCGTTTGACCGTCAATCTGTGGCTCAACCATGGAAGTGGTTTAAAAACAGTTCTAATTGAGCTAGGAAGCTGAAATTTGCAGGGCGACCCAGGAATACATGTAGGATGAAGCTCTCAAAAATTCTTGGCTACATTCGTCATTGAAAATATTCTAACAGACTGAATTTAATTGTAGAATACTTGAAGCCAATAACGTTTAGACATATCCTACTCATCAAGGTTGGACATAAAATTGTTCAAAATTTTTGGGGAAGTTCTTACCTTATAATTCTGCACTATGAGAAAAGCTGTTTTAAAAACAGTAATAAACAATTGAATCAACCTGCAAGATAATGATTTGCATTCAATCAAGTATTAATTCTAGAGTTTATACAACATGCATTATCCTAATCCCTTGAAATTTGCCTCTCTGAAACCCTAATTTGACCAAAAATAACAATACCTCAGAGCACCCAGTTAATTCAATTTTTTATTGTTATTCTTGCTCGCAGAACACTACTGAGAAGTAACCAAAAGCTCAGCATACCTGGCCTTGCCACTGTTGCTGCTAGATGAAATGTGTCTTGAACAGAAATATGTTGATCTACCTTCAACTACACAGTGCAATAGTTTTCTAAAAGTCTTTGTTAAGTTTTTCTATGAAATTAACGGAATGGATGCCAATAAAGTTTGGACATATCTTACTCATCAAGTGTTGGACATAAAATTGTCGAAAATTCTTGGCTACATTCGTCATTGAAAAAATTCTAACAGGCTGAATCTGATTTAAATATACTTGAAGCCAATATCTTAGTCATCAAGTGTTGGACATAAAATTGACCAAAATTCTTGGCTACATTCGTCATTGAAAATATTCTAACAGACTGAATCTGATTTTAAAATACTTGAAGCCAATCAAGTTTGGACATATCTTACTCATCAAGTGTTGGACATAAAATTGTCCAAAATTCTTGGCTACATTCTTCATTAAAAATATTCTAACAGACTGAATTTGATTGTAGAATACTTGAAGCCGATAAAGTTTGGACATATCTTACTCATCAAGTGTTGGACATAAAATTGTCCAAAATTCTTTGCTACATTCGTCATTGAAAACATTTTAACAGACTAAATTTGATTGTAAAATACTTGAAGCCAATAACTTTCAGACATATCTTACTCAACAAGGGTTGGACATAAAATTGTCCAAAATTCTTGGCTACATTTGTCACTGAAAATATTCTAACACACTGAATCTGATTTCAAAATACTTGAAGCCAATAACGTTTGGACATTTCTTACTCATCAAAGGTTGGACATAAAATTGTCCCAAATTCTTGGCTACATTCATCATTGAAAATATTCTAACAGACTGAATCTAATTTTAAAATACTTGAAGCCAATAAAGTTTGGACATATCCTACTCATCAAGTGTTGGACATAAAATTGTCCACAATTCTTGGCTACATTCTTCATTAAAAATATTCTAACAGACTGAATTTGATTGTAGAATACTTGAAGCCAATAAAGTTTGGACATATCCTACTCATCAAGTGTTGGACATAAAATTGGTCCAAAATTCTTGGCTACATTCTTCATTAAAAATATTCTAACAGACTGAATCTGATTTTGAATTACTTGAACCAATAGAGTTTGGACATATCTTACTCATCAAGTGTTGGACATCAAATTGTCCAAAATTCTTGGCTACATTCGTCATTGAAAATATTCTAACAGACTGAATCTGATTTTAAAATACTTGAAGCCAATAAAGTTTGGACATATCTTACTCATCAACTGTTGGACATCAAATTGTCCAAAATTCTTGGCTACATTCGTCATTGAAAATGTTCTAACAGACTGAATCTGATTTTAAAATACTTGAAGCCAATAACGTTCAGACATATCTTACTCATCAAGGGTTGGACGTAAAATTGTTCAAAATTCTTGGCTACATTCGTCATTGAAAATATTCTAACAGACTGAATCTGATTTTAAAATACTTGAACCAATAAAGTTTGGACATATCTTACTCATCAAGTGTTGGACATCAAATTGTCCAAAATTCTTGGCTACATTCGTCATCGAAAATATTTCAACAGACTGAATCTGATTTTAAGATACTTGAAGCCAATAACGTTCGGACATATCTTACTCAACAAGGGTTGGACATAAAATTGTCCAAAATTCTTGGCTACATTTGTCATTGAAAATATTCTAACACACTGAATCTGATTTCAAAATACTTGAAGCCAATAACGTTTGGACATTTCTTACTCATCAAGGGTTGGACATAAAATTGTCCAAAATTCTTGGCTACATTCGTCATTGAAAATATTCTAACAGACTGAACCTGATTTTAAAATACTTGAAGCCAATAAAGTTTGGACATATCTTACTCATCAAGTGTTGGACATCAAATTGTCCAAAATTCTTGGCTACATTCGTCATTGAAAATATTTTAACAGACTGTATCTGATTTTAAAATACTTGAAGCCAATAACGTTCAGACATATCTTACTCATCAAGGGTTAGACATAAAATTGTTCAAAATTCTTACTCATCAAGGGTTGGACATAAAATTGTCCAAAATTCTTGGCTACATTCGTCATCAAAAATATTCTAACATAACAAAATTTTAGCTCAAGATTACATAGCAATCAATAAAGATGCATACCTGTGAAGCTATGTCTATATCTATAATCTTCCTTCAATTGTGAAAGCAATATTCAAATCCCAACAAACACAAGCCACAATATAAAGTGACACAAGGTCAAAGAAAATAAGCCTAGGAATCTGTATTTTTTGAACATATTTGAATTTGAGAAAACAATGAATATCCATTTTTAATGTTAAACACAGAATTTCTCTGAACTGATAATGTGAACAGTGTTCAAAGACAAGATACATTTCATATGTTAACCAATCCACACGCATAACAAGCAAAATAATAGTAGCCTAGACATTATAAGCATGGCCAAGACGCCATTTTGTCACATATTATTTTGATTGGTTTGTATTTTTGCTATTTTGGACAATTTTGATGGCTACACATTATTCTTCAACATAGAGAAAGTAGAATGTTTATTTAAAATGAATACCTGATCTACCTTTTATCTAATGAATACCATTAGAGAAAATTAAAGCAAAAATGAAAATAAAACACAACTTACCAATTTCCTCCTGGTCTTCCAATACCCAAGAAGGTATGGACTCAACTGCAGCTGCCTGATTGGCTGAAAATGGATCAGCTTACCGATAGGCTGAAAGTGATCTACAGATCATAAACCACCTTGACCTTTACATTATTAGGGAGGGAAATTGAAATATGAAGAAATACACGTATGGACACATATTGATGGACATTCTGGGGTCCAAACCTTTCTTGGGTTTTTCTTCTGAAATACCCAATAAAGTCATGAAAAACACATCCCAATTTCAGTTGTTCTTGGGTATACCCAACAAGTCCCTAAGTACCCAACAAGTGTCCATTGTACTAAAATTTGACCCAACAGATAGCCATTCGTGAACACGGACGGACGGACGGACGGACGTCCGGACGGACAGGGGCGACGACATAATACGTCCACATGAAAATGTGGGCGTATAAAAACAGGTATTCCACAAGCGAAATTCTCGGCTTTCGCTCGGTGCAGCCATGTTTTTGCATACATAATGAAATTATTTTAAGAATAAGTTATTTGATTGGTCGGTCGCTAAGGTCAATGGTTGAAGTGTCCAATCAGAAACAAGCAGATCAGGTTATTAGGCATGCGCACTGAGCTGATGTCCTAGATATTCCTTCTCGTCGGTTTATCGCTAATATTCTTGATAAATACGTCATTGTTTGTAGATATTTTTGAAGACTTTCAAATAAAATGGCTTTAAATTTTTTGTAGATTACTCAATAAGTTTGACAGACACCCATAATTCAATAAAGAATAATAATACCATTACTAAGTTCTGTTGTTTTGAATAACATTTATGTCATTGTATGTCAAAGTTACATGTATATGTGTCAAAGTTACACATGTAAATATACACACAACAAGAAATAAAATAAGCCAATATTGAAATATTGTACAATTTATAAGAAATACTTATATGAAAAGTCATTTTATTAAAGTAAAATAAATTAATGGAACATATCTGCCTAACAGATCCCAAATCATTTTTTTCTACAGTTAACAATTTTAGTCAAAATTATATCTCTGAAAGTTATGGACAGATTTTATTGAAACTTGGAACCACTTCCTATACTGACTTTGTGCAATAGGAGAATTTTTTTTTTTTTGAAGTCTGCAAAATAGTTGCTGATGTATTGCACGAAGTAAAACATTTGGTGTTGAATATTGTTTGCCAATTGTTTGTTGAATAAAAAAGTTAATTTAGTAGGGGATATTGGTCAAACCAACTTTTATTTGGTGATGGCATTCGATCAAGTTTTAAAAAGTATTTCAGACAACTTTTGTATTTTACTTCATTATTTCATTCATTCAGTTTACCATGTAGGTTAATACCTGGTAATATAAATTAACTTTGAGCTTTTGGGGGTAGAATAAAATCAAAATGATGGTTTGTGTTGGTTTGTATACTTTGTGTTGTAAAATACACTTTGTGTTGTGTTTGCCTCACACCCTCATTGGATTGTCACGAAGGTAGTGACAAGAAACGTAGTTTCAATTCAACACAGCCTTAGTGCTAATATTTACATTTGAATAATTTCTAAAGGTTATTTGAGTCGATATTTTGGTTATCGATATTCAATGATATCTGATCAAAATTTAGTGTTCTGTGTAAAATATTAATCAATGCTTTCAATTAACATTCAAAAATAAATCAGCAGTGAAGGAAAAGGTATAGTTGAAAGATTCCCGATTTTTAGAAATCTCAAAGATAGGCTGGCACTGCCAGGCAGGATACGCCCACATTTTTGAGAGATGGATAGAGAACAAGCAATACCGAAAGTGATTTTTCCTATGTGCAAATATCGAAATGAATTAAGATCTTTGGGTTATAAAGGTTCATTTCAGTAGGCTTCAAATTCGACTGGGGATCATGTTGCTAAGTGGGTAAATGGGATAATAATTCTGACCCCAGAGGGGCCAAAAGCTAAAAAAAAGGTCATTTTTCGTACAATCAGGGGCCATAATTCAGGAAGTTACAATCCGATATGCACAAATATCGAAAGGAACCAAGATCTTTGGGTTATAAACATGCATGTCAAGTTTCATCAAAATCGGTTCAAAATTGTGACCTGTATAGGGTCCACAACCTTAATATAACGTATTTTCACACTAATCGCGTACAAACGGCGGCCTTTTTGTCTGTCAATTTTGGTCCGATTTTCACAAAATTTTACCTCAATCATTATTACCATGTAACGGTGATATAATCAAACGCTTTTTTAAATCGGATAATAATTTTGACCTCCAGTGGGACCACAAGCTAAAAAGGGTGATTTTTCGTACAATCAGGGGCCATAATGCAGGAAGTTACGAATCAATGAGCGCAAATATCGAAAGGAACCAAGATCTTCAGGTTATAAACATGCATGTCAAGTTTCATCAAAATCGGTTCAAAATTGTGAGCTCTATAGGGTCCACAACCTTGATATAACATATTTTCACACTATTCGCGTACAAACGGCGGCCATTTTGTCCGTCAATTTTGGTTTGATTTTCACGAAATTCGAACAGAGCCTTCATTACCATGTAACGGTGATACAATCAAACGTTTTTTTAAATCGGATAATAATTTTGACCTCCAGAGGGACCACAAGCTAAAAAGGGCGATTTTTCGGACAATCAGGGGCCATAATTCAGGAAGTTACGATCCGATGGCCGCAAATATCGAAAGGAACCAAGATTTTGGGGTTATAAACATGCATGTCAAGTTTCATCACAATCGGTTCAAAATTGTGACCTCTATAGGGTCCACAAGCTAAAAATATGATATTTCGTACAATCAGGGGCCATAATCCATGAAGTTCCGATTCGATACATGCCAATATCGAAAGGAACCGAGATCTTATGGGGATAAACCTATATTTCAAGTTTCGTCAAAATCAGATAAGAATTGTGACCTGTAGAGAGTCCACAAACAAATTGTGGACGGACGGACAGACTTCCGGACGTCTGGACGGACAGGGGCGACGACATAATACGTCCACATGAAAATGTGGGCGTATAAAAATGCAACAAAACAAATGCTAATATTGATCGTTTAAGTTGAATAAAATCGAGTAGTACAGAATAAAATCAACCTTTGATGTGATCAATGCTATAAAAATTTCTGTGGCATATACTTATTGTGACTGGCTCTGTATGTTAAATAATTTACAATTCAAATGTGATCATAAAAGATGCCTACTAGATGATTAATTACGATGACAAAATAAAATAGATTTAACTTCAAGGCCAAGCCTTTCTAAATCAGTAATCACAATATAATAATATACACTATTTTAATTGCTCATTAAATTACCATATGATAATACACACTATTTTAATTGCTCATTAAAGTCTCATATGCAAATACAAATGTGACCCGAGTTGGCAAAATGAATTGGAATGTCTAATAAAACAAAGCAAGTGAAAATACTGGTAATGATTTTGATTTAAACACATTTTTTTGACGTTTTTAAGAGTACTGTATTCATAAATCTTTCTTTTTTCTTAAAACTCTCCGCAAAATTAGTTATTTTTCTTCTTGAAAATAACATTAGACCTACTGTACATGCAAAACAACTAAACTTCATTTCTCAATCAACAATATTATTTCCTGAAAGGTGTAACTAATTAATGAGATTAATAGAATTTATTCTCTCCAAAGTTATACAAAACATAGATTATTAATGTATGGACTATTCTCATTTGTTCTAAATTATAACGTTATCATAGGAAATGTGAATATGCCACATGTTTTGCATCAAATAGAGTGCATTGCGTGAGATAAATATTAAAGTTGGAGCGAAAAGATATATAAACATTTTTTTTTATATAAATTTTTGGTATCCATTACGACCAAAATTGTTAGTCGGATCAAATTTTTATTACAATTCTTACTTAGCATCCCTGAAAAACCATTGGAAAGAAATATTAAATGACAAAATAGCAAATTAATGGCATGGTTGCTATGTCACTTTCCTGACTTGAGCAGCTTTATGCAGACACAGCTCAGTCAATTTTTGCCCAATGCAAACCAACCATACACCATTATAAATGACAATAACTCAATTTTCTCATTTCGACTCATTTTGCCAGCCTGGGTCACAAATTAGATGATGACAAGGGAGGGAACTCTATTTAATGTGCTATGGCCACAACTTGCACAATTTTTCATATTGGCAGTTTTCTGACTTGACAATTGATCTCAAACTCATACCATTTTACAGAAGATTTTGCAGAAGATAATTATATACAAATGAAAACTTACGTCAACAATGGGACCATTACAATAGCCACATCTAGGAGCAAAGAGGTTATGATAATCTGTTTCACAATAGGCTAATCCATCTCTTTCGTAGAAATTCATTGTACCAAGTTCTTCATTACAGTGAGCGCAAGTAAAATGTTCAATATGCCAAATTTTACCTAAAGCTGTTATAACCTACAAAACCAAATACACAAAAATATTAATCATAAAAACATTTAATGTAAAGTAAGATTTAGTAATAGGTTAGATCTCTATCTAAAACAACTTTTCATCGTTATAAAACTATGTATTCACTTTGGACAGTCCCCGTTCTGATGGGACACTGACTGACTTGAATCAGCATAGCCTTCAAGATCATGTACAGAAAATTACATGGATTATTTTCCACAAATTAGGCAAAGTCTATTTGATTGTTAGCTAAATGAGTCTAGTGTTTTTCCACCTACTTTGGCTAATGAAGAGGTGCATATGCTATACAGTGTGCTATGACTTTGAGCACAACGTTTCAAATTCCAACTTTTAAGTCCAAGCCATGTTAACACTGAACCTCAGGTTTTTTTTATCCCATCTGAACAATAAGACACCATTCTTTGTAGGCCCTCCATCTTGCAACACTGACAAGGAGAATCCATGGCCGATAATCCATGGAAGCTTTCTCAGCAAACACTATGAGTGAACCTGGCACCTCCTGATTAACGAGCTAGCATCTGACTGACTGACTGAGCCAGATAATAAAAGTAATGACTCACCTGTCCTACAACAGATTTATTACATGCAGCACAAACACCTTTAGTTTTAACACTAGCACCTTGTCTATTCATATCAGACTGTAAATCACCTAACATAGTCTCTAACTGGTTATTCTGTTGTACAGGACTACGAGGACCTTGGGGACTTAGAGGACCTTGGGGACTACGAGATGTAGGGCTAGTAGGAGAAGTAGATGAATGGTTTCTGCTTTTCTGAGGTTTGGCGTATGCTGGTTCTGATTGAACATTCTGTGGCTGAGGCTGATGGGTAATCTGCAATGAATGCAAAGTTCCAATTAATTTCAATACTTTTATGGGGTTTATCAGACAGTTGATCAAAACTAGGAAGCACAATTTAATAGCAGAAACAGAAATTCGCAGAGGATAATCCAAGAATTTACATAGGCTTCAATATTCATGTTAATTGGACATCCAGTAACGACAAGTCACATGATGCTTAAAATAGACTTTATTGCTTGGGAAGACATCTTTAAAATTCAATACAAATTGTACATATTATATTCTATAGTTGTTTTCATTGATTTATCGATGGTTGTTTAAAAAATCAGTTTCAAATAAACTATTTCCAAAATAAAACAGTTATATTTGGGAACATTTATAAATTTGTGTAAGTGGATGTAAATATTGACAAAATCAATCGAATTTTCAGCAGAGGTGTAAAAAATAGTTTCAGCAATTCAGAATTCACAGTTGTTTTTTTCTTCCTGAACAGACCACAAGTAGAAAGCCCTGGGATAACTATGTTAAAAATAAAAATATAATATTTTCAATCCGCAGATAATTTAACTAACTAACTAACCTTAAATTCTGATAATGAGGACATTAAGTCATCAAGTTCTTTAGTTGCTGTAGAAGCACCTTGATAGGGTCGCACTGGTCCATCACCCTGGTATGTCTGATGGGTGTGAGTTGTAGTAATTTGACTGTAGTTATCTCCCCTTACACCACCACTGAAAAATAAAAAATATTCACATATAATGTCAAATTTAATGTAAAAAATAATACCATGTTGCACATTGTTTCAGAATTAGTAGCTTGTTAACAAATGCCATATTATTCTGTAGAGAATTAAAGTATTCTGCCAGGTCTCCTTCCTTGGCACACATTAAATTGAAGATGTTTTAAAGTTGTATGTTTCTTGTACAATATCAAGTTAAATACAACTGAAGAAACGGATATTTAAACAGGTGAGAAAGTTGATGATTTGGACAAAAAAGTTATTTTCAATAAAATGCATTGTATGTATGCTGAGTTGATTTCAAAGGCAGGATTATCAGGTAATTCAAGGAAATTTTGCCAAAACCTACATCACACTCCAAAGTCTGTAAAACATTTGATATTTTGAATTTTCAAGATTCAATGTTGTCATAACTGAGAATAAAAATCTTTGAAATGTAATCTGTAAACTAAATCAGATAAATAATTACCCAAGTATAAAAAATTCCCTTCTTACCATATTAATAAAAGGTATCCTCGGCCAAATTAGATTAGTAATTAGACAAAAAAAACTAATTTCCTGTTGGCTGTTTCTAAAGGCTATATTCATGTCATCCTTGAGGAAATTTACAATGATTTTCTTGTAGCACATAGGCAATCATGAGTCACAGCATTATTATATGATGTAATGTTTTGGAAATACTCCTTGATTTCTTTACTTATTGTAAGTTTGTTTGTATTTTGAGTGAAGCTCAAGCTATAGCCCTGTAAGTTTGTCTAATGTTTATGTGTAGTGAGGTCCTCCTGTATAGTACTTACAATTAACAAGCAGAGAAAAATACATATACACAACAAAATAACAAATTCTTGATACTTCGATATAAATAGCCCAGCAGTTTATACCATGCACTACAATTGGTGTTTTGGCAAAGGTTTTTAGGACAGATTCCAATTCCTAGTGTTGACATTGTCTAAAGTTATTGTTTATGTAGGACATATCTAACCTTCCCCTACATTCTTAAACTAATACAAATTATAATGAAATCCTTTCTCATTAAGTTATTCTACATAAAATGAATAATAAATTTCTCTGTATATAGCCAATGTAACAGTAGGGTAAAACAGAATTAGAAGTGTAATTAAACTATTCATTTTATGTTTAGATAACTTTAAATTATTTTATACTCATTGTAATCATTTATAAAGCCAAGTTGTACAGCCATATTTTAAAGATTGATACAGTACTAGTACAATGTAGCTAAAAACATTTTGACAAATAAAACAATTTGTGTCAATTTGGCTTCTATTTACAAGTACTCAAGATCTTGTTGAAAAAAGCCCAGAAACTGAGAGCAAGCCCTACATGTATTAGAAAACTAACATGTAGCAGTATTGTATGTGCATTTGAGTTGCAACGGTGGTTAGAGATCAATCTACTAGGGACATATTGGCCAAATTACCAACCCTAAGGTCATGGAGGCCCACATCATACCCAACACCCCGAAAAGGCCCAGTATCCAGACTGATTTTTCAGTAACATGCCCGATCTCTACCAACACACACGCTTATGGTGTGGTTTTGACACTGGTTTTGGGATGACAACGGCCGTCAAACCATACAAAATGGCACAATGATACACAGGATCGGACTGATCGCTATGTCACTCCAACAATTCAATTCAGGCCATTATTATCATGTTTAAATTGGATTGGTTTTTCAATGTAATTTAATTTTCTATGGTGCCAAAAGCAGTCACGGGGTAATCCACTGGTTGTACAAATTTTGTGGTTTTCAAGGTGTTTTTTCAAACTACAATTTACATTTATTTTTTAATGAGAGTGATAATTATAAATTGATCCTGTACATGCAGACAAAAAAATACTGTCTAATTACATAACAGAAGAAAATACTTTAAGTTAACCACAGATTTACAATCCTACATGTATACACATGTAAACATAGCCAGATGTGGTGACAGTTTCAAAACAACTGAATTAACGTATACATGTTAATATACATTTAAAAAATGTGATGCATTTGTTTATTTACTGAGTTTTAGTGTATATATATATAGTAGGTAGAAGTAGAGTGTATATATATATCTATCTATAAATAACCCATCAGTTGAAGGCAGAGAGATGAAACTAACAGAGACTAGATAGAGTAAAGATGTTGTAGGGATGTTATAGTATGAGTCATACTAAATACTCTATCTATAGTGAACATGACAGGATACAATCACCCTATTTGGTTTACTATTAACTAAGCTTCACACTAACACATCAGTACTCTACATGTGTTGACTAGTCCCCTCAAAACACAGGTGTCTTTCCTTGGCAAAATAAACACTCAAACTTTCTTTTCAATGAGCTACATGCAGTTCATGTATACTGATACATGCAATTGAATGTTTAAGAAATATGAGAGAAACTTGGGTTTAATTTCCACTCAAAACTAGTAGGTCATTTTGGAACTAACATTATACTATTACATGTAGATTAATGTATTCCTTCTAAAAATAAACATCAAAACTTTATTTCCAATGAATTACGTATAGGATTGTTTTAAGAAACACAGCCACTCAACATCAGTAGGTCATTTTGGGACTAGCATAATAGACCACTACTTTTAATTACTAATTCGTATACCCTGGAGGCTCTTTACTAGTGGAGAATACAGACGAAAGCTCTTTAATTTCTATGATGGAACTGTTGGATTGAACACATGGCTTACACAAATTCATGAAAGGTTTATTCATTTGTTCTTCTTCATTTGAATACATTATGAGCACTAATCATTAAAACTGCATCCTCAACATTCCGTACAATAAATATAATATTTGTATGGAATCTGGCCACAATAAGATTTAGCTGATTGTTTTTGGCTAAACTGAGCCATTACCAGTTCAAGAAACTATTTAAATATTATAAATGGTTAATTGTATGTGTCCATCTTGTCTACGATATCACCCTAGGTTAGAAGTGAACGTTAAACCCCAGGAACGAACGAATGTGTCCATCAAAAGTTCTTGCAAAATATCAAAAAGCAAATAATTTGTCAAATATCAGGCCCCGAGTTCACAAAGCATTCTCAGACTTAAGTTGAGAATTTACTCAAAATTGTTTGCCTTATTTTAACTAAAACATAGATCTTTATAAAAGTTTTGTTGTTTTAACGTATCAAATACATCAATAAGAAAATATATGCAAGGTTTTGTGTTTCTGGATCAAAGATATTTTTTATAAACAGTGATTGAAAGTTGAGCAAATTCTCAACTTAAGTCTGAGAATGCTTTGTGAACTTGGGGCCAGGTCATTCTAAATTGGAGTTTGGGGGAAATCACAATCCTAAATAGTATTATGGGTAATTAAAGCTTAATGCCTAATAAGACACCACCCATCATCATTTCACATAATTTAAGAGACAAAAACAAAATTGTCAGAATATTTTTATCACTCATGAAGTAAACTTATTTCTTTTTTCATCTGAAATTAAAACCTAGATTAGATGAGTCAGCTGTATCTTTGAAATGGTTGCCATGACAACTGATTATCTTGAGGTATATTTTTTGGTTAGAATTGAGAAAAGAGAAGTTTGTTAAATTCTAAAAGAAACTGTTTGTATCATTTATCTGCCACAGAATTTTCAACACATTTATAAAATAATAAATGATTACAAGCACTGTGTGTCAAATAATCCAAATAACCAATTACAATATATGCCTATAATTCATTTTTATCATTAAAGTTTGATGTATTAGCTCTGTTTTACACTATAGGTACAGGTAATTCAGGTGATGTTCTTTCCCTAGATTATAAGAGAAATGGAATATGCTAAGGGACGGAAGCAAAATGTTAACGCTTACATCTAAAATCCAAATAAATAACCTGTGGATAGATGTTGACCCACCCATTCACAGTGATTGAGCAAAAAAATGTTAATATATTTCAGTTCATGATTCAACATTTCATTTGCCATTTTCTTTTCATTTGAATGCAAGTGTTGACAGTCTGGAAGTAGTTTTATATAAGCATTAACCCGCCGGCCGTCAGTCTTCATCTGGAACGGCTGTGTTCCAAGCTATATTATGCGGTGTCTGGATAAAATCAGACTTTTATCTTATAAAAATAATGTGTAGGTGAAATTCAACTTTCGTTATCAAGTACAGCACATGGGTCATTCACTGTATAGACCTCTAAAGGAATTGGAATCGATTATCAGGTCACCCAACTAAAAAACTGACCCAAAATCTTAAAAGGGTTACGTGTTCGGATAAAAGTTCTTGACTTTCACGTCCAAACGACTCAATATTTTGAGCTGAAATTTTGAGACAAGGTAAATACACCATTCCTCTATATTTTGGCACGTAAATTTCATATGTACTCAGACTTTTATTTTGAGAGTCTGTTCATATCTAGGTAGTCCCTTTAAAAATTACAATATTCTTTGTAAAAATTATCTTGGAGATGAACAAATTAATTCAAAGTCTGGGCATTGAGAATTGAGTATTCCCAGGGAATTTTTTACTTCTGAGTGAAAGATAACCAGTACCCATTTTTTCGCTTTGCTGACTGCAATTTGGTGCAAGCAGTGCATTGAAATAAAATCAATGACTTGTAGTTTTTCTTGTGTTAGATATGCAAACTACATTTTCTTTGATAAAATTACAAGAAAAGCTCTGCAGGATAACGCCAGATGTTAACATGCATGAACACCCATGCACACACATACAATAACAAGAATCAGGTAAATACATCAGTATTATGTCAAAGTCATTACAACAAATAATAAAGAGGTAATGGCTTCTTCATCTGTTCTTAAAAAATGACCTAGGCACTTTTTTAATGACCTAACAAAATCTTTATCATAAAATCATTCTTGTGCAAGACAGTCAATCATTTTTACAATCCCACTGTCTGTAGCTAAAACAATTCACTCTGGTAGGGTTTTTTTGAGGTTGAGATTTGGTACAATTTTATTTCAATATGCACTTTAGCAGGGGGAGTGAATTGGAGGGCCACAGAAACTTCACAAGCTTTGGCAGGTGACCTTACTACTTGTTACGGACAAGCTGGGGATAGAAACCATGTCGCCTGACTGAATGATACACCTTACCATCTGAAGGGTACACATTAGACCACGCAACACCCCCTGCCCATAATGCTTATTATACAGATCATCTTATTATACTTTATTCAGCCATTGGAAAATTATCTTGTTTACTTCAAGGTGTTTAAATTCTCAAAAGGGCATTATTGAGAAACACAAAAGGTATACATGTAGCTACAGGGAAATGTGTAAATAAACACTTACCTATGTGGTGATTGGTTGGGTACCGAACTATCTAATTCATTCAGTAAACTTTCTACGGTAGCACGCTCATTAGCACGGACAGGTTTAGGAGCTACATTAGGGGGACCTCTGTTCATTCCATTGACCACTGGGCTATTAACTACAAAATAGTGAAAATTATTATCAACATGCAACAATTCTCGATTTGTTTCCTGTGTGCTAGTCTAGAAGATACTGACAATTTTTTAAACCATCGTTTTTAATAAACTTGGTATCAACCGGTACGTAAATCCTGAGACATGCAGAATAAACTGACCATAATCGCTGTTAGGTTAACCATGCGCCATTTGCATTTTTTGTTAAAAATATCAAAATTTTTATAGTTATAGCTTAATTAATCCATGCTAATGTGTATTCAGATTGATTATGTAAGAAAACAATATCAACACATTAATGCTAGATAATGTCTCAGCTTGGATTCAATTGAATTTAAAAAAGGCCTACCAATAATTTACATGGACAAGTAAATGATAGTGGGCTTATTGCATAATGAAGCATTAATTGCAGCTTACATCCTTAATCTCAGGATCTAATTATTCATGTAATTACGTATGTTTATGCATTATTTATACTCTTAACACAGTATGAAATATGAGTAGCGTGAAATCTTACAAGTTATATGACCTATTAATTAGGGTTTGTCAAGATCTAACAAAAAATTAATTATAGCACACTCATTAATAATTTATTCTACTGGAATAATAGAAAGCCAATTGTTGAAAGACCAATTTGAACATGTCAATTAGCGGCAGTACTTGTTAAGTTTTATTCTTTTATTTCCTGTTCACTTGAAAACTGTAAGTATCAACGCCTCACATACTCGTGCTTAGATTCGTATCAATACTGATTTAATCATATGCTAAGTTAAAGCAAACTTTATTATTGGAAAGAAACGACAATATTCCCTCACATTAACTGTCTTATATACAAGAACTGGGTGAAAAGTTCTACGCCTATCTATGAAAGACCTATATAAAGCCAATGGTACCCATTTATTTCGAGGTGTACTGTACACACTTTTTACCAACAATGTTACAGGGACTAGATGCTGGTCAGGAAGAAATTTTCTTCAGCTATCCTTGATAAATCGATTTAACAGTTACAACTGAGATGAGGCCCTGATACATTTTTGGAAACCAATCTAATCCATGGTTACAAATCCAGCCAAAAATTATCAGGATCTACTCCAAAACGGTACTCAGATACTCAGATACTTCTACGTCCAGCATGAGTCCAATTAATGGAGGGTTAGAATAACAATTTACCTGCATTTTTCTTGTCAACTTCATTCATGAATTGAGCTGAGTTTAAATCTTGCAACAGTTGGTCTAATTCAGACAGGTTACTACTTAATTCTCCTGACATCTCTGGTTCTCGTTGTTGTTGTTGATTTATACCACCTTTATTAACATGGAAATTCTGTGCTTCATAGATTGGCTGGAGAAAAAAATAATAAATAATTTGACTACACAGCGCAGAGACATAGACTGTAAAAATGGCAGCTGAATCTACTCAATGAGTCCCTTGAAATTTGAACATCTCAAAAATGTTTGTATCTCCTCAGCCATGGATTTTAATATTTATCTTAATTTTGCACACAATTTAATCCAAAAAGCCAAACATAACCCTATATGAATCTTATTACTGATATTAATCCATTAGACTTAGTACATCCAGTCTTTGGAAATATCTATCTCGTGATATTGTATTAATTTGATCGGCACTCCTATGGAAATTTCCATAATAATTGACAAATGACATCTCAAATGCGTCTCTGATTGACCTGACTATTCAAGCCAGTAAAAAGAATCTATTATCCTTAGCAATGAATCGTTGGAAACTAGCCTTCTGCCACTAATAACTATTTAAAGGCAAAATTTTGACTTGATCTAGTTGGTAAATTTCCCTACTGCACAAAAGGCTAAGATAATGTGGATGAAAATGGAACAACCCCCCCCCCCCCCAAAACAAGATAAAGCATCAATAAAATTCATAAGGATTGTCTATTCATTAATTAGTCACAGTAAAGATATATCTTTGACAAGTCTTGGAATATGCCACCTGTCACAGGAATTGGTCAAAATTCCTTTGGAGCCTGTCATTTCATTGGCACAGATGTTGCTTTTTTCATTCTGATACTGCTAATTAATATTCGACAAAATGTTAAAAAATAAATACAACTTCCCGAGTGATAGACGTTTTGTCCGTGAAATGTACAAATTCAGTACGGTAAAGTTAAATATAATGTAAAGTTTAAGGATAATATAAACTTTAATATATATTTCTAAGTGAAGCTGGTTTATATTGTATATGTTCAGTGACCGGGATACTGTATATAACAGTTATTTCCTGTTTATCTTACATCTTTAAGTACTGTTACATGAATGTCTCTAAGTCTACAATTATTATACATGTAGTGAAATTGATTATATTAAATTTGTCTTGAGGTCAGATTAGATATTTGTGCTGGTTGATATACATGTATCTACAGTTTTATTATTTACCAAGATTATCCTCTTAATATTTAAGATCACAATCCTGCTTATCCTGATTATCATAATGAACATGATGAAATGATGATGATGCTGATGATGATGTTGGTGATGACGATGTTGGTGATGATGTACGTGTATGATGATGTTATATACATGTAGTTGTTGATAATGAAAATGTATGATGATGATTTAAAGTTAGTAATGACGATGTACATGTACATGTATGATGATTATAATGTTGGTGATGACCATATGATGATGACATAATGTTAGTGATGACGATGTGCGATGATGATAAATGAAACAAGGTTTAACGTCCTACTGTTCTGCTCTGACTAGGGCTGTGTCGATATATCGATACACCGATATGTATCGATACGTTCCAGCGATATTTATATCGATATGTAATATGGCCGTATCGTCGTATCGTTGAAAAAAATTCTTCAGTTCAGAAAGACCATGAGGGATGAATTGAAACCCACGTAGCGAAAGAAAACGATCTCAGCATGATGGTTTGTCAATCGAACGTCTTCAACTCCCCGTATGAATTCAATGTACCGCTAAATATTATAATAACTGGATCATGCATTGATGGATTCACTGACCAGTTGTTAGGTAAATTTAAATCTTCATTGAATATAATCCTCTCTGATAGAACACCGAATACACCGAGAAACAATCATTTTATAATATATTTTCCCGATGGCATCTCTAATGCTGAATTCCAATGACACGTGACATCGGTTGCAAATTAGGTCAATAAACCAGTTCTAAATAGCGCTTACCATGACTTTTTTTTTATTTTATACACATGCTGACAAAAGTTTAATTTAATAAATATTGTCGTTTTTATTGAAGGCTATATCATAATCGTACGGAATTTTTATTTTTGAAAGCAATTTCAAGTATGGTTGTCACGTGACAATTGTGTCGTGTGTCTATCATCATTGGCGAATGAATAAAAAACTTTTGCAAGTTACCTGACTAGTTACGTTATAGATTTAAGCTACAAATTGTGTTATGAAGAAATGCCATGGTGACGTATCAGCTTATTTTGGCTACGGTATTTTCTGATATTGACAGTAGTAGAAAAATGCTAATATTTTAGATCATCCACTTACGAAAAATGAAACGCGAATGTTTCATCGAATAAACGAAGACGGTAATTTTTATTGATTATTCTGGAATATTACTGACGTAATTTCAACATGCTATGTGAATTAAATATGGACAATATTCAAAAGGTGTACCTGTTGTTATTTTTGTGGTAATCACGTACATTAAAATACGACATTCTCCATAAAAAAATTACCTAGAATTATTTTTATTGAAGTCTAGTTTTAAAGGGAATGGACGCATATAATTAACCCATTTCCTACGGGACCTCAATTGTAGTGTAGTTTGGGATTATTTTTGGCATAATTTATGACGTCACCATATCGCGATACGTATCGCATATCGGTTTGCCGTATCGCCAATACGTATCGTATCGAAAATGAACTATATCGACACAGCCCTAGCTCTGACATGGCTTATGAAGACCATTGATGATATAATGTTTGTGATGATAATGATGGTCACAATGATGATATTTGATTGGAATGGCAAATATAAGGAAATAAGGATGGTGAAAGATGGCAGTGATTTGAAATTTATGTCATACAAAAATATGCTTAATGTTTAGCACTTAGACCATCAGAAGCCACCTCAAACTTCCCCATCATGGACTCTGCTGTATGGTCCTGTCCTATAATACAGAACGCTATTTACATCTCTCATGTGGTATGAGATGGTATACATGTAAATAAGGAACAGCAATTTGTGACTATTTTTGTTCTGTTCTCTTCAAGAGAAGTCTTAAACCAGGTGGGGTGAAGATAAGGATTTGCTGAGTAAAATTCTTTTATTTCATCTTTTACTGAAGATCAAAAAGCCACCAAAAACTGGGCAATTTATGACTAATTTTTTTAAATAGCTGGGGCAGGGAAAAAAGTTGAGCACTACCATAAAAAACATCTAAAAGAATCTTCTTACCTCATTTGATCTAGGTGGGAGAGAATCTAGAACTTCATGTGATGGAGGTGGTGGAAGAGGTGGTGTAGATCCACGTGAGTCTTGTGAAGATGAGCTGGCTCTAGAGTTTATTACAGTGACTGGTTGACTTTGTTGAGGTTGTGATAAATGAGCTGTTGTTGATTGTAAATCAGCTAATAGTGCATCTGAAAAACATACAATAAAACATACATGAGAATGAGATCTTGGAGATATAATAAACAAGTCTGTAAATAAAACACCTGAAACTGACAATGTCAGGCACAAGTTCACATTTGTCAGACACTATTCTTTTCTGCATCAACTACAGTATGCTAATAAAAACACACCAATGGAGAGTACTATGAAACAAATTTTCTCCTCAAACAATGGCATTTCTTCCTAATTTTCATTGAATTCCAGTCTCCGCCTGTCTTTTATTTGCATGCAGACATGTAAAGGCCAAGGGGCAGACTAAATTTTTCTGTTCCATAGAAAATCCTGAGAAATTTTCTCAGCCACCATTGGGTTGAACCCTGGGATCTCCTGTTTGGTGAGCATGCACCACACTCATCACTGAGCATGCACCACACTCACCACTGAGCATGCACCACAATCACCACTCAGCCACTTCGGTAACTCTTGATACAATAATTTTCCATACATACATGTACGTCACTTTCAATATCAAAGAGTTCTTCCGTTAGTTCACATGACCAATGCCTTAATTAAAAGGTCTTGTACAAGTATATAATTCAAATACAGGATTCCAGCTGACTCATATATTTTAAATCTAAATATATCATATTATAAATAAATCACCTTTAAATAGACTGACATTATGAATAGGAAAGTATATTTTAAACTAACAAATCTTCCTCCCTTATCACAGTTCAGTCATGTTTATCTAATTGAAATATCACATAATTCACATACTTACTTTTATTATGATACATGAATGCTATTTAAATATTAAAGAGACATATTGTTGAGATTCCACTGCTTTTTATGGAGTAGAACCGTTTGTGAAAATAAGGTGTTATTTTGATAACCATGTATTTAAGTTACTAGGCCTATCAGAGATTTGTATATATCTGCAAATTATGAAGGCTGTTGCTAAACATAGAGGTGACAACAATATCATTTTTCAGATTCTTAACAGTACTAGAAATACATGTACATGTATGTTTCACCTTTATCCAAAAATCATGACAATTCTATCAGCCTGTTGTTATGTGCTTTATATGCCAACATATTACCGGTACGAGCATATATTCGTTCAAAGCAAGTATGGTTGTACATGTACACTTATAACAAGATTTGAATTTCCCTTTAAACCGTTTGACAAGGTCACACAATAGACTTGTTTACAATAAATACTATTACTAGATATAGAGTAGGTATTTAACCACTTCAATGATTTTTATTATAAAACATAATAATGAACAATGATGTCAGTCTAGAATGTTACAAACTTGAAATAAATATTTGTGTGACTGTCCGTGTCATGTGTGTCATGAATGCCACCACCTGTGACATAAACCGTGGAAACTACATGTTTGTAATAAAGGAAGTCAATAAAATTTATATATTACTGGATGTCTGAACCATAAATACAATAATTAATTACAAACCTGAGCATTTTTGTTTAAAAGTCTCTGATCGTTAACACCTTACAAACTACAGTATTGTGAAAGTTGTCGATCTAAATGAATGAATGAGATCTGGTTTATAGCACAGACTGTTTGAAAGAGAGAGAGAGAAATGGGGTTTAAGTCCACTCGATACAAACCAGGTCATTTCGAGACTAACACATGGTTTCATTTTATTTCAATAAATCGCTTGCGTGTAGGGGTCTTTAGCAGTGGGAGAAAACCGGAGGACCGGGAGAAAACCCACAAGGTTGGACTGTTTGAAAGAAACATCAGTCCAAAATGATTCAATTCAGTTCAGTATTTTCAAAATTTGTCCATGTAAATGTAGCACGTGGTCGAAAAATTACCAAGGTGTTCCTTAATTAAATGTTAAATAGTCAATCTGAGTACATACATTGTATTAGCGTGGATTAAGCCTTGAGAAATTTTGATATTTTTCTAAAAAAAAATGCAAATCAAACACTTTTAGTGTATTACAGTGTGGATTATAAGTAGTATACTGATCAGCAAATTCACAGAAAAAATAATTTCTACTTTAAAGGCACGACACAATAGATTGTTTCAAATTTTCTTGTGCTTTTGCTAAAATTAGATTATTCACTCAATTTCTAATGAAAATGAAAACTTAAATGAAGTAAATCAGTTCAGATGCTCTTTCAATATGCATGTGGTATCCTAGATTATTAAGAACAGCCAAAGGGAATTTACATTGGGAGTGAACTGGAGCAGCAGGAATTCTGTGTTATATAGCCTTTAAATTTACTTGGTCAAAGTGTGCACAGATTTGTAAAAGTTGGTGAATATTTTAAGGTCTCTCTGCATGTTTTTATCAGTTGCTTTGTTGTTATTTATATGTATTTATATCAGACACACAATAATTTTCTCAATCAAGACAATAGAAAACTTCCTATTTATAGATCATGATTAAAAAAACATGGACATGTTTAATCTTACAAATATATTTAAAGATAATATTACTATATGAGACACTTTGTGCATAGCCTATGTACAGCCTACTTATTCCAAATCTGCAAACGAGGAACTTCTCACAAGACAACAATTAAAATCATAACCAAGTTCATTCTTACAAATATATTTAAAGACATTACTATATATCAGATTTTTGTGCCTAACCTACTTATTCCAAATCAGCAAATGAGGAACTTCTCACAAAATAACAATAATAAAGTAACCAACTTCAATCTTACAAATATATTCATAAACATGATAATATTATGAACTATGTGTAGTCCATACTCTATAAATAAAACATAACATTTTAAGATATTTACCGAATCAACAACATCTAAACCTGCAGCGGCTGCACTGCTTTCAATCTCCCACAAATTTGACACCGTTAAGACATTACGTGTAAACCTCAATCTAATCTACAACTACAGATCTCAACAAGATGGTTCATTAGAGGGGGGCCTAACATTTATATTCTGGCAAAAATTCAACCCAACTAACACTTTAGTCTACGGTATAAAATCGTGCCAAGTTGATATGTACATTACATGTAAAAGAGCATGTACTTGTTTTGTATAAATTTCAAGTGACATAACCAGGAACTGCAATTCTTGTTGTGTTAGTCTCAAACTTTAAACTTTTGAAACTTGTGGGTCTTTCCTTGTTTTGAGGAAATGAATAAGTTTATATATATATATAAGATTTTATAACATTTATTCTATAATAAATCAAAATTTACATCCACAAAAGATATCTATTTTATTCTGCTCTTCTAGTTCTATAAAAAAGGTGGTAACCAGATAATGTGTAAGGTGAGATTTACCAAAATTCCACGCTATTGTTTAATTTGCTTTAAGGTGGAAGTAGGATAGTCCCCAGCCACTGTTTAAATTGTTATAAAGTGGGAGTGGGCATAGTCCCGGGAAACCAATGTTAGTTTAAACTGCAGTAAGGTGGGAGTTGGCATGGCCCCCGAAAATGTTTAAATTGCTATAAGGTGGAAAGTAGAATCAATGTTTAAATTTCTGAGAGTAGCTAAATTCCTTGTTGTAATGTTGTTCAATGTATTTATTGTTGTAAGCTGGAGTACCTAAATTCTGTAGACAATGTGGGAGTAGCTGAAGTCCCACAGGTAAGTTTTAAATTGTAGTAAGGTATGAGTAAGGTAAGTTTTAAATTGTAGTACGGTATGAGTAGTTGCACTGTTCAAAACTTTAAATAGTACACTGCATGTAACCTGCTAAATCTTTCTTTGAATGAATGAAATATCTTACTTTTCTACACCAACTGGGATAATAAAGATGGGCATATGCGATACAAGGAAATTTTGCTTGGACAACACCTCAATTACAACAGGTACATGGCACCTCATTTTTTGTCCCATCAAAGCAACTAGATACTGTTCCTTGCCCAGACTCTCCATCCTGTACCACTGACAAGGGTTCATTCATATTGAAAAATCCTGGTACCTTTTTCGGCCAACACCAGAATCAAACCTTGTATGTCTTGGTTAGTGAGCCAGTACCTTACACACTGAGATTCACATATCTCTTTGATATGTATATAAATAATCAAAAGACTTGCTGATAATTTCAATACAATCAAAAATAAATTTGTTACATGTACATGTAGTCCAAATTTAATTAGTGAAACCAAAAATAGTACACATATGTGATACAATATAAGCATTTTATTTGAATATTTTTGAACAAAGTTGAAGTAATTAGAAACCACAGTTTTTCATGCAGAAACTCATTAAAATCTTTCAACTTCAATACTGCACCTCACAGGCAGAGAATATCAGCCAGTCTTAGAACTCTAGGAATTTTCTAAAAATAGATTTTGACAGCCTGTGTCTGGGCTTTGCAATAAATCACCCATTAAGGTTAGGTGAGGAAGACTATTTTTCTGGACTACCAAACCTCTACATATTCTATCTAAAACTATGCTTTACCTTTTGTTTCACGCTCCCAGCAAATGGTGGACATTTTGAATCTAAATAGTTTACTGCTAAAATCCAACTTTCACCTTGATAGAAGAAACGAGTCAAGCCACACCTTGACTTATGAGTATCATGAAGTCGACTTCTTATAGAAAATAGATGTAGGGGTATATAGAATTGGTAAAGATATAGATAGATTATAGAAGCTACAGTTAGCCTACATCTGTAAACCAAATGACTTGTTTTCTTTATCTACATGAAGCTAGGATCAAAAATAGACAATATATCAGTGAGGGATGATGGATGTTTTAGTTTTACCATTGCTCATGATATAAGGTTTCATTGTATTACATCTACAGGTACTACAATATAAGTATACAGTAGCAGACTTCACATAATCCTATAGATATATAGGTCAATATAATCTCTTTTCTTACACATGTAATACAGCATTCTTACTCTTTAATCTCAAATGTTATTTCACTAAACAAATCACAAGCTTATGACAAATAAAATAGCATACATGTATGTATGCATGTTCTCGATTAAATTGAAATATTTGCCATAATCTAAATCAGGTCATGCACATTCCTCACATATAACATGTACATTGTACTTGTATTAATGCCTCTGGAGATTCAAATGAATTGAATGCCAGGCTTCACAATAACTTTAATGAACAAAATACATGTACATCTACATGTATACACAATAATTTACATGTACAGTACCTACCGGTATTCACAATAATTTTAGTCTTAATAGTATACATAATAATTCTAATACAGATACATATAAGTCTAATACAGAGAGAGAGAGAGAGAGAGAGAGAGAGAGAGAGAGATTGGGTTTAACCTCCACTAGACACAAACTAGATCCTTTTGAGACTAACATACGTTTTAATTTTATTTCAATAATTTGCTTGCACGTAGATCGTAGGGGTCTTTAGCACTGGGAGAAAACTGGAAAAACCGGAGAAAACCCAATGGGTATAACAATTAATACATTGTCTAAGGACAGGCAACCCTACTCCTTGTCACGTACATTTGTACTTTATTGTTAGTTGAAAAGACAACAAAAATGTTTTGTAACGGAAAATGGAAAAAAATAAAATGAGGTTTTTAAAACCGTTTGACGTCAGGCATACATTATGCAGTACACGAAATACATGTATACTATTAGTTACTATAGGGGAACTTTTAGCCAAATAGCAATTCTACAGCCTACTCATATTTTGTTTACCAACAGTCAGTGGTATCCACAGGACTTTGTTTTTTCATATCTTCATTATTTCCCATGAAAATGGATATATGCCATACAGTGTGTTATGACTATTATGAGTGAAACTGCACTTGGACAGCAACACTGCGGCGGACGGCCTACTCTTTTCTGTGCACGTCAATGACTACACAGGACCTTGGTTTTAAGTGTCTCTTGCCAAGCCATTGTCTGCACCAAGGACAAGGGGAAACTTTCTCATACAATGCAAGGATCGTCATAAAAAAATTGTGGTCAAGTTTGAAGGATATAGGATTTAGAATTTATGAATATTTCAAATTCAAACATGACATGACACATATATTTCAGGAAGTTCTTAATCATTACATTGATTTATATCATCACTATAGTATCAAGTACATTGGTATGCTTACATTGTACTACTGTATAAGGTAATGCAAGAATTATGATTAATGTGTCATCCATATTTATAAATCCTGTTTTATAGGACAATACACAAAGATTTTATAATTCTACGAACCATCCTGTTCTTCTGTTCATTGTAGATACAGGATGTAAATGATGTACTTATTTAGTTTATTCAAAGAAACAATATGTCGGTTTTGAAAAGCGGGCGGGGAAGAATCATCAGCATTTTTCAAGCATGATTCTAATGTATTAAAATGAGAAGAAAAGTGTGCCAAGTCAATCCTATTGAAATAGCCTACATGTAAAAGCACAAGGAATCAATTAGCCTATACATGTAAACAGTTTTTGACAGAAAGAGATTTTAACTGTATGAAAACGGACATATCTGTATCGGTACATACATGTACATGTATGTTCAAATATTTTGTTTGATCAAACATGAATAAGTTTATAAACACAATTCTTAACAGATAGAGAATTACTGCATGAGCAAGGACAAAATTTTATTTTGTAATCAATGTTGTGTGGACATCCACCTATTACATCATATGAGTTTTCAGGCCCATTTCCCTGATTAAAACTAATAGTCCATCATACTTTCCTCATTCCACATGAAATGAAATAGGGTTTAGCCTCCTACTGTTCTGCTCTGAACTGGACTAATGAAGACCAGCATATGCCATACAGTGTACCATGAGGTAAATTTTGCCCGGACAGAGTAACAAGGGCCAACTCTTTTAACGAATTCCAAATGTTAAGGGATTTTTACGTGCATGCCAATGCACACACTTCATCGGTTTTTCATCCCATCTGAATGACTAGACAGCTGTCCCTGTCTACAGGGATCGATCATCTGACCCCTAGATTAGCAAGCCAGCGTCTTACCCATTTAGTTTAGCCACCATGATCCCCCTCATTCCACATAGATACACATGGTACTAAAACCATCACTTCAGAATAAATGTTATGATAATATATGCTACTGGCTGACTAAAACTCATTGCTCTAATTATAGAAAAACTTGTAATAAATATTTGAAAGTTATTAATTTTAAACATGTTTAACTTGATTTCTTGGTTCTATATTGGAATGCTGTAAAACTAGGTTTAAAATTTAAAAATACACCTTTAAACCCTGTTGACCCATGACCTTATACTATCTTGACCTAGTAACCAGACAGTTTTTCTTCCTACCATTTATTTACATTGGTGATCTGTTGATTTACAGATGACAAACAATCTGACCTGTCACAGGTGTTTCAATGACCTTTCCCCAATCAGTTTCTCAACTTTTCCTAAGTTCCTCACAGTCGTATTGACTACATTGTAAATCCTAATTAAATGATTATTGGAGTGAATCAATGTTGCTTTGATAATTTTAGTCAATTAGATTTACATATGTACAATGTACATGTATCTCATACTGAGATAATACATGTACGCAGCGCTCACGCTGTCGATCGCCATTTCCGCCAATTGCGATAAAAATATAATTTTGGCGAAAAAATATTCAATCTGGCGAAATTTTTGGCTATATTTTTTTCCCGTATGGCGATTCTTTTTTAACCTTTGCTATATTGCTATAAAATATATCTTGCCAAAAAGCTTTGAGATAGATTTCCGCCCGTGCAGACTAAAACACGTTACAGTCTATCGCGCTTGGCTGAGTCAGTCATCAATCAATTAGGCACCAATCCTTTGTCTCTTGATCAATCTTGGATTAGTGTTGATTAGTATTTACAGTAAGAATAGTAATAAACTAATTAAGAGATAAAAGATTTAATTTTTTGTCTCCAACTACGAATCGGTGGCTTTTTTGACGGTGTAGATATACGGTATTCAAGATGGTGGACACTAGAATAATACTCGTACGATTTGTTTGGGATTATGACGTCTCTTTTATCTTTTTCTTACTTCTGTTGCCCGTATCGTTATAAATGAAGCCAGGGTTGAGTTTGTTGTTCCAGTTTATGTGGAAGTTGACGTTAAACTCCAGAAACAAACGAACGAACGAAAGTCAGTTATCATGAAATTGCATGCCAAGGGTCGTAAGCCAAAGATTGAAGAGCCTTCGTAAATGTCCGATAGAAGAATGCAGGATTATTTTAGTATGTCACCACCAAATATGTTCCACGTCTACAGATGATGTTAACATGATCGTCTACCTCAAAAGTTAGCAACGGAGAAAAATTTCGAAAAAACATAAAATCTTAAAGTTGCATTATGCCAATGAAAGGCTTGATAAAGAAATGACTATAATCATAATGGTTAAAAAAAATATATAACGTAAATTTCAGTCAAATTGCTCCACTCTGAACCAAGATATTATCTTTTGAATTTTAGGACTCACAATTCCCGTGACAACTGCAGACTGTGAAAGAGTGTTTAGTTGACAAAATATTAATTATGAAAAAAACAAATATTCATTAAAAACAAATACACAGTGTAATTTAATGTTACTAGAAGTGGTTACCACAGATGTTGAAAAATCTTTCAAAAAATGGGCTTCTGCAAAGCAGTGAAAATTTTTGTAAATTGTGATGTAATATATATATTGCGTATACTTATGTAAATAAAAATTACTGATAAAATCTAAAAGATATTTATTCTTTGTTTTTGGCGGAAAAAATATAAATCAATATGAAAAATTGGCGGAAGAAAAATGAAACCCAGAGTGAGCACTACATGTACGTACCGGTATAAAATACATTTGATTTTCTTAGGGATTTTTTTTATCAACATCACATTATACATTTTTCAGATAACCCTAAGATTCATTCTCTATCTGCATATGGGAGCCACTTTGGCTAGGTAAGTAGGATGCGGGTTCGCTAGCCTGGAGGTCGCTATTCCACTGTGGTTAACCCATGGGACTTGTCTAGTTATTTGGAGGGGATGTAAAACATTGGTGTGCACTGCATGATGTACATGTACAAGTGAGAGCAGAACAGTAGGACGCTAAGCCCCATTTCATTCCTATATGCATGTATACATGTACATAAATGAACCTGATTACTAGACTATAAAATATTGGCTGTGAAGTGATCAACAAATGCACATATAAACAGAACTACAAGTATGTTACCATCTTCTTAGAAAGTTTATTGATTTACTCAGAGTAAATCTTGTCTTACAAGGTTTATGTAGTACAACATATAATTCTTCTTTCAGGGTTAAATCATCCAACTTCTTGATGACAGAGTACAAAACTAAATAGAATGTAGAAATTACTGGAATTGATTGATTGATTACCAAGTATAAATGTCGCAGACCATGTGGAAGATCTCAAGTGTTAAGTCTACATATTTTTATCTAAATTTGGAAAACTTGTCTTCTATTAAATTTAACTTCACATTTGCCAGGTGTTAAGAAATTTGTCTACCAGAGCACCCGATAATTCCCTCATAAATACCTACACATTATATACATTACATAGAACCAGCTGCTAAAATTAGCCATCTGCTAGAGTAATATAAGATGGCATAAATTTCATCGACAAAAAAAGAACCTACAAAATCAATTAACTGACACACTCCTTAAAATTCAGACAAATTTGGTAGGCCTACGCTCTAGTGCGACTTGATGCTTAGCCTATACCAAGATTTATCAAAAATGCCAATTGCCATTTAACTATTTGACTGTTTTTAAAATTATTGAAATTTGCTTCTATCACATTTCCTTAGCCCATACAATTTATTTACTTTGAATGCAAGTTACATATAGTAAAATATGTAGTAGACTTTAATTTTAGATATCTGCATAATTACTGGCATATACTTTATTTTCCTGGAAGTCTGACTCATAAAATCATACTGCATGAAGAAGTTGTCTTATCAATACTAACAGATGAATGTAATATGATGCTAGAGTTATCAGTTGACAGAAAAGAATCTGACCTTACGCCTTACCTCTCAGCTGATGAGATGACTACCTACACACTTGATATACAATATCTTTTGAATTTATCCACTGGTAATTATGTGTATAATTCACAGTTAATATACCACACTAAACTACAATATACACCAGTTTATTTACAATAATATACAGACTATATATTACACAGATGATAAAACTATAAATTCCTACCTTCAAACAACCACCTAGTAGCTTTCTAAATTGACCTTTTTGACCCCTGTACCACCCACAACTTGTCCTTATTAGGAATGGGGTAGGTTGGTAATTACCAGACATGTTTAATAAGGTCATCTGGTTATTTCAGGAGGATAATTTCCAATAATCAGGTTATAAATCTAATTATGAAGACTTGTAGTGTTCATCATTGGTTTCACAATATCTAATAAAATTGTTTTTAATAAAATATATTGCTAGAGGTTCTACACTACAATATGTTTTATACTGTTGCAAATAATATCAAAAATTTAAGTACAATCAGTTCTTTCTCACCTGGTCTACTGCCAAGAGGTATATGTACATGAATCAAACGGTGCAAAGCAGAAATTATGCTCTTAATACAACGACTGTGAATTTTCCGACAACTAGCTGTTGCATTTTGATATAAAAATTAAAATAAATTTATACTGTCTGAAAAGATTTTTTAAGGCATTTTGTATCTTAACATACATGCGGCTGATCAAATATATTCCTTTGGACTAAGCATAACACAACATGACAAGATGGGTGGTAAAGGAAGGAGGGGATGGAGTGGGGTAACAAATAAATTGGCTGCCAGGGGACGATGACTTTAAACAAATTGGAAACCAAGTGCTGCATTGATACACTACATACATGTAGGCTACATGTATGCATCAATTCATTATGGTCATACAAAATGAAATTGCTGCTGCATGTAATACTGTATCCAAAAGTTAATGAAATGAAATGGGGTTTAACGTCCTACTGTTCTGCTCCTAATCTGGGCTAATGAAGACGGGCATACGCCATACAGTGTGCTATGAGAAAAATTTTTCCCAGGCAGCTGTGCTATGGCCTACTCTTATAATATAATCGGACTGGATGAAAAACAGAGGTCCTGTGTACACATTGGTGTGCATGTAAAAGATCCCTTGGCAATTGGAAATACATGTAACACGCCAATGTGTACATGGGACCTTGTTTTTTTTCATCCAATCCGAACGACTAGACCGCTGTCCTTGTCAGGCCCTCCATCCTGCATCACTGACAAGGCGAAACAATGCCCGAAAATATGGATGAACTTTCTCAGCCAATGCAGGGATCGAACACACAACCTCCAGGCTAGCGAGCCAACGACTTACCCACTTAACCATGTGATCCCCGAAAAGTTAATGGATGTAAAGTATTGAAAAGAGGGTTACTTTCTGGTCCATACTATAAATTTAAGATGAGAGAGAGAGAAATGGGGTTTAACATCCACTCAACACAAACTAGGTCATTTCAGGACTAACATATTCTTTAATATTATTTCAATAATTCGCTTGCGCATACAATGTAGGGGTCTTTAGCAGTGGGAGGAAACCGGAGTGCCCGGAGGAAACCCACGAGGTTGAGAAGGTGCCCCTATCTCCATGCCACATACATGTACGCTCACACCACGGTTCGAAACCACAGCCGCTAGCCAGAGGTGACCGGCCAGCTAGAGGTCGAAGCGCGGCACTCTAGTCCACTAGGCCATCCAAATCCCCCTAATTTGAGATGAAGATTATTAATCAGTGAGTCTATGGCCATGACAAGAAAGTCCTCTTATGAGTTGTCTCCCCATGTACACTGTAACACCAATCAGTAAACATAAATGGAATAGTGTTGAGAAAATATTGGGATTTCACTAAAGACCTACATGTATAATTACAGTGTACTGAGTGATACTGATAATGCCAATAATGATGATACATGTAGTTTACATGTACATATACAGACTGACATTTTAAATTGAAATTTATGAATTATGAGTCATTGGCTTAAATTCTCATACCGGTACATGTACATACAGTACCATGTAGTAAGCCTACATGAGGACATATTTATTTATGTCATTTCAAGTTCAACATAACATTTACACAATGACATGCACACATGTATGCCTGCATTATGTAATGACTTAGGATGAAACTAGACAATGGTTCCAGTTCGTCATTAAAATGCCCTTATGGCTTTGTGCTGTGTATCATTTTGTGTGGTACATGTACAATGTATTATATTATTGAACAATCTTTGAAACTAAAAATATTCTGAACTTTTCAAACAAATGTCATGAACTATTCATCTTCCGGTTCATAAATTGATGTTCATAAATCATGTGATAATAAATGAGGTGGTAAAAAATATGACACAGTTTATTACATGAGTCTTAAGGCTTGGTTGTTAATTTAATTAATTAATTTGTGAATAAAAATAAATTCACTGTCAATATCCAAACCAAAGTGACATGTGAAGTATATTTAGCAAGTATGTGAACATAGACATGATCATAAAAAATTTGATATAACTTATATTTATATACATGTATAATTATAAAAAAGCTTCAGGCATCAATAAATACACAAAACTTATACTGTACGTATATGAATGTGAATGATAAATCCTTGACATATTAAACTTAACAAAATCACTAAAAGTCAGACTATCGAGTGTCTACAAAATTGAAGCAGTGTTAGTGTACTGTGTTTGAACACTATAAAGTGTAAACTTCCAATCCAACTGCATGTAATGTATTCATTAACTAAAGCTTAAGAAGATACCAAAATATGAACCATAAATTTTAAGTAAAGGTACATGTACATTGTACATGTAATCACATTTATCATGTAAATGACTGAAACCATGGGCGTGGATTGGGGGGGCACAGGGGAGATGTGTCTGCCCCCCTTAGAATCGGAAGGGGGGGGGAACGAATGATTTTGATCGCCAGGACAGATTTTCGGGTGTATATTCACATGAATGTCCCATGCTAAGGCTATCTAAACACTGCCTTGGGTCTCGGCAAGCCTTCCGTCCTGCATCACTGACAAGGGGGACACCACGCCGGAAAATCTGGATGACCTGTCTCTGCCAATGCAAGGATCGATGGATTTGAATACATGGGTGATGGACGTCTTAATGTTGAAATGGATAATCAAATTGTCAGTTACAGTATTTGCACAAAGCTTACCATATGTAATAATTGATATTCATTGTGAAACAAGTTTACGTACATAAATATAAACTGTCTATAGGCCTATCTATTACTATGATAACTTAAGGCTGCTGTCACATTATTGAAAATCATTGTTAAATGAAAGTTGAATCACTAGGAATATCAGTCTAAAAATGGTTCAGTCAATACAAATTTTGCAACACAACATAATCATTAACATATACACGAGTAAGACTTTCTTTTTACTATTCAATGCAAGAGTCGAGAAATTACTAGTTACTAGTTTGTTTCATATTAAATTTTAAATACCGGTACTGGTAATCAATGTGAGAACATTTTATAGTTTTCAAAATGTTTTTTTTCCCCCGTAGTATGGGCTGCTATGTTTCCCATTAATAAGCCTACCTTCATACCATTTATTCATCATTAACTTACTTACGGTACTAAACTTTTATTTGTACTTTTATACTTACAATATTATTCACGGACAGGTTGCGTACCCCAAAAAGCTACTATTTATTATTAGTTGGGCAATTAAAAAAAACAATTATGAATATGATGATGATCAAAATTAAATTACCCAAGTCTTCCATGCTGTCGGTTTACTGCTAGCTTTCCAAATGTAACTTTCGGAAGAAATAGTTGCTGACTCCAAGCTGTAAGTTTTATACAAAGTGCACTGACTCAAAACTTGTAGCCTGCACCTTATCTAATCATGTACATCACTACATGTAACTACGTCCAAGACCAATCTGAGTATCTCAGTTCAACTTCAACACACACTGTCACAGCGGACCAAAGTTACTCAAATATTTCCGGTTACTCTTAGCAATAGAAAGGAAAAGGGGTGTAATTCTAGACTTAAAAGTCTACTGACGTATCTACACGAACTAAGAGAGCGTCCTAACTTTCCTATTTTCCTTCAGTATTTATGATATCGCCTGTTAAACTATTTTCTAAGTATTTATTAGCCTTTAGCTATCTCAAGTCAGCCATCTTCCCAAAGTTTGATGACGTAGTGTTCAGGGAGCGGTTATTAAGCCCTTATCGCCTTGTCGCATGCACACGGACATGATTAAAGGCACAACTAGCCACATCACACACGTTTGGTAATTCTCAAAAGTCATAAACAATACTATTTTAATGTGACGAATGTTCGTATTATGAGTTATCAACAGTCCAGTAGGTATTTTACAAATAACCCCCAACATACGAACAGACTAATTGTAGCCTAGGCCTACTCAAATCAAAAGAATCATTTTTAATAATTATTATCTACGTACACAAATGGTTCCATAAATAAACCACCAGTTACAATTCTCTTAATAAATATGAAAGAATATAACAAATAAACAAATTTTTAAAAAAATCAAAAAAGAAAATCGACAGAATAATAAAATAATACTGTGACAAAAATGTGCCCCTTTAATTTAATTTATGCGAGAGAATCAGAGATCATGTATACCCGTTAAATATAAGTCTAGTAATAGTATTCTATTGTGAACATTACGATACTTTTCATTGTATCTTACAGTGAGCCAACATTTTTTTTTCAGTTTATATTAAAACATGACAGATAAAGATTTATTTTCTGCCGCTTTGAAACTGGAAAATGTAACATTCTCCCCAACCTATGATGATAGATTATTGAAACATGAAAATGTAGGCTAACATTGATTTGTACATATGCAAATTATTTCACTCGCCCTTATAGCTGGTTTTAAATCGCGTGGAACCTTGCGTAGCCTACTAGCTTATAACTGTCGCCCTTACAGCGTAACAACATCAAATTAAGGTACCGGTAGGCTATATTATGTGAAACTATATAGCTACGGGGACGTCGCTAACGTCGAGATAAATCTGACATGGAGTTCTGAGAGATGAAGTAATATAACTTCACAGTAAGATTTTCCGCAGTGTTGGCGGATTGACCGATAGCTGACTGGACTCAGGCCCGCAGGCCTAATGGTAGTGATTTTGTTTTAAACTCCTGCTTCCACAAAAGTGATATCACGGACCTAGTGGCAGCGCCAAGGGGGGGGGGGGGGGTCATTTTCACCCCCCAAAATCTGGCCTGCCCTCAGTTTGCCCCCCCCCCCCAATAATTTTCGAAAATAATAAAAAAAAAGTGATCTGGCCAGCTCTATTTATCTCAACGACCGTTGTCTGAAATGCTACCTGGCTGCATTCCTGGCAGTCTATTTTACAAAGTATAGTGGCGAAAATATTCATTCACTTTGAGTCACTCTTACAGTCCTACTCCGCCCGGTCGACACTTTCTTCTCTGGTCAGATAAACTATAGTGATTTGGCATGCCCCTTCCCCCGCGTGAAATGCGCCCCCCCCCCCCCGCTCAGAAATTGCTAACAATCATACGATTGTACACAGTTACTATATTAACCTAAAAAAGCTATTTTTTTGTTTGAATACTTATTTTGAAATGCTTATTAGACGCCTAGGTAACTACATAGCATGATGATTACAACAGTCTGTTAGAATGACCTTTTCGAAAATTTCTTAAAAATGTTCGCCCCGCTACCGAAAGGTATTGCCCCACACACCCCCAGCTTAATGGTGTCTAGATACGGGCCTGGATCGGTGCCTGAATATTTTTCAAAATTTTCTTGGGGAGTCACCAAAACCCCCACAAGGACTCGCTACTTTGGCGCTCACTTCGTGGAGGTTCGCAAGTCCGTTATTTTGCCATTTTGGGCTCTGATCGTATACAAGTGATCAGGCGACGAACGATATGTGGTCAGATTTATTTATCTCGACGATCGGAAATTCAGATCTATATTTCGTTTCGGTTTTTATAATGTCGATGGCCTACTCAACATGTAGATCTAACAAGTTATAGCGGGAGGTCACGTTCAGCCAGTTCAGATGTCAAGCACGCGACATTTGACGTATAACCTCAGTCATTTGGTTAACCAATCAGAATCGGTGTTGCTTTGTTTTCATTTCTATCGCTGATAATACCTACCCACAATTCCGCGCAAAAAGGTCAAACCCTCGATTCGACAGACAATTGGATTGGCTGACCCCTCATTTCAAACAGAACACGAGTTGAATAACAAGTCTTTCAGATCCTAATGTAGTAAAGACAAGTAAAACGAAATTTTGAACTATAAAAACGAAACGAAATAGGATATGTATTTTAATCAGATTGTGTCTGACTGAATACAGACAGACAGCATTTCCGACAGTCTATTTTTCAAAATTTTCTGGGGGAGGTCCCACATACCCTCCATAAGTACACTTTACATTGCGGCTCGTGAGTTGGATTCGTCAAGGTTCGCAAGTCCGCTCGTTTGACACTTTAGCTCAACGACCACGGCCTGAAATACTACCAGGCTGCATTTCCGGCAGCCTGTTTTTTCAAAATTATCTATTGGAGCCCCCCCCCCCCCTTAGTTTAAACTCGTGCCTTTGCCCCCTTAACCTTGGACTTTGCCCCAGCTTTGCCCCTCCAACCACCGACGGCTGGCGCCGCCACTGATCACGGACAATGACCAATCCCATGCCAGTGACCCCCATAAGTCATCAGAGAAAAAAAAAAAAAAAAAAAAGAAAGAAAAAGCAAAGCAATCATTTTCTACAGATTGACCAGATGAGGAGGCGGAGATGCCGATGATGTGGGGGATAATTAGACCTTACTACTGGCATCTTTTTCCATGCCTTGTTGCGGTGTGTAAAAGTTAATTCATTGCCTGCAATTTCATGTATTTATGGCAAAAAATTTCTTTTCTTACTCTATACAGACTTCGATGTTGAATGGGGAAAGTCGCTATCAATGAGAATATTTTTAACAAAATATCACTAACCTTTAAAGACGTTATGGGATTAGGAATCATGCCGACGGAAGTTTCATTTTCTGATCTGATCATAATTATTCTTTTGGTTCAATATCATCATGCGCCATCAGCGCTTACTTTCGGAAATCATGATGTATAGACTGTTCTGTTGACACGTCCGTCTTGCCCTGTTGTCGCTACTGTTTACTTAATTCAAATCTTATTTTATTTTCACTCTTGGGTCAGAAAGTGTGTTGCGGTCATTGATTGTCGCTACTGTTTAGTATTGCGGTCATTGATATGTCTTGGCAGTCGTCGGCGATATTTGCCGGTACGTGCCCATATTCCTGAAGCAATGGCCCGAGAAATCCCTCCCTGGCCATTGCTGGATTAGCTTCTGATTCTTGAACTTTTGCGGGAGTATGTCTATTCTTCCCGTTCAATCAAAGCTATCACTTAAGTACAGCAACATGTCAGTCCTTCGTTTAATTTGGGTCTTCCCTAAAACTTTGAACAGTAGTTTAAGGTATTAAAAAACGGTGAAGGTATGTTCGTTTCCAAACAGTATTGTTTACATTTCATTCGACTTGATAGCCTCGTTTGTCACGCAATTAGTTTTACTGCAGTATTCTGCTATGCACAGGTTAATTGAGCATAATAAAATCGTGAGCCATGACGTAACGTTATGTAAAAATAATATTTGGTCCAATATTGGCACTCGTTTCAAATCTAAAGCTTTTGTAGAGCAGGTAGTCATTGGTTGGTAGTCGGACTACTGCCCAATCAAAAAATAAAACAACAATATCCACTCATTACAGCAGTGAGTAGTGGGATTAACTCTAATCAAACGAAATACTGCACACTGTTAGAATTTTTGGGTCGGGCCAATGATATTGGGTCAAAGGCATCTGACCCAAAATATCCTAGTATTCCCCGTGCCTAGTGTCATGTCATATTAATATCATGTGTTGCGCTAACGTAAAGAAAATTGTACAGCCGAAAGTAAACTAAAATCAGATGTTCACAAATAAGTTAAGTTCGCTCAAGGAGCTCGACGTCCAATGTGTGTTATCACAAACAAATTCAAAAGTCAAATATTGTTTCTATTTAATGTAAATACTCCATGTAGATTGTGTTGGGGAGGGCTCAACCCGCTCAACAAAAATAAGTATTACATAGAAGATGGGGATCAAACTGATCCCGCTGTGAATATTCGCTTGGTCGCTACAATACTGATAAGCATGACATCGACGAGGCTTAATGAGTACGGCATATTAACATTTTTACTCCGACAAATTAAATTCTCAAACATTTTTTTGAGGTAAAAGAAAAATAAATAAAGACTTTTGAAGTATTTGTAGTTAAAAAATATTTCCTATTTAGTGTAAATTGGTATTAAATTGAGTAAAATTCATCATTTTGCCCGAAGCAGTTAGGTGTTAAGTAAACATTGCACGAGCCGTTGGGCCAATGACTACCGCCGCGTGCAGTCAGCACACGTGTTGTGGACAGTCATCTGTTACAGAGATAATTCGTAAGTAATTCTCTGTGAAACAGATTGGATGGGGATGTGAAATGGATAACATAATAATAATAAAAACAAACCCCAATGTAAAACGAATAATTGTGGGACCCAAATAAAATTTGGAATAATAAAAGTAGGACCTACTGGAGATTGCGTAATTCTAAACTCTATATGTAATCTTTATTTTGCCATGTTAGGGCTTTAAATTTCCATGGGCCCAAAAATTTACCAAAAACAGCATTATTTACCAAAAAAATCGGCAGTTTGTTTAAACCATTATATTTCATTTATTTCATTTTTTTTTTAAATGTGATTATATGTGGTTATAAGGATTAAGGGGGTCGGAATTTCCCCCAAAATGTTATTGATCAAGAAATATCACGAATTTATAAACTTATAACATTAAAGTCAATGGGGAGATATTTTGATATACCCCGATAGACTTTAATGTTATTATTTAAATAGTCTGACTCCATAATCCCTGCGATGACAATAATTTAAGAGTTGTCTTTCTTCATTTTCTAATGGAGAACGCTAGATCGGAGACGGTCCTACTCAAATTGTGACGTCATAGTGAATTGTGGGTTAGGGTAAGGGTTAGGCTTGATCAAGGGTTAGGGTTAGGGCTAGCCCTGTTTACATCTCGGGACTTTGACCAAATCTACAGGTCCTAGCCCTTACCCTAACCCTAACCCACAATCTATAAATGACGTCATATGTGCTAAAATGCGTAAGACCGTCTCCAATCTAGCGTTCTCCGTTTCTAATAAAAAAAGAAAAAAGAGGAAATTTCAGGGAATACGAATAATTCTTTACATGTAAAATTTGAGATACCTCATCAACGTGTTATTTTTAAAAATATACAGTTTTTTTTTAGTTTGAGTACTGGTAATCAAAGTTGTTTTGGGTTGTTTTAGATTGTTTGGGGTAAATAGAGGACTGTATAGGTTAAGCATAGAACTAAATACACTGAAAGAGAAATAAAAATTGCCCCCCCACCCCAACCCCCCCCCCCAAAAAAAAAAACCCCAAAAAATAAAAGTAATTAAAACGCATTTATTGAAACAGTCTGGTTTAACGAGACTAGTGTGAATCCTGTTGGGCGAGACTACACGGGATAAGGGGAAGTAACTTTCAATGTTGATGGAATTTCAAGAAAAACTCACAATTATTGGCAATTTAAATACTGTATAAAATTCACAATGAAAAGATTTCAAAGTGTCTAGTGTGGTATCAAACATAGCTAGTCAAAATATTCATAAGCACAGAAACAAAATGTCGACTGAAGGTATCCCAACTGAGACTGAGAGCGTTGTTGTTCCAAATCAAACCGTGTGTACTTGCTGTAGTTGTGCCACTGCCAGTCAATTTAGATATTACATTCTAAAGACCGATGTCATTAGTTACATGTATTACAATGATCCATGCTCACACTCATATGTAAAGGGGCCATCATTCGATCTGGTAACAGAGTTTTTTTCGAAAGACTTTGATGTTCCAGAAAACATTGGCGCATATGTGTGCTCTGGCTGCCACAAAAAATTAAGGAAGGTTAAAGTGTGGAGAGTAAGACTACAAAATTTGATAAATGAAATTAAAGAATTATCCCAGTGCTTCATAGATTACAAATCCTTCCGCGAATTAGATCTACCACTTAAAAAGAGCGTCATTCTTCCAGGTACAAGTATTAAAAGTAAAACCTCTACTAATTAACAATGTCCATCCATTCCATATCATCAATATATGCAATTTTCTGATCATAGATGACGATAGACATTTTTAAATGCAGCCTTCTTTAGTGTAAAATATCCTTGTCACAATAGTTTGGTTGTCAGTAATTTTAACCTGTTTTAAGAAAGTCCAATGCATTAAGGCTGCAACATATAATTTTGCTACATTTTTGTTAAACAGGCATTTCAGTTTCAGGTAGATGTTCTAGAATTTTTGTTTAATTGTTTTATACAATACTTTTATGTGTTTATGTTTATGCATTCATTGATCTATTTCTTTTCAGAAAAAAAGCTGAGAATTTCATCAGATGTGGATAGAACTGCCACAGATTGCAAAGTTTCAGTGGTGCAGCCACAGCTCCCTTTTGTAAAATTAGAACCTATGGAACAAAATCTTACCAATAATGCATCAGCATCTGTATCCAGTCAACAAGATACTGTTCAGAAGAGGCCATTCATTACTAATACTTTCAGTTTACAAAATAGTTCTAATATCAGACCACCAAATACAATGACTGGTAATGTAAATACTACTAAATTGTATCAGTCCAGCTAATATTATTATAATGATATTAAATAAATAAACAGTTTAACTTCAGTAAACAAGATGAACATATGCATAATGTGTTATTGCTGAAGCCAGAATTGGCTCAGAGTTCAGTAGTGTGGCTTCTAAAAATATCACCTACATCAAAACAAAATAATAAAAGCATCATATGGGCTATGAAAAATCTAAACCAAAACAGAATATTAACCATATCACCACAGCTAAAAGAAAGCCTGTGTCAAATCAGCAAAATATTACAGTTATGCCCAAAAAGTAAATTCTGTATCATATTAAAAGTGTAACATTTGCTATCTACATTTATATATTTCAGGTTCCGGTATATGGTGTTTTACGCTATACGTTGTTTATGTATTGATTTATTTGTTTGGTTTTTTTTTCAGAAAAAAAGCCCAGAATGTCTCCAGATGTGGATAGAACTGCATCAAATTGCAGAGTTTCACCAGAGCAGCCACAGCTCCCTTTCGTCAAATTAGAACCCACAGAGCAAAATCTTACCAATATTGCATCAACACCTGTATCAAGTCAACCAGATACTGTCAACAAGAGACAATCCATTGGTACTACTTTCAGTTTACAAGATAAAACCATCAACATCATCAGACCCCCAAATACTGTGACCAGCGAACAAAATTGTATCCATCCAGCTAATTTAGTGTCAATATTAAATAAACAGTTTAACTTGAGTGAAAAGCCAATGCCAGAACATCACATAAATATCCAGTTTGTGTCTACTTCTAAACCACATGCTCTAAAACAAAACAATAAAAGCATCACATCAGCTTGTAACACAACTAAGCCAAAACAAAATAATGACAGTGTTACCACAGTTAAAATAAAACCTGTTTCAAATCAGCAAAACATTCCTGTTAAGTCAGGTAGTATTAAACCTGTGTCGAACCTACAAACTCATAACAATGTTAAGCCGGTATATACTTTTATACCTATGTCAAACCAACAGAATAGTATTAGTGTTAAGCCAGTTGATATAATAAAACCTGTGTCAGACCAACAAAATATTATTACTGTAAAGCCAGTTCATATAATACCTATGTCAGACACCCAAAACATTACTACTGTTATGCCAGATGATCTGCAGTCCGAGTCAAATGTACAAAATAATGAAAAAAATACTCCATCTATTATAAACCATGACTTAAGTCAACAAAATAATACAAATGTCATGTTATCTGGTGTTAAATCAGTGTCCAGTCAACAAGTTATTGGCAGTATCATCAAGCAAGCCAATAGGGTAAATCCACAAGATAATGGAAGTATCATGCCACCTAATGTTATAACAAGTGAAAGAACAGTCATCATGCCAGATAAAAATGTTATTGTCATTCAGCAAACTTCAACCATGCCGGATATTGACATGAATGACATGCCGATTCAAAACCTATCCAGCAAACTAGATACAATACACACTAAACAGACCCCTGGCACACATACTGTTAATACATCATCACCAATCATAAACAGGTGTAGTGAGACATCTCCAGTCCCTCAACAAACATGTATAGCTAAATCTTTTCATTCACCATCACAAACATCCAGTTTTCGAGAACACAACAATGCACTACCAACAAATAGGTTACTATGTAATTCTTCAAGACCTACACGATTAAAATTGGTCAAGTTTAAGTCCATAAAGATGTCGAAGGACTTAATGCCCATTGTGAAATGTCTTGCGGATGGAAACATCTGCAAAGCTCTCCAACTTCTTTTGAAGTCTGATGTTGACTATATTTTTGAAGCAAGCACAAAAGGACTTTTAACATTAATAAAAACAGAAGCCAAAGAATATGCTCGAAATAAGGCAAAACTTATGGAAGTAAATAAGACACCAATTTTTGATTTTGAAAGCTTTGACATAAAAGTAATGCAAAAGGAATTTGAAACATGGACACCAACTCTGTGGAAATGTGTTTGCTCTGCAGCAACATCTACTTTCACCAAAAAATTCCAAAGTCCAAAAGTATGCTCAGCACTGTCCATTCTCTTTCATTCTCGATCTCTGAAACTAAACATGTTACAAGAATATGTAGCTGTTGCAATGTACAGTTGTAGCCTTAAAAAGGAAGGATTCCGGATTCTATCCAAGCTTGGGTTTTCTGTAAGTTGTATTCAAATGGATAAGAGGCCAGTTCTAAACACGGCTAAAAAAAGAAATCTTGTGTACATGAGGAAGAAAAGTAAAAATTTCGAACCAGGCGAAGACACAGAAAATGAAGAAGAAGACATTGTTCTGACAGATCATGAAGACATTATTGACTGGGATGAGGCAGATGAAATGCTCTCTTGTAACACAGATAGTAATATAAATAAAATCCCCGAATTTACATCAGAGGAATCTCAACAATTGATAGTCAATGAAGAGGAATTGTGTTGGGGGGGAAAATCCAAGGAATCATTGAGTTATAGTGTTATAAGAAACCTGCTGAATGTGAAATCAGATGCTGAAAGAGAGAGACATCAACAAGAGTAGAGGTGCTGGTTCCAGAATTTACCATAGCTTTAATGTGTGAAGCAAATCAACTTGATATTGTGAATAAAAATATACTTTTGTATATTGATTTCACCTTTTAATCTATTCCAAATAATTTGAAGAATTTTACAAATGATAGAAAAATTAAGTGCTGATCGGGCTCTATTTGGTAAACAGACTGATAAACTTAGTGAGGAAATATAACATCCATTTTACCAATGGCCGGATAAGGTTCTTGTGTGAAAAGGACAAAATTATGTTTATTGGGGTTAGTCAATATTTCTCTTTTTTTAAACCTTTACCTCCCTAAAATGTGTATATAAAAGAAAACCAAGAAAAGCACAAATATCTTTGTTTTAAGTTCTATTCAGAAGTAAGCGTAGCCTATTGTGTTAACGTTGTCAACCACAAACGAACTTTGGAACAAAGACATAACCAGTTGTTGTTCTGTCTGTAGTGTCAGGCATTCAGCCCAACACAAATTTGATTACAAGATTGGGCCGGGCAAACAACAGGAGTCAAAAGTCAATGTGGAAATCAACGGTGCAAGTGGATCAACGTTATATAATGGAGTTATCTCCCTTTTACATGATTCGAAAAATTGTCGAAAGCAAAATTCTGGGATTAACATGCTACATCTTTATTCGCTTGCATGTTGACCAGGGCAGGAGAAACTTGCGGGGTTAGTTTGGTAGGCGATCGTATAAGTCTGGTTTCAATATTGGATACAATGAAAATCTAAAGAGAGGTTTGGATGGTCGGATGCCTTGATTTCGATGCCCAGCTTGTTCGTGGCAAGGAGTAGGGTCGTCTGTCCAACATCGTGGGTTTTCTTCGCCCAGTGCAAAAAAGTCCAACGCACAGGCGAATCATTGAAATAAAACTGAACCGTGTGTTAGCCCCATGTGTTAGTGACATAGGTTGCGCCGAGTTACAGACACTTGCAGAAGGAATTAAAATGCATGTAAAAACTTATTACCGGAAATATTGCTTGAAAATAATAATATAGGCCTAGGCCCTAGGCTTACATGTAGCTAAGCAGTAGTAAGAAGTTTTATTTTAATCCCAATAAAAATTTCTTATTATTGCTTGACTATACCGTAATAAATATATAGTCAAGCAGTGACTCTCTCTCTCTCTCTCTCTCTCTCTCTCGGTCTCTCTCTCTCCCTCTCTCGCCCGCTCTACGATCACGTCACACATACATGTATGTGATAGCAAATTAACCAGCATGACCCTGTGAATGTTTAAGGTCATCGGACGAAGCAGGATATCCTGCTAGTTCTCCAGTCTTTAAATGAAATGAAATGAAATGGGGTTTATATAACGTCCTACTTTTCTGCATCTATTCTGGGCCAATGAAGACGGGCATACGCCATACAGTGTGCTATGAGGGACATTTTTCCCGGGCAGCGGCTCTATTATATCGAATATCAACTGCCAAGGGATTTTTTTACGTGCACGCCAATGTGTACACGGGACCTCGGTTTTCGCCCCTTTCTGAACGACTAGACAACTGTCCTTGTCAGACCCTCCGTCCTGCATCACTGACATTGTGACAAGGGGAAACCACGCCGGAAAATCTGGGTGAACTAGGGATCGAACACCCGACCTCCAGTCTAGCAAGTCAGCGTCTTACCCACTTAGCCACGTGTAAGCGTCTTATTTGCTAAACCACGGATCCCGTTTAAACACGCAATGCAGTACTGATAAGGTTGGAGCACGCCGCAAAATCTCGAGAAGCTTTCTAGGCCAACCATGGTTAGCGAGCCATTGTCTTACCCACTGAATCCCCGCGGCCTCACTTTAAATACGCAACGCCAATTAGCCTACTCAAATAAACCACAAAAATGAACCATGCATTAAAATGATGTGGAAAATACACCTTTATCTTGCTGTTGTTGGGTGTCATTTGAAAGATGTGGGATTCCCATTGAAGATGCGGTACTCGATCTATCCACGCATGGGTACTTTCTGGGACAACATCAAGATCTAACTCAGGCTCTTAGATACCGTGACTAGTTGAATAAAAAAACCTTCGTATCATCAACTAAATGTTGGTGTAAAAAGGCTTGTCACATCTTTGTGTAAAGGCTTATTTATTTTTAAAGTCAGATAGTCATGTCGGATTACGTATGCAGATAAGTTATACTAATAGTAAAGTTATTGGTCCGAATGGATAAGATTCATTGCGGGACCAGTTGGAACCTAGCCACGTTTTTCCTTTAAGATTTTGGGCGTTTATTTACTGTCTCTAACCTGTATATTTCATTCACTAAACAACCTGTCATGACATTACAAGGTATCGTGACCTCGTGCAGGGTCAAACGATGTATGGATTATCTTGCCCGCGCATATTTCGGGCTGTGAGGGATACCCGGAGCAAGTTACTTAAAAAAAACTTACTCTGTGACTGTTGACGTTTACGTTTGTAAACAATCCCAAATTCCTCGACATATTATGTATGGTCAATGAGGTCATCTATCAATGAGTTAAAACATACTCGATAGTGATGAATGTCAAAAGGGTAAGTTTACATAATTTACCCAACATTAGATGGGTTAATTTATGAAAGCCACGTTAACCATAAAACAGTTTTATTCACATTTACTACTATGGCCACGGCGTTTTGCATGGAAAAAGGTCTAGTCTTTCAAATTGGAAAACCGAGGTGACATCCAAAATAAGAGTAGACGGTAGCGCCGATGTAAGGATACACTGATGGCGCTTGTTCAGCTTCACTGGCCCGGTAGGTGCAGAAGAGTAAGACGTTAAGCCCCATTTCAGGCCCGTAGCTAGCGGGGGTGGGGGTCAAGGGGCTTATTTTATGGGGTTACTCACTCCGGAGGGGCACCCTTAATGCCGGGTTTATGGGCTCCCATAATATAACGCTAGTGAGATTGGTTAGGCTCCCACGAAAGTATTGGGCACCTAAAACTGCGTGATAATCTTCAAAAATAAAACAAGTTGCATCTCAACGCGATTCCGAACTGCGAGTGCTATGAAATGATGGCATTGAGCCTGTTAAATTCGCCACTGTAAGTGAGCAGAGCTACATCAAATCTAATTTTGAAGTCGCTCAGTGATAAATAACGGGGTCACTTGATTCGGAATCGTATTTTTATCACCCAATAATACATTTGACAGTAGATATCGCTTGTATGATAAATTACATAATCGACGGAGATATCGCTTTACATGAATTTGATTGGTCAATCAAAAAGGAACTACTTTTTTTTATTTTAAAGAAACCACTTATTTTAAATAAAAAGGTACAATTTTTTAGTTAAAAAGAAACTGTTTTTATTTAATTGACCTTGAAGGAAATACTGGGTCAATATACAGGACTTTGCAATAGCTAAACTGCTGTCAAAAAACTGATGTATCACTACGCTGTAATGTAATTAGATTCTTAAAAGTGAAATCTATACCAAATAATTATATTTATTTATTTGTGCATGTAAGAAAGGATTGGGTGATAAATAAAATCTCCAACTCGTGTTTTTTGATATCAAAAAATATCAACACTCGTTGATAAAGTAAAATAAAACTCGGCAGAGCCTCGTTTTTTTCACTTTATCAACTTGTGTTGATATTTTTTGATATCAAAAAACACTCGTAGGAGATTCTCTATATATCCCCCAGGATGATTTTATGAATGGAGGTCGTAACGTTACGACCAAGCCGGACTCGATTTTTGACGAACGTCTTAAACTGTAAGTACCAAATGGTAATACGAGAATTAATCAAGAAATCTGAATATTTCGTGTGATCGTGAGGTGCATCTCATCAAATTCAGCTTATGCCCAGAACAAATATCAACAACAACAACAACTACAGCTTATATACAATCGTATGTCAATCTGAGGCAAAATTCGCGCTACTCGAAATGATGGGGACAGGTAATTTGTTATACGATAATTCGAGTTAGACGATGTTCGGTCCGATAGAAGATCTTACGGCAATAAAAGACCATGTATTACACCCTTAGATAAAGCCACTAAAAGCGTTTATTTTTCAAATCTTCAAGTTTCCGGGAAAGTTGCCAAGGCACACTCGCCTGCAAGATCCATTATTTACAATTCGAGTTAGGTGATGTAAATAATAGACTTCGACAACGATTGTACCGGAAATTTATGGATGAACACGCTTCCTTTTTTTTGACCCTGGCGAATTTTGCAATGGTTTCTTCGACATTGATATTAGAGACCAGCCGAACCAAATACACTAGCCTATCCTGACCCATCGTAGACCGGAGATCATATTTTATGAGTTTCAATTTGGAGAAAGATCTCTCCCTAGAACAATTAGATATCATCATACACTGATGTATTCTTAATATTGCTTCAACGTTGGGGAATATATCTTGAATATCCATTCTCAACAATAGTTCGATTGACGTTTCCCGGTAAATAAACAAAAAAGAAACACGGATACAAGTTGAAAATAGGAAGCGGCATCACCGGATTACACCGAATTCTCGGATGTCGATCGCGACACACCATGGATGGAAGGGGCCCCAGGGACTTCCAATGAAGGACACTCGGATCATCGGAGGGGCCCCGTCGTTAGGTCACCGGCCGTTAGAGTCCTCAGACCGACCATGCTCGAGGCGCGCAACTGCGATTTTTGTGGGGGGCCCCGTAATGTGGGGGGCCCTGGTGCATGTGCCCCATGGTGCCCCGTGGTTAACCCGGCGTTGCTTTTCAGGCTTAGAATTTGTCATCAAGCCCTCGTACATCAATTTTAAAGTACGCAATTCTTTTGTGTTTATTCTGGCAACTCTTATATTTTGCCGGACAATTTAAATTCTTCGCACACGGTCCACAATCATAGCTACGATAAGCTCTTTGATGAAACGGACAACTACTTTTCGAATGTAAAATATTATATTATGCGTAATAAATAAGGATCACCACTGGAGCACGAGAAGAAGTAACAATAAAAGGTCTAAAGTCCAAAAATCATTGGCGGTTTTTTGTATCAACTAATAAATTATTTTCGCTTTGTCAAAGTCAACTGCAACGGCAGTGAAGTGAATGCATCGTGTTTGTAGTCCTTTCAAGTTACGGTGGTCCAGTGAGTAACGCGCAGGATCAGTAAACCGGAAGTAAAGGGTGAGATCCCGGTGTTGTCCGAGAACGTTCTCTGATATTGTCTATTGTTGATTCCCATCAGAGGTTCAAAACCGAGGGCTTGGGGAGGAACACTGCCAAGTCGTTCTGGTAGAACGAAACACCAAGGTGTTGTGTTAAAGAAACCCCGACAGTTAATATTCCTTTTGCTGTCCGGGCAAAGTTTTTCTCTGACTATACTGTGTGACGTATGTTCGTCGTCATTAGCCCAGTTGGTGTAGACAAAATATGAGCGTTAAACCCGATTACATTCATTTATTCTTCTTGTTTATTACAAATCAGAAACCGACGAGTATTACTGACGCATTAAACAGAAGAACCTGGTTCGACACCTTGAGTAAGTTCCTCGGAATGTTCCAGTCAAATTTACCTTTAATCGGTGGCACAAAGCGGAAAAGGTGGGGGTATTGGGTCGGTTGTCTTGTGTATTAAATTAGCAACAAGTTATGACACGGACGGTATTATCTTGATACTGGATTTATCGACAACACAACACATGCAACCCAATGAAATCCTCAATTTTATTTTGCTCTAAATCAAAGAAGACTTTTAAGTGTCCTTTATCTGAATCCCCATTGAATCTAAATGATCTACTTTTGATTTGCTGAGTTTATCATATTATTATATCACACAAATCATCTTGCGATTTCTATCAATGGCTAACGTGGGACAAGGATTAGGACGTCCAGTCTAATCCTCGTGTTTTGAGGTATTTTTATACGCCAACATTTTCATGTGACGTATATTGTCGTTGCCCCTGTTCGTCCGTCCGTCCACAATTGTTTGTGAACAGTCATCAGGTCACAATTTTTATCTGATTTCGATTAAACTTAAAATATAGGTTTATCACCCTAAGATATCGGTTTCTTTCGATATTGGCATGTATCGGACTGTAACTTCATGGGTTATGGCCCCTGATTGTACGACAAATCACGTATTTAGCTTGTGAACAGTGTAGAGGTCACAATTTTGAACCAATTTGGATGAAACTTGAAATGCATGTTTATAACCCAAAGATCTTGGTTCCTTTCGATATTTGCGCCCATCGGACCAAAATTGACAAACAAAATGGCCGCCGTTTGTACGCGAATAGTTTGAAAATATGTTATATCAAGGTTGTGAACCCTATAGAGGTCACAATTTTAAACCAATTTTGAAACTTGACATGTATGTTTATTACCCAAATATCTTGGTTCCTTTCAACATTTGCGCCTATCGGATCGTAACTTCCTGAATTATGTCACCTGATTGTCCGAAAAATCGCTTTTTTTTTTAACTTGTGGTCCCTCTGGAGGTCAAAATTATTATCCGATTTAAAAAACCGTTTGATTATATCACCGTTTCATGGTAATGATGGATGAGTCTAAATTTCGTGAAAATTGGACCAAAATTGTCGCACAAAATGTCCGCCGTTTGTACGTGAATGGGGTAAAAATATGGTATATCAAGTTGTGGACACTATAGAGGTCACAATTTTAATTCGATTTTGATGAAACTTGAAATACATGATTATAACCTAAATATTTTGGTTCCATTGCATATTTGCGCATATCGGATCGTAACTTCCTGAATTATGGCCCCTGATTGTACGAAAATTCGCCTTTATTAGCTTGTGGTCCCTCTGGAGGTCAGAATAATTACCTGATTTTAAAAAAACGTTTGATTATATCTCCGTTACAGGGTAATCTAGATTAAGTTTGAATTTCGTGGAAATCGGACCAAAATTGACAAATGACAAACAAAATGGCTGCCACTTTTACGCGAATAGCATTAAAAATATGGTATATTAAGGTTGTGGACCCGGTACAGGTCACAATTTTAATCCGATTTTGATGAAATTTGAAATGCAAGTTTATAACCCAAAGATTGCGGCTCCTGTCGATATTCGGGCACATTGGACCATAACTTTCTAAATTATGGCCGCTGATTGTATGAAAAATCATGTTTTTTTACCTTGTGGACCCTATGGAGGTCACAATTTTATTCTGAATTAAAAAAAAACGTTTGACTATATCCCCGTTACACATTAATGATGGTTGAGTGTGAATTTCTTGAAAATCGATAATTGAACAGCTAAATCCATAATATCCAATATTTCGTATACTTAATGTTAGCATGGGGCAGAACTTTATAAAAACCAAACAAATTCTAAGGATTTTCTAATAATTACATAATATGCGACAACTCTTGTTGACTGCCCGGACGATTTAGAAGCTGTGTGGGCGTATGTTTCGTTGTCTGGCAACCTATTTTTTTTTATTTTCCGAGTCTTCTATCAGTTTGCACGTTTAAAGACCCTTACGCGTATACATGTGCATGATCGACCTAGTTTTTGTTTAGTGAACGTTACCCTCACCTCTCTAATTCAGAATTGAACATGGCGTCTTATGTTTTTCGTGCCCCTCCCCTTCTCGATAGAATGAAACGCATATCGCCCAGACCTATACACTAGTTTGTGATTATCTAATAATGGGAACAATTTAATTATTGAGATTCTTAGTGCACTTTAAATTCAAACTTTAATTTTATTGGAGGAAACATAATGTTTATAAACCTGTTGGGCTTAAAGCACATGTAATGTGAGTCTATATAAAGTGATGTACATACATTTCTGATCAATTGTGTTCGATGAAATATGTGAACCGTCAAAACTGAGCGGCAGACGGTAGCTTTTAGTCCATTTTGCACGTTTTTAAAAAATGATTTTGTCGTTTGAGATCGAATCAGCAGTGTTAATGTACTGTTAATTTACTTCTGTATTGTCTTGTGGGATATGTTTTTCTTTGTACATTAATAATGACACTAGAAACCACGACTAGTATACTGATTTTAAAATGTTTATTGCGTCTTACGTATTGGATATTGAGATCTTATACATTACATCTATACATTGATTAAAATTTTGAAATTTATGGATAATACTGAGTTAGTCCCTTTAAGATAAAGAGATGAATTTTAAAACCTAAATTGAAATTTGATTAGCAGGACGTTTCTAAACAGCTAGGGATTAAAATAAAGGGACAAACATAAATATGTCAAAACGTAAATTGATCTAACGTCTTAAGAGAATGTGATATTTTGTTTTGCTACAACTATTGGATTGCGTCTATAAAAGATAAGATATATATTTATGTCATAATCCTACGCTGCAAAAATAAAAAAATGTCAAATTTATGATTCGTGTGTTGAGTACTTCACCTATTTACATGTTTACGAGGAATTGAGTTACATATTATCTTATAAATTATTTTATTTCCTTCCCACATCTTGAAATGCGCAGGCTACCTTTTAGGCCATTTGCATAATCAGATTACTCATTTTCAGAATTGCAAACGGATGCCGTTTTCTGAGACTCGATCGATCCATTCTGATCCATGTAGATGAAAGGACAGTATATATCGACGCCTAAGAATAAAAAAAAAATTAAAAAAATCTTTGAAAATTTACACTAATGACCCTATTCTTGAAAGCTGGCAAGAGTTAAATGTACAGCCAGTGAAGAATGACGATGAGCTTAAAACGAAATGGGATTTAAGATCCTATTGTTGTGATCCAACTGGGCTAATGAAGAGAGTCGGGTTACTAAGACAATCTCCGATAATGCAGGTTACAATGTTTCGTTGTCGTGGGCAGCCGCTACATTGCTTAGTTTTAGTTTGATGCTTTGTTATTAGAGTCCGTAATGAAAATTTTGACTCACCAGATTGGGTTTCCTGAATTTCCAAATTAAATAAGCATTTATGAAAATATCAAGCAAATGACTGCGTTTCTCGGTTTTCAAAAACCGGATGCAATTGAATTTTTATTATCTTAATCCAAATATAATGATTTTAATATATAAGAAAAGAAAGCTATGTGTAACATAATGCTTATCATTAGTATAGCTCTTAACGCAGATATGGCGGGTAATGTCTAATTCAGTAAATATCCAGTCAAAGCACATCCTGCAATAGACTGATTTACATCTTAACATTGTGTCTCTTTATTTAACGTTCTCTCGAAACAAACAAGATCATTTCGGGACATATGGTTCAGTTTTATTTTAATAATTCGCTCGCGCGTAAGGGCCTTCATTCAGCAGTGGGAGGAGATCGGGTCACGTCTCCCACGAGGTTGGACAGGCAACCTTACACCTTGTCACGTACAACCGGGGAATTGGAAATCACGCCATCTGACAGACCTTGTGATACAGTGCACAGGTGCTAACCATTCGGTCATCCACCCCCCGTATCCGATATTAAAGTTATGATAAGTGATTCAATATTTGGGTAATACTGAGTGTTTCAGCGGTTCTATGTATATTTAGAATCAGGTTTATTTTCATTTTACCTGTCTTCGCATGTTTATTTTTGTTTTAAATATTTGAATATTAATAGTTATACACAGCGATAATCCAGAAAGTCAATATTTATCTACAGTAGTGTTTGATAATATGCACAAAATGAATAAAACATGCAGTTTTTCCATATCAGTTTAATCCTGTTTTAAAAATAGTTATCTATACTTACAATAAATGAACTAAAACAATTGTATGGTGTTGTGACATTAATTAGGGATGGGACCAAATGTACTTTTCTACCATCTGAAAATGCTGCAGGGGTGTTTCTCAGGCGAAATTGATTGAAAAAACGATTTTGGCAAAATTTTCGTTCTATCTCGATTTTTTTCGGTTGGGTAATTGGCATTTTCGGCATTTTCTTAAAATGGCAGTCAAAAATGTTTACTTCGAGAGATATTTCCTCGAATGGGCCAGATATGTGTTCCAATAATAAGTCTTTTGATATGTTTTCGAGTATGCCGAGTTTAACAAATTATACTCCAACATATTTCGAGCAATGGCGGCCATGTTGGATCCAATATTTTGGTCAAAAATTGATATTTTTTTTGTTGGAAATTTTGTTGTCGCATGCGGTAGATATGTGGTCAAGTATGTCTTTTACTATGTTCTCGAGTTTGCCGAGTTCAACAAATTATACCCCAACGTGTTTCGAGCAACGGCGTCCATCTTGGATCCAATATGGCCGCCAAAATTGGTGCCATATTGACCAAAGTTTTGTTGTCGAAAGACATATTGGAACACATGTCTACAGCATACGACAACAAATTTAAAATAACAATCCAATTTGGTGTCCATATTTGGAACAAAGATGTCCGCAGTTGCTCGAAACGCGTTGGAGTATAATTGTTTGAACATATTAAAAGACTTATTGGACCCGCACACCTGACCGCATGCGGCAACAGAATTTCAAAATAATTCATTTTTGGCCAATATGGCGGCCATTTTGGTGGCCATGTTGGATCCAAGATGGCCGTCGTTCATGGAAACACGTTGGAGTATAACTTGTTGAACTCGGCATACTCGAAAACATATCAAAAGACATTCTTGACCGCATATCTACCGCATGCGACAACAAATTCCCCCCCACCCCCCGCCCCCCCCCCCCCAAAAAAAAAAAAATTTTTTGGGCCATATTGCATACTCAGCAAAGGCATATCTGGCCCATTTTGGCCGCCATTTTGAAAAATGCCAATTACCCGAAAGAAAAACCCGAGAAAGAACAAATATTTTGCCAAAATCTTTTTTTTTTTTCAATCAGTTTTGCCTAAATCAATTTTGTCCCACCCTACCTTTAATTTGGACATATTATTCTTATTTTAGATTCGCATTAGGTATATCTTTGGTTTGTGGTTAGTTTATTTAAGCCTTAATTTATTTTTGATATTTTAGTAATATCAGTGGATATTAACTCATATTATTATCAGAAATGAATCTATTTTATTGCGTCAGGATAACATGCGCTAGTTTAAATAAGAAAACCCACGCACATTGTATCCTATTAAATTATGCTAAATAACCAACGTAGGCCGTGAAGTAAGAACAAAGTTCTTTTTTTTTAATGTGGAGATATTGTTTTGGGACTATGGGTCAGCTTATACATATTTAATCTACATGTAATCAAAGATGCATTATGGGAGATTAGATAGAGAATTTGCAGTTCTCGCTATAATAATTAACAACTAGAAAATGTAAATGCTATTTGCTGATAATATCAGTCAAATTGATACACTGTGAATTAAGCGAGTGAAAGTTCTGCCTAGCCGCGATCATCATTACTTAAGTCGGTACGACAAAAACCATAGTCTCGATTATCCACTTATGCAGCAAATCGGATCATAATCCCACAAATATCACAGGCTAGTGTTGACATCGAGAGCTGATTATGGGCTGGATAAGTTAACTAATGTTAAAAGTTAATATAGAAATTTCATGCAAAAGGAAAGACCTACAATAGGCAGATTTAGCTCTTGCATAACGTATTTTCAATTTCAATTTTTAACTAAAAGAAATAGAAAGTTGTTTGTTAGAAACATTTATGACATTTATAAACAATGTTTAGGTTTGTATATTGAAACTAAACACTGTGATTTAAAAGATTATTTGAATTATTAAATATTGGCTCTTCAAATTTATTAAATTGAACTCTAAATTTGCTCGTTTTGGTGTTTTGTTTATTGACGTTTTGTGTTGATACAATATGTAAATATTGTCACATATTTGTGTTGTTAAAAATTAAATAATGTACATATTTGTGTGGATATAAATTAAAGATGAATCGCCATAACTGACAGACAGCTGTACTTGAACATGTTTACAGTTTATTTCGGTTATTGCGGTTGGTGCAGAAAAGCAAGCCGTTAACCCCTATTTCGTTAAATTTCATTCAGCTTGGTTCTTGTGTACATTTTGGATTAAACCGATATTAACAATAACAACAGACTTTGCACATGGTAACGATTAATTACATCATAGATCGTATTCTAATACAGTTCTATGATTACATGTATCTATATGACGTCAACTACCCATTTAAGGTGCATTATTATCTTAAAGTGGCATTTTAACACAACACATTTTTTATGGGAAAACTATCGACAATACTATATACCGGAAAACACCGGAAAACTACCGGAAACACAATGTTATACTGAATGTATGCGGGGGGTTAGGGTTAGAGTTAGGGTTTTTACGGTGTTTTCCAGAGGGCCCGGTCCTTTGTGTGCGGGGGGTAGGGTTAGGGTTAGGTTTTTCCGGTATGGGTTGCATATTTAAGGTCTTTTCCGGTATTTAGTGTGTTTTCCGGCATTAAGTGTTTACCGATGTTTTCCGGTATTGAGTATAACATGGTGCTTACGTAAACGGTAGGTTTTTTAGTGTTTCCGGGATATAGTGTAGCCCAAAGTAATCACTGATTTTAATGTAAGAGTACGACGTTTCGACAAGTATCCTCATATCCTCTTATCGTTATCGTTATAAATGATCATTATTACCTTATCAACCTTATCCATACATTATGGGAGAGTAGATAAAGAGCTTACAGTTCTCGCCATAATAGTTAAAAGTTAGATAATGTAAAGGCAATTTGCTGAGAATTTTAGTCAAATTGATCCACTATTAACTAAGAATTTAGCGATTGAATTTTCAACCTAGCCTCGATCATCATTACTAGAGTCGGTACGATAAAAAATCATGGTCTTCGACCAGCAAATCGACTATAAAATCAGCGATTGTTTCACATAAAAATTGTGTTCTCAATCGCTAAATGCCACTTTAAGATAATAATGGACCTTAAACGGGTAGTTGACGTCATAGATAACTGTTGTTTTGTTAATATGCATTATGTTATTATATATTAGTTTGAATATGATTATGTTTATCCCGCCTTTTCTTGCTTATATATTCCTGCGTAAATAATTTAATGTGTTTATGCATTAATTTTTTTTTGATATCGAAAATCGGACACTGACCGATTTGTCGTGGAATTAAGGTTGTTTGTGAGAGGACGGCTTTTAAAGATCATTAATTGTATAATCAATCATCGGTGGTTCCAGCGGACAATGAAATAGCAAAAATATTTAGAGATTCAATCTTTTCCGCATACGTCAGCTTTTTTGCATTATAGATAAATGAAAGAACGAAATGGGTATAACGTCCTACTTTTCTGCACCGATCGGGATTATTCTGTAGTGCTATGGAAATATTAATAATAATATGTACATGTATGTCTCCAAACTCCGAAAACAATTGGTCCCTCAAAATAAATAATAGTGTAAACGTTTAACTAATTATTTCAGCTTACATTTAAACTATTTATTGTCTGTTTCACAAAAGCTATACTTCAGTGCCTCACACAAACCGATATCTTAAACATAGAACTCCATAAAACGTGAAGATAAAGTTAAAATCTATCAATATCGTTATCAGCTTTATTATCACCGCCATCACCACAACCATCGTAATCATCACCTACAATATCCAATTTTGTTTTAAATTCTTAGGTGATAAGAACTTGAAAAACACGTTATAATGGCTGTTGTTACAAAATATTCAAAAGTATTTTACGACGATGATGATTTTTTCACATTATGATAATAATGACGATGGTAATTTTCCACATGATGATAATAATGACGATGATAATTTTCCAAATGATGATGATTATGACGATGATGATGATTGCCGAGTCTGTTTATGATATCAACAACAACAATAGTGTGAGTGTTGAACGTCCGAACTCACCCGAGAATGTTTTCACTTTGTTTGATACCACATATATCTGTGGTTTAAAGCATATTCTATTGCAACTAATTTACTAAGGGATCGGGACAATTAATAGAAATTATGAACATTCTCCCAAGGTTTCTGTGATTGGTGTATCTCGAAGGTAGTAAACAATAAAACAATAGACCTCACTGGACTTCTGGGGACTTAAACCAGTTTAATGGTGTCTTAGAAATCATATTATGAAAAAAAAATGATCAACCATTCCTGTAACAATATCTTTCTCCACAAGAGAATTTATTACCAAGGAATTTTTATCCAAGATTCTGGAATAAGCAGTCATAACACGGTTATTTGATCATCTGGAACAAAACAATTTTTTCTGTGAATTTCAGTCAGATTATTGACCTCATCATGGAACTGGGACAGCCTTAAACAAGGTCGTAAACGATCTTAAGATGTGTGTCGTTAAGGGAAGTGTTTCACTGCTGATATTGTCCGATCTTTCTGCAGCTTTCGAAACAATAGACCACCAAAAACTGCTTTTCCGTCTTCAGAAAGACTTTGGTATTAATGCCACTGTTTTGGAATGGTTTAGATCGTATCTGTCATCTCGCAAACCTCGATTATCGGAATTTCCGCCAAAATCAGTGATCAAGAATAGTGGCCTGACCAAATTGATTATCTGTGTAAAAAATGCTACTGCCATCTAAAGAACATCGCTAATTCTATCGCGACTAGACTATTGTAATAGTCTTCTCATTGGCCTACCCCAAAATCAACTAAATCGTCTTCAGCGAATCCAAAATCTCGCACTAAGAATATGTCAAGACCTGCATATCATTGTCACATCATTCTCCAAGCCCTTCATTGGTTATCAGTCAGTGCCCGGATAAACTTTAAAGATACATTATACATTCTTGCTATAATAGTTCGAAAGTAGATAATGTAAAATGAATAATTTGAAAATTTCATTCAAATTGCTCTATTGCAAGCGAAGATATTAGCATTTGAAGATTTGACAGACGTGTGCGACAATTTCAACTACCGTCTTGGTTGATCGAAGCTAAGTCTCGTTCCTCATATTTGATTAAATCAAAGCACCGCTGAACCGTTTTAGTCTCGGAGAAATCTGAAGCCATCGAGAGGTGATTGAGGCCGGGATCAGTTAATTAATGTCCAATTAATCCTTTAGAAAACATTAATTTTTAGGCCTAAAGAAAGACCTTCAAAAGGCAGATTTAGCTCTTGCATAATGCATGTTTAAAGTACTCCGTCTCAGTGTGTCAGTGGAGAGGCTCCTGATTACCTCTACAAATTAATTCAACAGTATATTCCAAACAATCGCAATCAGCTAGTGGTGCGAAAGTGGAAACTTGCTACCTTTGGACAAAGAGCGTTTGCAATTGCTGCCGCTGAAAAATGGAATTCACTCCCAGTTGAACTCCGTTTTGTGACTTCTTTACCAATCTTCAAATCTCGATTAAAGACTCATCTTTTCAAAATTCACTAAACTGACAAAAACTTTAGAGCCAAAGGACTTTTGTTTAGTTTTTGTGTGCGCTATGAGCATGATTTGTGGATTTGGCGCTATATAAATTGACACAATCATTTTATTTCAATAAATCGCTTGCGCGTAGGGCGTCTTTAGTAGTGGGAGGTAACCGGATTACGGGGAGAAAACCCACGAGGTTGGGCAGGCGACCCTACTCCTTGCCACGTACAACCGCGGATTCGAAACCACGCCAGTTGATTCAATAACAGGTCGTATGATACAGCGCGCGCGCTAACCATTCGGCCATTCACCCCTCCACCCCCCCCCCCCCCCCTTGGTCAAAGTAAGCAGACCCTTAGTTTAACACTGAGACTGACCAATCATACTGACCAATCATACCGACCAATCAAACAAACGCGTAATCTGACACACATATTGACCAACAGCTCGTTTTTTACTGCGAGAACTTCGCTTTTGACATAAAGCAAGCGGATTCGTTTCTACCCGTTTTTTTACAGCGAGAACTTCGCTTTTTGACATAGAGAAAGCGGATTCGTTTTCCGCGTGCTTTTCTTTTCTATCCGCTTTGATGGACGTCCCGTTTTAGCTTGGGTTTATTATGACCTGCCCTCTCTTTTCATGACATGCGATGTTTTAAAGTGACATTTTTTTATATACAGGTCCTGTTTTATGTTTTTACCAATATGTAAATATCTTAATGAAATAAACTTGTCCATCATATCATCTATAATGTATTAGACGTTAAATTTGTAATAAACAACAACAATATTAAACAAACCCTTGGTCTTTCACTGAATCTAATAAATGACGCGGAACCTAAAATAAAGGACAATATTGTTGTCAGTCATTATCACTATGTGATAGAACTGGTTAAACACATCCAAAATATAGTGTTATCACATATCATTGCTACGGTAGACGAAGAAAGTTGATATGACACAGTAAATGGAGAGAGAGAGAGAGAGACAGAGAGAGAGATGGGGTTTAACGTCCACTCGACACAAACTAGGTCATTTCGGGACTAACATATGGTTTAATTTTATTTCAATAATTAGCTTGCGCGTAGGGGTCTTTGGCAGGGGGAGGAAACCTGTGTGCCCGGAGGAAATCCACGAGGTTTAGAAGGCGCCCCTATCTCCGAGCCACATACGCTCACGCCAGGGATCGAAACCTCAGCCGCAAGCCAGAGGTGACCGGCCAGCTAGAGGTCGAAGCGCGGCACTCTAGACCACTAAGCCATCCCAACCCCCCGCAGTAAATGGAATCCACGAGTTATCCTTATATATAACTGACATCAGGAACGAGAAAAACAGAAAAGACCAGCACATTCCCTTGTTTTTATTCATTCTATACTTAATAAAAACATGGTAATGCACGGGGACTTTTCTATTTTTTTCATTTTGTCTTTTCTGTTTAACCAAATCTATCACATATGCGATAATGGCTGACACCAATATTGTTCTTTAATAAACATTGTAGTAGTATACGCACTTTTACATCTGTCCAATAACGATACCAATTCATTTGCTGATGTCAAATTATAAAGGAATTTGTTAAAATGAACGGTTTGTAGAAAGTACTTATGTTTCAGAGTAAATGGGGGTGAGATATAAAAGAACAGTGAACAATCATTTATTTAAAAATAAGATTTTACTCCAAAATAATGCAACCTTGGTAAATGGAATCTGGTATTTAAATAATTCCATGATATTTAGTAAAGACCATTTCCACTATAGTTCTGTGTATTGTTTGGAAAAAAAATCCAAGGATTTGAATCATTGTTAGTAAACGTGAGATCAAATGAGTAAAACGTCTTAACGGTATCAAGGAATTTGTTCTAACCTTGAGATATTTAAGGAGTAATTGTTTAATCGGTTTCATGATTTCTGAAACATGTAGGTCACTCATTGACCTTCACTCATTAATCCATTCATATACTGTTGAGTATAACATACTACAAGCTACTACATATTCAATAAATACAATTACTGTGACTATAGAGTAACACAATTAAAAACATGTTGTGGGAGTATTTTTGGCACATTTTGAATACCCGGATGGCGACCAAATATCGTGAACATGCATGTAAGACTTGCGCCGTTGGATTCTTCTCAATATTAATGTTAATTTGTTTAAAATTTTTATTTGAATAATTCGCTTGCAGTGGGAAGAAACCGGAGGCCCAGAGAAAACCAACAAGGTTGGAAGTCGACCATACTTCTTGTCACGTACAGCCACGCCAGTTGACTCAATGATACAGCGCGCACGTGCTAACCATGCGACCACCCACCCCAGAGAGAGAGGGAGTGAGAGAGAGCGAAAGAGAGAGAGACGGGGAGAGAGAGGGAGAGTATGGCGGGGTATCGGGTTCAAAATGCGATCTGCAGTAGAAAGTAGAAAATAAAAAACAAAAGAGAAAATTCTTATCCAAAATGGACATTTTCGTGTGGGAAACATATACCGCTCGTGCTTTTCAACTTTAAGTCGTAAATATTCTACTTTCAACAACAAAATTTCTACTTTCAACAGCAGAATTTCTACTTTCAATAATCAACTTTTGACATTCGGACTTTCAACTTCAGATTTTCTACTCCAGTTTTTCAACTCGAGATTTTCTCCATGCATATTACGGAAATAAATTTGATCACGTGACTATTTTTGCATGTCATTAAAATACGGAAATTACCCTTAAGTACCACAAGGATTTCAAGTTAGCAAACTCGGTGGATGGTTGGGTTAAAATCTGACAGTTGAAATCAAAACTTTATTGAATTTTTTTTTTAATAGCAATCCCCTAAACAACCTGTTGACTTCTCTTTGAGAGTAAGGTCATCAACTTCGGGTTAAAGGTCAACGACTGATGTCAGCGACTGAAAACAATGGCCGTGCTATAAACAGTTAGTGTTTAGTCTGTGTCCGATGTATAAAACTGAGGACAGCATAGTATCTAGTCGCTTCGGAATGAAAATAAAGATGTGGAGGGATTTATAGACGAGTAGGCTGCATGTTCCACCACTGCTAAATAAAGTCACGCTTTACGTTTTCCTTGTATTGAGCGACTCGGTTATTCGACTGGATTTTTCGACTGAATTATCTGCCTGTTTTTTTTTCGACTGAGATATTTCACTGATTTTATTGACTGATTTGTTCGACTGAGTAACTTCTCCTTTACAATATGATATGTATAAACTAGGTCATTTCGGGACTAACACATGGTTTTTAATTTTATTTCAATAATTCGCTTGCGCGTAGGGGTCTTCAGCATATACAGGTCACAATTTTAAGGAATAGAATTACTGTTTATTACTGAGCGACGTTTCGACTGGGCTTCTCTAGTCATTGTTGCTGTTACTGCTCCTGAAATAAAGTGTTGAAGATCTATTCCAAGAATCTGTATTCATTTTAAATACTTTAAGAATACGCTCCACAAGATATAATCCTAGAAAGTGGAACCCTGTTATGAGCATGAAAGGGCTACTTAATGAAATCAAAGGTCTTAATGCTCTGCTCCAAACTAGGCTAATGAGCGAAATTTTCCCCGGACAGCGGCATCAAGCATCTTACCCACTTAGCCACTGTAATCCACCGCTACTTTATGAAATGGAATGGGGTTTAAAATCCTACTGTTGTACACCGACTGGGATTATGAAGACGGGCAAACGCCATACAGTGTGCTACGAGGGAAATTTTGCCTGGGCAGCAGCGCTACAGCCTATACTTATATATTGAATTTCAAATGACAGGGGATCTTTTACATGCGTGCAAATGTGTACATGAGACCTTGGTTTTACGTCCTATCCAAACGACAAGACAGTTGTCCTTGTTGTCAGGCCCTACGTCATACCTCACCAGCAAGGGGAAACCACCCGGAAAATCCTGAGGAACTGTCTCGAGCAATACCGGGAACGAACCTACTACCTCCAGGCCAGCATGCTAGCGTCTTACTCACTTAGCCACTCTTGCTCCAGGCTACTTATTGTTATCTTCGTTCACTCCCATTAGTGCTTTTGAATGCTTGTTTAGAGGCAGACAGCAAAAAAATTTGTAAAGTCGATTTAAATTATGACAGACTGGCAACTCAACTAAAGTGGTTGATCTGTTCAGTTTCTTTAACTTTCATTTGCCTTAAGAATTGTTCCTTCAATAATTATGTTTATGTCAACACTCTCTTACATAAAATTTTACATAAATAGACAAATGTATGTAAAAGAGAGAGAGAGAAGAGAGAGAGAGAGAGCGATGGATTTAACGTCCACTGTGGAGTGGGAGGAAATTGGAGTACCCGGAGAAAACCCACAAGGTTGGACAGGCGACCCTAATCCTTGCCACGATGTATGTAAGATGAATTATAGTTGAACTTGGGGGAAAATAAACAAAATAGACAAAATACGATGTAATGAAATTTGAGTTGGTGCGTTTTTTTATTTAAGTCAAACAAACTATTCCCAAATTTTAACCCAACCATCCACCGAGTTTGCTGACTGCAAATCCAGTGGTACCTAGGGGTAATTGCGGAATTTTATAGTCTCTTATCACCCAAACAAATATTCTACGAATATTAGTCTGGATGGGTCCTCAAAATTTGACAGAAAGTCGGTCATTGTCTGGATTATCCAGTCTTTTAAGTTACCATGTACTGAATCTATCAAAACAGCTCGTTTGTCAACAATGACACTCTCTAAAATTTTGTTTTAAAGGTTTTAATGGAAATGGTAATTTTCTCTCGTCATGAATCAAACGTATGGCTTCTCACAATCTCCTTAATCGCGATGCATGCTGTTGTATCGTCTCTATTTTGAATTCTAATAATAGATGTACCAAGTGAATTGTGGGATATATTTTATCCTCGCTTTATAGAATCTATCAAAATCGGCTCGGCTTCATAATATCTATCACTTACCAAGACTTTAGCCAAAAGGTTCCATTGCCCATGCGTAACAGGGAGTTTGGTTTTTTATGTGGTAGATTATCCAGTAATTTTCGTCAATAATTGAGAACCGACCCAGACCCTCCGTGCATTGAAGACCAGGGGGTTCTGGGTGACCGAGACTACGAATTTTAATGACATGCAGAAGTAGTCACGTGATCAAATTTATTTCCGTAATATGCAAGGAGAAAATCTCGAGCAGAAAATCTGGAGTAGAAAATCTGAAGTTAAAAGTCGAATGTCAAAAGTTGATTATTGAAAGTAGAAATTCTGTTGTTGAAAGTAGAATATTTACGACTTAAAGTTGAAAAGGTGGACGTATTAGATTGAAAAGCACGAGCGGTATGTGTTTCCCACACGAAAATGTTCATTTTGGATTAGAATTCTCTCTTTTGCTTTTTATTTTCTACTTTCAACTGTAGATCGCATTTTGAACCTGATACCCCGCCATAGGAGAGGGGGGGGGGGGGGGTATCGTTCACTTGACACAGACACAAACTAAGAGTCTTTAGGAGAATCCGTGGGAACCCATAAACCCACGAGGTTGGACATACGACCCTAATCCTTGTCATACCACTTGACTCAATGACGTACCTCGTCCTCTCACACACGCGTTAAACCATTCGGCAACCCACACACCCTTAAAATAAATGATATGAAATGAAATGATTATTGTAGTTATATTATATTACTGTGCTTCAGGATGAAATAACCTGTCCCACCTGTCTCTCTCCACATGATTTTCTAAGTGATCAAGGGTCATTACTCTGGAAGTAATTATCAGTTTTCGCCCATTAAAAAAAGTGGGCCTAAGCCTATAAAGAAAAAAAAAAGAAAAGTGAAAGAAGGAGGGGGGGGGGGGAAAGAAGGAGAGGACAGGACACAGGACAGGCGATCTCAAATTCATCTAATGATAGTGCTCTTGTCATTCTGTTATCTAATTGTATCAGGAAATAAAAAAATTGCCTTCTTTCGCTTAGGTCTGAAATGCTTGGAAAATGGGTTTAGGTTGTCAATTTTCAAAATTTTCCTGGGGGGAGACCCCCCCCCCCGATCCCTCGAACGCTCTCTCGCCTTCGCTGCGTACTTGTGTTGGCCTTGGTCAATGACCTGACAGGTGGGCCTTCGTCACACCAGTCCGGCACTGATCAACCTGCAGTATATAAAAAAAGGCAAAGCTATATAAACTTCTTTGTGCACAACATTACAAAAAACAAAAGACTTTATAGATAAAATGATTTTTAAATAGAACAATAAATAAGCTCAGATAGACTCCAAGCGAGGTGTAAACAAATAAATATTATAACAGGTTGTGTATGACTTTGATACATGACTATTGGAGATACGTACCCCCCTGTTAGCCACAAGCAATAATTTCAGGTTGATAAATGTATGATCTTATTTTTAAATTTTAGTTTCTTAAAAATGTGATACGGTTGACCTTGGCCCCGGATCTGTTGTAGATTATCATTGACGTAATAATAAAGGCAATTTATTTTTTTTATTGGTATCGCTTTTAACGCACAAATTTAGAATTCCTATGGTGGATGATTTAGGACACGCACCCCCCCCCCCCCATATCTCTCGAAATATGGACGTATCTGGCCGTCGCCCCGTCCGTACGTATGCCCGTCCGTCGTCCACGATTTCTTGTGGACGTTCTAGAGCCACGTTTCTCAACCTTTTCTCACCGCTCACCCCTAAATGAATTCTCAACCAACCCATTTACCCCCAGAGTTTTGAGGAGGTTACTGACCGCGGAGCCGTGGCCGGCGAAGCTGGTCACCGCGAGCGACGTAGGCGCGAAACCCGTCGAGGAGGGTCAAGGGGGGGAGGTCTCCCCCGTAGGAAATTGGAGTCCGGAAATGTGATTTCCTGCCATTTCAGGCACTCTTCAGGCGTTTCATGGGAACTTGAAAATGGCCTTTTTCTATAGAAGCCATCCGACATGAACCGCGGATCCTTGCACGGGCCTGCACCCCCTGACCACATTGACATTGAATATGGAATGAATACGGATCGAACCCTTGATGACTTACCGGACGACTTATATGTTGTGGGCATTGCAACCTATCTTTCTTTTTTGCTTGTCCTATATCAGCCACCGTAAATCACAAATAGCAAGGTTCTATGACAGATTCTGAAAAAGATCCAAACGGCCAGCTGGATTTAAATGTTTGCAAATTTAAGACATACCTCTCTCTCGACTGGGGGTCACGGTGGCTAAGTGGCTGGCCTGGATGTCGAGTGTTCGACCCCTGCATTGGCCGAGAAAGTTCATTCCGATTTTCCGTGAGGCAGGACGCAGGGCCTATTAAGGACAGCTGTCTATTCGTTCGGATGGGACGAAAACGCGAGGTCTCGTGTACACATTGGCAGTTGAAATTCGACATAAGAGTAGGCCGTAGCGCCGCTGACCGGGCAAAATTTCTTTCATAGCACACTGTATGGCGTATGCCCATCTCCATTAGCCCAGTTCGGAGCATAACAGTAGGACGTTTAACCCCATTTCACTTTTCTCTCGCCTGGTAAATAGACAAGAATGGGGAGACGTTGGTGGTCTGCAACCATTCAGTAGATAACCGAAATAACTTGCTCTTTTGTCCGTTTTACGCGAAAAACCTCTCCTATTTAGACGATTTGTATTTCAGACGTGTCAAACACCGAGTTGACATCAAGATGACATTACTTAATTCTATTCTTGATTAGTTAACGAGTTAATGTTTTGAAACCAAATTTACAGAGTTAGGTTATACTTCAGATTTATTGTTATTTTCATTAATCCATTGATCAATGTCCCTTAAACGGGTTTTTGTTCTACGCCATTATAATCATTCAAGCAAGTATAAGAAAAACCTTAACGAAATAAAGCAACATTATTATTGAACCTCAATATTTGAATATTTTAATGTGACGACGTCGAGTACTTGTTTTTATTCAACGAAAAAATCAATGATCGTGACCAAAAAGGTTATGTTATATGATTACCAAAGATTTGTTAATATCAGAAAGTCATTAAAAGACATGGGCAATTGGGTTTAAAATGTATATACTTTAACCTATATAACCACTGTTTAATTTATGGTGTCGTATCTACATAAATATATATGTAGGTATTGTGTTCTTTGAACTGGTTCGAAAGTCATCGGTAGAAATTTATAACTCCTGTTTGATGTAATACCTTTATTGACATCATGACATTTTCTAGGTCTCTTAAGTGGGTATATATAATACAAACTTCTTTTAACCACCCCTAATCCTTAACTATTTTGACAATCACATGAATAGCTACAAAAGGATGTTTTGCAATATTATCAATAATAATTTTTAAAGATAACGCATAGATAGAGTAGTCACCACTCGTTTGCTGAAGTACGAAGTAAATTAAATTTCAATATATATCACGAGTTGACACTTATAAAGAGAAATATTATTGGCTAAAGAAACTTCTTATATACATGTAGCGAGTTTTCTTCTTTATTTCGTTTAAGTACGTTGGTAAACAATAGCCGTCTCCAACTCGTTTTACAAAGATCTTTCTAATTGGTCAAAAGATGCACATGTGTCTCTATAATATACATGTATCTTAACTGTTTCTTTTAGATAGGTATCTTTACTTGTTTCTATAGTTCTCACATTGTTAACAAAGAGTGACATCACAGGAGATTTCATTATAAGGAAAATGACTACTGATGTAAGTAATAACTAATTTTACTCATTTAATTTTTATCATCTTTTTTATTTAACATGAATTGTATATTTGATTATAAGTCAGTACTTTTTTTATTCTAAATAATAATATAGATAAGATAAATATATCATTTGTTTAAAGGATATTAGTGCAGATGTGAACATTGCCCCTGTAGCCATTTTTATTCCTGAAATTAAATAGACTGTCAACGATTATTACTCATATTGATAATTCCGACAACGCGGATACTGGCCATGTTATTAGTAAATCAGTCAAATTTGTTTATTTTGCATGCATAAATTACCTGCTAGTCGTGTTTTACTCTTTTTTTTAACTGGATGTGAAGTGTATGGACGGGGAATCATCTCCTTTAAATGTGCCGTAATATTAGCACAAACATTTAAACACCACTGATGCCTAAATTATTATCATAGGAAGGATATAGATTTTCATCGATTTCTAACTGTCGTAATTATGCCGCTTAAAACACCCCTATATTTTAACACCGTTTAAGACCACTAAAATTCGATTTATGGGGACGTAACATACATTGGACGTTATAATAATTGATCATTGTTGTTCGTAGTCTCTGGTTCCGAATACTTTGTGTTTTACTTATTTTTTTTTTTTTGAAACTTCTTGACTATAACTGACTATTGTGAACAAACAAATTGTTTTTGCGGTAGTAGAAACAAATTTTACCCTATTATTTCCCCTTGCAGGCCACTACATTTCTGACCCCCCCCCCCTCCCCAATATATAGATTTGGTATTCGGGATCCTACCCAACATGAACATTAATACCAAAATACTACATCGTTTTGCCTGAATTATTCACAAATAGAATGACAGTTGCACTTCACTAACAAGATATCAATTTTTACCATTTCATAGTTAACACATATACCTGCACTTTTATAGCGTTTATTTTTAACTATATTTTTTTTTTAAAAAAATATAAGTAAAGTGTGTCATTGTTGTCGTACATACAAAATTAGTTTCAAAAACTAGATTTGTAATTTTACACAAATCGGTCAAACTGATGGAAGGTCAAATATTCTCATTGGATTCTATAATTTCTGTTTATATATTAAGTTAAACTGTTCTTTCTGGTGTAAAGAGGAGATGGGGCAGTTTACTTACGGAAATACCAGATATGACGACGTATGTCCGTTCATAGCAACTTTTTAATGATCCGTCCAAATTTAACTACACTTCATATTGTTTCTTAAGGAAATTACAAGCCAACGAAACGTTTGTGGACTTTGCAATTGTTCAAACCCAGGGGGTTAAAAGGGCCATGTGTAGGATATGTAGACACTTTAAGCTGATTTTAATCCTTATTTTAAGGCAATCGCACCCCACCCCCCACATCTTTCAAAAATCATCTTCATTATGCCAGCCTTCACTCAAATGTATACAGGATCAAAATCATAAGATGAACTTTAAAATAATGTTTATCTCTATCAACTGCAAAGTCATCAAATTACAGTGCATACACTGATCTAGATTCAGCGGTATACATCCAGAGGAAAAAAAAACTTCGATAAAAAAAACCCTATTATCTGCAGGTATACTATGTTTTGTCACTATGTTCATCTTCGAAATATTATTATATTTGTGGGAAATGAAAATTCGCATATCTAATAGGGCCATGTATTTGATTGACACACGTGGTTAGATGACTGATTTGCACTCATTTAACACAGAGGCGTTGTATCAGAATTAAAGGTAACCGTGTCAGTTTCAGTTATGGTTAATATCCAGTAAAACATTATTATTCGAAACTCTTGGGAAGCCGTGGTGACACGGTAAGTAAAGGGCTCTCTCTCTCTAGCCAGGAGTTCTCGATTTCGCCCTCGGTTTTGACCTAGAAAGTCCCCCCGTATCCCCCGGTGTACTTTCTATATGTCAGTGGTGCTGGCGGGCCTGGAAAGGACAAAGTCTGGTCGTTTGGAGGTACGTAAAGGAACCCTTGACAGTTGAAATTCGAAACAACAGTAGACTATTGTCCCGCTGCCTGGGCAAAAATGCCCCATAACACTGCATGCCTGTTTTCATAAATCAAGTCGGTGTAGAAAAGTAGGACGTTAAACCCCATTCCAATTCATTTTATTTCAATACCCTTGCTGTATTTATGATTAAGTTACTATTTATTTATAATATGTAGAAAACTAAATGTGGATTCAGATGAAATATTTGTACAATTTAATTTCAAAACATAGTTTTAATTAATGTATACATTACAAATACACTGCAGACAATAAAACCTCATATCACAAGGTGTACTATTTGCGGGGTAAAAAGTGTACGCGTGCTTAAAACAGAAATATCTTGTTTTCATATCTAACCACAAACTCTATTTAAACTTTAGCGGTTATTATTCGTGGTTAGAGCTAGTGCGACGCTTCATTTCATTTACCTGATAACATCTTGATGAGAGTTAAAAAATAGTTAGTCTTTAAACTCTTAATACTAATATAACAATGGCACACACCGACTTGTTATGCTTTGTAATTTTTATGTCAGCTGACAGAATCAAGATCGCCATCAAAACAGCAATACGACAATAATGTAGGCGTCATTGTTCAAACTTTGTAAAATTTGCTCTTGAAATCCTTGTAATTATCTTTCTTGTAAATACTTCAGGCATTTTGCTTTCTGTTTTTGGACATTTTGATTTTGATTATTACCATGTGGGATGTAAAAATGAAATAAAAATTCGGATGTCAAATAATATTTTCCGTTTAAGTGGAGATAGAACTGAAAACATTCTTATTGTATCTATATGATGTAAAAGATGTTGTTGATAATTCTGAATATGTATATGACCAATTAAGTCAATTGGATCTGTAAAGCGTATTATATTCACCTATCTTGATCTTATAGTATAGCTGAATGTGCATACATTCAGATGAGATGAACATATCTTGCCGTTGCTTTATCACTTTAATTGGTTAACTATTGTTTATCGAATAGATTTTAAGATTTTATTGTTTACCTACAAATCTCTATAATATCGTCACTACCTATCTATCTGACCTATTAATAGTTTACTTGCCCTCGAGAAATCTTCAAACTCCATCGGATAATTATCTTTCAAACCAAAATCTGTAAACTTTTTTTCGTGTGGAGAATGTTTTTTTTTCTTATTACCCAAATTATTGAAATACAAACCAAAGCAGCCCCTCTTTTAAATCGCGCTAAAACCCCAATAAAACGCATCTACTTTCGAAAAGCGTATAGACGTTAACTATTTGTAGAAGCGATGTAATCTGATGTTTTGAAGTTTAGGTCCAGTTATAATACAAATGTTTTTAAATATTTAGTTCTATTGATGTTTGGATATATTTGGTTGTATTGACGTGATACATTATAGAAACTTGTTGAGCGCACTTGAACACCAGAGTGAATGTGTGCTCCTTTTAAACAATGTATGAATTATAATATTGGCACAAGAATCACAACGTTATGTTTAGTCATTGTATAATACAGAAGCCTTGTCTACATTTTACGTCTATCTAGATATACGGTTATCAGATAATTTAAATTTTGGACAGATAAAATGTTTGTGAAAAGTTTCCCAGAACATAACTCATCGAAGTAGGTCTTTATCGAAACTTATCAACATTATTAAATCACTTAATGAATGCATATATATGGCTTATCAAATCGCTTATGGCGATCAATTTGATAAAAAAAAAGAAGGTTGATGTACATGTATCATCTTGTCAAAGTTTATTCAACTCAAAAAACACACACGTGGCATACGAAAGTCCCAATGGCAATGATTACAAGGACGCGATGTGTTGATTTGTTTAGATTTGAATTGTGTTCTTAATCTTTCTACATTTAAGGTTTACATACACAGATTAAGCTTACGTTGAGATCAAATTTATTTTTTGGCAAGACCGATTTTCAAATGATTAAAAAAATTGAATACCTTCAAGGTTTATTATATTTCTTATTTTGTATTTGTTATCATAGTTGAAGCCACCAACGAATGGCAACAAATAAAATCAGAATTAGAAATAGAAATACATGTATATAATATTAGTTATGATTCTTTTGCGCTGAAAGGGAATGGTGGGGTGGGTGTTAGAATGAAAAAATAAAATGATACTGGTACAGCCATCTGAAGATCCGTGATAGTTTTCGAAGCTTTTAATTTTTTTATCTTAGATTGGCTGCCTGATTTCAAACTGACAGCTGCAGAAATGTCTGGGTAACCACGTGTATAAGCTCGTCATAGTGTCATCATCACGGTCACTCATGATATGTAAACAATGTTGAAATTCTTTATGTAATATCGTTAAACAAGTGTAACCATCATTTCAGACAATATTTTGAGCCGAATCTCTCAGACAAAGTAAAAAAAATCATATTCCGTAATACAGTTAAACAATTTTAACCACCATTTCAGACAATATTTTAAACCGATTCCTTTATTAATGGATACCCTGTGACGGTGGACATTGTTCCTTTACTATACGTTATGTTTTTATTATATAACTTTTGTGAATTCGTAGCGCTTGATTGGTTAAGAATGTGTCTTCACTGCTGAGCTTTTCTGTCTTCCGGATACATTACATCTGTATCAAATATTAAATTGTCGGTGTATTACCACACATTTCGTCATTATATAACTTATACTAGTAATTGTCACACATTTGTTAAAATGTTCAACTATTTCCTATTACAATATTAATCTTGTAAACTATAATAAATTCTTTAAAGGGTGACATTGTACGAAGTTCCAGGTGTCATCATTCAAACAAAAACAAAATGTGACTTTATCTTTCTGCCACGGCTTACCGGCCTACAACTAAATACATAGTTTAGAAGATTTAGTAATTGGTTGTACGAGGCACAATTCGTCTTGTGTATGGTACAGTACTTGATGAACAGTAAAGGTATTATCTTGTTGATATGGCGTCCAGACAAAATTATATTTTCAACAAGAGTAGCTAATCTTTGTAAATAAAGAAAAAGGACGACCATGAAATAAAATAGCTTATAATTGAGACAATAACATAACACCTTACCTTAAACATGTTTTTATTGTTTTGTCTTTAGAATTTAGTTTAAATATTTGTTATGATTAATAATGAAACAATGACTGAAAGCATTATGTATGACAAAAGTTGCAATTTTTTCTGCGATCGTCTTAATTGTCTCAGTCAGTGCAGAAAAATAGGAGGTTTGACAGCAAGACCTGTTTGGAGTTCTGTTTTGGCGAAGCACGATTTTCAGTGCTTTGGGGTACCGTGAAAAGTTCCAGAATTTGACTTCAGATAACACGCTTACACTTTTATAACCAAACTATTACATGATTAACGTATTTATTTTTATAACCATGTGTTAAGTAACATTAACAGTCGATACAGAGATAGTGGTTGTGGTGGGAATACGTCAACAATGAAAACCTTTTGCAGAAATAGAAACTGGTCGATGATCATAAGGATAGCTAAGTTTCCCCATAAATTCTTGCCAGATTCACACGGCTGCAAGCGTATTTTCAAAGTACGGATTTTATATCCAGAGGCACGTTCGTGTCAGTTGGCAAATTAAAAAGTACATGTTACACAACATTTCATTTTGAATATTTTTTCTGCGTAAAAGGTATTAATATCCAGCTACCGTTGGCTTAAACAATATTGATTCCTTAAAATATAAAACATCCATGATAGTTATCACGAAATATAACACGTCGAAAGCTTTTATACCTTTGTTTTATGGCCATTTTCTGAATTTTGCAAAGACGGTGGTGGCGGGTGGTGAGGGGCCGAATGGTTAGCACTGTAGCGTAAGGACTGTCATTGAGTCAACTGGCGTGATTTCGATTCCCCTGTTGTACGTGCCTGTCCAACCTCAGGGGTTTTCTGCGGGTCATCCGATTTCACCCCACTGCTAAAGACCCCTATGCGCAAGAGAATTATTGAAGTAGAATTGAACCACGTGTTAGTCCCGAAATTACCTACTTTGTGTCTGAATTTTGCAAGAGTCCATATGAGTAGAATCTATAAACATTTAGGTAGCATGACATTTGATGAAATTGTGAAAAAATTACTCACAGAACCGACTATAAGTACCCCGAATGGAGCGAGTTGAACACACTCATTTAGTACTTTTCTTTTGTTTTCAATAATACAAATGACATACATGTAATATAGCCGAACAATGACCGAAAAATAAAGGAAAAATACACTTAAATGTATCATAATATGATTTCTATTTGTATGAAAGCAGGTGTAACGAGTTAAGGACGAGATATTAGTCAGTGGGGGTGGGACGGTACGATAAACTGGAATCTATACCATTCTATTGCTGTCCTGGGACAATCGGCACAATGGACTGAAATTTTGGGGAGTATCTAATAGTCTTGTAAGATAAATTGAGAGTGTTTATGGTCATGTTTAGCGTGGAACTGATGTCACTCAAAGAGGATATCTTCCAAACAACGGTTAGATATTACAAGCTGAAATATTTTGAACTCTCCCAAAATTCTACCATTGTATATCAGGTTATTTAAATGTCCTTTTGCAAATTTTTTCATCCCCAAAATCTATGATTCTCCTTTATTTCAGAAAGAATTTCGGCCTGGGTCAAATGGGCATTCTATCTCGTTTCAAGTTCAACCTGAATCCACGGTACAAGCAGCTGATAAATTCTGTGACAAAGTAAAGAAATATGGACACAGTGTTTGTTCGGTTGAAACACTGAAAAATAGGCTTCCCATTTTAAAATGGCTTCCCAAATACAGGTATATTAAAATCCCTATTACATAATTCATCTGACATTGTTCAACTTGGGGGGGGGGGGTTGGATGGTCGAATGGTTGGCACGTGCGCGCTGTATCATAAAGTCTGTCATTGAGTCAACTAGCAGTTTCGAATCCCAGGTTGTACGTGACAGGGAATAGGGTCGCCTGTCCAACCTCGTTGGTTTCTCAAAGTCATCCGGTTTCCTCCCACTGTAAAAGACCCCTACACGCAAGCGAATTATTGAAATAATTAAACCACATATTAGTCGCGAAATGATCTAGTTTGTGTCGATTGGACGTTAATACAAATTTCCCTCTCTCTGTTCATCTTGGATTTCAATATCTCATATTTTTTATTTGTATATTGTTGGATTAGAGACGGATTCCAATTTTTACCAGACACACAATAAAATCAATGTTTCCACTAGTCTAAATATTAGAAACCCAGATTTGTTGATGTGTTGATTTTCTTTAAGTTTAACAGATGTACAGAGTGATGTTATAGCTGGTTTAACAGTTGGTTTAACAGTCATCCCTCAAGGTTTAGCTTATGCTAAAGTAGCTGGTTTGCCACCACAGGCAAGTATATCAGGACCTATATATTATATGAATCTAGTACCGTGATCATTTCAGCATATTTCCGATTTTATCATACTTGACAGTTTGTTATATGCCCGATATATCAATATTCACCATAAATAGTGTATCTAATGCCAAATTTCAGATCCACTCAGATTACTGTAGCCTGCTTTAAAATATTTGAATGGCAAAGAAAACTAGATCTTTAGCAATGGCAATTATGGTAGGGGTGGGATGGGTTGTAACAGCCTTCTAAGGAGTATAAGATATTCAAATGGAAACCAGAGCTTCTACTTCCTTCATATATTCAGGGGTAAATTCAGCGTCCAAGGTGGGGCCAACGACAAGTTTGACGTGAGATTTAGGGGATTACCCCTGATTTGATAAAAGGAGAATATCTGTGATAATATTTCTACACATTTAGGGGCATACACGTTTTGGATTAGAGTAGAGTGGAGTGAGACCAAAAAGTTGTAGGAGACACGCGCTGGATATACATTCATCATGAGGAATGAAGGATATATATTATATTTACTTGACGTTCCATATCAAAAAATTGACACAAATACAAACGAAATATAAATCAAACCCAACTTGCTATTTATAATTATGGTGTTCTATTTCACTTCCTTCACTGTGTGTTGCATTTTCAGTGTTTATTAATGGAGAACATCGCTGTTTAACATGCTGTTTGGTACACAAATAAGTTATGGTTGCCACTGTCTTTAGGTTATATTCTGAGATGTATCTTCAGTTCATGTTTAACGTATAACCTTAAAGCACCGATAATACCATTTATTCATATTATAAGAAATTATTTGTGTTGTACTTGTTCATGATCAGTACACCGAGGCCTTATAACGTATATGGATCATATCACACTAAGTGTGGATTGATTTCGCTACATACAAGGTGCTTACGACTTAAAAAGTATTCAGAAGTTTTGATTCTTCTAAACGGAAGCCTACTTCGACATATGCTTCCATTTGTAAGGGGCGAGTGCGATTCAGAACGCAAAGGCCTACTTCGTGTTGATTGAAATAAAAATTATAACTTAACAGTGCGAATTGCGACGTCGCCTTGTGCGAAGTGGCTAAAATAGAGCTCCATATGTAATAGAAAATTCCTGTTCCATTTATTAGACGATGATGAATGTGGAATGTAGGGGGTTTTATTCGCTTAATCCAAAACAAGTAATCCCCGAAATGTCATATCAACCTCCAATGTCATATTACAGATGATAAAACTTTCATATAATCGCTAATACTTGTCTGGAAACTACATCGACATATTCTATAAAATGGAGACTTGGGGGGCTGGATACTATACTACGCTGGTTCTGGGTCATTCTCTTGTCGTCATAAATCACCAATATTCGACATATTCCCTGCTGGTTTTAGTCATAAATAAAATTTAACATGCTAACGCCTTTGAATACACATGGGTCTCTTTGAAAAATATATTACGTCATAGATAGGTAATCAAAGTGACATTATGAAATTTGTAAGCGCATATTTTTCTTGTTTTAAATAGGTAAACAAATTGGCATAAGGAAATCTGGCCCCAAGTTCACAAGCATTCTCAGACTTAAGTAAAGAATTTACTCAAAGTTGTCCGCCTTAGTTGAACGGAAACATAGCCTTACATAACAATTCTGTTGTTTTAATGCATCAAATACATCAATAAGAAAGTACGAGCAAAGTTTTGTTTTGCTGGATCAAAGATATTTCTCATAAACTGTGAATAAAATGTGAGTAAGTTCTTAACTTAAGCCTGAGAATGCTATGTGAACTCGGGGACTGGATACATTCATAAACTGTTTTATTTCACATTTTAAAACCCAAATTACAATTCAAACACTGTTTTTACTTTGTGTGAAATGTATACACAACACCTTTGTATATCCTCGTTGTTGGATAATTCTCAAGTAATGTAATATGTAGCGCTTTATCCACAAGGGTCGTGCTCAAAGCACGATGCAATCACTATCACGGTTTCAAGGATGCAGATGGGGTCGGATAACCTCCCTTACCTTGAACTCTTTAAATGCTGCCCAAACAGTGTAACAGTAGTTTTTGTCTGTAATTGTATATGTTAGGCACAATCTTCACCCCTCGCGCAGATTGCAATCTGCGTTGTCGTGTTGCGCAGATTGCACCTCGCGCGCGCAGATTACAATCAACGCTGATGAAGCTGGTGCGCAGATTGCCCACATTGCGCTGATTACCCCTCGATGTTTTTCGAGATGTTAGTTGTCTGTCAGACGTAAATATATATATGACCTGCCCTCTATCGGCTTTGTAGTGAATAATTTTTAAAATCACAACATAATTAGCGTGTGTGCTTAGAAAATAAGATTTAATTTGAAATTCTGTCAGCAGTATCTCATAATCGGTGCAATATTTGCTGTAGTTTGACGTAACTACATGTGGTTACAATTTATGTGTTCACAATTAATAGAAAAAATATTTTGAAAATATTCACTGATTCAACTTGGTCATCGTTTTATTCTGTCTGTTATTCATATTCCATCAAGAGGAAATTTTTTTTATAAAAATGGCTGACTAAATTACTACGTGCAACAGACAACGATACCTTTTCATTGGTTAGGGCCGTCTAAATGCGGGTAAATTTAGAGTTGCTATTGGCTAACAAGTTGAATAAGTGAATATTTTCAAAATCATTTTTATATAAATTGTAACCATATAAATCATAACCACATAGACGGCTCTCGGGTCGGTAAAGTGGTAAATTGGCGTAAAATCTGAACGCCCTTCTCTCAAATTTCATTAAACTGACTTATAATACTAAGGCAGTGATCTATGGTGGTTACAGATTAAGATTAAGCGGATTATTATCATCGCAGTCAGTGGCGGCGCCAAGGGGGGGGGGGCAAAGGGGGGTTTTGCCCCCTCCTCCCCCCCCCCGAAAAAAATCTTGCCTGCCCTCTGTTTGCCCCCCAATAATTTTCGGGAAAAAAATGTCTGAAATGCTACCTGGCTGCATTCTATTTTACAAAATATAGTGGCGAAAATATTCATTCACTTTGAGTCACTCTTACTCCGCCCGCTCGACACTTCCCTCTCTGGTCGGATAAACTAGTGATTTGGCGACAGGCGGTATCTGTTAAGCCCCCATTTATCTCGACGAACAATGCCTGAAATACTGCCAGACTGCATTTCGGGCCGTCTACTTTTCAAATTTTCGTTGAGGTTCGCAAGTCTGTTCATTTCACAAAATATAGTGGCGAAAATATTCATTCACTTTGAGTTACTCACTCCGCCCGTTTGTCGTCACTTTCTACTCTGGTCGGATAAACTAGTAATTTGGCGACAGACGGTATCTTTATCTCGATGATCAATGCCTGAAATACTGCCAGACTGCATTTCGGGCAGTCTACTTTTCTAATTATTCGGGACTTCATTGAGTTCCATGTGACACTTTCCTCTCTGGGGTCGGAAAGACTAGTGATCAGGCCACAGGTGACATCCGATCAGCTCTATTTATCTCTACGATCGGTGCCCGAGTACTGTCAGGCAACATTTCCAACAGTCTATTTTTCAAAATTTTCTTGGGGAGGTCCCCAAAACCCCCACAAGGACTCGCTACTTTAGAACCAACACAGGTACTTCGTTGAGGTTCGCAAGTCCGTTCGTTTGCCATTTGGTCTCTGATCGTATAAACTAGTGATCAGGCTACGGACAGTATGTGGTCAGATTTATTTAACTCAACGATCGGTGCCTGACTGAATACGCTGTCAGAGATCATTTCCGAGAGTCTATTTTTCAAAATTTGCTGGGGGAGGTCGCCCATACCCTCCATAAATACTCCCGACATTGGCGCTCGAGAGTGGAATTCGTCGAGGTTCGCAAGTACGTTCGTTTGACACTTTACCTCAACGATCATTGCCTGAAATACTGCATTTCCGGCAGCCTGTTTTTCAAAATTATCTAAGGGAGACCCCGCCCCCTTAGTTGATACTCGTGCCTTTGCCCCGTTAACCTTGGACTTTGCCCCAGCCTTACCCCTCCAACCACCGACGGCTGGTGCCCCACTGATCGCAGTAATCCATTAAATTGCCCGGACAAAGTTCACTTCGCGCGCGCAGATTGCTCATAGGAAATTAGACGGAGATTCGCGCATGCACAGGGGTAATCTGCGCAAGGAGGGCAATCTGCGCCTAACATATACAACAAACTACAAATACCCATTCCTAACTGGGTCACAAATCCGAATCTCTAACCGTTGCGAAAAATCCCTCACACCAAAAACTGAAACTTTTGTTATTAAAACTATCGTTTAATGTTGACCATATAGTCGAGTGACCCGATTTGCTTAGTGAACCACATATTTTTTTAAATATCAAATAAACATAGTAATAAAACAGGATTTTGTTCAATAAAAATAGCTCTTATAGTATGCACTGATAACATACTAAATAATATAGATCATGGCCAAATCAAAACATGAATATCTATTGACGAGACAAAATCATACATTTTAAAGCCACTGACAGTCATCCAAGGGAATTTGCAAGTTGTGTGTTTTCTTAAATGATTGTTTAAAAATTCAAATTAAAAGGGGGGGGGGTGTAACGCGAGCGCATTAAATCATAAGGTCTGTCGTTGAGTCAAGATGCGTGCCTTCGATACCCCCACTTTAAACTTGACAAGGAGTAGGGTCGCCTGTCCAACCTCGTGAGTTTTCTTCGGGTCCGCCGATTGCCTTGCACTGGTAAAGGTATTTTTGAAATGATCATTTGTTACATTTATATGATACCCACTCATTCATTTACCTTATATCAATACCTACTTTCGATTTCCAATTCCAAGTAACTGTTTATCATTTTGTTGATGTTGCAACTGAAAGTTATATTTATCTGTTTCGGGTTGACTGATTAAAAAAATGATTTCCATGATTACGGGGTATCAACGGTGAGCCTATTTATTGCACTACAATATAAATCATTTATCAACCAAAACACATTAGAATATTTCCCCCAACAAAAACAAAACTCCCAAACTTTTCCCAGTATACCTCACCGATATAAATGCAACCAAAAACTTAAAGCATGATTACATTCTGATGATATGTTTTGTCTTTTTCAGTATGGCTTATATTCAGCGTTTATGGGATGTTTTGTATATTGTTTTCTTGGAACCTCTAAAGACATAACATTAGGGCCAACTGCTATCATGTCACTGATGACAGGAACATTTGCAGTATCACCAGTAGAAGGTGACGCCACATACGCCATTATTCTTACATTGATGAGTGGATGTGTCCAGTTATTAATGGGAATGTTAAATTTAGGTAAATGTTGCATTTAACATTTCATAAACATGGCGTCCAGTTTATCTATGAATCAGGTTGTAATTTCATATCGTTTGCAGAATGAGAGTGGGGTTCAACGTCCACATTAGTTGTTAGGTGAGGCGAGGCCGTCAACTATAAGACGTTACCAGGTTGAATGATTCAGTACTCTAGAAATATGTATCCTTGAGTAAATCTGCTGTATTGTCCTCTATTGACATCTATGCAGGTAGATTGTTATACTCCGACGTAATGCATATACACAGAATGCGATGGATATATATATAATCCTTTGGGTGACTAAATCTGCTTTAAACCAGACTTAAAACTTCACTACACACCAGGAAGTTATATACCTCGATAATTTTGAAATTCAGCACCTAATTAACGTTAACCAACCTTTCATTCAGTTTTAAATTAATGTTAAATTCTAATGAAACACGTTAAAGTTGATTTCACGTTGTTACAAAATTATATTATCGCAGATTGCAATAAAACTTGAATAACATGCACCAGGTACGACAAAGCACTTTGTCTTTTTAAATTTGTTAAAGCTATTCGTTACGCATCCACAAAAAAATGAAAACAAATTTTCAAGCTTGTAACACAACAAAGAGAAAGATTGTCGTTTGTATCTGCTATTGTTATCGACATCGACATTTTATCCGGCAGATTTATTTTTTTCAATGCACAGTTTTTAAAAGATGCATTATGTAAGGGCGAAATCTAAATATTACAAGTATTTTTTTTTTTTTAGCTTCAAGTGTATGTAAATTATTATTTTGACATTTATTCACATTTATAAACAACTCGATAGACTATCGGATGGTTGGGATATTGGGTGGATTAGACCGCCCGCGCATTATAATCGGTTAACATTTAAATGTACGTCACTTACTAAAAGGGCTGACAATCGACCCTTCGGTCGTTATCATGGCAATCGAATATTTCTGTTCAAATTACAAACACCTAGAATAAAGTAATTTTCTATTTTTGAGCTATGATAACAAGAACGTTGAGCTATTTGTCAAAATCTTGCTTAGTGCACCTTTACGCAGTGTTACTTCACAATTTATCGCATTTCGGGTATAGTTATTGTGTTCTGTAGTTACCTGGTTCACAAAACAACATCGTAAAGATCCAGCGTTTTTTTTTCAAAACAATAATTATTTTATTCAAAAACTAAAAGGGCTTGAGGAACAGGTGTGGATTTTATATATTATGAGGTTGTTAAATTTTGTGGCCCCATTTCACCCTAATCCTATACATGTCTGATTTTATGAAATTCGCGGGTAATCCCCCATATCTCACAACAAACTTTAACTGGTCTGCGTCCAGGGACCCTTTCTTCTCAAATTCCATCAAACGCCTCTGAGTTAGCGCAAAGAGTCATACTATACACGTCAAGGACAGACGGTCAAATTATAACTTACTTTACAGCTTGCCATAATAAAGTCTCCAAATTGCTGATCCGTGGAATGAAGTGTCCTTGTTACAATTTTTTAACTTTTTTCCGTCTCTCCTTGACATATATTATGACCCCCTGCGCTAACTCACATTTGACAACATTATGATATGACGATGTATCAATTGATGACATTTAAAAATATTTTATATTACAAGTGGACCTTTTAGACAAACAGTTAAAATAGTAGACGACAGAAATAACATAGAAGTTAGAACTGCCAATGAGAAATTTTCCGAAGATTAAAGACCACGAATTATAATAAAACTTGACATGAAGCAGACATAATGCATGTCCGAATGCATGATAAGAGCATTGATTTAAAAACATTTTGAACCAATTCATTCCTTATACAAGTAACCAGGCCCAGGGAGGGTAGAGGGGGGAGGGGGAGCCAGTACATAGCCCCAGGGCCAAGGGAGCCCCAAAGGGCCCGATAATTTGTTTACATGGACATGGCCAGTATCCGTGCTGCAGAGCATACGATCTGATTCCCGATGGCCTACTCTATTTTTGCACGAGTAAAGTTAGAGACCCTATTTTGTGAATATGGTCTTTATGTCCTTGTGCACGTGTGTGTGTGTCGGGGGGGGGGGGTTGTTTTGCTCCGACCCATGAAAATTTTCTCGGCGCTCCTGTCTGTAACACAGAAAGCGCGTTACGAAATACAGGATACGTAATATATAAAATATGTTTTGTTTTCAATTATACAAACAGTTTTGCTAATTTAAATTTACACTCCATATTTCCGGAACAAATTCTGAAATGAAAGACTATTTTTATTGCAGGGATAATCGTCAACTTTATTTCTTATCCTGTTATCAACGCCTTTACCTCAGCGGCAGCCATTACGATAGCATTTAGTCAGCTGAAGGTAAGATGAAAATATATAAAAATATCACAATTCGTTAACATTCTAATTGCATCATGGTATCTAAATATATAGCCTATAACTAGAGAAGGCTCTCACAACTCAGTTATTAGCCAAGTGGGCATCTTAAACGATTGAATTCTACTGAAGATCCAAAATCTACTTCATGCACGTTATAATCTGCAGGTTAACAACGCATATTATGTATAACGCACGTCCATCGGCCATTTTACTGGGCATCTAATGTACATTACGGTTCCCTAGATATTAACTCCCTTTGTAATATCCATTACCTCAAATCTTATGTCAGTACATTGAAGTTAAAATAGTGTGTTGCTCTTTTCTAAGTTACCTATCATTTGCTGGGTACTAATGCTTCGTTGTCTGTGTTTAAGACATAAATATATCCAACCCTGGTTAGTTTGTAAGTATAAATCTGTGTAGTCTATAACCATTTTTAAAATTGTCATTTCAGCACATTTTTGGTTTGAAAAATATATCCCGAGAATTTTTACATATGGTTTATGACATTTTTGCCCATATCGGTGAAACAAGGTATTTAACGTCTCTAGTACTTACTTAATGTATCAGCTTAAAGTCTTACACACAAATAATTAAAATCTAATTATAAACACTAATCAATTAAATGAAATTAAACACTTTAACATGAATTTGTCTTTTTGATGTTATTTCCGCATTGTTGTAATATAATTCATTTATTTTCAGAATCTGGGACATGACATTAGGGTTAACATGTTTATTTCTATTATTTTTTTTCAAGGTAATAATTATTTTTATTACTATTAGGCTAATCAATTCAGTGTTGAGCCTTTCATTAAACAATCGTCTACCAGGTTTCCTTCTTTATAGAAATAGAATATACATGTAGTTATATAATTATATATATATATTATTTTTTTTATAATATTAGAATCTTAAAAGTATTGCGGTTATTATTCCTAGGCTTACTTTGGTATAGCTGTAAAACAGTCAATATATTTTATTAAAGCATGAAAACGGATTCTGGGATGAAAGTAATTTATTCAGGTACCAAAATATAAAGTAGCACCCACTAAAAATGTACATTAGCTTATAAATTTTCTGATATAGCGATATTAATTTAATTCGTCTTATATGTACAGAAATTACGAACTTTGCAATGGAAGGACGAGAACCCTGACGATGTGAAATTATACAAGAAAATTGCCAGGAAATTTTTATGGCTCTTTGGCACAGGTTAGTAAAGTCGTTCCATGCTGTCATTTCCGCCTTAAACTACGCAAATCGACAGGTTGGAAATAACGTGGTAATACTTCGGTAATAGAACAGAAAGCAAAAAACGCCTCCATTATTCGTGTAAACGATGCAGGGACATGGGTATACATTATCAACAATTTTGAAAAATTAATGAACTATAGTTGTTTTACCGGAACCTTACCGATGACCAATTCTCCAAAATAAAAGCTACTCAAATACTGGATTGATTTGGAATCAGTTTTCTGTCTTACACAAAATTTACGTCCTTTTTCCGAAAAAATATTGTCCCTCACAGAATCTGCATTATGGGGCGTCATGGCGGAGGTATGCAGCTGTTGATGTCATCGTGGGGTATTACAGTCAGATAATTGGAAATTGGAGGTTACATTTAGCAAAACAATTCTGATGGTTATGTTTGCCAGCGACAATAATGTATTAATATATTTATATTTTAGGAGCTAATGCAGTAATAGTAATATCGGCAGCAGGGGTAGCGGCTGGTTTAATTGGTTTAAATTTTAAAGATAAACTGTCTATAACTGGTGAACTTAAAGCTGGTTTACCTCCCTTTAGAGTTCCTGATTTTACTCTTCAGAATGGTAATATCACACAGAGCGCCGGTGACATCTTTACGGTTAGTAAAACTATTCAATGCAACTAACCGAAAAACAAAGCATGCCTTTAGAAATCATCGTGGATAAATATGGCATGTCACACACTGTAATTCTTTAAACTGGGCAAATGTGTCGCTATTTCCAATTCATGTCGAGAAAGATATCCGTCATATCCATTTGAAAACTCATGGCAGCGTTATTTACCCCAAAGGGGAGGCGCTGCCATTCAAACGCACCGTCCGCAATAATGAACGCTGATTTATGCTTAGACCGTTCATCCAGTCCAATCTGCCAGAACCCATAGCACAATCAAGAACCTTGAAGAAGATAACGTTGTTCAACTTCCGGTAATCAACTGCGAATCTAAAATCACAGTTTGACTTTTAAACCATTACAACGGATAATCTCCATTCCTAATTCGATTTTATTATATTCATCGATTATTACAAATAATTTAATCTGACGTCACTGTCTTTATTCCAAGTTACATGCAAAATAGCAAAATGTGTGTTTTTGATTCTTCAGAAAATAGGAGCAGGACTTGGAATTGTACCCTTATTGGGACTCATAGAAACAATTGCCATAGCAAAAGTATTTGGTATGTTGATTTATTGTTAGACTTATTTTCCTTTATTCGAAACGTGAATAGAATATTTAGACTTTAAATATACTAATTCATGATTATTAATAAACGGGGCATAACTCGTTTTACTAAAGTCCACCTTATAAAAATTAGAAAGCGAAACATCGTCAACATTTCCAAGAAATGACTATCAGATGCAATTTTTATTTTTTTTTATTTTTTGTATTCTACATGATTCTATTTTCAGCCAGGCAAAATAACTACAGAATTAACCCAACACAAGAACTTATTGCAATAGGTAATGTATAAATTTACAATTTTAAAAGATATGAGTTTAATATTATTATGATTAATTATTTACTTCTTTAAAGTTCCAATAGCATATTTTCTAATAAAGTCAAAACATAATTATTTCTATTTCTTTTGCTCAAAATGTTGTCAACTCAATATTATACGATCATGGGCAAAATTTCATGGGGGTTAAAATGGTTTAGACAGGCTTATTGAGGAGATAGTAACTCAATTACCTCCCTTGTTTTCCCATTCCTCTCCATGGACGGCCATCTTCAAACGTTTGAATTTGAAGTTGAAAATGATATTTGTGCCAATTTCTCAACTGGCAATAGTGAATTATAGGATTAATAGGATTATTCTTTAACAAGGTAGGACTGTTTATAGGTACAATCTATTTTAGGGCTTTATTTTAATACATTTTAAAAATATAACCTAAAAATATGCTATTGGCACTTTAAACTTTGCAAATAACATTCAGGTCATCAATAGGTTTTAATCATTTCTTTATTTGATATTTCAGCTTTGATTGTTCATATGTAATGAGTTTTATTTTTGATATTTTCAGGTGCAGCTAATATTATCAGCTGTTTTTGTTCTTCTTATCCTATTACTGGTAGTTTCTCAAGGTTAGTCACCCACCTTATAAAATATCTATATAATGCGCACACTGTATGGTATATGCCCGTCTTTATTAGCCCAGTCGGTTAACGTAGGACGTTAAACCCCATTTGATTTCATTTCAATTGATTTTTTCGAACTAGATATTTCTGCAAGTAGGACAAACATTTCAAAAGTCCGTGATATTACTATCCAACGCCCTAAAACCGTCTGGCCTATTTATTTTTATGCTATGAAAATATATTAGACCTGTTTTTATTTTTTTTCACAATTCAATTTATTTTCGTAGAACTGCTGTAAATTCTCAAAGTGGTGTTAGAACACCCCTGTCAGGGGTGGTTACAGGTAAGTTATCTATTTATCTGTCATGTTATGGTAGGTTTTGTAGGTTATATTGTCCTATTCCCTGCAATAATTCAGGCATGCTTCCATTCACCTAAATTACAGATGGTAAAATATTGTCTCAAAAACACATTTTCTATTGGAACATCCAATCTGATTAAAACACAAATCCGATTTCGTTTTTTTTAAAGTTCCAAATTTTACATGTCTTTACTACACTAGGATCTGAAAGAGTTGTTATATTACCGGCGTTGTGATTGAAGTGTGGAAGTAGCCACTGAAACGGTCTGTTAGGCCGAGTTCTTGGCGTCTGATGCACGGAACTTTGCGTGGATCCCTAAAAACGTCAACACTGATTGATTAATCAATGTCTAACGTCATAGGGTCAAAAGTCACACGTACGACCCCAGAAAAAAACGGAACGAAATATAGATCTGTATTTAAATCAGATTGTTGTAACCCCATAAAATGTATTCTCCATCTGTATAACAGATTTATTAAATGTTTTTAATTGTAGGTGGTTTAGTTTTACTAGCGCTGTATGTTTTAACACCTTTATTCTATTATATACCTAACGCTGCCTTGGCTGCAGTCATTATATCAGCTGTCTTACAGATGATTGATTATAAAATAATACTGATATTATGGAAAGCTAATAGTAAGTATATTTGTTGCATTTATTGTTCTATCTCATTTATAGAGAGATTTAAGTGTTGTAGAATAATTATTTTAAATTAACACTGTATACCTTTGATTTTAACGTTGTCTGAGATTAAAGGAGATAAGTGGCTAATATTTTGGACCTAGAAATTGACACAAATGAGGCACAACGCATAATAATGTAATATGAATGTATATAAACTGATTTACACGCAATCGTTTCTGTTTTTACAATAATTTCTAATCAGTTATGTTCGGCGAAATAACCAGAAGTTGCAATCGAATGGCAATCTCTAATGTCTGGTTATTCCAGTCTTCATCGATAGTATTTAATGCGTGTGCTCTCCAGATAAGAATATGACGTCACTGTTTGATATGACCCGTGGAATATGTCTAACGTCGTTCTTAGAGTCACTTGTTACAAATGGCACCGAAAGGCATTATACAACACAATTCGTGCACTGAGGGTAAAATGTTTATTTTGTCATAAATTTTGGATATCAGAAGCCCATCTTTTCCCGGTAAGATCACAACATCGATGTTGATTTAAATTGTCAAATAATTCGTGGTTTCACTGTCGAAGATTTTGGATGAGATTGAGTTAGAGACTTAGCTATGTTAACGTTTCGAATGGCGTATCTTTTAGGACTTCGAATTCTGTCTAGTGGTTTGGATTGTTCGTACTTGGTTTTATTTTATTTTATGAGTTCGTCTGTTAGCTGTCAATATTTACAACGTTGTAACGACGTAATTTGGTTTATAATTTAACCTTGTGCTGAGTCCTATGATTTTAATATAATACCATATTTTTATTTTATCTTTATTTTGTAGAATTGGATTTGGGTTTATTATTAATCACCTTCATATCATCATTAGTAATTGGAATAGAGGTAAGGAAAACACTGGTTACTAATCATTCGTTGGACCTCGAGTCTTCACAAAGCCCTTGTCCCAAGTCATCAAATAAGTCAACAATTCAATTTTGCTAGTTTTTTTTTACTTGAAACTGCTTAACTTCAGACACTTATAGGTTATTATCCGCAAAACATCTATCGGCATATGTTACTATACAGCGATTATTGCTGTGACTGCCGAGTCCGATTGGAGATTAATAATAGTCGAGAAACAAGACCTGTCTTTGATGTCACTTAAGTCGGGCACGATTTTGAGTTGCTGGACTGAGTTCCCACCTCTGCAGTACATTTATGTTTCAAAAATCAACGCCTCTCGAAAATACTAAATAAATAATAATAAAAAAACAACACGGAAACAGTGACGTAAACTACAAGTACATATTACGATCAGTTATAATTCAATAATGGCATCGATGAAATGTTGAAAAAAAATCAACGAAAGGTTGAAAAAAAAAAATCGTTAACCCCCTTAATTATCACTCTATTTTTTTGTTACAGTATGGTATATTAGTAGGTGTTGGTTTATCAATATTAATGGTTCTTTATCCATTAGCAAGACCAAGAATCAAGGTATATAGAATCAAGCCTTATGCTAGGTTACCACTGTCGTGCGTCACGTTACGATAAGATTGCCTCTATAAGTCGACGATCTGATATTGCAGATACGTCTCGATACGATCAACACGATTGCTTCGACTGACCTCAATATTGTTAAGTCCTGATAGGATCACCACGATAACTCCACAATTAAAACCACAATTTCAATCGCATTACGAATACAGCAGTTATTTTAATGTTTGGATATGTTTCGATACGATCAACACGAATGCCACGACTTGCCACAACATGATAAGACTTGGTAGCATTGCCAATTGTGATGATGCAAACCGAGTATAAAGCAGTTATTTTAATGACAAAAAATATTTAATAAAGATTGCATGTAGTGTGACATTAAACCCTTTCGACACACTATTTCGTGTGGTTGGATGGCTGAGTGGTTAGCGCGTGCGCGGTGTATCATAAAGCCTGTCATTTGGTCAACTGGCGTGGTTTTGAATCGCCGGTTGTAAGTGAAAAGGAGTAGAATCGCCTGCCCAACCTCGTGGGTTTTCTCTGGGTCCTCCGGTTTCCTTCCACTGCTAGATACCCCTTCGCGCAAGCGAATTGTTGAGAAAAAAATCCCTATGTTATCACCTAGTTTGTGTCGAGTGGACGTTAAACTCAATTTCCCTCTTTTTCTCGGGGTATATGTTCAGTTGTTCCACTAAAAGATGCGTATGTCCACAAACTATTCTAAAATGAAAATATAACTAAATTATTCATATTTTATAGTATACTACGACCCAGGAAGATATATTGGTGGTACAGCCAGATCAAGGCATGAGGTTTCCTTCAGCAGAATATATTAGTGAAACAATCATAGAACGAGCAACGACAGGTAACTTGATTCCTTGACGGATTATTTTATGAATTGGACACGGGTATTCTATTTGTAAATTACGATTACCTCGTAAATAATATTGTACAAACCCTAACCGTAGCTCATTTATGCCACTTAACACGCATTGTCGTTGTTTATTAAACAATGCCCCAATAAAAAGTTGCGTTAAACAAAACTCCAAATACCGTGGTTAGGAACCATTCCGTCCTCGTAAATGATCACACTCTTTGAAAGTACACATTACTCGATAATTAAACAACTACGGGTGACGTCATCACGGTCATCTTGGAACGGGGACGCCAGATTATAAATCGAATTCCGTTATTTGATTCACATTTGTGAAAGGAAGAAACATGAAAAGTTTCATGTCGATGGTACTTAAATTGGTGGATCCCTTGGTTTTTTAAGAGTCTCGTCCCAATGAACAAAACGGTGGGACCGGGTTCAAACAGTTATTTTTCTATTTGCACAACAATTAAGTTCATAATAACACTTATAAACACCTACAAATGACTTAAAGTGACATTTTTTATTCCTTTCAGGCAAGAACAACAAATCTGTAATATTTGATTTCCAACATATATCTACAATAGATTATAGTGCTGTAATGGTAAATATCTCTTGTTAAATAATAAATTCTCATTTCAGAAGCTCATATACCTAAAATATTTTTTTTATAAATGTTTTAATATAGTTATAAAAGTTTTTATTAGTTATAAAAGTTATAATTTAGTTACATAATAGTTTCAATTTAGTTATAAACGTTTTAATTTAGTTATATAATAATTTCAATTTAGTTTTAATCTAGTTATAAAAAGTATTAAATACCGTAACTTATTTGGGTGACATTTAGCAACTGACACGCGTAATAAACATAAACACATAATGTGGAACACAATTTTAATTAAAGAGACGTTCCGTTGAGGTTTTCTCAACTTTTTCGAGTTTGAATTTAACTATTAAAATGACAAATATTACCATGATCTCTTCAGTTTTAATTTAATTATTTAAATAACAAATCGTTATTTTTTCATTTTATGGTTATGAAACATTATAAATAGTATCAATATTTCTAAGTTTTGATTTAGTTATATAAACATTAAAAATAGTATCGCTATTGCTGAACATTTTAAGTTTTGATTTAGTTATGAACGTTTTAAAAAGTATGATTGTCGTGCACACACAGGAAACGAAATAGAATGGTGTTAACGGCCTATTTTCCCTACCGAAGACGGGGGTAGAACAATAAGCCCCATTTCATTTCAGTTCATCCCATCATTATTTTATATTTCCTTTAATACATAATTCCGTTTAAGTAGTTATTAATGGCTACCATATTCATTTGACTTAAAACTGGTTTAATTTTCAAGATGTATTTTAATTTCAGTCCATAAAAAAATTAATGGCAGATTTACACCGGTTCCAGTTACAAGTTGTTTTAACGAACGTAAATGTAAGTAACATTTATTCTGGGAATGATATACATTTTACTATTGTTATATATCGTCGTCACCCATATTAATTGTCTGGTACCCGTTCATGCTTTTTTGTAAACAAAGCTGTAGTAAGTTTATTGCATGTAATGGGCAAACTTCTATTATTGCGCGAAAACTAACGGGTGGATAATTTTCAACTTTCACAGATTAACCGTTTCATCATAGAGACAAACCATTCGCCGCAATAAGATACAAGTAGTTGTACGTCTTGAGAGTGAGACTAATAATATGCGTTTAATATTGTTCTAGTAGTCACCAATGCAATGCTAGGGAGGAGAATTTTGCCCGGGTAGTTTTGTGTCGACTGCTCTTAACCCAATTAAATCTACTTGATCTCCGCACATTCTAGTATTATCGGTGCAATTCAGTTTCTGATTTAGTGCCCTTGCCTCTAAAATATTTATTGGTGAATTTCTTAAAACTTAAATGGCTTCGCCATGATTTGGGGGTGTAGTGGTTATTTATGTGTTATTTCCTTTACTTTCCTTGTAAACACCTTCAGATAAACAGTTGATAATGACTATTTATGGCTTAAGGCAAGTTAAGTTTCCATCCCTATTTTAACAGAGTCACAGAAATATAAGTCTATGTTTACATGACATTTCAGCGTTAAAATAAAGAGGAATGGTGTATTTACCGTGTCTCAAAATTTCAGCTCAAAATAGAAGAAGATGTTTATTTCCTTTTTTTAAAATTTATTATATTTTAAGTGGTAAAATACATTCTATTCCAGTCCACAATATCTGTTGATTTAGAGAAGGCGGATATACCCGGTTTAATGACATTTTCCAATGTAGACAAAGCCAGCCAACAGTTAAATTATACAGGTACTTTCAATTTTATGTGTTAGAAAACATATTGGTGTATTAAATACAAAGTTGGGGCATACATCTTTATTTTGATAAGAACGGAGAATAACCTGGCAGTAAATACCAGAAGGAAACAATGGAAATGATACTAGCGATCTTTGCCAATATTGGCACTAGAACGCCAAATAACGCAAACAACAAAAAGGACTATAATACAGGGGACTATTTCACAAAATTTTAACTAAAGATAAAATCCCAACTTTAGTAGATACTTCAATTTTGATTGGCTAAGAACTAAAACTAATCTAATATTGCCCAATCAAATTACTAAAATTTGATTTTATCTTAGTTAAAATTTATTAATAGCGACAGTTGTCGATCTATGGAAAGATTGCAAAATCACGTTGTAATATACAGGAGCACGCTTCGACTTCTAGTAGTGTCAGCGATATCACTACTATGGACGCAGACGTTAAACATCCAGTTACTACCACCCGTTACCACTCTTATTTAGATTGAGCCATTATTGATTAATATATATTACTCTTTTTCAGAACCAACAGATATTGCAGTTATTCATCTTTAATTATCTGATGTTGTACTAGAAGCCATTCCACATTAAGGTGCTATGTCAGATTTAGATCTGTTGTTGAATAAGTTTTAATTTGATATGATGTATGTACTTCAGCTCGAACTAAGCATTATCAAGAGCAATAGTTCCCTCTTGATATTTGGTTTGGTACTAAAATCCAGGACCATAAAATTTTAAATTATCAGCCACTTAGCTATACGTTGAAGCAGCTACCATGCCGGAGAGAACATACAACATTACTGATTATAAACCTTATACGCCCACACGTACCTTGGGTTTATGGTATATGGTCGTTCCCAATTGACTTGTGAATACGATAGAAACTACAGTTTCCCGAAAACCACGCGAACACAACAAAAGTCAGATTTCTTGAAGTCAAATCAACTTTTATCAAATTTGGTCAATATTCAAGTTTTTCTTTTTGGAAAAGCTGCTGTCCAAGACATAACTTCCGTGTGAGTGTATTTCCACTAGCTTCTATACATATTAAAGGTGTCGTAATAATTAACAGTTTTAAGGCAGGTATCGTAAATTTATTATTTTAAGACATGACGGGTTATATGATACACTAATGGCATTTATTCCCACTAGTAATTGCTTGTAGTTAATTCGTAACTATTGTGAAATTTGCTGTGTTAGATGACAATTGGTTTAATGTAATGTATCAGGGAAAAAATATTTCACAATGTATTTTCTAAAACATTAGAAGCTAACACGGTTGACATTTACAATAAAATAAAACCAAGTACGAACGATCCACTGTTCTTTAAAACGTTTATAAAAACATGTAATTAATAGAATAATTATGTTTGGACAGTCCTGAATATTGTTTATTCAATTAAGTTATGTTTTCTAATGACATTGTATCTTTATTTGTATCAATCCATTGCGAAATAATTTGTATTACGACAATATTGTATTTGTTAATGTGTCATTTGTTTTTTTTATTTCAATCCTTTATCAAATATGCACAAATTGTTTTATTCGATTGTTAATACATATACTGTAATCCATTGATTTATTAAGTATGCTTTTAACATTTTACATAACACGCGAAGTTTATATTAAAAAGTTCATTGTTCAGGTTTATAATGTTTGTTTTTATGTATATATCCAGGTATTTTTATATGTCCTAATTTTTAAATGCACAAATCATATTTCAAAACCGAACAGAACAGGAAGAATCCCTTTGGTTTGGTTGGAAAATGGAAATTGATTACATTACGTCTATAGAATAAGCGCTCATTGAACACAATCGATTTTTATTTTACCAATCGACAATTTCAGTTAAAAGTTGAAGACAAACTTAAGGCAAATATAGATTATTCCTACACGAGTTTCCATATTCCTTGCTTGAAATAACGAAATGGAAGGAAACCTGTTTTATGAAGCACGTTACAAACGCTTGACTTGATATATTGTCAATACCTATGTGTACTTGACCCAAAGGGATTCTTCTTCTTTGAACATCATATATTTGTAAATAAAATATTTTCTCTTAAACTGATCTTATTTTCTGATGTTTCTCGTCGGTTTAGGCAGGTAGGGAACCTATGGAAAATGATTTGTTTAGTGCAGTGGGTATGCGCATAGTAATTCAAGGAAAAAAATTCAGCACAATTCATCTTCAGCATTTTGTTTATGGACGATACAGTTGGAGGCACGGTTGGTGTGTTTCGTGATGACGTTTTTATGTGACTGAGATTGGTGGTCGGATTTTTTTTTATGTAGATACTTACTGCCTGGTATGGGTTGGTTTCATATAACCTGCATATTGGGTGAATTTGTTGTTTGTGAAACTCTTGTCTCTTTATTTATCCATGGGGGGACGTAATTTCATTATGATGTGCGTTGGGTGGTCCAGTAAGAAGTAGGGGTCGTAACCAAGTTGACAACAACGTAGGAGCTTACATTAGTCGTAGGAGTCAAGCAGATAAGGGTTGGTTTCAAATGGACTGAAGTTTGGGGGAATTTATTCTTTCTTCGGACAACGCCATCCATGGTAAAGTTAATTCAATTATCTCATGTGGTGTGGTGGTCTAGTGAGGAGTGGGGTCAGTATCACAGTCTCAGGGTTCTTTTATGGTGGCCTTTTCATAAGGCAATCGAGACGAGGGAAACGCGGTCTTTCCTTACTCGCGTGTAGGTACATTGGTCTTGATGAGTGTGTGCAGTACTGACGTAATCGGGTGTATCCATTATTACGGTCATCTTTGAGAGCTTCATGTACCTTTTTGGCGTGGTCATTTAGTAGCTTTTTGGTGGGGTTGGAGATGATACTGAAGATTTGGTGTCGTAGATAGTCGAATTTACTTGCTGTTGCTAACTGGCGCAGTCATTTCTCAATGCTGGCGATATAATTTTCATGGCTATGTTTGGTTGTGGATATAAACTTGAGTTTTTGTGTTAGTACCTATATCTGTTCATCTGTGAGTCGGATACTTTGACCAAGATTGTTAATAGTTTTGGTAATATATTCGTTCTGAGTACTTGGTGGAGGCGACCTAGTGACGTTAAACTTCAGATAATCTGAACAAACACTGTATTCCATTGCTTGATTAAGAAAATGTTACCATAAATAAATATCTTAGCAACCTGAGTTCCATATAAATGTGTCATGTGTTAGAATTACTATGTTCATTCTATTTGAAATATTCTGTATATAGTAATTCAAGAGTCACCATGTATCTCATGTAATCGGTTCCGACCACAAAACGGGGGGTTGGGATGGCCTAGTGGTCTAGAGTGCCGCGCTTCGACCTCTAGCTGGCCGGTCACCTCTGGCTTGCGGCTGTGGTTTCGAGCCCTGGTGTGAGCGTATGTGACATGGAGATAGGGGCGCCTTCTCAACCTCGTGGGTTTCCTCCGGGTACTCCGGTTTCCTCCCACTGCCAAAGACCCCTACGCGCAAGCGAATTATTGAAATAAAATTAAACCATATGTTAGTCCCGAAATAACCACGTTAAACCCTATTTCTCTCTCTCTCTCTTCGACCACAAAACACATGTGTATAACAGGTCTGGTTTCTATTTTGATAAAATTGTCCGACTACAGTTTAAATAACCTCTTCGCTAAGATAAGTAAAAATAAAACATGCCTTTTCCTTGTTGTGATTTTGCACACAGCGTTCCTCTTCCCCTACACCATTTCAACCTGAAGGATTTTTAACCTTGGACCTCTCGATACCGACCTACAAATTAACATAGCTGTCAAAATCATTCTACACACTTATTCATAGATATAACGTGCCCTTATTAACCGAAAGGTAGACCATCTTTATATCAACAACACAAAAAGGTCACAAGAATAGAAATCTACACGAAAAGCTAGCTTTGCAAACGGGATCTCTAAATTATAATCGGCTGGAATTCTCGTTGGAAGCACCAGGCTATTGTATTACAATTGCTGCTCAACATTTGGAAATATGATAGGTGTGATAATGTAAACGTTGACTGATTTATTGTGATCAATTGATCAGAAACATTATTAGCAAACCTAGCGAAAATTAACTCAACTTTGTACCAAACGATACTGATGTTTAAATATAATATTCTGTTACTGTAAGATCTATTGACAATATAATCCAGGGCCTAACAGTTTTATAATTATCCTTCATATTTAACGTACTTTCGAGAATATAAATGTATGCCCAGTCGTATGTGGGAGTTGGTGTTTCGGATATTTGATTGACAACACACTCCAGAACAGAAATTCAATTTCGCCGATACTGTGTAGCATGATCTTTATTACGGCGATTATGTTTGATGATGCTTGAAAGTGTGTTACAGGCAATTGCACGTCCTGTGGACAGTATTTCTGACGGATAAATAAATCATTGGAAGTTGTAGACCTTTATGCCGCATTGCACTACGAAAGAACAAAATGTTACTAAGTGTCCACTCCAATCAGTTGTTCTTGTTACTAATATTGTTTGCAAAATGTTTAGCTGGTACTGACTGGGATACGGACAGATTGTTTAAGGACAAAGTTTATCCATTGAACCCGCGTATTCGTCCATTAAGAGAACAATCAGAGACACTGGTTGTCTATTTCAAGTTAAATATTATGGCCATAATAGATTTTGATGAAACGTTACAAAAACTGTCAACAATTTCGTGGCTGGAATTAAAATGGCGGGATGAGCTCATTGCTTGGAACGCCAGTGACTATGGCGGAGTGATGCACATCTCTCCTGATTCAGATGATATATGGCGACCACGTCCTGCAGCCACGTACTCAATTGACGAGAGTAATCCAATAGGTCAAGGGTTTATAGAAATACATGTCAATAACAACGGCGATGCAACTTGGTATGCTAAAGTTAACTTACAGACCTTTTGCGAAATAGATACATCTAAATATCCGTTTGATACACAAACTTGTAGACTTGATTTTATGAATTGGGGATCCGTAAATGGTGGAGTAGCATTAAAGACTTACAAAGGTGGAATTTCTGAAAGTGATTTCTGTAATAATGGAGAATGGCAATTGGTTAGTTCGTCTGCACGTGATTACCATGCGGAAAATAGCAATGTAGAAATATTAGAAAACCACATAGAAATTGCCATTACAATCAAACGACGTCCATCAATAATTGTGTTAACAGTACTACTACCTGTTTTACTATTATCCTTCACCAAGATCTGTGCGTTCATCATACCAGCGAGCAGTGGAGAAAAATTGTCATTTTCGATCACAATTTTATTGTCTATGGCCATATACATGTCCTCAATTAATTCTGTCATGCCCGAAACCACTGATGAAATTTCGTACCTTGCTATTTACATTACTTCTGAACTTGTCCTCAATTCATTGGTCGTACTGATGTCAAGTATTAGTCTGGCCATCTACCATCGGGATACCAGTGAAAATGACACCACGAGCACTTTGAACAGACTTCTTCGCTGTTTAGAATGTAAAGTCACAGCAGAGTCTATGTACAACATTAAATATAGCAGCACCTCTTGTTCAATTAGTCAAAAGTTTGATACCATTTGTCTGTGGATAGTGTTTGGAATAACCACATCTGCAATGGTGATTTTTGTCTTCGCAATATTTATCTGGGATTGAGAATAATTAAAGCAAGTTTCTATATATTATGGAAGGCCCAATGAATGATCAATGAGAAAAGTTTATAAAGAACATGTTATGATGTATTACTATCAAATAAAGTAGTATCTGACTATAACAAACCCGCCTATTTTTGCTGTCAAGTAAACCTTGCTACCTTTGTTCTGTATCTGCAATATTTTCATTGACTACAATACCTTGATATAATACAGATTTTGTTTTCTTTCCAACTTAAATGAATGAATTGTCTTTCTTGTATTAAGTAAAGCGACCTTTTTCCAGGTGATATAACTGTATTGAAAGAGGCTCAAAATATATGCTTTGAACACCCAAAGTTGTGATCTTAACCGGTTCAGAATCTGAGCTATCAGTAGATATAAGTATACCGACTTGTTTTTGTTTTTCAGCATGGATAACGTTTTGTATATTGAGTTGTGTGCTTGGGCACCAAGATTTTGACCCATAGTGGTTTAAAAGCCCAGAACTAGCTCTTTGCATAGCAAAACTGAAATGAAATGTAGTTGAATGTCCTATTGTTCTACTTCGAACTCGGCTAATGAAGGGGGGGGGATACGCCAAACAGTGTGCTATGAGGGAAATTTTGCCCGCACAGCGGCACTACGATTATATAGAAATCCAACTATCAAGGGATCTCTTACGTACACGCCAATGGTTACAAGGGACCTCTGATTTTCATCACATCCGAACGACTTGACGTCTATCCTTGCCACGGTCTCCATCCTGCATCACTGATTTTCCGGGGAACACGCCGGAAAATCTGGATGAACTTTCTCGACCAATGCAGGGATCGAACACCCGACCTCCAGGTGTCTGACTTAAAATAATTGTTTAATTTTACTTTCAACATGATTGATCCACGCGCCGATCCATGTTCGAGTTGTACTTAATTTCCCAAACCCAAAACAAACGGTTGTCTTACAATATACGCCCACGGATGTGAAGTTCAATTCGGCTCATATTAGGTTCCCAAAAATAATTGCTGGTGGATATGCCAGCGGACAATGATAAAGCTAGATGGAGGTCATGTTCCCAAGTTTTAACAATAACCTTTCAGGTTCCCAAAAATGTTTACTGGCGGATGTGCCAACGGACATTGATGAGACTAGATGTGGGTCATGTTCCCATTTTTTTTACACTAATTTTATCACGTTGCGGGGATATTTGATCTTGTTGAAAATTTTATAGAGTTCATCGTCATAAGTAATCAATGGTTCACACAAAATTTGAAAAAGAAAATCTGCAAAACTATTGTCTCTATGTCATTAATAAGTAAATGCGGACCGGCTGAGATAGGGACCTGGCAACTATGGAACGGGAAGTTAAAGTCTGTTGCGCACAAACATCAATCTGAGATATTTAACTAAAGTTTTATCCAAATACGAGGAAAAGTGTACCCCCTCATCGGTGAGGTATAATGCACGGTAGAGGATCAGTAAAGTTGTCCTGTTTTACATTAGGTCATGATTTAACCTCAAAAGTCTGAAGAAAATCGGAAATAATTTCGGGCGTATACAACTTAGAACGAACTGTACGGACCGTTTACAGTTCTTAAATAATAACCCCTCAGAAGCCTGAAATGTGACGCGTGAGCATTTGTAACTTGATACAATGAACATCACTTTCGCTATTCAGTCAGGAGTTTCCGAGGAATTACAGGAGAAACTAAATTAAAGATATGCGTGCTATACATATAGCGAAACGTCTCAGTTGTATTTACCACTGTGAGGTATCGTCTTACCTCTGTAATTCATCGGTTACCGTTTGCGTTCTCCACTCCACTCGGTTTTTATTTTATTTATCTCTACTAAATCTCTGGAAGCTTAAACATTACAAGCTAGCTGATAAGTTGTAAGTCTGTGAAAGACATAAACAAAGTCGATGGTTTCCACATACTCCTCTTTGAGGTGTACGACACACCTTTGCCAACGATGACGGTCAGGAAGAAATTTTCTCCAGCCACCCTAAGAAAATGAAGAAATGAAGACCGACTAGTTCAAGTGTGACGGGGCTAATGTGGCCCCAAAAATTATCATAATCGGCTTCAAAACAGCACAGACTGTCACGGGACGTCCGGAATCAGACACGTGTCTGATCAAATCTTAAAGCGCTCTTTGGCATCCATCTTGCAGAATTTATTCTCATTCCTAACTTGCTGGTGATAATATGCTCAATCCGAATGGTCGATCAGTCATCATCATGTGATGCAGCCGTGTAATATTTTCATGTATGGTTGCTGTTGGTTGTCTTCAACGACGCGGCTCGTCGTCAAGGCTCTTTACTGTGGAAAATAAAGTGACACCATTCTTTAAAGTGGAAACATGTATGTCCTATAACCAGTCTTTCGATTTTGGTGATTTCAATGGGTAGGTTCACAAGATGGACTGGTGCGAAAAAGACAATACAAACGCCATAGTTGCAGTTCTTATGTATATGATTCATTCCATGATTGTACCTGGTGATGACAAAAGTTTATTTCGAGCCAATTGATCTATCTTTTTCAGGCCTAAAACTTTTTAGCCAACTAAAGTATGGTATACTCCATCGACCAGAAACATGATTTACAGTTTTCTAGCAAAACTTTACAAAACAATTTTAATGTTCAAATGTAATATCCTGTTACTGTAAGGCCTATTTACAATACAATTCAGGGCCTATAGTTTTTATTTTTTGTATATAAATCATGTTAACAAACTTTCCCACAATAGAATTTAGAAGTTCTTCATAACCTGTGTTGCATCTTTACCATTGCGACAGTGTTCTGTTTTGCACGAAACGAAATCAACTGTCAGTGATAAATACACGTCCTATGAATAGTAATTCTTCCGGAGAGACCGAAATGTATTCAAGAATCACAATACAAAGCAAATTACTTGACAATTAGAATAACTGCTAGTGAATATAAAGGACGAAATATAACAAAGTGTATACTTTAACCGGTCAATTTGGATTTCATTATGATTGTGGAGTTTTCAGCTTCTAAAGATGTGGATATGGACAGGTTATTCAAGGACAGAGTGTATCCTGCAATGAACCCGCATATTAGTCTATTACGAAACCAATCAGAAACACTGTCTGTCTTGTTCATACAAGATTTGATGAAACGTTAAATAATATATCAACACTTTCGTGGCGGGAAACAAAATGGAGAGACGAACTCATTTCTCGGAACGCCGGTGACTACGGCGGAATAATTCAAATCTCGCTGAACCTGAGGATATGTGGCAATGGTTAGTGCGTCCGCTTTGTATCATAAGATTAATTCGCTTGCGCGTAGGGGTCTCTAGCAGTGGGAGGACCAGGATAGTTTCGGTGTACGTTAGAAGGAGTACAGGCGATCCTACTCCTTACGTACACCGAAACTATGCCAGTTGACATAGTTTCGGTGTACGTCAGAAGAAGTAGGATCGCCTGTCCAACCTCGTGGGTGTTATCCTGGTCCTCCCACTGCTAGAGACCCCTACGCGCAAGCGAATTATTGAAATAAAATTGAACAATATATTAGTCCCGAAATGACTTAGTATGCGTCGAGTGGACGTTAAACCCCATTTCTCTCTATATATTTCCTCTGAACTCATCTTTAACTCACGTATATGCCTGGGGCCTATTTCACAAAATTTAAACTAAGATAAGATCTGAATTTTAGTTATTTGATTGGATTGATTTTAGTTCTTAGCCAATCAAAATTGAAGTATCCGCTAAAATATGGATTTTATCTTTAGTTAAAATGTCGTGAAACAGGGCCCAGGTCATTTACTGCCAGAGCACCAATGAAAATGATTGATACCTCGAACACACTGAACCGACTTCTTCTTTGTTTGTCATATAAAGCCACAAGAGAAACCATATACATATTAAAGATAGCAGTACCTTTCGTTCAGGTAGTCAAGCTTAATACCATGTCTGTGGGTAGTGTTGAGAATAACCACATCTTTAACGGTGATATTTGTCTTCGCAATATGTCTGGGATTGAGAATAATTATAAAACGCAACTTTCTATATATTATGGAAACTGAAAAGCCCAATGACTGATTAATGGGAAGAAGTTTATAAATAATTTATTTTGGTGTATTATTATTAATTAAAATAGTACCCGCCAATAAGAAACCCATTTCCATAAATCGAAAAAATAAAATAATAACCACTCCACCTTTGTATAGGAAATATTTGGCCGCGTTGACTTTCTTGTAGTAATTAAACCGATCTTTTCCCAGGTGGTATAATTCTATTACTAGCTAGCCTGGTTTAGGATCTGAATTATTTGTACATATAAGTATTACGATTCGGGTTTTTATACGCCCACATTTTCATGTGGACGTATATTGTCGTCGCCCGTGTTCGTCCGTCCACAATTGTTTGTGAACAGTCTACTGATTTCAATCAAACTTAAAATATAGGTTTATCACCCTAAGATCTCGGTTCTTTTCGATATTGGCATGTATCGGATCGTAACTTCATGGGTTATGCCCCCTGATTGTACGAAAAATCACGTTTTTAGCTTGTGAACAGTGTAGATGTCACAATTTTGAACCGATTTTGATGAAACTCGAAATGGATATTTATAACCCAAAGATCTTGGTTCCTTTTGATATTTGCGCATATCGGATCGAACTTCCTGAATTATGGCCCTTGATTGTACGAAAAATCGCCTTTTTATAGCTTGTGGTCTCTAGGTGGTAATTATCATTCGATTTATAAAACCGTCTGATTATATCATCGTTACACTATAATGAAGGTTCAGTTCGAATTTCGTGAAAATCGGACCAAAATTGTCAGACAAATGGCCGCCGCTTGTACGCGAATACTATTTATCGGATTGTAACTTTCTGATATATAGCCCATGATGGTACCTAAAATCGACTTTTTTTTTAGCTTGTGGTCCCTCTCAAGGTCTAAATTATTATCCGATTTTTAAAAAAAACCCGTTTGATTATATCACCGTTTCACTGTAATGAAGGTTGAGGTTGAATTTCGTAAAAATCGGACCGAAGCTACCGGACAAAATGGCTGCCGCTTATACGCGAATAGTGTAAAAAAAAATTGATAAATCAAGGTTGTCACGGAACGTCCGGAATCTGACACGTTTCTGATACGCGGTCAAGACGTTTTCATGGCACCCTTTTTGCAGTATTTTTTTGTTGTTATTCTTAACTAGTTAGTGATAATGTGCTCAACCCTCACCCGAGAGAGATGCCCTTGTCACACACCCGGGTAATGTTTTCTTGTGTGGTTGCTATAGGTGGCTTTCCAAAATGCAGGTCATCCCCTCCCTATGCCACTCTTAAATTCCGCAACCCACTTCTTTAGTGTGAAGAAGAAAGCGTCATCATTCCCTAACGTGGAGGTCATGTCTGCGTGTATCTGTGTTGGTGGTTAATCCTTTCAGTTGAGGTACTTGAGGACTGTCCTATAGACAGTCTTGTCCAATTTTAGTGATTTCAATTGGTAGGTTGACAAGATGGTTCGCTACGAAAACAATAATACTACTACTGTTGCAGTTTTTATGTCTATGATTCATTTAAAGATTTTTCAACCCAATTGATCTATCCTTTCCGGACTAAGAAATTCGTATGTTGTAATCCATCGACCAGAAACATGATGATTAAATGTAATATCTTGTTACTTTAAGGGCTATTTACAAAACAATTCAATGGCTAATAGTTTTAAATGGTCTGTTTGATTTTTGTATTTAATCCAAGACAACACACTTTCGTCATAACCTGGGCAACACTGATCAGCAGTGAGTATTCGCTAGGCTGCTAATATTACAGAAAGAGAAAAATTAAATTCTAGAAAAGTTTTTGAAGTAATAAATAAATAATAAAAGATGTTTGAAGTATATCGGGATAAAAAAAATGTATTTCCTAGTTAGTATAAATGAGTACACTGTATATAAAAGGATGGAAAGGCACAATTCTGTCCGGACCAGTCTTCGTTGTACAAACATGGCACGCGCTGTAGAGCCACTGGCCGACACCGCATGCTGTTACATCATATACAAGAGGAATTTTAAAAGATCAGTCATTCTATACAGCGGTACACCAATTACAATACCTATGATACAGATTGAACCTGGATTTGATCTTTACTGTTGCGACATAGTGATACAAGCAACAAAATCAATTGTCGGTGTTAAATACACACGCCTTGTGTAAGTAATTCTAGTGAACCGTGGTCCAATATCCACACGACAACGAAAATTATATATTGACATTTAAAACAATCTGCTCCTGAATATATAGGACGAAATGTTACAAAGTATATACTTTAACCTGTTGATCTGGGTTTCATTATTGGTTGTGGGGTGTTCAGCTGGTACTAATGTGGATATGGACAGGCTTTTTAAAGACAAAGTGTATCCATTGAACCCGCATATTCTTCCATTACGAAACCAATCAGAAACACTAGCTATCTTGTTCAGGTTGAATATTTTAGCCATAGTAGACTTTGATGAAACGTTCCAAAAAATATCAACACTTTCGTGGCTGGAAGTAAAATGGAGAGACGAGCTCATTGCTTGGAACGCCAGTGACTACGGTGGAGTAACGCAAATCTCTCCTGATCCAGACCATATGTGGCGACCAGTTATAGCCGCCACGAACTCAACTGATGAGAGTAATCCAATAGGTCAAGGATTTATACGAATGCACGTGCAAAACAATGGCGATACATCTTTTTATCCTAAACTTAACTTAAATACTTTTTGTGCAATAGATACATCTAAATATCCGTTTGATACACAAACGTGTAAGCTTGATTTCTTTAATTGGGATTCCGTAAATAGTGGAGTAACATTAAAGACTTACAATGGTGGAATTTCTGAAAGAGATTTCTCTAACAATGGAGAATGGGATTTTGTAGGTTCATCGGCGCGTGAATATGACTTGACATATAATAATGGAGAAATATTTGAAAATCACATAGAAATAGCCATTACCATTAAACGACGTCCATCAATAATTGTGTTAACAGTAATATTGCCCGTTTTACTATTATCCTTCACCAAGATCTGTGCGTTCATCATACCAGCGGGAACTGGAGAGAAATTGTCATTTTCGATCACAATTTTATTGTCTATGGCCATATACATGTCCTCCATTAATTCTGTCATGCCCGAAACCACTGATGAAATTTCGTACCTTGCTATATACATTTCTTCTGAACTCGTCCTCAACTCGTTGGTCGTACTGATGTCAAGTATAAGTCTGGCCATCTACCATCGGGACACCAATGAAAATGACACCTCGAACACTATAAACCGACTTTGCTGTTTGACATTTAAAGGATCAAGAGAATCAATGTGTATCATTAAAGAAAACAGTGTCTACCGCTCAATTAGTCGAAAGTTTGATAAAATATGTCTTTGGATATTTTTGGTAATTACCACATTTGTAATTGTGGGTTTTATCTTGGCAGTACTTTGGTGAAATTGGAGGTAGTATTAGGAGGCAGACCACCATCAATTCTCCCGTAATCTGGAAAAAACCTAGTAACACTGTTGAATGTAGATTTGAGAAAACAAAGGAAAACTGTTTTGTTTTAAAATTAAGCTACTGAATATAAAACCAATCTTATTTTGTCTTTTTAGATGAAGATAATTAGAAGCCCCTTCAGTGAATGAGAAAAACAATTATTATTGTAGTTCGTCTATCTCAAAATGTTGGTGGCCTGCAGTGAAAAATATTCAGTCCAACATTGAGAAGTCCAGAATTTATATTGAAGTCAATAAGGACATTAATGATTATCTGACTCCATTAGAGCCTGTTCTATGGAGATACAGAGTATATTGTTGAACACAATGAAGAAAGGAGAAAACATAAAAAACCTGGGTTGATGTATCATTGCTTATTGAAGTGCTACCAGACAAAAACAAAACTGTGTCTTTAGTGCTTTAAGGGCAAAAAAATGAAATCAATGCGAGTCTGAATCGCGTTTTAGGCGAAGTCGATAAAATATAATTGTCCCCCGCCTTTCGAAGAAAGTTGGGGGACTATTAAAATGGGTTCGTCCGTCTGTCTGTCCGTCTGTCTGTCCGTCACACTTTTTGGGACACAATAACTCTCTTCCTAATTGAGCTAGAATGTTCAAACTTGGTGTATGTGTTTATTAGGTCAATGCCTTGATGGAGTTAGAAGATGAGCATTTTCCGCTTAGGGTAAGCAGAGATAAGCAATTTGATTGGTTGATGCTTTGGGACACGATAACTTTAGTTCTAATTAAGTGAGATTGATGAAACTTGGTGTATAGTTTCATTATAGTAATACCTTGACTAAGTTCGATAATGAGCATTTTCTGCTCAGGGTAAGCAGAGCTATACGCAATTTGATTGGTCGAGAATTTGGAACACAATAACTCTCCTTCTAATTGAGTTAAAATGTTCAAACTTGGTGGATATGCTTATTAGGTCAATGCCTTGATGGAGTTCGAAGATGAGCATTTTCCGCCTAGGGTAAGCAGAGATAAGCAATTTGATTGGTTGATGCTTTGGGACACGATAACTTTAGTTCTAATTAAGTGAGAGTGATGAAACTTGGTGTATAGTTTCATTACAGTAATACCTTGACTAAGTTCGATAATGAGCATTTTCTGCTCAGGGTAAGCAGAGCGATACGCAATTTGATTGGTCGAGACTCTCCTTCTAATTGAGTTAAAATGTTCAAACTTGGTGTATATGCTTATTACATTGTAGGTCAATGCCTTGATGGAGTTCGAAGATGAGCATTTTCCGCTTAGGGTAGGCAGAGATAAGCAATTTGATTGGTTGATGCTTTGGGACACGATAACTTTAGTTCTAATTAAGTGAGAGTGATTAAACTTGGTGTATAGTTTCATTACAGTAATACCTTGACTAAGATCGATAATGAGCATTTTCTGCTCAGGGTAAGCAGAGCGATAAGCAATTTGATTTGCCGAGACTTTGGAACACAATAACTCTCCTTCGAATTGAGTTAAAATGTTCAAAATTGGTGTGTATGCTTATTAGGTCAATGCCTTGATGGAGTTCGAAGATGAGCATTTTCTTCTTACGGTAGGCAGAGATAAGCAATTTTTGGACGACACTTCGTGTTCAGTTTGATTGGGCGATACGTTTGAAAAAAATAAATGTGCTATTAATTAATATGTGTCATCTATTTATTTTGGGATTTCGGCGGGGGACATCAGCCTCACTGTTGGCTTGTTTTTTATTCATTTTAGTTAACACTTTCCCATTTCTTTATTGCAGATAGTTGGCCTTTACGCTGAAATTGATAAATTCTAAAAATATAGATTTTCACTTTATCAGTATGTCCTAAACATTGTTCGGCAATGTTTATACTATTGACAGTTTGTCGGGTCCCTTGCAATTATTTGCGCACTGAAAATACATTATAAACAAGACTCGAGTTAGTAACTATTTGTAAGACCTTATCTTCTCTGTAAGTGCATCTGTATAACTTCGCTTAGTAATTTATTACAAGGCATACTGCTAAATTGTAGATTAAGTATCCAGTTTAATGTCCGTTTACTCACCAATTTCTTTTTTTTTCTTTTAAAATACTTACCATATTCATCCTTTTATTCAATATACATTATATTCATTCTTGTATTTAGGAGTGAAGTAATTTTGGCTACATCTGTGTCTCAGTTATTTTATGATCCTTTGGTATCATACTAGCGTTATGCAAACGGATTTATGCTTTACTGGAAATCGCTTCTTCATCGCTCTACTATTAGTTACCGCAGAAGCGGTGGACTTGGAGTTTAGTGTCTGAGTTGTTTAGTGTCGCTCTCGCATTGATTATACTTTTTATTAACTCACCTTTGCACCAAATTTGAAAAAGAATCTATTCAAAGATGTAGCCGATCGGGACACATGGTCGTTTTATATAAATGGATATTTTAGGGAAGACTGACCTTAACCATTTTTAAAATACTGAACTGGGATTCACTAACCTCCCGAACCGGTGTGAGATGGTTCCTGGTGTGTGTTTGCCACATGCGCAGCTGTAGGAGTCAGCTCACACCGTTATTGACACAGTGTGTGTTGACACCCCGTGATAGTTTCCCCTAAATTTTACAGTATTATATACATCAAGAGAGGGTGTAGCGTACGTAATACTTTTTCCTGAACTGATCAGTGGTCAGGAACTAACTCACGCTACAGGAAGTAGATATGGCTGTGTTGTTAACGTATTACGGGACTTTTTAACTTTTAACCATATGTATCTTATTAGACGAACAGTTTTTAATATTTAAATAATCAACGGGTCCAGCTATGTGGTTTTTACTGCTAGCACTTCGCTTTTGCTTTTCCACATACCGTAAGCGGTTTCTTTTTTCCCCATGGGATTTTTTTTTCTTTCAGCACTGATGGCGCCTAACATCTGTCAGCTGGAACTACTGTTTTAACATGTTTTTATTTTGAGACAACAAGGGAGACAGCGGTTTTATAAGTGTGATTTAATATTCAAGGAGTTTTTATTTTGTGTGTTATGCAATTGTATGTTTTTACCAACTTTCAACCATGAAGTGTAAATAATTTATTTTAATCAACCTGTCCATAATATCATATTAAATGTATTGGACGTTAAATCTGTAATCAACCACAACAACACAAACAACAGTCACGGACATGCGCAAGTGCCCAGGAGCAAACACACATCGAGAGTCAATTTAAACTGTCACACCGGTCTTCAATTAGCATTTCCCATCAATGTTTTCGGCAAAGGGGAGGTAACTCCACATCAACGTCTGAGTATCAGGATACTGTTTAAACCCACATTCCTTTGAAATCTGAAATCAAATGATGTATACTGTGTTTCACTAATAAAAGTCTTTGGTATCCCACATTCCGAAAAAATACTCTTAAATATATATTCTCTAGGATCGTAGTTGATAAATATTGTGGGTTACACTTCTGCATTAAAAATGGTGATGAGAAATGTAACCCATCATGGGGGTTGGGATGGCCTAATGGTCTAGAGTGCCGCGCTTCGACCTCTAGCTGGCCGGTCACCTCTGGCTTGCGGCTGTGGTTTCTATCCTGGTGTGAGCGTATGCGGCATGGAGACAGGGGCGCCTTCTCAACCTCGTGGGTTTCCTCTGGGCACTCCGGTTCCCCCAACTGCTAAAGACCCCTACGCGCAAGCGAATTATTGAAATAAAATTAAAACATATGTTAGTCCCGAAATGACATAGTTTGTGTCGCGTGGACGTTAAATCCCATTTCTCTCCCTCTCTCTCTGTAACCCGTCATATCCAAACAGCAAATCTCATAGGCGGGTGTTCTGTTTGCTCTAGTTCCTAGAATTCATTAATGTGTTAGTGAAATTGTTAGTTTTAAATGTTGGTTACTAAGGAATTTTGCCTTTCAATGGCCCATTTTTAACTTTGGTCTTCTAAAAATCTGTTTCTGAAATTCTCCCCAATTGACATGGGTATATTTGGCCACGGATAATGGTGTTTAGCCGGGAATGGTACCAAAATGAAGCTCGGAGAACACAGGGAATGCGATTATATGCATAACCCAATAAGACCAAATTGTTACTTACCACCCACGTCGATGTGATGGGCCACGAATAATTCCGTCTTACAGCAACATATAATAATCAAAGATCCTAGGCTTTGACTCTCAGTTGTTCTCTGTTTAGAAATTTATGAATCCTTTCAAAATCTCATTTAAGTCACATAGAAATACACTAATTGATGAAATTTGGAACTCCTATCACAACAATGACAATTCAAACGAGTACCACTATAGAAGGGCCATTTTACACAATTATGAAACAAAGTGACCATGGAGATCAGAAGGAATTAATGCATGGGGGAAGAAAGGGGGTTAGAAATGAATCAAATTGGTTTCAAAATGTATAGAAGAGGCCTGGAAATAATGTAAAAGATTACAAAACAAATGATAGTTAAAAAACGTAAATTATTATGAGTGATATACGCGTTAATACAAAACCTTAGATAGCTTAAAAACGTAAATTATTATACGTCAATATAGTTATATGTAATGACAAGACTACCATATAATACATGTGACAATATTTTTAGGTATTAATGCCAAACGGAAGATTAAAATACATATTTCAATGACATTCATGTCAAACGCATACCAATAAAACAACAAAATTTAACAGTATTATTTCAGTTGATGAAAAAGCCGTTTTCCCCAAGACATTAGAGATACAAAAAAGAGGCAGTTACATGCACATTAAATCACCCTTCTTCCTCTGAACGTGCGTCCTGACCTGACATACGTGGGACGTTCACACCAGCAAATCAAATCCCACAGTTGTAAGATAACAAAGAAGAACCTAAGTAGATTATATCACCATACGGATGCAGATGTCGTAAATTCAACAGAATTTTCCCCTGTCGACTTTCAATATTTTATAAAATGTGGGCGTATCTTGATGGTTGCAACCACTTGTTTACATTCGGTTATTAGAAACAAAATCAGCAATAATGTGCGGACAAATTATTATAAGTAACCTCTCATATATATAAATAAATCAACTGGCCAAAATATAACATTTGGTTAGCTTCTTAAATATACCTCCACTATGTTTTCACTAAATTATGTGTTTTGGCGAACATTATACCACCAATAAAATAGGGTTTTTTGTATCAGGAATATTTAAACAAGTAAGTGTTACCAACTTTACGTAAATAGATCAATGGGCATTATCAATCATTAGCCATTATTTTAAATTTCAACCTTTTATCTTGGACGGTGAGTCATTGTTTGAAAAAGTTTGTAGTAGTATTTTTAATTCCCGGCGCCACACCCATTCGATCGATAACGGTAGCGACAGTGGCGTTGATATCGCTGTAGGTATCTAAAAGGAACAATCCATTGGTCACTTAACATTTGAAAACGATGGTGTACCGACATAGATGCTATATCTCATCATCTCAAGTCACAAAGAGAAGTAAAGCTTGTGTGTTAGCTTCTAGACAACATCTGACGATTTTATTTGATTGAAGTCCCACAAAAGTACTTATCCACGTTAAATTCATCAACAGTACACCGCTGCTTCCTAGAATTTGGAGGATTTTCAACTTCGTAGATGTCGCGAAAGTTAGTGTTTGACTACATTATTCTGTTGTGGAATGTAAGTTGTTTGATCAATAAGGGGATGGCTAGCTCAATGGAAGATACCAAAAAGTTGTTTACAGACAAAGTCAAACCATCGAATCCTCGAATTCGCCCGTTACAAAACCAATCAGAAACCATCGCAGTCAGTTTCCGCTTCCACATTTCAGCTATCACTGATTTTGATGAAACATTACAGAAATTGTCGATGACTTCATGGATGGATGTAAAATGGCGAGATGAAATTATCGCATGAAACGCAAGTGAATATGGTGTCGTAACCAAAATCTCACCCAATCCAGATGATATATGGCGACCAAATGTAGCCGTAGGAGAAACGTTTGAAGGTGCAAAGCTCGTCGGTGATGACAAGGCTATCATTGTTGTCGATAATAATGGCGATGCACTATGGACTCCAGGAATCAAGTCAGAAACTTTCTGTCGGGTAGATATATCTAAATATCCGTTTGATACGCAAGAGTGCAAGATTGACTTCTTTAACTGGGGAACTATTAATGGCGAGCTGTCGTTAAAATGTAAAGGAGTTGATACTAGTCTCTTTTATAAGAACGGGGAATGGGATTTGATTGGTACGTCTGAGCGTGAATTTATTGTTGAATATAATGATGGAGAATATAGTAAACCTCACGTTGAAATAACCATAACAATAAAACGTCGCCCATCTACCATATGTTTGACCGTAATTCTTCCGGTGATACTATTGTCTTTGATCAACGTCTGTGCATTCATCATACCAGCCGAGTCTGGCGAAAAGCTTTCCTTTTCCGTCACGGTGTTGTTGTCTCTGGCTGTATTTTTGTCTTTCATTAATTCAATGATGCCTCAAACCTCTGAAGCTATCTCTTACTTAGCTATTTGGATTTCTTCACAACTGATTCTTAGTTCCCTGGTCGTTCTTCTGTCAAGTATAAGTTTAGCCATCCACCACGGGCAGATTAACCGGGGTAAAGCCTCTAAAGCATTAAACCGAGCTCTGGTATGGATGACACCCCAAGCTGAAGACGATACGAACTACACCGCCAAGGCTACTGATGTATTTCATTCTGCGAGTAGTAAATTTGACAGGATCTGTCAGTGGATTATTTTTGGAATAACAATTACCATCATGATGCTGTTTTTCTTGGTATTAATGGTATAATGGAAAATGACGCAATTTTGCCTTTAGTTTATTCTACATGTACATACTACTATAAGCAATAGAAGTATATACAGTTTAATTGTTCATATACACTAAAATGGTTTAACAGCACATACATGTAATATGTAAAGTAATTTATATTTAGTTTTTGAAATACAATTACTGCGCGACGTGTCAATTAGGCTTCTCTAGTCATTATCAAGCAATGATATCATATGAAAAAATAACAGGACAATATATACATGTACACAACAATACATGTACTTAGTTAATGCTGACAAACCAGAGATCTCCCTTATTTATATGTTCCTAAAGGGAAGCCAATTTATCAAATTGGACAAATACTACTGGACAAAATGGCCACCGCTTGTACGCGAATATTGTAAAAAAAAATATGGTATATCAAGGTTGTGAACCCTGTACAGGTCATGACTTTGATTCGAATTCGATGAAACGTGAAAGGCATGTTAATAACCCAAAGATCTTGGCTCCTTTCGATATTTGCACATATCGGATCGTAACTTCCTGAGTTATGGACCCTGATTGTACGAAAAATCGCCTTTTGTTTAGCTTGTCGCCCCTAAATGGCCACCGCTTGTACGCGAATAGTGGGAAAAAATGTGGTATATCAAGGATTTGATGAAACTTGTAATATATGTTTATAACCCAAATATCCCGGTACCTTCCTGAAGTATTGCCCGTGATTGTACGAAAAATCACGATTTTTTAAGACGTCACAATTTTTATCCGATTTAAAACGAAAAAAAAAAACAAAGATAGGCTGGCACTGCCAGGCAGGATACGCCCACATTTTCGAGAGATGGATAGAGAACAAGCAATACCGAAAGTGATTTTTCCATCATTAAGTTAGAATTTGATATGTGCAAATATCGAAATGAATTAAGATCTTTGGGTTATAAAGGTTCATTTCAGTAGGCCTTAAATTCGACTGGGGATCATGTTGCTAAGTGGGTAAGATGCTGGCTCGGTAGCCTTGAGGTTGGGTGTTTGATCCCTGCATTGGGTGACAAAGTTCATCTAGATTTTCTAGCGTGGTTTCCCCTTGTTCGTGATGAAGGATGGATGGCCTGACAAGAACAGCTGTCAATTTTGGTCCGATTTTCACGAAATTCGACCTCAACCTTCATTATGATGTAACGGTGATGGGATAATGATTCTGACTCCAGAGGGACCACAAGCTAAAAAAAAGGTCATTTTTCGTACAATCAGGGGCCATAATTCTGGAAGTTACGAATCAATGAACGCTAATATCGAAAGGAACCAAGATCTTCGGGTTATAAACATGCATGTCAAGTTTCATCAAAATCGGTTCAAAATTGTGACCTCTATAGGGTCCACAACCTTGATATAACATATTTTCACACTATTCGCGTACAAACGGCGGCCATTTTGTCCGTCAATTTTGGTTCGATTTTCACGAAATTCGAACTCAGCCTTCATTACCATGTAACGGTGATATGATCAAACGGTTTTTTAAATCGGATAATAATTTTGACCTCCAGAGGCACCACAAGCTAAAAAGGACAATTTTTCGGACAATCAGGGGCCATTATTCAGGAAGTTACGATCCAATGGGTGCAAATATCGAAAGGAATCAAGATCTTTGGGTTATAAACATGCATGTCAAAATTGTGACCTCGATAGGGTCCACAACCTTGATATAACATATTTTCACACTATTCGCGTACAAATGGCGGCCATTTTGTTTGTCAATTTTGGTCCGATTTTCACGAAATTTGAACTTAACCTTCATTACCATGTAACAGTGATATAATCAAACGGTTTTTTAATTCGGATAATAATTTTGACCTCCAGAGGGACCACGAGCTAAAAATTGCGATTTTTCGGACAATCAGGGGCCATAATTCAGGAAGTTACGATCCGATGGGCGCAAATATCGAAAGGAACCAAGATTTTGGGGTTATAAACATGCATGTCAAGTTTCATCACAATCGGTTCAAAATTGTGACCTCTATAGGGTCCACAAGCTAAAAACATATTTCGTACAATCAGGGGCCATAATCCATTAAGTTCCGATCCGATACATGCCAATATCGAAAGGAACCGAGATCTTATGGGGATAAATCTATATTTCAAGTTTCGTCAAAATCGGATAAGAATTGTGACCTGTAGTGAGTCCACAAACAAATTGTGGACGGACGGACAGGGGCGACGGCATAATACGTCCACATGAAAATGTGGGCGTATAAAAACGTTTAAATCACCGTTACACCCTGATGATGGTTGAGATGAAATTTCGTGGAAATCGGACCAAGACTGCCGGACAAAATGACCACCCCTCGTACGCAAATAGTGTAAAAATATGGTGTATCAATGTTGTGGAACCTCTAGAGGTCACAACTTATATCCATTTTTATCAAACTTTAAATTTATGTTTATATCACAAAGATCTTGGTTCCTTTCAACAATCGCGCATATTCGAATGTAACTGCCTGGATTAAGGCCCCTGACTGTTCGAAAAATCACATTTAGAGCTTGTGGACCCATTAGAAGTCACAATTTATATTCAATTTTAACAATCGTTTAAAGATATTACCGTTACACGTCAATAAAGGTTGATTTCGAATTTCATAAAAATCTATGTAATACGAAATATGAGGATAGAGGTCAAAATTTTTATCCATTTAGATGGAATTTTAAATATATGTTTATGTCCAAAGGTCTCACCCCCTTCATATATTTGCGCACTTCATACCATTACTATCTGGATTATTGCCCCTGATTGTACCAATAATCGCTTTTGACTTGATATTTTCCTTATCCATCTCTTGGAAAATGTGGGCGCATCCTGCCTGGCAGCCGCTAATTAATTCTTATCGTCCCTCAATCTAATTAAAATCTTTCGTCTTTCAATTCGTTTTTAGTTTTCTGTCATTGTGTTTATTAAGGGATCAAATTACACTTACTATCTGACAAATTTTATCAACCCGTCGTGTTTTTTGCTGTGTGGGAGCCACGATGGCTTTTTCCTCTGATATATGTAGAAAGTCACGCCTTTTAAAGTCGATTAAAAGGTAATGTATTCACTATTCAAAATACCTTTCATAAGAAATGTGGTAGTTATAAAAAACACAATAACTAAGGAAAAACAGAAGCAAATTCTACCCAATCGTTGTCTTATGTCAATTCCTAATACAGAGATGCAATTAAGTTTAAGAAACCAGCGTGGTATCCGGCATTTGTTAGCATCCTTACATGTACGTTAACTCCTTATGGCCAATCGAAAAACCAAGATGGCCACCCGAATTTGATGTTTTGCTTAGAAATATTTGTTGTCCGATTTTCGTGATCTAAGTGTCGCTTCCTAAGTTTTAAAGCCTGCTGAACTACTTTTTGCTGTTCAAAGTATACTCCGAGACATATTATCACAGGAAAAACACTCTGAGACATATTTTATATACATATCTATGTAAATTTCTATAAAAAATTTACATTGAAAACGCCATTGTCTGTCTTTTTTCACATATAAAGCTTTGTCCCGGCTAGTACCCTTTCAAAGTTATGTACATATCTGTTCACACACACAGCTACAGAGTGATGTGCAGTGGAGCTCTGTCTGAGAGCACTTGCACCTTCCTTACAAACTTTCTTACAGGAACACTTTGTCAGTTCCTGACAGCACGCTGCAATCGGTGGTAGTGTTGTCCAATGTATCTGCCACGCCTCTCCTTTCTGTGTCCACCCCCATTCAACTGGACTGCTCATATCTGGATTGCAATTTGTTGCTTGGCCCCAGATGATCCCAGTCTGATAGCCTGCACGCATTGCATGATCCCTGAGGGCTGCTAGTGTTAGTGGAATAGAGTTGTACGACCTCTGCTTGCGGGGAAACAGATCTAGTTTTGCTTCGTCCACGCCAGTGGCTGCGCTTGATGTCGTACATGAGGACAGCGAATCGTTCCAGACTCTGCATGTCAAGGTCTCGAATCAATGTTGGATGTTGGCTAAGAGTGCTGAATGTTTCGGTAATGTCATCAAATACATTTCTTCGCTTTCCCACGGAAGGCTGACACAACGTCACATCTAGTGAAGGCACGAAAGAACGGGAGCCCTCCGGCTTTCTTCTACAGCCCTATTGTAGAAACTACCTCATGGACTGGAATCCATCGCGTATGTGCTCCTTGGCCGAAAGCAATCCACATTTCCTGAAGACCTAGTTCCTGTAAGGCTGACAGTACAAATGTTGCTATGGCTAACACATCTGCGTCATTTGCCTTGATGATTATAGACTTGTTCCCGTCATTAGTTGCATCCCTGGTGTGAACATATATTCGACTGTCGGCTTCTTCGTGACAGCATTGGGACATAGTATCTAGACATTTCACGGTGTTGCTGATGGCACCTTCTCCTTTTGTAACGATGACTGTGCTTGTCGTCTCTGCTTCGCACATCTTTTCAGCAAAAAAGTGAAAAACCCAGTCTTGTTGCTGGGGTCACGAAGGAAGCTTTGCCAGTTTCCTGGCGTCTTACCATCACTCTTCTTCTGGTTCCTTTTCTTTTCGACCTCGTCTCATGATTCAGACTTGACTCCTTATACACATCAAAGATTATGTCAACCCGCTTGTACCTGGCACCATAAGATTCGACATTTGGTATGGTGTCTTCTTTAGCATAGTCACCAAATGTCTTTTAAGTGCTGGAGTTGAGGCATTGACGAGTGCTGAGCCATAAATAATGATTTTGATTCTTTCACGGGACATTCACTTGGTTTTCAAGAATGTCAACCAGCTGTGACTTCTGACACGTATGAAGCTTGCCGCTGTCACTGAGAGATGCAGGGTATGACTGATTCTCGTGCTTGAAGAATTCTTGCAAGTTACACCGTCTGTTCTGTCGCGAGAATAACTGACAGTCCTCTTTTAGGACTTTTTCTTGATTGGGTTATAGAAAGTACTTTCAGCCAGCGCTTTCATAAATGATAGGAACTGCTCTTTGCCTCGCTGGTGATGCGTAGCAACCATTTCATGTAGAGTTGGGTCTGCGATGTTCTTTGTGTCCAACTGATTCTTCTTGGAATGGGTTACCCATCTCTTGCATCACTGCAGAGAGTGATTTCACCTTTTCAAAGAAAGATGTCTGGGTACTCTAGTCTGATCATGGTGTCTGCTGCTGTATGTGGCGTCCTCCTCGCCAGACATGGCCTCGTATCCAGATAGTAGACGACTAACCTCAGGTCCAGCGACCATCCACCTCCGAAGTGCTGGTGGGTCTTCTGTCAACCCAATTGCTCCTCCGTCGCTTTCGATCACTGTATTATTTTGCTCATGCGGTAATCTGGTGTGCTGGCCTTGTCTTTGTGACACTGGATGCGGACAGGAAAGACTCTGATGTACCAGGAGATGCGACGTTTGCTTCCACAATGGCACTGGTCCACCCACTGTTTCGTAGTAATGTTCCTATCGATCTCAGTGAAAGCATTTCTATATGAAGTCCCCCGAACATGACAACGAACTTGTCCTCTCTACATTCCGGCCATTGGATTTGTTTCGCAAGAGCATACAACGGTTGGTCAGCGGTAATGACAGGTATCTGCCCTGGGTTCAGAAACGCTGTTGTATCACGGACCTTCGCCATGGCATGCTTGATCATTGCGAGCGTGTCTGGTCTTGCCACGTAGGCATCATTGTCGAAATGCAAACTTCAAATGGACGGCTCCTTTTCTGTGTTGCATGATGAGCTGACCACGTGATGCTGACGGCATCAGCCACATTCTCTGAGGTAGACCTCCTTCAACCAAGTATATTCTTCAGTGAAATGAGACCTGGTCGACTCTGGTAGTGGTGACGATTTACTTGCCACTGGCGGAGTAGATTTTTTGGTGATGTAAGCAGGTCGAACATTGGTGTAATCTTCTGGAAGCTCTGGGATTTTTTAACTTTCATATTTGACCCTAGTTTGAGCGGCTCACGTTCCTCTCCAGGATTTTCAGTGTTTGGATGTTGGAAAATGGATTCACTTGTACCGTGTAAAGATGTTTGAGCTGTGGTCGCAGTCGGATTATGGTCAATGTTGTTAACTGCTCCAGTTGTGAACACATTCTTTCTCAGGACTGGGGGACAGATTACTCCATCTTCCACATATTGTGCAACAACTGCTTCTCCTAGCTGCGCTGAGATTTCTAGGACTCGGTCGTATGATATGCTGAGCCCATTCTCATGGAGCATTTCAATAATTTGTCTCTTCCTCGTCTTCGCAAACGTATACATATGGTGGCTGATTAGTATCATGTCGTAGTGTCGCCCTTCATAAGGCGTAAAAATTTCGTAATGTCGTGGTGTCGCCTTTATTAATCAATGTTGAAACGGCCACGAGATCAAGTTAGCCCTCACTATATCATCCTTCACAAAGAATACTTACCCTTCACTAACTGCGAATCAAACTGGCTCTCACTAGGACCTACCAAATTTGCTGGGTGACCATGACTTGGGTGAAATCATGTGCTCGGTATGGGCTAATCCGAGACTTTAGGGACAGAAAAGTAGGACTTTAAACCCCATTTCATTTCTAATCCGAGCCTTCGATAAATAAAATGAATTGAAAGAAGTCTATTTTTTAGTAACCGATTTATTTTCTCAAAATGAAAATGCTTTTATTTCTTCTAAAGTATCTAATCATAAGTGTGCGAGAAAATAACAAGTAGATGTAATGAGCGATGGTGTACGACACAATAACTGGAATTTCGTATTTAGACACGTATTTTGACTAGGGGCGCTTTAGTATTTTTCATGGCGGAGGCTATACTAATTTGAGGGCCCTCTTTCGCCAACATTTCAAGAGAGGATTAACTTTACTTTTGAGTATAGATATGCGGAATTTTGGATTAGGTACCGCATTTCTATCCCCCCATCTGTGTCGTACTTTTGGTTTTGACCCCTCCGACTTTGTTATCGCTCGTTAGTTATATAGAAGGACAACTCGTGTTTGTCATGTTTGACGTCACTTCCCGTAGCTATGATCTCTGTGTTAAAATTATATTTGGAATGTATTTTACCAGTTCTATCACATATATAATAATAACAATATTGTTCTTTAACATGGTAGGCTACCCAAATAGGATACCTTTAGTTTGGTACTATGGAAGCCGCTTGTGGCAATTTCATAATCTCGACTAGTCACAGCGATGAGTCGAGGGGCATTTTCGAGCTTATGATGTTTTTAATTTATATTAACCACCCCCTCCATTTGTTTGAATAGTCGTGTAACCATACAAACAAATCTTACAGTCAAGGTTTTATCATGCTCCTCGCAGTGTTCCGTTTGATTTGAGGTAATCCCACTACTCACTGCTGTAATGAGTGGATATTATTGTTTTAAATTTTGATTTATCAGTAGTCCGACTAACATCCAATGACTAGCTGCTTTACATTTAAAACGAGTTCCAATATTGGACCAAATATGTTTACATAACGTTACGTCATGGCTCACGATTTTATTATGCCCAATTAACCCTTGCATAGCAGAATACTGCCGTAAAACTAATTGCGTGACAAACGAAGCTATCAAGTCAAATGAAATGTAAACAATGCTGTTTGGAAACGAACATCCTTCACCGTTTTAATACCTTAACTCACTGTTTTAAGGGAGACCCAGATTAAACGTAGGACTGTCATGTTGATTGAACGGGAAGAATAGAAACACTCCCTCAAAAGTTCAAGATTCGGAAGTCAATCCAGCAATGGGCAGAGAGGGATTTCTCTGGCCATTGCTTCAGGAATATGAGGTTATATCGCAAAGATCAATTCCCGTATCACTTCCATGTCGATATGGGTAAAGGTTGTGTATTGCCAGTTAACCATCTAAATGTTGACAACTCCACCATAACATTTTCTGGGCAATACTTTTGCATCCAATTCATCGTCCAATTTCTCTTCTGATGCATTTCGGGGCATTACATACCAACCGGAGAAAAGACGACTTAACTGCTTTGATCCATGATACAATGGTAATTTTTCCGTCACTGGGCTTAAGGGACCATTTCGACAATGAACATTTTCTGCTAGCAGAGCGATAAACAATTTGATTGGCCGAATACAATAACTCTCCACCTTTTTGAGCTAGAATGGTCAAACTTGATGTAGGTCTTTAATCGAGGTAGAATGTTTAAACTTTATGTAGATGTTCATCAGGTGAATGTCTTGACTGAGTCAATGATTAATATTTATAGCTAAAACTAAGCAATTTCATTGGTCGATGCTTTTGGACAATATAACATTGATTCTATCTGATAGCGACTGATGAATCTTACAAGTATAATTTTAATGCTCAATAATTTTGAAAAAAAATAAATGTGCGATTAATTAATATGTGTCATGTATTTGTTTTGAGATTTCGATGGGGGACATAAATTTCCCTGTTGGTTTGTTTCAATTTTGTTTTCTTTAATCTAAGAATTTGTATTTGGGATACATAATAAATGTCGTTGGTGTTGTGATTTGAAGATCGTCATACTTGTACCTAAATATAGTTATATATGTATAATCAATTAAAAATAACCAATTTTCAATTGCATTAGGTCATAAAATATGTCGTCAAGTAGTGTCAATTCCAATGAGTAGGGTTTCCCGTCCGTCCCTGTTGATCATCCCCCCACTGCCAAAGGCCCGTCGTTCGTTCGTTCGTTCCTTCCACCTGGGGTAAGATCGCAGACAAGCCAAAGTCCTCGGCTGATCAAAGTTGTGCTGAGTGGACGTCTACACTGTTCATCCACATTCTTCGACATTTCAAACTTGACTTATTGGTCAGTTTAAATCAAAACTGATATTATCACCTTACCGTGAACGGATGAGCTATCTAATATTTAAGACGCAATAAAAAAGTTAAAACCCATTTGTGGCAATGAATAGCTCCTTTATATATTATTGATATGCACCGCTTTTATGTTAATTCTAAATTAAGTGTTATTACGAATATTATACCACAGAGAAATAACGTTTTGTAATCAACAATGTTTGATCAACTAAGTGCATTCAATTGGATCAAAGAGGCACAGTCATCTGCCGTATGTCACAAATAATAATGGTTTTGTTATAAATGACGTTAGGCAAGGGCAAATGTAATATCTACGATAAATAGCCCGGACATGTTTGAATTAAGTACTGCGTGGTCAGGAGCAGGTAAGCTTACATTGCCCGTGGTCGTTGGTTTGTCCGGATATATCTAGATCCCGTTACACGATGAAAAATGATATTGAACTTTAACGTCCTACTGTTCTGTTCCTAAACTTGGCTAATGAAGACGAGCATACGTCGTACACTGTCCTATGATGGACATTTGGCCCGGGCAGCGGTGCTACGGCTTACTCTTTCCAACTGTCAATGGGTACACGGAACCTCGGTTTTTCGTTCCATTCGAACGACTACACAATGTCGGTACAGAAGCCAAGTATAGAAATAAGATGTCCTGTACGATACATCAATATGACCTGATCTACTGATACATTTTGAAATAAATCTTCATTATTCAATGATTCGATCACGTATATTTTCGATAAATTTCAAACTTTTTCCAGGCGATTGAGTTTCATCAGAACGAATTTGTATCAGCCTGTTTAATTTATGTGACTTCACTCAATTGATCGATAAATAGTAACGCCAGTGTCAGTGAGTTGCATTTAAAAGCGAAACAGTGGAAAACGACTGTGTGCCGTTCTTGATGCTACTACAACTGCTGGTAATGATTTGGAAATGATGCAACGGGATAGAGGAACCACGCTAGTTGATTCATTTGTTAGATTGGAGACCCACACACATACTTCTACGCGGTAAATTCATTCATAGCTTGCCGCTGCTTTTCTAGAGTTTCATCCTTGGAGATGTCGCAAAAGTTAATGTTAGACGACATTGGTCTGATGTGGATTGCATGTTGTTTAATCCATACGGGTATGTCTGGCTCATTAGGAGACACTAAAAGGTTATTTAAGGACAAAGTAGAACTTTTGAATCCCCGAATTCGTCCATTACTAAACCAATCAGAAACCATCACAGTCAGTGTCCTCTGTCACATTTCAGCCATCACTGATTTTGATGAAACGTTACAGAAAGTGTCAATGACCTCATGGCTGGATGTAAAATGGCGAGATGAATTAATCGCATGGAACGCAAGTGAATATGGTAACGTTACTAAAATCTCACCCCATCCAGATGACATATGGCGACCAAATGTAGCATTAGGGGGGACGTTTGGTGGCGCACAACTCGTCGGTGATGACATGGTAATCATTATTGTGGATAACAACGGCGATGCATTATGGACTCCCGGAATAAAGTCAGAAACGTTTTGTCGGGTAGATATATCTAAATATCCGTTTGATACGCAAGAGTGCAAGATTGATTTCTTTAACTGGGGAACTATTACTGGCGAGCTGTCGTTAAAAAGTGACGGAGTTAATAATGATCATTTTTATGGGAACGGAGAATGGGATTTGATTGGCACGTCTGGGCGTGAATTTATTGTTGAATATAATGATGGGGAATACAGTAAACCCCACATTGAAATAACTATAATAATAAAACGCCGCCCATCCACAATATGTTTGACCGTAATTCTGCCGGTGATATTATTATCTTTGATCAACGTCTGTGCATTCATCATACCAGCTGAGTCTGGCGAAAAGCTGTCCTTTTCTGTCACGGTGTTGTTGTCTCTGGCAGTATTTTTGTCCTACATTAATTCATTGATGCCCCAAACCTCCGAAACAATCTCTTATTTGTCTGTTTGGATTTCGGCACAGTTGGTTCTTAGTTCTGTGGTCGTTCTTCTGGAGAGTATAACTTTGGCCATCCACCATGGGCAAATTAAGCCAGGTAAAACCAACAAAGCATTGGATCAAGCTCTGATGTGGATGACCCATAAACCTATAGACGATCCTAACTACACCACAAAAGAAAACCACATCTTTCATTCTGCAAGTAGTAAGTTTGACCGAATGTGTTTGTGGATTATTTTTGGAATAACAATTTCCATAATGTTGTTTTTCTTCGTGGCATTAATTGTATAATTGGAAAAGAGTATACCATTTTAAGTTCACATATAATTTGCATGCCACTCTGAACAATAATTGAATTTACAATTCTTAATGAATATGTTTACGTGTATATTATTTGAGATAATTATACTCGTAATAAACTCAAAAGTAGAGCGTTTCTGATCCGACTGGGCTAATGAACTCGGGGGTATGGTACAGTGTGCTCTGAGAGAAAATTTGCCGGTCGGACAGCGGAACTACGACCTACCCTTATTTCAAATTCCAATTGTCATGGGGGGGGGGGTGTCTATGTAAGGCAATGGTATTAACAGGTACTCTTTTTATTAGATAATATTATATGTGTGTCCATTAAATGGAGGTTACTATTGTAAATGTATTAGAACTTGTGAATGTCTGTTTAATACCAAATATACCAATAATGCTGTTGATAACACCTTGACCGTTATAAATGATGTACGGTAGAAACCTAAGACGGGAAGACAAATATTGATGTCCGTTACTAAAGAACCTGTTCGTCAATGTTGGGAAATGGACAGTATTCGTGTCCATCAACAATAAAAATAAGAAACCTCAAATGAATTGTGGAATATGGACTTTTTATTTAAAATAGTTTCGTAGAAGGTGAGTCGCTTTGCTTTAAAAGATTATATCGGATATTTATCTAATTTTAAACACACCTTTTTGCATGATTTGAGAAATATTTGGTTTATAGAAATAGAATAAGTATGTTTTCTTAAAAGAGTTGAAATGTTTTGTGTTCGTCTCGGAGATTTTTGTAAAACGCTTAACATGTCATCCGTTAAGTTTAGGTTTTGATAAGAGGGGCAATGCCAAAACTAAGGCATATATTTTCCCCAAAGATTACTGGGACCTATTTTATAATTCCTAAATAAAGAGAAAGGGGTATTAGCTCAAGTTAACAGCATTATGGTAGATTCTTAATATGTATTACCCTCAAGGGGTTGGTTTGGCTCAAATTAGGAGCACTGTGGTAGATTTTTACTTTGTGTTGTTTTGTATGAGAAGATAAATCAATTGAAAATTTGATACGTTATAATACAGAAAATAGTTTTATGTGTTCAAAATATTCATTATCTTTTATCTCCAGTAAACGTAATTGGACAAGATCCTTAATATGCATCGTTTTTATATGGTTATGTTATTGGTATGCATTTATATATATATTTCATCCTAAAAACATGTACAACAAAAAATGATGATTTATGTATAATTATTTTGTCGGTTTCACAGACTAGTGGGGGAAGGAATGTAATAATGGTATTGGCAGGTTAGGTAAGAAGTCGCTATTAATGGAGGCAGACGTGAATGAGGACAATGGCTGTAACGACTGCAATATGATATAAATGATGTCCGGTAGAAACCTAACTGATACGGGGGAACATGTGTAGAATCCGCGTCCAACAGGGATGTCAAAACAATGGATCGAGCAATCCGATACGGAAGTGTTTTTCAATAGATAAATGTTAAAGTGGATATATAAAAGTGACACAAACACTGTTTCATCGTCAGATGTTATCGGACCAACGTTTCGAAGAGGTACCCTCTTCATCTTCAGCGACGGACTGTGGTTGGCTCACTGGAGGATCTGTGTCGCTCAAGGCTGAACGAAGGTTAATAAAGACAGACGTAAACTTGGACGACTACCAAAATGACTATTCCATGTTATATACCGGTGTCCATTATTAGAATTTAAGATGTAATAATTAGTCATGCGTGTTCGTGTACTGGTAAAATAAAGAAGTCAAATCCACAGTCATCGTTAATATTAGATCTCCCTTTGTACTACTATGTTACATGTATGGTACGGTCTATCAGTGACTCAGCTGACGTGGTTTCGATTACTCGGTTGTACCTTACAAGGGTTAGGGTCGCCTGTCTAACACCGTGGGGTTTCCCCGGGGTCCTGTGCCCCCCCCCCCCCGCTAAAAACTCCTAAATAAAATTGATAAATATTGTAGAGTAGACGGAAAACCCCATTTCTCTGCCTCTTTCGCATTATAATAGTCAACTTCAAACTTCTATACCTGTTGTGAACCAGAAATCAAGTGCTGGGTTCAGTAAACTTTGAATGGGCTTCGAAAAATACAATATCGATATTGTTAATACTATCTAAGCTCAATTAGAGTGATCAAACTGAAGTTAACAATGTCCATTAGTCAGGCATCCATAAATTAATCATGGAAAAAGAATTTCCAATAACGACAACATAAAAGTATCGAACACTTTTATTACACTGAAGTAAGTAAATACCGATAACATTTTATATAACTGAAATCCATTATAGGAATAAGCGAAACAATGGACGTGTTTAAAGTCCATACAAACAATATAATGAATATGGATATAGCGCGAGTCTAGTCTGGATTATTTTATAATTGAAGTCGAAAATAGTCACCCAATTATATGATGTACAAATAGTCACCCAATTATATGATGTTTTTATCCTAACTGAAACCGTATTTATTCTAGATCAGATTTTCGTCCGGTTTCATATTTCGTGGTTCACTTTGTCTGGTTCTCAAGACATGTATAAAGCTGCGTTCACACTAGGGGTTTAATCTGAATTGAATTCAGAATAAAGTCTTTTTCCAGAATTTGGCGTCACACTCGATTTGATAAAAACCGATCTAGATCTGAATTAACGAATCCGTATATTTTTCCGAATTCAACCCGGAACAATTATTCCGCATCGGGTAATTCGCAGTCAAGATTTGAGTGTAACACGCTTGTTTCAGATCAAACTGTTGACCGTCTGAGTCCAAATTTCGTCCCGGAGTCTTGTAACTGTTGCCAGTTTCCAAAGTGTTACAGCCAGTCGCTCATGGTGAGGCGCTTGCCCCCGAGTCTTGTATTTCAATGGCTGGTATCAACAAATTTCAAACTACCTCGAACGTTGCCCTTGACATGCGAGGATTCTCTGGCCAATCGCTTTCCCCCGAAGTTCGCCATGGTAAATTTCGTGTCAATAATTCCAAAGACAGTATTTCACCCAAAGGCAACGGGGATTACGGCTCGGGCCCATATTCTGTAACTTACATACTGTAGCCTTTCGTGTCTGAAACAAATACTGTGGTAACATAACCAGCTAGTAAATACGCCCTCCGCAGTTAAGTACTCCGAGCAGTCAACAAGGGTTGTGGCATACTTTTCCTTTTGTCGGAATGCAAACACACTTAATTCTTATTACGAGGTCTGCCCGTATTAACATTGAATTATCGTAAATTGTTCAAAATCAATTTCGCATCCATCCCTTTAAACACTGTGCATACATCTCATGGGCCCTAACTCTCGTAAATCGTTTAAAATCAATTGGGTTTCTTCACCGATGACCCTAAATACAGACGGGGCTGACGACAATATGCGACCGCATTTCAGTACATTCAATTATGAAATGTATCCTCTTGAAATACATGTATATACGTGTTAATGTATAGCAAACGGTTTCGGAATTCGCAATGAATACGCATGCAGTGTGAACGCCGCTTAGGATGTGTTTAATTGGACGCAGATTGTGGTTGGTCAAATCCAGATCATTCAGCGAAATCTATTGGAGAGATCTGATTGGTCAGATATTTAGTGGACAATGTCACTAGATTTGGTGAAAGTACAAATAATTCTTTGATATTGAAAGTGACATCGTTACTCCACAATAAACAGAGTGTTGATAATTTTGATATATTTCCATTTTCACGTAATTGAATTTATGTTTTCTACCACCCCTTTATATATTCATAATTCTACTGGAGTAGATTTAATATAACAATATTACACCAATGATCAATTATTAGGCTATTAATACAGGTTACAAAATACAGCAATAATAAATTATTAGATCGAAGAATATATTTAAACAACTTGTGTAAACACAGTATTCTATAATTTATATTGTCTCGTTTAATATCGGAAATGTATGTCCGGATTTACTGGAACGAAATAAAATGTAGTGTATCTACTAAACAAGCGATGCAGTTTAGATCTACAGATAAGGGTAACTTAAAGACTTTTTTTTACTATAATCGAAAAATATATGTTGCTTTAGAGTATTTACCAAAATCTACCTGAAGAATAGACTTCTATTTTTTGGTTGAAATAATTCTTAAGAAACGTCGTGGGTAAATATTTACTCTACTAATGTAATAGAAACGTTTATATTACTTATAAGTATTGCCTTTTATATGCGTAAACTCTTGGAATTGGGAGGTTTCGCACACCAAGAGTGGGCAGAACGTCCATGGTCACACTCCCAATAGCCTGACAAATACCTGGCCAATTAGATCGCGTTTTACCTAAAGCCCGATTCAGACGTTATAACGAAGTCCTCGCTCACTGCGCCCAAACAATTATTTAGATCGGGGCGAAGAGTTTGAGCGTAAGGAGAGTGTGGTAGGCTGTGGCCAATTTAATGCCGATCTAGCCACGCTTATTGGCGCACAGGTCAACGCTCTCGACACGTTTTTCCAGCTACGATTCTACGCTGACATGGTGTATGTGCCAAACCCGTGTAATTAGATCGTGGCATATTGTGCTCACCACGTTACTACCATGACCACACCACACTAAACAAAGATCCCGACACGTCGTTGCCACTCTCAGACATAATCTGTTATTTTGATGTATGATCTATGTGTGAGACGTTTTTAAAGCCCTACGCTGGAACGGATGGACGAGGCCCAGAATCACCCTACATCAAAATCCGCAATCGAGCCGAGGTCGTTCAACAGTGTAGCCAGAACGTGGTATTACTGTCGTGCAAGTTTGGGGCAGCACGACACGAGCGTAGTGGGAACGTGCAAGCGTTTCTCGCATGTATCCATTTAGTGAATTTATGCGCCGATTAAGAGCGGACCGAGGTCTTCTTGAAAGGGGTGATATCACTGTTCATGGGAATCAATTATGTATTCCATCAATAATAGATAAACGGCACCAGGGCCATAACAGAAGTTGTGCAAATTCTAAAGGGATATACGGTCGACCGGTGCAATTCTTAGCAAAATTGACAATTTAAAAATCAAATCTATTTTACACACATGTAAAAAAATACAGAAAAAAAGATAGCGGGCAAATAGATATAATGCCACAGGTTGTTTTCTTTCGTAAAATTTGTATTAACGGAGCTATTGACATTAAAATTTGATTTTTGTTTAATCCACGCGTCGTTTACTTTATTGTATACAGTAACCAACCAATTGAAATTATACCGTTTCGAATATAATATGTTTATCTTAACTAATGTACAAAATCAGAACTATAAAGACGAAATGAAATTAAGATAATGATTTTAAAATAGAGTTTCTGGCTCTAATGGCTTTTTTTGTTAACAGTCAGTTAAATGTAGTGCATTTATTTTCAATATATACCACCCCAAAAAAATATGGTAGTCATCAAAATCACAATAACGAAGAAAAACCAGAAGCAAATTCTATCCAATCTTAGGCTAATGTGGCTGCCTGTCACCCTGTCTGCAATGGTCTCGAGTGTACCATCCTTCTCTTTGACTGGATAAACACAGCTGTCTGAATGAACGGGGAGGCAAAGAATTTTAAGGAACCAGCGTGGTAAAGGGCATGCGTTAGTATCCCTATGGTAGATCCTCAACGTACAGCAGGTAATCAAAACATACAAGGAACTGAGAACCAGTTGAACTGAAATATAAATAGAAAGGCCAGAAATGGTGTCGGATGTCTGCGGCATTAGACCGGATATAAAGCTGAGGAAAACAGCCTGCGAAAGAAGAACCGTGATTGCAAAAGAAAGTTTCTCGCCAGATTCAGTTGGTAGAAGAAACACGAAAACGTTTAGGAATGCCAGTAGAAGGACTGGTAACAACACCGTTAACACCAGGCTAAGAGATTTTCTTTTTAATACCACAATAACTTTAATCTTTTCAAACTCATTCTCGTCTGCCTTCTCTGTTCTTCTTTCTGAAACCAAGAAATTAGTAAACTTTAATAAATAGCAATCGAATGTATTCACCAAAAGTTCGGCGAGTTTTAATCCACCGGTGTCAGTAGAGTGAGAGGGTTGTATTTATAGGCCACGAAGAATTGCCTTAACATCGAATTTATTTTTAAATCCAGCACTAGTCATTGTCGCGCCGGGTCTTAACCGGACAACATTTTGTTACCTCTTAAACATATACTTCAAGTTAACTCAAACCATGTACGTGATTCGAGCCCATCCGATATAACTTGATTACAATTATGATCTCATAGGGCTTACTTTATAAAATGTGACGTCGGGATGAACAAGGGCAAAGATATAATATCATGTGTTCATATGAAATGAAATCAAATGGTTGATGCGATCCATGGAATGAAAACCATGTTTAAAGTTTCGTCGGCCGTTAGTACCATACATAATATTTAGATCATTAGCCCACTGTTTCTCGATATGTGGTTACGTGGTATTTCTCGACTTGGAATGTGAATACTTCTTTGTTCAACGCTGCTATATTTGTTGCAGGTGGTTTTTTTATTGTGTTGTAACGTGGTCAAATTTTACAAGCAACATCAAAAGTACATCCGGACAATTAGTTAATGTTGAGAGTGATGAAAACCCATAAGAAAAACAGCACACCCTAATATCCTGTATTGGCGGTATTATCGTTTAGTATTACATTTACATACCTGTTACTGTCCATTCCGAGTTGGGGTAGGCAACATGTCCATATGGCAATTCAATTTCTGGGTTACGGTATTTCAATGATGTTTCTTCCTTAGTCCCGGCCCAGTTGAGAAATTCCATATTACATGTCTGGGTATCGAATGGGAACTTAGATACATCAATCTTACACAGAAAGTGAACCTTTTGACCCGGGGTCCACACGGTTTGGCCGTCATGACAAGACTTCAAGAGAACGAAATCTAAACCAACGGGCGCCAATTCGTTATATCCATTACTCATGGCCAAATCCGGCTTCCACATATTTTCCTTTGGTGGGTAAATCAAAGTAAGGTTACCATAATCACTAGGATTCCACACTAGTAATTCATTCTTCCAGAATACCTGGTGATATAAAGAAACATATATTAACTTCACTGTGGAGGCCGAAACAAATTAATGTCTATCCTTACTTGATTTCAGAGTCAAAATCCGAGGAGCAAACTACCACAACCAGTGTTCACCGCAAACCTACACACACATACTAATACATCCATTTTCAATCAACCCACTCCTACAGCACTCAAATAGACCTACACAACATTTGTGGCAAGGTTTGGGGGTATTTGTGTGGAACTTTTCACCTCAACAGTTCCACGAGATATTGGGTTTCTGAACATAAATACATTCCACAAAATGTTCTATTTTGATACAGTGTTTTGGGGTGTGTCGTGTTTTTTTTTACCACAAGAGTTCCATAAGATATTAGACATAGAAAAGCAACCAATTTCTGTGTGGTACCACATTCCACGGTGTTTTGGGGTTTGTGGTTTTTACCACAAGATATTTTTTTTTTCAAAAATGTCTCCCCAGACCCCCTGTGGTACCACATTCCACAAGAATGTCGACTATTTTGATACAGTGTTTTGGGTTTGTGGTGTTGTTTACACAATATATTGGACTTAGAAAAAAAAATTATTTTAGTCAGACACTATGGTACCACATTCCACAGGATTTTCGACTTAGAATAATTTTGATACAGTGTTTTGGGTTTATGGTGTTTTTCACCACAAGAATTCCACAAGATATTGAACTTGATTAAAATCTTCTTTTTTTTTTTCAAAAATGTTTTCTCAGACCCCTTTAGGCCTGTGTGGTACCACATTCCACAAGATTTTCTACTTCGAATAATTCTTCTTAGTCCCCCTATATGCATGTGTGGTACCACATTCCACAAGCTTTTCGACTTAGAATAATATTCATAGAGTGTTTTGGGTCTGTGGTGTCTTTTTACCACAAGAGTTCCACAAGACATTGGACTTAGAAAAAAATAGTTTTCCCCTAAATTTCTTCTTAGCCTCCATATATGTCTGTGTGGTACCACATTCAACAAGCTGTTGTTAGATAGGAGATGAGTGACGAGAGCCGAGTCACTGTTGGAGGGTGAAGGTTTGTGTTGATATGATATTTGTCATTTGTACATTGGGTATTTGCTTGAAAACGACTTGTGAACCCTTGTTGAAACGTTGCAGAAAAATACACCAATTGATTGTATCAATAATAAATGTATCAATAATATATCATAAATCAATTACCAAATCCCCACCCACCCAAAAGAATAGGTCGAGATCTATGAATGATGCTTGTTTGAAACAAACATCAATAAAGATATCTTTAATGGTTTCTAATATTGTATAACCAAAGATTAGTCAAATTTGTTTAGTTTTAAACACAAAATGTATCAAATTCGCGGAATTCTGATTATAGTTTTTCAGACACTGATTATCTAGAGCTGATCAGAACTGAATGTCGCCAAATCACTAGTATATGCGAACAGAGGGAGGTATCAAGCGACGGCGTTATTTCAAAGTGAGTGGATATTCTTGCCGCATTGAACCTATTCGCAAAGACTTTGTGGATCGTAAAGAACACTTCTCGACTGGTTCACGTGCTATTGTTTCTAGTAGGTTCACCTTGATGGGTTCGGCACGTGAAAAGAAATGAAATGAGTTTTATGTCCTACTGCTTTGTAAGTTAGTACGTCAAAACACAATAACAACTAACGAAAAGAATTTTAAATGGTTAGAATTAACTATTCGGAAATAAAAATAAGACAGGTGTAAAATTGCATCTATATATGGCAAAATAATATTTTGTACCAAACCACAACCATATACGTTTTATTATTAGTGTGCAGAAACACCCAATAACTATTTTTATGTGGAAACAAAAAAAACCCCAGCATTTATCTAAATTTAGAATCAATCTGTTCAAAACAGTCTTATGTTAGCTTACCTTCATCCAGATTGTAGCTTCAACTGATTGCTGTACTTCGTTTACATCCAATATAGCTACCATGAAGAGGGACATTTCTACTTCAACTCTCTCTGATTGATTCTTCACTGGTCTAATTTTACTGTTACCTTTCCTCACTTTGTCTTCAAATAATCTTTCAACATCTTCATCTGTTGCGCCTTCTGACGAGTTTATGTGCATAGACAAAATTAGCGCCACGCATGCCACCAGCATAAAATTGGTTAATTTCATCATACTTCAGATTCAGGGTGTTGGAATACAAAAATGAATTAAAGTGTTTATGCATAAGTCACAATAATTAACTAAACGGAGAAGGTTGGAGTTTCCCCTACTACAGCAATGTATCAATCACTACATCATATTTGGTATGGTAACAAAACAGCCTGGTATGAATCAGTTATATCGACCGATATTTATCTTATCGGAATCTTCTCTGGGAGTGGTTTCTGAATACCAAGCAAATAAACGAACGGGGTTTAGTTAATAGTATAGTATGCTATTGTTATTTTTCTACAAGACTATATGTCACCCAATGGGAGATACGGGATACTTCAACAATGGTTAAATTAATTGCTGTTTATTTTGGATTATAAAATGAACGCTAATATTTATCTACAGTTGATGCAAAGATAGAAATATGATGTGTCATTGACTTGTGGGTGGATGATATTTGAGTGTGTACGTGACAAGGAGTAGGGTCGCCTGTCCAACATCGTCGGTTTTCCCCGGGCCCTGCGTTTTTTTCCCACTGCTAAAGACCCCAAGGCGCACGCGATTATTGAAATAAAATTGGACCATACGTTAGTCCTGAAATGTCATGGGTTGTGTCGAGTGGACGCCACACGTCATTTCTCTCTCTTTCGCTTTACAGTAGTCAACTACAAACTTCTGTACCTGGGCTCAGTAAACTTTGAATTGGCTTAGAGAATATAATATCGATTTGTTAATAGTATCTAAGCGCAATAGTGTGATGAAACTGAAGTTAACAATATCCATTAATTAATCATAGAAAAAAAAACAGCGGCTGAAAGGTAGGAAACGCCCATATTTTGCAAGAGATGGATAGAGAACAAGATAAAATCAAAATCGATTTTTTGTACAATCAGGGGCCATAATCCAGAAAGTTATGGTCTGATATGCGCAAATATCGAAAGAGACTGAGATTTTGGGAAATTTTAGATATGGTTTAAGTTTCATCAACATTTGATATAAATTGTCTACAGAGAGTCCATAAGCTAAAAACGCATTTTTTCGTACAACCAGTGACCATAATTCATGAAGTTTCGATCCAATATGCGCAAATACCAAAAGCAACCAAGATATTTGGGGTGTAAACATGCATTTCAAGTTTCGTCAAAATCAGCACAGAATTGTGACCTCTAGATACACCATTTTATCTGGCAGTTTATGCCCAATTTTCACGAAATTGGAACTCAACCTTCATTACGGTGCAGCGCTGATATACTAAAACAGTTTTATAAAGTGGATAGTAAGTGTGCGCTCTAGAGAGACCACAAGCTCAAAAGGGCGATTTTTTTTCGTACAATGAGGTGCCATAAATGAGAAAAGAAATGAAATGTGGTTTAGCGTCCAACTCTTCTGCACCTTACCTGGGCTAATGGAAGACGGGCATACGCCATACAGTGTGCTATGAGGGAAATTTTGCTAGGGCAGCGGCGCTACGGCCTACTCTTATATCGAATTCCAACTGCCAAGGGATCTTTTACGCGCACGCCAATGTGTATTTGGGACCTGGGTTTTTCGTCCCATCCGAACGACTAGACAGCTGTCTTTGTCAGGCCCTCCTTGGACAGCTGCCTAGTCGTTCGGGTGGGACGAAAAACGGAGGTCCCATGTACACAATTACCATCCGATTGTTGGGTTATAAACATCCATTTTAAGTTTCATCAAAATGGTATTAAAATTGTGACCTCTACAGGGTCCACAACCTCGATATGGGTCATTATCAAAATTGGAAATCACAATTTACAAAATTTAAGAGATGGTTAATTGATTAGTTTTTATATTTATTTGATAAAGTATGGTTCAAAGTGTTAGTTCTAAATAAATTTAGAACAAGTTTACAGAATTAAAATTCTTTGTCGGCTATTTACGGTCACCAGTTGGAAATATGAAATTTCCCGTAACGATTTCTAATTTTGTTGAAAATAGGTAAATATTACATAAAACCAACTTTTTAAAGCATATTATTTCAAGTGATTTGCCATTCAAGCAAACTACAGCCTGTTCCAGGTTATAAATGGCCAAAACTTTGTGACATACCTGGATTTGTCACCCCTTTGATTTCCCGATAAAATCCAGTATTTTCTTGTAAATTTCATATATTTCGACATTGTCACTTTCTCAAAACATAAACATTACGACTGTGTGTGCGTTAAATGGGACACTTGCATATCGCATTAGGGTAGACAGGTATATTATAAATTTGGTGCATTCGATTAGAAATGTCCTGTGAAGGAGAATTCGGCCGGTTGTTTTGCGACAATATTTATTAGGGCTTCACATTTTGAAGCCTGTGTGAAACAACATTGATATGTTTTTTTTTCTGTTTCCACCTTGCTTATTTCGCTCAAAAATTCTCATTGGTTAATACGGAGTCACTTAAAGCATATTTGGAAAAGTCGGCACGTGTCAGAAGCATGCGGACTCTCCGAAATAAGTAAATTGGTGTAAAGGGTTACCCCTAATTTAAATTTGATTAAATATGTCGGGTAAAATGATTCCGAATATTGTTCTCTGAGATATCATAGCACTGTTTGAGAACAACGTGCATTATGTACCTTTACGGAACACTTTTAGGGGTTAAAATTTAGCTGCTGTAGTAAATAAGCAAAGCAAGACTGCAATTTAGATCTTAAGGCTGAAACATCACTATATCAAAGGCATATATAAGAGCAAAGTGGTGCAGGACGGAGGGCCTGACAAGGACATCTGTCTAGTCGTTCGGATGTTTCGAAAAACCGAGGTCTCGTGTACATATTGGCATGCATAAAAGGTTGAATATGACAGGAAAGAATCAAGTTTCTTACAGTAACCATTAATATTGTCCTTACTGTAACAAAACCAGACTAGTTATAAGACTACCAGATACTTGTATATTATGGGACAATAATTGTGTTTAATTGTTGAGGTAGGATACTTGATTTGTCACTGTAGTAATTATCAACTATCTAAGACAATAGCGAAAGTCAATTTAAGAATTTATATAAAGAAATGTCTCCATCCAGTAACAAAATGAGCCGTTACAGAATGAAATGTTACAGGACAGACATTACAGACACTAATTTCATAATTAAACAATAAATTCTCTCAAGATGGTGATACTTGCCTTCATCAAGACAAGGTCACCCAAATTTATATTTGTTGACCAGAATAATTTATAAAGTCGCCAAAACGTTGTTACAGGAAAGATGCTTTTAAAAAAAAATACTCATAGATTTTACTTACCAATTTCTTTTTTTTTTCTGGGAAATATTAGATTAAGGTAGATCCACTTTTAATCAAGAAGGCGGGAAAATTAGACAGAAAATTACATTATTTATGAACAAAGGGATCCTTTGTTATTTTATAATTTAATACTCTGTTACAGGATTGACATATTTTTTTGAAAACAACGTTGAATTAAATTTATTTGCAACCATATGTACCCTTTTTAAGCAGGAGTTTGATATCAGTTCATTCAAGAGGTTTTTGTTAAAAATATTGCATGAATAATATGTGAAATTTGCCCAAAAAACAAACACCTAAATTTTCACAAAGTGCAAAGGGACATCATGTATTGGCATTTCTTGAGCACTGAATCAAACATTATTTTGTCTATCTTTATATAATCAAATACATTATGATGTATTTAGTGAATGTTTAAAACTTCACTTTTTGCCATTAGTTTTCAAAAAAAAAAAAAAAAAAAATGCAGAGAGACAGGAATTTCTACTGATTTTGATAATGACCCACCCATATACAATATTTTTACACTATTCGCGTACAATCGCCGGCCATTTTGTCAGTCAATTTTGGTCCGATTTTCACGAAATTGGAACTCATTATGGAGTAACGGTGATATAATGAAACGTTTTTTTTTAATTTTTTTACATCGGATAATAATTGTGACCTCCATGACCACAAGCTAATAAAGGCGATGTTTCGTGAAATCAGGGACCATAATTCAGGAAGTTACGATTCGTTATGCGCAAATATCGAAAGGCACTAAGATCTTTGGATTTTAAGCATGCATTTCAAGAGTCAACAAAATCTTTTCAAAATTGTGACCTCTATAGGGTCCACAAGCTAAATACGTGATTTTTCGGACAATCAGGGGCCATAATCCATGAATTTTCGATCCGATGGATGCCAATATCGAAAGCAGCCGAGATCTTATGGGGATAAACCTATAATTCAAGTTTCATCAAAGTTGGATAAGAATTGTGACCTGTAGAGAGTCAACAAACAATTGTTGACTGAAGTCCAGCCGGGCGATGGCACAATACATCCACATGAAAATGTGGGCGTATAAAAACCTACCAATAACGACAACATAAAAGTATTGAACACTTTTATTACACTGAAGTAAGTAAATACCGATAACACTGTATAGGAATAAGTGAGACAATGAAATCTATTGGAGAGCTTTGATTGGTCAGATATTTAATGGTCATTTAATAAAGGACAATGTCACTTGATTCGGTGAAAATACAAATAAATATTTGATTTGGTAAGTGATATCTTTACTTCACTAATATAGTATTGATAATTTTGATATATTTCCATTTTCACTTTATTGAAATTATGTCTTCAGCCACCCCTTACTACATTCATGTTCAAGTACATAATTATACTAACGTACGATTTAATGACGTACGATTTAATTTATATATAAATTTAATATAACAAAGATACACCAATGATCAATTATTAGGCTATGAATACATGTTACAAAATACAGCAATATTAAATTATTAGATCGAAGAATATATTTAAACAACTATAATTTCTATTGTCTCGGTACCGTATTGATAATCGCCCCACAGAAAGCAGAATTTGCACTTTTAACTTCTATCGTTAAAATATGTAATCATATTGATTGACACTTAAGAGTAATTATACCTAGAATAATTATGGTGTTAGTTTTAAATAGCAATATCCATTTTAAACAGATTATATATCAATATGTAACATATTGAAAGATTCCTTTAATATCAGAAATAAAATGCAGTTTAGACCTACAGACAAGAGTAACTTAAAGTCTATTGTTTTGAATAAACGAAACATATAATTTGTTGCTTGAAAGTATTTACCAAAATCTACCTGAAGAATAGACTTTACATTTTTTAACTTTGAAAAAATTCTTGAGAAACGAAGTGGGTAAATATGTACTCTACAAATACAATGGACAATTTGATCAAAAGTATCACGGTGATCGCTTGGGCAAACTTTACTGATTTTAGGCCGTCCTATTTTATAAGTATTACCCGATATCTGAACTCCTGAAATTGGAAAGTTTCGCGTACCGAGTGAGAACGCCCACGGTTACGCTATCAATACCCCGACAAAGACTTCCCCAAGCTCTTTCTAACACATCGCGGTGGTCCTCGCTCACCGCGCCAAAACAATTATACCGAAAAGCTTGAGCAAAGGGGGGTGGGGTGATAGGCTAGTGGCCGATTAATGCTGATCTAGTTACGCTTATGCCAATACTAAGCTCTTCATACTCACGACGCTCTCGGCACGATTTTCGGTTACAATTATTCTAAGCGGATATGGTCCATGTTCCGATCCCATGTAGTCAAATCGTGGTATATTCCGTTCGACACATTCCTAACATGGCCCCACGACACTAACAAAGATCTCGCCACGTTGATGCCACCATCTGTTATTTGGAACAGAAGTCGTGATGTACAGTATGGTGTATGATCTGTGCGAGGTGTTTGTTTTTAAACTTCCAAGGGCTTGAACTGATGGATGAGGCCCAGCATCACACCTGTATCAAAATCCGCAATCGCGCTCATGTCTTTCGAGCAGTTGTAGCGATAACGTGGTATTACCGTCGTGTCAGCGTAGCTAAATCTTGAGAGCGTGGTGGACAGGACTGGGTGTCGTACAGGTCTGTGGCAGAACGACAAGAGCGTAGCAGGAACGTAGAAAGCGTTTTTCGCATATATCCGTGACCTCATACTATCTAGTGAATTTGTGCGCGCTGTAAGGGCGAACTGGGTTCTTCGTGAAAGGAATATTATCAGTGGTCATGGGAATCAACTATATTTTCCGACAGTCACAGATAAACGGTACCAGGAATTTTTCATGGAGTCAAGCATGACCACAACATAAGTCGCGCAAATTCTACAGGGATCTATTTTTTCAATTTGATAATGTGTGACATACGGTGGACTAGTGAAATTCTTAGCAAAATTGACAATTTGAAATATCAAATCTATTTTACTCAGTCAAAAAATACAGAAAAAGATAGTGGGCAAATATACTACCAGATAATTATGTCACCGTTTCTTTCGTTCAATATTCCCGATTTCATTAACGGAGCTAAATTTACTTATCTGATTTTCTTTCAATCCGTGCGTCGTTTACTTTATTGTATACTGTAACCAACCAATTGCAAATATAACGTTCCCATTATAATTTGTTTATCTTAAACAATGTACAAATCAGAACTATAAAGACGAAACTAAATTAAGATATTAAATTAGATTGAGAGTTTCTGGCTCTAATTTTGTTTATTTATTCACAGTCAGTTAAATGTAGTGCATTTATTTACAATATATACCATCCATAAGAAATATGGTAGTCATCAAAATCACAAGAACGAAGAAAAACCAGAAGCAAATTCTATCCAATCTTAGGCTAATCTGGCTTCCTGTCACCCTGTCTGCAATGGTCTCAAGTATACCATCCTTCTCTTTGACTGGATAAACACAGCTGTCTGAATGAACCGGGAGGCAAAGAATTTTAAGGAACCACCGTGGAAACGGGCATGCGTTAGTATCCCTATGGTAGATCCTCAACGTACAGCAGGTAATTAAAACATACAAGGAACTGAGAACAAGTTGAACTGAAATATAAATAGAAAGTCCAGAAATGGTGTCGGATGTCTGCGGCATTAGACCAGATATAAAGCTGAGGAAAACAGCTTGCGAAAGAAGAACCGTAACAGCAAAAGAAAGTTTCTCGCCAGATTCAGTTGGTAGAAGAAACACGAAAACGTTTAGGAATGCCAGTAGCAGGACTGGTAACAGTACTGTCAACACCAGGCTAAGAGATTTTCTTTCTAATACCACAATAACTCTAATCATTTCATACTCATTCTGACCGTCCTTCTCTGTTCGTCTCTCTGAAACGAAGAAATTTGTGAACTTTTAAATAACAATCGAATGCATGCAACAAATGTTTTTTAAGCCACCGGGGCCAATAGAGTGAGGGGTTTTGGAGTGGTATTTAAAAGCAAGGAAGAATTGCCTTTACATCAAATTTGAAATAAAATTAAAATCCATTAACCACTGTAGTAAGTGTCCCACCGGGTAAAAACGGGCAAAAATTTTGTTACCTCTTTAACATATACTTCAAGTTAAAGTTACATTAATGGGAGACAAGATAAAGAGATGGCAGTTCTCACTATAATAGTTAAAACCTAGATAGTGTAAAGATAATTTGCTGAAAATTTCAGTCAAATTAATCCACTATTAGCCGAGAGAAAAGCGTTTGAAATATTCACATAGCCTCGGTAATCATTACTCAAATCATTAATATAAACAGCATAGTCTCGATTATCCACTTGATTGATTTAATTATCAACGGCCATAAAGCGGTATATAAGAATTTAATCCGCCAACATCGAAGGCTAGCCTTAACATAAAGAGTTTATTATTGTCTGGATATGTTAATTAATGTCTAATTGATTATTTAGATAACATCTCAGGCCTAACGAAAGACCTGTAATAAGCAGATTTTGCTCTTGCATAATGCTATTTTAAATCAAGCTTTGTACGTGATTCGAACCCCTCCAAGATCTATGGGATATAAATGGATAACAATTATGATCTCATAGGACAAAAAGTTGACCACTTAAATCAAGCGATGTTGTGTTTTGAACCCATCCAAGATCTTTGGGATATAACTGGATAACAATTATGATCTCATAGGGCTTACGTAGTATTTCTCGACTTGGAATATGAATACTTTTTTTGTTCAACGCTGCTATATTTATAGCAGGTGTATTTTTATTGTGTGGTAACGTGGTCAGTTTTTACAAGCAACAACAAAAGTACATCCGGACAATACGTTAATGTTGAGAGTGATAAAAACCCACAAGAAAACCAAAAAAACAGCACACCCTTATTTCCTGTATTGGCAGTATTATCGTTTAATATTACATTTACATACCTGTTACTGTCCATTCCGAGTTGGGGTAGGCAACTTGACCATATTGCAATTCAATTTCTTGGTCACGGTATTTCAATGATGTCTCTTCCTTAGTCCCGGCCCAATTGAAAAATTCCATAAAACATGTTTGTGTATCGAATGGGAACTTTGATACATCAATCTTACACAGGAAGTGAACCTTTTCACCCGGGGTCCACAAGGTTTGGCCGTCATGACACGACTTCAAGAGAACAAAATCTAAACCAACTGGCGACAATTCGTCATATCCATTACTCATGGCCAAATCCGGCTTCCACATATTTTCCTTTGGTGGGTAAACCAAAGTAAGGTTACCATAATCACTAGGATTCCACACTAGTAATTCATTCTTCCAGAATACCTGGTGATATAAAGAAACATATATTCGGATGGTCAAAACCTTCCTCATACTAAACATGTGTTGGATAACAGCATTGCGCATTTGACTAAAACCCGAAGATCAGTTTAAAATTAAAATAAACAAAAACTTTTAATGCTCAGTCACTAACATTTTGCCCAATGGATGTGTTTTGTGAGATACAATAGACAATCATTGCGTTATTGTATGGACCGTATATACACGGTCTGTTTATTGGTAATTAACAACCATATACTATCATACATCCCAATTATGCTACCTGGTTACAATTAGTTACACAACCTACTAAGGATTCCGTTATCAGAATCACATTCGACATATTTCAAGTAATGAACACGGGACAAGATCTATGAATGGTGCTAGTTCAAAACAACCGCAAACATCCATTAAGATATATTTAATGGTTCCTAGTATTGTATACCCAAAGCTTAGTCATATTAATTTAGGTTTAAATTTGCTGAATTTTCTGATTATAATGTTTCAGAAACTGTTCAATTAGTTGACGAGATACTGTCTTCCAACGAACGGAGTGAGTGGATCCAAGTGAATGAATATTCTTGCCGCATTGAACCCTAGCCCAAAAACTGTGGATCGTAAAGAGGACTTCTCACGTGGTTCAAGTGTTTATAGTAGGTTTACATCAGGATGGGTTCGGTAAGAAATCACTCCGACTGTACAACATGCAAGTTTAAGACTTGCCGTGAATATAGCATTTAATCACCCCAGACGGTATTGATTAATGATACATATCAAAACATTTTCTTCTTTTTTTTTTGAAATTATTTGGGGTAGGAGTAAAAAAGGGCGGGTCGGGTTTATGGGAGGGAAAATGACCCCCTTGCCCCGGCACTGTGTAAGTCCCATGTCCATACTTATAAAGACTTCAATCGGAATGACAAGAAGTTTAAAATAAAACAGCGAGAAACTTAGCAATGAATACAAAAAGACGCAGTAAAGGTTCAACCTTTCTGCTGAATGGTGTTTCTTGCCGGTGACGCCGATAGTCTACCAATTGATGTCATAAGTTTGTACGTGAAATGAAATGGGTTTAACGTCGTCCTACTGTAAGACAGAATGGTATTGTGTACACAATCATAATATACGTTTTATTATTAGTAAAACCCAATAACAATTTTCCAGTGAAACAAAAATATTTATCAAAATTTAAATTCTGCAGTCAGCTTACCTTCATCCAGATGGTAGCTTCAACTGATTGTTGTACTTCGTTTACATCCAATATAGCTACCATGAAGAGGGACATCTCTACATCAACTCTCTCAGATTGATTCTTCAGTGGCCTAATTTTACTGTTACCTTTCTTCACTTTGTCTTCAAATAATCTTTCAACATCTTCATCCGTGGCGCCTTCTGACGAATATATGTGCATAGACAAAATTAGCGCCACGCATGCCACCAGCATAAAATTGGTTAATTTCATCATACTTAAGATTCAGAGTGTTGGTATACAAAATCCTGCCTTAATTACCTTCGAAATTAAAGTGTTTATGGGTAGATCACTATAGTGAACTAAACGGAGAAGTGTGGAGTTTCTCCTACTACAGCAATGTATCAATTACTAAATCATATTTGGTATGGTAACAAAACAATTCAGTATGAATCGATTATATCGACCGATATTTACCTTATCTAATGATATATGGGAGTGGTTTCTAAATACCGAGCAAATAAACGAACGGGATTTAGTTACCAGTATAGTAGGCTATTGGTATTTTTCTGCAACTCTATCACCCAATGGGGGATATGGGACACTTCAACAATGAATTTAGCTTTGCTCTTGAAACATATATTTTTTAAATATTATACTTATTAATAAATTAATTGCTGTTTATTTTGGGTTATAAAATGAATGCTAATATTTATCTACAGTTGATACAAAGATGGAAATATGATGTGTCATTGCCTTGTGGGTGGATGATATTTGAGTATATTTCCAAACAACGCTCACATTATCTCCACTTTGGACCGACTGCCGACAGCCTATTTAATTTCTCATCAAATTAATCAGTATAAAACATGGGATATACAATTAGTGTTGTAAAGACTTATATAAATGAGAACTGTGTAATTTCAAGCTGAACGGATATAGTCATCCAAACGACTCCCATAGGACTAAAATGAATGTTTATTATTTGCTAAAAGCAATGACATGTTAATGGCCATGATATTTAAAACTAACACTATACAGAGACAATAGTCTATAAAATCGACAATAGTTGTGGTTTCATTAATCAGTATATTAATTTAGAAGATCTAACAATTCAATCTCTGGTTCTGCTAATATTTTGAAAAATGATTGTAGGGTTTTTTTTGGTAGCCAACGAATAATAGAAGAATTAGAGTTTCCCATCCGGAAGTTTGTTTGTTTCAGTAAGTTTGTAAATGGTCATAATAAAGTATGTATAATTAAATAATAACAATCGTTAATTAAATGAACAATCGTTAATTAAATGATAACAATATTATTACTTGGAAGCCTCTACAATTACGTTCAGTTTATAATGCGTTTGGGTAGTGCTTCTAAATGGAGTTGCTCGGTGAGATACGAGTGGCTTATAATAAACGCTCTAGACCATCGGATGGCAGTGGAATGGAACGACGGCGACTTTAATAATCTAACATTGAAAGCCTTCCCGATAACTTTTGGTCGTACTATAAAACATATTAGCATCTGCTTTTAATTATTGTTTACATTATCCATATTTGACCAATCAAATAATGAATAAATCTTTAATCTCGGCATATATGGGATATAAAGGGACCAGCAATCACTCCGGTTAGTCAGATCATAACAATTCTAAGAAGGACATGGTGCTACGCATCCCTGCATTGACCGAGAAAGTTCATCTCGATTTTCCCTTGTCAGTGATGCAGAAGGAGAGCCTGACAAGGACAACTGCCTAGTCGTTCGGATGGGACGAAAACCCGAGGTCCCGTGTACACATTGGAGTGCACGTAAAAGGTCCCTTGGCAGTTGGAATTCGATATAAGAGTAGTCCGTAGCGCCGCTGCCCGGGCAAAATTTCCCTCATAGCACACTGTATGGCGTATGCAAGAGTAGGACGTTCAACCCCATTTCATTTCATTTCCAGAAGTTAGTCACTCTAGCTAGTGCAGGTTGACAAAAGGCCGAAAGACATTTTATTTTCTAGTTCTATCTAGATTTTTTGCTTGTGCTTATTTTTTGAAATATCATGGTTATAGTAAACTTTGTATTCTGCTTAGTATAAAACAGTTTAACATTTTTAAGAAGAAATTTTGTTTGTGGCGTCCAAGTGAAGTCTTATTGAAGTTTGTACCAAAGTCAGATATTTAAGTCCGTTATTGCGACTAAGCGAAATCCAGGATTGGTGATCGACCACTTTATACACGGTAAAAGATAAAAAATTAAGGCCCGCTGCCGATTTTGTCTTGTGTCGAAAGATGTAAATATGGTTAGGGAACTCGTGGTTTAACTGCCACTGAACTTGGGCATTGTCAGATATATTAAATATAGTGCCGATTGACATAATACTATAATCAAGGCGGGGTTAACAATGAAAATCGAGGTTACAAAGATTTTAAAATGAGGTTTTCTCGGCTTACAGCAAAGCTGAGATTTCAGCATATTCCCTTTACAGCACCTAGTTTTTAAACTGCCAGCTCTTTATATCTAATCTTTCATAATGTATGTTTAAGGTAACCCGAACTAGAAAACATACTAACAACGGATTGTATGCCTATAAAATAATGATACCACACTAGATTCGCTTTTAGTACCTAGTGGTCTAGAGTTCCACGCTTCGACCTCTAGCTGGCCGGTCACCTCTGGCTTGCGGCTGTGGTTTCGAGCCATGGTGTGAGCGTATGTGGCATGGAGATAGGGGCGCCTTCTCAACCTCGTGGGTTTCCTCCGGGCACTCCGGTTTCCTCCCACTGCTAAAGACGCCTACGCGCAAGCGAATTATTGAAATAAAATTAAACCATATGTTAGTCCCGAAATGACCTAGTTTGTGTTGAGTGGACGTTAAACCCCATTTCTCTCTCTCTCTCTAGTACCGAGTCGTCTTATGTTAGACTCTATAATATCATTCTAGCAATAATGATTTAAATATGACTTACTTACCCAAAGCACTCATTTCAAAACTGTGTACGATACCTTGGTAATTATATGCTTTGCTTGTTTGTTGGAATGTTGATAATACCTAGTTCTTGATCAGTGAGACTCTTGTAACCAGCCCGGGCTTAAAATACAATACTGGGGACTTTTTCTACATTTACCCACTTTTGCAACCACTTGCTACGGACCCAGTGCTACGGACCGTTGCTAAATAATTTATATATTGATGTCATATTCGTCCCTACAGAGCCACTTCCACGAGGCCCATTGTCCGCTGCCGCTCGCAGACTGACGCCATTGTAATGGCACCCAAGACGTTTGATACTAGTGGTATTTTCTTCTTAATTTTTTTAGAATAATATGCTTTGGCAATTATTGATATCCAAACATTGAGGGCTACTAATGCAAAAGACAGTTTGGATAGCATCATTACCTTTGTCGCTACTCATTCCCCCCAACATCCCAACTTCTTTAAAACAATGTAGGAAAGCAGGTCACTCCTGGCATCAAACGACAACCTCAAAACGAAATTTGATAATGTTAAATTCATTAAATCACAAAGATAGCCACCTACTTTAAAACGCCTCCTAATCAGAGCAAAATTCAATTCATCTATCACAAGGACCGGTTTTTATACGCCCACATTTTCATGTGGACGTATTATGTCGTCGCCCCTGTCCGTCCGGACGTCCGTCCGTCCGTCCGTCTGTCCGTCCGTCCACAATTTGTTTGTGGACTCTCTACAGGTCACAATTCTTATCCAATTTTGACGAAACTTGAAATATAGGTTTATCCCCATAAGATCTCGGTTCCTTTCGATATTGGCATGTATCGGATCAAAACTTCATGGATTATGGCCCCTGATTGTACGAAAAATCACGTTTTTAGCTTGTGGACCCTATAGAGGTCACAATTTTGAACCGATTTTGATGAAACTTGACATGCATGTTTGTAACCCAAAGATCTTGGTTCCTTTCGATATTTGCGGCTATCGGAATGTAATTTCCTGAATTATGGCCCCTGATTGTCCGAAAAATCACCCTTTTTAGCTTGTGGTCCCTCTGGAGGTCACAATTATTATTCGATTTAAAAAACCGTTTGATTATATCACCGTTACACCCTAAGGAAGGTTGATTTCGAATTTCGGGAAAATCGGACGAAAATTGCCATACAAAATGGCCGCCGTTTGTACGCGAATACTGTTAAAAAATGGTATATCAAGATTGTGGACCCTGTGGAGGTCACAATTTTGATTCGATTTTGATGAAACTTCAAATTCATGGTTATAACCCAAAGATCTTGCTTCCTTTCGATATTTGCGCATATCGGATCGTAACTTCCTGAATTATGGCCCCTGATTATACGCAAAATCGCCTTTTTTTTAGCTTGGAGGTCACAATTATTATTCGATTTAAAAAACCGTTTGATTATATCACCGTTACACCCTAAGGAAGGTTGAGTTCGAATTTTGGGAAAATCGGACGAAAATTGCCATACAAAATGGCCGCCGTTTGTATGCGAATACTGTTAAAAAATGGTATATCAAGGTTGTGGACCCTGTGGAGGTCACAATTTTGATTCGATTTTGATGAAACTTGAAATTCATGGTTATAACCCAAAGATCTTGCTTCCTTTTGATATTTGCGCATATCGGATCGTAACTTCCTGAATTATGGCCCCTGATTATACGCAAAATTGCCTTTTTTTTAGCTTGGAGGTCACAATTATTATCCGATTTAAAAAAACGTTTGATTATATTACTGTTACACCGTAAGGAAGGTTGAGTTCGAATTTCGGGAAAATCAGACCAAAATTGCCACACAAAATGGCCGCCGTTTGTACGCGAATACTGTTAAAAAATGGTATATCAAGGTTGTGGACGCTGTAAAGGTCACAATTTTAATTCGATTTTGATGAAACTTGAAATTCATGGTTATAACCCAAAGATCTTGGTTCTTTTCGATATTTGCGCATATCGGATCGTAACTTCCTGAATTATGGCCCCTGGTTATACGCAAAATCCCCCTTTCTTTAGCTTGTGGTCCCTCTGGAGGTCACAATTATTATCCAATTTAAAAAAACGTTTGATTATATCACCGTTGCACTGTAAGGAAGGTTGAGTTTGAATTTCGGGAAAATCGGACCAAAATTGACAGACAAAATGGCCGCCGTTTGTACGCGAATACTGTTAAAAAAATGATATATCATGATTGTGGAGCCTGTATAGGTCACAATTTTAATTCGATTTTGATGAGGATGGTTGAGTTCTAATTTCGTGAAAATCGTACCAAAATTGCCGGACGAAATGGTCGCCGTTTGTACGCGAATAGTGTAAAAATATGGTATATCATGGTTGTGGACTCTCTACAGGTCACAATTTTTATCCGATTTTTATCATGGTTGTGGACTCTCTACAGGTCACAATTCTTATCCGATTTTGATGAAAAGTCACATTTCTAGGTTGTGTACCGTCACACCATAATCATTGTCGGTTTCGAATTTCATTAATATCAGACTGGAACTGACCAACTAAATGGCTGCTCCCAATACAGTATGAAATACAGGACTTAAAGATGTAGGAAAAATCACTTTCGGTATTGCTTGTTCTCTGTCCATCTTTCGAAAATGTGGGCGTATCCTGCCTGGCAGTGCCAGCCTATCTTTTTAAATCGGATAATAATTGTGACCTCCAGTGGGATCACAAGCTTAAAAAAAGGCGATTTTGCGTATAATCAGGGGCCATAATTCAAGAAGTTACGATCCGATATGCGCAAATATCGAAAGGAACCAAGATCTTTGGGTTATAACCATGAATTTCAAGTTTCATCAAAATCGAATTAAAATTGTGACCTCTACAGGGTCCACAACACTGATATACCATTTTTTAACAGTATTCGCATACAAACGGCGGCCATTTTGTATGTCAATTTTGGTCCGATTTTCCCGAAATTCGAACTCAGCCTTCCTTAGGGTGTAACGGTGATATAATCGAACGTTTTTTTAAATCGGATAATAATTGTGACCTCCAGAGGTACCACAAGCTAAAAAAGGTGATTTTTCGGACAATCAGGGGCCATAATTCAGGAAATTACGTTCCAATAGGCGCAAATATCGAAAGGAACCAAGATCTTTGGGTTATAAACATGCATGTCAAGTTTCATCAAAATCGGTTCAAAATTGTGACCTCTATAGGGTCCACAAGCTAGAAACGTGATTTTTCGTACAATCAGGGGCCATAATCCATGAAGTTTTGATCTGATACATGCCAATATCGAAAGCAGCCGAGATCTTTTGGGGATAAACATATAATTCAAGTTTTGTCAAAATCGGGTAAGAATTGTGACCTGTAGAGAGTCCACAAACAATTTTGGACGGACGTCAGGACGGACAGGGGCGACGACATAATACGTCCACATGAAAATGTGGGCGTATAAAAATCGCCTTTTTTAGCTTATGGTCTCTGGAGGTAAAAATTGTAATCCCATTTTAAAAATCGTTTGATTATATCACCGTTACATGGTTATGGAGGTTGAGTTGACAAAATGGCCGCCGTTTGTACGCGAATAGTGTGAAAATATGTTATATAAAGGTTGTGGACCCTATAGAGGTCACAATTTTGAACTGATTTTGATGAAACTTGACATGTATGTTTATAACCCAAAGAACTTGGTTCCTTTCGATATTTGCGCCCATGGGATCGTAACTTTCTGAATTGTGTCCACTGATTGTCCGAAAAATCGCTTTTGTTAGCTTGTGATCCTTCTGGAGGTCAAAATTGTTATCCGATTAAAAAAAACGTTTGATTATATCACCGTTACATGGTAATGAAGATAGAGGTAAAATTTCGTGAAAATCAGACCAAAATTGACAGACAAAATGGCCGTCGTTTGTATGCAATTAGTGTGAAAATATGTTATATCAAGGTTGTGTACCCTATAGAGGTCACAATTTTGAACCGATTTTGATGAAACTTGACATGCATGTTTATAACCCAAAGATCTTGGTTCTTTTTGATACTTGCGCCCATTGGATCGTAACTTCCTGAATTATGGCCCCTGATTGTACAATGACCTTTTTTAGCTTGTGGTCCCTCTGGAGGTCAGAATTATTATCCCATTTAAAAAAACGTTCGATTATATCACCGTTACATCGTAATGAAGGTTGAGGCCGAATTTTGTGAAAATCAGACCAAAATTGACAGCTGTTCTTGTCAGGCCATCCATCCTTCATCACTAACAAGGGAAAACCACTGCAGAAAATCTAGATGAACTTTGTCACCCAATGCAGGGATCAAACCCCCAACCTCAAGGCTACCGAGCCAGCATCTTACCCACTTAGCAACATGATCCCCAGTCGAATTTGAAGCCTACTGAAATGAACCTTTATAACCCAAAGATCTTAATTCATTTCGATATTTGCACATATCAAATTCTAACTTAATGATGTAGGAAAAAATCACTTTCGGTATTGCTTGTTCTCTATCCATCTCTCGAAAATGTGGGCGTATAGTGCCTGGCAGTGCCAGCCTATCTTTATGTATCTAAATGCCTGGGTCTTTGATGTAAATGTTGCGACCATATAACGACAAATAACAAATATAATTTTCGTAACTTTACGTTTAGTGTCAACGACAATATGAATTGTGACAAAAAATCTCACATGTCATGACGTGCAGGGGGGGGGGGGGTGTCAAATTCCATATAGTTGAGACATTTACTCATCTACGGGATAGAGTACGCAACCATCGACGGTATTGTAAAATTGAAAATGGGTCCTTATTTGTAAATAGACATATCTTTAAATGTGCGCAACACCTAAAAATAAGATTCCTAACCTTCCATTTTTATAAAAAGAGTGTCGCGGACACCACTAAAAGGAAATTAATGGAAAATCGTTTTGTTAAAAAATACGTTCCTCGACTTAATAGTCAATAAGTAACAATTGGCAATTAGCGTCATTAATTTTCTTAAATCTATCGCATGATTATCATCTACCCATTGTTCCTAAATTGAACCCATATACCATATAGATTAACACACGTGTGTACATGTTTTCTATTAATTAATGATATACTATGTAACCACAGACAATGGTAACTATAGCCAACTAAAACCACAGTGTTACTATGTAAGTATACTATAATACTGTCCATCTTTATACAATAACATTATTTATGAATAGTCCCAAGACGGACGAAAATGTTATTGAACCAGTGTTGAAATCAGTTTGTAACGACATGCCTTTTATCTTTTAAATATTTACCGCGAAACAAAGTGGTGCAGCTGTGCTAATAATTTTTTATATATATATAAAGATAAATAACTAATAATAATAATAATGAAATAGAAAAATTTATGGGTGAAGGATAAATATAACACGTTAATATTAATATTTTTTTTTAATATACATATACTAAATATAGGATAATTTAACACAGAGGGGATATTGACAGAGCTCAATTTCAATGGGAATTTAAATAAAAAAATTAAAAGCTTTAAAGATGCATTCACAGGGAAATAGTTTTAAGGTACTTATTACGAATAAAGATATATGTTTGGCACACATGTATTTGGTAACACTATGTAGTTAAACGGTGGGATAGAAATTGGCTTAGGATAATCCAAGCATTTACCTAGGCTTCGATATTTATACAAGCATGTCAAGGGTATCTTTTTGCGATCAAAATGTTTGGAAATGGATTTGAAGCAAACCTTTGATAGATAATTGGACATGTTTACATTCCAAATATATCATCAGATCACATCACACACTTTGTAGAAGAGGAGCCATCTTAAACTTGTGATTATACACCCATACTTTAAGATTACAACGCACTGGTTCATAATTGTCTAGAGAAAGTTTTATACATTGTCATATACTTAATGTCGAGTATTATGCTGTGCATACCGATAGTTCATTGGCCAATCACGCTATTTTACCGACATTTTGCCTAATAGTTTGGATGCAGCTATGGCGCGCCAGGCAGGGTAAGCTTACTCTTGCGGACACCTGTTACCACTGTTTGTCGTGTATTTTGTACACGGGGAGAAGTCCATTTGCTGACTTCACTATTTTGCCCATAACGTTTTTTTAGGACTTCGAATTCTGTCTAATGGTTTGGATTGTCCGTACTTGGTTTTATTTTATGGTACACCGGGTACTTGTGGGCACCCTCCCCTTTAGTTTCTTGTTATTTTTTCTTGTTACAAGTGTCTGATCTATTCTGCGCTCGGTGCTAGCTTTGTATTTGGAATCTTTTTATCTGGTGATATTGTTTCGGTCATTCTAGTAATTTAAATTTGAAAGCAAATCTAGGTGTTCTACCAAACCCATCAAAAGGCGGATTGTACATGGAAATGATAATTAAGTTACGTGTAGATAGATTTGAATGGTTTCCAAAATACTTCATATCGTCAAATATTTTTTTGTTTTCATTTTGACACTGATTAATTATTATTCAGTCTTTAGATGAAGCAGTAGTTCTATCGTATTTGAATAAAATTATGCATCCAAAAAACCTATTTTTGTTTTTGTCTGGGTCGTAGATTACCCCTCGCTGCCGACAACACTTTCCGTGCAACGTGACCACACAAAGGTTAACAGAACAAATAATTATAGAATACACTTGGATTGCGTGTAGCTGCTGGGGGTGATAGGCCAAAGAATTCTAAATATTGTTGCGGCGGGAAAAGGGAAAATGAATGAATTGCTATAAGTAAACAGGCGAAAGTATTACTAGTTGTAGTCCAGACAAAAGGGTCCAGAACCTGTCTGAAGTTGGACCGACATATACCAGTGTGGTCTACCAGTATGTGTTATGTCATCTCATGTGAGCATCCGGGATGATAAACCGTCACAAAGAAATATTAGCGTGATTATAAAGACAAAACAGAGGAAAACCCTGAAACAAATTCTGTCTAATATACGACAAACATGATTTCCGGTAACTCTTTCTGTCATGGTCACCAGCTTTGCGTCGTTTCCCTTGTATGGATAATCATCGTCTTCGGAATTAATGTTAGCTAAGCAGAGGATTTTGGTAAGCCAGGGAGGAATAGGACGGTTGCTTGAATCCCTGTGATACATACTTAAATTAAAGCAAGTCAAGAGGACGTAGATGGCGCTCAGGATCAGTTGAACGGATATGTAAATAGATAAGCTTGAAGTAGAATCAGACGTCTGAGGCATTAAACCTGATATAAAGCTGAGGAAAACAGCTTGTGCGAGAAGAACTGTGACAGAAAAGGAAAGTTTCTCTCCAGATTCAGTTGGCAGAAGAAACACGAAAACGTTGAGGAATGCGAGTAAGATGACTGGTAACAACACCGTTAACACCAGGCTAAGGGATTTTCTTTGTAAGACCAATATAACTCTCACTTTTTCATGGACTGTGTGTTGTTGCTTTTCAGCTCGTTTCTCTTTAAAGAAAAAAATAATAAAAGATTGGATTAGTAAAGATATACGAATGTTTTTTAATCATACCATATGATGCATCCTTATGGATGAAACAATAATACGTGTCATTGACTTTTAATTTTTTTAAATATTTATCGTAAAACACATAAATATACTGAGCGCCATAGAAAACGCATCACTTAGTTTTTCGTATAACAAAATGATCCTGGTAAATTCCATGCTACGCCGCTGCACAGCGTGCGTAAGAGCCAAAGGATGACACACGCGCTACTGACATCTGTGCGTACTTTTGTTTTTGACCCCTCTGACTTTGCACCGTTGATTACAGATTAAACATCCACAAGTGTACAAATGTGTTGTTATTGATGTGTTCCCATTTGAATAATGTTCACATTAAGAAGCAAAATAAATAAGATATATTTACAGGATCATTTTGTTATTCGAAAAACTAAGTGATGCGTTTTCTATGGTGCTCAGTATATAATGTATCTCATTGTCTATATTTTATTAATTTTAAGCATTATGAAAATAGAGTTGGATTGTATCACTTACCAATTATTGTCCACTCAGAATTTTCATACATAGCTTTCGCGCTTTGCACATATTTGGATTCTCGGTAATTCAGAGATGTTTCTTCCGCTTTACCTGCCCAGTTAAAGAACTCCATATAACATGTCTGTGTGTCAAATGGGAACTTACGTACATCAATTTTACACAGAAAACTGACTTTTTGACCCGGATTCCATTCAGTTTCGCCGTCATGCTTCGATTGTAACAGGACAAAATCCAAACCAACTGGAGTCAATGCGTCATAACCATTAGTGATAGCTAGATCGGGTTTCCACATATTTGTTTCTGGTGGGTAAACTAGAGTGAGGTTACCATAATCGATAGGGTTCCAAACCATTAATTCGTTCTTCCAAAATACCTGAAAATGAAACCACATGAACTGTATGGATGAAGATGCATTCCAACGAACGTATTTATAAGGTGATCATTTCTTATAAAAATAAAATGTATGGCAGTGTTAGCTGCTGGTGTTGGCCGAGAAAGTTCATTGGGATTTTACAGCGTGGGTTTTCCTTGTCAGTGGTGTAGGACGGAGGGCCTGACAATGATTGCTGTCTAGTTGTTCCGCTGGGACGAAAAACTGAGGTCCCTTGTACACTTTTTGCGTGCATGCAAAAGATCACTTCGCAGTTGGAATTCGATGTAAGAGTAGACCGTAGCGTCTATGTTCGGATACAATTTCCCTCATGGCACATCGCGTGGTGTATTTCGGTCTTTATGCAACAGTAGGACGTTAAACCGCATTTCATTTTTGTTAGTAAATATGGGAAACACTAGATTGCCCCATAGCCAGGAAGTGGTTTTCAAAGGTTGTCCAGTAAGTTCAAAGGCATAAAGTAAATATGGTGTGGCGGGGAAAAGTTTTAGAGATTCAACATTAGTTATACCAATGCGCCCATATCAATCCAAACAACCTAATCTTTAGCTGAACGTCAAGTTGCTTCACAAGAATTTCCACCAGACTCTAAAAATTTAAGTCATCTATGCAAACTTGCCCACAGACTCATTGGCGAAAATCTTACCCGACGATGGCCTCAAATATGTTTGTGAACTAATTCAAAACGTTTTCTCAGACAAAAATAAGATCCTAGTTTTTAAATAACCTGTCTTTTTCTGAATCTGAAGGTAATCCAATCTAAAGTGGATAGTGGTTTTCAATTTTTTTCAGTAATTTCACAAACCATGTGGTTTAAGACAAAGATCCCTTGACAATTGGAATTCGATATAAGAGTAGACCGTAGCGTCGCTGCCCGGACAAAATTTCCCTCATATTCCAGCTCACGGAAGAACCGAATGATGGCTATAAACGGACAGTGTGACCATGACCAAACGCTTATTTTCATTGACAGCAAGTAACAAGCGCTTTTTTGTCTGTCTGATCGGGTCCTGTTTAGGGTATTTCGAATCTCGAGGTTCTGTTTCCTCGTCGTCATGCCCCTATATCATGCACCACTAACAACGGAAACCACAAACAAATCCGCGGAACTTTTTCGACTAACACCGTGGGCGTTCGCGAGATGTGGAAGCATGTTGAGTAGCGAACATGGACAACTGATTCAAGCATTCTAATTATTTAAAAAGCGTGCGCCAATGAAACTCCGGTCATTTAACATAAAAAAAGTTACCTCCATCCATATAGTTGCTTCCACAGACTGCTGCACTTCATTTACATCTAATAAGGACACAATATGAAGTGTCATTTCTACATCGACAATATCTGATTGATTCATCACTGGCCTGATTTTACTGCAACCATTCACTATTTTCTCTTGAAATAACCGTGCAACATCTTCAGCTGTTGCTGCTTCTGACGAGTGAATGCTGATAGACAGTAGCGTCAGCACTGCAACCAACCCCAACAAGAAACTAGATACTTCTTTTAAACTTTGTGTCATGTCTTTTTGCCTTGAATACCTGTAACTCAAACTTGTAATCGGGTGTTCATTATGTCAGATTTGACTTTGAATACCATACACTACAGGTATCGCCTTTTTATATGGGGGATTGTTTACATTGATAACTGTATCCGCTATTAACAGAAAAGCATACACACAGACGCTTTATTTTCCCGCAAATTACTCGATATTATTCGAATAAACATTTAACCAGTAACTGGAGAGTCGATTAGAAGGAAGAAAATTTAAAAACTAAGTAATGTTTATATAACAATTCACTGATGTATGATTGTTTAATTGACAGTGACATATTATAGCCCACCCTCTCGCCACACAGAAATCGTCCAATGTTTTAACATGTTGGTACAAATACGCGTTGTTTTGTCATATGTCAAATTTGTTTATTATTTTTGTAATGTGTGTGGGTGTAATCAATGAGTACATATGCATGTATTCAATTTATGAAAGTTTAATGAATGAATGAAATGTTGTTTAATGGCACATGAATGAATGAAATGTTATTTAATGGCACGTCAGCTCCAATCGGGCTATATTGCGCCAAACATATGGTGAGATTTTGCGAGACAAATTAGAAACAAACAATCACAATATTATCTATACATATACATAAATAAAAACAAATATCACAGTAAATATCAATCAAAAATAAATATCAACTTTATGTATATAGGGCCAATATTATGTAAAACATGAAAGTGAAAATCAGATATATACAATTAAAATTTTCGATAAAAATGTGTCTCTTTTAAAATTTCTAGTGCTTTACAATAACGACCCGGTTGGGCAAACACCTGATGTAGTGATTGGCAACAGTAATGCCGTAATCTTGTATCTTTGAGATGCTTGCACTCAATCAAAATGTGCTTTTCTGCCAAAGGAACAATGTTCACATTCAGGTTGAGGCTCTCGTTTTAAGATGAAAATATGTGTTTCAAAAAGTATGACCTATACGAGAGCAAGACAACTTCTCTCCTGCTCGTACGATAGGAGCTTGAACAGTCTCATAAGAGAAGCTTGATGGGATGAAGTTTGTGTCTGCAAGATCCCAGCGGTCATATATAAAACAGTTTATGGGTGATATAAAATTTGTGAATGGTAAAAGGAATTTTGACATGGGAAGATCTAAAGCAGACTTCGCAGCTATGTCTGCTTGATCATTCCCCTTAATATCAACATGACTGGGGAGCCAGCAAAGGACTATGTCCCTACCGTTAAATGTCTGCTACCAATGGGTGTACAAGTTGTTTATTGTCTGTTGAGAGGACAAAGAATCAATGAATATAACATGTTTTAAAGATGGAGATGATTGAATGAACTCCAGTGCCTGAAAGATGGCCTGGAGCTCAGCAGTAAATATGGAAGCAGCTGGTGGAAGTCTGACAGAAATGATTCCAGATGGAGTGACGGTAGCCGAAGCTACCCGATCACCATCTTTGGAACCATCTGTGTTAATGGGAGCATAATTACCATATTTAGACCGCAACTCTCGAAAGAGAGACTGAAACACCGTAGAACTAGTATCTCTCTTTTTGTTTTTCGTTAGATCTTAATCAATCTTTGGAGACGATTTAGTCCATGGTGGAGTACCAACCAAAGGGGTATTCGCAATACTGGCATGACTGATGCCAGCCTCTGACAGTTTAAAGATGGTTACTAAATGAAGGCACCGCACAAAATTGGCGTTATTTTAATTACTTGGGTATTTTATTTTACACTACAGTACAAGTGCTTGGAGGTAAGGAATGTATAATGTAAGGGACTGCAAACTGGGGCACAATACTTGCCTGGTCCCGGGCACTTGCAAATCACACTACGCCACCGTTAATTGATGAATGCCCGAGCCACAGGGACAGGGTACATATCGACGCCCTGTAAGCCACTGCGTTCACTAAATACAAATTTTGTAATTAGATCTTGTTAGACGTAATCTACAATTTTCGCCCCTCTATCTCTGCGCGGCGAAACACTCACTGAACTTTATACGCCCTTTGCTTATTAATTTTCTCGCTCTGGATTCAAAAGCGCGCTCTGCTATTTACCAGACTAGTATAGCAAATCAATGTCCCATACATTTTACCACAAATTGTTTATAGACATTTAACCATTATCTCTAGATACAATTACCAGGGAGCCTATACAAAAATTAAGTTTTGTTTATAAAGCAATTAACTGAAATATGATTGTATAATGGGTAGATGACGACAATTACTTTTGTTACTAAGCGACGTATTGACCAGGATAATATAGACTGTACATCAAAAACGATGTTATTGTAATACGATAATGGGATACTGTATACAGACACACAATACTAATTCCAACTTAATTAAGGAAAAACAGCAACGAAAGTTCGTTCAAAATACACAAAGACTTAGTTCGACTTTTAGGCATTTAGTGAATAAACTGAAGTAAATCCTCTGAATTCTACGTGTACGTCTCCATCATAGTTGGAACGAAGAACGCGTGGAAGCTGCTCCTTTTTTTAAAGAAAATTCTTTCGCCTCATTGTAATCTTATCCATGCTTGAATTGAGTAATGTGTGTATTTTGCATTGTTTGGTCCTCTGTCTAGCCATGCTCTTAAAATTTGGCTATGTGGTTTCTGAAAATTGATAATTTCAAGGACGTTTCTACTGTCGTCACTTTCTAGGTGTTCACCCTGTGCCATATTCTGAACAATCGTCAAGCGGAGTACGTCCGCTACGATCTGTATATAGTCTCGGGGTTTTTTCGATGTCCTTCACGAGTTGTAAAAATCGACGCCTACTTCGTAGCCGTGAGAATGATCATGTTTGAGCAATAGATTGTCTTTTTCGTTTGAACCGGTGGAAGCCCCCAATAATCCTCTTTTTCAGACAAAAACATTACACCAGAGACACCACTCGTTGTTAAAATGCCTACACGGGTCCAACCGCGTAGTCCAAGAATGGGGGTTTCTGGTACCATTCCGGATAATAAAATCTATCTTGGCTGTTTTTAGCGAAGATTATGACTTTCTGCTGACAGGGTCCTTGTTTGAGAGACGAAGAGATATCGAGGGGTCTTCATTTTCGGGTATTATTGCCCGAATGATTATCTTACTGGACGTCATGTATGACGTGCTCAATGAGGCGCGAATGGTATCTGATACGCTGCAGGTTCCAAATATAGTCTATATGAAAGCCGGTGATTTTATTGACGTTTTCATCTAGCATTTGAAATCATTTAACGACTCTGGTCATCAGGAATCTTACTTCCACAGATCATATGAAATTTCCTCCGAATGGCCAGCACGTGGGCGTTGTATCGTAAGGTCTTCTTTTTAAAATTTATTTTATTTTATTATTAAACATTTAAATAGCCCTAGTTTCACCAACGGTGTTCAGAAGCCCTTTACAAAACAATGAGTATCAATCATATACCAGTAAAACAAAAAAAACTAAACTAAAAGACTACAAAAAAATGCAATATATGTGACACTATCCTGTATCACAGATGTGACACTTTCTTCTAGGGTTTTCTCAATCTCGAAACCAGAAAAATGTTTGAAGAAATTTCTCTGGTGAATCGGGGTAGCCATTTTCCCGTAAGGTGACATGTAATTCCTACGCGCGAAATTTCTCGTTTATTTGCGTCGTACGCCCCTGATTTTACGTGCCTGGATAACCGAATCACTTAAAAATATACTCACGCGTAGAAAAATAGATCTTTACAAAAACTTGAATTTGTTCGTTTAGGATCAAATTTTTTATGTCAGCGAGTTGACTTTGACTCAAGGATCATTTTACAACAAACGAAACGACGATCCGACCTCTAGTTTTCGAGAAATCGACCCAAAAAGTTTGACCAATCAGAGGTCAGAATGGGCGGGGCTTAGGTTTGAAAAAAATTGGAAAAAATGGACGGTCTAATGTGCCAGAGGCCTTCGGCTCCGCGGCTGCCTCTGGGGACGAGATTGGGGTTTTCTTCGGACTTCACGTTGTTATAAAATTATATCCAATGATCTATTAAGTCTAAAATACCCTTTATGTTGTTACTATGTTTATATATGGGAAACAGCAAACTACAAAGGTTACATACAGGAAACTACAATATCTATGATAGTTACTTGAGCGGTAATTAAAATATCCACGGTCGGAGTTAAATATCCTTTCTAACTCAGACCTATCGGCTTAAACGTGGCAAGAGCCACACACTATTTGAAAGTTCTACATAACGTTCGCGCTAGGATAATGTGTTCACCCTAGCCTCTAAGGCCAGGAAGCTACCACGCTCCCCCTTCGGAATCTCTACAATATCTAGAGAAACTTAAATCGCGCACGTTCTATTAAACGAGGTTACGCACATGAGTCAGTATTGAGCCCCTGGGAATTATCCAGGTGTTTCTTTTATCGGTTTGGTCAGCTGCACAGACGCTACCCTGGATTTCAAGACAGTGTACTTACATGGGCACATAGGAGGGTTTCTAAAGGCCATTTTATACGATCCTGCTTTTTTTCAAGAACAGCATCCAACATTTTTGTAGGATGGTGTTCGCAGGTAAATGTCCTGTCGTGTGTATGGGAACTTGAACATGTTGGATGGTGTTCGAGCGTGCACATTAATTTGATCATGGTAGGACAGTGTTCAAGGCCTTGAACCAATGGGAATGCTTCTTTGGGTCACGTCTTGTATTCCGTCACATGACAATCAGGTAAAATGGCAGCCTACACATCTCAAATGAAGACCACTATATCAAAACAAAATACAACCGGTAAAAAGAAATGGACCCTTCAAGAAACCGCTGATTTGATTCTGATCTATGAAGAGAATCACTGTCTCTTCAATACAAAAATTGAGGACTAACCATTACATTGAAAGTAACTGATTGCCATTACTCATTACTTTTTGACTATATAAAGAAAAAACCTTTTTTACAGACTTTTAAAAGACAACCTCATTTTTGAAGCACCAAGAAAATTGGGTTCAAAATAATCTTCGATTCACAATAATAGATTTTTTCTGTTTGAATTGTGTAAAATATCACAAGGCAAAAATAAGTTTAAAGAGAGGGGCAGTGGTGACAAAAACTGTTGTTATAACTGTAACTACATTTTATTTCAAGTAATTTGATAAAATTCGTAATTAATATATATATATATATATACTATTCAAAAAAAGTAGGGGATATTTGATTTTTAGGTGTTATTAAAGTCACCTAATGAAACTGACGAAGAAACAAATGACAAAATGAAATGAAGTTCACATTCATCGATTTATTCCAAATGATCGTTAGACTAAGTAAGGCACAGACTGACCATTATACGGGTAAAATGATACCCGGGGTCAAACAGCAAAGTTACCACAGCATCACAACAAAGTCAGTAACGGGTAAATCCTCCTCTGTTTGCCAAACAAGCATTGATTCGACGTGGCATACTCCTAATGAGACGTCTAAGGTCATTTTGGTCCAGATTGTCCCATTCCTGTTGCAACGCAGCATCAAGTTCTTGGACATTGGCAGGACATTGTTGACGTTGACGTAACCTCTGTCCAAGCATGTCCCAGACATGCTCGATGGGGGAGAGGTCGGGACTCAGTGCTGGCCAAGGTAATGTGGTGATGTTCTGTTGTTGAAGGTAACCTGTAACGATCCTGGCCCTGTGACATCTTGCGTTGTCATCCTGGAAGGTGAAACGGCGGCCATGACGTCGTGCGAACGGCACAACATGGACTGCCAAGATGTTGTCCCGGTAGTACTGGCCTGTAACACGCCCTGCAACAACATGTAAAGCCGTTCTTCCAGCAATAGTGATGCCTCCCCACACCATAACAGAACCACCCCCAAATCGATCATGTCTGATGACGTTAACGTCTTGGAAGCGCTCGTTTCGACGACGCCACACCCTCCTACGTCTGTCCAAAAAATCAACAGTGAACCTTGACTCATCTGAAAACATCACATTGCTCCAGCGTGGATTATCCCAGTGTTGACGATCCCTACACCAACGACGTCTTGCCTGAATGTGATGATCTCTCAAACAAGGGATCACGCGGGGACGTCGGGCGCGAAGGTGACCCCTATGCAGTCGATTCCGAATCGTCTGGCCACTCACTCTCACACCAGTGTCTGTTTGAAGACGAGCGCTGATCTGATTTGCTGTGATGACACGATTTCTCAAGGCCAAGGTACGGATAAATCGATCCTGGGCTTAGGTTGTCGCCCTTGGTCGACCTGAGCGTGGTCTGTCCTGTACAGATTGTGTATCACGGTATCTGGACCATAGCCTGCTTATGACAGACTGAGAAACATTCATCGTCCGCGCCAGAACCGCCTGTGTTGTGCCGATCTGTAGCATGCCAAGGGCACGTAACCTTTCATTTTGGGTAAGCCGACGCATATCAAAATTTGTTTTCTGGTCACTAAAACAATTAAACTGATGTTTCCACCCTGGAATTCAATGCCACAATGACTGTAACATTCAAAGTCAGAGTCGTGCAAATCTTGGGTTGGACCCCCATGATGATCCCAAGCATCACCTGCATTCCATGCGGTAGCTATTGGTGCGTTTGGGCGTCACATGTAACTGGAAATGTTTCTTCTGTTAGGTTCTATAGTGACTTTTTCCGTGGTCATTTGCATATTTTAGTATTATGCCCCCAAAATCAAATATTCCCTACTTTTTTTGAATAGTATAGTTTGTCAATAAACAATGTATGACTGGAACTGGGAAATTATTCAACATGACTTAAAAACAAAATGGAATATTTTTTTCTATATTAAGTAAAAAATGCCATAAAATGGTGAGATACTTGGAGGCCATTAGAATTGACTGTTTGGATTGACACTAACTGTCACCTTAACATATAATGGGGCAATCTGATTGATTGATTGCTAATTAGTACTCATCTTTGATTACAATCTCCATCTATTCAGAAATACACTTTGTTTAAGCGTGTCTAAAGAGGAGCCAAATTAAAAAAAATAATAAAATTGAAGAGTTAGTTTTTCTTGATTGTTATGGTCCTTTGACAATAAATTAAATCTTTGGTTTTTTTATAATTCTAATGTATTGGATTTGTGTATAATGATTTGCCCAAACATCCATCAACATTCTTGTTCACTAAATGTTGTATGGTGTAAATAGACATGCTCGTGGACGCATCATGACCTTGAACATCATCCCACAAATGTTGGATGATGTTCTTGAACAAAAGTAGGATCGTGTAATTTGGCCTTAACTCATGGGATTACCTGGTATGGATTATCAGACAATGGTGTCATTGCCCGATTTTAACTACCAGACATATTCTTGTTAGCCTAGTTCTTGTTTTCACTGTTACTGACTAACAACTTCAAGACAAACCAGAAGGTATTTTACAAACTAAGCTAACCTCTACAGTATATAGAGCCTATAATAAAATAATGTATATCTAAGTAAAAGCTTTTCTTTTTTTTTGAATAAGTAAGTTTTAAGAGTACATTTAAAAGAATGCACTGAGGGGCTGGAACGAATATGAAATCATTTATAGGCGGGCAGCGGTGTTGTTTAAATATGATCATGCCTTTTTGTGAGGGTAATAAGTCAAGCAGCGGTGTTTTGAACTTTTTGCAATTTGTGCATTAATGTATTGGGTAAGTCGGGTACAAGTGAGTTAAAAGTATTAAGTCTTGATGTAATAAAAGCATGAGCAAGAGTTTTACTTGAATCGGAGGAAAGAAATTTGCGAATGTTGCCAACATTACGGATATGAAAGTAGCAGGATTTACAAATATTGTTCACGGCCTTTTACTATCAAAATAAGCGACAATATTGCGAACAGGGTTAATAGGAGTAATTTCAGTTCCATCAATATTATTCGAAGTGGTTTCAGTTATGATATTGAGCTTATGATTAGATCCAAGCAAAATAAATTCAGTTTTATCACCTTTAAATGCGAATGAGCATGCTGTGAGCAAATCTAAAATTGAGCAGTGTAACAATGAAATTACATTATGGATGTCTGTAAATTTTGATACAGGACGGTAATTTTTTTGCACATTTCTATCTAAAGTTGATTTTGAGTCAATTGATTTGGATACGATTCCCCAGCTGTAGGCTACGTGAAAGAGAGTAGGGTCGCCTATCGAACCTCGTGAGTTTTCCCCGTGTCCTTCGGTTTCGTCAAACTGCTAATATTGAAATAAAATTGAACCATCTCTTCTCTCTACTGGTCCTTCCCCCTTAAAATAAATCCGGAATATTCATTGCAATACGACTATAAATAGTACCCCAAATGCTCCTCTTCGATTCTAGACCAAAACACCAAATACATATTGCCAATGTTGAGAATTTTCTTAGATATCAACTTGTCATAAACCGTATTTATGTGAATGTTTTGCTTGCAACTTCATTGATTTTATACATATACTTTTATAAATACTGCCTATATTTACGTCCAAACATAACAATTATGTGTCTCCTCCGGCAACATCGGAATTAGTTAAAAGCTCCTTTCTCTTTGTGCTTTGTTAATATTAACAGATTGTTGATAAGTTCATGATATTTCGCATTATTAAAACATCAATATGATCCTTTTGAGCTAAGCTGTCGATTTCGTTCTTTTTTCTTTTGGTCTTTTTTCTGTTACGGGAATAACCACTGGCGTCCGCAGTATCTGCCTTATTCAAAATATACGTGGTGATAAACAGAGAATCTTCTAGCCCCTTTTTACATTATCGTCTTATATTTTTGATATATTTTGACTAATTTATTTATCAAACACAAATAAATAAATATAATATAATCAAATTCATGTAAAGCGATAATATCCTAGGATTCATCTCACACGCCACGTTGGGGGTCACGGTGGATAAGGCGCTGGTTCGCTAGCCTGGAGGTCGGGTGTTTGATCCCTGCATTGGCCGAGAACATTCATCTCGATTTTCCGGCGTGATTTCTCCTTGTCAGTGATGCAGAAGGAGGTCCTGACAAGGACAGCTGCCTAGTCGTTCGGATGGGACGAAAAACCGAGGTCCCGTGTACACATTGGAGTGCATGTAAAAGATCCCTTGGCAGTTGGAATTCGATATAAGAGTAGGCCGTAGCGCCGCTTCCCGGGTAAAATTTCCCTCATAGCACACTGTATGACGTATGCCCGTCTTCCATTAGCCCAGGTTAAGTGCAAAAGAGTAGTTCGTTAAACCCCATTTCATTTCATTTCACACGCGACGTATTTAATGACCTATCAGCTATATTATCTAACATTATCAAATGAAATAATGTTCTTGGTTGATGTTCATTGTTTTGGTGTTTTTAAAAAAAAATAAAAAGATACGATTCCTTGACATGAAACTCTGGTTAGTTTTACGAAAGCAGCGTTTAGGACTGTGTTAAACCTTTTACGATTAATAACACGTGACCTTTAAATACGAAGACTGCAACGTTAAAGTTCATTTCATTTGCAATACGTTTACATATTCCCGTGAAAGCTGTTACCGTGCAGAAAAGTTGATATTATAAAATCGAACTATAAGAAACCAAATACCGTAAACGTCCAAAAAACTTTGGCGAGTCTACTGTGCTGTAATTTCCCTTTGAAATATTGTATTTAACATTATTCGATATCAATATTATATGCAGATATTCATAGTGTCGCAAAGCTTCATTCCGTAGTACATTTGTTATATAATCCAGGTGAGTTTTATATTTGTTCAGAAGTCTCGAGTATTGGGCTATTAAGATCAAATTTTACACCTTTTTGCAATTTGAAAATGGATGCACGGTAGCTAAGTGAGTAAGACGTTGGCTCACCATCCTTGAGGTCCCGGGTAAGCTTCCTGTGTTGCCCGAGAAAGTTCATCTGGATTTTCAAACGTTGTTCCCGTTGTCAGTGGTGTGGGACCTACCAAGAACATGTGGTCTGGTCGTTCGGGTGGGACGACATTAGCGTGCACATAAAATGTCCTTTGTTGGAATTCGATAAGAGTAGGATGTAGCTCCGCTGTCCGGGCAAAATATCTCTCATAGCATTGTATGGCGTATTAGCCCACTGAGGGCAGTACAGTAGGACCCCATTTAACGTCAATTCCTATTTAGAAAAATATGTTAAATTTTAGAACTTTACATTTTAAGGTATAGATTTTCCTTTGAGTCCACGTTTTCTCGGTTGAATCCTTTGTTAGTAATTATATCATTTCTTGTCTCGGTTTTGGTATGTTTGTCTTAAAACAAAATGTTGTCTATTAGAATATTACTTTTATTATTAACAGTTAGTACAATCATAGTTGATGGACGCAGGATAAAGGATGGGGATATATATGTAAGTATAAAGATTTATTTTGCAGCATTTTTCTATAAATACATAGCTTTGATTTTTTTCCAGGGAACGCCTCAGAAAAATTAATCATTTAAACAAATACTATCACAGTTAAATCGCCACAAATTGTAGTTAAAAAAAGGAATAATTGTTATTTTCAGCCGTATTAAAAGGTAATAGATGTAAACGAGTGTATCCCGGATGGTTTATAACATTTTTCAATGGTTGTACACTTTCAGATAAAAAAGAACTGACAGTTTAAGAAGAAATATCCTGAGATTAACAGGTTTGTCGATGATGTCAAGCTATAGTATCCTTTAATAAACGGGGTCTTGGTTAGTTCATTTTGGGGCATTGTATTTGTCTGGGGTGAAGAAAAGATGTTAATTATGGGAGATTAGATAACGAGTTGTCAGTTCTCACTATAATAGTTAAAAACTGAGCGCCATAGAAAACGCATCACTTAGTTTTTCGTATAACAAAATGATCCTGTAATCATATCTTATTTATTTTGCTTCTTATTGTGAACAATATTCAAATGGGAACACATCAATAACAACACATTTGTACACTTATGGATGTATAATCTGTAATCAACGGTACAAAGTCAGAGTGGTCAAAACCAAAAGTGCGACATAGATGGTTAATTGTCAGTAGCGCGTGTGTCCTCCACTGGTTCTTACGCACGCTGCAGCACAATTAATCATCTTTGTCGTACCTTTGGTTTTGACCCATCTACTATGAACCGGATAAAAGTTCCGCTTAGCCTCGATCATCATTTCTGAAGTCGGTAAGGCAAAACTAATAGTCTCGATTATCCATTTATTCGTTAATCAAGCAGGCAGTTTTTTTTTTTAGCAAATCAGACTATTATGCAACAAATATCGCTGGCTAGCCTTGACATTGAGAGCTGATTATGGTCTGGATGACATCGCGCCTGGTACGTTCGTGCATTTTTTATGCGCGAACTCTTAGTTTTTCTATTACTGGCACGCGCACGGGCACTATTTTTTTTTGTTTTCCATGTACCAAAATCGAGGGTTTTGCGCGGAGGTACTTTTGAGGTATTAGCCTGAGAAGCATAACACTTGCCACTGTACCTGTATATCGCTAATTATTAATCGAGTGTGTTAAGACAGTTTATATAGATCACGCGAAAATTTTTCAGTACAGAGTTTATTCCCGTTCTATTTGCCGCTAAGGAAACCAATGGGACTATTTTCTCAACAGTGTATGAACTTTTTCATTCGCGATAATATCCTTACACCGAGAGAAATTATCTAGTCTCGGTGAAAAACCTTGATCATCTGGTAAAAAATTACTTTTCTATTTTTTGGAACGAAAAACAGTGTTTTTAAAAACAAACGAACCTGCCGCACATGAGGAAGTCATTATACTAATAATAACAGACGAGAACTCTTTTTGGGCACAGGCTTTCTTACTGAGTAGTAAATCGTCCACAAAATAAGACTAGTGACGACTGTAGACAGTAAGTAGGTTATACACTATACTTTTGAGTCGAGATTACTCGCTTTGAGTCGAGATTACCAGCTTTCAGGTCACCGATAACCAATTATGTCAGAAATACCATACTGACATTCGGTTTTTTCAAGTTGTACGCGAACTAACAATCGGCGCCCTAACTGTCTTCGTCAGCTACTTTCAGTTTCACAATGGCGTACGACATTCGGTTTTTCAAGTTGTACGCGAACTAACAATCGACGCCCCAGCTGTTTCGTCAGCTATTTTCAGTTGCTGGCGTACGGCCAGTGCCGGTGGGAAAAGACAACATTAAAATCAGAAATAGTTTATTTATTATTGTCGGACTTACGGTATCAATCCTGTCTAACAAATCATAAAGCTGTGGTGTTACGGTAGCGGCATAGTATTTCACCGTAACACCACAGCCAATGTAACCATTCATAATACATCTAACTATCACTCCCTACACATTTCCCCTCGACCTACTTTCCCAAACGTCAACAACACATCTCATACATCCAGTTCACTGATTAACCCTTGTACCACGTCTACTGGATAAGTTAATTAATGTCTAATAATTTATAACATTTCAGGCCTAAAGAAACACCTACAATAGGTAGATTTTCCTCTTGCAGAGTGTATGTTTAAGCTGCAATTCAAAACAGTTGAGACTATATATTTGATTCTAAATTTGAAACATAACACATCACGCTTTAAATGTTAGGATTAATTTTTATACGCCCACATTTTCATGTGGATGTATATTGTCGTCGCCCCTGTTCGTCCGTCCGTCCGTCCGGACGTCCGTCCGTCCGTCCGTCCACAATTGTTTGTGAACAGTCTACAGGTCACAATTTTTATCCGATTTCAATGAAACTTAAAACATAGGTTTATCACCCTAAGATCTCGGTTCCTTTCGATGTTGGCATGTATCGGACTGTAACTTCATGGGTTATGGCCCCTGATTGTACGAAAAATCACGTTTTTTAGCTTGTGAACAGTGTAGAGGTCACAATTTTGAACCGATTTGGATGAAACTTGAAATGCATGTTTATAACCCAAAGATCTTGGTTCCTTTCGATATTTGCGCCAATCGGATCGTAACTTCCTGAATTATGGCCCCTGATTGTCCGAAAAATCGCCCTTTTTAGCTTGTGGTCCCTCTGGAGGTCAAAATTGTTATCCGATTTAAAAAAAACGTTTGATTATATCACCGTTCCATGGTTATGAAGGTCGAGTTCGAATTTCGTGAAAATCGGACCAAAATTGACGGACAAAATGGCCGCCATTTGTACGCGAATAATGTGAAAATATGTTATATCATGGTTGTGAACAGTGTAGAGGACACAATTTTGAACCGATTTGGATGAAACTTGAAATGCATGTTTATAACCAAAGATCTTGGTTCCTTTCGATATTTGCGCCAATCAGATCATAACTTCCTGAATTATGGCCCCTGATTGTCCGAAAAATTGCCCTTTTTAGCTTGTGGTCCCTCTGGAGGTCAAAATTGTTATCCGATTTAAAAAACCGTTTGATTATATCACCGTTCCATGGTTATGAAGGTTAAGTATGAATTTTGTGAAAATCGGACCAAAATTGACGGACAAAATGGACGCCGTTTGTACGCGAATATTGTGAAAATATGTTATATAAAAAGGTTGTGGACCTTATAGAGGTCACAATTTTGAACCGATTTTGATGAAACTTGACATGTATGTTTATAACCCAAAGATCTTGGTCCCTTTCGATATTTGCGCCTATTGGATCATAACTTCCTGAATTATGTCCCCGGATTGTCCGAAAAATCGCTTTTGTTCCCTCTGGAGGTCAAAATTATTATCCGATTTAAAAAAACGTTTGACTATATCACCGTTACATGGTAATGAAGAGAGTGTTTGAATTACGTGGAAACCGGACTAGAATTGACGGACAAAATGGCCGCCGTTTGTACACGAATAGTGTGAAAATATGTTATATCAAGGTTGTGGACCCTATAGAGGTCACAATTTTGAATCGATTTTGATGAAACTTGACAGGTATGTTTATAACCCAAAGATCTTGGTTCCTCTGGAGGTCACAATTATTATCTGATTTAAAAAAAAACGTTTGATTATAAAAACCAAACAAATTCTAATGATTTTCTGATAATTCCTTAATATGTGACAACTCTTGTTGACTGCCCGGACGATTTGGCTGCTGTGTGGGCGTATGTTTCGTTGCCTGGCAACCTATTTTTAATTGACAAAGTAACATCACTGCACGGAAAACAAAACAAACAGTATTATACGAAGACAACTCGAGTGACTGTTCAATGTTCGTACAACATCTTTAAAATTAACCTAACCAGAATGCCAAGATGAATACAATATCACAGTGGTATGTCTACTATTGGCTGTACCGGAAGAAGTGCGTATACTTTGTTGTCTTGGTATCAGATAAATAATGATTAATAACACCAATACAGAGAACACAAGTATTCAGGTTTCTAGCATACCCCAACGAAGAAAGAACAGGTGCTGATAGATGACCCCGTGAAGAAGCTCTGATGTACTTAATACGAGTTCATCTGATTACACCAAAATGTCTCAGTTTCAGTAAGACCAGAAAGAATGGTATTGGCACACTGTAAGCAGTTCAGTCAATATTAAATTGTTTTCTTTCGAACCACTCAATCACCCCAACCCCACCAAAGTTGAATCTGGTTGCATGTTTGCATTTCATCATATTGGCTCGAGTAAAGCGTCTTAAGCAAAATTTAGAAGAATTTCTGACACCATACCAAAATTTTATGGTGGATGGTTGACATGTAAACGTCAATAATTATAATAATATACATATACTTTATAAGTATAGCACCTCTGATATGTTCAGATGCTACGGGTATATAGTGTGAATCAACTATTTTTTTATCCGAATACAACTATACAATCAAACAGATTAATAATTTATACGTATTTGTTATGTAAATACTTTGGTTTTTTGTTTTGAAAAGGTATGCTGTGTTAATACTTTTTTCGAAAGTGTACTTCAGTAATGTTTGCCTTAACGATATGAAAGCATGCCTATCTTTTCTGTTTCTACTACCTTTGAAACGGTTACACCACAGATAAGATTGTTTGATGAACTTAAGACGCATGTTTATGTAAGTTGTTCTCCAATTAATTGAGTTGATTTGATATTTTAAACGTCTTTCTAGCTACCAGTCGCCATATATGCTTTTATTTCATGTAGCAAACCATTAACAAATTAGCAATACCTTTGGGTTTAAGTGTTGTGTTTGTGTTGATCAATCAAAGTGAACGTCCTTATATGGCATTTGAGTTCTTTAATTAATAATATTATTCACAATTCAAATTTGTAAACTTATTGGTCTATAATTTATAATTAGTAGTAATTTTTACTGAATGCATATTTCGTTTTATATTTTTAGACATTCCATGTTGAAAGCTTGACAAAAGATGAACTCGTTCAATTATTGGATGATCTTGGCTTCCACAGGAAGCCGCAGTACATGATGCCATTGCCGGAGAAATATCGAAACGGGGCAAGTCCTTCCGACAGTGGAATAACATTTGATGATTTAATGACGGGAAACACAAAGTGGTCTCAATACGGCACAATAATTAATACTCATGATGAAATTTAAATTACATACCGCGATAATTGCATAAGTACGATCAATTAAAAAAATAATATATACAACTTCAAACCCGTCGACACAAATCTTTAATAACCGATTGTCCTCAAATTAAAAAATATAGACTCATTTTGTACAAAACTATATATGGTTTTATGATCTCAATTTAAATCTCAATGTTGTGTATGCTCCCTGGGGCCGGGTGTTATTTCGTTGTTTTTAGAGAATTTAGTACAAGTTTACTAGTTGTAAAACATTTCAAATTTTGATGATACTCTTTGTCGAAACAGATTTTAACTGAGATGAAAGGTTGATGGCTATAATTTAAAATGTTTTGTATATTTTTGTAATTTGTATTGATTTCCAATAAAATGATGTCATATTTTAGTCAATGGGTTATTACTTTGTATGTCTCAATATTTGACTTTTAATTATAGAACCTTAATAAAACTCCCATCATAATTATTACATACTCCTCGCAGCTTATCCCACTACCCACTGCTGTAAATAGAGACAATTCTTGTTCTAAATCATTATTGGTCAACAGTCCCATTAACAACCAATGGCTTACTGCGAAACAAAATCGATAAATTTGAAACAAAGTTCCAAATTGGACCAAACATGTTTACATAACGTTACGTCATGACTCACGATTTTATTATGCCCAATTAACCAGTGCATAGCAGAATACTGTAGGAAAACTAATTGTGTGACCTTAAATGACTGTTTTAGGGAAGACCCCATAGTAAACGAAGGGTTGTCATGTTTATGTACATGGGATATATTTGATTGAACGGGGAGATTACACACACTCCCTCAAGCTCAAGTATCAGAAATCAGAAGCCAATCCAGCAATGCGCAGAGAGGGATTTCTCGGACCATTGCTTCAGGAATATGATCATATTATAACGTCTTAGAAACGCAACAACATTACATATATTCTTAAGACTAGCAAATGGTTTTTTCGTAGAAATGCCATTTTACATAGACTTAATGACTTGTGGACGTGGGTATTTTACAACAGAAGCATAAAACAATGAAGAGTGGAAATGAAATGAATTAAGGTTCAACGCCCTGCTTCGACAGAGCTACAAAGACGGGCGTACGCAATACAATGTGCCATGGGCTGAATTTTGCCCGGATAGCGGCCATATGACCTACTCCTATATCGAATTCCAACAATCAGGGGGTCTTTTACTATACTTATCGGCGAACGACCTAGGACTATCGCCAACCTAGGCGTCTAGACACCTATTTTTTGCCATATGACTTACTCAAATCGAATTCCAACAATCAGGGGGTATTTTACTATACTTGTCGGCGAACGACCTAGGACTATCGCCCACCAAGGCGTCTAGACACCTACTTTTTGCCACAGCAGACCTGGAAATAATGATTTTAGTTCTACCTGACATTTTAACTCTGTGCTAGGAATGTATCAAGGCAGGGTTGCTACTCCCTGTATGGTTTACACAACAACCGTTTCCTACCTCAATCAGCTACTATTCCCTGGGCAGGGAATGCTGAGTTGCCAACTTTGTAAAGACATTGATGTAATGAAACTATACCCGACCAATCAAATTGCTTATTACTCTGCGTATCCTGAGCCGAAATGCTAATTATTAAGGTATTAATGTGATGGAACTTTACACCAAGTTGCATCACTCTCGTGTCCCATATCATCAGCCAATCAAATTGCTCATCTTTGAACTCAGCCACGGCATTCGCTTAATGCACGCCTACAAATAATGTGAACATTCTACCCTAAATTGCTTATAGGTCTGTTTACCCTAAGCAAAAAATGCCCATTATCGAACTTAATCAAGGTATTAATTATCTTCGATATTCCCAGTCATTCCGTTTTACTTCACTATACCCAGGGTTGATGTATAGGGTTTCCACGGTTTCAAATTATCTGCCCTGGCCTTGATTGTAGCCAGTGTCTACAAACCAATAACAAAACAGTTTACAAAACAGTCGTATAACTTCGTTTTATAAGGGTAGGTAACCTTATTCACGTCCATTTATTGAATGGTTTATGTAAATCTAATGCATTTACATTTAATTGTATTACCAAAATCTGTAGTATGTGTCGCTGATTTCAAATATGTATAACAACTTTATGTTTGACTTGTGTTATTATTATTACCATTCGTTCTTTGTCTGGAATGTTTCATTCTGTTATATTTATTTTACTGAACTTATACTTGGCAATTTGATTCACAATATCTTGTCTACGATATCATGTTGGGGTGCAATTGCGGAACAAAAGAACAACACTCTTGGCCCTACATATTTAAAAACGTCCGGTTCTCATTAATATAATATGATACAATTTATTGTTAATAAATGTGCATTTAACTCCTAACATTGTCCGATAAGTGTTACCTCCATTCTCCAACTTCCCTTGCAATTAACGATTTATGGGATTGGTCGATATAAATAGCATAATTATCAAGGGCAGATAACTTGAAAACGTGTCTTCCCCATAAATTAACCCAGGGGTTAGTGGAGTAGAACGGAATGAAACCACTAGGGATACCGAGGATGGATATTCATGTAAGTAACTAAACACCAAGTTTCACCACTATTACTTAATTAGAGCTAAAGTTACCGTGGCAGAAACCGTCACCAATCAAATAACTTATCTTTGCTTTAGGCACATTCCCTTAATAAGCACGGATACCAAATTTGAGCGTTATATGGCAATACTGCCATAGAAAAGAGAAAGGCGACATCTGTAGTAGTCATTTGAGAAAATCGACTGTATACGTTTTCTACACACACTGTTTTCAATAAAATAATGCAATTTTTGGAACATAAGGAACTGTTTTGGTTCTTTTTAGTTATAACTTCTCAATTCTGCGGGGCTGAGACAATGCAGATAGTGCCCGTTTTATGACCCTGGGCCATGTCAGGTGCCCATTGTTAAAACCAAAGCAGTATCTAACAATCTCTAATTGTTTGGGGTTTTTTGTTGACGAAGGGCAGTTTAGAAACTACATATTTAAGCATACATATTATTCTAGATATTTCCACTTTCAGTTGAGTCCAAATCCTTGACATAATTACTGTTTTTCTCCTTAGCTTTACCAGTACAATTTACACGCACTGCCAACACCTCTTATTGGGTTTTCCTACATGTACCGAGGAGAGCAGCAGTATCTCCAGTTACTGCTCTCTTTAGTTTTACCAGGGTAATTTACATAGGGATATGCCCACTAGTCCACGGAGTTCACCAGTCCGAAAGTTCATTGGCCCGCCGATATCTATTATTACGGTTAGGGTTGGGATAAGGGTTACAGTTCATTATTCCACTGATATCTATTATTACGCTTTATTGATACCGATATTTATAGTATTTCTTGTAGCGGCAAGCTGGCGCACTCGCGGATTAGTGAACCCCTCTCTTTATACGTACTGCCCAAATCGACACTGCATACCCCTACCTACAGGAATGAAATTTTTACAAGTAATAGAGCAGATACTTTTGGTCAAAAGTGCAGATACTGCTTTCGTCCTTTGCACAACAGAATAAGGAGGGCGATTTTGTCCCAAAGGTGTGACGGACGGAAAGACATACAGATCCATTTTAATAGTCTTCGAAAGACAATTAAAAAACAATACAAAAAGACAAATTCATGTCAACCAACATGGCATACACAGTCGGAGCATAACAGTGGAAGGTTAAACTCCATTTCAGTTCACCCTCCCCCCTTAAAAAGGTGTTATCGATTGTCAATATTAGTCACGAAATGACCTAGTTTGTGTCGAGTGGACGTTAAACCACATTTCTCTCTCTCTCTCGATTGTCAATAGTCTCTCAGATAAAGGGAGATAACAGCATCTAAAAAGGAATGTTGGCGAATTATGTAAGGAACGAGGGAAAATATACGTGTTTTAAAAATAGCTATCTGGGTGGAAATTGTATCGGCACCACAGTGTAATATTGATCTCACTGTTTCCCTATAATAAGGAATTAAAGAGCAGCGATGCTGTTTACCGTGTTTGTATTCGAGGTTTACTGTAAATGATTCACTTTTAGTATTTTAGCTTTTGCAACAAGCTGTCAAATAAAGCCTGGATCGTTAAATTCTTGTAATAGTTGTAGCTGAACAGACGGATAGATTCAAATCAAGTCTCGTGTCGAGCAGACGATCAAGACACCCTATATGTCACACCGCCCTCTACATGCATTCAGACGTGTATATCTACCACATATCTAAGATTTCATTGTTATATTTATAGTGTGAAATAAGGTAAGTAATTCTAATCTTTCATTAATCACTATATTTCATTCTGGTCTAAAAATCAATATCAGTTGCAGATCGTGTGTAGGCTACGGGTTTGTCTCCGACAACCCACAGGTGGGTTAAGACCACCAATTATTTTCGACAAAACAGGCGTTGAAATTCTTCACGAATGAGTAATGCACTTTATGTTTACTATCTATTGAGCAACCTGTTGTGAAAGATGGTAATAATAATAGGGCCTATATGTCTAAATTATAATTAATGTGTGTTATAACGAAGATTGCTAAATATTCCCGAATTTAAAACAAGATAACATCAAAGCAAAGCATTGCTGATTGAGCAGACTCAATATGTTACATGCACGTGTTTGAAATACATATCCTGGAATTACAGGTTGTTGGGGTTTTTTATGGGAGGCAACTCTATTATTACCATGTTTGCTATTATTACTGTTACGCAACTAATCAATGAATTTTCTGCATTTCTGATCATGATTTTCATGTTGATCGATTTTTATCATTAATCGAAAACAAAACAGGTTTGATCTTCCTGTACATTATCAATTTTCCGATTTCTTTAATCACTAATACAAAAAGGATGTCAATTGATATCCGACATGAGATCCGGTATTATAGATTTTCTTTTGATGAAATTGCTGTTACCTTGTTTATTATTGGTTAATGATGGCGGCGAACACTTAGAACACCTGCTATTCAAATTACAAATCAAATACCGGTTATATATAATGGAGCCTGCATTAAACCTTGCTTTGTATTCTAAAACTTCCCTTCGTGTGCACCATGTGGCATAGCATGTGTTCTCAGCACCGGGGAGTTTCAGTCTATTTTGTTAGTCCAAGTCCTAATCTAAATTGCATACTTTTACTAATATTTAAATGACCGCGTTTGTCTCAAAATAGTTTCTTGACGAGACGTTAAATTACATTAATTTTATTTGACTGCAACGACGTTTCAGGCATGAATACATTGCGCTCTTTTTGTCCTGAACGTTCATTTTCTACTAGGCTACACAACTGAAAACTCACTACATCCGAATTGCTGACTTTGGAATGTAGATATTATACAAAATAAGTGCGCCAGAATGTTTATCTGTATTGAATTGGTTTCTGTTGTGTGATTGTATCAGACGCAAATAACCATATATTATTACAGACTTGACTCTGATGATCTTTGTTTCCGTGACTATCATTACACGTACTTTACGAACTGGTGATTCAGAACATTTAACCTCTTTTCTGTACATCATAATAGATGACATAGAAGTGTCTGCAGTCTATCCTGTAGGTTTCATCTGTCAGTCACTTCACAGATGATATCTCCCTTAATAGACGACGGTCTTTTACAGGATTTCTCTGGAGAGTAAACGGTGAAATTCTTGATCTGATTTTTGAAAGTGTTAAGGGTTAGGTTCATTCTTTACTTATTGAAAATCACATTATACCAAATTGTATTCGTTTACACGGAAGCCATTTATAAATTATATGCAGTATTGTTTGTTGGATATTTGTTTGAAAATATTTGTGATAAATCCCTAATTGATGAATCTATTTATATGCGCCTCTTTGCGCAACTAGAATAATAAGCATGTTGTGGACCCGGTTGATGAAATATAATAATATATTTATATCACGTTCTTACTGCGACCTGTGCGTTTATACAACATTCTCGCGGCAGGCTCGTCACGATCTCTCCGCGCTTATGGCGTTTCTATTGAGATCTATAAGCTTAGCAACGGCGGTCATCGCGAACCCGCGTCGCTCAACCACACGTCTAATCTGGACTATACGTGCGTTTCCAACACGTGGATAGATTTTTTTTCGAAATTACAAGATGACCTTTGAATCGCCCGTTTTCAAACCGAGTCGTACACGAAAAGCATGGTCGCCATAGGCAAGTATTGCAAGCTTGGTAACCGCACCATGAGCGCATTAAGAACTCCACACACGTAGTGTATGGAAGCGTATAGGGGTCAATAGCGCGATAGATAGCGCAAAATGAAGTTGGTAATATGTCAGTATAATTTGATTGTTCTGATGATTTTATCCCTGAAAAGCCAATTTTTGCCTAGTTAATTGAGTCAACACACAATGTTTTATGTCCCCATTTTGTTTTAAATGTGCATGTTTGCGGTATTTGCTATTCTGAAGCTTTGTCGACAAAGACCATTTTGTTGTAGTATATGTCGATATGTTCGCGAAATATCGTCATGCGCTATGTCGACGTGTGCATTTGAAACGAAATGAAAAATCGCGAGTTATTCAATTAACTCGCCATAAAATCATCAGAAAAATCACAATATGTTGATATGATGCCAACTTAATATTGCGGTATCTCTCAGCTTTCCAGGTCATATGGCAGAACCTTGGAGACCACAGCACGATATCTCGCGTTTCCACCACCCTTATGGTGATCTTGGCACGCTCTGAAACCATTTTGTGTCGGAGTAGCAGCGCAGTAAGGACCTTTGCGACCCCATCACGTTCTCGCAGCTTTCCAGATCATATGAGCATGTTCAAAACAAACGTCGTGGCTCGGCGATCATGGAGACCACAGCACGATATATAGCGTTTCCAACACGCTTTTACCACGCTTATGGCGATCTTGACTCGCTCTAAGACCATTTTTTTTTGTCGCAGTAGAAGCGCAGTAAGGACGCAACCTCGGTCTGACGGGGGTATTAATGATGCCGTCTTCCATTAGCCCAGGTTCGGTGCAAAAGAGTAAGACGTTACAACCCATTTCATTTAATTTCATTTCTTTAATGATGATTTTTAAGTAGCTCGTCATACATGAGCATGAAATGGTTAACAAACACTAGGGTTAGGGTTCTTTTGATGTTATGGTATAAGGGACAATATCTGGTTGGAGAATAATGAACAACAACAAGTTGATGAATAATTAATTCACCTTTCTGTATATGAAGTACATGTATACGTTTCTCTCTAATATGTTACACTTAATAGGTATATAAATGTTAGTTTACAGATTTAAACTGATTTTAGATCTTGTGGAGCTGTTTGGTTGTATAAATATCTTATACTAAAAGGGGATTACCGTCGTTAAGTGGGTAAGACGCGGCTCGCTAGCTTGGAGGACGGGTGTTCGATCCCTGCAATGGCCGAGAAAGTTCATTCAAATTTTCCGTCGTGGTTTCCCCTTGTCAACAACAATGAATCTATAAAACAAATAATAGTCGAAAAATGTTTCCTATCCGTTCATCCAGACATAGAACTAGTATTCTAGTATCGAAATAACCGTGTTTTGCAATGATATTCATTCTAATAATATGTCTGCTATCGACCTTTATAAATAAGAATACAAAATTATTTTTTATATGATAAAAGAAATAATTGATTATTTTTACATACCAGTATTTATACCGAATAAATCCGTTACACAATAAAGAACACAATATATGGTAACATATTTAGTACTATTTTTATAGTGAACATTCGTTATATGATAACAAATATAATGATGGAATTGTTATTGGATACAATATCTACGACGATTTAATAACACATCATATCGTGTCTATTTGTAAATTAAATTGAAATGACGATTGTTCTGCTTGGGTGCTTTATCCCCTTAAAAGGACAATATTGGTATCAGTCATTATCACATATATGTGATAGAATTGGTTAAACACCTTCCAAGTACAAGTTTAATACAGAGATCATTGCTGCGATAGATGCGTTATGAAGATTTCAAGAAAGGTAAGTGACGAACGCAAAAAGAAAACACGAGTTATCCTTCTGTGTACCTGACTGAAGTGACGAGTGAACAATTACATCGGCGATTTTCTGATCACTGATAATTGTTTCGAAGACCACAAGTTACCATAATATGAGACTGAAAGGGTATCTGATAATCTGAAACAGTAATTGAATGTCACTAGATAAGGGAAAACGAGAAAAATAGAAATAGTTCGTACATACTACATACCCTTATTTTTTCCTTCTATACTTAATAAAAACATTGGAATGCACGGATCTTTTCTATTTTCTCTTATCTACCGACATTTTTTTCAAGGTATACAATTATGAATATTTTAGCAGATGATTTAATATTATCAGCAATACCTTTCCATATCTCTTTTGTGTGATGGTTCTTCTGTAGAATATGAGGAGAACCCTCTACCCATCAAGCGCAATCTACAACACTGTCACGCAGGTATTCGTGTATTAGTGTTCTGATCTTGTGACGGAGGGTCAACTGAATAGACGCGAGTCGAGGCGTTTCTTCAACAACATTGGATTGACCTTTAGTAAGAACAAAATAATTTCACATATATGTTTACAATGTGTTTAATGTGAAATGTTTTAACCCGTTACGCCATTAGTGAACTACCGTACACCAAACCGTACATAATATCTGAAGAGTACAGGGGAAGAACGATCTAAGTCACATTTTTGTCTTTTCGCATAAAAGGCAAAACAAACTTTTGGATGAGAATGCTTGACGCGAACAGAGCAACAAGTGGGTTGAATTACAACCAGATTAAGGTCAAATAAAGGGTACGATGGACGTATTTGTCCGGGAGGTCATTTCAGAAGGGCCTTGGTTCGATGTAACTCCGGTCGGTTTTACCTGAAATTGATTATTCCACAGAAAGCTTATACAATTTGCTACCAGATGGTGCCATTAACTGGGGTTCATTAAAAAGAAGTGACTTAGATCGTTCTTCCCCTGTAGATCTACACTATGTCATTATTTAATAGATCGGTATTTCGTGCTTATAGTAAGTGTGTTTATATTGCTGTCAGCAATATTTGCATCTTAATGTTTTAGATAGTTTTACTAAATTGTTTAGCAGCAAGTATTAACTGGATGAGAATAACACATGGCACAATTATTTGGAATACATGTTGTTTACATTACTCCATACTGTGTATAATAGTACAATGGTTGTCGTTCTTTGTTTGATAAAACCGAGAAAACCTTCGTCGAAACATTACCAGAAACAACTTTTAAGTAACGTTAAAACAATTTGAATGCTCCATGTCTTAAATCTTGAATTGTGGTAAAGCATTTTTAAATATCTCCTTTTTAGCTGTAGAGCTGTGTGGGTATCGCATTTGCTCTTCTTTTGGGATTACAAGATAACGATCAGCCCGGCGTCTTTCGTTTGGACAGTACATGTACCCAACAATTCTCAATAGGTCCTCCAGTTCTAACTGATTTACATTCTATTGGTTCTGTTATGACTCTAATTTCAAATTAGTTGTGTCCAGTGAAATACGACATGAGTCTCAACTGAAAAGACATTTCTAGTGTCTGGTTATTCCAGTCTACTGCGCATGCTCTCCAGATAAGCTTTGTCGTCACCGTTTGACAAAAGTTTTGCAATATGTCTAGTCTCGTTCGTTCTGGTCACTTGTTACAAATGACGTTGAAACGTGCACAAATGGTAAAATGCCTATTTTGTTTTAAACATTGGATATCAAAAGCCTACCTTTTCCCGGTAAGATCAATTTTGATTTGAATTGACAAATAATTCGTTTTTTCAACGTGTAAGACTTTGGATGATATTGAGTCTTAGATACTTTAACTTGTTCGAGTAAGAGTACGCCAATTTTTGTCTCGTTTAAATTGTAATTATTAAGAATATAATCCACGTGAATAAAACAAAAGGGTCAGTCAACTTTATTTCATTGGTGGTGTTTCTGATATTTTGATACGAAAGTATGTTGTAGGATTGCTACCATACGTAAATGAAATGAAATGGGGTTTAACATCCCACTGCTCTGCTTTTAAGTAGTATAACGAAGACGGCCATACGCCATACAGTGTGCTATGAGGGAAATTTTGTCCGGACAGCGAAACTACGGTGCGAAGGAATCTTTTACTTGCAGGTCAATGTCCCATCCGATGGACTAGACAGCTGTCCTTGTCAGGTTCCCCGTCCTGCATCACTGACAAGATGAACTCATACTACCAGACATCATAGCTGTTTGTCAGGGAAACAATAATTTTTAACTGTTGACGTCCCAATAATTGTACAGCGAAACGTGGCAGTTGCAAGTTTGTTTCTCATGCTTATTTATGCTCCTACTTCACGCATGTGAAAATATATTATATCAATTAATTCCATTACAGACACTAATTGCGATAGATAATATTTTGATACCTAAAAGGTAAGGCGATATAGGGGCCTACATATTATTATCATTAGTAGCATTTTATATTTATATTTAAAAAAACCTGAAATATATTGTGAAATATCTCAAAGTCAACAAAATCAGTAATTTGCCTTTAAACACAGCCTGTAGATATATTTAATGACTTCTTTGATGTTTATAAAAATAATTTATTTGATGTGTGTCTGTCTAGTCCAACCTTTTAAATATAGGTTAGGTATTGATTACTTCTAAGTATTAGTTAGCCAATTAACCTAAAAGCCACAATTGCTTTCATTCTCCCTCTTGTAATCCTTGAAAATCTTATCATCGGCATTTCGTACCGATCTCACTGCTTCCATTTTTTGCAGGAAAATTGCGATGGCACCATTCCAAAGAATTCAAGGCAATGATGTAATATAGACTGGGCTTTTTGTAGAAGCTTTTGTTAATTGTATTTAAAGATGCCATCATGTATTATCATATATATGATGTAGCATTCCCAATATTTGAGGTTAAGTGTCAATGATGTAACAAAGATTATTCTGGGTAGCCTTGTTATTAGATTACTCTGTTTTAGTTTGTGTTTTGAGAATGGTATTCTATTGGATTAGGTGTTCCGGCAAAATTTGTATTATTAAGACATGTAAATTCTTAGAACGCAATTTGTACCGATGACAACATTGGGGTCTGCTTCGAAAGTCTTCAGTCATCCAATAGGCTTCATTTCCGGGAAATTATGTGATTATTTCGTCAGAGTAATAGACTCATTATTATAGTACTTTTGGTCAGACAGCGAGCATCATATCCAGAAAGCGAACGACTGACTACCCACTAATACAACTCTTTAGATTGTAACTGCTGAGGGGGGCTCGTGTATTGCCAACCTTCGCATGCAGGGAACTACAGTCACTTTCATCTAAGACAACCCGGGTAAATTCAAAGGGGGGGGGGGCACAACCTGGTGGGTTGCCTACTACAGATTCATTCGCTCAACCGAGTAATGAAATGCCAGAAATTGTGTTGAGTAGCCGTCAAACCCCATTTCTTTCCCTATTACTCTCCTAGATATGCAATTCATAATGGAATATATGGCCGTTAACAATATTTCCGTGTTTACATGATATCATGACTAAACAATGTTATGAAATACCTGACTGATTAATCAGCATACCACAAAACGACCTACAACACAGTAATGTCAATCATAATTGACTAGATCAACTTGTACATTACAAACACCTGTTGGCAATGGAATGTTATAAAATATGAATTACTTATTGATCATTTCTTCAAATAAAAGTTTACACTTAAAGTGTGTGAAATAAACTCAAATTAATAAGGGGCTTGGGTGGCCGAATGGTTAACGCTCGCGCTGTATCATACGGCCAGCCATTGAGTTAGCGAGTGTGGTTTCGAATATCCGGTTGTTCGTGACAAGGAGTAGGGTCACCTGTCCAGCCTCGTGGGTTTTCTCTGGGTACTCCGGTTTTTTCCCCACTGCTCTCTCTCTCTCTCTATCTCTCTCTCTCTGTCTCTCTCTTGTTCTCTCTCTAGCTATTCAGTATGTTACACCAAGCGTACATTTGCACAATCAGTGAGATTGTGATCTTGATAATGTTACCAGTACATATTATTCCACTGGTTGTATCTTTCGAGCACGAAGCGAGGAAACCGAGGAATATAAACGAGACGGGTTGAAAGACTGGGTATTCCGAAATAGCTATAATTATTCTGTAACTCAGACAGTTACCACAGTTTTTAAATATTCCCATAAAATTCCGAATCAAATAAAACCGCAATGATAATAGAAAGGGGTGGGGTTTGGCGTCTCATTAAGAGGATAAATCCATCGTTTTTATGGTTATTTTTATTTCTATCGTAACCCAATTAGAAAACACAGACAGGAAGTGGTGTTTTAGCCATATTCCTCGCAGTGTTTCGTTTGATCAGACCTCTAACGAGCTATTTCTCCGGTCATTGTTTCAGGAATATGTGTTTCAACCGACTTTAACTACTACAGCTTATAAATTAATTATAATATAATTAATTAATTATATTATATATTATACAACTCCATGGGCACAGTTCCTGGCATTTTAAAAACAGGAATCACACTTGATATGAACCCAAGACATTCTCGTACGAGAGAATACGACATATCCATATGGCCTCGGTGACTCAATGAGTAAGAGCAGATCTCGAGTTCGCTCCCGGTGTTGTCCGAGACTCGGGTTTTTTCGGTGTGGTTTCCCATGGTCAGTTAGCAAGGCGGAGGGCCTAGTGAGGTCGTTGTCAAGTGCTCGGATGAACTGAAAACCGTGCGTGCACGTAAAAGAACTGTAACTGTGGGAATTGGAAATAGGTCGTCGTGTCGATATCCGGGCAAACATCAGCCTCATAGAACACCATGTGACTTATACCCGTCTTAATTAGCATAGCAAGTGCAGAAAAGTAAGACATGACATTCCATTTTATCTTATTTCCAAAATGACAATAAACCATCAATGAATTGGAGTTTAATGTCGAAGACAAGACCCTGGACTATTATTGGTATCTAGACGCCATTCAACTTAAGTGTTCCTTAAAGGAGAAATATTCACACACCATGTCGCTGAATATCCACTTCAACAGTCTAAGATATCTTTAGAGATTAAATTGGTTTAGTTATGTATGAAAGTATCCAAGGGCGATCTGTTAACCTTTACAATGATCTAACGCTATTTTAGGATTAACTAAAAGTCAACTGCTATACAACTGCCCCAGTCATTCAAACTCTCAGGGAGAGAGAGGGAGATGGGGGGGGGGGGGCTAACGACAGTCTAGTTAAAATTTCCTTGAATAATGTACTTGGCCTTTGTAGTCTTTAGCAGCTGGTTAGACAGGCAAACCTGCACCTTGTCAACCACGAGCGGGGAATCGAACCCACGCCATTTGACCCAATGCTAGACAATAAATGCGCACGCTGTATACACGCTCCCATTTTATCAAATAAAGGTTTAAATGAGTTAGAAAATATAGAGACCAAATCAATAATTCAAATTGACGCATCCAGACAAGGTAAATAGATTAATTCTCCACATTGTGGCCTTTGATTTGCATTCTCTAACCCCCATATTATACTATATAGCATACTAATAGTAGCATTAATTGTAGCATTGTTTTATAAGGTTTGATATGTTATATACTTATTCAACAGAAATTGGGAGACATTCGTCAGTAAGACGCTGGCTCGGTAACCAACAGGTCTCTGGTTCGCTTCCGGTATTGGCCGAGATTGTTGCTCGGATTTCCCAGCATGATTCCATATTGTCATTGCTGCAGTATGGAGGGCCTGTCTAGTTGTTCAACTGGAACAAAAACCATCGATCCTATATTAACATATGCCTGCACGTAAAAGAACCCTTGACCGTTACAAGTTGAATATTGGCCGAGAAAGTTCATCGTCTAGTCGAATTCGATATAGTACCGTCTTATAGTACCGTTTTCTGAAAAATCCCATTAGAGCACACTGCCGGCGTCGCCCTTTTTATTAGTCCAGTCGAGGCAGCAACGTGGGACGTTATACCTTTTTTTCATTTCTAGGTCGGAAGAGGTTGTAAAATGTTCGTATATATAGAGATAGATTTATGTGTGGTTTTACAACCATTCTTAAACCTAATTTTGTCTGTAACTATAGACAGGAATAATCTGAATTGTCTGTTAATGTGATATTATAGATAAGATTGCATATTTTACTGATATAATTGGCGATTTGTAGTGAATATACAGGCAGACTGGTCTAATATTAAACCCACACAAGCTGAAATTTGATATAAATTCATAGGTTGTATTTAATCTAATTGGATACTAAAATTCTAATTTTATGGCTAGTTCTCTTATGAAATTTTTTAGTAGCCAGGTGTAGTTGATATATTAATTAATTAAATAGAAGGTGGTTTACCATCTTTGCTACAACATCTGATAACACTTCTCATTCGGTGACGTCCCAAAGCTAAAACTGTGTGCTGTGCTATAGAACACTGGTGATTCGGGGTGGGGGGTGCAACCATGACCCATCCGTATACACAATGCAGGATAGATCCCGGCGTTGGCCGAGAAAGTTCATCAGGATTTTATGAAGTGGTTCCCCTTGTCAGTGGTGCAGGACGGAGAGTCTGACTAGGACAGCTACCTAGTGGATGGGACAAAAACGAGGTTCCGTGTATACATTGGCGTGCACGTTAAAGATCCCTTGGCAGTTGGAAATCGCTGTAAAACTAGGACAAACTTCCCCTCATAACCGTTTTGTAAGTCTGAAGGGCCCCCCCCCCCAAAAAAAAAAAGAAAATCGAATTCGCCCCCCCCCCCCCCCAATATTTCGCCAAAAATAGTGATTTCTTAGGAGTGTTCATAGCCGGCCACATCCTCAGCCCCTCCAAAACATTCCGTAGCCTCCCTCCCCCCCCCCCCCAAAAAAAAACTTTCATAGCCCCCCCCCCCCCCAAAAAAAAAATAAATAAATAAATTATGAGCTTGCTACGGGTCCGGTCTGAAGAGTATTACATTGACATACGTTATATTAGATTCCTATCCTATTAAAACTGGTCAGTGACTTCCAAGTGGCTCAGTCACTCAGACCCTCCCATTGTTGGCCGAGAAAGTTAATCGGGATTTTCCGGCATGCTTCCCTTTGTCAGAAGAACAGGAAAGAACAATGTCTAGTCGTTGAGATTGGACGAAAAACCGATGGCCCGTGTAAACCCATGTCATATTTATATCAAAATAAGCGTTGGCCGAAGTCATAACACACGGTATGGCACATATCGTCTTAATTAGCCGTGTGAATACAGTATATAAAATATGTATGAAGTTAAACCCTATTTCATTACAGTGTCTTCCAGCTTAACGTAGAAATAGTTTTTAATTCCCTGGTTGGATATCTTTGTTGGTTACAAAATGTGTTGACTAGTATCTATTACATTAAGACTAATGGAGATAACACCTTTATCACTTTACTAAGAATAAGTATAAGAGTAATCATTAGGAAAGTATAAGAATACAGCAAATCTATTAGCAACCATATATACAACCATTCTTCACCAGAGATTGGAGCAGCGATAGCTGGAACAGTATAATGCTAGCTCACTAAAAATAATTTCTCACGTTCGCTAACAGTGTTGGCCGAGAAAGTTCGTTGTCAGTGGGGCAGGGCGGATTAACCGACAAGGAACACTGTCTAGTCGTTCGAATGGGACAAATATGAGAGAGCCCGTGTACGTATTGGCGTACACGTTAAATAACCGTTAATAGTTGGAATTTGAAATAGTACACAATATGGTGTATCACGCAGTATGGAACATGCCCGTCTTCATTAGCACAGTCGGCGCAGAAATATAAGACGCTGAACTCCCCGAAACCACCATTAAATTTCACCATCTCGGTACCCACAAATTGTAGTTTATTTATAGAAATTCTCTCTCTGCCTCTTTTCTGTCATTTTGCTTGCCCACTTTGGTTGACTTTTTGGTCTAGAATTAATTGACTAAGAGGGTTTGAATTAATATTTTCTGGCAGGTTTTGGTAACTATTCATGATTTTGAGTCAGAAGGATAACAGAGTTATCAGGTCGGTGACGGTGATATGCACAGAAACTAGTTACATGTTTTTAGTATGCTTCTTCAAGTTTGTGTATCTAAATATTTTGGTGGACAACCTCATCAAAATTTTAGTGCAAAGACATGACCATTTGTTCCTCTGTCTGTAGTGAAAAGCTACCAGCCCAAAGAGGTGGCCAAAGAGGCCATAATTAACATTGAGGTCAATGGGGAAATTAATGGTGCCCTGTCTCTAACTGAGTCAAGCAGTTGTCCTTTTGTTCTAAGGTTGTTTAAGAACACTTTCTGTAATACAACATAAAACAGATAAAATTTTACAGACTAATAACTGATTATCTCCCTTCAATGCTTGTAATATTTATAGCTCTAAGCATTTCGTCTTATTCGAGCGACTACACACACTTACCTTGTTAGCATTGCACACACTTCCGAATTAACCCAACCGTTCATCTAATATTTTCAGGAAAAGCGTTCATTATTAATTACCAGCGGACTTAAATATTTTGAATCTGCCCCTCCGCTCTCTCTCTCTCTCTCTGTCCCGTCCCTTCCTCCTCCCTCCCTCTCTCTTCTCTCTCTCTCTTAGCTCATAATTATGTATGATAATAACTGGAAAATAAATTGCTGACTTCGGTGGATTATTTGTTAATGGTAAATTAAGTACAATCTATATTTAACAGAATTCATTAATTACAAATAGATGCTGACAGTATGTATATATAAACCATGAAAAACATGGTATACTATAATATATAGGTGATCTTATACTGCCCTCTATGTTTACATTCCTATAAATTAGATGAACAGTTCACCACTACTACATTAATCCATTCATTAACATGTTGGCATCATTCATCAAAGAAAATCAGATAGTATGTAAAGATGTTGTACATTATCTAGTGTACAGACATCATTAAATTAAACATTGCAGTATATACTTCTAAAGATAATATGGTTGGGGTTTGAATTTTTAATTCTTAATTGTTAGCAGCTGTTTAACAGCAATGTATTTCTTGTAGAAACAACAGAAACGGTCATGTTAAAACATGTGCATACGTATTCACTTCCCGTTGTCCTCTATCGTAGAATTTAGTATGTCCCTCTCACTCTGTTTTGTCATAATTAATATAAAACTTTGTTAGTGTTCTTTTTGTGCTTATTGCATTAGGGAACCAACAGTCGATGTCAACATTTACATTATTGTTTGATTTAGGAAGCAGTTCATATGGAAAGGCTACGTTACGGTAGCTGATCGTTGGAGTTGCATGGCTTTAAGAATCAAAGATGTTACGATTTCTACGCCAGTGTAACTTTTATTTGTTTATCCCACTTGCTGCAATTGGTTAAAGAAAGTAATAAAACTGTCAACACCTGGACTATTGATAAGTTAGCTAACACTCCATTTTTAATTGTACGTTAGCGAGAAATGGTGTCAATTGAATATTTTCCGAACTTTCTCACAGTGAACAGCAATTTAAACACGGTTGATTCAGTTTAAGTGGTTAGTTTGTGGTTAAATTGTCTTTGATCAGGATGTAAGTGCTCTTATTTGACTGTCCGCATGGTTCTTCTCGGTCCAGATCGGGATTCGAACTCGGAACATCTGATCGAAACATTCTAAAGACTTTACTTTCTATTACCAAAATCCTCATGCTTGATAGGATCGTAATATTCTAGAGACTTTACTAGTCTACTACCAAATCCTCATGCTTATCGGAATTTCGTAACCAACTAAATCTTTTTTTTCTCGCTAGACTTTTCTGCATATTCTAATGTAAAATTTCACCTTCTCAGTGAACTGTTCTTCTAATAAAGCCAGTGACAAAAAAAGATCATTTCGCGATAGCACAGTTATTGACTTTATTGTTGGATACTAGGTTACATCCAAGAATAAATATGACGTATTAAGTTACATGTACATTCACAGTATGTATTCAGTTTCTGAAGAAAGCTGTCGTAATAAGAACCCTTCATCAACCTGCGAGATGCTAAGAATTGTATCGATTCGTATTGAAGATCTTCTAATCTGATATACCCCAGCGCCTCTAACGGCAAACTACCCTAACCTTTGATTGGCGTCGAGCATAAGTTATAAACTAATTATATATACTAAACCTAGACATATAAATCGTTTCAAGTTTTTCCCAATCTGAACCACAAATTCTGAATTGACCATCTCAATCTGGGGTTTGTCAAAAATTACCACGGGAGGGGGGTGGTGTAAGTTTTTAAAACCTGGTAACAAAATCAGACATATTTCCGTTTTAGTATATTTAATTTACATACATCGAGGTTAAATATTGGTCTATTCAACCACAGTTTGGCCAAAAAATGTTATATTTAGGCAAAGGCCTAATAAAATGTAAGCCAAAATACATGTCTTTTCCTTTTAAGAGATATTAAATATAGAATCTTTAGAGTGTCATCTTCCTGTCGAGTAAAGAGGGGAAATAATTTCGTTTCGTTTCGACAACTATGACTTGGTAATCAGTTTATTATTTATGTTTTATCCAACTCATCTCCTTTGGTCATTGTAAAAAAATGTTTTGTATATATTTATCTCCTTTAACATTGATATATGCAACCCCACTGGATGTTTTTAAAATTCTTAACACTGGTTTGATACCGTGAAAGGAGATTTGAAATAAATTGTTACTGATATACGCTTCCGCTGAAAGTCAAATTTCGAAATATCAATGATGTCAACCGACTATTTATTGCCCAAAGCGTAGTCGTGATAATCTAAATAGTGTTTTTAATAGACAGTAAAATGGAGGTCCCATTGAGCGAGTTAGAATTATTGCAACATTGAAATTTAGTGTGTGTGTGCGGTTATGGGAGGTGGGGGTGGTCATAAGTTTGGTTTATTAGACTATAAGTCTGGTTGGTAAAAAATTAATGAGAAGTACGTCAAATAGTCTGAATATTTGACGGTGGGGAGGGGGGTTGTTGTATCTTAAGGTCTGTCATTGAGTCAACTGGCTATCGCGTGCGGGTTGTATAATAAGGTCTGTGTTTGAATTAACGGGTGTGGTTTCGGTTCTCCGGTTGTACGTGACAAGGACTAGGGTCGTCTGTCCAATGTTTACCACGTTAGTCCCGAAATGACTTAGTTTGTGTCGAGTGGACGTTGACCCCCCCCCCCCTCCCCGGATGTTTGCCTTATGCAAATACTGTAACTAACCACTATCCTACCCGAAAATGATAACTATTGTCAAAATTTCGCTCTTTGACAATTTTGAAAATTTTGTGAGCGCTCAATGGACTAAAGTTAGGATCTGATTGACTTTAAATGTATGCACGGATTTATGGTCATTCATGTTTCGTTGTCTGGCAACCCAACTTTAAGACTTTTTGTACAGCTTTATTTCTATCTACTGTTACGACATATTGCAATAATTGCTTCTTGTTATGTCTGCTTACTCAATGTGTGTCTAGTTCAGTACAAACTGGGATTTACTTTTCTTTAAAAAAAAGGAACTACATGTAATTGAATTTAACACAGTAGCTGCCAAGCCTATGGGCTGGTTATACGAAGATAACGGTACATGTCGTTGTTATTATGACATTAAAAAGAAGTGTAACAGAAGCAGGTCATGAGAATCAAGTTGAATATATTGTCACTGTGTAGTAGTATGACTAATATATTTATCATGTACTTCATGATTCACTCCAAACAAGACTTCAGTAAGGTCAACGGTCATATTTGTTTATCAAAATGAATTAGTATACATTCACAAGCTAGGACATGCAGACAAAGCACACCCTTGGTTGTTTGTCATCTGTTCGACTTGACTTTATCAACCATTGATAAATATGGTCTTGTCTGAACTGCACCCCCCAAAAAAGATGTCGTAAGATCTTCCTCGTACACGAAACAAGCCGACATTTATCTATGGTGTGAATGAGATTAGATTAGATTGTTCGCGAGAGGTAATGGTGGATTGCACATGTCAGATATTAAAGTACGACTAGGGTCTAAAGTAGAGCTAGGGACCAAATTCTGTCCTTCAAGAAGTTAAAAAAAACGAAATAAAAAAGCCTTTCTCTAATGCTTTGTTTTTGCATCTGGGTGGTCTAGTGGGTTACCGTATCATTAGCCCAGTCAGGAGTAGAACAGGGGCGGATTCAATGGGAGGCGCGATGGGCGCCCCTTCCCCCTAATTTTCGACAGACCCAAAAATGTCCGTTCATTTACTTCGACGAAAATATTAGCCAAATAGCTCTTGGAATGGCTACAGATGCAAGGAAATGACGTATAATTTTCTTGGGAGAACCCCCCCCCCCCCCCATCAGCGGCGTGCCCCGTCTCCGCGATCAGTGCCCTCATTTTGCGCCCCCCCCCCTTTCAAATTTCCTAGAACCGCCCTTGTAGAACAATAGGACGTTAAGCCCAATTTCATTTTATTTAGCATGTTTACATAAAATCACAAGGACTGTAATTGAGTCAAGTGGCATGGATTCGATTCCCCGCTTGTACGTGACAAACAGTAGGGTCGTCATTCCAACCTCGTTTGTTTTCTCCGGGTCTTCATGCTTCCTCCCTCCCTCTGCTAAATACCACTACACGGAAACTAATTATTGGAATCATCCCCTTGCTGGGAGTCACGGTGGCCCAGTCTATAAGACAGTGGCTCGCTAGCCTGGCATGCCCCGTATGTTTCACGGGGGCTTTGCGAAAGGCTTCTTATAACTGTATACGATGGCTGACGTTTACGTTCATCTATTGGAGTCACGTCATACAGCGTGAATTGTTTACATAAAACTAAGCCGCGTAAACTGGTACAGTCAGAATGGTGCTTTTTACTCTTTTATATACCCATTTACTCTAATTAGGAAATATTGTTTTATCCAGATAAACTTCAAACAACTTTATTTAATTTTCAAAAGTACAAAAATTAACATTGCAAGCTCATTAACGGGCACTGCTATCATCCCTATCAGTGATTGTATTGTCCTAGCAAATATTCGCCGCTGATCAGTGTGGTTCGATTCCTGTATTGATTCGATTACCAACGTTGTTCCCTCCCACCCTCACACCTATGTCCATGGTGTAGGACTTAAGTCGTTCGCATGGGACAAAAACCGGAGGTCCCGTCTGCATATTGACGTACGCGTAAAATAAACCTTCAAACTGTCCCTCATAGTAGTACGATGTCGTATGCACGGTTGTATTAGCCTAGTCCACGGTTGTATTAAAACCCATGGTCTTTCATTTATTCACTTGCTTAATCTGGCTGTTATCATACTTAAGATAAACCAGTATGCTTTTTATTATCGAAGAGTTGGAGTGAATCTAACTGACTCGCGTCGCTCGGCTGTCCTTCTTTTCTTATATCTTTTTGTCGTAAATATTAGAGACAAACTCGACTGAATATAGAACGGGAATGTCACAAACTGTTTTAATACAGTGGTTATTTCCGAGGGACATTTACAAGAAAATATCAAAATCATTTCCCTTCGCTACGCTCAACACCCCACCCCTAACGCTTTTGTAAAACGATGTACTCGGTCCATGTCATTCGGTCTACGGTTGAACAACCCCACCTGGGAGTCACGCTTTCTCAACCCCGTACTTTGGACTTGTGTAACTTGAATACGCGTGGATTGATTTATCAATAATATTTATTCTAAGAACATGACAAACATTGGAGTAAAAACTTCTATTGCGAGACATCTTTTAATGTGACGCAACAATTTAGTAATCCACACATCCACAACAAAAAATACTTTGAACTTGTAATTTCTTTCCGTTGGTCGAAAATTTTCCTATGTCTCAATAGAAAAGACATTGAAATTAGATATTATTCTTTTTCAAAAGAACATACCGAGTTGGTTTTAAAGATGTAAAAGACACGGAAATCCGTAATGACTATACTAAAAGATGAATACGTTATACTTTTCTTTCTCGTTTGGTTTGAACTATTCAGACAAAAACCAATTCTGAACATGAGAGACACGCAACAGCTAGTTATTATTTAGTTTTTGAGCGATAGATATGTATGACAAATACTTAGCAATATGATGCCTTTCAACTACTAGTATGTTACTAGGTTGAGTCGATCAGAGGACAGACAGAGATATCCGGGGTTGGGATTAGATGAGAGAATGGAAAAAACCGAAGGATTTCCTTTTGTCTTACTATTCAATGGAAATTTACACAGCTATGTCCTGGTTAAATTTTCATTACAATGTTGACTCTTAAAGTAGCTAAGTCTCTAACTCAATATCATCGAAAGTCTTCGACGTTGAAAACACAAATTATTTGTAAATTTAAATCAACATTGATAGTGTGGTCTTACCAGGAAAAGATGGGTTTCTGATATCCAATATTTAAGACGAAATAATTATTTTACCATTGGTACACGAATCGTGTACCATACGGCGTTTCAGAATCATTTTCAGCTAGGGACCCAAAGAACAAGGCTAGGTATACTCCACATTACATCTCAAACGGTGAGCATGCGCAATAAATACTATGTAGACTGGAATATCCAGACGCTACATATATTGTGATTCAATTGAGACTTCTGGTGTACTTCGCCAAACATAAGTGATTTTATATTCGACTGAAAACGGAAACGATTGAATGTAAATCAGTTTCTATACATTCATATTACATTATTATATGGCTTGCGACCCATCTTTTGCGAGATATCTTTTACTTCCTATATCCAGAAGTTGCAAAATATTGAACCCAGTATTCGTGTCTAACTGTATGACTTACCATTTTTAAATTTCAAACTAAGAAATCTAATATTAAATAAAATGGTAGGTCAAAAATCTTGCACAATATGGTGCATCAATTATTAAATAAAATACTGACCGTTCTTGAAATAATAGTTCAAAAGTAGATAATGCATAATGAATATGTTGAAAATGTCAATCAAAATACTTAATTCTGTGCGAATGTATGAGTGGTGACAAAATGTGGCTTAAAACGGCAATTTAATATTTTTTAGTTATATTTTAATGATATTTTAAAATAAAGCCCTAAAACAGATTGTATCTATAACCAGTCCTACCATGTTAAAGAATAATCTTATTAATCCTATAATTCACTATTTGCCAGTTGAGAAATTGGCAAAAATATCATTTTCAACTTCAAATTCAAACGTTTGAAGAAAACAAGGGAGGTAATTCAAGTAATTGTGTTATTATTTTCTGTGTCAGGGATTTCTATGCCTGTGAAATATTGTTCGTGATCGTATAATAGTGAGTTGACAACTTTTTGAGCAAAAGACATAGAAATAATTATGTTTTGACTTTCTTAGAAAATATGAAACTTCGACTTTAAATTGGTTATTATCCTAACTACAGTACTTTAACAACATACTAATATATGTTTAGAATAATAAATAATATATTTAACATTTGAATCCAGAAAAAAACATGATAAAAGAGGGCGTGCAACATAAACCCCGTGGTTAATCGCAACACTAATGCCTTGGACACTTTATGCGAATATTAAACGCCTATAGTTCAGCCGAAGTATGCGCTGCCAAGGTTGCTTGGGTAACCCATGGGACATAAAAGGCAAATGTGTCTGAGTCAATTATTATTCTGAAATTAGTCATATTATGTCCATGGAGGTCGCCATTTTGTCATGTAAAGCTTTCAATTTGCTGAATAATTCAAAAAGTCGCGATACTCTTCGTCGGAATATATACATTCGCCGAACGAATCGGCAACGACAAAATATTTGGCCGATAATTATTAAACATGTTTGATATTGGTGAATGCTGTCGGCCGAAGCTTGTACGAATGTCACAAGTCCGGATACAATATAGGCGAATGGTTCGGCGTAAAATTTGCCTAGTGTGTCCTAGGCACAAGTTAAGGCCGGCATCCCGCATGACTTGTTTTGAGTGTTTAAGTGTCACGCCATGTAGCGTAAATGATTATTTCCGGTTGTATTTTGGTATGAAACATATCAACATGTATACATGCTACCGGTCGACAGGTTTATAGCAGCATAACTATACTCATACAGATGGTACTATTCGTCGTAATCGAATGGCCATTCCCTTTGTGATGCATAGACTTTATCTCTTCCGAAATAGTAGTGGGTATTGTTGTCAATGCCGCATCCTTAGGCATCCTTGAGATACAGCGATCAAATATTGCTAAAGGTAAATCGTCTTTAAGAAACAAATCGAAGTTAAGGTATACCATACGACATAAACCCTATACTAGTTCAAAAGTGTACTACCGGCATCGGTCACTTAATTGGGAACATTCTTCCAGGGCAGTAGTATGAGGGCCTGTACAGCCACGCACGTGCGCGCATGCGCGGTGCATGTATGTGCGTGCATGCGCGTGCACGTGACCTTGCACTGGATGACCTTTAGCACGTGCGTGACCGTGACCTTGCACTGGATGACCCCCTGGCACGTGCGTGACCGTGACCTTGCACGTGCGTGACCCCTTGCACGTACGGAGAGAAAGAGGGCGCGCGCGGGAAAAGAGAGAGAGAGAGAGAGAGAGAGAGAAGAAGAAGAAGAAGAAGAAGAAAGGGGAAGAGAGGGAGGGAAGGGGAAACAACTCTTTTACATTGATTAAGTTGGCCCTGAAAAGGGCCGTTGGTTGGCCCTGAAAAGGGCCGTTGTCCTCACTCAAATGTGAGGGTACGACGCACTTTATGTCGGTTGCGTCTAATGGCCTCCACTAATTCGGGAGGAGGTCTTTTCCTGGGAGGTGTTTTTAATACCTCGTCAGGTAAGACAAAGATATCGTCAGGGGTAATCACGGCAAGCGTGTGACCCCTGAGATACATGAGAGTATCCGTGCTGTGGTTGTCTTCGATGCGTAACACCGGAGCATCCATTCTGATACTGATAGAGAGACTGGTGTTGTACCGTTTTATGATCGTAAGGACGAATCCATTTGATATGACGTCACGGACGAGTCCATTCATGGAGTGACGTCACAGATAACGTTATGCATCGTAGGTTGAATGTTGGGGGCTAAAAATAGACGTGATGCAACGTTATGCGTACGTTGGAGGCTACATATAGACGTGATGTAACGTTATACAGCGCATGTGCAACGTTATACTACGTAGGGTGTACGATATCGAACGTTTGATGACGTCACGACATACAGGGCATAAAAGGCCGAGAAGCGACAGCTTCGAACATTGATATGCGATCAGCGAGCGAAGCAAGATGAGTTTTACATTACGACCCGTGGATAGACGATACAGTCGATTATTTCGAACCGAATCACTATGTGTGGAGATAGACTTTTTGGAAGATTGGTCCCATGTTCCAGCCAACGATGTACCACAACAACTTCACGACACTTTTGAGGCCATCATCGAGGAAATTCGTCGAACCTTGGACGCCAGAGAAAGTGATTATGTTAGAATCGCCATCAGTCACCCAGGACTCAAAACACCTATTTGGTTACCCTTCCGTGAACATCGTTTGTTAAAGGCCGAAGACGTGTTACAGAAAGTGGCTGCCGTATTACAGAGTAACGAAGAATTTCGTCTAGATCAAAGAATGTCCATGAGTATTTGTCACGTGTCCCTTCCCGATGGTCGAGGTAGCGGTACAAACATGAAGAAGAGACACTGCTCAAATTTCGAAGAATATTTGAAGAAAAAAAGATGCCTGGTCACCATCAAGAATGCCGACGACTTATGTTTTCAGCGAGCTATTGTCGTCGCCCGTCATTATGCCAACAAACAAGACACGCCTGAATGGGAAAGAGAACGAAAGAGACTACAGAGAACAGGACCCCACTCGTGGCAGACCAGAAAAACGGAAGCCCTCGTCGATGCCGTCGGTGGAGCCAGGCAAGCCTGCACGGGGATGGAAACCTGGGAATTGTACGCCAAGTATTTAGGAGAGGCAGGTTACCAACTCAACGTTTTCTCTCGAGCCATCTTTGGGAAGGCGATTTATCGGGGAACAAAACACGTCACAGCCACACCAAAACATCTGAACCTGTATTTACACGACAGGCATTACGACGTCATTACCTCCATGCCCGCCTTTGTGGAAAGGTCGTATTTTTGTGAGACCTGTCAAGTAGGATACAATGCTGCAGAGAATCATTCGTGTCACGTGATGTGTCAAGGATGTAAGACAATGGGTCCACCCTGTCCACCTGATCCCAATACAAAGACGTGTTACCGATGTCATCGTGTGTTTATGAGCCGCCAGTGTTTCGACAATCACCTTGCCACCCGTTCCAGAGCCAAGTGCAGTGTATGTTATCGATGGAAGAAATGCGAGAAATGTCAAAAAGAGTGGGACGTCATCAAGGCTAAGCGAAATTTGGAAGAACACCGATGCGGAGAATACGAATGTTCCATCTGCCGAGAGTGGCACACGGCCGAGAAACAGTTTTGTTACATCCAACCACTGAAATCACCCATCGACATGAATAAAGACCGAAAGATACAAATCGATAAACTACAGAAATCAACATTGACCCGTTTCGTCTTCTTTGACTTTGAATGCCAGCAAGATACCGGTGAGCACATTCCCAACCTATGTGTCCTGCAAACCTGCTGTCACTTTTGTATCGACAATCAAGATCCCTGCGAGCACTGCGACACGTACTGGAATCACCAACGGGAAATTGTGTTTAAAGGCCCAGACACGCTGGACGATGTGGGAAAATGGTTTCTACAACTCGCTGCTCACGGTACGGTGGTAGATGGTCGGAAACATGACAGTCACGAATCGAGTCCCGTGATTGCCGTGGCTCATAACTTTAAAGGTTACGACGGACTGCTGATTTTACAGACGCTGCACAAACATTCCGTGGCGCAACCCGAAGTGATTATGAATGGTGGTAAAGCGATGACGATCACTGTCGGTACGGTAAAATTCATCGATTCCCTCAACTTTCTACCGATGGCTTTACGGGACATGCCCAAGACCTTTGGCCTGCAAGAACTCAAGAAAGGTTATTTCCCTCACCACTTCAACAAACCGGAGAACGAAGATTACGTGGGCGCCTATCCTCCCGACACCGATTACGATCCGGATGGCATGAGTGTGACTGAACGAGAAAAATTTCACGAGTGGTACCAACAACACAGTCACCACGTCTTTGATTTTCGCCAAGAAATTCTCGCCTACTGCAAAAGTGACGTCGATGTCCTCCGCCGATGCTGTGGCGTGTTTCGAGAGATATTTCTCATGGACACGGGAATCGATCCCTTCGAAAAAAGCTTGACCCTGGCCTCTGCCTGCAGCCGCGTGTTACGCACGCACTACCTCAAGAAAGACACCCTCGTCGTCATTCCTCGAGCCCTGATGCAAGAGCCGAAACCTGGTAAGGACTGGCACCGCTTCCAGCCTCGACAACAGTCCAACAAAGCCCTTCGATGGTTGGAATGGGAACAACATCGACAGACCATGGCAGCTTTCCGAAACCAGACCCCACTACCCAACATTCGACACGCCCGTAACGGTAGTGAATGCCGAGTTGGCCCTTATAGTTTAGATGGCATGGACACGACCACGGGTACGGTGTACGAGTTTCACGGGTGTGCCTTTCACGGTTGTCCCAAATGTTATCCGGGTCCCGTCCAAGACCTTCAGCATAAACATCCCTACGATCCATCTCGCAGTATGAGGGACTTGTACCAGAAGACACAAGAACGTCACCGTCGACTCCAGGAACAGTACGGTATGCAGACCATCCGCGTCATGTGGGAGTGTGAACTAGAGGAAGAACGACGCCATGATCCCGAGATGGACGGATTTTTACAAGGCTTGGAAGATCAGCAATGGCCCGCTCCCGAACCTCTGATGCCCCGCAACGCTTTCTTCGGCGGAAGAACCAATGCCATCCAACTGTTGGTGAACGAGTCGGTGGAAGACATGCGCTACATCGACGTGGTGTCCTTGTACCCCTACATCTGCAAGTACGGTACCTTTCCCATCAAGGAACCCACGATCGTCACACAGCCCGACCAAGACCAGTGGCAACAGTACGAAGGATTGATCCAGTGTTCCGTCTTGCCGCCCCGTGGCCTGTACCATCCGGTGCTCCCGTTTCGGCGCAAACAGAAATTGGTGTTTGCCCTGTGTCGAAGCTGCGTCGACGAACACATGCAACAAGGGGAGATTGCCGAATACCAACCGTGTGGGCACACCGACGAACAGCGAGCCTGGGTGGGTACGTTTGTCACCCTGGAACTGAAGAAAGCGGTGGCCCTAGGATACAAAGTACTAAAAGTCTACGAAGTCTGGCACTGGAAAGAATTCAGCACTTACGACCCCGAGGCCAAAACGGGCGGTCTGTTTACGGGGTACATTAATCACTACCTCAAGAAGAAGATGGAAAGCAGCGGTTATCCCGACACCTGCCACACCGAAGAAGACAAGACCCGCTTCGTCAACGACGTGTACGACACGGAAGGTATTCGTCTGGATCCCGCGTCGATAAAACCTAACAAAGGAATGCGGGCTTTTAGCAAGTTACAATTGAACACAGCATGGGGTAAATTCGGACAGAGAGACAACTTTCCCAAGACCGAGTACATCACGGAGCCCAGCGTCTATTTTGAAAAAATGTTGGACGTGACCCAGACCGTACGAGATGTGCAGTTAGTGAACGATAACATGGTCTTGATGGAAACGCTGAAAAAAGAAGAACACGTGGCACCCTGTCCCATCACCAACGTGGTTATCGCCGCCTTTGTCACGGCTCAAGCTCGTTTGAAACTCTATTCCGTCTTGGAAAAGTTGGGAGAGCGCGTTTGCTATTTTGACACCGATAGCGTCATCTACCAATACCACGCCACGTCATGGAATCCCCCGGAAGGTTCTAGTTTGGGTCAGTGGAAGAACGAGTTGCCCGAAGATGTCACCATTCGAGAATTTGTTAGCGGAGGGCCAAAGAATTACGCGTACCGCCAGAGCGATGGTAAAACTGTATGTAAAGTCCGGGGATTCACCTTGAATTACCGTGCCTCCCAGCAGCTGAATTACGCCATCATGAAGGAGAATGTACGGCACGTCCATCAAAACGAACCTCTGGTCATAGCCAATCCGTTCAAGATTACCAGATCACGTGACCGCCGTCTTTGGACACGCCCCGAGAACAAACGATATAAAATCGTGTATGACAAACGGTTTGTTCAATTCAATGACGATGGCCAACCGAGCAACACTTACCCCTATGGATACTGACTTGCGGGTCTCAGGACGATGGCGAACAAACAAAGAAGATGACGAACCGGCAGAAAATTTGATCGAGAAACTTAGACAACGATGGCTCAACTTTCGAGTGTTGAAATGTTTCCTGCCCATTATAGAAGAAAGGCAACACGAAGAGTGTATCGGCTGCAAGTACGAACATCCCAGTCAGAGATACCACTCTTGTCTGGGACTAGGCGTTTCTTCCATAACGGGTCAACCCTCGCATCCCGTGGACGATTACAATCACTACCTTTGGGTGGACGAGCCGAAACTGCAAGACATCGATAACGTGCTAGGCAGTATGATGGACGATCCACGGGATCAAGTCAAGACGTGGGAGGACGAACAACGATGGCGAGAAGACGTCGAGAAAGCCTTGAAAAAGTTCTGGACGGTGGTACCGGGCTTTAAGACCGCGTTGATCAAACGCAAAGACGAGTTTGTCGAACAGAAAGAAGACCCCATACGCCAGTGGATGGACGGCTTGCCGAAGAAAAAGAAACGATGGTCTCTGGATCAAATGGATATCAATGTCATGTCCGGCAACATGGGAGAAGGCTGGGAATGTATTGGCAGACATCTGGGGATCAGAGAAGCGCGAATCAGTCAAGCCAAGATGAGTCATCCCAACAACGCGCGCATGCAAATCTTCACCGTGTTCAACCATTGGCGACAAAAACACGGTAATCGAGCCGACCTGATGACGTTGTTGGAAGCCTGTCACGTGAGTGAAGCCTTGATCGATTGGGACGAAGTGAAAAAGTACGTGGAAAGCCTGGAAATCATAGACTAAACAACGAACCAATCAAAACGAAGGAAAAGAAAGAACCAATCAAAAGCGAGTGACGTCACGACCAAGACTATAAGAAGCGAAGTGTCAGACTGAAATTTCATTCTGCTCTCGATGGCTAGTCAAGCTTGTTTCTCCTGTAACAATGTCGGACACTGGTATAGAGACTGCCCTACTCGTTCCCAACAGCAGCAACGAAAACCAAGACAAGACAGACCAGCCTATGGTTCCTATGGAAGTTGTTACCTCTGCGGAGAACCAGGACACTGGGCACCCCAGTGTGGAAAACGAACAGAAGCCCAAAAAGCGAAGAGTGATGAAGAAAGAAAAGAAACTGTCAAAAGAAAGTGTTACGGAATCAAGAGACCCACCGACGAAAATCACAAGTGCCTCAACTGTGGACAGCTCGGACACGGCCTGCTCGAGTGCCAAGAAGAAATCCAAACAGAAAACAACTTTGAAGCCGTTGCCAGTCGCATGTTCGACAACAACATCGACATGCCCAGAGACAACACCCGCAGTCAGCGATACTGGTACTGGTGCGGAGAAGCGTTCGAGCTCTACAGACGATACAAAGAAAAAAAGAAAACAGCCGACGAAACTTTCTATTCCACCCACTATTCTCCCGACTACCAGTGAAAACGGTGAAACTTCGAACGGTGAAATCCCGAAGACGGCTGTCCTCTTGTTGGCAGAGAAGGAAGCAGAAAGTTTTTCCCGAGCACTCATCCAATATGCGGGTCCGAGAGATATGACCGAAGTCTTGTCGTATCCCCCTTGTTTCGATATGAGTGAATGGATACCCGTCGTCGTCACGTTTGCTGAAGTGGAAGACTGGCACCCACACGACACGATGCAGAAGCTTTTGGGACATGTGTATTGGATTCCTCGCGTCCTGAGAAATGTACCCTGGGTGAGACAAGAGATCCTGAAGAGAGAACGCGATAACTAACAGTTTTTTCTTTTCCTTTGTATGATATGTTCTATTGAATGTTCTTTTCCTTTGTATGATATGTTTGTTGCATTGAATGTTCTTTTTGTATTTTTAGTAAAATAAATTGTGTTCTAATTTCACTCCATGTCTGTTGTTCTGGCGCGAAGGTATAAAAGGCAGGGGAAAAGGGAATGGGGGAAAACAGTGCAAGATGGATGTGACGTTCAAACATCCCTTTACCATGTTAGTCAGTGGTCCAACGGGTGTTGGGAAAACGGTCTTTGTGCAGAAGTTTCTTCAAGCGTCCCTGTTCGACGTCCCTCCTCAACGTATCGTGTGGGCTTATGGCGAATGGCAAGAGAGTTACGATCGCTTTCCCTACACTTATGTCAAAGGTTTGACGGATATTGACGACGTGATGGGTCAAGTCAAAGGTCCACAAGTCTTAGTCGTGGACGATTTGATGGGAGAAGACACGGAGATATTGCAAAAGTGGTTCACGAAAAAGAGTCATCACCACGACACGAGTGTCATTTACATTGTGCAAAACTTGTTTGACAAGCAACAGCGTACCATCAGTCTGAATGCCCATTACCTGGTCTTGTTCAAAAATCCCCGTGACGCCTCGCAAATTGGTGTGTTGGCCCGTCAGATGTACCCTTCCCGTTCCAAGTATATGCAAGAAGCTTATGAAGATGCGACGAGTACCCCTCGCAGTTACTTACTCGTTGATTTGAAGCCCGACACACCCGAAGCTTTGCGACTGAGATCCAACATTTTACCCCAAGAGGAACCACCCATCGTCTACGTCCAAAAAGTATAAAAGGGGGACCTGTACCTCGAATTGACTCTTGTTTGTCACGATGGCTCGTACGAAGAATACGCAGAGGAAACACCCACCTCCCACCCTTCCCAGGGCGACGTTCCCGACGTTGGCACCGGACCTTCGTGATCCTACGGTACGAAGTCAGACTCGCCCGAGAATGAGGGCACCCAGAACACAGTGGTCACCCCCGTCGTTGACACCACCCACGAGTCCCATGTCTCCTTTACCGGCCACACCACCACGTCTCACCTTACCGGTCACACCTCCACGCCCCACGTCACCACCTTCCCCTGCTCGGTCTCTCTCCCCGATCTTTCGCAGACCACGAAGAGAAAAGAAGAGTTCTATGAAAGGACTCAAGTCCTTCATTCGCAAGTTACAACATCTGACTCCCGATATGGCTTATGGGCAGTTGGTCAAGAATACGGGCCGGGCACGTATTGGATTGTTGCAGTGGTTCAAGTTGGCGGCCAACCATTTGCTGAAGGGTAACATTCAGCCACTGCACGCTCAACACAAGAAATGGGTGGAACGAAATCGACAAGTGTTGACCCAACTGACGGAGAGAAACATGCCGACGACCGAAAAACTCTCCCTGATCATGAAACCTGGGGGACGTGGATTTTTTGGGGGTGTGTTGATTCGTATCTTGCTGCGATGGAAGGAAAGACTGCAAGAGGAAAGAAACAAGAAACGAAATCAATTCGTTCGACGGACCGCACAGCGCGGAAGGGGACTGAGTACCGAAGAATTGAACAAACATCGAGCGTTGCTTCGCAAACTGAGTAATGTTCCACCCGACGTCAAACGGCGACTTGTCGATCAACAGGGCGGTGCCATCGGTGCATTGCTGGCCATGGCCCTCCCGGCTTTGGCCCCCTTGGTATCTAAACTATTGGGTGGACAACAGGGTGGTAAACATCCCTTCCTTAGACAGCGCGATAGAGCGAATGCTATGGCTGCCGAGCTATCTAAACTATTTGGTGGATAACCCAGGGAACAGAAAGGTATAAAAAGGGGACCGGAGAACGACCCCGAGCTCAGTCATGGAGACACTGCGGTATCTCTTGAACACTGCACCGAAAGACCGTCCCCTTTTACTCGAGACCCAACCCATTGTCGACGGTGTATGTGAGTGTATTGGAAACCTGATTCGCGGCAACGTTCCTGTGACCGACAAAGAAGTCAAGCGCTTGAAAAAGGACGCCCCCTTGCTACGACGTTTGGGCACGTCTAAAACACCTTGGAAGACCCGTCGGCGACTTCTGAAGCAACAGAAAGGGGGTTTCTTCACCCGATTGTTTCGGTCCTTTCCCAAAGATGAAATTCGCCAAGAAAATGAAACTGGTACCCTTCGAGGGACTCCCCGACGTCAAACCCGTCGAAGTCAGGCCAGTCGAACCCGTGTACGATCGAGATCCTCTGCAGCAGGCCGTCGAAAATGTCCACCAAGACATGCAACACGTGCTAAACGATCCCACCCTAACCGACGAAAATAAAATGCAGCGTTACGGACAGTTGTTACATCGTTATCAAACGATGCAAAGGAAAAGAAAACAGGTTGTTCCCTTGTTGGACGAAAACATACCCGAGTCAAGAGTAGAAGAAAATTCGGAGGCACCCATCCTGGAGTCGGTCCCTCGACCCTATCAACATCGAGCTCGTCTTTTGTTGAAACACATGAAAGAAAAGACACCTTGGTCGTGGAACGAGAACTTGGAATTGGTTCGGAATGGGGTACCCGTACCCAACACCAATGCCATTGACATTGTGAACGATTTGGTTCGTCGGCGAAAGAATACCCAGGCTCCCGTGGGATGGTTTGGCGTGATGCAAAGTTTGAAGGCCACGAACGTACCGCGCGAAGCCATCGGGAATCAAGAACGATGGAACGTATTGTCCACGCCACCGACACGGACTCCGCCGCGACGCCCGAGAAAGAAGAAAATCTCCAGTACGGATACCCCTAGTACATCTACCAGAAGATGGCTCTCCTTGCAAAAACTATAAATAGCCTGTTCATAGGGACACCTGCTGAAACATGGAACGAAAGCTGAAGAAAGTGTATTACGACCCGAACCACCCGGCCGCTTTCGGTGGCGCTCTGGGCCTTCACAAAGCTACCGGTGTGTCCTTGGACAAAGTCAAGGCATGGTTGAAACAACAAAGGGCGTACACCTTGCACAAACCATTGAAAAAGAAATTCTCGCGGTCTCCCACGGTGGTGGCCGGCATAGATCATCAGTGGCAAGCCGATTTGAGCGATATGTCGGCCTTGGCCAAACAGAATGAGGGATACCGGTATTTGCTGTGCGTCATCGACGTGTTTTCCAAGTACGCTTGGGTGTTGCCCCTCAAAAACAAGACGGGGGACAGTTTGGTGGATGCCTTTCGTCAAATCTTTCAAAGTCGACAACCCCTGCGACTTCAAACGGACAAAGGTACCGAATTCCTCAATCGAAAAATGCAAGCGTACCTGAAGAAGAAAAAAATTCATTTTTTCGTGACACACAACGTCGAAACCAAAGCCAGTGTGGTCGAACGATTTCAACGGACCCTGAAAGAACGCATGTGGCGATACTTTACTCATCGACAAACACAACGGTACATTGACGTACTAGACGACCTGGTTCGAGCTTACAATGCTAGACGACATCGGACCATCGGAATGGCGCCCAAAGACGTTCGCCCCGAACACGAGTGGATGTTGACAACGCCTCCTCCACGTCCCCCGAAAAAGAAAAAATCAATGGACATTGGTACGACCGTACGTTTGGCTTTGCCGAAACATGGTGCCTTCGACAAAGGTTACTGGCCCAACTGGACTCTGGAAACGTTCAACGTCGCACCCAACGTCGGTCCCGGTTACAAACTGTTGGACGAAAGAGGCGAACCCATACAGGGCACCTTCTATCCCGAAGAATTGCAAGCGGTCCAAGTCAACGACGATGAGATCTTTCCCATCGAAAGAGTACTCGAAAGAAAAAAAGACAAAGTATTGGTGAAATGGTTGGGCTATCCGGCGAGTTTTAATTCGTGGATCGACAGGACCAGTCTCCAAAACGTATAAATAGGAGCGACAGACGCCGACATCAGTCAACATGCAAGACGAAACCACGTCTACGTCCGCGAGTGCCCACAATTGGTCACTCTTGGGAAAACGTGTGCCACAAGCGGAAATCGTCTTTTTCTGTCAAGTGATTTTAGTGTACGTCGTGGCGGGAGTTTCTTTGTCCCAACTGGCTTTCAAACCCGACGGTTCGCAGACCACGTTGTGGACGGCCTTGCTCTCCAGTACCTTGGGTTACCTGTTACCTTCTCCAACCTTGAAAACCAAACATAATGAACAACGACCGGCCCTTTTACCTCACGCTCCCTAGTGACAGTTCCATGTCGTGGTATCCCGACAACAAAGTCTCCACGTATCATACACATCTGGACCCGCCACTTCTCGTCGATCACCGGGAATGGGAAGTGGGTCTGTCCATGATCACGTTACCTGACCAATGGCAAAACATCGATCAACGAGACAACACGATCGGCTTACGCATTCATCCATGGTCGCCCCCGAGCGACGAACCCGAAGTAAAGATATGCCGGGACCGCCACAGAATCGACCCGTCGAATTGTTTCAAAGGTGTAAAGGGTGATGAGATCAAGGGATCCATCGAAATGGAAACGCACATCAAGAGTGACGACTACGACTCGCTGAGGCATATCCTGACTGTCCTGAACACCAGACTGAATGATTTGTGGAACCTGCCTCCCATCTACAATCATTTGGCCCATAAACCCGTTCGTTTGGATCCCAATAACAAGGAAATGACCGACCACGAGAAGCAAGAGCAGACCGAGTACGAAACTCGAGAGGTGATGCGCCAAGGGGCCGTATCAAGAGGTCCCTTCGTGTCTTTCAAGAGAGACAACACCAACGACAAAGTGTATCTGAAGATCAATCACGTGCAGTCGCTTTTCTGGTTTGACGTGTTGCCGAAAATCGAACTTCGTCTGTGTGGACCCATCGTGTCCATGTTGGGATGGCCTGGAAACGAACTGTTGGTTTCCCTGCAGTCAATCGATATGACCGGCGCCGATGGCCAAAGTCTACGGTATTTCTACGCCCACCACACCCCAAATCTTCAAATCCAGTACGATCTGTTTTACATCTACACGGACATTATCGAACCCCAGACCGTGGGTGACGTGAAGGCTACCTTGTTGGACGTGATTCCCAGTCGACGATTGTATCACCGCCCCGCCAGGATTCACTACTTACCTCTGAAGTACAGTCGACTAAGCTCCATTGGTCTCTATATAAGGAACGGAATGGGGAAAGCCGTGCCATTTCTCGACGGTAAGGTGGTGACCCAACTTCATTTTCGCCGCCGGTGATGATTCGAGTGTACAAAGGTGGAGTGCTCAGACAGCGAGGGGCTGGCAATGGTCTGGTGGTGTACAGGGGAGGAATTCTGAGACAACAGGGTGCCGGTCGATGGTCGGGGTTATTGAATGCCGTCAAATCGGTCGGGAAGACCTTGTGGTCGGCCGGTAAAGCTGCCGTGAAAAAGAATGTGGCCCAAGTGTTACCCAAAGTGGGGCAAAGCGTGCTCGACGCCGTCAGTGGTCGTGAAAAATGGAACTGGAAGAAAGTCGCCCAGGACACGCTTCGCCCCGCGGTGTCAAACACGATGTCCGACACACTCAAGAACGTGGTCGCCCACCTGGAACCTATAAAAGACCCCTCACGAACCCCGTCCACTTCACATCGTCCGAAGAGGAAGAAGAAGACACAGGTCACCTCTCACAAGCGACGTAAACTAGATATCTTCGACCATGGCTACGCAGGTAATGCGCAATGATTCCTGTCCCTGCGCGCGAGACGAATTGCAGGATTTGTTCAGTGTACCCGACACGCAGACGGCCATAAACAAGGTGACGAAAATCAGAAAGTATCCACTGACGCCCGACTTGAACCACGACGGACCCATCGAATTTTATATTTCCAATGCCACCACCGATTTCATCGACCTGGCCAACATGACACTGCACGTGGCCCTGAAGGTGACCAAGAACAACGGGGATGACCTGGACGCGGATAGTCAAGTCGCACCCATTAACAACTTGTTTCATTCGTTGTTTAAAGACGTCAAATTACGCCTGGGAAAGGATGCCGAAACTTTGGTCACCACCTCTCTGCCCACCTATCCCTACCGGGCTTACTTGGAGAATTTGCTGAGTTTCGGTAAGGGAGCCAAGAACGACCATCTGTCGAAACAAGTCCTGTGGGAAAAAGATACCGCCGGGCAGTTCAATTCCACGAAATCCGTCGCCACCGCCGGAGACGGTGGACGACAGGCTCCGAGTAACAAAGGATTGGAACAACGCCAGAAAACCATCGCTGCCAGTCGCACCTTTGAATTGCAGTCGCGTCTACACTTGGACATGTGTTTACAAGATCGGTATCTGCTGGACGGTGTGGACTTGCGGTTGAAATTGGAAAAGCAATCCCCGAAATTTTTTCTGATGTACGGCGAAGGCAACGATGCCGAAGACTACAAAGTCGAGTTCACTAAAGCCTACCTGGATATCCCGTTCGTCACTCTGGCTCCCAGTACCTACACACGGGTGGCCGCGCAACTTCAATCGTCCAACGCCAAGTATCCCCTGAAACGCGTGGTGGTCCGCGACATGGTCATTCCCGACAATCGTGCCAGTCACGTCCTAGACAATCTGTTTGTCAACGAAAGCCTTCCCAAGAGATTAATCGTGGGTATGGTACGTAACACGGCCTACGACGGAAGAAAAAACAGAAATCCCTTCCAATTCGAACACAATCAATTGCAGAACATCAAATTGACCAAGAACGGGGAAATTGTGGACGAATACGACGTCGATTTTCCCCAGCGACAAGCCATCGCACCATACCTGGATTTGATGAAAAGAGTGGCCGTCTTAAACACCCGAGAAGACCTGGACCTCCCTTTCAACGACTATATCAATGGGTACACTTTGTATTGTTTCGATTTGACCAACGACCACGGAGCCGACGGTAACTACTTTCATCCCAAAGCAGCGGGTAACCTGTCTTTGGAACTCAAGTTCGGTGCGGCCCCGACCAATCACCTCAGTCTTGTTCTGTTTGCCGAATACGACAATGTCTTGGAAATCGACGCCAACCGACAAGTCATCACAGATTGGTGAGGCTCTCTCCAATCGACAACTGACACGGGCTTTAGAAAAACACCTCCCCTCTAACGTGTTCGGGGGCGTGTGGGCTCGTAATCATCTGGATATACTGCGCCCGACCTCGTACCCCAAAGCCTACGTTATCAACACGGACGACGAAGATCAACCCGGTAGACACTGGACCGTGTTTGTGTGCGAAGGACCAGATCACATTACCTTCTTCGATTCCTACGGGTGTCCCCCTGATGTTTACGGAGAAGCCTTTCGACGTTTCGTGCAAGATCTACAACTCCACTACCAACCCCGATGGATTCAGGGACTCGAGAGTGTCGTCTGCGGCCATTATTGTTTGTATTATTTGTGTCATCGGTTTCACGTTCCCTCCCCGCACGCCCTTTCGGTGTTCGGGCACGTGTATCGTGTGAACGATATACTCGTCGAACAATGGGCTAGGGATCATTTTCCCGACTTGCAAAAAGACCAGAAGAAGGGACAACGATGTCGATGCTTTTTTGCTCTGTAAATATGTTCAAGTTCAATTAAATTTGTGTTCTATGCCTTTGTGTTCAATTTTGTGTTGAATAAAATGCTTTGTAAATATGTTCAATAAAATGTCGACAACATATCACGTGTCTGTTGTTTGTGACGTCATGTGACGTCATGCTATTCTGATTGGTGGAAAATGGTATCGTCCCAACACCTTAGACTCGTCCCGTCTCGAGCTATAAATAGGAGTGTCAAAGCCCAAAGAAGTCACAAGCAAAATGGATCGAAAAGACAAACGATTTTGCGCTACTTGTCGGGGGTATTACCCCATGTTTAGGGGGAATCGGCCCGATGCCGATTACTTGGTCTGTTTTTGGTGTGGGACAGAAATTGGGAACACCTGTCATAGGCGGTCAAAGCATTCGGTGAAATGCACCAAGAAGCCGAATCGGTGGGAGCAGCCGAAGTGCTCCTGCTAACCCACACATTGTGTGGACCAACGGCCCTTTTCAGGGCCAACTTAATCAATGTAAAAGAGTTGTTTCCCCTTCCCTCCCTCTCTTCCCCTTTCTTCTTCTTCTTCTTCTCTCTCTCTCTCTCTCTCTCTCTCTCTCTTTTCCCGCGCGCGCCCTCTTTCTCTCCGTACGTGCAAGGGGTCACGCACGTGCAAGGTCACGGTCACGCACGTGCCAGGGGGTCATCCAGTGCAAGGTCACGGTCACGCACGTGCTAAAGGTCATCCAGTGCAAGGTCACGTGCACGCGCATGCACGCACATACATGCACCGCGCATGCGCGCACGTGCGTGGCTGTACAGGCCCTCATACTACTAGGGCTTACACCACTTATACATCACCAGATCAACCAGTTAGTTGTATAAACTGAAATTCCTATACGAAATATGCTGCGATTAATATCACCAACTTAAAGACCAAAAAAGATGTCCTTTATGTAAGATTTTTTAAGGTAAAACAAATCTATCAGCACACTTTCAGAACATAACCTATTCACCTCCGAAATTTGGCTAGATATTCAACTATAAGAGAGCATGAATGTTTCATGCCAAATTTCACTGATTTATCTGTGTAAGGTCTAATACATTTTAATGTTCACACTAATGGGGTACATACCATAATAATATATTTTGGGTTTACGCCAGTTGTCTCAATTTAGCTGGTGTTTTCATCAGCTTGTCATCATGAATCATGGTATCATTTGTGTTTACATCCTTGTTGACTGATTCGACAAACCACGTGAATAATTTATGGTCAAGGTCAAGAAGAAAGCCAAAAAAGGACCAAATCAATCTATATATCTACACAAATTAAAATACAATGATTTAAATAAAAACAAAATGTAAAGTTTTAATAAAGGTAAACTTCCAAACCAAAACAACATAGCTTTCGTCGGCTCTCTAAATACGAAACTGTATTCAATATACAAAAGTAAAATAAAAACAAATGCGAGCATAGGCTACAATGGACTTGGAACCGAGTATGCCGTTATCGCAGCCATTTTTGAACAGCGTAGTCCGTCAAACGATGCGTAATTGTCCGAGGAGAAACAAGCATGCCATGTTTCATGTCGATGGTACAGTGAATTGCTGGAGCCTTAAGCGTTTTTCGAAGAGCGTAGCCGCAAAAATTAACAAGAGTAGCTCTTGTAGTCTCGTCCGTAGTACAAAATTGGGTTGACTATGTGAGACATGGTATCAAATTGTCCGTAGTATTAATTGGGTATAGTTGTAATATAGTATAAGAGGAAGCAGGATTTGATCAATCATCATCTCTGACCTCCATATTTATTACTATTTACTCATCAAATAACCATGCCAGGAATGCGCGGGAATTAATAACACAATGTTTCGCACCCTAATCTAGGCTTTGATATTCTAGTTTGTAAATTATAATATGAGCTATTTAGACAATCATTGTATTAGTACTAATAAAACCAGTGATAGTCTAGTATATGAATGTAACAATAGTCTGTTATTGTGTTTATCTAGTTGTACACTACATACAGTAAGTCTGTTTATATTTTTGCTTTTATTCATATTGGTGTATAGACTTTAGACACACATGATGTACAATGCATGCTTGTAAACTACCGTTTTCTCGATGGAATATAGCAAATCAATGACTGGATGTGCATATTTCAGATCAACAATTGTGTCGAACAGATCGTACTCTCCGCGGGTCAAAGTTTATTTTTTTGTTTATATTATCGAATAGGGAGTGCATTCATTGATTGGGGTCATTAAACGTTTCCAATGCGCCAATTGTTATTTAGAGGTTATATAATGCAGCTCTGGGGCAAGATTGGGAATGGGGAAAGAGTAATTTTCAGTCCCCATCGCCGTCGTTAAAGGCGCGGTCTTGCATTTTGGTGTACAATGTATACAGTGTCTGATGGAAAGATTCTAACGTACCGAAATTGCTGTTTTCGTTGCTTGCTACTTTAAGTGTAATTCCGTCCCATCAACAAATGATATTTAACATTAACTCAGTGGGTATGGTATTAGCTCAATTTCCTGTGTTGGCAGAGGACGTTCCTCGAGACCCAGGGGAGTTGGATGACCGAATGGTTAGCACATGCGCGTTGTATCATAAGGTCTGTCCATTGAATCGACTGACGTGGTTTGGATTCCCTGGTTTTACTTGACTAGGAGTTGGGTCGTCTGACCAACCTCGTGGGTTTTCTCTGGGTCCCTCCGTTTCCTCCCACTGCTAAAGACCCCTACGCACTACCTAATATTGAAATAAAATTGAATTATGTGTTAGTCCCGAAATGACCTAGTTTATGTCGAATGGGCGTTATCCTTATTTATGAATCTATATCTAATGTTTCCTGGACACAAACTCCAAATCTTTTGTGGTTCTGACTGTTTTGATATCTTCCCCTTCTTAGGAATATTCTGCTTTCTGTTTAATAGACTCTTTGGTATCTCATGGAATTTACAGCCGACGAGTATGTTTTTTTTATAAAACTCTATTATAGATATAAAAGTGTTGTTTTGTTTTTATCGATGACCTAAATAGTCCTATACAACAAACTATGTAAATAAATATAATATATATACATATGTATTTTATGGAATGTCATCTTTATGTTATGGTGTATAGACTGTAATATATTGATTGTTCTGTATATTTCAGTAGGGGAAGTTGACATGCCAGCTAACAGAAACTTAACGTTAGATTTAAAACCAGGTATGTATAGCATCAATATTTTGTTAAACACACAGCATCATTTTTATACAATAATACCACGGATTTGTTACACAACGTTTCGGCAATTAGTGCCCTTTTATCAGCCTCAACCGTGTACTGTAACAATCCATGTGTGTTTTCATTGTGCTCATTCGCTAAATGCCATTGTGTTCATTCGCTAAACATGAAACTTAAAGGGACATTATGGAAGATTAGATAACGAGTTGACTGTTCTCGCTATAATAATTAAAAATAAATAACGTATATAGAATATGCTGAAAATTTCCGTCAAATTTCTCCTCTCTGAAACGAGATATTAGCTTTTGAATTTTAGGCTAACCTCGATCATCATTACTAAAGTCGGTGCGTTAAAATAAAACCAAAAAACGTCTGCATTATTGATTTAATTATTTTTCGAAAATAGGTATTTTCAATAATTGGCGGTGGCAACGAGAGTTGAATATGGTCTGGATGAATTACTTGATGTCTAATTAATAATTTAGATAACATTTCAGGCCTAAATAAAGATTTGCAATAGATATATAGACTTTGACCTTGCGTATTGTATGTTGAACAGTGTACGAACCCAAAATTAACCCTCTCTCAACATGCGGTGTCGTTATAACGATCGTTAACTGGCTCCGGACTGATTCACCCTTTATTCTAAGACAACAAAATACTAACACTTGAAAACCTGTGGTTAAAATCAAGATGCCAGATACGAAGGTGGTAGGGATGGAATCATCCTACTTAGCGTGCATCCGTCGCAATTCCTGCTTTTTGCCTTTGAGATATTTCAACTGATTAATTAAACTCGAATTTCAAAAGGAAACCTCTAAGAATAAATGAAAGTCTAATGCAGAATAAATTACCATGACAGATTGATTAATATAAAGACTATTTGAAAGTATATTGCTGCCTAGGGCATCAGAAACAATTTTTTATAAAACATATCAGATTTAGTTAAAGATGCATTATGTAATATGTTGTTATTGCTTCATTGTCCGTGTTTAGTTTGTGACTTGTCCGCAGGTTTGTCTTTTTTGTCTTTGTTTGCGGTCGTCTTGTATTTATCGTAAAAACTTATGGTTTCAATAAGACATTTCGTCTTACGATAAGCCCATAATAAATTTTGTTTATTATCTTGTCAAAACCTCAAGCACAAATAGCTTCTCTCAGAATAAAGTAATTTTACTAAATTGTTCAATATATTTGATTTATAATTCTCTATTTTTGAACTGTTATAGCTTTTTTTTAAATGCATCTTCAATACCGTAAATAACGATACCAGTTCGCTTTTGAATAACATTTTCATGTCAGCAGCAACCAGGCAGGCTATATTGCGCCATAATACATAATTATAAAAAAAACAATTATGATAGACTAGTTAATGAAATTAAAAACAAGACCTAGTATTAAAAATTGAAAATGACACAAAAAACATGGATTTTAATATTTACTATTATAATTTAGTATGAAAGGTTGTCTTTTAAAAGAATAAAGCGCTTTACGATCTAGATCCGACTTGGCAAATAACTGACAGCCATCTGTAATAATTTGATCTAATGTTCTTGAGATTATTACACTCAAAACTACGTTTAAATGCAAATATCTACTAACTACCTATGTAAAAGACATTCTTAGCATATTTCAGCTGTTGTTAGATCATTTAAATAACACGACCATACAATCCTTATTGATTAAAATATTGATCACGTTTCTTTTACAATATGTAAGTTATTTCATTCTGTATCATTTTAATAGCAGGCTCATTAGATACACGGTGGTCCTAATCATTTTAATAACAGGTTCAAATGATACACGGTGGTCCTACGGAAATAATACGTTAGATGATCAATTTAATAGCATTTTCGTTAGATACACGATGGTCCTGTGGAAATAACACGTTAGAGAATATTTTTAATAGAAGTTCCATTGGATACGCGGTGGTCTTATACGGAAAAGCACGTTAGGTAATCATTTTAATAGCAGGTTCATTAGATACACGGCGGTTCTATGGAAATAACACGTATATGATATAGTTTTATTTAACGTCCGCTTCCACTGAAGTGATATCGCAGGCAAAATGTAGATAATCATTTAATTCTCATTTTATACCAAACATATGTTACCTTCACGTGATCTACGACAAATATAAATCTATGCGTTAAGCGATTGTAGGGAGGTTTTTTTTCATTTCGAAATATAATAATTCTTTCTGGTAATTTGCACACATAAGAAATTGTGAATTTTTGTTTTTTAAACCGCAGCTAAAACTGATCCAATGGGGTGATTGGATGTAGGGCTCATACCACTGCACAGTCGCTATGTAGATTATCCATAGGGTGTTGTTGGTTAACTATATGGACACAGATCACCATTAATATCACCATTATTTCCCCATAGACTTTAAACTAAAGGACAATATTGGTGTCAGCCATTATCACACATTGATAGACCTGGTTAAACACTTTCCAAATAATTTCAACACAGAGATCATTGCTAAGATGGATGAGTAAAGGTTTCAACAGTCGGAAGTGACGAAGGCGAAAGAAAACAGTTATCCTTCTATATAAGTTAATATCACTGACTGAAGTGACGAGTGATAACAGATACATGGACGATTTTCTGCTCACTAATAATTCCTTCGAAGACAAAAAATTGTTGTGTGAGACTGTGACAGGATATCTGACAATTAATAAAAAAAAAGTCCGTGCATTACCATGTTTTTATAAGGTATAGAAGCAATAAAAACAAGAGAATGTACAGACTATTTCTATTTTTCTCGTGTTCTCTTATCTAATGACACTCAATTACTTTATTGAATCGTCAGATGCTCTTTTGGTCTTCGAAGGAATTGTTAGTGAGAAGAAATTCGGTCATGTATCTGTTATCACTCGTCAATTCAGTGAGTTATATTATAGAGGTTTATCTCGTATTTTCCTATTGCGTTCGTCACTTCCGATTCACGAAACCTTTATTATGCATTTATCGTAGCAATAATCTTTGAGTTAAAATTATATTTGGAATGTGTTTAACCAGTTCTATCTCATATGTTAAAATGAATGACACCAATATTCTCCTTTAATATCAATTCTTTGACTGGCTCAAACTTTCCCCAAATTTTCGTGGGGTTAAACGTCTTCTACTACAGATGGAGCAAAATGTGGCAAACTCCTGTTCAAAAGCGGGTATGAGGTTCTCCATGAAAATCTTGAGATACACAAACATACATCTTAACGTAGCCAGCCTCTTAACATAAAATCCTGGCAGAATATGTATACATTCGATACCACAAAAGTCAAGAAAAATAGGAGAGAAAGTGGTAAAACAAAGTTGGCAATAAATTCCCCCTATGAACTATGTCCAAATTAGATTTTAAGGCCTGTATTTGGGTCAATAGACATAATTTTGCTTTCCAGTGTGTACGTGACAACCTCGTGGGTTTCCTCTGGGTCCTCCGGTTTCCTCCATCGAGGAATCAAATCTTGTGTTAGTCCTGAAATGGCGATGACCTAGTTTGTGTCTAGTGAACTGAACATAACGCTCTCCCTCTCTCTCTCTCTCTCTCTTTCTTTCTCTCTGATAGTTTTATTGTAGTCAGGCGCGGATCCGCCCCTGGTAGTATACACAGGATGATCGAAATAGAACATCATACTGGTGCAATGAAATGTCTAACATCCTGGTAACAAACTGTGCCCATTGAACTAGTCTATAGAAATTCTCCATATATAAATAATTAGAACAGCATCCTGGTTATTATATGCAAGCCTCTTCAATACAAAAACTCAAAAGACAGGTGCATTTGGTGTGAATGAAGAATTCGTGCTCTGCAGGGGTCAAATATACCGAGATAAATGTTCCAAAAACATTATTGGCAGCCAACTGAAATCACCGTCATGCATTTTTAATTATTACCCATATTAAATTCTTTTTTAAAAAAAGTATGTAATCTCTTACTCTTATTTCAAACCCTAACTATCAGGAAATCGACAAAACGAGAGATAGTGTAGAAGATACCACAAGCTCCTGTTTTGTTAGCCAGCGCTATTGTCACCGAGTCGCTGTGACTCCATTGAATAAATAAATGTAACGGATAATTTTCTTTGCTGGTATCCTAGAATAAATTGCGCTGATCCCCCACACGATTAATTAAGCAATTGAGACCAATTGAACACCAATTTTGTTGCCAGCGTCATGCGCATCGAAATCGTGTCTCCGTCGAATAAATTCAAATTAACCGGAACTTCCTTGAAGGCTATTTTCAGGAATAAATTGCGCTAAGCTAATATAAGAACAGCAATGTACCTAATCACTAATCAGCATGATAAAACTACAGTTAATAAACATACGAAACTCATACGCTGTCAACAGTAGCTTCCTTGCGAACAGACACAAAGCTGATTGACCGGCATTTAATCTCTACGTTTGACCTCTGTCAAGAATTATGAGGAATATTTATTGGCATCCCATTTTCCTATTTAATATGAGTAAATGTGATTAAAAGCCAGACATGTTTTATCAATGTATAGTAATCGGGAAGAGGACGTCAATCTAGTGTAAATGTTATTAATAGTCTGTTTCCCCCTTTTGCATAGCGATTTCATTGACTTTTTGATGTAGAATAGAATGGCAGAATATGATTTCAACTTACAAATATTTTCACTCATAGTTTTGGTAGATATTCATAGAGTAAAGAGGTCGGTTACGTTGAAATGTGGAGCCGACATTGACATGTTGCTGTGGTAAAAAGTGTCCAACCCCATGAAATCTTGGGAGAAAGTTAAGGCCAGTTAAAGAGACGAAAATTAACATTAAAGTCAATGGGGAAATTAATGATATACTGTATTGTGTTGAACCTGGTGTAAAAATGTTGTATGTTGTAGACAGTAATCGTGAGAGTGGATTTAATGACCTGTACTTGTTCAACTTGTGTCTACAACATGAAATGTCATGTGGTTGGAATATACAATTATTCACACTATTAAACGTACTATTCAACTTTACACGCCTTATATGATTGACGTTTTGATAGTTTAATTCATACACGAACACCTAATTTCACATCTTATAATAACATTAACCGCAGTTGATCTATATCTAATTAAGTTATTTCAACATCGGTATACAAAATATAAACAAAATCAATGTGCTCAACAAGACTATCACCTGCCTTAGGATGAGCAGTGGCGCCATTATTAATAATAAACTTCCTGACAAAAGCATTATACATTGTCACGTGTTTTAATTATCTGATAATTTATCAAGAAAACAAAACCAAAACCAAAATATCAAAGGTAGATTTTCAATCGGGATGCAAAGGGGACCATCAAAAGATTTTACACTTAAGGAAGCACTAAGATGCTGAAGATCTTTGTAAATAATAGACGAAATCGAAGCATTGTTGGACTGATTTTCCTTTTAAAGATCCACAATCCCTCAAACGGCGAACAGCGGTTGTAACAATTAATACCACACAATAAAATATTATGTTTGCTTCTACTACACGGTGTCCATAATGTAAGAGGTTAGCTCGCTAACCTGGAAATCCCTGGTGTTGGCCCAGAAAGTTCATTGGGATTTTCTGGTGTGGATCCTTTTTGTCAGTGGAGGGCCTGGAGGAACGAAAACCCGAAATTTCGTGTGCACGTTGTCGTGCACATAAAATGATCTTTGACAGTATAGATAGTAGCGTCGGGCAAAATTCCCCTCATTGATTACTGTATGGCGTATGTCCGTTTTCATCGGCTCTTGAGACGGTAAACCCCATTTCACTCATAAAACATCTATTTGTGTGATACTACATTCCGAGATTTTGTTTTGCGGATTTTCAAATTACTTGTTTAGTCTTCAGATTTAAGATCTTTTTACACGTTATCTGTTATAGATTACACCAAACTCTATATAATAAATAGAGAATTAAGATAAATATGATATAAATCTATAAACAAACCATGGTTGTAAAATTAATCAGGTATGAACTGCTGTAAGTTAGACGATATACAGACAGATAATAAAGTGATACCACAGTATTGAAGTGGATATAATTTGGTATCAACAATACAATTTACTGAATTTATATGAGGTTTAAAGTCCTACTTGACTACACCGACTGGACTATGAAGACCTCGATTTTTCGTATCACCAAAAGACACTGTCCACGCCGAGACTGACACTGGGAGCGAACTCGAGACCTCTTGTTAAACGCGTCAGTGTCTTGCTCATCAAGTTACAATTATCTGTTAAAATCTCTTGTTGTAAGTCATTACTACTACAATCATTACTGGCGTGTGTTTACAAATGATGCCATGTTTTTATGTTACTGTTGCTGGATTTTTAGATTTCCAATTTTATTAAGAATTCCTGTAATTCATTTAGTCGTTCGATGGGACGAACAACCGACTCCCCGATACACCTTGGTGTTCATGTACTAGAGCCCTTGGCCATTGAAAAATCTAAGTATGGTATGAATAGCAGGGCTCACACTGGCTTTCAATTTTTTTCCGCCAAAATGGATGATAATTTTTATGTAAAGAAATGTTCATATATTTTTTCCGCCAACTTGAATATTTTATCCGCCAAAAATATGTGATAAAAAATTATACAATATCTAACAATGTTATGTCTCAGTTAAGCTTATTATAAAACAATTACCAATATATACAATATACAACAACTTTTAACAAATCAGTCTTTGCATAATACATTTAGCACAGTTTTGGTTTACTAAGATCGGATTTTACTTTTGGTAAATTTAGTCTCTTTGAACATCGCCGTATTGCACTATATATTCAATATTTACACGTCTAATCTCGTCCAAGGATTGCGTGTACAATAGAACTATTGTTATTTTCAGGTACCGTAACGGTATCTGAATCTCTGATAGAATGATATGTACTTAATTATATTTGTAAGAAATGCTTACAATTATACCCGTCGTTCACCTTTAGACCATTTTAGCGACGATAATATTATGATACAAATGGCGAACCGCTTTCTCGCTCAAGAATCTCCGATATTCAAGTAGCCTAGTTCATGCGTTTTCGACCATGATGATACGATAATTTGAAATAATGATATCCAATAGGCATACTTGTATGTTTTACATGCCGTATATGATGCCACAGTCAACGGAATTGAACTATATTTACTTCTTTTCGATAGAATTGTCGGCCATTTTGGTTACATGTATTACCTTTCTTCGTTTTAAGACGAAACGAAACATCAAATAATCACCGCTTAATTTAATCATTAAGATTAAATAGTGACGCGAGATAGGTTTAATATACATCATTGGCAATTATCAATCAACTAATCATTAATCCGAGACAATTGATTAGTATTACTCGGCGACGCTATCCGGATTATCAGCCAGTTGATTAATTTATTATTGTGTTTAGCCACGTGATTGACACTCAATAATGGTTAAAACATTATGAATACGATTAGAATTTTAAGATTTTTTTCCGCCAGTTCTCAAAAAGAATCGCCAGTACCGTAAAACTTTATCGCAAAAATTATCGCAAAAATCAAATTTTAATCGCCACTTTCATTTTTTTATCGCAAATTGCGACTTTGGCGACCGACAGTGTGAGCCCTGATGAATAGAGTATGCCGTTAGTGCCGCTGTCCGGGCAAGTACACTGTATGGCGTATATCTGTAAATACCCGGTAGGTACAGAATAGTACAGGATGTTAAAGTAAACCCAATTTAGTTTAATGGTTTTCATGTACCGTAAGTATTGAACCCACCGTGTAGCACTTTCCCCACCATGCTAATAATAATTATAAACACCCAAAAATAAAAATTCTCTGATAATTACAGAAACTGATTATACATTCAATTACATTCTTTTACAGTATAAAATTATGCGCAGGTACAAGCTGGCGCGCTAGTCGGGGGTTCGTTCCCTGCATTGACCGAGAAAGTTCATCAAGATTTTCCGGCGTGGTTCCCTTTGACAGTTAGAATTCGATATAAGAGTAGACCGTAGTGCCACTGTCCAGACACGATTTCCCTCATAACAAACTGTATGGCGTATGCCTGTCTCCATTAGCCCAATTCGGAGCAGAACAGTAGGAAACCCATTTCATTTCTTCGCGTTGTTGTTACTTGAACTCAAGGCTTGTGTAAAACTATCTATTCCTTTCAAACTCTACATGTAGGAATAGTTTCTGTTAAAGAAGCATTAATTTGAAAGACTTGATACAAATAACATAATATATTCAATCATTTATATGTCCAAATGATTTTAAATAGTGCCAATGGGTGTGTTTAAAAGAGCTGAATGACAAATTACCAGAACAGGCGGGTGTTGTTTTAATGCGAGAGTTTCAAGGATTTTTTGTTATAAAGCCAGTGTTAGATAAAGTACATTTGATATACAAACACAGACAAACAGCTAGACAGCTTAAACTTTATAGCACTTCTGGGGGTTACACCGACCCAGTGAAACAAATATACGATTTTTTATACAAACTATTCATTTATATAGCTTTTTATCTTATAAAACTTTTATATAAGATTCACCTAGTTACAATTGCATACAATATGGTTTTAAAATCTGGGGCCTATTTCACGAAATTTTAACTAAGATAAGATCCCAATTTTAGTAATTTGATTGGATAATATTAGATTGATTTTGGTGCTTAGCCAATCAAAATTGAAGTATCTACTAAAATTGGATTTTATCTTAAGTTAAAATTTCGTGAAACAGGAACCTGGTCGTGTAAAATGTCTGTCTATCCGTCAGTCCGCCCGTCGATTTGTGCGGCGCCATTTGATGCTTGTGGGCGCTATAGAGGACACAGTCGCCATCTGATCATATTCCTGAAGCAAGGGCCCGAAACATCCCTGGTGGATTGACTTCTGATACTTGACCTGTTGAGGGAGTATGTCTTCCCTTTAATTCCCTTCCCTACATCCCAAGTACAGCAACATGCCACCTCGTCGTTTAATCTGTGATCTTATCTAAACTTCGGACAGTGATTTAAGAAAGTAAAAACGGCGAAAGTGTCGTTCATCTCAAAAGAGAATTGTATACATTGTATGCGTTTTGGTAGCCCCGTTTGTCACGCAATTAGTCATGACGTAACGAGATGTAAACATATTTTGGTCCAATTTGGAGCTCTATTTAAAGCGTTATGATACTGTTACGCAGTTAGGTATGGTTGTTAATCGGACTACTGACCAGTACTAATTTGGAACAGAAATTTGCTTCCTTTACAGCGTGTTAAGTGGGATTAGCTCTAATCAAATCTCTTTAAATTCATTATCCGACTGACTGGACATATGTGGATAGGCCTACATTGTTTGTGTCAATAAGACGAAGAAGCATAAAATGCTCCCTCTACCTACAAAGGAATAAATATGTGAAAGAGTTTTTACACATAGCAGACGACGTAAGGTGTCTGTGTGTATTTATTCATAAAAAAAATGGTGCATTGGATTAATACAGTGAAATGACAAATTATAGCCACTAACCAGCAAGATATATATATAGACATCTCCCAAAGCAAAATCAACAATCATCTAACCATGATAAACAACAAAACAAACCAATAATATCAAAGCATATTGGATCAAACCATTTAGCGGACTTTGGATGATCTCCCTGACTACAGTGCAGGTTCCACGAACATCGGGATTTATTGCAACTTTAGGTAATGTAAGTGTGTAAATGTAAAGAATGGTGGGTAGATAAAGATACCTCTACCCTCTTTCCCGGCATTCATAAGCACCAACGTCAACATAAACATCACCATAAACATAAACAACAAACCATCATCGAAGTCGTTGCCGTGGATTTCAATGCATCGTAAACCTACCAGCATTTTATGATGCACCATCAGTATAACTAGGTGCATCAGTAGCGAATTATCCGCACTGTAATCATTGGAAACTATCGATTCGGAACAAACCATCGACGCAATCATAACCAGCAAGGAGAAACAAAACCAACACCAGCAAAAATCGGAAGCGGGCATTGCGTCATAAACAACAAAACCATATTATGAACTTAATCTTTGTCAGCAACAGCATTCCATACAGCAACAAAAACAACAGTTATTCCGGAATGGCCTTGTTGTGGTTATTTTGTGGTCTATCGGATCGACAAGGGAAGATGAAGTCAAATAAATGAAACACATTTTTTTTTTGGGGGGGGGGGGGGTCCCCTGTCTAAAAGTTTTCGAGACCATTTTACAATAAGTACCAGCTTTCCATGTCGTACATCTGTGAGAAAATCGGAAACATGGACATTTAAGGCTGGTTGCCGTCTTAGAAACATTTTTGTAACGGTGATTCATTCCAGTTTCTAGACATTTATAATGTCGGTTAAATTAGAGGCTGTAAACCGTATTCGTATCCCACTGTGAACCGATCTTGATCAATACCAACTGCTACCAGAAATCCAACTAGTTTAAATTTCTTTGGATTCATCATTTTGTCCTTGTTTTGTGAGCTACCTAGATCTGAGTCATCAATTTAAAAGTTGTTCATAACTCGGGGACTCGATTTAACTGTTTATAAAAATAATAACATATATTTCACCTACAACATACCAGATTAATTGTGGGCGCGTGTCCCCTACAAATATTTGACTTATGTCAACTGCAATTATTTTCAACCAATCGTTAGGCTGGTGATAATTGTATATATGTATGCTTGAAATAAAGTCGAATGTAATGACGAAATCCGAGACAAACCAAGTAAGCCTTAGAAGTAAAATATGTACCGTTTCATCCAAACATTATGTAACGTAGCGATCGGGATTAAACGGATATTTGTATTACTTTTCGGCATCCAGAATGAAAGAGGAAATTAATAGCGAAATACCATCGTATTTCTTGAACCAATTTATAGAAAGAGGACAATGACTTCTAGGAAGCCTGCTTTTAACTGTTTGCACATGTTTGGTTAAAATAAACAAGAAACGCAGCAAAGTCTTTTTTTAATTGATATTAATCCTGACTAAATCTATAAATGTAAAAGATATAATTTAACCCTGACTACATCGATAAGTCGAACAAATAGTATTCACCTTAACATAAATCGCTCTGTTTGAATTGATTTTCTCTCGGCTGTTGCTACATACACAACAAAGGTCGTAGCGAGGGTTCTTTACAAACTGGTTTTATTTTGCACCGTACAGTCAACCGGTGCTGCTTGGATTGAATAAATTGTGCAATATTTATGCGGACCTGTTTTAACTAAACGTTGTCAAGCACTTAACATTTTAAGATATGCGATTTCAAGACAATGGCTTATAGGGTGCTTGCATCATACAATTAACGGGAAATTTTAATAATCGTCTCACACAGGTCCGGATTAAGACATATTGCAGCCCGAGGCACTTAATGCTCCCAAATAGTATACAATTCAAATTCTAAACAAAAATAAATCATAAACAACCCATGAAGCACGTGGTTAGAGTTTTTCTAATGCTTCATACATGTCCAGCCCGATTAAAACACAGATCCTATTTCGTTTCGTAATTTATAGTTCAAAATTTCGTTTTACTTGTAGTAGTGGCCATTGAAAGTATAAAAAAACGAAGCGAAATATAGATTTGTAATTTATTCAGTATGATAACAAAACAGAACTTTGGTGGTGTCCTCCCCATAATGCCCTAAGCACGTGTTTATTTTGTTAAATGGTTGATCCAACCCTTGTCTCACCAGCCAATTTATACATTGGCATACACGAAAAAAAGATCCCGTAACAGTTTTAATTCGATATACATGTAAGAGAAGGCAATATTCCCGTCACAGTACACTACTCTGTATGGCGTATGTCTGTCTTCATTAGGCCAGTCGGATCAGAACAGTAGGACGTTAAACCCCATGTCATTTCATTTTTTTTTCCTTAGTGAATTAATTCTTTCAATTATAAAAATAATCACTCGTTTGCTTTTACAACGAATCTAACTGCGGGTGCACTGGCTCACTAATTAAAGACACTCAGCGCTCGATCCCATTACACGTAAGTAAAAGGCGGAAAAGCCGTTGTCTGGACAAGATTTTCCATAAAACACGGTATGGCGTATATTCGTGTTCATTAGCGGGATTGGTGCTGAAACATAGAAAAATAAACCTCATTTCATTTAATCTTCATTTCTGAATCTAAATAAGTTTTATTTACAGTGCCTCTCAGATTTCCAAACACGCAACTAGGATATTCATAAATTATTCTTTCTTTTCTGGGCGACTTTTTATTTTTGACTCGATTAATGTTTGTGTGATTGAAAGGAATTGCATATCAAACGTGTGGCTTTTCTTATGACATAATAGGAAACCTGGGCAATTAGTAGATGTGTTACTACAGATCATAACTTAATACATTATAATGTACACATATATACATACATACATTATCATATTCATCACGTGATTATTATGTACATAAATAGCTGTATAACAACCGCGCTTACCAACTCGTGCAGTTGATAGCGTGCAACAAGCATTCGCAGACGATAAATTATTTTTCTGTTTTCTCTTTGACAGAACCAGGAGTAAGAATGGCTGCCTTAGTAGGAAAGTGGAAGTTTGAATCGGCTGATAATTTAGATGGATTTATGGAAAAATTGGGTAAGTTAGTTTAATGTCAAATATAACTATAAACTATCTATATCTAAATATACTAGTGAATAAATTAAAATAAACCAATGTGGAATTCAAGTGACTATGTCCTGTACCAGTTGTTGATTTTGTATGCTGACCTTAACATCTATAGTCGCAGTGTTTTGCAATATTTTCACATTTGCACATTTTGGGGAAACTATAACTAACTCCAAGTTTAATCTGCGGTGTAGGATAGGTGTCATAAAATTAATAAAATGTTAGAATTCATATTAAAAGGGGTAGGAGAAACACAGTCATCCGATATGTAAGGTCCTGTTGAGTAACTGGAATGAAATCAAATGGAGTTTAACGTCCTACTGTTCTGCTCCGAACTGGGATAATGAAGAAGAGCATATGCCATACAGTGTGCTATATGCGAGAAAGTTTGTCCGGACGGCCTACTCTTATATCGAATTCCAACTGTCAGGGGTTCTGTACATACTCGCCAGTGTACAATGGACCTCTGTTTTTCGTCCTATCCGAACGACTAGACAGCTGTCCTTGTTAGGCCCCCGTCCTGAATCACTGACAAGGAGGAATAAGGCTGAGAAATGTGGATGACCTTTCTTGGCCAGTGCAGGGATCGAACATCCGACCTGCAGGCTAGCGGGCCATGTCTAACCCACTTAGCCAGTGCCCCCCCCCCACGTTTTATCTGAGTAGGTGTCTAGTTTTAACAAAAATGACCTTGTTACGGGTACATATCCTATCAGTTTCAAATAAGTCTATTCACTCGGACACAGTTTGCCAAAATTACTCGATTTGACGTGAGACAAACCCGTCAATCCATAGCTAAAATGACTGACGTTAGAAAAATCCGCCAATCGGTAGTTGAGATAATTGACGGGCCGTGCCAATATTTTTTAAGTTTAAAGTTTAACGAATTCTAGTGCAACATACTAAGTAAATCTGTTTTTGATTGTTTTATAATTAATTACTTTAAAGTTATTTATTTGGTATCCGGGATTGTCTGGTGCACAATTTTATTGCACTGTGTATTCTACCTTATGACCTTATGAGTTACCTACCTATTTTAGTCTGAATGATGTAGTGTATAAATAGAGTCGGGAGATGCGAATTGTGGGTTCGTTTAGGGATGTTTGCGAATTTCCAGATTCCACAATGGTTGATTTATATAAATGAGTATTTGGAGGAAAACTAACTCAATAGAGTTAGCCCTTGTTGACATTTGCTAAATGTATAGTTACATTACGGTAGCATATACGATTTAAGCATCTTTAGTAAATTGGTCGAAATTCTGACCATCTGGAATGGAACTCCTGCTACGAGAAAATCAATATGAAATGCAATATACTTAGAAAAACAAAACCAAGGCCACGACCCAATTCCTCTAAAAGCCTGTCTGGTTTTAACATCCGGCAGATTTTTAAAAGTCCTTAAAGCGACGACCGTACTGTTTCCTACAATTAGTGGCTAACTTATTTGCATATAGGCCAAGACATGAATGAAGTATAGTACTTCCATTTCTTTGTCATTGTGATCTGTTTCAAGCAGATGTAAGGTGCATGTTAAACGAGATCTCAAGCTAATGTGTAAACCAGTCGACTTTGTGATTATACTTTACGATGTTCATGTAAATATTTGTTGTAGATGTCAGATTTTATCTTTCTTCCTCCCAGATGATATGCTTACGATACACATTACTTCATGTATATCGCTTACAATTGAAACACTTCAATAGAAATGGCGTTGATAAATTTATAAATGATGTACCTGGTGAATTATAAATATTGTTGATAAACTTTAAATTAGGCCCATGGTAACATATATTTGCTGCTTACTATTTGTTATACCCTTTTCTGCAAAAAACAGAAACTGTAAATTGATTGTGCTGGCTAGTTTGTTCACATACGAAAGTAACACAGTTCGTCTCCAGGTAGCTCCGCTTAATAGACGTTGGTTGACCGACATTATAATTCCTATATCGAATTTAGTTGAAAACACAAAGTATACTAATTCGAGAATTTTGAGAAGTAATATTCTGCTTATATCTTATGAAATTGAAAATCAATTAGTCTCTATGCATAAGAAGGGTGTAAGACGAATGATTAGAACCCCATTTCAAAATACATGGCGGTCATTAAGTCCAAAGATCTATTCTCAAAGTGGATAGTTCTCTGCGTAAAGCATGGTTTGTTCAGTAGGTCATCGCGATATAAATTAGAAAATGTTAGTCATACTGATAAATGATAATGTAAATGTGCACTATTCAAGGACTGACTGTTAAAGTTTGATAAACTAAGGAGACAGATACTGATATCTTTTTGTTGATCAGTCACTTATGGCTTTTTCAAAATTTGACCGCGGCGAATTTCGGTTTTCGCGAATCTTATTGTATAGAGAGCATCACCGGATATTTTGGTATGATAATAGATAGGCTATGTTACATGGTATTAAACAGTCGGACCACGCTGCCTTCGTCAGTTTCACCCGTATAGTATTAAACAGTAGAACCACACTGTTCTGGTATAATATAATTCACCTTTATTAAACCATAGAACCACACTGCCCTGGCAAAACTTACACCAATTGAGCAAATTCTACAGTTGCAGTATACCGTCAAAAACATGTTTATTTCATTATTCTTAACTTAAAGATTGTGGCACTTGATATGTTGCAGCTGTGCTGGTTTGATGATTCTAAAACAAGATACTATTATACTAAAATATCTACGTATGTACCTATATACGCTTGAATTAAAACAGCTCCATGAATAGCAATGTTAACGTATTATTACACACAACGCGTCAGTTATTCACTTGACGATGTGAAGATGGCATTATTAGAAAAAAAACCATCTATCAGTTTAAGTGTTGATGACATGTTAATTGGGTTGACCTCTGAAAGACCCGTTAGAAATACCACTACAGGCATACCAAACATTTAGCCGATAGTTAATGTGCTTTGCAATGGTTCCAGTGTAAAGGTCGTGACTTTGTTGCAATGAATTGAAATGGAGTTTTACGTTCTACTGTTCTGTGCCGAACTAGGCTAATGAAAACGGGCATACCACCATACAGTGTGCTATGAGGAAAATTTTGCCCGGGCAGCGGCGCTACGATCTACTCTTATATCGATTTTCAACTATCAGGGGATCGTTTATGTGCATGGCAATTTGGACACAGGACTTCGGTTTTTCGTCCCATCCAAACGACTAGATAGCTGTCCTTGTCAGGCTCTCCGCCCTGCATCATTGACAGTTAATGATCCGAGGCATTATGTAAGATTTAAATAAAGAACTGTTATAATAGTTCTGAAAAAAGATAATGCAATAGGAATATATTGAAAATGTCAGTCAAATTACTTTATTCTAAGACAAGTTATGAATGTTTGGCGTTCCTACAGTATGTAGCGTAAATGGTATCCATAATAAACGATTATCCATTTTAACATTAAATTTTTAAATTGCGCAAAATTTATAATCCATTTAATATCTCGGCCACCCGTAGGTGTGTAGTTGATTATGTGCTTTTCATGTGAATAGGTAGATTTAGTCCTTGCGTAATGCATTATTAAGTACAAAAGTTCTGTTAAACTTGTTTGCTGTTTGAACCCCCTAAATAAGTATACCCTACTTTATGTCACAGACGTTTACTGATGTATGGTAGTAGTGACGTGTTTAAGGTTTTGCAAATATTTAAATAAGAAGAATGAAAAGTTTTTTTAAAAAATCTTTTGTATTATCCGAGGGAAAAATCTATTATGTAAATAATGTAGCTTAGGCTGTCGTCAAAACACAGGAAATTACAAAACTGTTTATGCTTCTTAATCGGTACTTAAGGGCAATGAAACTATCCGATCGGTGTGTATTACAATAAGTGCAGTAGGACTGTACTACCAAAAGCAACAGGCAAGCTTTTCTGTTAAAGAGACCAGAAAGCATGGGCCTTGTATACATTAATATATGCTTTACCATAAGAAATTCTGATATAGTTTTTGTTCAATCAACCCAGTTAAAGCATTAAGGTCTGTCGTGTAAACTAAAGTAAATATTGTAAAGTCAATAATGTGTACTGAGTGCAGCCATGGTTTCTCATTGAAATAACAGTTCTACATTTACCCCTGAACATTTCTTTCAGATAAATTTGAATAAGTACAAAGTCTGTTGTAGCATATATAATAGAAAATCGATTTGAATCAATATACCCACGTTTTAAAAGTTTATTATTAGGTTTGACGTTTACAATCTTTAAGGTGATTAATTGGTATTATATAACTGACACCTTTATCTGTCTAGGAGCTTTGGTGATTCAGTGAGTTAAGATTTGGCTAGCTAGGCGGGACATCCCGAAAAAGTTCATAAAAAAGACAACCGTAGGCGCCATGTGCAGCAATGGCAAGAGACGGATTTCCGATTTCTCTGGGTATTTTGAACGTGGTTTCCCACATTCAGGGAAAAGAATTGCAAGTAGAGCACTTTGCACGGCGTACAGTTCCGTCTTTGTCACATACTGCACGCAGCGATCCATCTACGTCATACTTTGAGAAGGGAAGCTAGCTGCAGACAGTTTGGGTTGTCTTTGTCAAAGCAGAAAAGTGGGACGTTAAACACATGCCTTGACAATATGGTAGTGCTCTTACAAATTCCTTTATTGTTTCACATTTTGATATGTATACGCCATTGTGTACATTCTTAATTCATAGATGATCAGCATGCGGTATTTGACACCAGTTCCGGTGACTGTCTCTGTACCCTGGCAAAATTTAAGCACCCAGCGGATGGTATTGGTAGATCCTACTTTCTTTCAAATGAAAGAAAATGAAATGGGTTTAAAGTCCCACTGTTTTCACCCACTTGGGCAAATTAGCCATGAGGAGGTTATGTGGGGGGTGGGGTGGGGGAATCCCGTACACCCTAATTCAAATTCTGTCGTCTGTTGTTTTGCGTGCACGGCACCGCGGTTTTATTATGGCTCCCGAACCTCTAGACACTGTTCCTTGTCAATCCGTTAGTTCTACACCACAGACACGGCTAAACCACGCTGTAAAATCCCAATGTCTTTTCTCCTCCAAGATTGGGGTCGACCACTTGGCCTTCTGGATAGTGAGTTTGTGTCTTTCCCACTGAGCCACTGGGAACAGATTGTTCAAAGGCCCAGCCCTATCATGTATTTTGTCAAAATGAAAAAAAAAAAAAACAACAAAAACATTTTAATTCTTACATATTTACAGGAATCCCAGAAAATATGAGAGAAATGGCTAGAGCTGGTAAACCAGAAGTTGAACTCAGTCAAGATGGCGATCAATGGTCAATTAAAACATGTATGGGTGATAAAGTAAAAGATGTTAAATTTAAATTGGGTGTAGAATTTGATAATACCACATTAACTGGTGATACGGTAAAGGTAAGGTCAGGCTGCCAAAGGCTATTTTATGTCTTATCCGAATGACTAGACGCGTCATGTCATCCGTGTTGCACTACTGATGCAAAGAAATGTCATGTTGGAAAATCCCGAGGAAATTTACTGGTTAACGCCGTGCCCCCCCCCCCCCAGCCCCAGTGAGACTTGTCATCACTCAGACCAAACCACTAATGCATGCGGCACTCTGATGATTACCCTTTGCTCCAATGCCCCCCCCCCCCACCCTCGACAAAATCCTGGGTCCGGCCTGTTCCGCTAACTTCTAAAGACCACTATGCGAGAAGCGAATTATTGAAATAAAAATAAACCATACATGTATGTTAGTCTCGAAATTACCTGGTTTGTGTCGAGTGGACGTTAAACCCTATTTCTCTCTGTGTTATAGAATAGGATGGGTGAAAAGTTGGGCCACGAGTTTATCCATTAATAATAACGCAGCAATCATTAATTGTCAATTACATCAATAAATACTGCACCAAAATACGAAGAAATATATTTTCTTCTAAAAATTGGTTATTATATGGGTTTTTTGTTCAATTTATAAGTTCAACCGTTTGGTTTCCTATTGCTATCCATATTCATATTGCCACTGTCGAGGTATAATCTCACTCATAATACACTGCGCGTGGCGTTTGCCCAAGTATATTTCCCCGTTGGTGAGAATAGCCCAGTCACATTTTATTTATACTTGGAAAAACTCTCGCCAATCTGATGTGTAATTAGTTATACAAATAGAATTAGGAATATATAAATGGATTTTAAATTTTAAAATAATGTTGTTTTAAAATGACTAACTGTCTGGAGGTTATAATGAATAATAATAATGCATGCGTTTAATCTGTTTATCTTTTTTTCCAGTCTTTGATTAATTTAAATGGAGACGCCATGGTAGAGAAATATAACTGGAAAGGTTTTGATATTCAAATAGAACGTCAGGTTATTGGTGGAAAATTAGTTTCAGTACGTGAACTCAATTACATTTCATAATAATTGCTGCTTGGATACATTGGGGTTGTTTTAGACACCTATAGTGTCTGTCCTGTCCGCCCATGCTCTAGACCTAGAGGCTTCAGTTAGTGCACTTCGATGGCTGAGTATGCAAATGTTACATGTCCAGTTTACATGATGTTTTGACCTTTTTGAATAACATAAACATGCGCCTTTCTACTGACGTGTAGGAGCTGTTAGTCCAGATTAATTAGATTATCATGTTATTGCCATGAAAACATATAGCACATGTCCCTATTCAGCAAAAGTTTAGTATGCAAAAGTGATATTTGTGGACTTGCAACTTTTGTTTACTGAAAACCCATAACACTAAACAGGAACCAGCGGACATTATCCCCTACAAAACACGTCGTCAGGGGTCTAAACATTAAAGTTTGTGTAAATGTATTTTTAAAATGGCATTATGTCCATCAAAATGTGGATCTGTTATAAAAGTTAAATTATCATAAACGATATGTCAATATAGAACCAAGTTTCCAGAAGTCAGGAACCAATTTATTTCATTCAAATGATCATCTCGATTTGTGCAGTACCAAACAATATATACATATATATTCAGATAATTCCCTGATTTGAAATAGGAATTCAAAAGTTTAAAATGAGATTTTCTCGAAACAAGAAAAATGGACATGCAACATATGTATACTCAGTCATCGACTTTATATAATAAGATGTTACTGTGACAGGTGGTTTCGATCATATGCTTGTACGTGACGGGTAGAGTCTATGCCCTATTTCGTGAGTTGCCTCGAGGTTCTGTCGTTTTTTCCTATGCGCACAAGCGAATTATTGATTATAAATTGTGCACGGTAGTACCGATATGACCAAATTTGTGTTGAGTGGACGTTCAACTTAGATACCATTATATTAATTTTTTGTTCGTAGAAACAATATTCGGAAATTTTATTACTTCTGTTTATGGTTTATGGACAAATAATAACATTAATACTGTCTTTATATTTTATTACAGAAAATGACGGGTGCCGGTGAAACAGTTACATTTACTTTAACGCGAATCTCCTAATATTATTTCTTATAACTTCGTCCTTATACAATAACCCCTGCCAAATTAATCTAGTCATTTCTGTTGTAGGTATTGTTTGTGCTGTCGGCTTTTGTTTAGTCTTATAGCTTGTTTGTATAGAATGTTTTAAAAGTATGTTATACAGTCATGAAATTGGCCGATATAGAGATCCCTTATTGCATGGAGCTATTTTCAATTCTAATGCACGTATATATCTATTTAATTGGGATTTGATACACCTAAGGTGAACTTTGGGGGGGGGGGTATTACCAAATGCTGACAAAACAATGGGCTCTAAATGTTAATTCCTGGAGATGTATGAGAGAGTGATTACCCCGCTTTCATATCGGGTCGAATATTTCTCCAATTTCAGAAAAATGAAAATTGAATGTGAACGTAGCTTATTGACGTCGGAAGAAAGAACTCTAGTTAATATTGTACAATGGGTTTATAAGAGAGAACTCTATCTGTTTTCGGTAAATTATTGAAAACCTAAAGCTTACGTTCACAGTGAATTCTTTTTATAACTGAATTTTGGAAATTGTTTTTTAATGCCAGCACAGACGACCTAGCAGCTGTGAATGGCATTAAATGACTTTTATTTTCAAACTTACTTAAAGTTCCAATAGCATATTTTAAAGTTATATCTTCAATCAGCCTGTGTCAGCCATTTTAATGCCTGTGATATTTTGCCCATGATCGTATAATAGTGAGTTGACAACCTTTTGAGCAAAAGACATAGAAATGATTATGTTTTGACTTTCTTAGAAAATATGAAATTGGAACTTTAAAAGATTTTTTTCGGGGATTTTGAAATACTCTACCGGTTTATATAATCTACGCTAATACCTGTTGCTGATTAATTTTTTTTTTCTCGTAGAATTCCCATATATGAAATGCTGCATGTGTGAAATGGTAGCTTAGTATTTGTATAATATGGCTGACAGTATATTGTTATGTAATAATACCTTGTCTTATTCTTTGCTGTTTTTCTATTTATTGTGCTAACAGACATTTACAACTGGGGATGTGACAGCGAAAATAAACTTCACTAAAGCTTAATTTGTAAATAGAAAAACTCTAGCTAACTGAAGATGTAGACCCAAGATGATGTGATTTTAACAGACTGAAGTTTACCAACTATTCTACACATTTTATCTTTATATATTGATTTGTGGATTGTAAATTCAATTTTAATGGAAATAATTGTTCCTTTTATTTTATTTGCATGAAGAGGCCTTCAGTATTTCAATGCGCGACATATGTTTTGAATATGTTTCTTGTAAAATACTTTTACGCATATTAAAATTTATTATTGAATAAATTATTACATGCCAAATATTTGTTGATATAATTTAGTCAATCCTACAATGTTGACATCCCTGTTTGTATCCTTAGTACTACTATTCTTGAGGTGTAAGAGTGAGGGTTTAACTTGTACTGTAGATCATAAGGTCTAGCTATCTCCAGTTTCCTGCCACTGCTATAGACCCCTACATGCAAGCAAAGTATTGAAATAAAATTTATCACACGTTAGTCCCAAACTGACCATGTGTTGACTGTTGAGTGGACATTAAACCCCATTTTTCTCTTGAGGTGTAAGTGGGAATACTTACATAATGTTACAGTGGCACATACAAATCTTTATCCCTAACTTATTACCTTGCCGTCTGTAGCTAACCAATATAATCCCAGTGTCCAAGCATTTATGGCATAATTATTGTGCATACATCCTGCATTTTGAATAGTGTACACAACAATCATAACATAACTGAACCCTTTATGTGACAAATTTTCAACTAACAAAAAGGTTTGACAATCAACGTTCAAGAAAGTCACAGTATCAAAGGGAGACAATCAGATTATTCAAGCCGGGCTCATACTAGTGATACTCTCACTCTACTATAGCCCCGTTTACATTTGGCCGCGATAAGCGTGCCGTACTAGGTACGGTACCAGGCCGCGATAAATTTCAAGAAATGGACCCGTTTACATTACCGGTCTCAGAACCGTGCCAAATGAGGAACTCTTCACAGAAAAGTTAATTTCACCCCCTGTACAAATTACCTGGATGAAAACAATTATAATGACTGATTTAGTTTGAGCAGCCATTTTGACAGAACTGATGACAGAACTGTCAAGGTTTGCAGGGAAAAAAGGTCAAGGTTCATTTGGCGCATGCGCAGTAATCCGTACTCAGACCGGTTAGCGTTTACACTACGAAAATTTGAATTGAGCCGTTCTTAGCACGGTTCCGAGACCACATCACTTCAGTGGGCCAGTTTGGCACGGTACTCAGTACGGCACGCTTGTGTTTTACCCGTTTACACTACAAAAAAATTAACCGTGCCGTACCAGGAACGGTACCTGGCACGCATAAAATTTGTAATGTAAACGGGGTTCTTGACTTCAATGTTAAATGCCTGCCATTTCTTGGCCTAATATTTTTTTTCAACACATTCCATTGATCTTAATCTTTGTATCCACAAAAAGACTGTAACACAATCATCTTGATTATTTACTAACCCAGGTCAAAGGAATCCATTTGCTTTGACTTAATTTTTGTTCCTGATTTCCCTAATGTCTGTCTGTTTACTTCCTGATGCTTCTGCATCAATATCAGGACTTTTCACAAAAAACTGGCAGAAAATGTTTGATTCAAACTCTTGCTTCGATTTTAGACCCAAAAATTAACAAAATTGCAAAAGAGATGATAGACACACTACATTCATTCATCAGAAGATCAATCAGTCTTAGTCCATTTAAGGATATCACAATTTAAAATTAGTACTAGTAGGTTAAAGTGTTTGATTATTGCAGCATTGCTCCAGGACAGAAATTTCAATACAAGCAGCCATAAATAAAAAGGTAATAAAATATAGAATAAGATCATATTTTATGGTAGGCGTGACAATTCATATAGACAAGAAATATAGTCATCTCTTATAATTCATATGTATAAATGTTCACTGAATTACATTGTTAGTGAGCTTAATATATATAAAATCTCAGCAAACATGTGGCATTGCTACAAACTATTAATCCATGCAGTCTGCCAGTGAGAACCCAAAATTTGATATTAACATTGGTTTGTTCAGAAAAAGAACTTTTATTAATATTAATGGGTGCAATCAATTTGATTGTATCCTTGGAAGTCAAAGTCAGATCTATGTTATGTGACCAGTAAATTATTAGATCATTTGTTTAAATAAAAATGAACAGAACTACAGGTATACATTGTATATTTGTTGGTTTTTTTTAAATGTACAGTATCATGTATCTTCATCATTTTAATATACAGTATCAGTACATTATTACATTAAAGCGTCACTCAACAAAAATTTAAGAATATAATAATATCATCTTAAAATACAAATGACACTTTTGAGAACAAATTACATGTTGATTTGCTCTACATACATACACTAGAAAGAATGTACATGTACCTGGCTACAAAACACAACATTATGGATAATAATATTAACTAGACCTGCAAGCAGCACTGAACCGGCTTTCAGGAATCATACAGGAAGTTTATTATACCATAGCCGATCCATTGAGCTACCAAAGTATACTTTAATTGTTTTGCTTCAGTGACACCTTCTATCATATGTAAAAGTAATATTTGCTGGCGAAAAGACCGGTCAAAATTGTAAATTATGGCAAAATTACGTCACTTCCGGTACTGAAAGAAATTTTTATAGGTGAAAAATAAGTCGAAAATTCGCAACACACAAAATACAAACTTTGTTTTATACATATCGGGCAATAAATAATTAACCTATAACCCATAAACTGAAATTAAGAAGGTAAAAAACTTAAAAGTGACCCTGGGAAAATTGGTTATTATTCGACAAGGGAACATGCTAGAAGCCTTTTCTTGATATCAATATGATGGTATTGATTCAATCTTACTGCCCATTAGAGCCAGACGTTATAAAGTTAAACGAATAATGAATATAAATCACTTCAAAAAAATGTTTGTTTTGAAGGCTAAAAATACGTTTTTTGCAAAAATTACATTACTTCCGGTGATATTGAAAATGTTAACTTGGTTCATACAAGTCATAAATGGCATAAGGCATCAAATGGTAAAAAAATTATAAAAATCGAATAATAATTGACGCTTTTATAGACCAAAAACCTTGAAAAGTGACTTATAGAAGATCGCCTATTTCTCTGTAACCGTACAAGTTAGAAACCATTTTGTGGTATCTGTATGGTCGTATGGCTTCATTCTATTCGTTGATGGGAATAAAATATCATAATTTTAAAAATATTATAAGGGAGACTGATTTGAATAAAATATTAGTTTTTTAGGTTAAAAATACAGTTTTTGCCCAAATGACGTCATTTCCGGTCACAGTGAAAATGTAAAATTGGCTTGACCTAGTCCAAATTGGCATTAGACATCAAATGGAAAAAAAATATTGCAAATCGAATAATAATTCACTCTTGTATAGGCAAAATAAAGTGAAAAGTGATGCATGCAAAATTGCATATTTCTCGACAACTGCTCATATTACAAACTAATTTTCGCATACATTCTCTTCGTCTGGATTATTGCTACGAGTTTATGAAAATTACAAATAAATATTTAAAAATATGAAGACGCTGAATGAATTGTAAATAGTTGAATTTTACACTTTATTTTACATTTTATTCGAAATTGCCCGAAAATGAAATTGAAATTTAAAAATATGAGCTAAGGATTTTGTGCACCTTCGCAGGGTGCATCCTTTTAGTTATATCAGTCTTGAAAATAAATAATATTTTCTTTCAAAAAGTGGTACCGAACTGTCAAAATTGTAGTTTTTGTTAATATTACGTCACTTCCGTTGCCGACAGAAAAATTTCAAGGTAACATATAAAATAACAATTGGGACCACGGAGCATATGAACTTTGTTTTATACAAATCGAACAATAAATAATTTTTCTGGGTACGAAAAACTAAATTCGCCGATGGCGGCTAACGCAAATTACCCAGACAATTTTTTTTCTCATTTCTGCTCAAGTACGATGATATTTTAACCCAGTGTAAAAATATCACCAAAAAATATTCATAAATAAAAAAGATTTTCGTAAAAAAAAAATTTTTTTTCAAAATATCGGACATTTTTTCGACTACTTCCAGTTTTACGATCGTTGTTGTGATAGCTTTACGAAGTTCTTTGGATACTTAACTTTCTGTACCAGAAGTGTCAGAAACATCCATTGAGCAGTTTTGGAAAAAAAGATAAATAAAAGAGCGTTTACAAAAATTTAACGATTTTTCAATTTTTTTCAAAGTTTGATGCCATTTTTGGACCACCTATATTATTTCAATGCTTTTCATTTTGGATTCACTATATAGACAACCGATGGGACTTTGAGTTAGAAAAGTTTAAGAAAAATCTGCGGCGTCGTTTTCGAGAAAAGGGCGTCTCAGAATGTTAAAAAATCGGAAAATACTAGATATTTGGCATACAATAATATATTTCCTTACCATCGATATCGTATTATTTAGATACCATATGATGGTCCATTAATAGGGCTATCCAACGACACTTTAGTTCTTTTGGTCCGCTATTACCTAAGTGAGAAATCAAGTTTTTCGCAAGTGCGACAATGTTTTTAACCTTTTTTTTCATTTTTTGAATACTTCCGGTATGGTTATTATTATCGGTATAGTTTTAATAACCGGTTTGGGCACTAAAATAGCCACAGTGCTCTGTAATGATATATTACATTATCTGATCAGATAAAATGCCCCTGAGAAATCCTAGGTTCAAAAGTGTCAAAAATGCAAAAAATTTAAAATATCGAAAATTAAATTTCAATAACTACATACATATTATACATCGTTAGAATCGTAATTAGGTCAGCTATCTGAATATACAATCGTTTTTTGGAAATCTTTGAAAATAAAAAAATAGCAGAGCATTTTCCAAAATTTCACGATTTTTCGACTTTTTTCGATTTTCAGTCCGTTATTTCACCTATTCCAGATATTTCAAAGTCTTATTGGATGGCTTCATGCAAAAAACATCCGAAAGGACTCTCGATAGAAAAAATTACAAAAAAAGTTGTTGTTAAGTTTTCGAGATACAGGCGTCCAAAAACGCTCCAAATCAGAAAATACTTGATTTTCAGCGTGCCATATTTTGCTGCCTGCTCATCGTATCCGTACGAGTTGGGTATCATACGATAGCACAATCCTAGTGCAGTCCAATGGTACCCTAATTTCTTTAATCCATTGATGTCGGGCGGAGAATTCGCATTTTTTCCCAAAATATCCATTTTTTGCATTTTTTTCAAAATATTGCACATTATTTCGACCACTTCTGGTTTAAGGATTCTTGTCGAAATTGCTTTATACGTTGGTATTGGACTATAACTTCATGTTCTAGAAGTTTCAGAAACGTCAATTCTACCATAAAACGAAAACCGAGCTGACAAAATGGGAAGAAAATTCGAAAAAAATCGAAAAATAAAGGGCGATAACTCTGTATGAAACTTATATTACTGGAATCGGATGGACTTCAGGTATCCAAAAATGTAGGTCAAATTTGAAAATTTTGAAAAATGACAAAAATGGTCTCGTAAACAACATGTTTTCAATTTTCGAACGATAAAAGTCATAGACGAATGTTCGAAATTGAAAAATGTGAGATAGCCATTGTCTCAGAAAAGATTCAGGGATTCCAAAAATGTAATTTGTTTGAAAATGGATAACGAATTGACGAAACTATGGCCGATTTTCAATTTTTAGACAACGTGCAAAGTTCGGTCACTTCCGGTATGCGCAGAAATTTCAAAAATATTTTATCAAGTAGCCACCACATGGTTTCCCAATAGAAAATCTAATTCCAGATCGATATCTGTTTTCGATCATGGAGATCTAGGCCCCCGCGGTAAATAATAATAATAATAATAATAATAATAACTAGACCTGCATGCAGGAATGACGGGTTTCACTGGTGCCACGTTACCCTTAAACATGTCACTTCCGGTGCCAAGTTACTCTTGAACATATGTCACTTCCGGTACCAACGAAACCATTAAACAGGTTTCCAAATTAACATTGCACACAAAAAAAAATGGATGCAGAATCAACCAAATCCAGCAATATCAATTAATTTTATACATTTGTTACTTGTAAATGATCTTGACAAAATTACATTTCTTCCGGTGTTAATGAAAATGTTCAATTAGTTTTATGAAATCAGAAATGGCATACGATATCATATAGTGAAAATTTTATGTAAATCGAATAATAATTGCCACTTTTAAAGACCAAAAAACTTGAAAAGTGACTTGTAGAAAATCGACTATTTCTCTGCAACCGTACAAGTTAGAAACCATTTTGTGGTATCTGTATGATCGTATGGGTTCATTTTATTTGTTGATTGGCATCAAATACCATAATTTGAAAAACATTTCAAAACAGACTCATTTGAATAAAATATCTGTTTTGAAGGCTAAAAATACAGTTTTTGCCAAAATGATGTTACTTCCGGTGATAATGAAAATCTTAAATTACTTGTATGAAATCCTAAATGGCATTAGGTATAACATGGTGTAACGTTTATGAAAATCGAATAACAATTGACACTTTTATGGCCCAAAAACCTTCAAAAGTGGCCTGTAGAAAACCGTTTATTTCTCGGCAACCGAACAAGTTAGAAACAATTTTATGATATGTATATGACCATATGAGTTGTGTTTATATGTGAATTTAAACCAAAAGTTAAAATTATTAATACATATTAAGTAATTCTTGGTTGAATAAAACATTGATTTAAAAAGTTTAAAATGCAGTTTTTGACAAAATGACGTCACTTCCGGTGTCAATTTTAAATTGTAATCAACTTGAAATGACGCTACATGCTTTTTGAATCAAATGATGTCACTTTTATAAAAATCCAATCATAATTGACTATTTTACAGGCAAAATAACGAAAATAGTGACTTGTACAGAACTGTCCATTTCTTGGTAACCGCTTATATTACAAACTAATTTTAACATACATTTTCTTCGTATGGATTATAGCTACAAGTTTATAAAAGTTACGAAGAAATATTTTAAAATCTGAAAAGCCTGAATAGGTTGTAAATGGGTCAATTTTACACCATTTTTAGCCATTTAATCGAATTTGCTCGAAAATGAAATCGAAATTAAAAAAACTGCTTCCGCCATTTTTTGCGCCTTGAAAGGGCACACTCTTTGAGTCAAATAATTTTTCCAAAAAATAATATTTGTTTTCGAAAAATGGTACCTAACTGTCAAAATTGTAGTTTTTGGTAAAATTATGCCACTTTCGGTGCCGACAGATAACACTTCCGGTAATAAAAAAAATGACAATTGAGACAACGAAGCATATGAACTTTGTTTTATACAAATCGAACAATAAAAAATTAATCTAGGACTGAAAAACTGAATTAGCCAATAGCGGCCAAGGAAAATTACTGAGACAAAATTTTTTAACATTTTTGCACTAGGCAGATGACTCTTTAATTCTGTGCACAATACGACTAAAAAATATTCATAAATAAAAAAGTTTTTTGTAAAATTTTAAATTTTCGAAATTTGGCGCCTAATATCTTCGAAGATTTGCCGAAAATCAAAAATCGAAAGTAGCGTAGCTATGTGCCCTGTCTCAGGCTATGCCAAAATGTATCGAAAGTTAAAATCCAATGATTATTGTTAAAATTACTGCAATATTTTCAAAAACGATAACTTCGGTGATTTCGGACATTTCGCATTGTCGCAGAACGTTCAAAATAGCTTTATCCTCTAAGTCACACCCACTTTCCCAGTAAAACCGAAGAAATCGTAACGATGCGACAAGCAGTTGCTGAGATCTACTCAAAACAAAAGAAGAATAATAATAATAATAAGAATAATAATTTTAACAAAAACAATAGTGTTTCACACAAGCTTCGCAGTGTGAAACCCTAATAATTTTAGTAATCTCAATAGGCTTTCAGACAAAAGTCTGAAAGCCTAATAATCACTAGCAAAACAATGGGACATTTCAACTAGTTTTCACGTTTCTTCCTACAGATAGATATGTAGCTTACTATGACTGATGTGTGATAGGTTTGGGGGTATGCATATTGTAGAAGTTGTCTGAAGTCAAACATGAAACATGATGTTTTCTGATAGCGGCACTGAATATTTGATATTAGATGTACGCTTGGGCTTAAACCCCACAAAAAATCACTGGGGTATTAATGATATAATTGATTTATCATCAACTTTCTCAATTTGAGCAATATCTTTCTTCAACTTGGAAATGTTCTGTTTAGCAAACTTTAATCGTTCATTTAACTCTGAAATTTCATATCTTATTTTATTTTTGGCAGCAATAAGATTATTATTAGTTTTTTCTCTTTTCTCATCAAAGTCTGTTTCATGCTTATAAGCACCAAGTGAAATGGGTCGAACACTTGTTAACATTTGTTGCATGGCAGGAGTTGGATCTTGAAAAACTAACTCATCATATAGTTCGGCAACTAACGACTTCTTGCCCAACATAATGTCAGTTTCACTTTGGAATAGTTTCAACAGATGATAAAATGTCACTGGCTTTTCATTTCCATTTGGATCATTAAAATATATTTTTATAATGACTTCAAATTCTCCCCAACCAGTTTCTGTAACTTCATAGGGTGGTTTCGTCACAACACGATTTGGATTTGGATAACTTTCATGAAGTTTGAAATGGACTTTTTTCACATAAATTGACAGGTCTTCATTCTTGTATGGCTTGACATAAACTGTCCACTGATGTGTATGGCCATCTTCCTCTCTCTTTTTACCGAAATATCGTGCCAGATTACCATAAATAATGGGTTTTACTATCGTTAGTCCTTTGATTCTGCCGCTACCGACGGTGGGTTCTTGGCGCACATCAGCCATCATTTGATTTTAACCTAATAAATTCAGCTTTGAACTATTTTTACTGGACCAATAAAAACAAAACACGCTCGTACTTTTTTTTCTGTTGTGTCTCTACATATGCATGTGACTGTTGATACAAGAAATAGTTTAGATTCTATAAGAAAAAAAACATAATAAACAAATTTTCCGAAATTTCTAGACGAGACTAATTTAATCTCACAAACAAGTTCCTAAAGAGTTTGACAAAGGGAAACAATTCAAACTGCTAAATTACTTCCCTTGTATTGTTACTGAAATGAAATGGGGTTTAACGTCCTACTCTTTTGCACCTAACCAGGGCTAATGGAAGACGGGCATACGCCATACAGTGTTCTATGAGGAAAATTTAGCACGGGCTGCGGCCTACTCTTATATTGAATTCCAACTGCCAAGGGATCTTTTACGTGCACTCAGACTTCAGTTTTTCGTCCCATCCAAAAGACTAGGCAGCTGTCCTTATCAGGCCCTCCTCCTGCATCACTGACAAGGGGAAATCACGCCGGAAAATCGAGATGAACTTTCACGGCCAATGCAGGGATCGAACACCCGACCTCCAGGCTAGCAAACCAGCGTGTATTGTTACTCCATGAATTATGATTTAATAACTGAAATCGAGAAACTAATTGTGAATAAAAATGTTATTAAACTCTTTTTGCCCGAGACAATTTTGTGTTGTTTATTCCACCTACATGATCAACTCAATGCAGGTTTAACCTCCTATTCCAAAGTCGAATACACGATACAGTGTACTATGAGGGAAATTGTGCCCAACTGCAAAAGGGTCATTTACATGCATACCAATGTGTACAAAAGACCACAACTCTATGATGATACAAATTATTTCAAAGGGCTGACAAATAGATGTTTAACACAATAGGCTTTATCCTCATCACTAACTTATGGTATCTAAATTAATATGGCCATTAGAATTTTTACAGGTTTCCTCTTTATGACATGCTGAACAACCTAGCAAGACAGTGTACTCCAACCCAACCCACATCAGTAAATTTCAATAGTGTGTCTATGTATGACCAGCCAAACAATATAAGCAAGTTTGAAAATTTAATCTCAAATAATTGGGTCTCTAGGATGTAGAGTGTTTAGAAACACACTCCTCAAATATGGTCTAGTCCAACTATATTTCCATGTAAAGTAAATAAAATATGAAGACAATTTCAATGAAGATGAATTTTAATGATAACAGGTTGATAAAATGGAAGTAAAATATTTACAATGATTCAATGAAACTACAAGAAATAGCTTTTACAATATTAAACACAATAAATTCATTCTAAACATGATAAATTGCCATAAAATCAGATCAATTACAGTTGCTACAGAAATGTTCATCTTCACAATGTCATTGCTTAAGAATATATGTCTTGAACTATAACCCAAAGGTCACATATTGCACCAATCAAAGCACTCATGGCGTTACTGTGGCTACTGTTTCACATTGTTTTGATCCTCAGTTACTCCTTTTCACCAGCTAATGCTGTAAAGATGGAAGTTGTTGTAATTAGTCTTTGATTATTAAATAATGCGTGAAAAATTTCGTTTTAGCTTGCAAACATCATAGATCGAAACCTGGACTGTAAAAACAGTCATTTATAAAACTTTTACCAATAATTAAGTGTAGTTTAATGGTCGAGTGAGAGACATTAAGTAATAATATTGGTATTGTACGAGTGCGATAGCACATGCATTTCAATGAAATACGTCACTCGGGTACAATTTTTCAACTAGTATGCATATGTAGATTTGGCACATTGCCTGTACCATTATTTGAAATAATGATACGCCAACATCAAAAGATGACGTCACATCTGTATTTTAATTATAAATAGAGCTTGAAGAGTAATAATTATCAAATGTTAAAATCGTACTGAATATTGAATTCATTAACACATTAATTATAGTTCTAAGTGGCAATACAGATTATCTACCAAATCAATCATGTGGCAGTCAATAAGTCTATACTGATTCAGACCATCTATAGTTGTCAGTAAAGTATGATACACATATAATGCCTATACTCTACTACTACACCAAAATAATGTCTGTTATAAATAATAATACATGAAATATAATATTATTTTATGAAGATATACATTTTAATAAATATATCATACCAGTTGCATATTAACATAGAAAACATGTCTGCTTTACTACTGAGGTATATTAGAAATTGAAGACACAAATGTATGGACACTTGACAGATGAAAATGAGATGTCACTGTTTCAAATGGGAATGCATAATTTTATATTATTAAAACAACAATTTCAAACCGGTAACATATTCATTTGAACATTTATACAATACTGCAATATGGAGTATATAGGCTTACAATGGAAAAAATTAATACAAAATTGCTCATTACATTATATATGAATAATTTATTAAAAAAGAGTAATGCCAGGACCCTGGAGCACAAAACACATCTTACACACATTTAAATTAAACATTTTAAACTTACATGTACATTCATGTAACTATGCACTTTGTGCAACAGGACCCTTTGGCAATAATTTACTTGGTGCATCGTTAGCCTTACAATAAAATTTTTCAAGATACATGTAGATAAGAGAGAAGACAGTGGAATAGTCTAGTCATGGTGTAGAGTTTCAATTGTCTGCAACAATATTCTGCACCCCAAAATTATTATCTAAATAGCTATCTCTACAATGAAACTATTATAATATACAATTTCAACCTGAAAAAAATTAAAGCAGAATGACTTGAGAAAACTTATGATGTTATAATAAAAGACATTTTCTATAATTCAGTGCCATTTCTTATTATGCCCATCAATATATAACATAGCAACGTTGAAATAAGGAATGCCTGTGTAAACCAAGCATTTCAAAATAACAAGCAATACCGTTGTCAATCAGATAAAAATATTACTTCATAAACATTGATACTGACTGGTTTAATACAATATTTGGTATAAGTTTTGAGTATTTATACACAATTTAGACACATATCGTCTGGTTATAAGAAATATACAAAAGTGCTCCAAAAATTTTAAATGTCAGTCTTGTCAAGTTCCTGCACCAATGCACAATGGTAGGTTAATGTCTTTGTCTTCTTATGTATTAAAATCATCATTTACCACAAACATCTAGATTGTGTCATTTACAATTTTGGAAATATAATGTTTTGATCTAAATATCGTGGTATGAAAATTTGAAACAAGGCCCAAGGGAGGCGATCATATAAGAATGACCAATTATTATACACTACAATCTGTTTGGGCAGCAGAAAAAAGCTTTAGTAGACTAGAATATGGTAGAAGTTATCTTTCGAAAAATAATAATTATGGTTACTTAAAATTTCATTACAACATGTAGCTCAGTAAGATTTCAGTAATAAAAAATGTTGGAACATCATCACTTGGCATTTTATGAGAGGCATTGTTGGAGATTTCTAGATCCAATTAAGACTTCAACCACGGATGTGCTGCTAAGGATTCTTTACTTCGATCACCATAATCATACAATAGTTCCTCCCCTTTCACAATGTCACGACTAGCAATCAGGATTAGAAAAGGACAGTCCTTAATCTCTATTAATTTGGTACAACAATTTCCATGTCTACTGTGGTTCAATAGTCGTCCTAATTTACCCGTTTCAGCTGTTGCATCAATACTGAAAAAAATAATAAAATAAAATTTTCAAATGATAATATAAATATAGCCATTAGTAGGTTAAATCAAATGATACTACATAAAATTGATATGGATGGTAAATCTCTTCCACACATGATATAATATTATAATAATTTGCTGTGAATTATCTATGTCCATGTACAGATTTTTTTTTTCCAATATCATAAACAATGAACCATCACTAATCATTCAACAATCATTGCCACATGAATTACAATCTGATTAAAACACAGATCCTATTTTGTTGTTTTTTATAGCTCAAACATTCGTTTTACTACACTATAATGTTATAAATTTTAACACCAGACTCAAGTTTAAATGGTTACAAGTCTTCAACTCGTATGGAAAGATGGGCTAGTGTTGTCTTTCCCAGTCTAAAGATGTTGGTTACATTCTGTGACAGCTGAGTCTTTAATACAATGTAGTTACCAAGAAATGTATTATTTGGAAATAGGGAAAGTTTTATTAAATTTGCAGAGGGGGAAGTGGATTAAATATTGGCCCTAAAGTCTAGACAAGGCCCTGAAAGTCTTCAAAACTTACCAATATCGTTTATCCTTAATGGTGAAATAATACATGTAACAACCATATTGAGTACTCATACCATAAAATTCTTCTCTATCTTTCGATTCAGCCAAGTTAATGAGATCTCCAGCATATTCTACTATAAAATCACCTTTTTTAAAAGGTTTAGTAGCTATAACACCTCTTCCTTTACCATTTAAATCTACTACCTACAAGATATAAAAGGGGTTAATGTTGACTTTCAGATATAACATCAATGTAGTCGAAGAAAACTAATAGGTAACCTACTCCTTGTCATGCTGTAGAACAATCACATAAATTGGTGAGCGTTTAAAAATAGAATAGACTGTAAACTTACTTCTAAACCATCTTCACATTGAGACAATACTTTTACTTCATATTCTATCATTCTCATTTTCTGGAAAATTAAATTAACAGATAAATAACCTAGAAGTAGAACGGCCATTGGTAAAATTCTGTTTGACCAAAAGATTTGAATCAACCATGGCGTTTTAATCAAATTTTAACAGACATTTTTCAGAGGAAGTTAAACGTCAATCAAAGTACATGTAGGAATTATAAATTTTGAACCAATCTTGCAACAAAAGTGTGTCAATATTTATAGAAAGAGTTAAATACCAGCACGAATTAAGCCAATTTGCGATTGGGGGTCTGGTTTAATTGTAGTTAAATAAAATCTGCTATAGGCCTTGGGCTGGATATATCAGTTTCAGTTGTACCTGACACAATGTCAGCCCTAATTACATGTACTATGCATTATTTTTTATTATGCATGTTCCATTATAGTGCTCCATTATATCAGGTGATATTTCTAATCACTTTACAAAAATGTCACATCAAAGTTTGTAGTAATAACTAATATTTATACCAGTGTGTTTTTAACTCTGATTTAAATTTAACAAAAGTTGAACTTTGTCTGATTATTCTTGGTACCTTATTTCACATTTTGGAATGAATTGGATGTAGTTCAGATATTTTCAACTTTGTGACAAACATATATTAATAATATCAATAAAATTTAAAACACAGATAAGACAAATCGTCAGGCATGTGAAGCGCTGTGCATTTGTGTCTCACATGTTTCCAGTCTTGGCTATAAATCTAAAATTGTTTAATTTATATCATTATAATAGTTTACCTGTATTTCTGATTGACATTTTCTACCACTTCTTCTTACAGGGAAAAAGTCAGTTATAGTTTTATTATTACTCACATCAGATTCTAATTTCCTTCAAAACAAAAAGTACAGTGAATGAATTGTATGCATGTACATGTAGATCATAGTCTCGTTATAATAAACTAGAATAATAACTGTAATTATAACGACATCATAAAACAATACAAAAATTACCACATGGATGCCCAAATGTTAGAACAATTACAGTAAAATACATCAAATACTATTAAACTGGTGTTCTGTAACTCATTTGACAGTCACATGTAGTACAAGCAAAAATTAACAATAATAACACTTAATTAATGATATTAAATTGTCATTTGTGGAATACATTCTTTCTCTAAAAGCTTGGATATTCATACTTTGAAGTCAGTGCTAGAACTTAGAAGTTTTATAACTTGACTGGATAAAAATGCTTAAAGCACTCAACAGTGTCAACTATATTCAGCTGTGTTGCATGACTTGCATGGTCTATCTTGATCAAAATCAACCTACTTTCATGTAGTTAATGAAATTACTATTTAAAGGAACTACACTTGTAAATGAACATAAATAATTTAAAAATGCGCATGTTTAGATTCTTCTTTCATATGCTTTGGCCTACATTGAACTTTCAGAAGTCACATTTCATTTTTTGTTTGAATGTTGATGCTGACCTGAAAACTAGGCAGTGAAGGGTTTGGATGGTTTTAAAAAAAGCTGAACATCAATGGCAAAATTATAGGTTGATAAACAAATTGACAAACGAGCAAACAGGATTTCAAATGATGCTGCTGTTTATTACTAAAAATTCACCATTATGGCAAAAAATAAAACGTCAAGTATTCTCAACCTTCGGGTACCTCGTTTAACTCTCACAGGAAAGACCCCTACGTGTGCGCTAAGATAATGAAAATAAGACAACTTGTCTGCAATATCACCTTTGGTGGAAGCGGACATAAAAGCACTAAGAACAGCAACGAGAAACTAAATATGTTTGCCTACATGTACTTACTTTTTACGACCTGCTTTTGGTTGTGCTTCACTTTTGACAGTGGCTGTAGTAGACTTCACTTTGCCTTTTCGACCTTTGCGTTTCTTTGGAAGTGAGGTGGATGAGGTTTGTGCAGGATGTACAGGACTAGATGTGCTACTTTCTGTTTTAATATCTTCTTGGAGTATATGTTTGCAATGACCAGATTCTGGGACAATGTTGGTGGATTTACTTGCAGACGTGGGACTGGTTGTATTGTCATCAAACAGATCTGGAAGGCTTTCTATATGACATTTTTCACTGGAGTCGGGACGGGAGAGTTGATCTAATTTTAACGATAATAGTTCACAATTGTTGTTATTGTTTGTGTTATTATTTGTCAATTCTTTGTCCTTACATGGAGAAGAATCTGGAGTTAGTATAACAGAGGAAGACTGAAGCGAAACATCTAATTCGGACACAGGTTCTTCCTTTACTTCAACGTCGATAATACCTGAAAAACAAACCCAAACAAAATGTTCAAATTTTTTTGTCACATCTTGAAATATTATTTATATTTTGGGTCAAATTTGTATTATCCCAATGAACAGTAAACTTTCTGGGTCAGTCTTTCAGATTCACATATGCTAAAATTCAAGTTGTAAAAAAACAAATGCAGTAGCAATGGACATACATGTACTTTCTTCTACATTCCTAATTTTGACTGGAGATGTATAAAAATCAGTTATTTTTGATGAAGGCAGCTGTCCGTTTGGTACTCTTTCTTTCTTTCTGGTTGCCATTTTTACTCAACTAATTCTGAAAAACACATATTAAAATTGAAATACTGTTGTTAACACAATTAATCAATTATCATTTTTAATTTCAAATACATGTAGGCCTATTGGTAAAAATAATAATCGCTAAACATTTACCAGTACTTTATCTTCCCTCAAAATATTTTCTAAAATTATAAATTTAAAAATGTAGGCCTACATCCAGTTCAGTAAATTTAGCCCTCTGTTTGCCAGTGGTTAATATCCAGGTTGGCTACCCTACCCAGGTTGGAGTTGGATTATGGTAGTATGCTAATCACCAGTTTCAATTTGAACAGTGCAAAATGTTGTATTTTTATAAACATGTATGATAATCTGTATTTACAACTGATCTAGAATAAAATAATAATAAAACGACAAATTACATGCCTACAAGTACAAAGTTGTTCACTCACGATGGGAGAACCAAGCTGCAAAATCCTCAGTCAGATCATGAATCAACTTTGGCTGCCAAAAGGGGCAAAGCCTGAACCTTTGCCTTTACTACATTGTGCAGGCGTTCTTAGGGACTGGCACACTAGACTGTTTAGCAGTAAAAAGCTGCCCAGAGAACTGGGGTTCAAAACTTTTTTTGTCAAGGATTCAATAGGGTGGTTCCTGAGTCCTATCTATGTTCACAGCTAAACTACTGTTTGACATGACTTGAAGAATATGTCTAACCCTGTAAGATCACAACACCAATTGTTGATTTAAATTAAATTGACAAATTTTTGTGTTTTCGACAATTATGTAATGTCAAAGACTTTGGACGATATTATATAGGCCTACCGGTATTGCCGTTGGACTACTTTAAATTTTTAAAAGCTCATTTAGACCCTGAGGCGAGGCAAAATTAAGCAAGCTATATTAATATTCAACACTGGCTAGGTCCATTCCTGACACATGTGTACTATATATATAATAAAAATCTATTGACGGTCCCTGCTGTCAATCTTGAGATAGGCCGCCGTTCATTCGTATACTCGTAACTCTGCCCCATTTCTATGGAATTCAATACCCTTGTCAATTAGGCTGACCAAATCTGTAGAAAGCTTTAAATCTCAGCTTAAAACGCATCTTTTCAACCAAGCTTATTCTTCTCAGTAGTGAATGACTTTGTTCAAACTTGACAAAAGCGCAATAGAAACTGCCATAAAGTATTTTTGCGCTAGGCCTATACAAATTGAGACTTATTAATTATTAATATTATTATTAATAAACAGTGTGGATTGTGACTCACAAAATGGCATGACATTAGTCACATACAATTCAATAATAATGCCATTTTATATAATGGATAATAATGGCATATAATATTAGAGTATGTATTTATAAACAAAAAGTCTACTCCCCCAGAGTAGAAACTATTATGGGACAAAAAAAGTCAGTAGGCCTAGTGAATTTTTACGCTTGCGGCTTAGTGACTATACTTGTACCAAGGCAAGAACACAATATTCCCGTTGGAATAAAGATAAAGCCATGATCAATGCTGAATGCAGTTTCCAAGACTAAAAATAGTAATAAATAGCCTTTAATAATAATAGTTGAAGTTGAAGAAAATAAAGAATTCGAAATAACTTGGTTGGACAGGATTTTGATGTCTTTTATCAATGCAAAGGTTTAGCAAATAGTAAATACGCTTATATTATAAGGTCATTTTATATCCACTGGGCCATATTGTAAAATCTGAACCATGTAAATAAACTTACACCATCTTTTGCTGATCCGAACGGTTATCGTGAATTTTGATTGTGTTTATAAATAGATGGTCTCCTTTGATTGGTCAATTTAAATCTCGCTGGATTGAGATCTTGAATATCTTTTAACTAAGCATTAATTAATGAATATATTTAAAAAAAATAGATCATCTATTTTTAAAATATTCGACATTTTACAACGTCATCAATTTTAGTCGTTATTTTGTTTAATAAAATTATTTCCCACTTCCGCTTCTTCCCTGAAGGAACCCTGGGTAATTAAGCAATGGCTGAGTTTTCTTGGGTGTGTTGGGAGTGAAAACGGTCTCACAAATTATGGAAACTGAAGCCAATGTAAGCTTTGTAGTTGAAATATTTAAGTGGACATTTGACAATTAATGCCCATTGAAATTATATACGTATTGAAAATAAGGCTAATTCTCAATATAAGATAAATATCTCAACTTTTTATGCAAGGAAGTAAAGCCTTACAAATGCGAAACAAGACTTGCGGTGATGACTGTGTACAGTGTGGTTATTACAAATCCATTCGTAATAAGAATAAGAGTAGTATATCATGACTGATTGAAAAGCTTCACTTAATGTCTTATGTGAAATAAAATTTGTTAGTTTATGATAATTGACAAAATATAGATTATAGAAGGATAATGTATTAAAATTAAATGATTCCCATCATAGTTAAATGAAGATAAACATTGATGAAAGAAATACTCAAATACTAATAGACCAGTATTTGAGTATGATACCGTACCGTACTAATTGTATCTAAACTAAAATTTATGGAAATTAAAAGCAAATTAAATTTACTGCCACAATACTGTTAATTAAAATGTAATAGATTGAATCAACATGGAAAGTGAGACACCTTTCAAAAAGTCTGATACGAAAAAGATCACACTAAAAAAATAAATCTAAATATGTGCAGGGCACAAACAGGACCAGGGCCAGGTTTATTGCTTTCCATTTGACAAAATTGTTTCCAAAATATATATTGAAGGCCAAATATTGAATAACAATGAATGCTATCCCTGGTCTTGTAAAATTGGACAAGAGGCACTGATTCACTAACCAGCTAGGGTTCAGTCACAGAGTTGCCAGTGGAAGTTCCACAATCCACAGTGTTTTGCTCCCAGGTTTCTTGTAAGTGATGCAGCACAGACGGCGTGGCAAGGAACGTCTAATTATTCACAAATCACATGGCATGCACACAAACAAACCCAAGTTATATAAACATTTATGAACAAATTTTATCTGCACTGGTGTTAGCCCCTGTTGATGAAATTCCATTGCACAATAAAGATAATACAGATATTCTGTCTTGTATAATAAATCGTTTTCTCCATAAAATTTTTTGTTGTGATTTCAAAATTGTGTTGCATACGAATAAATTTATGTGTGTTTAAATAAGACGTGCACATAAAACTTTGAACATTCTTTATCATCACTATAAGGTTATGATCATCCCATGGAAAGATTTATTATAAACACAACTGACTGGGGAGGCTTCAGCTCTCCAATCATTTGGGAATATGTGTGTGTGTATTATAAGTGTAAAATCTTTACAATGACAAGCTCACAGGGACCAAATGTTTGCTTCACAAGGCAGACAGTCCTTCATAACGTGAATTTCATTCTAATGAGCATAATAAATTTTGATAATGTAATTCCCAGCCAATTCCTTAAGCTATACTAATGCAACACTAGTAAGGAAAAAATATCACAACAGCAGAATACACCTTTTTGTTGTGGTTCAACTGCTTGATAGCAAAATTCATGTGTGTTCATAACAATAACATACATTTTAAAAAACACTTCACATCCACTTATATGAGAATTGAAATATACCGTAATAAAAACTGTGGTAGTTTTCAGTTTGATTTCAGAGGATGTGCTGTAAAAAGTGAATTTAGGACTAGTCACTAATTCACACATAAACTTGTTTTTATTTATTTCTGTAGGAAGATATTTAATCTAGATAAATGTTATGAGTTTCTAAATACAGCATTATGACTGACATCTATTACAAATATCTTATCAGAGGCTAGGGCTGGACGGTAATTTCGATAAATCAATATATCGCGGTTTGGAAATTATATTGACGGTAATTTTAAGACCCTCAGAAAAACCGCAATATTCCAATATATCGTTTGACGCCATATACCGCGGTATGCACTGCAATATTCTCTTAATTTAGTCCCGAACTTGCTTTAGAAACCCCCGAATAACTAAAGTTAATTGGACTAATTGAGAAATATACATATTTATCGGGTGAATCCGGACCAGTCGATGTCCAGTCACACAGTATACAATGAGACCTCGTGGCTGGTAATTCGAGACAACAAAAGAGTCGAAAGTGAAAATAAAAAACCGATGCTATTTTCGGCATTTATCTAGTCTTGATTATCAATGTTCAATTTTAATTTGTAAAGTTGCGGCTGGTCGTCGATGTCTATAAAGCTATCGGTAGATTTACAAAATGGCGGACGACGTAGTTGAAGTTGGAAGTTGAAGGGACAACTTCAGAGTCCCGAAGAGAAACTGTACAAGCCAGATTCGGCATTAGGGCCTACTTCGGATTGACGTAAACGATACTGGTCAAAATAAAATTTTATGTAGACTATGTAGAAGAAACGTAGCTACCAAGAATGGAAACACAAGTAATTTGTAGGCCTACGCTCTCTTCTCGGGTTTTAATATTTTGAAGAAGAGATAATTTATCACGTCTTGTGTTATTTCATTTTAAAATCAAAGATTAACAAGCGTGGTTCGTAAACTGGGGGTTTACTCCAGTGCATTACAAAACTGTAAAAAAAAATTTTGTTTTTTTTTGTTTTTAAAATGATTTAATTTTATTTTATTTTAAAACCCTTCAACTGCAGTCGTGTTTTGTTTAATTTTTTGTATAATTGTTTGGTGATACAGAACTGAAAATAACTGTAGTGTGGATGAATGATTGATAAATGTTATATTGTAACAAAATTAATTTCATTATTCACTTTTTGTGTTCATATACATATGCTGATTATAAAATAAAAAGTGTTTTATTTCTGAAGAAGTAGGCCTAATTGGCTGTAATATGATCAACTGTTTTTCTGAACTCGGAACGGAACATGACATGGTTCTAGTTAAATAAAATATATATTTAGTATGATGCAGGATGAATAATTAAAACAACCAGTAAGGTAATAAACTCATTGCTGTTGGAGAGGATTAGCACCCCCTTTTCTAAGGCTTTTCGACAACACTTGCTTGGTGCACCAAAATATCGCAATACTGACAATATATTGAAGAATTTTGAAAAAATATTTCAATATTGAAATTTTCAAATATCGTCCAGCCCTATCAGAGGCCCATAAGGAATACAGTTGATCTATCATTGATATTTTCCATTAGTAATCTCCATCAAGATATCTTTTTTTTTTTAAAAAAAACCCCAAAAACTTTTACAAACAGAAGTGTCAAAATCGAAAAGAAATTTTAAATTTAAAGTTTTCGTTTATAATTGTTCTCCAGGGAATAAATGATTATGTAGGTTGTTGTTTTAACATTAAGTCACATGGCTTTTGCGATCAATAGGGTTAATGTGGACCTACATTGCGCAAATTTAATTTCTGACAGAGTAGTGTAAATTCATTCTTTTATCCAGTAATCACCATGTAGGTTAATATACAAACTTATACAGAAAAGATTTAATTGTTATCAACAGAAAAACTTATTGCCAGTCATAACAATTAATTTACCGTACATATTATTTTGATGACATATTTGGTTCTACTTCTAGAGGCAAAACATTCAGCCCAGAAAGTTTGTCCTATTTTATTCAAAATGAAAAATACATTGGTTTTAATACATGTATCGCATTATTATATTCACTAAGAAGTTTGGATTAAAATGTGTATTATAGATTATTTTACTGTCTATTTTCAGAATTCAGATTTTGATTTATTATCTGCAGCATTAGATGTTTCTGGTATCACTGGCAATGACCTTGAAGATTTTAGTCTTGATCTTTCATCACATTCTCAGCCGTCAAGTGGCTACAACAGTCTTCCAAATTCAGTAAGTATACTTTGATTAATTAATGTATGAACAGATTAGATGATCACACATGAAATAAAGATATGGTAACTAAGCCTCAAATATATTGTTTTTTGGAAGTCTTAGTCTATAGTTAGAAAATGAATCTTGATATAGTTAATATCAATGGTACTTATAAAGGATGACTTGACACAAAATTATATTTTGTACTGTTGGTCCAATAAAGGTATACTCTGTTTGAATAATGTTACTTAGAATTTGCTTTAAATAGTAATTTATGGGAAATGTTCTCTTGTTTCCATGATTAGTGAACAACCCCTCTTCAATATTTATTTAACTACATGTTTACAAATAGGTAAGTGATAAATATTGTTCATTATTTCTTTAGGCATTTGAAGATTCCTCCGTAGTAAATGGAGGACACACAGACACTGAAGTAAACCAAGCTGATTTATTTAGCCAATCTTTACGTCAGTTATCCCAGTCATCTCAATATAAAACCATCCAAATATCTGGTTCACCTAATCCATTACAAGCATTTCCTAGACTCAAACCACAAGAAACATCCAGTCTGGTAATTTTTACAATTTTTTATACACTAAGTAACTAACATTAATATGAATTGCTATATAACAGTCCAATGTTTCCTTTATTTAGTTTAGTTTGAGTCATTCTTGTCTGTGCCCATGGTTGTATGCCCTCTATTACTTGTTATGTTTTATTTTGCAAAATTCAAATATTTTTCATATATATTTAATCACGTGTTCGCTAATTTTACATGTGTTGCAAGATGTGCCGTTAGCAAAAGACTTTTGAGAACCGCTGATCTATAGTATACATGTATACATACTATTACATAGTGCCATGTTCAAATTAGATTGTAATTGTATTCAAATTATATTATGATGTAATATTGCCCATATTAAGTGACCAAAGCTACTGTATGATGATAGTAATAGTTTTATTGTTTAATTTTCAGCTAAATAACAGATATTCACAGTCCATCAGTCATGTCAACAGTCCTGTAACTCCAACATCAAAACCTGGTCCTAAAATCATCCGTATTCCAAGTAGTTCCTTATTAAATACCGGTACATCAGGACAGTCACCTATAGTAACACGAATCTCACATGGGGGCACATCAACACAACCTCGTGTTATCACTATTACTAGAGTAGCACCATCCGGGAATGTAGGTCCAGGACAGAAAATTACCTTAACTCCTCAATCTTCAACATCCAGTCCCAAAATAATTGTTGCTAGTAGTGGTAAAACTGTGGGATCATTAATTAACAATAGACAAGTGTTACGAACTAGCTCCCCTATTCATGTTGTCAATCAAACTAATTTATCCGGTGGAAAAGTTATCACTAGTTCTATGACAAATCCTGCCTTGGATCAAGCAAGGAATACTAACTCACCAATCTCAAACATTCCAACAATTGTGTCTCAATTTGGATCTGGAATATCTGGATTAAATGGTAACAATATAAAGACTAATATAACAAATAAAGATTTATCACGTCTCTGGTCAAATGAAAATGTGAAAGTGTCGCCAGTAGGAATACAGGTAAAAATAACTTTGTTGTATTCAATAAGTTAATAAGCTCAATGTGAAAAGATGTTTATACTAATTAAAGGGAAATGAGTCATCTAATTATTTTATGAAAGAGAGAGAAATGGATTGAATTGCTACTCAACACTAATTTGGCCATTTTTGAACTAACACATGGTATAAAATTTATTTCTATCATTCGCTTTAAAATTTAAAACGCATAGAGATCATTAGCACTGAGAGGATCCCAGAGGCCCTGTAGAAAACGCACAAGGTTTGGCAGGAGACACTACTCCTTGTCATGTACAGTGTAGGATCCGAATCACAACAACTGTTTCAATGACAGGCTGTATGATCTAACTCACATGTATCAGACCTTTTGACAACCCAACCCCTGTATTTTGTTTTTGTATTCAATATACAAGACAATCCTGAGGCAGTCTAGAGTAGATTTTTTATGAAAGAAATATTTTAACCTTTTTTAATAAAGTATGTTCTATCACTTTAATCAGTCATTGCATCACCTTTTGGCATAGACAGGGCATGTAAACAAATTGATTATTAACATATTCTCAATCCATTATTGTCGTACAATTTTTTGTGTTTACATTTGTACATGTATGTACATCCCATATAAGATGTACTTCTGACATATGTTTGCTTACAATGACATTATCATGATTCCAAGATTTTTGATGTCAATTTCCTAAAAATCAAGAGACTGGTCATGGGGTTTTTGTCACTGACAAATTTTGAGTTTTATTTTAAATCATATTAAATTTGTTTCATTGTAGGTCCAAAGAATAGAAAGAGCACCAAGTCCCTTTGAGGAAGAGGAAGCAGAGGAAGAAGCTCAGGAATTAGGTCATGCAGAAACATATTTTGAATACATGCCCAGTAAATGTAAGTATCAAGTACAGACACTGTACCCGTCTGTTGTTAAACTATGTGTACAGCTGTTGACATCGTTTAGTATTCAATTATCAGGTCTCAAATCATTTTCATCTTCTTTTCAATGCCGGATATTTGTTTTACATTGATAATGATGTCGGTCTTTTGTGATTTCTGAAGTGTTTCTAATAGGGAGTTTTTCAATATATTTGATATTTTAAAAAAGTCTTGTGTATTGATAATCAGGAACATGATATCTCGATCACGTGATCGGTATTTTTCCTCACCACTCATTAATCTTAATTACTTTGCTTTTTTCAGTAAAAATAGGAGAGAAACATCCTGATCCTGTAGTAGAAACAAGTTCTCTATCTAGTGTTGAACCTGTTGATGTACGATATAAAATAATTATACCAGAATCTACTATCGACATGTGTCAATTATCAGCCTTACAATTAGAATCAATAACTTATGCTTCACAACGACATAATACCATCTTACCTAGTGGTGAAAGAGCTGGTTTTCTTATAGGTATGGATAATGTTCTTCAAAGTTTCTTTTTACCCATTCGAGAAATTCTCTCTCCAAATAGTATTAATCTGTGTACATATAATTTGAACTTTCTTACTCCTCAGTTGTGTTAAGCTTCATGGTTTGAAAAGTGGTTCATCTTGTTAGCAAATAATTCTTTGTTTATGTTTGAGAAGATTAAACAAATTTTCTGAAATGTTATTTTTCAATGAAATTGAAAATTTATTATATTGTTGGCATTTACAAAATGAACAAATTTTCGGAAGTGACAGTCAGTTGATAGAATACTACTCTTCTGAACTTCGATTTGGTTTATTAAAATAATTAATGATTTATTTTAGGTGATGGTGCAGGTGTGGGTAAAGGTAGAACAATAGCAGGAACTATATTTGAGAATTATTTACAAGGAAGAAAGAGAGCTATTTGGTTGAGTGTGTCAAATGATTTAAAAGTAGATGCTGAGAGAGATTTAAGAGATATAGGAGCGGGTAAAATAGAAGTTTATTCCTTAAACAAGGTAAGTTTCAGAGTCCCATCTTCCTCTCAATAACGCTTGACCTGAATACTTTTACCAATACAATCTGATTAGTCATCTGATTACCAGCTTCGAAGAGAATGTTGTATGGAAATGAACTAGTTTAATGTCCTGCAGTTCTGCACCAACTGGGCTAATGAAGATGAGCATACGCCATACTGTGTGCTAGGGAAATTTTGCCCAGACAGTTTCACTACAGCCTACTCTTACTTCAAATCCAAACTGTCACAGCTTTCTTTTCATGTATGCAAATGTATACACAGGACATCAATTTTTTTTTGTCCCACCCGACTGACTATTCATTATCCCTTGCAGGCCTTTCGTGCTGTGCCACTAACAAGGAGGAACCACATTGGAAAGTCCTGATGAACTTTCTCGGCCAACACCGGGATCGAACACAGACTCACCGAGACATATGAATATGGAGTTAAACATTAAATACAAATGAAATATTGTAATTGATATCCATTTTAATCACATTGTGTTTGGGTGTTCTCGTGTTCTGGTGAACATTTTATTGCTATCCTGAAATTGATGTAACCATTATTTCTTAAGAAACTGATAAATCTGGAGTAGTATTCTTTAATCCTGCACATGGTTTTGCATCAAAATAAAAGATTAATGATCTTTTCCATTTGTCTTTTCACAGTTGCGATATGCCAAAATATCGGGTAAAGAAAATGGCAGCATTAAAAAAGGTGTGATATTTACAACTTACTCATCACTGATTGGTGAAAGTCAGTCAGGTGGTAAATACAGAACAAGACTTAAACAGTTGTTAAAATGGTGTGGTAAAGATTTTGATGGTTTGGTATCCTTTTAAAACATAAGAAAATAATATATAGAGAACCCTAAGCCATAAAAATTTAGTTTATTAAATTGATTATTGGTAAAACGGAAAATGGACACAAATGCAGTCATTATTTCAATAATTATCCAGCAAAAGGAACATTAGATCTTACGCTTACTATTTACTGACTGTTATTGTGATCAAATTCTCAATTTGACCACAAAAAGGTTAGTACCTTGTAATTTCTGAAGCATCATGAATTAGATATGATTATATTATTGCTTAACCATGTGACTAGATTGTATTTGATGAGTGTCATAAAGCTAAGAATTTATGTCCAGTAGGATCTAGTAAACCAACAAAAACTGGTAAAACTGTTTTAGAGTTACAGAATCATTTACCTGGAGCTCGTGTTGTTTATGCTAGTGCTACTGGTGCCTCCGAACCAAAAAACATGGCTTATATGACACGTCTTGGTTTATGGGGTCCTGGAACACCTTTTAGAGAATTTAATGACTTTATTCAAGCTGTTGAAAAAAGGTTAGTATACTGGTTTTTATACATTTTAATAAAATATATTATAGTGCTCTTTTCATTTCTATAAGTGATTGATAGTGAATGATAATGATAATTATTTTTACAGCTCTATATGTCATGGTTTTTTGTATGACAATGGTATTTGTAAAACATACAGACTTGATACATCATTTAGAGCAATAAGAATCCCTAGCAAATTACAATACATTTCAGTGCCATTCAGTATTTACAAAGTTATGTTCAATTGAAATTTCATCAATCTATACTGCCCAAACATAATAAGATGCCGCCATCTTTTATTGGTAGGGTAGAAACCTAATGGGTCTAGAATTATGTAGTGTTGGTACATTGTATTATATCTGGATGTATTTCATTGATATTTTTTATTTGATATAAACAGAGGTGTAGGTGCCATGGAGTTAGTTGCTATGGATATGAAGTTAAGAGGAATGTATATAGCTCGTCAGCTGAGTTTCAAGGGTGTATCATTTAAAATAGAAGAAGTGCCATTAGAAAGAGAGTTTAAGAAATCCTATAATGAAGCTGTTGATCTGGTAAGTTTGTCCTATTCTTCCGTTTCCAGTCTCTAAAAAAAAAAAATGTAGCGATTTCGAGTTCTTTCCAAAGTTTGAAACCCTCATACATATTAAGAATGATTCTGAATAATTCCAGTGGTGGCTGCTTGAATAATTACTGACATAATTAGATTTTATTGATAACAGATGCTTAATAAATTTAATAGTTTTGTTGAAAGGTTGGCTGCAAGTTAAATGTGTAATTCAATTAATTTGAATATTATTTCAGTGGGTAGAAGCTCGAGATAAGTTTCAAAAGGCAGCAGATTTAATTGATGCTGAACACAGATTACGAAAATCCATGTGGGGTCAATTTTGGTCTGCTCATCAAAGATTCTTCAAGTATTTATGTATATCAGCTAAAGTTAATTATTGTGTACATGTTTCTAGAGAAGCTGTAAAAAATGGAAAGGTAAAACTCTTTTTTTTTAACCATCTTAATCTTAATTAAAATGATCTTTTGGAACACAAAATATCCAGGAATATTGGTTTCAAAATTTGGAATATAGACAGACACTTTTTCTCTGTTCTTGTAGCTAATTGTGAGGTTCAGCTAAGTTATTATATACAAGTAATTTAAAACAGGCTTTTATTTAACGCATTTAAACTTGTTACACTGACCGTATGGTTTTAAGGTGTTGATTTTAAAAATCCAAGGCCTACTTAACTTTTTTTATATCTTTTCATTCATTCTATATTACAGTGTGTAGTTATAGGTCTACAGTCAACGGGAGAAGCTCGTACCTTAGAACAATTAGAAGAACAAGGGGGAGAACTTTCTGATTTTGTATCAACAGCCAAGTAAGTCAAGTTTTTTTAATTTTCTTTTGCTTTTTTACCAGTTTGCTTTTGTTGTAACTTTGTTTAAACTATTTTAAGAGTTTAATAGTAAGCATCACACATACCATTAGCAAACACTAATTTGAGAAAGAAATTATAAGTTGAGACACAGTGTTATTTATTTGAAACAAATTTCTATTGGTATTGACATTTTATTTTACAGAGGTGTCTTTCAAACTTTAGTAGAGAAACATTTTCCAGCACCAGATAGAAGAAAAACATTTGATATGTTTGGTATTGGTAATTTAGTTAGAAAGAATGAAGAGAGTATATTTAATAGAAATAATAACAAGAGAAAAAAGGGTAAGGTGATGTTGTTTTAATGATAGGCAAAATGGTAACTGTATAAACACTAACAAACTGGGCATATTTCATTAGGTCTGTTCCTTGTATTCGTTTGTTGTCGAATTATTAAGTTGTGTGCAAACTTAAGCTTGTATCATTTAGTCCATTTAGATGTTTTTGTATTAGATTTAAGGTTTTTGTATAAGTATTGTCCCATCATGTTATTTAACTTTTAGAAATGTATTCACCCAGTTGAAGTCTCAGATCATCTTCTGTTCATCTTTCATTCATCTTTTTATTGAAATAAAACTGAGATTGCCCAAACTACAATTATATTAATCTTTCCTTTAACCTTAATTTACTCAAGAAAAAATACAACCACAGAGTTGTCAAACTACGATACTATAATTAGTCTTATTCTGATACCAAGATATTGCTATATATGCATGTTTATTAATAATATTAATATGAAGTATTTTGATATTTGTTATTATAGATATGAATGGTGGAAATGAGGCTAAACGAATGAAGGGGGATGATAGTGATTCTGGTGATACTTCATCAGAAGATTCATCAGATGATACAGAACTTAATATAAGTGAATCATCATCAGATGAATCAGATGGTATTAGTGATAACTTTAATCCATTTGGTAATGGTTCTGATAGTGATGATGGTAAGTTTACCGTTATAGTACAAAAACATTGCTTAACAGGTAGTTTGGACGTATATACTTGTCAATTTGTAATCCAGCTGTCAACAATTGACTTCTGAACGCTATAAACGCGACATTTTGTACCTGAGTTATGTCACCTATAGAGGCTACAGTTTCAAAAGATTCTTTTCAAATTTGGTGTGAAACATTGTGGTCATAAGAGGTCGCACCCTTTAGTTTTTTTTATCTCTCCCTCTGCTAAAAACATTCTGAACATGAGAACAAGTTTTTAAAAGATTCTTTCCAAATTTGGTGTGAAGCATTGTGGTGAAAAGAGGCTGAAGCATATAGATGTTCAGCGTTCTGCAACTTTTCAGGACTTACTTATCCCAATCCCATTTTTGACAAACACCTTGTGAATATGATTGAGGCTACAGTTTTGAAAAGATTCTTTTCAAACTTGGTGAAAGTCATTGAGATTGTTCCAAATATAACCCTAAATACTGATAAGATAACACATTTTTACTCAGATCCTTGGTTAAAGAAATCTCAGAATAAGAAGAAGGAGAAATCACCTAAAAAGAAAGTAAAAGTTAAGAAGAAGAAGTCGAAAAAGAAGGAGGAAGAAGAAGAAGATGAAGATTCATTATTTGATAAAGCTCTAGCTAAAGCTGGTTTGCTTAATAAAAATAGTGACATTTTCCCAAGTAATAATCTTAATCTTAGTAATGGTAAGTAAAATTTGTTGTAACGTTCTTTTGATCAGCTAAACTGTTTATACATTCTACTATCGGGAGATATTGGTGCCCTTACATTTCATTGAAAAATCTTAGTGCAGAGAAATTGTATTGATTCATTGGTTTTTTTGTAGGTAATACAAGTGTATGGGAACAAGCTATGACAATGAAAAGTGATTTATTACGTAGAATGGAAGAAATAGGAAGTCATTTACCACCTAATACACTGGATCAACTGATAGATGATCTTGGTGGTACAGAATCAGTAGCTGAGGTTAATATATTAATAATACTAATAGTTTATATTATCTGTCAATTATTTTAAATGATACATCCAAGATTTCTGTACTTGTACAGTGATACAAGTAACTTTTAATTTGCAGATTAAATGACTATTTACTGATATATCAAATAATTTAGAAATATCTTCAAATTGGCTTAAAGGATTAAGTTATTCAGATAGAGCTTGTTTAATTGTGTGAACTGATAGATGGGACTATCCTTTTTAACTTGGATATTTATCAAGGAATGAGGTTAAGATTTCTTATTACTGTTTTCTTCACTAATATATATCAGGGATATTTCTTGTTATTTTTACTATCTTCACCATGTTTATATTTACAGATGACTGGTAGAAAAGGTAGAGTAGTATCGAATGATGATGGTAGTATTAGTTATGAATCTCGAAGTGAATCAGATGTGCCTTTAGAAATATTAAACCTCACAGAAAAACAACGCTTTATGGATGGAGAAAAGGTATACCAGACTTTGTTCAGGACTATGATCTGAAGAATTGTTGATGAAACCTTTTTAAGCTAGAATAAATATTTTGTATTTCCTGAAATCATTTGCAAGCGTTTCTATGGAGGATGACTATCGATAAATGAAAAAACTGTTCATTAGTTGACAAACTTTTACTCTAATGTGAATACACAGTTGCTACCTCTGGCCACACCCAAGGTGTTATAGGTAACAAATCCATAGAGGTTATCAGATTCCAAATCATTATAAAGCTTGATGGTGGGATAATGGGTGCGAATGGGAATTTAATTAATATAATAATTATTTTACAGGATATAGCTATTATATCAGAAGCTGCTAGTTCAGGTATATCTCTACAAGCTGATAAACGTGCTATTAATCAAAAGAGAAGAGTCCATATAACACTAGAATTACCATGGAGTGCTGACAGAGCTATACAACAGTTTGGTAAGAAATTCTTCCATTTTTAAACGAGATTATTTATCCATTTGTAAAATCCATTTATTGTTGCCCAACTTGTCTAATAAGTCAGTTGTAGTTTATTTTTTGGCTACCAATTTTATTTTATATTTTGACTATCAGTATCAGTTGTAGGGGTTTTTTTTGGACACTGATTGTATTTTTTTTTTTTTTACTAATTTAAACCAAGGTTTTCCAATACAAGTCTATTTAATGAGTAAGGAATGTTATGTATTCTGTAATGTTTTGCCTAGGTTTTAAATTTTATAATTTAACACAATTTTTAGGTCGTACTCACCGTTCTAATCAAGTCCATGCTCCAGAATATATATTCCTTATTTCCGAGTTAGCTGGAGAACGAAGATTTGCTGCTACGGTGGCTAAACGTTTAGAAAGCTTGGTAAGAAAAAATTATACTTTTGCTATAAACGATTACTTTACATGTGAAATAAATGATTGCTTTTGCTTTATAATGTATGACAATTCCACTGTTTTGTCATTGGTTTCATATTTGTTTTATACTGATGATTCATGTTACTTATAGGGTGCCTTAACACATGGTGATAGAAGAGCTACAGAATCCAGAGATTTAAGTCGTTTTAATATAGACAATAAAGTAAGTAACATAAATTTTTAGCTTTATGATTTCGACTAAATGATAATTAGATGAAATGTATTAATTGAAATCTGGCTTCATTGAATAATAATTACATTAGAAGTAGACTTAAATTTGTTTTAGCTTAATCTCTTAACATTATTATTAACAGATTGATGAAGATACAGTGAAATTTTTCTATCTGTTCCCACTACAAATATTGAAATTAAATTTGTTGCCTAATTGAGAGTGTGGCTTTAAAAAGGGTCCATTTCTGTAGTTAAAAATCAAAGCATCTGTATTATTCTTTCTTTATTACAGTACGGTAGAGCTGCTTTAGATGCTGTGATGAAATCTGTTTTAAATTTAAATGGTGAAAACCCTCTAGTGCCTCCTCCTAAAGATTACAGTGGAAATTTCTTTGCAGGTAAATTTTATACCGGTACCAGATTGTGATGTTATTTCGTCTGTATTTCTTTCAGTTGTTATTTATGTTAATATATGGATGATAGACTTTTCATTATGCTAATAATACTCAAAAGCATAAATAGATTTAACTTTGGTGTAATTGATTGAACGTTCCAGTTTCAGATTCTCTCAATCCCACTTGACAATAAGCAAAGCGTATGCCAACTGAAAAAGAAATTATTTGCACCCACCAATAACAACAAATGAAGGAAATTTGTCTGTTTTTGATAATCTGTAACAACCGCGTTGTGTATTAATTGATGAACATGTGGTTTATTGTGTGTATTTTATATTATAGATGTTAAGACTGGTTTAATAGGTGTTGGAATGATGACAATAGATGAAAGATCAGGTTATGTTAATTTAGAAAAAGGTAAGTTGATTGATCACTTGTTTCAATGGCATTTTGTAATTGAACTTAAATTACACAGGACACTCAGTAATGCACAGGACACTCAGTAATGCACAGGACACTCAGTAATGCACAGGACACTCAGTAATGCACAGGAGACTTGGTAATGCACAGGGCACTCTGTAATAAACAGCTCATTAAGTTAAGTAATAAACAGCACATTCAGTAATAAACAGCACATTCAGTAATAAACAGCACATTCAGTAGTAAACAGCACACTCGTAGTAAACAGCACACTCAGTAGTAAACAGAACACTCAATAATAAACAGAACACTCAATAATAAACAGAACACTCAATAATAAACAGTAATTGTATTCCATAGAAGTTTGTCCTTTATAAAGTATTATTATAGATTTGACAGTGCTGTTACATTGTTTATAACTAAATATTTACATGAATCCTATAGATTTTAAAATTTCGTGACATTATGTAGATTATGATATTCAATAGGTTTTCAGTGGTTCTTCAATCATTTAATATTTCATATCCACTAATCACTCAACCAGTGCTGTAGCTGGGAGAGGTTTCTGATAGCCAGAATAGAAATAAGAATTTTATAGTAGTTAGCGGACTGTGATAACGTAATAAATATAAATTGATTAAGAGATACACATGTATAACCAAGGGATGTATATACCAATGACCTGTAACCAATTTTATTTATTTTTTTTTTTCAGATTATAACAATATTAGCAAGTTTTTGAATAGAATTCTGGGTATGACAGTAGAACTACAGAATTCTTTATTTAAATATTTCACTGAAACATTAACTGCTATTATTCTGGAAGCAAAACGAAATGGTAGATGGGATATGGGGATTCTTGGTAAGATATCTCGATGTATAATAGCAATATTTATAACCATGGCTCAAAACTTTGATTAAGTTTATTAATATCTTAATGATATTTCATTTTTTGTGAATAACCTGCAATTTATTTCTGTTATTCCTGTATAGTTAATTTATTCGTTTATATATAAATAGATCTTGGTTCTGGTCAAGAGAAAGTTAGAAGAGTTGAAACACAAGCATTCCTGGGTAACGAGGCTAATAATACAGCTAAAACAGAACTCACTACAGTAAGTTTTTTGTGTAACTCATAAAAAGAGTACTCATTGCTCAAACAATCCTCTCTGTGATATCAACTAGGTGGAATCAGACATAAAACTTCTATGTCACACACACACACACACACTTCAACATTCAACTGTTAGGGTTTTTTGTAAAGCCTATTCAAAATTTGATAACATTGTTCTTTTCCTAAAGCAAATTAAAACAATCTGGAATTACTTGAATTGTAAGTGAAATATGCTATTTATCATTCATATTATGTTTTTAGTTTATGGTGGAGAGAGGTATGCCATGGTTACAAGCAATGGAGTTATGGAGAAAATGTAACAGCACAGAAGAAGGCTTTTATTTAGCTAATATGGTAAAGAAATTTTTGTTTGTCTAAAAATTTATAATTCTGAATGTCCATTGTGTTATCTAAACTGAGCTTAGATTTGTTCATATATTATTGATATGCTTGTATTTATAATAGCAGCGTAGCAGTAAATTATTTATATGTTTGTATTTATTATAGGAACGTAACAGTAAAAAGACTGCCGTCTTAGCCGTTTGCTGTGGTAAAAATAAGAAGAAAGAGAAGTTGTACAATATGTATCGACCAAATACTGGCTTACAACCTCGTAGTGAGACCATGGATGAAATCCGTAAAAAATATAAAAAGGTTAGCGGATATTTTAGTTTAATTTTTGGCTTACGAATTCAGGTTTTCCACACACTATTAATTACATATTAATCTGTGGATCTAAAGCTTTAAATGTATGCAAAACAAACTATTGATTAGCCACTGAACCCGGAAAAAAAACCCCAGGAGATTGGACAGGGACCCCACTCCTTGTCATGTACAACCACGCCAGTTGACTGAATGACAGATCTTATAATACAGCGCAGACATGCTAACCATTCGCCCATCCAACCCCTACCCTGGAGCCACCAAGACGTTAGTATAAAATACTATCCTGGATATTGAATATATTTATGTGTATTACAGGTGTTGCCAGATCAAACACAGCAATGGTGGGAAGATCAGTATTTTTTCTCAGCTAGATATTGTATACATGCTTATTGGTAAGTAGTTAATAAAATTTTACTTTTATATTTATGATGATTCATATATCTCTTGATGGACACCAGTTCGAAGTCAGAATTCAGTTCAACCATTTACCGTATAGATACTTGTTTACTAACAGAACATATTGTGATATGTTATCTAAATAAAGTGAACTCGATCAATTATTACACAGTCTCATAATCAAGCATTTTAATTAACAAGAGATAAAACAAGTTTAAATAGTCTTCATACTTTTCTTGGGTATATGTTGATAATGATATATGTTTGTCATTTAGGCGTGGAAATTGTAAGAAAGTAAGTCTGGGTTTACCATGTGAAATAGGTCTAAGAACCCGCACATATCATGTATTAAGTGGTTCTGTACTCAGTGTATGGAGTAAAGTGGAGAGTGTTCTGGCCTCTATGCCAGGAGGAACCAGCTCAAAGATGCAAATTATAAGATTACGGACAGAGGATGGACAGAAAATTGTTGGTAAGCAAGCATTATGTATATATATTTATTGATAGTAACCATTTACAGATAATTTGATGTCAAGAAGACTGCATGTTTGTGTGAAATCTTTAGCTTACATTTACTTAGAAAGGTTTTAAGTTGCTTATTGCCTAAACAAGTTACTATTTCGGACTGAATGAAATGAATGAGTGCCTATGTTCTCTGTTTTCATACAAAAACTATACTGGACAGAGTGTTTGCCATGTCACAGTTTGATTTAGTTATTTTTTGCTTTCAACAAACAATATTAACGTCAGTAGACATAAATGTCAGTTATAGGGTTAAATGTGGATGGTTGTTGTTGTGATTCTCAAGTCTGTCGTATAGTTGAAGAATGGGGCAACATAATCTGTATTCAACAAATTTAGCCAAGTTTTCAGCCAAGCTATTTTGGCCATTTCGGTGTTAAATTTGTATTCCTAAAACACTTTTATTAACAGTTATATATTATATATCAGTCACTTTCTGTAATTTTAACAAACAGATTTTATATATAATACTATGTCATTATTTTATTACTTTCAGGAAGTTTAATTCCTAGTAATTGTGTTAAACCACTTATCAACATTCTGTCACAAGGCTCAACTAAAACATACACATGTAAACATCCTGTACCAATAGAAGAACCAGATAAACTTAGTATGCCTGTCTTCGTCTGATCTTAAACTTATACTACAGTCGGTATTGGATACAAGTTGAAAATGTATTGAAAATTTGCAGTGTGAGAGAATATTCTACTTGAAAAAGGATTTCTGTTTTTGCTTTTGAGAAAATGTGGTGTAAAAGTGATTAGTGCCGTGGTTTTGTATTTTTCTATGGAAACCAGTTTGAGTTTCTGTTGTGATCTGTGATTCTTAAGACTCATGACATTGGGCTAAATTTATATTATTATTATGCAAAACATCATAGCCTAAAACCGTTCTGACAAGTCATGACTCAATAAGCCCTTTAATTTATTTGTATGCATCTTAGACATGATGTCCATATTTAAAGGATATCTATATTGAGATATCAACTGAAGCTGTGATGAACATGTAGCAGTGCCAAACTATTTGTGAATTGTGAAATCAAGTTATAAAAATGAAGTATTAAAAGCATTGGAAGTCCCTCTAAATAGAAATTCAATTGGTCACCATTGTGAAAGAGGGATTTTGATAGATATTATGCTTGATTTTCATGTAGTGCAAAAACTTGCAATCAGTTGCAGTTTTTGGAACAGAAGCAAAGTGTTTTGTAGTTCTGATATTTTAAAAGATATTAACACCAAAGATTGTATGTTGCAATAAAGACCATGCTGTTTATCTATCTGTTCTGTATTAAATAAACAAGAACTAAATTTATTAATGTTAGTATTTAATGAACTTCGAACTTAGGGAGAGAAATGAAATTGATTATCATAATGTATGATACTTATTGACTGGGCGGATAGAATATTTAATTAGTGATCCACAATAATTAATTAGTGAGTGATCCACTATATTTAATTACAGAGTGATTTATTGAAGCAGATAGAGTGTTTTGTGATGTGAATTTTTTACAGATGGAATGATCAAGGGGAGATAAGTGTAAAGACAGTTTAATTTGATATGATTGACAATAAATTAACCAAAATATTCTACATTTATGTGACCACTTGCAACCGTATTGATATATGTGCTACATTAATTATTTCCAATGTAATACAATGTGATTTGAATGAGTGAAAATGAATTTTGTGTATTGCTTGGCTTACAAAGTTAGTTTTCTGATTTAGTGTTATATCATATTTTTGTTGATGTTGAAACTGCAGTTTAAATTCAATTTAATAACACTTGTATATATATAAGATTGTGTAAACGTATTTTTTGAATGTATGATTAATGTATGGTATTTAGGAAGGGGTAGGAATACTAACAGAAGGCACTGAAATCAATTTGATCCCTCATAAAATAGGGATATACAAATTATACATGTGCAGAATTACTAATTTACATCAATCTAGAGTAGGGTCGCCTGTCTAACCTCATGGGTTTTCTCCGGGTACTCAGGTTTCCTCCCACTGCTAAAGACCCCTACGCGCAAATGAATTAATGAAATAAAATTAAATCATATGCTAGTCCCAAAATGTGTCGAGTGGATGTTAAACCCCATTTCTCTCTCTCTCTCAATCTACTTTAATGTAAAACAGGAATATAATGCTAGTGTGAAATTAATGTGACCTGTTGCTGAGCTTCTATACTGGCATTTCAATATATCTGTTCTGTAGAGTATGGGTAACAAAATATGACCAGTCAAAGCTAAAAAAAAAAAAAAAATACTGAGTAATCAACCGCATTTAATTAGTTAGTAATCAACTGTCCCACATTTATTTTACCAATAAAAGCTGACCAAAAATAGTATTTTTGCCTCAAAAATCTTATATCCTGAACACGTCATTTTTGCCTCTTTATCTTGACCAAATTTGTTTTTATCACCAGACACATTTCAGTACTCCTACAGGTCACATTCATTCTCTGTCACATTAATTATTTGTTTTACAGACCATTTAAATTTGTATGGGAGATAATTTACTCAGCTTAAGGCATGTAAATTTGTTGGATGACATCCGATTCATTAAGCATGTTAACATCTCATTTTGTGAAGTTTATTTGCAAAAAAAAAAAAAGGGGGTGGGGTGGCTGTGTTCAATAGCGTTGCATGAATAAATTCAGAAAATTCAGTGATTGTAATAGCACTATTGAACACAGCTCTAGTACATATTAATCATTCAAACTGCCTTAGTCTTTCATTAAAGGAAATAAAAAAAGGTGATAATTTAGCAGATTTGTAGGAACATATATTTTATAAGACACTGTAGTCACAATAGATTTGTTAAAGTTCCAATTTCACTTTTTCTAAGAAAGTCAAAATATAATTATTTCTATGTTTTTTGCTCAAAAGGTTGTCAACTCACTATTATACGATCATGGACAAAATTTTGGGGGGGTTAGAAAGGGTGACACTGGTTGATTGAGGAAATAGTTACTCAATTACCTCCCTTGTTTTCCTATTCTTCTCCATGGACGGCCATCTTCAAACGTTTGAATTGGAAGTTGAAAATGATATTTTTGCCAATTTCTCAACTGGCAATAGTGAATTATAGGATTAATAGGATTATTCTTTAACAAGGTAGGACTGTTTATAGGTGCAATCTATTTTGGGGCTTTATTTTAATAAATTTTGAAAATATAACTTAAAAAAATGCTATTGGAACTTTAAATAACATGATTTGTAACATTATTAACATAGTCAATTTTTTTGATCTCTCCGTGTGTTATTTCATGCCTGTTTGTTAGTTTAGTTGAACTCGATTACTAGATTGTTTGACAAAAGAAACACAGCCATGATTACCATTTATTCCGTTAATTAAAATCATAACATTCCCCATTGTATTAATGTGCATTTATCAGATTTAAGAACAAATGTTTGATTTGGATCAGACAGTCACACATTTATCTGTTGCATTCTTTGTGCTAAAAGCTTGATAAGTACAGAATGTTTGGATATATGGTAACCTACATGTATGGTTATTAAGATAAAGATAAGTCTTTAATTAATTACCTGTGTCAAATGAAGTATATTTGGAGAGTTTATAACTACACTAAATACTGTATGTATATGATTATATTGTAAAAGAAAATGAAACATTATATAATATTGTTTCCTATTGTAGTATTTATCTTTAGATGTCCATGTAAAATGTGTTCTATTTTAATTATCTTTAAGTCACAAGATCAAGATCCTCATTAACATTTTAAACTTTTGAATCAACTCTGCTCAAATCCTTGAACCTGTATGGTCATTAAACAAGGTTCCAGATTGCCCTTTGACCTTTTTCCCAAGTTTCTATACCTCATATTTGAAAATATTGTCTCTCCGTATTGATTAAAAACTATGGAGAAAATACTCCACTATTTAAACAATTGGTGCTAATGCGAAAACAAATTTAAATAATTGTTGTTTCATTTACAAGTGAATAGGGCACTAAACGGCAAATAGTACCTTAAATTGGGTCATTTCATTTAATCTGTTATTAAAATAAATCCATTGTTTTAGGTTAAACATTTCATATTTTATCACTTCCTGTTACTCTGTGTTATTATTATTATTATGTAAATATGGTGTGTGAATATGTATAAATATGTATGTAAGTAAAACTTGTTTGAAATGCACTATTAATTAATCTGTTAAAAATGATAATGTATCAAGTTTGTATGTGTGCCAATCCTAAGTTATGGATGAAGGTGTTAAATTATTGTAATACATGTATATTGTTATGGTAACTAGTGGTTACTATGGTAAATATTGGTAACTGTAGAATAACCTGGGTATATCATTGATAAAACCACATATTTCACCAATGGTTAAAGTGGTGCCATTAGGTTATGTAATGACTGTTAATCTACCACCAAGGACATAAATATTGTTGCTATAGTGACAAGTGGTAACAGTGGTAATTCATTGTAACCTCTTTGTAACTGCTTACTTTGTTACCATGATGGTAATCATATAATTACAAATGATTTCTGTGTAATATATACAATGTGGATAGTGTAAGCTCATGTTTATTAATCAGTAAATTATTTATATTTTTTTGTGCTAAAATTAATAGTAATTTATCTGTTGTTGAGTAAATTTAGATATCTGAGATAAATCAGACAAAATTTTTCTACAATGATCACCTGCCAGACGGTTAAAAATTTGTCAAATTTATTTCCAAAAGAACGTATCCTCAATCAGTATTTTTTTTTATTTTCCGCAAAACAAATTTATATTTTCTTCGGTAAAAACCAAGTTGGAATTTATATTTCTTTAAATAAAAATAGCATCTGTATTAAAATAAACTAATTAATAAAACTGACCAAGTTTGCATGTATGCCACATTATTGTTGAAAATTTAGTTGAGAAACAAAAAAAAATTCCATTTATTTTTCCCTCCATATTTGTTGTTACAAATACAGGGTTTTGTAATAAACAAATGATAAATATATCTTGTTTCTGTTTTTTTATACACCCACATTGAAATTTGATCGTATACTGTCACCCCTGTTCGCCCACAATTGTCAAACATGTACATAACGACATGAATGGCGTCCACAATTGTCATACATGTATATAACAACATGAATGGCGAGGCGCCTATAAAATCAAGTGTTATTGGTTGGGCATCTTGTCCATCTTGCTACCCCACTAGCTACAGGCCTGCGATATCGATTTTAGCTGCTTAGTGAAATGATCTTGCTACAGTATTTAAAGAAATACACATCTTCATTCACTCCAACATCATTTCAAAACCTTGTTAACAATATTGTACTGTTAAATGGGCTTCCAGCCTATTTATATACATTGGATGACAAAAGTAGACGTTATAAAAGAGTTTATTATAGTTACCTTTGATCAAAAGTATTACAACACAGTCCTCTCACACTGACAACCACAAGTTAACTGACATCAATAACTATTTTCGGTTTAATTTTTGTTATGTGGCCTGATAATCTGATGCTGTTCGTTTTGAGATCTATACAGTGCGACCCAGTGTTGTGCTTGATAATGAAAGTCACCTACATGTTATTTTTATAATAAAAGGTTTGGTTTTATCTAGATTCTGTATATAACAACTTGGGAACCAGTCTAAATATCCAGATGAAGACTGACAGGTTTAAGTTGTTTGAAAACGTATCACACATATTTAGTTAGTTCCTTGGCCCTAAGGTTGACGCTTTTATGGGGTTTTAACTCAAAATTAAGCACTTTTATTCTCCAAAATATAATTGATATTGGCCCTTTAAATTGACCAATAAGTTGTGTTTACAATGTTGAAGACATTGAGTTAGCGACTTGCCTCCTCTGGTACATGGAGCAGCTGTTTCTATACAGAGATCCATAATTCATATCTTATACAAACTGAGAGGGAGATTAAGCAACATCTCCACATTGATCAGGTAGTGTCATAAATCAATCGGGATCACAGATGAACATCAATGACAATTTCATTCCCTTGTGTGACTTTCTCTTTGTTTGAAGATAATTATACATAGGAGCCATTCAGGAATGCAAATGTTTTTGATTATTCAGACATTTCATTTGTTATCTTATCAATATCAAAGGAAATTTTCTTCAAAATAGAAATTTTCTCAACAAAATCTTTGAACAGAAACCAATTTGAAGCGTGCTATAAATGATGTGTAATACCGACACCTGCTCAACATGCTTGTTAGTTTTTACACGGAAAACCCACCCCACTTCTCTATATGATTTCTACTAAAACTAGCCTAAACCAGCAAAAGTGTGCAATAACACTGAAAATGTCTTGTTATTGCAGTTACGCGGCAATGAGTTTAGCAGAGGTAAAACAATCTGCTTATTTAACGAAAAGAAGAAAGGAAGATCTCCTGTCCGTGTTAAAATACATGTTGTAGTGTAGTAAATCGGATTAAAATACAGATCCATATTTCATTCCATTTTTTTATACTTTCGATGACCTTCACTACATGAAGATCTGACAAAGTGTAGCCATAGAATACGTCTGGTCAAACCAGCAGCTTTTGACCCTATGATGTGAGACATTGATTAATCAATGGCGTTGATGTTTCTAGTGGTTTACCCACAGTACTGTGCACCAAAAGGCCTGGAAATAGCAGTAACAGACCGTTTCATTGACTAATCCCTCACCTCATCCAGAACATGTCAATGATAAGAACTCTTCCAGATCCTAGTGTAGTAAACACAAGTAAAACGTGATTTTGAACTATAAAAATGAAATGAAATAGGAGCTGTGATTTAATCAGATTGTAGTGTAGTTAATCAGAACCATAAAATGTAATTTTAATTAAAATAAATAAGGAAATAACAATAATTGTAATTATTTGTTTATTAATGTATGTATTAGTTACCGTGTTAACTTTATAATTACAATTTGCTAGTTTTGGGAATTCAGATGAATACAGTATAAAACTAATTATAATATTCTCATTAAAATTCAATTAATATTCATTACATTAAAAATCTACATATACAAATTAAATAATATAATACAGTTTATATTGATAATGTCTTGTTAACAGAATTCTCATCATCCATATTGAATTTCACAAAATATATAATCAGTCTCTTTAAATTATCATATCAATTAAACTCATTACTTTAAATTCTGTAACCAAGACCAAGTTTGCAAAATTGATTTCAAACACATTTTTTATTTAAGGACCTATTTCTAATCTAGAAAGGTCAAAATTGATGATACCCAACACAACTACATGTATAAATCTTTCCATACTGAAAGATGTTCAAAAACATCATTTTTAGAAATTGACAAATCTTAGAGGTTGTAGTTTACTGAGATTATTTGAATTTTCGTGAAATGTTCAGTGTTAAGGTAGAAGTGGGATTTTTAATAAGACCTTGATAAATAAATTCACTGAGAACATTAATGATTAAATGTTATTTTTGATGTATATGATATCTACATGTACAATATAATCCTACAAAAAATAGTCTTTGAAACAAACAGAATTTTATTTCTTAACACTTAATTTCACTCAAAAGCTGTTCTTTTTCATGCATATAATATACATTGGTTTGAAGAATGACTAATGTTTCTGCAGTCATCAGTCCTTATTCATAAAAAAACTTCAATATCTTAGTATTTATTTTTGCTTAAAATACAGAATTTAAGAATGGCATTCAATTCTATGAACAACATACTGAGTTTATTATATATTATGATAAGACAGAGACATGACCAGAATAATTATATAACTATGTAACTGAGACATGACCACAATAATTATATAACTATGTAACTGTGTGTAATACATAATTACATGTATAATCGTAATATATACTAAAGTTTCCAAGAATTGTTTTTTTTTTAATCAAAAGTTAAAAGAATCAATGTGGGTGCATATAAGCATGGATTAAGCTGTGAAAAATTTGTTATATTTAGTTTTACTTTAACATACAAATTTAAAGTTTCAGCCGACATACTGACTACAGATTTTGTGAAAAGTAATATAAGCTGCCTAGTCACCTCCTTTTTTATTCTGGGTTGTGAAAATGATATAACATAATAACCACTAACAGTAATATCAATTCTTGTCATAAATATGGTACAATAAATAATAATATACTATACACAAGTAGTAGGCTACTGTTAAATAGTGCACATGTAATCACAAGGTTTGTAGCCACATTAAGTAACTAAGGCACCATGCTATTTGTAGCATTAATTATTATGTAAGGATGCATTTAAAATACTTAATTCAATGAACATCGTCCACTCTAAAATAACACAGAAAATACATTAATAACTGGTAAAATGTCATGTAAGTTTTGTTAAGAGTGCATTAATTATTTTAACCATTTTTGAGGTTCAATTTGAATTAATCTATTATATAAGCATAAATAAAATTGCTTTCTTTTAAATTATATTAATTCAATCACATTATTTTTGGTATGTATAAAATAAATACAAATAAGTAACCGACATGACATAAAAAATAATTTAACCTAACTTAGATGACTATATGTAATTGATCAGAACAAATTTTTATAAAACAAACATTCTAATTATGGTAACCAATTATTAATTAATTAGTCCTTTTATAAAAACATAAATGCAACATGATCAATAATATATACAAAATGAGTATTTCTTTTTTCACCACAAATTAATTCAAATTTAACCCTTTATTTTTCTTCTTTAGCACTAGCTTGTTTATAAATTATATCTAGTTATTGTACAGGTATTAGTTATTGACTTATACATAAATGATAGGAGTAGAAAAAGTGATGCCAGTTAACTCCCCTTTTGGTTCCAAACTGTGCACTTTTCATGTCTGCCATGCCTCCAGTACAAACCCTTCACATACCTCAATATCATGTTCAATGTGAAGCACCCCTTATAAATTCCTAGACGTACCTCTTAGTAACACTTACTGCACACAACACAATGGACAAACTGTTATTTCAAATACATGATTTTGATTTTTTTTTAATCTAGAGTTCCAACTCAAATTTACTCCATTCAAGTAACATGAATATTGATCAGAATGAAATAGTGTGTCATACAGTTTATATAATGACAGGAAATTTTATCTCAATGCATATCCTGTCCAATGCCATAACGTTGGACACAGATATATATCTATGCATTATCTTTGATATTTTATGCTTTATCAATTTGTTGGGGTCCAAGGGGAGACAATCTGTATGATTACAAATAGATTTATTCATAAAAAATCCAATTCAAAATTATCCTGTAAATCTATTTACAAAGCTAACAATGTCTTTTGTACTTCAGGATGGGGTTAATGGACCGAACAATTGTAAATTGCTACAATATAAGACAAATTCATTGGAATCTTCAGCTCGGGTACCCTATTACCAACATAAAAATATTAGTAAACATTGTGAATAATTGAAATATTATAAATATTGTTCCATTAAATATAAATTTAATAAATATAATTGTATTCTAATGGTCAGAACATGTACAAATACAGTAGAATGTCAGAGCTTAATACATTTTATAAAACTATATAATTAAATACAGTAGAATCTGCATTAAGCAGCCACCCACGGGAAATTTTAGGATTGGCCGCTTAACGGGAGTGGCCTCTTAATAAAATCTCGAGTTTTTTGTGCTGACATCAATTAATATTACGTTTGGGTGCATTTGCATCGGTATATTTGGCCGTCGCTGAATCTCGGACATAACTACCGTAAACATGTCATTTTGTCCCAACCTTCAATACTACTGTCTATCATTGTCATGCATTCGATAATATTTATCCATTTTTCTAAAATCTCATGTTTTTTGTGTGCTGACATCAATTAATATTACGCTTGAATGCATTGGAAGCAAACACCAATGCAATACTTCAATTGCATCGGTAAATTTGGCCGTCGCTGAATCGCGGCCATAACTTCTGTAAACTTGTCATTTTGTACCAACCTTCAATACTACTGTCTATCATAGTGATGTATTCGGTAATATTTATCCAGTTTTGTGAAGAAAATCGATGAATTAATTTTATTTTATCAAAGAAGCACACGAACCAGAAAACATCGCTGATTTAGCTACCGAATCACAGGGGGTGTAACTCTTTATGTAATATTACAGGTGGCGCTAAAAATGTCTATTTAACAACATAGCGGCTTTTAGTCGGTACTTTCAGTTTATTCAATCAGTATCAAATAATGTCCCGTTACGTGTGAAAACAATGATCAGGTTTGTCGTTTAATAAAACAAAAGATTAATCAACAGATAATCCCGGGTTAATTGGTATTTTCACATTTCTTTTTATCTGATTTGTGGGAGTCCAGTTAATTGATTACTACTCACGGGATTAGCAGGGGTGTTTCGAAGAACGACAAGATGGTATCATCCAACAATGGCCGTTGAATGGGCGATGTTTTGTTAAATTCATGTGCAAAATAGTGACCGCTGGCCGCGTTAGAGGAGTGACCGTTGAATAAAGAGATGAAACAATAGAATTTTTACGGGGGGAATTTATTGTGACCGCTTACAAGGAGATGTCGCTGAATAGGAGTGGCTGCTCATACGGATTCTACTGTATTATGATCTATCCTACAAATCCCACATTATTTTATTATGCCTATAAGAATCAGTGAAAATTTTAAGATTCTATATTATTAATTACTTATTTCATACATGAATTTTTCTTTTAAACTAGTACCCTTGGCCAAACAAAATGAATTTCTGAAAGCCTAAAGCCAGAACTAGCATTAATGTAGGTTTAAGTATGAATTTTAGTCAACTGTTTATTGTAAGATTAGGCTGGATTAAAGCATCTAATCACAATAATAATCTCACAATACAGTATAAACACAGGAATTCAAATCTTTAATCTTATTTGTGTGCAGCTTACCATGTACATATAATGTATAAAACAAATTGCTGTCCAAATTTGTATGTTACTATAGCAACTATACTGATTGTAGCATCAACAAACAAGACAGTGACATGGGTTATATAATATTCAAAATTAAAGTTTAGAAAACAGAAGATTAGGACATTCTGTTGGCATTTCTGATTAAAATTGTTATCCCCTGTCAGAAAAGTTAGAGACAAGCTCCATCCGTCCTTGAATCCTGATTTTGTTTCCTGAGTTTGTTGTATTTATAAACTGTTGAAGTTTTCTCTATGATACTTTGTTTGTACACACATCCACCTATTATAGTAGTGGTGCCTTTGGATGATTTGAAATTTCCCAGATTTGGTTATATTTGTGTTTCCAGAGAAACAAATTCAATTTTTAGGTGCATAAGGCTGTTGATATTGAAACAGTACATGGTACTACGGAACCCTAGGATATCGGACAACGTTTCGCTTTGTTTCTTTCTTGTCTTCAATTATAATTAATGGAAACCTAACAAATCAGATCTGTCCCTGTGAGTATGAACCATATTATATGTCCATCATACACGATCAATGTTCGACCTGACAATCAGAACATATGCTCATATTTTATAATCAAATAAAAGTATAACTTAATGACACACAGAAGTCTATACACAGACAATTCAATCTTTTCAATATCTTTAGCCATGTAATATTATAATAAAATAGATTATGCAATATGCAATAATAAAATACACTTAAAACATAAAGTGGATATGCTTTAACACAGGAATGATAAAACCATGTTTTAAACGAAAATAAAACAAAGCTTAAACAACCAAACAATCACGTAGTATTTTGTGTTTAAATAAGGTATTTCATTTTTAATTCAATTTAACAAGACATGTACTTTTTTGGTGTTACGAAAGTTTATATGGAATTTTATACCGGTATAAGCTATATTCATCAAAGGGTATCACTTTCCCAGAATGAAGCAGGAAGAAAAATATTCTCACAGTTATCCTCCCCTGAAGACATGATATCATCACAGATGTTGCTATCTTCTTCCCAATAATATGGTCAATTACGTTTAGATTTTTGCGGACTGGAACGGGGAGAGTCGTCACCAAATAAAAACCCAAAACTGAAAAATACAAGAAAATATATAGAGAACATATTAAAATTATTTCTATAAACATTTAATAATAACACATGACACAACTGTATGGAATACAAGTTACCTAAAAGTTTCTAGCAACATTTTGAACAGAGTTCTCTTGTGTTTATTAAACAAAGAATAAGTTACTAAATGTCACTTAAACAACATATTGTAACATGCAGCATTTGTTTTAAATACACATCTCAGCAGTAAGTGTCTTATTCTTAACCAGATGACAGCTGAAGGAGAGAGAGAGAGAGAGAAATGGGGTTTAACGTCCACTCAACACAAACTAGGTCATTTCAGGACTAACATATGGTTCAATTTTATTTCAATAATTCGCTTGCGCGTGGGGGTCTTTAGCAGTGGGAGGAAACCGGAGTGCCCAGAGGAAACCCACGAGGTTGAGAAGGCGCCCCTATCTCCATGCCACATACGCTCACACCAGGGCTCGAAACCACAGCCGCAAGCCAGAGGTGACCGGCCAGCTAGAGGACGAAGCGCGGCACTCTAGACCACTAGGCCATCCCAACCCCCCCCAGCTGAAGGAGATTTTTAGAGACCAATACATCCTCTATCCATTGGAGATGGGGGATGTCTATTACAGATTTTTCATTGAGCCAAGCCGTGTGGTTTCAATCCTTGTATGTGACAAGGTCACAAGAAGTAGGGGTGCATGTCTAACTGTGTGTGTTTCCTTGGAGTTCTATGGTTTTCAATGCCAAAGACCCATACCAGCAAGTGAATTATTGAAATAAAACTTTATAAATGTACTTTAAACAAAAAATTAATATTCACTTGATACATGAATTAATGACATTAATAACCATGTCATAAAATTATATTATCTTAAGGGGCATTACGGTTTTGTGCATCTTCCATCATTTTTGTACATGTGATTTAACTACAGAGTATAAGACATGTCCAAATTGGTCCAATCTGATTAAAACCCAGATCCTATTTTGTTTCGTTTTCACAACATTAGGATCTGGTTGATGTGAGGAATTAGTCAATGAAACAGTCTGTTACTGCAAGTTCTTGGCGTGCTGTGCATAGAACTGTGTGTAAACCACTAGAAACATCAACACCGATTGATTAATCAACATCTGATATTATGGGGTCAAACGCCACTCATATGGCCACTGACACAACCTTCCACTACAACTGGTCAGATCTTCATGTAATAGAGGCCCTCAACAGTATAAAAAAAATGAAATTTGTCGGTATGCAAATTTATGACAAGTCTGCCTAGTCATCACTCAAATTTATGAAAATTAGCCAGTGTTAGATTATTTTGAATATTGTAATGTATTATTCAAAACTTATTTTATTGTCTTTGTGAGAAGAATAATGGCTTATTAAAGATACATTATGTAAGATTTAGATAAAGGGCTGACCATTCTTGCTACAATAGCTGAAAAAAGGATAATGTAAAATAAAAATGTTGAAAATTTCATGCAAATTACTTCATTTTGAACCAAGTTATCATTGCTTGTAGTTTTGACAAGATGTGTGCATAGTGGTAACCAGGGCACAAGTATATTCAAGACATACCCTCGCCTTCCCATTTACAAATTAAATCTTTAACTGGCAATCATTTCTAATCTAGTTAAAATCTCAAATATCTGATGCTATCTAGATATGATTATGGTCTTGTTTTGTTAATAAACCATTTCAGGCCTAAAGAAAGATAGGTTGCCAGGCAACGAAACATACGCCCACAGCAGCTAAATCGTCCGGGCAGTCAACAAGGGTTGTCGCATATTTTTACTTTTTTCGGTAATGAAACATTTGTAATACACTAAAAACTGATTAAGAGTAACAACTCATTATGTAATTATTAGAAAATCATTAGAATATGATTGCTTTTTATAAAGTTTTACCCCACGCTAACAATTAGTATATACATGAAACATTTAATATCATGGATTTAGCTGTTCAGTTATCTAAATTCATTGAAAATCAAAATACTTGTTCGTTTCAACACCTTAAACTCTATGTATCAATCTGAAGTCAATCGGATGGTAACTTTGGCCTCTATAGCGTCACAAGAATTTTTGAAGTTATCAAGGGAGATAACTCTGGCAGTAATTATTTGAAATCGCAGAAAATCAATAGGATTCTTCGTCTCATGAACTTAAACACTGTGTGTAAATCTCAAGTCAATCGGATATTAACTTTGGCCTCCAGAGCGTCCACAAGATTTTTTGAGGTGATCAAGGGCCATAACTCTGGCACTAATTAACGGAAATCGCTAAAAATCAATAGACGTCTTTGTTTTATGACCTTAAACACTGTGTATAAATTTGAAGTCAATCGGATATTAACTTTGGCCTCTAGAGCGTCCACAAGATTTTTTGAAGTGATCAAGGGCCATAACTCTGGCACTAATTATCAGAAATCGCTGAAAATCAATAGGCTTCTTCGTCTTATGACCTTAAACACTGTGTATAAATTTAAAGTCAATCGGATATTAACTTTGAACTTTAGAGCGTCCACATGATTTTTTAAAGAGATCAAGGGCAATAACTCTGGCATTAATTATCGGAAATAGCCGAAAATCGATAGGCTTCTTCGTCTCATGACCTTAAACACTGTGTATAAATCTAAAGTCAATCGGATATTAACTTTGGCCTCTAGAGCGTCCACAAGATTTTTTGAGGTGATCAAGGGCCATGCCCATAACTCTGGCACTAATTATCGGAAATCGCTGAAAATCAATAGGCGTCTTCGTCTTATGACCTTAAACACTGTGTATAAATTTAAAGTCAATCGGATATTAACTTTGGCCTCTAGAGCGTCCACAAGATTTTTTGAAGTGATCAAGGGCCATAACTCTGGCACTAATTATGGGAAATCGCTGAAAATCAATAGGCTTCTTCGTCTCATGACCTTAAACACTGTGTATAAATTTAAAGTCAATCGGATATTAACTTTGTCCTTCAGAGCGTCCACAAGATTTTTTAAAGAGATCAAGGGCCATAACTCTGGCACTAATTATCGGAAATCGCTAAAAATCAATAGGCTTCTTCGTCTCATGGCCTTAAACACTGTGTATAAATTTAAAGTCAATCGGATATTAACTTTGGCCTCTAGAGGGTCCACAAGATTTTTTGAAGTGATCAAGGGCCATAACTCTGGTAGTTATTATCAGAAATCGCTGAAAAACAATAGGCTTCTTCGTCTCATGACCTTAAACACTGTGTATAAATTTAAAGTCAATCGAATATTAACTTTAGCCTGTAGAGCGTCCACAAGCAATTGTGGACGCCGGACCGACGGACCGACGGACCGACGGACGGACGGACGGACGGACGGACAGGGGCGACGACAATATACGACCACATTTCAATGTGGGCGTATAAAAACCTTTTGCATAATGTATGCTTAAGCAAATACTAAAACCTAGAATTAAAGACCGAAAAGTCAGTGATAATGGCTTAATGTTATATTACATGTACCAATTATCTCTTAATCTACATCAATCTATCATTATATATGCATTACATAGTCATTGTGACTTATACATATGTTCCCACGACAATAAGCTCACCTGACCCTGTAAACTTACCGATAATTTTATACAAAAATATATTTGTAATAACCGAAAAAAATCCCAGAATAAATTAATACATTCAGTTAATCATTAAATTACAAATTGTCAGCTATTGTGTCTGCCATTTATAGCTTATTATACGAAGTAGCATAATATTGCTTAGTGATGATAGCCCTCATTCATTCACAATTTTGTAGGTGACTTTAAAATTGGAGAATCTCAAATGATATAAATAATGTTTTTCGCAAAACATAAATTCTTCATGGTAATTTGGATGTTATTTCGAACAAATGGTTTTGTCCTTTTAAAAGATCATGACAGCCAATAATATTTTCATTGATGACACGTATTTCTTTCGGATAATTTTTTCAACTATTCTACCCTGAAATATCTGATAAGGCAAAATTCCCATTATAGCACGCTGCATGGCAGAAGCTCATCTTCATTAGCCCGGGTGGAGTAGAAACGTAGAAAGATAAAACCCCATTTGATTTCATTTCTATCCCGAAAACTGAATTTGGCCTAATTACATGGGTTTTTTCTTTAAACAATGAATATAAAAACATACACTTTTTTGAGATTCTTTGACTAGTTATTAATAATGGAATAACACGGACACATCTGGCTTATGTCAAAAATAGCATGTGTTAAAATTACTGGATGTACATGTAACAACGAGTTGCGAACATAACACATCTGCTAATCCTAAACCATTCTATAACCTTATTACATAAGCAAAACCAGCGAATTATCAATGTCACATACTGATCATTGAATAAATAAATACATAGTTATTGTCTCAATTGTTAGAGACATTTAACAGTGTATTCGTCAAAGATTTGAAACATATATACTGGCACAACATAATTTATCATGCAAAATAATACGTTATGCAACACTACAAAAAAGCACTGACATCCATGTACATGCAGAAATTATGATCAATCATTTCCATATATCTTATAAAATATGTAAATTGTATCAAATTTTTTACCGTAACATTAACAATAAATTTAATGAGGTATTATTTGATGTGAATAATAATGCTAATACAATATTCAAACAAATGAAACAATAATTCTTTCTATGCAAATTAAAAACAATTCATCAAAAAAAATAATCTATATGGCAATATGGTGACAACTACGTGTATATGCAATGGACAACATGACAGAAGCTAATTTTGATCTTCTGCTCTATTAGCAGACATTGTCATCCAATCATAAATCAATCTATGTTTTGCTTGGGACAAAATATTTTGGGAGGTCAACTTTTGCCAAAATAGCCCCTGTTTGTAGGATTATAAGCTGACTTTTGTCAAAAAAAGGGATAAGTTTGACAAAAAAAAAATGGCTAATTAAATCAGACAAACGATTTCTATATTATCGAAATTATAATTATGTTCACAAAAAAAAAAATATTGGGCATTTCTCAATTCTCCCAAACCTAGTAGATGTACAAACAAAAAAATAATAATCAAGATTATCAATGCTGTATTTGTAAGCTTCGTTTTAAGAGGGACAGATTTAGAAAAAAATTTGGTGGACTATGTTATTTTAGAACAATGTCTAGAGGATTGGCATATACATGATGTAATATTTGTAATTTGTGTTAATTTTTTTTCTGTCGTGTTGTCAATTCAAATGAAGAATACATAAGAAAAAGCAAGCAAGAACTGAAACTTTTTTGAAGTACACATTGAACATTAAAATGTTTACTCCCACTAAAGAAAGGATAACTCTCTCTTGATATACAGAACCACAAGATATATAAGAATACAGTTAGACATGAAGACATACTGAAACGGTTACCTAGCAATAAGATTAAAAGTTTAACTGTGGTAAATCCAGTTCATCTATTAGAGACTGAAAGCTATATACAATAAAAGAAAAGATAAATAAAATACTATCACATATTTGTCATAAATATGCAGAATTTGCTGCTTGTACATGGATGTCAGTAGGTTGCATTTCTATTCTAATACAAAGCGCAACATTTACAAACATTTTAAACACAAACGATTGAATGATAAAACTCTTTATCTTTAATTTTTGACTCCCAATTTGCGGTCGGGCGTAAAATAATGTGAAAAAAAACTTTTCTGGAGGAAATTTCCATATCCCAGTTATGATTACCATTCCTTTTGAAATCACATGTTATGTAGGGATATAAAATATTTCATTATCCAGTCCCTTGCAAAACAAGTTCTAAATAAAGAGATTGGATAATCAAGTTTAGTACATGAACATACAGAAAAATAAAATAAAGAAAATTGCATCAATAGCTTTCACAAATCATATGTGAAGCCCTAGTAAAATTTATAATCAATCACCATAGGAAAAAATAAACAAAACAAAACAGATGACATAAGTATATATACATGTACTTACAATTTGCGTATTCCTCCTTGTTTTTTCACAGGATTAATTTTATAATCCGGTTCTTTGTTGATTGGTCCATAAACTAAAACTTCTTCTCCTTTATAAGCAGCTCCTCTGCAAAATATCAATAAATTTATTTACTTACAACATAAAATTACATCTAATTTGGTCAAATTTATGCACATTTATTGAAGATTTGTGTGATGTCAATCTGCGATATCGTACTGCTGAAAAATTTCACTAAACTTTTAAAATTCATATTGGGAAAAATTGATTCTGTAACTCCTTCACAAGCTAAAAATATCAAAAAGGTAGCACTGACAAAATGGTTTGGAAGTTATGACTGAAAGTATTGAAATTTTCTTTCTTAAATCTTAATGAATCATCTTGCCCAGTTTTAAAAAATGTTCAGTTTGTTTGGAAGTAAATATAGGGAGATAACTCTGCAAATTGTGATAAAAAATTTCTGAATTTCACTTAGTCTTTATGATTACTGAAATTCCATTTCACACTTTACCAAAGCGCTTACCTCGTCATTGAGTGTTAAATACGCCTTTTTAAGCAGGATTTATGAATGTGCCATCAAGCAGTACTTAAAGTTTTAAAATTACAAAATACTTCATTTAAATCATTGTCAATATAATTAATCGGTGGGATTGTTGTACCAAATGTAAAAGTTTTATAAATTTGAAAGAAGAAATTGGCAAAAGAGAAAAGCTTTTCAATAAAGAAAGAGTAATATCTGTTGAATCTTGTGATAAATACATCTAGTTTTATTGAAGAGAAATGTGGCAAGTTAAAATACAGCTATAGTCGTGTTATAAATGAACAATACAGAAGAAATCAATATTGAAACTGTGAGCTATGGCAAAGCAAAGCTATTTGTTAAAAAAATGTAAAGTTCTTTGTTTTACTAATTACAGGTTGTAAGACTACAAAAAGTCTTAATTTTGCCTGGACAGAGAAAATTGTGGAATAATAATGTTTTAGATCTCCATAGATGTTATATGTTAAAAAAAACTATTTATGAACCACACTTCTGGAGATGTATTCAATGAGTTCCTTTTATTGTTAAAGAATTAAGTTCATGTATTAAATTATGGTTAAACATTAAAAAAAAAAATACAAATCGAAATTCACCAAAACAATACACCCATTAGTAGTTATAAAATATTTGTAGGAAAATTTTGAAAATGTAGGATGACTTACGTGTCTTTTTGTTGATCCTTCTCCGATGATTCACTATGCGGCAAAAAGATAAGAAAAAAACATGCTGTGGGTTAAAAGCTGTTAACTATACATGTATAACACTACACAAGAAGCAACAGCAGAACCCTGCACATAAAGATTTTAGCACAAATAGAATATTAGATAAAGCTATAAAGGACATTTAACAATCACCTTCTGACTCAGTCAACAGATGTTAATTTACATGTCACTGATGATAGCAACATTTTTTGTTTCTTTTGAAATAGAAAGGATGAGTTTCTCTAATGAATTAAAGACATAAACATAAAAAAGGGTATCTTTGAATTGGAAAGACTAGCAGAATTATCTACATAGCTTTCAACTGTAAAGAGAGCATGAAACAACAATACAGCATAGCCTTATGAGTCATCACTGTCTATTTAATTGCAAAAAGTATTTTCAGTTATAATATTTATGGTTAGTAAGAGTTAAAATGTGATGAAAAGGGAAAAAATAACAAGTGTTGGTGTTTTTGTTCTAGTCAAGTGCTCATTATGTTAATATATTATGAATAAAGGAAGTTTTAGAAATAGACAGAAAGTTTATATTGACTTCATCTTTTAAATTTTGGGTATATATTTAACGTCTATTTTCCATTTCCTAAAACTCATTGTTAGTAAAAGATCAATGAAATGATTAATCTCTGCATATGCTGTAAATGTGTCATAACTGGTTACATAATCAATGTGTCAAAGAATCTTTAACATTTGAATTGAAAATTCAATCATTATTCAATTTAACAGTGAATTTACAAAATAAAAGTAACATTGGATTTAGCCTGCCTACATGATATAATGATTATTCTTGACAATACTGTACACAAGATGATGAATTCTATTGATTTGGGACCTGGTTGCAAAAAAAGAAAGTTCATCAAGATAATAAGAAATTATTCATTCTATTGACAAATTAGTTTTATCTTATTTCTTAACATTCATATAAATATATATCAATGGTAAAATACCTAGGTACAAATTCAATTCAGTCAAACATCACTTTTAGGTGATTACCTTAAATACAGCTATTACAGAATAAGCAGAATGTGTATACAATGCATTACAGGGGAAATGACACAAGTGTCAATTAAAGCACAAGAACAATTTTCATTAATCAAAATATAACGCCATTAATGGTTCTAGTGCCTTGTGGCATTCTGATATTTTCGTACAAGCTCAGGTATATTAGTACCAAAAATTCAATCTTCTTGTTGTTCTCTTTCTTACTTTGCATAAATTAATTTCCCATTTAACATATTGATCTTTTATGTCACGATAGTTCCTTGAACTGATGTACTGGGTAGTTAATTAAAGTTAGACCAGACACTGAAAGCTGTGCTGTACAATAAGATATATATACATCAGAAGAAAATATATCTGTCAAATAGTCAATAACAGTTAAGGAATTCATTTATCAGGTCCAATTACTACAATCCAAAAATAGTTTAATTGTGGCTTTGTGTCAATCTATCCAAGAGCAGTAATTCATATATTTGTAATTCATATATTTATAGCCTTAATTGAGCTAATAGTTTCTCGATAATTTTTGGATTGATTTACAATTAGGATTTTTTTCTAAGTCTATCATACGTTCTGCAACATATATCTGAAATCTGAACTTTATTTTTGAGGATACTTGAATTGTTTTAGTTTTGACAGTCATTTGTCTAAGACACAATAAGCACACACAAACAAAACACAAGGCACAATAAGCTTTCCAAATCTACAGTAAAACATATAAATAAATACTAACTTTGGCTTGTACAGACTCAGTTCTTCTTCGATTTCTATTAATTTAGTTTTTAATTCGTTTCTTTCCATTAGAACCTCACGTAATTCATGAAGTGTAAATCTTGGTCGATTTGGATCAGTTAGGTCAATAATCATCTTGCCCTCCATACTTAATCGATGTCGTAAATCTTCAATATTTTCACTATTTTCATCCTCCTGAAAATATTATTGGAGAAAATCAGCAAATTTAATAACCATCCCCAATTCGTACTTATGTTTTGAATAGATTTAAACATATCCTGCTTCCATATGTAATTATTTCAAGCCATATTGTATTTTAGATTAGTTAATGTGTTACTTGGATTCTGTATGGATTAACAAACATTATATTTTAGATGGAATAGTATTCTGAAACAAAATGTGCAATTACACATTCTAATAATAAAACAATTTGACAGAAATTATGAATTTTATTTTGTAAGAGTTGTTCCTTAGTCAGCAATTACTCTTGCTCCAGTTGTCTAGGTAGTTGACCTTATAATACAATACAAGTGATTAAATGTTTAGAGAGTTAAATCTTCACATTTAAGTGTTGGGGTAAAAATACATTTCACAGACATTCCTTTGAGTTTTGTTACTTCCTGTTCAGTTATATAAAGAGCATATTTATAGTAAAAATAGAACGGTTTGTTAATAGCATGTTAAGTGTTGCCAATAATCAATATAAAGTCAATAGACATAGAGGGGGGGGAGTGGTGGGTGGTGGTGATAAAGAGAATTTAAATATATAGGTACCGAATCTTCCCTAGATTCATGTCTTAATCTTCTAATGTTTGCTATTCGTTTCACTTCATCATTATCCTGTTCTTGAAGTCTTTCTTTTATTTGTTGAACTTGTTCATCTTTTGACTTGAGTGCCTCAGCTAATTCTGATTGTTCTTCTATTAATGTGGCTGACTGTTTTGTATGAAGATTGTTTTTTCGTCTAAGATCAGCGTTAACTTTGGCTATTCTTTCTAATTGTAATTGTAACTGTAAATGAACAGATTAGATAAAGAACTGGTAGTTCTCACTATAATAGTTAAAAACTAAATAATATAAAGGGAATTTGCTTAAAATTTCAGTCAAATTGATCCACTCTGAACCGACAATTTAGCAATTGAATTTTAGGCCTAGCTTCGATCATCATTACTAAAGTCGGTATGATAAAAAAACAGTCTTGATTATCCATTTTTTTTTATTTATATCATTAATGCGCATGAGTAGCAGATCAGATTCCAATATAGTAAATATCGCAGGCTAGCGCTGACATTGAGAGTTGATTATGGTCTGGATAAATTTATTAATGTCTAATGAATAATTTAGATGACATTTCAGGCCTAAAGTAAGACCTGCAATAGGCAGATTTAGATCTTGCATAACACATATTACAATAAGATTTGACTTCAGATTACACAATTAATACAGCTCATTTCTACACACATTGAAGTCAAAGAGAGATTATGTCAAGTAGGGTTTTCTCTTTATAGGGATTACAATATTCATACCATTGCAAAGCCTGAGCATTGTAATAACTGGGGAAAATAGTGGTTTTGTCTGACAAATGAAGGTATAAAAAAACTTTGCCCGTTTTTTTTAAACTAGCTGAGTGTATATAAAATCCTCTCATAACTTATACATGAAGACTTAAACTAAAATATTTTAATGATACAGTCTTTTCATAGTTTGAGGGTTAAAATCTAACTGATAATTTCAACTTAAAGTCAATGAAAAGGCTGCATACTAAAAATATTTTGGTCTTCGTGTGTAAGTCCCAAATACTCAAGGAATTCTTCTTTAAAAACACAATAAATAGACCTACAGTTAAATTTATAGTCTTTATGAGTATAAACACTGAAATAATAACGCTCATGTACAAATTGAGATAAGTCTGTTTTATGGTTTATCACATTCTGTGCAAAAAAAAAAGAGTCTTGCTTATCGAAGATTAATAAAACATGTGATGGAGAAAAAAATAGCTGGAAATCTGGGAATTTATTTCATAACATCTATATTTTGTTGCACAGTTTCCTCGCACTGCCTTTGAAAATATGAACATATATGAATAATAGACTATAATATCTGAAATATCCAAGCCTATCAAAACTTATCACAGAATTGGTACTGTAGGTCTTTCTTGGGTACACAAACACAATTTATGCATTAATGAATGGGCCGTGTTAATTAAGATATATCTTTATAAATACCAGTTGATATGATTAAACAACCCAAAAATAAAAGCTAATAAAATATTGGAGAGAGAGAAAGAGAAATGGGGTTTACCGTCCACTCGACACAAACTAGGTCATTTCAGGACTAACATATGGTTTAATTTTATTTCAATAATTCACTTGCGCGTAGGGGTCTTTAGCAGTGGGAGGAAACCGGACTGCCCGGAGGAAACCCATGAGGTTGAGAAGGCGCCCTATCTCCATGCCACATACGCTCACACCGGGGATCGAAACCACAGCCACAAGCCATAGCTGACTGGCCTGCTTGAGTTCGAAGCACGGCACTCTAGACCACTAGGCCATCCCAACCCCCCTATCAAAATATTGATGTAAATAGACAGATTTAAAGATTAATCTTACAGCTTCACAGTCTATTTGTTGTTGTTGTAATTCTCTACGTAAATGGCGTAACTCTCCTCTTTGTTTATCAACAGTTTCTTTTAACTTGGATAGAACTTTGATTTCTTGCTCTTCTGTTTCTACAAGAATAAAAAAAAAATAATAACACCCACTACATCATGCATATAAGGCAATTAGGAAAATTTCATTTCAAAGTTTAAAAAAACTGAAATATCACTTCAAAATAGATATATTTTTAAAAACTTTTAATGGCTTTTAAATCTTTAAATTGCATCACAAAAACAATTAATGATCTGCAACCACCCAGCCATAAGTAAACTACAAATGTAAAACTCCCACACTGACAAACTTCCTTTTTTATGTTATAAAGGTTAGAGTTTATGATCATACACCATCAATATAAATCTGGTCCAACTCAATCAATTTTAAATTATTACCATTTAAAGTTTACACTGATTTTTTATTGATTTGACAATTCCATCATTATGTGCCTTTAACCAATACTGTTATCTACATGTATTTCATACCAAGATTTTTTTTATATACCGATACTTCATTACATGTGAAGATAGTATAGTCCCTGCTGAACCATTACAATCAAACAAGGAAGTTACTGTTGGATGTCTTTTTCCCCTTTATCAAATGTTACCTTTGATAGTAATATTTATTAACAGTTGGAAGACAAGAAACGTCATGCAATAAACTTCTGTTATATTGTACCAAAGTTTGATGTTTATTCTGACGGTCATGTTCAGAGGGGACTAGACCTATACTACATGTAATTTCAAGTTTATGTCTTTTCTCTCTGCTTTCATCATTTTATGATCTAGTAGTTTTTTAGATGTAATTGGCTTGTCGAACCATTAACAGAGGTTTTCCCATCCCTACTTTATGCTATCAAATTATGAAAAAAACAACAGACCTTACATCATAAAATAGCAGATATAGTTTTTACTTTTGATATTAAGTGAACGGTCTGGCTATTTGCTTGGAGGGTCTAACAAGGACAGCTCTGTTAAGTCGTTGGGATGGGATGGAAAACCAAGGTTCTGTGTACACATTGCGTGAACGTAAAAGATCCCTTGACAATCGGAATTCGATATAAGACTAGGCCGTGGTGGCGTTGTCCGGGCAAAATTTCCCTTATGGCACACGTTATGGCATATGCCCATCTTCATTAGTCCGGTTCAGAGCAGAAAAATAGGACGTTAAACTCCATTTCATTTCATTTTTTGGCTTGTTGTGCCTTTAATGAAAGTTTATTTTCCATGAACTGGCAGCTTTGTGTTAATTAAATCAATCTGGTATTTTTTACTCCCCATAAAAAAAGAAAATAAATTGAGAAAAATAAAACGAATGGATAAAGACAATGTATCGATGATCAACATCTAAAATAGACAATGATTCTATTAATCTATTGTGTTCATATGAATGGTAGTAACAGCATCACCTTATTGTTTCAACAACATTGACATGAGAAACCAATAAAACGAATCATTAAATATTAAAATCTAAAAAATCAGAATAATAATAGTGGATGTTTCTATATAAATGCTTGACAAGCTTATAAAAACATTTTTGATTTTTATTTAAATAGACTGCTTCATCATCAAATATTGAACTGACATATTCATATAATGCAAGTTTTTAAAGTATATGTGTATAAATTGTTTAAATCAAATAGGGTTTGAAATCCTACTTGTCCCTACCAACCAGGTTAATATAATCCTCGAGCGACAATTTAAAAATATTTCAAAATTTATATGGAAATTTACCACTGAAGTGGTTTGTGGACTTCTCGAAATGCTGTGCTAGACGGTGTACAAATAAGTGATTGCTTTCCATATAATCTGTGTTTTTTTAACATGTGAAATGTGCTATTGGGGCGAATTTTGCCTGAATAGCGACACTACGGCTTATTCGTATATTAAATTCCAACTGGCAAGCATTCTTTTATGTGCACACCAATGTGTACACATGACCTTGGTATTTCATCCCAACCGATAAAACAAAAATTGTTCCTTGCCAGGCACTACATCCTGCAAAACTGACATGGGGGCAACCAAACTGGAAAATCCTGAAGAAGATTCTCTGAAAACACTGGTAACAAACTACAGTCCTCATGATTAATGAGCCAGTGCCTTACTCACCAAGCCACTGCGGCTCATGGGTTTAAATTAAGAATGTAATCTATCACGTTTCTGTTTACAGTATTGAGTAGTAACTTACTAAGTATCGATTAATGTTTTTATACCAGTTCCTTTCCTAGTATATAATCAATTATACACCTACTTCATTTAATACTTGTCACCTAAAATCTCCTTAAGTTCATAAAGAAGGAATAACAAATGAACCATAATTCCACGTAGAATTTTAGTAATGTCCATGTAATAATAATAACATCTCCTGTTACGGGAAAATGCCTATTGCAATGTACATGTATTTGACATCACTCTCCTTTTTTGATCGACTCCATATTTTTACAAAAAGGGCATCAATTAATTTTGTGCTCTGGATTTTAAAAAAATGGCTACAGTGAAAAAATGACAAAACTGAATAGACACAAGAAAGGTTTCATAATCTTAGGTCTGTTGCTGGATTCAAGCAGAGCCATACATAACCAATTGCCAATTTGTGCAACTCTACAATGAAGTTTAATTAAAATTAGCTTACACTACATGTACGGGTGCCTGTAAACTCATCACTGTGAGCATTTCCCGATGTTTTATTATAAGTACATGTATGTACACAGTACTTTAACGTACCCAGTACACATTAGTATTTTACAGACATATATTAATATGCTTTGTGACAAGGTACCCAGAACCTGATCAAAATGTAAGGCCAGAACAACAACAAAAGCTGGAAAAAAATAAGTTTCCAGTGATTATACAATAGTATCGAATTTAGTAGATTGTTTATCTACTTACTTTGATGCTCTATTACTAAGGAATCTGTAACAGATTGTTTATGTTCGTGTAAGTTTTCTCGTAATTTCTTATTCTCTGTTAAAAGACGATTGTTTAAAGCTAAAAGTTCCTTTACTTCACATTGCCAATTATCTTCTATATTTTCTAATTCCTGAAAATAAATAGCAAAAATATTTTATGAAAAACAAATCACCATTAATAATATGTACTGTGATACAGCATAAAATTCTGACATTAATGAAATGCTAATAGCTTTTGGTAAAGTGTTTTTTTATTATTATCTCTTTGGATTACCAAGAAACCATACTTGATCATAAATATGCAGTTAAATACTATTATCATGGCAAAAGGCCATAAAGTAAATTCTTTATGAATCCTAAAGAAGGAATTCTGTAGTTTTGATGGTTCTTTGATAGATCTGTTATGCCAAGTTGCATTGCATCATCCAATTGAATAACCCATGGAACTGGGAGTGTGGATGAGTTTAAAGACACAGCGGATAGAAAAATGATATTGTTTATTTTATATTGAACCATAA